>CM065471.1:3408331-5808331 GCA_032872505.1 Leptopilina syphax | reverse complement strand
AATAACATTATTATTTTGATTAATAATTAAATTATCGTCAACTGTTTCATTACTCACGAATGAATTTCCCGATGGTTTCTTTCCTTTCGACAAAAATATCTTGCAGGACATGCAAATATATTCGCCTAAGCCTGGAAGCTTTTCCTTCAATGACGGATACGTCTTGGAAACATTTTTTAAATAAAATTTATGTTGTGTTAAATTGAAGGGATTGCAACAGAATTTTTTGCTCGGCATTATTATAACTATATATCCACTACATGCAACCAAACAATCTCTTTGGAACACTACGACCAATTTCACTCAACAATCTTAAACAAGTTGTTTTTCCCTCAAGAGCCAGAGTAGAAGTGACCAAAATCTGAAAGTAGAAAGGTTTTTCATTCAAAATTTTCATTGAAAGTGAAGTTTCCTTGTATTGGTACAATTGTAGTAGGGGACACTATTAATGACCTGCGAAAATGATATGATAGTAGAACGAAACAAAAGAAACCCTTCACAGCGGGCGATCTGTCATTGTTTGCAATATGGGGCATTATTTCTCAAATGTCCCAGCAAAAAATTAAAATTCTTGGGATTGGCTTGATACTTTGGGAAATTGTTCTCCTGTATGAAAGTAATAAATTTGTAAAATTTAGCTCTTTTAAAACAAAATTGTAAAAATTAAAAAAAAATTTTTTAAATCAATCGGATTTACTTGAAAATTGTTTCTAGTGGGTTTTTGGGTCGCTGATTACGAATATATTGGAAGTTAATAAAAATACAAAATGGCAGATCCAGTATGGAGGACGATTCTTTAAAAAGTTAATTTTTGAATATCTAGATGTTCAAAAATCATAATTGCAGGCCTCGGATATTATGATTTTTTTTTTGACTTTTTCGACTATTTTCAAATAGTGCGACTTTTTCGACTTTTCTTCCAAATTTTGCGACAAAATACCATATTTTTAGTATAAAATGCGGCAACTTTTTTCAATTTTTACGCGCAGTATAAAAAATAGCTGTGAATAAATCTTTTGAAAATTTTTTCTAATTGAATTTTTGAAATATACAATTAAAAAGATTTTGAATAATTAAAATTTAGTAAAATTAATTCAAAATAAATCCTCTTTTTCAAGTATTTTAATATAATTTTTGAAAATTAATTCTATTATAGAATTTTTATTGAAAATTTTGGAAATAATTTAATTTTTTTAAATTTTAATGAATTGACGTGAGGGATTTTTCCTCACTTTTAATTATTTGATCGATCCGGAAAAATGAGCGACCTTACGGTATTTTCACCGTAGGTGGCGCCTGTTCTCGGCCACTTACCGGTAAAGCTAAGCAATTTTCCATATTAATTACATGAAGTGCTGTGTGGTACGCATGCGCGATTCGTGCGAATATGACTTCGCTCAGTGCGTAGATATAAGCGGATCACCGAATTATGTACTTCGACAACCGTACCCGACCTCTCATTGCCTGGAGGGGGAGGTACCGATTCGAGCTAAGAAATAAAGGCTATACTTGAAATTACTCAAGTCGGCTTATTTTTCTCCTATACCCATTTTCCTATCTTCCATGCTACGAGCCTCGACCATCAGCCAGAAGGAGAAGGAAGGAAGGAGAGAAGGAAGGAAGCTATTCTCCAGCCGCCCTGGATTCTCAAGACGTACATCAGGCAGTCTTCGAATCAACTCCCCCCCGCCGCCTGCAGTACTAAGGCCCCCACTGTCCGCCTCTCTGCCCCGCACGCACCTTCCCCCTATCTCGCTCGCCGACCATGATAAGGTTCGACAAGCTAAGGCTTTCGCTGCAGCAGTGACTGCACAATGCAATTCAGAGGGTTGCATTGGTTCCCCACGAAGTTCTCCGGCGTTCTCCACTTGCTATAGTCCGGAGTTCGACCACACCGATTTCTCCACCTTACTAGAGGGTTACGAGTCCCAATAAGGGTTAAAAAAAACTTTCCATCCCCTAGTATAAAAATTCAAACTGCCCTCTTAAAGGTTTCACATTATCTTCGTGAAACAAAAAATTTGACGAGAATTCCCCTAACCAAAAAAAAGGGAAATTCGCCCATGTCAGAATAATCTTCAAGTTTAAATTCGATAAAAAATGAAAATATTAAAATAGATTTGAAAAAAGTAATTCTATGACAAAGTAGTTAAAAATTTTTTAAAATTTACTATTTTAGAATTTTTGAGAAATTATTTATAATTAAAATTCATCAAAAATTTGAATATTTTTTAAATAATATTTTTTAAAAACTCAATTATTTATTTGTTTAATAAATTTTTTTGAAAAATTTAATTATTTTAGGAAATTTTATTAAAATTCGTTGCAAATTTCAATTATTTTCATGAATTTTAATAAAATTTATGTCTAAATTCCATTTTTTAGGGATTTTAGTAAAATTTTTGTCTAAATTCAATCTTCAGGAATGTTAAAAAAAATTTATTGTAAAATTCAATTATTTTCATGAATTTTAATAAAACTCTTTGCAAAATTCAATAATTTTTTCTGAAATTTTATTAAAATGCTAATTTATCTAAAATTTTAATAAAACTTTTTGAATTCAATTATTTTCAGAAATTTTATTAAAATTTTTGTCTAGATTCAATTTTCAGGAATTTTATTAATATTCGTTGCAAAAATTCAATTATTTTCATGAATTTTAATAAAATTTTTGTCTAAATCCAATTTTCAGGAATTTAAAAAAAATTTATTGTAAAATTCAATTATTTTCAGGCATTTTAATAAAACTTTTTGTCTAAATTCAATTTTCAGGATTTTTTAAAAAAATTTTGAAAAATTCAATTATTTTCATGAATTTTAATAAAACTCATTGCAAAATTCAATTTTTTTCTGGAATTTTATTAAAATTCTAATTCATCTATATAATTTTAATAAAACTCTTTGCAAAATTGAATTATTTTCAGAAATTTTATTAAAGCTTTTGACAAATTCAATTAATTTAAGGAATTTAATTAAAATTCATTGCAAATTTTAATTATTTTTCAAAGATTTTACTAAATTTAAATTATTTTTTAAAAAGATTTTACCAAATTTTAATTTTTTAAAAACATTTTTTAATTGCTATGTAATTGTAAAACTATTGCGTCTTTAAAAAATTATTTAAAAATATTTTTAAAAAGTCGGCCATTTTGTATTTTTAAAAACTGCCAACATATTCGTATTCATCGACCCAAACAATCCCCTAGAAATAATTTCCAAATGTATCCGATTGATTTTAAAAAAATCGTCCTCCATATTGGATCGGCCATTTTGTATTTTGAAAAACTGACTATATATTCGTAATCCGCGACCCAAAAACCTCCTAGAAACAACTTTCAAATGTATTACACGTTGGAATTTCAGGCGACGAAATAATTGATGGTTTGGCTGAAATGGCAGCAGCAATGAATATATGGATTTAAACACTCAGGACATTGGAAACAATGATCAAACATAACTCAAGAATAAATTATTAAAAACCAATATTTATTTTACCACAATTTCCACAAATAAAGATAATGTTTCTGATGTAATCGAGGAAAACATGTATTATTTACACAACTATCAACAACAAAATGTTTAAACAACTGTATTTATTTTCTTTTAATTTCTATTTAGTTATTGAATAAAAATATGACATACATTTAACGAGTTTATGTACACTTATAATTTCTTTTACTTATTTCTTGTAATGAATTATTTACTTATTATTTAATATATTGAGTAATATTAAAACAAATTACAGATCATTTTTCAGCACATGAAATGAGACGTGAATAATTATAAATTTCCTCGCTTTTCTTGTTCCAATTCAATTGCTTCAAATAATGCTTGGAAGTTTCCAGCTCCAAAGCCCTATATTAGAATCGGAAAAGAATAATAAAATTTTTTATCAAATTTCAAACATTAAACACAAAGTTATTTTACAGAATTCTAAATAACTTACATTATGATTATGTCTCTGAATAACTTCTATAAATAGTGTTGGTCTGTCCTGCATGTTCTTGGTGAAAATTTGTAGCAAATAACCATTTTCATCATAGTCAACTAAAATTTTTAGTTTCTGTAAAATGAAGAAAAATATTAATAAAATATATATATTTTATTATATATACAAAATATATTTTATTATATACACAAAATATAGTATATTTTGTGTTTAACGATTAGCGTATTAAAGTATTTTTTCTAATTATCTATAATACCTGTAAAGTATTCAGATCTTCTGTTATTTCCGTAGCAGAATCTTGGAGACGACTTCTTAGCAAATCATAGTACGTGTCAGGAACAGTCAGAAATTCCATTCCTCTTTTTCGTAAGTTCTCAATCTAGTAAAACAGTTTTTTTTATTTAGATAAAGTTTTGAGATTGATATAACAACAAATTCATTTTTTTTAAAGTACTATTATAATTAATATGTTTTACGTTAAAACATTTTTAATATGTGATCGAAAGTTTCTTTCAACCTTTCACATAAATTCATTTGTAAAATTGTACTATCAAATTATTTCATTTTACTTTATTTGAACAAATAAAAGTATAAAAAAAATTTCTTGGACTTAAATAATTACAGGGTTGCCACGCTTTTGCTCATTTCAAATTCCCTGACTTTTCCAGGTTAAAAAATGGAATCTTTCCAGGTTTTTAAAACTACATTTGTTGCCAAGAAAAATTTAATTTTGTTTCCCTGACATTCCCTTGAATTTCAGCCATAATTCTTACTTTTCCTTCACTCTAAAGAATATTCTGATTCAGTTTAAAAATTATTACTCAGAAAAAGGAATATTTTTCTTCTTCTTTTTTAAATAAATATAATATTTAATGATTATTATTTTTCTACAGAAATTAAAATTTTACAAAACATTCAAATTCGAAACTTTTCTAAAATTAAACAATTTAAAAAAAATTGTTATAAGACATGAAGAAATCGATCACTCCGACTCTTCGACTCGGAGCAATTGATATCTTCATGTTTTATAATAATTAATTAATTATTAAAGATGACCAACTGATAAAATAATTATTTTATATTATAAGAATATTATTACTGTAACTTCAAAAAAATTATTTTTATCATTTTAATTTAATTATTTTTTACAATTTTTAACTAAAATTCTTCTTTAAATTAATTATTCATTCATTTTTAATAATTTTTGAAAAATTTCTTTGAAAATTTTCAAATTTTTTTGATTACAATTCAAATTTAGAGAGTTTAATATTCAATTATTATCTAAAATTTTAAATTGAAATTCATATTTAAATCAATTTTATTAGAAAATTCTTCGAGAATTCCATTATTTAAATACAAAAAAAAATTTATTGAATAATTGAATGTTTCTTAAAATAATTGAACTCTCATAAAGAATTTTATCAACAAATTTTTAAATAATTAAAATTCGAATTTTAATAAAATTTTTTAAAATAATTTCATTTTTCGAGAAATTAGATTAAAATTGTATTAAAAGTAATTGAATCTCTGTAAAAAAAGTGATTGAATTGAAAAAAGTTTTTGAAAATAATTGAAATTTTGACAGAAATATTATTAAATTTTTTGAAAATAATTGAATTTTGAAGAAGAATTTTATTATTTATAAAGATAATTGAAATGCTGACGAGAATTTTTTTAAAACTTTTTACCATAATTGAATTTTTGCGAAGAATGTTATTACTTTTGAAAATAATTGAATAATCTTGAGACGAATTTTAATAATATATTTCTTTTTAAATAATTTAATTCTTTTGTGTTTTATTGAAATAGTAGATATTTAAAATAATTAAATTTTGATATATTATTGAAATTTATTTAATTTGTACGAAGAGTTTTATTAAAATTATTTTAATAAATAAAAAAAAATTAAGGTCCAAAAAATTATAATTTGTTAAAATTATTTTGAAAAAAATTGAATTGACAAAAAGATTTTCATTAAAATTTTTGAAAATAATTTAATTCTTTGAAGAAATTTAATTAAAAATGTATTGGCAATAATACTCAAATTCTTATAAATGTATTATAGGAAAGGCTTTTTAAAATAATTGAATTTCTTTCATGAATTTTAATGATATTTTTAAGAATAATTATACTTAAAGAAAAAAAATAAATACTTAGAAATTTTATTATTATTATTATTTATTTAAATTATTATTATTATTATTATTATTATTATTATTATTATTATTATTATTATTATTATTATTATATTATTATTATTATAATAATATTATTATTTTCAATTTATTATTTATAATAATATATATATATATATTATATTTATTTATTTTTTATTATTTTTATTTTATTTATTTTTATTTTTTTTTTTTATTTTTTTTATTTATTTTTTTTTATTTATTTATTTATTTATTTATTTTTTTTTTTTATATTTTTAATATAATATAATAATATTATTATTATAATAAAAATAAATAATAATAATAATATAATAATAATAATAATAATAATAATAATAATAATAATAATATAATAATATAATAATTATAATATTATTATTATAATAATATTATTATTTTCAATAGTAATTGCTGAGAAATTCCATTAGAATTGTATTAAAAATAATTGAAATTCTGCGATGAGTTTTATTATTTATGAAAATAATTGAAAACCTATAAAGAATTGTATTATTCATGAAAATAATTGAATCCTTGTAAAAATTTTATCATTTATGAAAATAATTGAATTATTGGGAAGAAATTTATAAAAAAATTTATAAATAATAGAATTGCTGTGAAATTTTTATTATTTAATTCATTCATTAAAAATTGAAATTTTCTAAAATTTCAAATTAAAATCTTTTGAAGTTCATCTATTTATGAAAATTGTAAACGCAATTCTTTCAAAAATTCAATTAATTTTGAAATATTTAAGGAAAATTAGATTTCAAGAACAATCACAATAACTTTAGATAAGAATAATTTTCCAGGATTCCGATCAAAATTCTCTGCCTTTTCCAGATTTTTTCAAGGTTTATAAAATTCCCTGACATTTACAGGTTTTCCAGGTTTCCAGGTTGCGTGGCAACCCTGAATTAATATTTTGTAAAATTTGAATATTTTCGAAATAATTGACGCTGTAAAGTAAATTTGAAATAAAGATTTTAGACTAGTTTACCGCAGTTATAATTGTTAATTTATTGTAATTAACCAAACGACATTTTAGTAGCTACCGAAATATAAAGTAGAAACGTAATTAAAATTTCTTCTATTCGATTTATTTAATAAAGAATAGTTTTGAGTATTTTTCAATCATAAATGTACTTACAGCAGTGACAATGTCATTCGTGTTGAGAGCTATATGTTGAACTCCTGGACCCCCATAATATTCAACATATTCTTGAATTTGAGAACGCTTTTTACCTGGCGCCGGTTCATTAATAGGCAATTTGATTGTTTCTTCCCAATTTGTCATAACAATAGAACGTAATGCTGAATATTCAGTGTGCAACTGAGAATCATCAACAGACCAAAATCTATGAAATTGCAAACATTTTTCGTACCTGCAAAAAATTACAGAATATTAATTTTGAGCATAACTTGTAAATCAGTACTATCTTTTTCGCAATATATTTTATATTAGTTTAACAGTTTTTTGAACTATACTACATTCGCTAATTTTTACGTACCAGTCAGCAACAGGCTCCATTCCCTTATCAGGTTGATTGCCAACAATATGGTCTATGAATTGCAAGTTGATTGGAGGCCTGTGAAGTAATAAATAAGAAATGAATTGTCATTTTTAATTGGGTAAATGTACAAAAATTTTTTATTGTCTTTAAAATTATAAATAAAAAAAAATTGTTTAAACAAATTTAAAAAAATACTTTAAATGTGTTTCTTCACGTTTTCGACCTAATGTCCTAATTCTATGTAAAACAGGGTTGCCACAAATATTTAATTTTATTTTTCCCTGATTTCCAGAAAAAAATTTCTCCTTTTCCCTGACCCTAAAGAATATTCTGATTCACTCTAAAAATTATTAGATACTCAAAAAAATGTTCTATTACATTTATTTACAAACTTCTTTAATTGTAAAATTATTTAAAAACATTAATAACTTCTTTCTCAAATAAATATTTAATCATAATTATTTTTCTGTAGGAATTAAAATTCTTCAAAATATTCAAATTTAAACCTTTTAAATAGGTTAATTATTTACAAAAATCCTAAAAAAAATTCTTCGCAAGAATTCAATTATTTTTACAAGAAGTACAATTTCATATTGTATAAAAAATAATTCATAAAAATAATAATTAAATAAATAATTAAAATTTTCATAAAATAATTGAATGTCGGAGAAAAATTTTATTATTTATATAAATAATTGAATTCTTACAACGAATTTTATTCAAGTTTATAAAAATAATTGAATTTCGGTGAAGAATTTTATTATTTATAAAAATAATTGAATTCTTAAAAAGAACTATGTTAAATTTTTTTAAATAATTAAATTCTTGCGACGAATTTTATAAAAATATTTTTAAATAATTGATAATTTTCGAAAAATTTTATGAAATTTTGTATTTTAACTAATTGAATTCCTGTGAAAATTTTATTACTTATGAAAATAATGGAATTATTTTGAATTGATTTTTTAAAAATTGAATAATTGAATTCCTACGAAATTTTGACAAGAATTTTATTAAAATTCTTAAATATAATTGAATTCGGATGAAGAATTTTATTATTTATAAAGATAATTGAAATTTTGACAATATTTCTTTTTTAATTTTTGAACATAATTGAATTTCTGCGAAGAATTTTATTATTTTGAAAATAATTTAATTCTTCCAACGAATTTTATTTAAGTTTATATAAATAATTTAATTCTTACAACGAATTTTATTCAAGTTTATAAAAGTAATCGAATTTCGGTGAAGAATTTTATTATTTATAAAAATAATTGAATTCATGAAAATATTTTATAAAAATTTTTTTATATAGGGGAAAAGGTTCGGTTGTGGGCATGGTTCGGTTGTGGACACCCCCGCAGAACTTTTGACAGAAATGAGATTTTTCTAATCTGACAAATGTCACGTGTGTGTTATGACCAAACGTAGTTATCGATGCGAATACAAAAGTGATTAGACAACTGTGCTTTTTACTATATATAAATTAATTTTTCGACACATTGAATATAACAAAAATGTATTTTTAAACATTGTTAAATATTCGACAAATCGAATTGAATTAATTAAAATGATAAGTTCAATGCGTATTTAAACAGTAAATATGTTATATTTTGTGCTCCAATACCAAATATCACAACCATGTTCACAAGCAAATTTTTTTTCATGATGTTTCAAAATGATGGTAAAGTTTGGTTGTGGGCACCTAAATTGATTCGGTTGTGAACACCACTCTTATTCTTGGCAAATCGTGAAATATCGTAGTCGATATAATCATAAGTAATTCCTTACAACATTTAATAGTGTTTTATGAATTGTAAAAGTTTCGTAGTTTAGCACGGAAATTAATATGACAAGACTTTGATTTTTATGCGTCGTTCGTAACTAGTGACTATGCTGCTGAGGTTGAGTGTTAGAAATTTTATATGTCCTTACATGGGGAGGAAGTAATGTCAAAATTAGATAAAATCATCCTTACGTAGTTAATGAATGGTTACTGAGTTAATTTTTTTGCATTTTTATTTGATTTTTCAAGAGTGCCCACAACCGAACCAAAATTTTCTTTGTTAGAAAAATGCCTACTTTATTGAATTTTTAATAAAATTTTTCTAGTCAATGGAATCAATTTAGTTTCTTCATCAGTAGTTAGCTAAGGTCCCTAGGTTTAAATACATATACATATGTTTGCTTATTATCTACAAGGACACAAATTATGAGTCAAAAACGAAACTATGCCCACAACCGAACCTCTTCCCCTAATTGATATTTTTCGAAAAATTTTATGAAATGTTGTATTTTAAATAATTGAATGCCTGTGGAAATTTTATTACTTATGAAAATAATTGAATTATTTCAAAGAAATTTATTAAATATTGAATAATTGAATTACTGTGAAATTTTGACAAGAATTTTATTAAAACTTTTAAAAATAATTGAATTTAAATGAAGAATTTTATTATTTATAAAGATAATTGAAATTTTGCGAAGAGTTTTTGTAACTTTTGAAAATAATTGAATTTCTGTAATCATTTGTAACTTTTCCAAAATCCAATTTTTTTTAAGTATTTTTAACTGAAATTCTTCTATCAATCTAGTATTTATGAAAATTGTAAACCCTGTGAAAGCACATAATATGACATTGGCACAGAATTTGAAGTAAGAATTCATAGGAATTTGAGTTTGTGTATCTGCATAAAAATCTTTGTGTATTACTATGTGGATACATAAGAAAGATTTTATATTAATATAATATATATTATATATATATTTATATTTTTTTTACTTACAAGATTTCCGCTAGTTCATCACTGGCTGTTTCTCTTCTATATCCCGGTAAAAAGAATCCTTTATAATTTGTTCTGTCGATGAATGTATGTAGAGTGTCTCCATACTAACATAAAAAATAATACCATAATTACTTTAACAAACATTAATTCATAAACAATTAGAATGTTAAAGAAAATTAAAAATAATCACTTGTTAAAAAATGTTATGAATCATTAAAATTCGGATAGAAAAGAAATATGAATAGATGAATCGACAGTGATGGTTGTTAGAAAATATTTAAAAACTGTATATTTTTAAAGACGTACGACTTGAATAGTTGCAAGCAATACTGTTCCATATTCGTCCTTTTCTTCATGTATATCTTGTACAATTTTAGCACCCTTTTGCTTTGCAACCTGTAAAATGGAGTGTTTTAAATAAATAAATCATATCTAGTTATTTTTTGTGAATTTATTCATTTAAAATCTAAAATTTTTTCAACACTATAATTAATTTGAAGCACGATTCAGAATTTAATTAAAAAGAATGATCTAAGTAAAAATACAACTATGATGTTAGTACTTTTTACCTTTATGATTGCATGAATGTCTTCTACCCTGAAAGCTACATCTTTTACACCATCGCCGTGCTGAGAAAGATGTAACGACATTTCTTCATGGTCGGGTTCGTAAGGAGATTCAAATACGAATGTAATCTGAAAAATAATAAAACTTATTTTTTATTTAATGTAAACATTTTTTATTTTTAATGTAAATCTTTAAATTGAATTTTTTAAAATAGCTATAAAAATATTACATATTATTAAGGGGACATGACAGTACACATGACAGTTTACAGTAAAAAGTCTTTTTTTAAATGCAATTTTCTTAATAATAAAAAGAAATGTCTAAATGAAACTTTGCACATATATTTTTACAACATAATATTTTACAAAAATGTTTTTTTGTATTTTCTGCAAAGTTTCTGAATCTCTTTTTATTCTTAAAAAAGATTTGAATTTGAAAATTTTCTTTTTTAGGGTGTACTATCCCTTAAATAACATTAGGTTAAAAATATTTTTTATTATTATAGAAAAAGTTAAATATTTTCAAATTTTCAATTTGGTTCAGAATGTGACGCTCCACGTTGAGAGGGTCTTTACGTGGCAAAAAATTATTTTTGAGACATTTATATCATTTTATATTTTTTGAGTTGCTCCTTTATATACAAAAGTCAAAATTAATTTTTACTTATAAATTTGTATTATTTTTTAAACGTGAGCATATGTTGAACATGCTACGTATTTACAAGTTCAGAAAAAGCAGCCCCTCTACTTTTTACTATTTCTATACCGGCTATGTACGTACGATTCGCGAGCTTCAAGGACAAATATTTTTGAAACATACATATAATCGAATTGTTACTTTCACGTGCTGTATTAATTAATACAAGTATTTTTGATGGGAGGCATGAATATTCTCCAAATAACAAACAGCCGAAATGTCATTTAAACAGAAAAGTATACCTAACACAGAATTGAAATTTAACAGAATCGTCATATAACTGATTGTTAGGATAAGTATTATATTATGATGAATCATAATGTTTATTCCTTTATAGTGTTCTTTAGATTTTTTGTATTTAAGGGATGATAACGAGAATAGTTTTCTGATACGTAGGTGTTATAAGAGCAGTAACAAAAATTGTTTTTATGACGAGATATTATTTATAGTAAATTTCTTTTATACTTGGCGGCTATAATGAATTTTGATATTTTAGGGTATGCTGTGGAAGTTGTTTTCTGACATTGTAGAGAATTGCTGTTTATATGCTGAATGTCTCGAAAATAATAACAACTTCATTTTTAAATAAATCTTTAATCATTATTATTATTCCACTGGAATTAAGATCTTAAAAAATTTCAAATTCAAACCTTTTTGAAATTCAACAGCTCATAAGAAAATTTATTATAAATTTATAAAACATGAAGAAATCGATCCATTTCTTTACGTTTTATAATAATTAAAGTTTCCGAGTGATAAAATAATTATTTTATATTATAAGAATATTGTTACTGTAACTTCTTCAAAATTATTTTTATCATTTCAATTCAATTGACATTTTCTAGAATGCTTAACTAAACTTCTTCTTTAAATCAATTATTTTTAATAATTTTTGAAGAAATTCTTTGAGAATTTTCAAATCTATCTGTACACAATTCAAGTTTACGAAATTTGTATTATTTGAAAGTTCTTCAGTTAAATATATTATACTGAAATAGTTTTAACAAAAAAATTCATATATTGCATATATATTTTAATAAAAAATTGGATTCCTATTTTCAAGAACATAGTCATTCGGGAAAGAGTATTCGGGTATTTAGATTTTCGGGAATTTCGCCATTCGGGAGATTGGTTTCGGGAAATTGACTGGGAACGGAGTTCAATTATTTAAATACAAAAATAAACAATTTTTTCTTTAATTGAATGTTTTTTAAAATTTCATTTTTACGTAGAATTTTATTAACAACTTTTGAAAATAATTTATTTTCTGGAAAGTACTTTATCACTTTTCAAAAGAATCGAATTCTTGTGATCAATTTTGATATTTATCAAAATAGTTGAATTTTGGAAAAGAATTTAATTAAAATTCCTTAGAATAATTCATTTTATGGGAAGAATTTTGTTATTTATCAAGCATATTGAATTCTTTTGCAGAATTACCTAAAATTTTTTAAAAATAATTTTTTTTATGTAACGAATTAAAATTTATTTATGAAAATATTTGAATTATTACTCCAAATTATTGAATAATTGAATTATTGAAAAATTATTGAATAATTTAATGTTTTTTAAAATTGAATTCTTTCGTCAAGTTTTAATAAAATTTTTAATAAATGCGTTTTTTGAGGAATTTATTTAAAATTATATTAAAAATATTTTGATATTCTGCGATGAAAATAAATGAATAATTTTAAATAAAATTTTATTATTTATGAAAATAATTGAATATTTTCGTAGAATTGTAACAGAAATTGTGTTCAATAATTAAATCTTTTGATAAATTTTATGAAAATAGTAAATATTGAAAATAATATTGAATTGCAAGAAGCTTTGGAAAATAATTGAAATGTAAAGAATTTTATTTAAATTTTTAAAAATATTTGAATTTTTGGCAAACAATTTTGCTATTTGTAAAGATAATTGAATTCTTGACGAGGTTTTCGTTAAAATTTTTAAAAATAATTGAATGTCTTTGAAGAATTTTATTATTTTTGAAAAGAATTGAATTTCTGTGAAGAATTTTGTTATTTATCAAAATAATTGCTTTAAAACTTTTGTAATAATTAAAAATAATATAAAAAAATTCATTCCTGTCAGAAATAGAAAATTTTTTTTAAGGTTTTGAAATAAAATTCGTGGTAATATCTTAGTTTATGAGGCAAACAAAAAAGACACAAAAAATTCAGAATTTTCTTATTAATTCTAAAAATTTAATTTTTTCCAGTACTTTTAATAAAAATATTTGAATATATACGTACTTCATTTTGCCTTATTACGTGGGCTGCCGCGATCCTCGATCCAGTCTCCAAACCACGATAAGCCAAAGGTTGGAATCCAAGCCTGGTACAATAGAAACTGGAAGCCTAAATAGTTTTGCATTTTCAGTAAACAAACTTTATGGGAACTTTACTTATTTTTTATGTAAAAGTAAAAATTTGTATATATTAATTATTAACATTTTTTCGAAATTCCATAAATTTTCATAAATATAATTCTTGAAAGTGTGACTCATGAGAATAAAAAAAAATTATTTTCATTATATGGACTTTTGTTATTTACCTTTCATTCTCGCAAAATTGTATAAAATAAACATGAACTATACCGTGAATTCCCTAGTTTCTGTACATTTTTTAAGATTTCTTTTATAATAATTTAAATTAATTTTTGAAAATAGTTTAATATTATTCTCTTAGAGTATAATTTTTAGTTCACTTATACACAGATTTAAGGAAACAATTTTTTTATAATTGTTATTGTTAAAATAAAAGTGGACGGAAACTGTGATATCCACGGTATAAATAATATAAATTAATTATTTTATAAAATAAATTAATGAATAATATAAGTAATATAAAATAATTGAAAAAAAGAAAATTTATATTTGAAAAATTAATATTTTATTTATATCAATTTCAATAGAAAAATAATATAGAATATTTCAATGATGGAAAATGAGAAAATTATTGAGTATATTTACTTACTTGTAATGCATTTCCAACCCAGAATTTTATATGATCAAAGCAGAGAAATTTTCCACTTTTTGGCTGAAAGCATTTATTTAATATAAAAAATTATTTTTACTCAATAATGCTATTTTTTATAAGAACATTTCACTTTTAACATACATCTTTTAACATGCAAATATTAATTACGGAAGAATTATTTGATAATAATCAATGACTTCAGTACTTTTCTCTAATGGTAAAAGTGAATGAAAAATAGAAATAAATACCTTCGGTCCTTTGTCAGTATATGTAGTCTGAAAAAATAAAAAATTATTATTAAGGTAATTAACATACAAAATATAAATGTAATACAGGGTGTCTATTATTTTCGTTCAACAAAATTTCCGGCTTTGTCCTAATTTTTCCCGGTTTTTTTTCTCATCAAATTTAAATTTATTTGATTTCGAACATAATAAATAAATCTACAAATGGCTTTTTTTGAATAATTAAAGGTATCCGGACAAGAAGTCCAAAACAAAAAATCCAAAGTAAATGAAATCCAAAAAAGAAAAAAAAATAGTTTCACTTAGGACTTATTTTTTGGATCTTTTGTCCTGGTCAAAAAAAGTCCAAAGAAATTAAAAATCCAATAAAAAAATTGAGATATAAAAATTTAAATGGTTGTCTTGAATGAAATTGTTCTGTTTTTCAGTTGCTCATTTCGATGACTGTGAATCGAAAGTAGATAAACTTAATATTTTAAATTTCTAAAAATAATTAAATTAATCGAGCAATTAAATTAGAATTATATTAAAAAACATAATTGGATTTTTGTAAAGAATTTTATCTAAATTGTTGAAAATAATAAATAATTGTATATTTCTTGGAATAATTGTTTTAAAAATTTTATAGAATAATTGAAATTTTTCTAGAAATTTTTTTATTTACGAAAATAATTGAATTTATGTGAAGATCTTTTTATTTATGAAAATAATTGCATTTTTGTGAAGAACTTTATTATTTATGTTAATAATTGAATTCTTGTGAAGAATTTTATTATTTATATAAATAATTAAAATCCTGCGATTTTAACATTAACATTTTAAATTCCGATTTTATAGCGTAAAAAGTAAAAACGTGGCTTTTTCACATGTTTCATAATTTATTTTGGACGTTTTGATTTATTTTGGATTTTTTGTACTTTAGACATTTTTTCTTGGATTTTTTGTCCTATAATCATAATTAAATTCTTTTGACGAGTTTCTTTAAATTTTTTAAAAATAATATTTTTTTTAATAATTTTAATTAAAAATTTGGAAAATAATTGAATTAAACAAAGAATGTTTTCGATTTTTTAAAATAATCTTGTCTGTTCATAATTATAATTGAAAACTTTATTAATTTTCTTGTGAAGAATTTTTTTTCAAAATTATATTCAAAAGAATTTAGAAAATCTGAAGAATTTTGCTATTTATGGAAATAATTGAAATCTTGAGTAGAATTTTTGTACAGTTTTTAGAAATAATTGAATTCTTTCGACGAATTTTAATAAAATTTTTAAGAATAATTACATTTTTCAAGGAATTTAATTAAAATTGTATTAACAATAATTTAAATTCTGCAATGAGTTTTACCTTGATTATTTTCTAAAAATTTAAATAAAATTCTTTAAAAGAATTTAATTATTTTTAATAGAATATAAAGAAATTTCAATTATTTCAAAAATTTTCAATTATTTATTTATAAAAATTCAATTATCTTGAAACAATGGAATTGAAAAATTTTACAAAATTTCTATTAATTTGATAATTTTTTTTAATTTACTTACTAACAATATTTGAATCAGTGACTGATTTTTTACTATCAAATTAATTATTTTTAACTAATTAAAATTTAGAGAACATTATAAATATCTATAAAAATTGAAATAAAGTGATTTTGTAAAAACAAATTAAAGTAATAAAACTTTTTTTAATTTTGTGAAAAAATTCCCGGTTTAGCATAAAATTGCTGAATAGGGTCCAAAAATATTATAAAATTAAAATATTGCCTGAATTTTTTAAAAATGTTTCATATCTTACCATTTTCAAGTATTTAATTAAAAAAAATAAAAAATAAGCCTTAGTTTCGTGTTAGTATAACAATAAAATTATTTCAATTTCTCTCAACAATGTTGACTTCAAAGCAAACGAAATCTAATTGTTTTTGTCTAGAAACTGAATGTTCTTTAAATAAGAGGCACATCAAAAACATCCTGATTCTGATTGGTCGATCTCGGAGGTTTGTTTATCTGAATTCCATTTGAAGATGATAAATAAATTAATTATAACGCAATAATAAACCTGTAATACCGGTTGATGAAGAGAAAACCACGACGTAAACGAATGATATTTACGTGACATAAAGTTTCTGGGGGCTCGTCTCTAAAGTTATTCCAAAAGAATGCAGAATATATTTATTCTCATATATACATATTTTCATAGAAATAAAATTCATAAAAGAAAATATTTTTAAATTTTACTATTGCAAAATGCAAATCTATTTACCTGCTTATTTATTTTTTTTATAATAATAAACTTGGAGTAAAATCAAATAAATAAATTAATTTTAACTTTAAGTAAACAATTTTGACTACGATCCATAAAATCATTTGGCTGCTTTCTAAATTATTTCTACTGTTTAAAGTCACTCTAATATTAATTCTGGATAAGTGTATTCAATTATTTTCCTTATTGATTGCCATTTGTGATATGTAAATTTTTTTTATAATTTCCATATTGAAGGTTCATGGAAACAGAAAATATTATTGTTTACGTTTTCTTGAAATGAAAATAAACAACACCGGCCTATTTTTTAAAATTAATTTCTGCCTTTCAGGAAATAAGGATTATTTCCAGGGTTGCCACGCTTTTGCTCTTTTCAAATTCCCTGACTTTTCCAAGTTTAAAATCGGAATTTTTCCAGGTATTTAAAACGAAAATTATTCGAAAATATCAATAACTTCATTTTTAAATAAATATTTAATCATTATTATTTTTTCATAGAAATTAAGATTTTCAAAAATTTTAAATTCAATTATAAGAATATTATTATAAAACATGCTACTTTGTTACTGTAACTTCTTCAAAAATTATTTTCATCATTACTATTATTCATTTCTAGAATTTTCAATTAAAATTCTACTTTAAGGTATTTGTCGCGCGACTGGTCACTGTCAAAAGTTTGTATCCGTTGACTGTACTTATGAAACGATTATGAATGCGAGTTTCCGAAAAACTTTTGCGGACGTACAGTTTGACACACAGATGTTCTCAAAGTATATTCATAACCTCTCGCATGAAAAACGATCGTGGCAACGTCGCAAGTTTGGCGTATGGCCGTCTTTAAAATTTCGCGCCAAAAGTAGCAGACAAGCTGTAGTATTTAACAAGCGCTATTGCCACGTTTACAAATTCACCTGTCATTTACAGTAAATGTTAAAATAATTTTTCAAGTTTGATGTTAACTATCTTTTAAACAAAACGGTGAAAAATTTTCATTTTTTTTATAAAAGTTCATTTTGGTTCAATAAATAAAACTTTAGTTTTTCTAAAAAATCTGTCGATTAGTATAAGTGCAAAAATTAAAAATCTGTGGTTTTCATATGGTTTTCCTATACCGTACATGTTAAAAATCGAAACTTTGATTTCATTTTTTGAGACTTACAGACGGTCAATTTTATTTTAATAGGCCTTATTTTGTAGATAAATATCCAAAGAATAATTATGTGAAATTTAAAAAAATTCTGGCGAAAACGAATTTACGCGACAAATACCTTAAGTCAATTTTTTTAAAAATAATTTTTGAAAAAGTTCTTTGAGAATTTTCAAATTCTTTTTTTTACAATTTAATGTTACGAAATTTCAATTATTCTGACATTCTTCAATTAAATATATTTGAAATTAAAAACTTGAAATAATTAAAAAAAATTCCATTAAAAAACTTTTTGAAAAAAATTAATTCTACAGAATTCTTAATTAAAAGTATGAAAATTTCAAATTTTCGAAGATTTTAATTTGAAACCTTTTAAAACGTCCATTATTTCTAAAAATCCACGCTATAATGCTTTCAATATTCAATTATAATCTAAAATTTTAACTGAAATTTATTTTTTAATCAATATTCATTAGAAAATTCTACGAGCATTCAATTATTTAACTATAAAAATAAATATTTTATTAAATAATTGAATGTTTTTTAAAATTGAATTTTCATAAAGAATTTCATCAACAAATTTTTAAATAATTGAATTCTCTTGACAAATTTTAATAAAATTTTTAAGAATTCGAAAATGAATTTTCATTTATTTCGAGAAATTTTATGAAGATTGTATTAAAAATAATTGAAATTCTGCCAAGATTTTTATTAGAATTTTTGAAAATAATTGAGTTTCGGAAAAAAAATTTTTTATTTATAAAGATAATTAAAATTTTGACTAGAATTTATTAAAATTTTTTTTCAAATTATTGAATTCTTTTGTGAAATTTTATTGAACTAGTAGACATTAAAATTTAAAAATAATTGAATTTTGACAAATTTTTGAAATTCATTAAATTCCTAGGAAAAATTTTATTAAAATTATTTTGTAATAATTTTTTAAACAGTTCTTTGAGAATTTTCAAATTCATTTGTTTATAATTTAAGTTTACGAAATTTCAATTATTCGGAAATTCTTTAATTAATTATATGTTAGAAAATAAAAATCTTAAATAATTTTAAAAAAATCTACAATTAAACTTATTCAAAAAAATTTATTGCACAGAATTGTTAGTTAAAAATTTGAAAAATTCAAATTTTCAAAGATTTTAATTTGAAACCTTTTTAAAATTTAATTATTTATAAAATTTTTACTGAAATTCATTTTTAAATTAATTTTTAATAGAAAATTCTACGAGACTTCAATTATTTAAATACAAAAATAAATAATTTATTGAATAATTTTGAATGTTTCTCAAAATTGAATTCATATAAAGAATTTTATCAACAAATTTTTAAATAATTGAATTCTTTCGACGTATTTAAATAAAATTTTTAATAATTCCATTTTTTGAAAAATCCGATTAAAATTGTGTTAAAAATAATTGAAATACTGCGATGAGTTTTATTATGTATTAATGAAAATAATTGAATCTCTGAAAAAATGTTATTATTTATGAAAATAATTGATTAATAATTTGTAAACAATTGAATTCCTGTGAAATTTATAATTTTTATTATTTTTGAAAATAATAATGAAATGTTTGCGTAGAATTTTATTAAAATTTTTTTTAACTATTGAATTCTTTTGGAAATTTTTGTTAAAGTAGTAGATATTAAAAATCATTAAATATTGAAGAAAGTTTTTGAAAATAATTGAATTTCTGCAATCATTTGTAATTTTGCTTCAAATTCAATTTGTTTTATTGTTTTTAACTAAAATTCTTTCATAAATCCATTAAATTAATTTTTAAAAAAGAAGTTAAGAAGTTCAAAATTTTCACTTTCCGTCTTATAATAAATTATTTAAAATATTAATTATACAAAAAAAATTTTAGAGGAAATTGCGTTTTTATATTTTCTATAAGGTAGTAATTTTAAAAATAAGAATTTTCGAATTGAATTTGCATTCACGATTTTGTGTGTTTGACTAGCTTAAAGGCGATCAGCCGAGTGTTCGTTCTCTTATTGCATCGAAACCCTTAATTAAAATTTGAACAATTTTCGTTAATATAATAAAAAAGAATATAAATTCTAGAAAAATTATTCGGTTCTATATACATACCATCTTTGATTTTTTCTTAAAAAGAAAATAAACAAAAAAAAACAAAGTCAAAAACTTTAAACTATTACTATAAATTTAGGAAGAATCAACTTTAAAATAATGAAAATGTGCATTATATATAGTAAATCGATACCAGAAAATGTTATACAATTTCCCAGTTCCTTAATGTTATTACATGTTTTTGGAAAACATGTAATTATCTTATCATTGAAACAGAACAAATTTAAATTAATATAATGATTAATATAATTATTACTATTATTAATGGGAAATACGTGTTTTTTTAAAACGTAAGAAAATTAATTGATTTCTAATTTTAACTGCTCTCAAAAAAGAACATATTTTAAAATGTCATTTAGAATATCAATTTAAAGATAATTATTGAATATATTATAGTGATTTTAATGTAATATTATCACCTTCTGATTTCGGTGATTTTCGGAAAGTCGAGTCCAAAGAATACCTGTATAATTTGTTAAAATTTTGAAACTAATTTCTATAATTCTTAAGATTAAAAATATAGTTATTTTTTAAATATTAATGTAGAATTGTTGAATTTTTAAAGGTCATTATGTTCCATTTTTGGTTTTTAATTAACAACAAACTCAATAACATCCCCTATGCTGAATGAGTACAAATGGAATATTACTCTATTATTGTATTTTCATGAGTAATTATTCTTGTAGTCGCTGATTTCAAATTTCAATTAAAAATTACACATTTCGATTTTAACAATTTTTATATTACTCTTAACCATTATAATGAATCTAATATTTTTAATTTTTCAAAACAAGAACAAATTTGTAATCAAATACTTTAAATATTCGAAATGAAGTAAATATCACGATTTCCTTATGAGCATTAAAAAAAATTTTATGATCTTTTAACTGAAAAAAAAAGTTTTTGCTTTTAATCTAATGGATAGGCTTTAGCTTTCCTATTTGATAACAGTACATAAAATCGAGTGATATTAGTATTATTATTAAGAAATATTTGTAAATTTTTATATTGCAAAATATTTGTAAATGCCACGTCTATTTTTCTGCAACGTACATATAACATAAGGTTTGAAGTAAATTCAGAAAATCAACCGATCATCTCATACTTGGTCCTATCCAGAATTTAAAAGGTAAGAAAATTACACAAGGCCAGTTTTAAATAGTTATTTGCGCTTTTTATTAGAGGGATAAAATAAATTTAATAAAATTTAACTTAATTCTATGTCTACCCAGATAGCACGTAACCTTATGGTAAACTTAAACTGAAAAAAGATTATTTGATTAAAATAATTTAAATTATTTGAAAAATATTTATTTGATTAAAATAATTTAAATTATTTGAATAATATTTATTTGATTAAAATAATTTAAATTATTTGAATAATATTTATTTGATTCAAATAATTTATTATTTTCGGTTTTCTTGGAAAGTAAATGGAAGTTACGGTTTTCAGTTTTGCAGGGTAGAATATTACTTTATTGGACATACCTTTTTACTATAAATGTGATCTCCATCGTGTAAAATAATAGGCAATTTCTTCACCTGCAACAGAGAAGTTAATTATAAAAATGTTATAGATAAAACTGTTTGAAGGTCTCTGAAATTAATTTTTCAATACCTACATTAAAATAATTTTGGAAAAATTAATAGTTCTTCAATTATGTACAATTAAAAATGTCCGAACAATTGAAATTTGGTAAAATCTTTTAAAAATAATTGAATTTCTTAAAAGAATTTTTGTTTAATTTAGTAATTAATTTTTGGATGAATTTTAATTAAAAATTTTGAATATGATTTTTTTCTCCAAAATGTTAAAAATAATTCTGAAATGTTACTATTGCTATTTTGTATGTATTTGAATTTTCGGAATTATGTAATTGAAAATACTGAAAGTAAAATTTAGTAATATTAAAAAATTAGAAGCTAATTTTCATAATTATCATTAATTTTAAGTTTTAAATTTACATCTAAAGATTTTTCATTAACTTTATAAAAATCAAAACAAGTTGCACTTTTTTACTAAAAATTGTAGTACTTTGTTTCAATATTTGGAAGAAAAATCGAAAAAGTCGCAATTTTTGAAAATAAGTTGAAAAAAGTCTCAATTTTCTTAATTTCCCTAACAAAAAATTTTTTTTCTGACATGTCCCTGAATTTACTGTCAAACATTTTTCTTAAGATTTTAATTTAATTTTTAATTTTTTTAAAGATAATTACATGTTTTCCAAAAACATGTAATAACATTAAGGAACTGGGAAATTGTATAACGTTTTCTGGTATCGATTTACTATATATAATGCACATTTTCATTATTTTCACTAGTGCAACTTTAATATGTGAAGTTGATTCTTCCTAAATTTATGTCCAACAAAAGACGATCGCTTTTTCAGTTAAAAACTTAATAATTTTAAAAAAAATAGAAAAAAAGATTTCAAATTAAGATTTAAATGTTTTTACAGTAAGAAAAATATTTAAAATTCACTGGACCTTTTTATTCTTTTTAGAAGTCTTATTAGTTTTAAGATCAAGGTCCCTGCATGGAATCCAATCTGGATTTTTGATATCGCCTAAGTCAGCTGGACGTCCTAAAAAAATAAATTTACATTACACAAATTATTTTTAGAATTATATTAAGAATTCTTTAATTTTATAACTGTACTTAATTTTCAATCGCGAACATTAACAGATTAGAACATATTTGTGTTTAAAAAATCAAACAAATAGAATTTTTCAATATTAAATCTTGTATTTATTTAAATTAAAAATTATAATTAGGTATTTAAAGTAAATAATGTAAAAAAATTGGTAGATTTCATTATAATATATGAGAATAAATTTCTAAAAAATTATGAATTAAAAATGTGTAATTAATATATTTTCGGTACAAGAAAAATCCCGAAATTTTTTTAATTTTAAATAATTTTTTAAATTTAATTGTAACGACTACTTATTTTTAAATTAATGTTTTGATTGTTATTAATAGAAAGTGTATCTTTTACATCAAATAGAAAATTATTGCAAAATTGTGATATATTTTCTAGTATCAAGATAAGTTAGAATAAAATTTGAACCCCCTTACAAAGTTGTTAAAAAATTGTATAAAAACTATTTTAACAATGTTGTTGTTTTTACCTGTTATAAAGTGTCTCGAGCAGACTCGATATGATCTTAGCTGAGAATCTCTCAACTGTCCTCGTTTTATAACTTCTATCCATTTCTCTTGTCTGAGTTTTGACAGTTGAATGTATTGTTCAGCAGTTTGACTAAAGAAATCAGCAACTCTATATTTCTGCTTCAGGTAAACTGCTCTATATTTTCTATTATTTTCACTTATTACAGCTGGAATTCTGTAAAAAGATACTTTTTTATCCTGCCTACTACATCCACCTCGCTGTCGACATCCGATGATACAACAAAACAAAACCATTGTCACTGTTAATTAATAAGAAAAACAATATAAACTGTCATTTTTGGCTATTTAAAAAGTTTGTTTGCTCTCCAGTAAATAGCCATGTTCAGCCATTTTGAATTTAAATCTCCTTAGTACTGAATGTACAGCATTATTCAATAATGGATTCCTAGTTCTACATTGTGTTTGTGTTACTGATGTACAGTTGGTGACAAAAATATCCTTCGAATTATTTAAATTAATAATATTTTATTAAAATAAATAGAGCAAAGAAGATGTATGTCACCGACGTGCAAGCAGTTTTCCAAGATGGAATGAGTTTTCTAAAGGCCAACGCAGAATAGATCTGTAACCGGAACCGCAATCGTAACCGTAAGCGTAAGAATGAGTTAGAGAAGGATAAACAATATACCTATCCTTCTTTAACTCATTCTTACGGTTACGCTTACGATTGCGGTTACAGATCTATTCTGCGTTGGCCTTTAATCGAGGTTGGTGGAATCGGGCATCAGTGTTTTCGTCCCTTTATATAAAGCGAAAACAATTCACGAAAACGCAATGTCAAAGACGCCTTCACGACAAGAACCATGTGACATCCATAGAATAGAATATAAAGCTGAGTCTCCAATAGGTGCCAATATGCATTTGCAAGTGCCAGTGCCAATTCCCAACACATTTTAAAGCTGAGTCTCCAATAGGTGCCAATATGCATGTGCAAGTGCCAGTGCCAGTGCCAAACCCATTTAAAGCTGAGTCTCCAATAGGTGCCAATATGCATGTGCAAGTGCCAAACCCATTTAAAATGTATTGGGGATTGGCACTGGCACTGGCACTTGCACATACATTGGCACCTATTGGAGACTCAGCTTAATTAACGTTGGCCCATACTGGCGTTGCGCCTGTATATTTGGCCATGACCTGGTGTGTAATGTGACATCCATTATAGTTTTTTGTACACAGCGCTTGCGCGTCACGTGACTGACCCGGTATACTTGCGAATTGAATACCTCCTTTTCGCGATCACTCGTGTGAAAAATTCTGTTTTTATTCTTTAATGAAATTATTTTTATTAATACGTCGAAGTACACGACTAGGTTTCGGGGGGCTTCGCCCCCCGACGCGTCCGGTGGCTTGAGGTATTATAAAATGCGATTCTTTGAAATGTCGAATATATTATTTATTATTCTTTTGAGTTGGTTTTTTTAATTATTTTTATTAATTTATTATAAATTATTATAAATATTTATTAATTAATTTAATTAATTAATATTATTAATTAATTTTATTAATTAATATTGTTAATTAATTTTATTAATAATTATTAATATTTTTTATTATTAATTAATTTTATTAATTAATACTATTAATTTATAATAATAAATTAATTAAATTTTTAATTAATAACAAATTAAAATGAAAAATTTTAAAATATTGGAAAAAATAAGAACAAAATCTCTAGCAAATAATCAGTCGAGCTGTCTAGTTACTAGACATTATTGCAGTATCATCGACACGACAAACTTAGAACTATAATTTCTAGGAGTACTTTAAAGTAACATTAAAAAACTAGACAGAAGTTATGTCTAGCCAATATCAAATTCAACTTGAATCTTTGACGAAGAGCGTTGGTCAGTAACTTTACAGTTATTTATCAGTCCGCCTGCGAGAATCAGCGTCCGTGACAAAAACTGTCCAGTAACTTGAACAATCGAGTGGCTCCATGACAAATTTCTACTAGGGATAATTCCAGAGGTAATGTAGAAGAATTTAGATAATTCTTAACAATTCAGGATAATTCATATCACAATAAGTGGTCACCGTAATTCACCAGTTGTTCGTCCCTCGGTTTTACAATTTGATTTGTAAAATTTAAACTTTGGTCACAATTTAGAATTGAGAAGAAGAAAATATTCTATGTTAATTTTAAGTTTTTGTCTAAATTTGTCAGAGGTTAAACCTTTTATTATTCTCTTTAGGGACTGAAGAGGTGTGGTCGCGCAGGTGTTGGGTGTAATGTTTCAGGTGAGACAATGCACATTGAAATCCTCTCTCAAATTATATTGAAGAAAATTAACAATAGAGCAATATTTTTGAAGAATCTTCAGAATACTTGATGCAATTGAGAGAAGAAGCGTCTTTATGACTCAGGATTTCGTTACACATAGACAAAAAATACAAGGATTTTATTATTTTAATATTTCTTAAGGCTATTCTTAAGACTATTCTTTTTCAAATGTCAATACAATTCTATAACTTGAAAATTAGTCTCCTAAATTTGTGCCATAGAATTTTAACTGAATTTCCCGGCGGGTAGAAATTGTGGCCAGGTTGACTCTCACTGCAGGAGGTACAGTCATTAAATCGCGAAAAGTATAGGTAAGGAAACGAGATCCATAAAATCAGAAGACAATTTTTAAGCATATTTATATTGTTTATTTCAATCGCTTTGAAAATTTAAAACAATGAAATTTTTAATTTAGTTTAAATTAAATTCTTCAACAGCCATGAGGGGAATAAAATTATACTCAACGCCAACAGCACCGAAAATTTCCTGAAAGTTGAAATTAACTTGATTGCAACCTTCGGAATTTTTAGTTGCGAAGCTCATGAAACTTGAAGTTGTTCTTTAAGTGTTCGCTGTTATTGAATGTTTGACGTAAAAGTTGACTGAACATTGCATGAGAGTTTAAAAAATTTTAAACTTTCATGCAATGTTCAGTCAACTTTTGCGTCAAACATTGAAAAACAGTTGAAATTTAAAGAATTACTTCAACTTTAACTAAAGATTCCGAACATTGCAGTCAAGTAATTTCAACTTTTAGAAAAGTTTCGATGCTGTGTGGGTATATGAATTTTAAAACAATACCTTGATTTTTTCTTATTTTTGTAAATAATTAAGGTGGTTCAATTCATCCAACACAATGCAGACCTCTAGAAAAATAATGAATCAACATTTAAATAATAAAAATATTTTTGAAAGTATTTTTTACAAAAAACAATAATCTCAATTTTTAAGAAAAAAAATTTATCTATACAACTTACACACAGTCTCAATTTTATTCATACCGCTTCTGTAGGATTTTTTAAAACTGATTTAATTTTAATATAATACGACTTATTGTTTAAAAAAGGCAAAATTTTCTTTTAAACAAATAAGCATAGTTTCTAAATGACGTTCTTGTTTAAAAATCTGAACGGTGACGTTGTATAGTGAATAATTATTTTTAACAAAATAAAATAAATTTATAGGATGACGAAAAATTTGAATCGTGTGCAAATTGTATAAACAAATAACTTTTGTAGGTTTTAATTTTCTTTTTGATAAATAATATTTGTTCTTTCAGAATATTATCTATTATAATAATAAATTTTTAATTTTTTTTTAAAGCCTACATTTCTTCAGATATAAAAGTCCTTAAATTTTAGAATTTAAGAAACTTTCTACAAATTATTAAAATTATTATTAATTAACAAAAATTAATTATTTAAGTTTTAAATAATTTTATTTAAAATTCTGAACAAATTATGTTTCTGAAAAATTTTTATTCAATCAATTAACTATAATTACATATTATTAAATATTATGTTTTGTCAAATAGAAATTATGCAGATTTTTGTTCTTTCCTTCTAAACAAAATTAGAAAATTGTTAAACAAATGTGATTAAGAAATAGAAAATTTATTTACTTTGCATTATTTTTGTTTATGAATCACAATTTTTTTTAACAAAATTACTATTTTGTTGAAGAAGAAAAAGAAAAATATTTGCACAATTCCTATTTTTAATCTTATTTTTGAAACAGAATTTTCTACAGGAATTAAGACATGAAAAATTTTTAATTCAAACTTTTTTAAATTAAACAACTTATAAAAGTATTGTTATAAAACAAGAAGATATAGATTGCCCCGTGTCGAAGACTCGGAGTGATCGAATTTTTCATGTTTTCTAATAATTAAAGATGACCGAGAGATAAAATCAGTATTTTATTATATTATAAGAATATTGTTACTGAATTTTAAATTATTTTTTATGAAAATAATAATTGAATTCCTTAGAAAAATTCTTTTATTTATGAAAATAATTGAATTTCTGTGAAATTTTTATTATTTATGAAAATAATTAAATGTTTGCATACAATTTTATTAAAATTTTTTTAAATAATTGAATTCTTTTTGGGAAATTTTATTAAAATAGTAAAAATTGAAAATCATTGAAATCAGAAAAATTTTTGAAAATAATTGAAATTAGGACAAGAATTTTTTTGATATTTATGAAAATAATTGAACTTTGGAGAAGAATTTTGTTATTTATTGGGGGATTTTTACAAGAATTTTTTTCAAATTTTGAACATAGTTGAATTTTATAAGAAAAATTTTATCTTTTTTTAAATAATTGAATTTCTGCAGTTATTTGTAATTTCTCAAAAATTTTATTTTTTAGTGTTTTCAACAAAAATTTAAATTAGAAAAATTTTTTAATTTTATTATTTTATTTAAAAAAGATATAGTAGGAATAAGTTAGCCGCGCTCTTTAGCGCGCGAATTGTTGCTAGTGCTTTTTAAAGTTACTTGAATTTTTAAAAAATGTATTAAAGAATAATCAAATTAATGTAAATTTTGTAATTTTAAATTGAAAATAATTAAATTTGTTAATGAATTTTATTAAACACTTAAAAAAATCGAATTTGAAAGAATTTTAATTTAATAATAATTGGGTAAATAATTTCATATTTACAGAGAGTCACAATCGAATATATTGTACGTTTGTTAGTATAAAAACATAATTAAATCGTCAAAATTGAATCTAATATAATATTTAATTTTGAAAGAGTTAAAATTACAATTTTTATTTATATTAGTTATTATTACTCATAATATTACTTTTTAATTGAGAAGATGTTTTTTATAAAGTAAGTAAGGAAAAATTCTAATGAAAAAGCCAGCCAAAAATTTTTTGATTTGAACATTTTTAACATTTTTAATATTTCTTACCATGAAATAAATATATTTCATAGTTATTTTTGATTTTGAACTGAATGTAGACAGTGGCCCACAATTCCCCAAAATTTTTAAAAATCATAAAATTGCACTCTTTGGTAAAACTGAAATTTCTTTAAGGTAAGTGATAATTTTGTGAAACTGACTATGATATATGTTAGTTTATACCTCCTACTGACACGAAAAATTTTTAAATTTGAAAAAAAAATTTTGTGTGTAAGATATTGAGCTAAAAAAAGTGTGGCCCACAATTCCCCAATCTGCCCTACCTATCTCAGTTTTCAACATTAGCATGTAATATTACTTCAATATCAACGTGTAATATTACCATGCAGCGGACATTTTGATATTAGATCACTGTAATATTACAGCTAATATTATGAATATTCAGTGTAATATTACAGTGATATAAAGATAATTATTCTACGTGCTTCTGGGAAAAGAATTTAACTTAATTTTTCTTAAACTGAATAATTTAATTTTTATAAATATAAGTGACGGGATTACCTCTCTTAAAATGAAGGAAAAAACTGAAAAATTTTTGGAAAAATAATTTTTCTTGCAAATTGTTATATATAATTATTTCCGAAATTTTGTAAATAATTTTTTAAAAACAATGGATTTTTAAAATAAATAATCCCAAATGCCAACATAGCACTGAAACGTTCATAAAAGTTTATTAAAGGTTTATTTGCAAACTTCGGAGTATTTACTTGCAAAGTTTAGTGACATTTGTGTAAAAATTTAAATGTCCCACTTCAATAAATAAATAAGTTTTTAGTGTGAAACTTCCCTGAACATTTAAATTACATTTTCACCAAAATTCATTATAGGCGAAAATATATCGTGAAACTTTCCTAAAAATTTATTTATTTATTGAAGTGGGACATTTAAATCCTTATACAATTTTCACTTAACTTTGCAAGTAAATACTTCGAAGTTTGCAAATAAATATTTAATAAATTTTTAGGAAAGTTTCGGTGCTGTGTGGGTGTAGGTGTAAATATTTCTATAATTTTTTAAAAAATCATTATTTCCAAACGAAATTTGAATTTTTTTCACAGAATGCAAAGTTTTATTATATTTTTGTAGAAGTTCTCTGTTTGAAAACTATGAACAGTTAGAGAATTTTACAAAGAAAACTTGTAGAAACTTTAAAATTATAAAAATCAACTATATATATTAATTTTATTACATATATAGATTCCCTTTTTAATAAATTAAAAAATTATGTAAGTATAAACTTTTCTTATTACAAATTTATTGGCTGCATTTTGTTGACAAAATTGAATTTCTTCAAAAAATTTTTAAGTATTTTATAATAAATATTAGGTATTAGAATAATATAACAGTTTCGAGAAAATTTAAAAAGGAATTTATTTCCTTTGAAAGTAAAAGTTTCTTTTCAATCCTTTTATATACTCTCGTATTAGTTTAAAATTACATTTTAAATATATTTTAATGACCTATACGACAATATTAACTACTGGGTATTCACCAGTTTTCTTCAATAGGGTGAATTAGTGCGTTGTCTGGATTCTTTACTCCTTTGTGCGCCCTAAAGTCATTAACACTAATTGCTTCATCGTCAAAAAAAAGATATTTTTTATAGAAGTTCCAATACTCAGGCTTCGCACTCCATAATTCATTTTTAAAAAGTGTCAAAAATCAGCTTTAAGACTCAGGGTGTCTACTAACCGGGAAAAACCGGAAATAAGCCAGGAATTGTATGCCAAACCGGAAATTTTTTCACCAAATTAAAAAAAGTTTTATTAATTAAATTTGTTTTTAAAAAATCGCTTTTTATTTCAATTTTTTAGATATTTATACTGTTCTCTAAATTTGAATTAATTAAAAATAATTAATTTGGAAGTAAAAAATCAGTCACTGATTCAAATATAGTATGTAAATATATTTTTAAAAAATTATCGAATTAATAGAAATTTTGTGAAATTCAACTGAAAATAATAAAATTTATTAAAGAATTTTATTAAAAACTTTTTAACAAATTGAATTTTATAAAGATTCACATTCTAATGTATTCATGTTTCTTAGGGATCATTCACATATTACGTCACATGCTTAGGGGGGAGAGAGGCTCTACAATTTTGTGACGGCCTGTGTAAAAATTATCAATTTCTATGCAAGAAAATGTGACGTAAGGGGGGAAGGGTTAAAAATTTTCCAAATTTGCGTGACGTAATATGTGAATGATCCCTTAGTTCGAAGACAAATAATCAAAATTTGTATTACTTAATTAAAAAAAAGATACATAGGGTCAATTGGGGTAAATGTAAACGGAATATCTATGTTTCACCAAAAACATTAGTTTTTTTTTTTGTTAAAAGGTAAAACGGACGGATTTCTTTTGCATGAACTTGTTGCTAGTGTTCCCTAGAAAAATTTTATGAGGTGCAGAAAAATATTGATGCACCTTAATCGCCTAAAATTGACTGTTTATATTTATCCCGAGATTTTGAAATTTTCCTAAAATTCGGGGTAAATGTAAACACCACTGTAGTTAAGCGAGGTTTAAGAAACAAGTTATTTCAAGTATACTACTGTTTTAAGGGATGGAAAAACTGATAAAAAATTCTTCGTAGATGTATAGTAAATCAACCAGTTTACATTATATAAAATAAACAACCCAATGGGAAATGCTAACGTAGTGCCGATGTTCACCACTGGCTTAGTACTTATTTTTCTTAAGATTAAATTATTTCTCTAATAATAAACACCATATCTTAATTTTTTCGACTTACTTTTAAATTCAATCATTGACAACTTTTATGAATTTATTAAGTATACCTATTAACTAATTATCAATTATTGCATTAACTTAATCATATATTAAAAAAGACATTTACATTATACTTTATAAATTTGAATTAACGAAATTTTACTGATTATCCCCAACGACAAGTATGTAACTGATTTAAAATGCGTATTTGTCTAATTAATTAGTGAAATTTCATTAATTCAGTATAAACACTGCAAAAAAAGGTGTCTTATTTTGAGACGTTTTTAGTGTCTTAGATACCAAAAACGTCTCAAAATAAGACACCTCTTTTTGCAATGAAATCACTATTTCAGATAATTTAACATATTAAATTTGAATCAATGAAAAATTACTGATAAAATCACTGACAATCATTTAATTTTCACTGATTGTCAAAAGGTATTCACTGAGAATTATAGTGATTTACTATTGGTGATTGACTTTCTGCTTTTAAATTAGTAAATTTTACTAATATAATTAGTAATTTTTACCAACTTATTAGTAAACCTTACTAATTCAAAATTAGTCACTATAATTGAAATTAGTAACAATTTTTACTAATTCAATTTTAGAGAGTTGATAAAACAGATTAACTGGTTCATTTAGTAAAAAAATTACTGCAGTGAAATTCTATACTGAAGAAGCAATGAATTTTTAATGACAATTAGTCATAAAATTAACAGATTGAAATAAAGAAAAATCGTCCACCATAATGACAGCGAGTCAATTATATTTGACTAACTGTCAGGGGTATTTTTTTGATTCAAATTTAAAGTATAATTCAACTTTTTTTGCTTATGTTTTAATACAATTTTATTTTAATTGAAATTTATTATTAAATTTTATTATTATAATTTATTTATATATTATAATAAATTGTATATTTATCTTACTATCTATTACAGAAATATTTATAAACATATATTATTAAATTTTATTATTGAATAAATTATTTATTTTGTATATACGGTATACCTTGGTTGTACGTCAGATGGAAAAAAATTGTCCACCTAAATCAACCCTGTTGATTTAGGCCACACCTAGTGCCCAAAAGGCCCGCCTGGACCATCCCAGCACAAGGGGTGGGTCCTTCATCTTCTACAAGGGAAGGGGTAGCGTGCTAATGACACTCAAGGCTATGTTCTGAATTTCATGTAAAGAATTGCTCAGTTGATCCTCTCGACCTAGAGCTTACAGGTTACTCTTAGAGTTCAACCAGAAAACCCTGTTGTGTCAAAGTGTCAGAAGTGTAAAAGCAAAATCATATTGCTTTCAAAAGTTTTTGATGTTACTTTGAAATCAGTGAAAAAATATTGTAATTTATTATCTCATCTTTGTGGTGCTAAGTTTTAAAGAAGTGTTTTATTTGCGTTCATCTGCTTCAAAGAATTCAGAATTCCTGCTCCAGCCTTTAGCATCTGCTTCAAAGAGTTGAAGATTTCAAAAGCTCACACACAAAAATTAATTGTAAGTAATTTTATAAATATATGTTTTATTTTTATTAAGGTAGTTCTCTCACTTTTGTAAGAAATCAATTTTGATAAAATATTTTTCAAATTTTTAGTAAATTTTGCTTTATGCAAACGATGCAAACCTTTTGTCTTGTAAAAGTTTTAGAACCCTTTTTATCGTACCGAAATTGAGATATTTGGATTCAAATCTCAATTTCGGTACGGTAAAGGATTCTAACATTTTTATCAGGCAGATAAGGCTTGCATAAAAGAACATTTACTCAAACTTTGTAGAATATTTTATCAACATCGATTTATTCAAGTATAAATTAAGAGAAATATCTTAAATATAATAATAATTAAAATATTTCTAGTAATGATTATTATTCAATATGCTATATAAATATAAAATTTTTTTAAATAAAAATATTTTAAAGAATGAATTAATAAATATTTGAATATAATATATAATAATAAGCATTTCTCAAAAACTCTCGAAGTTATATGTATATACATTTGAAGATTTAAAATTGTCACATGTATATTGTATAAGTTTTATTTATACTTCACATTGTTTTTAATATAAATTTTGAATTATTTTATTTTAAATTTATTTACAACGCAATATTTAAAAATTCTGGTTTTTATATGTATTTGTTTATAATAATCTTTTAATCTGAATAATGAACTTTTATATACTTAATAAATACGGAGTGTCTATTTGGCCTGTCAGCGGGCCAAATAATAAGTTACTTTTATTATTTGGCCCGTCACCCCACTTCCATGCATTTCAAGACGGGCCAAATAAAAAAAAGCAGTTTATTTGGCCCGTCAGATAACAAATTAGCTGTAATTAATAACAATAGATTATTATTATTACTATTTCTACAAATAGATTAATTTAATCACCATAAATTTTTTTTACATCAATTTAAAAGGTAATGTATATTTTAACCTCAAAGTAAAGATGCAAATTATAAACATAATTATTTATAGTACATGTGACGCGATCTGAAGAAAGGGACCTTAGAAGCAAGAAATTATAGGTTATGTTTGCAATTTTTTAATTGAAAATACAAAAAAAGGATCAACTGTCAATATAAATCATTGAAGTTTAAGTCTTCATTAAAACTAAAATATTTAATAAACACTGATTTTAATTCGAAATAAGTAAAAAGAAACTTTCAAACAAGAAAAAAGTAACTCTAACCCAACCTTAAAATGATTTGCTTCTAAGGTCCCTTTCTTCAGATCGCGTCACACATAATATTATAAATTATATTTAAAAATAATTTTTAAAAGTAAACAATAACATTTTTTTGAATATAAATCAAAATTCAATGAAATTTGACAAAATTTCCAATTAATTGGAAAGTTAATTTCATTTTTTAAAATTATTTATGGGAATTTAACTAAAAAACATTTCAATTACTTTTCTTAAAAAGGCTAATTTTTATTCATAGTTAAATAAATATTTAAGTACTTATTTACTTTTTCAATAATTTCACTTTTTTCACTTTAACTGTAATTATTCTAAAATTTAACTTTTTAAAAATATAAAAATAAAAATATTTTTACAATAATAAAAATTTCCGAAGAATACAATTTTTACATTCTGATAAAAAATAAGAATGTCTTGAATTTGTGCGATTTTTTCAAATTTAATTATTTCTTAAAATTTTGTTTATGAAATTTTCCAAAGGACTTTATAACTTTTTTTTAAAGTTATAATTGCTGTAAAAATTTTAATATTTATAAAAATAATTAAATGTTTGAGAAGAATTTTATTTAAATTTTTTAAAATAACTGAATTTCTGAAAATAATTTTTTTATTTATAAAAATAATTGAACTCTTGCGAAAAATTTATTTATTTATGAAAATAATTAAATTCTCACGTAGAATTTTATCAAATTTTTGTTTATTAATAATATTAAATTCTTTCGTGAAGTTGTTTTGAAATACTAGATATTTTAACTAATTAAGTTTTAGAGAATTTGATTATTTACCAAAGTATTAATTTTTTTGTGAAAAATTCGTTTGTTTTTTAAAAATAATTCAATCGTTTTTATTAAAATTTTTAAGAAGAATTTTCTTATTACATTACCTGTCAAATTCATGTAAAAAATAGTACCTGGTGATTAAATTAATCTATTTGTAAAAATAGAAATAATAATAATCTAATGTTATTAATTACAGCTAATTTGTTATCTGACGGGCCAAATAAACTACTTTTTTTATTTGGCCCGTCTTGAAATGCATGGAAGTGGGGTGACGGGCCAAATAATAAAAGTAACTTATTTGGCCCGCTGACGGGCCAAATAAGAAATATAGGAGTGATGAATTATTTCGCCGCCGTCACTAAAAATACGAGACGCATGCTTATTCCCGAAATCTTTTTTGACCAAATAGTTATTTGATATAAAACTACTTAACATAAAATTCACATAATATGCACATTATTTGACATAAATTTCATTGGACACAAAAACCATTTAACATAAATATCATTTGTCATAGAATTCATTAAACAGAAATATTATGTTACATAAATAAACTCAGATAACTTAATTCCCATTTGACATAAAAATTATGTAACATAAATTTCTATTGACATAAGAATCATTCAACATAAATTTCTTTTAACATAAAACTCATTTAACGTAAATTTTATTTGTTATAAAATTCATTTGACGTCAATTTTATTTGGCATAAATGTCATTTAACATAATTCTCAATTGACATAAATATCATTAGACATAAAATTAGCTTGACATAAATTTCATTTGATGTGAATATCATTTAACATAATTATTATTTAACGTAAAATTAAATTTATATATATTTCATTTAGCATAAATTCCATTTAACATAATTCTCATTTGGCATACAATTTACTTGACATAAATTTCATTTGATATAAATCCCATTTAACATAATTTTCATTTGACATAAAGTTCACTTGATATCAATTTCATTTGACGGATAACTCATTACACATAATTCTCATTTGACATAGAATTCAGTTGTCATAGATTTTATTTTACATATAAGATCATTTGACATGGAAATATAGGCGTGAATTTCAAAATTGGCGAATTACAATGTTGTTGATAATATCTAATTGGTTACTTTTAAAATTCGCGCCGATATTGTTATGTAAAATGTAATTTGTGTAAAATGATTTTTATGTGAAATGAGAATTTTGTTGAATGACTTTTATGACAAATGAGAATTGTGTTAAATGTCTTTTGTGTCAAATGAACTTTATGTCAAATAAAAATTATGTTAAATGAGATTTATACCAAATGAAATTTATGTCAAGTAAATTTTATGCCAAATGAGAATTATGTTAAATGGAATTTATGCTAAATGAAATTTATATAAATTTAATTTAACTTAAATAATAATTAGGTTAAATGATATTCACGTCAAATGAAATTTATGTCAAGCTAATTTTATGTCTAATGATATTTATGTCAAATGAGAATTAAGTTAAATGACATTTATGCCAAATGAAATTGATGTCAAATGAATTTTATAACAAATAAAATTTACGTTAAATGAATTTTATGTCAAAAGAAATTTATGTTAAAGATTTTTATGTCAATAGAAATTTATGTTACATAATTTTTATGTCAAATGGGAATTAAGTTATCTGAGTTTTATGAAAAATAATATTTCTGTTTAATGAATTCTATGACAAATGATATTTATGTTAAATGGTTTTTGTGTGCAATGAAATTTATGTCAAATAATGTGCATATTATGTGAATTTTAAGTTAAGTAGCTTATATCAAATAACTGTTTGGTCAAAAAAGATTTCGGGAATAAGCATGCGTCTCAAAAATACGTATAGGTGGGGGACAACGGGCGAAATAAGAGCAATGAATTATTTCGCCCGGTATATAGTTATTCCTATAATACCATTGAAAAACTTTAAATTTTTAAGGTGAATGACAGAAATGAAAAAAAGTGTGTTCAAGTCAGGTTAGAACCCTTCGCGCATCAAATTCAAATAATTATGTGTAGATCATTTTTAAAAAAGTACAGTTTCTTTATTTAAATTTTAAAATGAATTTCACACTTTATACCAATTAAAATGTTTTTAAGTGTTCCAATATAATCACACTTAATGTGAATAAATATTTATAAATTTTCTTTTATTTAAAAATTTCGTGAATCGATTATTTACAACACATTTTTAAATAAAATCCATCGTTAAAAATGTAACGAAACAAAACAAATTATAGTAAAAATTACTTAAAAAACGTTTTAAATATATAATCATTCGTTAAAACTAATATATTTCTTGCGGGATTCTTTTAGATTTAAAATTAAAAAGATACAAAAACTATAATACTTTCTGTAAAAAAAATGTTTTTGTAATTCAAAATAAAAAAAATAAAATTATTTCTAAATTTTTCTTTTAAAAATAGTATCATAAAACTTATTTTCCAAATCTGAATTAATATACTTTTGAACTGATTTGAACAAAATTCATAAGAATTTTCTAAAAATTAATATTTTTAGTCTATATAGATAGGTAGAAAAAATATTAAAATACATAATCTAGTTTCTTTTATAAAATATTATATAGAAAATTACTAATGAGCACCAAAAATATTGATAAATATAAAACTTTGTGAATTATTATAAAAATTCACAACTTTTTAAGTTTTTAATTCAATCTTCACAAAAATATACAAGTGACAATAAGCTAACCTTTTTCCCATTAAAATTAATTAAAAGACCAAAAAACGGGCGAAGCAATGTGTCATTGCTACTTCGCCCGTTTTACATATTTTTACTTATTTTTCATGATAGGCGAAATAATTTTTACTCTTTTTATTTCGCCCTTTTGCGCCTTCTTACTAATTTTTCATGACGGGCGAAATAATTCATCTCTCTTATTTCGCCCAGACGGGCGAAATAGACACAGCGTAAAAATATTGACTTTTTTAAACAAATAAACATATTTTTAACACTATTTTTTAAAGAAAATAAAGAAAGTAGAATTGATCAGGGAAAAATTAGGGATTTTTACTGGAAAAAATTAAATATTTACAATTTATAAGAAAATTCTAAATTTTTGAGTCTTCCCAATGGGAAATTAACAATTGGCGCAATAATGGTCCTATATTGGGAGCCAGCAGTACCAATGATGGTGCAATAATAGCAACCAATATTGGGCCACTATTGCCAGAGTCTTGGGATGATCACGACTTTGCCAAGCATTGGCAGCCAATATTGGATGACTATTGGCTGCCAAGACAAATGCCGGACTTTCCAAGCCTTGGATATTCATTGGCAACAAAGATTGGACCAATATTAATGACCAATTAATTACCAATGCTTTAAAATTAAATTAATTCTTGGTTATTTATTGGTTACCAATATTGATCCAACGTTTGAAATCAAAATTTTACAAATACCAACATGTAGCAAAAATTGAAAAAAAATTTAATTATTAATCTAAAGAAAAAAATAATTAATTTAATTAGAACACTCTGTTGAAAACAGAATGTGATAAAAATCAAACAAAGATAATATTTGTCTAAGTTTGAGAATGCAAGCGTCTCTTCTTATATAGAACTGGTGAAACAACTTGCTAACGAGAGGAAGAAACTTTGGCGCATCCTTGTGGCACTTATCCAAAGTAATTTCGAGCATATACTTTGAAGCAGCGCGGGACATTTCAAAATCGAACACCAGGGTGCGCCAGAGCTTCTTTCACTCACCAGCAAGTTGTGTTACTAGTTCTATATATAAGAAGAGATGCTTGTATTCTTAAATTTAGACAAATTTTGTCTTTGTCTGATTTTTATCACATTCTGTTTTTAACAGAGTGTTCTAATTAAATTAATTATTTTTCCTTCTCTAGATTAGTAATTTATTTTTAATTTTTTTTTTTGAAAAATTTGTGCTATGTGTTGGTATGTGTAAAATATTGATTTCTAACGTTGGTTCAATATTGGTAACCAAAGAATAACCAAGCATTAATTTAATTTTAAAGCAATGGTAAATAATTGGTCATTAATATTGGTCCAATCTTTGTTGCCAATGAATAACTAAGGCATGGAAAGTCCGGCATTTGCCTTGGCAGCCAATAGTGATCCAATATTGGCTGCCATTGCTTGGCAAAGTCGTGATCATCCCAAGACTCTGGTAATAGTGGTCCAATATTGGTTGCCAATGTTTGACCAAAAGAAACTGTTGGCAGCCAATATTGGTCCATTATTTAGCCAATGGTGAGCATTGGCAATTTCCCTTTGGGTTTTTTGTTTGCTCCGTAAACTATGAAATTCGAAAATTACCACGAATTCTAATACACAAAACCTTCAATTTTTTCTATTCCTGGCAATAATTTCATTTTAAATAACTTAATTCTTGAAGAACTATCATAAAATTACTTTTAAATTATTTAATGAATAATTTTACTTAAATATTTCAAAGTTAATTGAATTTTAAAAGAGTTGCGTTTACACATGAATAAATAAACTTTAAAATGTTTCAATTTGAAATTTTATAAAGTTTCAATTTTGAATTATTAATTTAATTGAGCGCACAGTGGCGAAAAATATATACTTTTTCGTTTCAAATCACTACAGTAGGTCACAATTTTTTACCAATATGATTTTTCTTTTTTTCAAAATCTTCGTAATAAAATTCTCTATCGATCTCTAGAGCCCGATTTTTTTATTTTTGTTTTTAAACATTTTTTTTAATAACAATAGGTAAGTATTAATGAAATAATAAAGTCGTAAAAAATGTATTATTTTAGCTTCATTAATTAAAAAGATTAATCAAAAAACCTATTAAAATAATGGTTGATTGTTTCTGATTTATAAAAAAGTATAAAAATTGAATAAATTGTTTAAACAATTAACAAAATTGAGAAAAACTTGAAATCTCTAGCCCTAAGTACAGTTTATAAAAAAATGACAAATTGTTATACTTTTTTTCATAAATCAGAAACACTCAAACATTATTGTAATAGGTTTTTTGATTAATCTTCTCAATAAATGAAGCTAAAATAATATATTTCTTATGATTTTTTTAATACTTATTGTTAGTAAAAAAATGTTTAAAAACAAAAATTTAAAAATCGGGCTCTAGAGATCGATAGAGAATTTTATTACGAAGATTTTGAAAAAAAGAAAAATAATTTTAACTTGTAGAGTGATGAATTGAAACGAAAAAGTACATTTTTTGCCACTGTGAGGAGCTCACCGGATACTGAGTCACTGCTCGAACGATTATTGCGCTGACGCACGCTCAATTAGAAATTTTAAAAAACTTAGATTTTTGAAATATTTTAATAATTCAAATTCTTCTGAAATTAATTAAATTTTAGTTAAATTTTAGTTAAAGTCACTAAAACAAATTGAATTTGTAGAGATGTTACAAATCATTTCAGAAATTCAATTATGTTCAAAAATTGAAAAAAATTCTAAAGGCGCTTGCACACTTCCAAATTTTTAGGCGAGCAGCGAATTTTCACAACCTTGAAACTCACATTACTAAATATGATTGGCTCTGACAAAGTACATTTTCACACAGGTTTTTGTAGAGCCAATCATATTTAGTAATGTGAGTTTCAAGGCCATGAAAATTCGCTGCTCGCCCAAAATTTTGGAAGTGTGCAAGCGCCTTAACCTCCCAGGTAGAAAAATTTAATGGAAGCCTAGATATATGCTAGCGCCACCACTGGAATTTGCATGGCAATTTATCTCGCCGACGTCTTCTAGCGCCTTGCATGCGGCGCGAGAACTTTCCGCTAGAATCACGGAGTAATAACAAGGAGACTGTACTACCAGTGAGATACCGTGCCAAATGTCTGCCTTGGTTCACTGAGTAGTAAAGACTTCTCAAAAATAAAGCGCATGCGCAGTTTGCAACTATCTTCGTCACTCTTGAAAGAACGATGAGAGAGATCATTATTTTGACGTGCGAGTTAGAAAGTGTGGTTATGTTTTATTGTTGACAACAGCAACTATACGGGAAAATCAAGATTTAAATAAGAAAAAATATTAACAAACTGCAAAGAGAAGAGTAAGTACAATATATTATAATATTAATAAATATTGTAATATAGGTGTGAGTAGATATTAATAAAAAGATTATATTTTTCGAACCGGAGTAATTCTTTTCTTTGTATGATAAAGTGAATGAAAACAATATAATATTATACTATAATCGCTATAATGCTAATATAATTAATATCTACTCACACATTTCCTATATTACAATTTATTAATATTATTTAATAGTATAATATATATTGTCAACAGTAAAACATAACCACACTTTCCAACTCGCACGTCAAAATAATGATCTCTCTCATCGTTCTTTCAAGAGTAACGAAGATAGTTGCAAACTGCACATGCGCGTTATTTTTGAAAAGTTATTACTACTCAGTGAACCAAGGCAGAAATCTGGCATCAGTTTGACCAGGGGATACGTTGGAGTTCAGTCTCCTTATTATTACTCCGTGGCTAGAATGTAGGGATGGGCGATCTCGAAAAAAAAAGAATCGATTTAAAAAATCGATCTCTAAAATTTAAAATCGATTTTTTTTGATTAATCGATCAAAAAAATCGTTTTCAGAATCGATTCATTTCGATTTTTCTATAAAATGATCAATGAAAAATATTGCTTTCTTTTTCAATCACAGGGAATTTCGTTTGCAAATAATGAACATTAAACAAATTCGGTCTTTAAAATGCACTGAAAGTGCTTTGCATCTTTATTATTTACATTTAGTTAAACAAAATTTATTTTCTTATAGTTCAAATTTAAATTTGAAAATTCAACAGTTTTAAAAATACCGTATACATATTGAACTTACTGTACACTTAGAAGCACACTAGAATTATTTAAAACCATTAAATGTTTTAATAATTATTATCATAATTATTATCTTGTTTATGTCAGAAGTAGTCTTTTGCATGCATTAAAAGTGCTATATTTCTTTGATTAATATTTATTTAAATAAAAAAAATAAATATTTTTGCTAAGGTATTTAAAACGTTTGCTATACATAGAGATAAGAATAGAGTTCATATGGAAAACTTATTTTGAATCGTTTGACAAGATCGTTCAAAAGAATCGATTTTCCTGATTAATCGAAAGTTCCAAAAATCGACTAAATATCGATTAATCGAAAGTAAAAGATCGATTCACATAAAATCGAATCGAGATCGCCCATCCCTACTAGAATGCAACATAACCTCAAATTTCTGTTGCATAAAGTGTCAAAGGTGTTTGCTTTTATTTTTAAAGTAAAAGTAAATGTTTGCTTGTAGAATATTGTGGCATTTAAAAACAATATATATTAAAGGATTGTAAGTATTTATATATTTGTAATTGTATTAAATTTAAACATAAATTAATATTGCATTATAAATTTCTTGTTCATTCGTTAATTTATACACTTATTCATAAAATAATTTTTAGTATATGAATGTTTTATTCAACCTCCAAGAAAATTTTTAAATATATTTTAAGTAATTAATCTAACGATTTATCACCAAGAGTAAGAATAAATACTTTTTGATGAATCAAATATATTATTAATTTCTCTCCATTCGAATTAGAAAACATAACCTCAAACTGGATTTATTTTTTCTTTATTTTTAATTGACCTGACAGAAAAGATTTACTGATTTTAAATAGAAACTTAATTTTTGCAATTATTATTATTATTATTATAAAAGAAATTGGTTAATTTCAAAAATTTTAATTTCAATGTTTGACATGTGTAACTATTTTTCACACTGTTACTGTAAAGAAATAAATAATTTTTTATGGAAATTTAATAATAATTTATTCTTAAAATTTCCATATTTAAAAAACAATTTTATACAGCAAATAATGACCAAAACTTTGATTAGGCTTGGGATTAAGAAAAGGTTGCCGTTTTCTGAATTAAAATCTTACCATAACTTTAAACGAAACGTGAATTAACTCTTCAAATACGTTAAAACTTCATTGTAGGCAGATAATTAGTAAATGTTTTTTATATGTACACGATTTTTTAAATTATTTTCGTCAAAAGAAATGACATAGGAATCATTTTTTAATTCGCGAAATAAAGTTTTGGCAGGTGAGGTTATGTTCATTCTAGCACTGCGAGCAGAATGCGAGAAAGGTGCTAGACTAAAAAAGTGTTTCAAATGCTCTCAGCGCCACTACAACGCAATGGAACGCAAGAGTGGCACCATGCTAGCGCCACCAAATTTTTCTACTAGGGCTAAATTTCAATTATCTTTATAAATAATAAAATTCTTCTCCAAAATTCAATTATTTAAAAAAATTTAAATAAAATTATTATTATTATTATTATTATTTAATTATTATTTCAAGAAATCTTTGCCTCAAAAAGGATACATATAGGAATTGGACAGAAACGGAATTCAAAAAAATTGATAATTTAACATTTTCTGTAAAAATTTAAAAATGTTCAATTCTTCTCAATTCCTTACTTCTTACTGGGCACTATTTGCACACATTTGTTTAGGGGCCGTCTATAAACCACGTGGACAATTTTTCACCAATTTGTGACCCCCCCCCCGCCCCCCGTTGTGGACAGTCGTGGACATTTGTCAAACCCCCTCCCCCCTATACAATTGTCCACGTGGATATTGCAAATTAAAAAAATAAGTTTTTTTTGTACTCCTATATGTTAAAAAATAAAAAAGATTAAGACTTTTTTCGACTCATTTAACCCTTTCGCTGTTTGGAAAAATATTCATTTTAGTGCCCCAAAATGTCCATCAAAATCTTTTAAATTGTTATATTACTTAAAAATAATAAACAATTATTTATTTATTACTTTTTCTAGTATCATTGATACCTATAGTATGTCAATAATGATATAAAAGAATTTATTTTATAATTTAAATAACAAATTTATATTTTTTGCTAAAACTTTCACGACCCAACGTTGGGTCGGAAACAGTCTGGGCCAACTTTTTTCACAACCCAACGTTGGGTCGCAAACAGGCAACGGGTTAAAAAAATTGCGACAAAATACCACAATTTTCAGTAAACAAAAGTACAAGTTATTTTGATTTTTATAATGTAATAAATAACTATAAACAAATCTTTTTGAATAGTAATTGAAATTTTGTAAAATTTAATTGAAAATAATTAATTTATTTCAAGTCTTTTGTGTTTTGTTCCAATTTTTGAAGAGTAAAAAATCTTTAAAGGTAAATTTAAAAATGAAAATGAATGAAAATTAGCTTCTAATTTTTTAAAATTCAATATTTTCAATTACATATTTTCAAAAATTCAAATATATTGGGATCTGAAATACTACGATACGCCATCTAGTGAGAGCCTTGTTGTGGTAGCCATCTTTTATTTCGTCTCTTTCTGATATACGTTCAAGAAAAAGATAAAATGCAAGATGGTTGCCACAAAAAGGCTAAGGGGTGGGTCAGTTTCACGTGATTTCAGATCCCAATACAAAAAAAATAACATTCAAAAATTATTTTTAACATTTTAGAGGAAACAATGAAGTTCAAAATTTTTAATTAAAATTTATCAATCAAATTCAAAAACAATTTTAAAATATAACAGAATTTTAGAAGATCTTTCGGAAAATTATTTAAATTAATTGATTCAGAGATGAAGGTTTAGTTGTAAATTGTAGAAAATAATTGAATTCAGGAAGGGTTACACGGAGAAACTTTGTATACTAGTTTCTGTTAAACTCACCATGTGTTCTTAGTAAATTGACTACTAAAGTGGGGAAAAACTGCGACGGTATCAATATTTCGTAGTCTGACTATTAAACACAGAAAAAGAGTTTGAAAATTTAGTAGTCAGTTGATCAACATTAAAAATCCACGATTTCGCTAAAAAAACAATGTCGAATGTCAGTGACAGTTATACAGAATGTCGCCACTTATAATTATTGAGTAAGGAAGAAATCTATTTTACCTAATGTCGATTGATAACTTAATTTTAACGCAACCTAATCTAATTCCCTAACATACAGATAAAGTAACGCACACTGTAATCGACGGAACGCATATACAATTCATATAGAGAAAATAAGTCAGTGTTCTTATATACTAATCCAACAATTGTATTTCCACTTGGGAGAAAATTTGTATGCATATGTTGAATGCCGTTTTAAATAATATTTGTTTGTTATACAAAATTGATAAAATCAATTAATTACTTAAAATTAATAAGGTCTATTTTTGAAATGAACAGAATAAATTTTCATCAAACAGGATTCTTGTAATAAATTATAAAAATGTTTGACATATAGAAAAATAAAATATAATGTCATTATTATTTCGTAAAATTGTTTATTTAATTATTTAATTTAATTAAAAAAATAATTACACTGAGAAAAATATTAAAGCAGGTCAATAATATCTGTGACAATGAAATATATAAACATTTTGTTCAAATTTAAAAGACTTGTTCAAACATAACCTCACATTTACTGATAAAAGAGAACCAGGTGGAATGACGGCGGCCATTTAACTCGAACACATGTATATGAGTTAAGGTGGTTATGTGTGACTACACGACCAGCGGTACTCGTTTGTATGCGTGCAGTTCTGATAGTTTGACTACTAAATTGTAAACGCAGCGCGAAGAAAATATCATTCTTACGAATATAGAAAATAAAATTTCGACATTCACTTTTTCAATAACTTTTTTTTCTCGTACATCATAAACGAGTTTCTCTTAACTTGACTACTAAATATTGAAAAAAAAGAGAACATGTATTATTATCGAAACTTCTATTAAATAAGAAATTTCGTCTTTTGGTCACTTTTTCCCCACTTTAGTAGTCAATCTACTAACAATACATTGTGAGTTTAACAGCAATTGGTATTCAAAGTTTTTTCGTGTATAATTGTCATTTTAAAAAATAATTAAAATCATAAATTTTACACATTTTCCGTAAAGAAAAGAATTTTATTATCGCGTTATTTAAAAAAAAGTAAAAAAAAAATTGTAAAATATAACAATTAAGGATTTTGTACATTTGTTTTATTTTTAATAAATGTTATATTTTACAAACTTATTTTTTTCTTTTGTATTAAAAAGCAATTTTTATTTTTGTTTCAAGAAAATAAAAATTTATTAATTTTCATTTCTGTTATATTTTCAAAATTTTAAAATCATACCGTAATGTCACTGACTCGTAAACATTCATATTTTCCTATAAAAGGAATTTTGTCAGGGAAATTAATTTTAATGTCAGTAAATTGTCAGGGAAATTGATTAACTGAAACTTATGTTCATCCTGATTAAGCTTAAGATATCTTTTTGGAAATATCTTTGATTATATGTCCACGTTGACATTTGCTTGAACACCCCCCTCCCCTTTCTTGGACAAACTTGGACTTTTTATCCCCCCCCCCCCAATGTGGCCACGTGGTTTATGAACGGTCCCTTATAACCTTTGAAATTCTTGTAGAATTTATTCAATTTCTCAAAAAAAGACATTTTTTATCTCTCCAGTTAAAAGAAAGAAGTAAAATTGGTGAAATTTTCATATCTAAAAACTCAATAAACACTACAATAAGGTTTCTACAAATTTCTCCTTATAAAATTCGAAGATTTTTCCATGATTTCTAGGCGATAAATGATAAAATTCCCATGACACATTAAAACAAAATTTTTGTCAGTTAAGTCAGGTAAATGTCATGAAAAAAATTTTTTGTTAGGGAAATTAAGAAATTTGAGACATTGTCGACTTATTTTCAAAAATTGTGACTTTTCTTCCAAACATTGCAACAAAATACCACAATTTTTAGTAAAAAAAGTGGAACTTATTTTGATTTTTATAATGCAAAAAATAATTATAAACAAATCTTTCAAAAATTGTTTTTAATAGTTAAAATTTTGTAAAATTTAATTAAAAATAATTAATTTATTTTAAGTATTTTGTTACAATTTTTGAAAATCATCTTTTGAAGAATTTTAATTGCAAATATTGAAAATAATTGAATTACCAAAAATTTTAATGAAAAATCTTTAAAAATAAATTTAAAAATGAAGATAAGCTTCTAATTTTCGGGGTGTCTAGCGTCCGGGAAAACCAGGAATTGAAAAAATATCCGCGAATTCTTGGAAAGTTACGCTAATTCATAAAAAACTATAAAAAAAATTTCAATTTAAGGTAGTTCTCCGGCTGCTACTCTTGTAAAAATTAATTTTTGATAGATTTTCTTCAAATTTTGAGGAAATGTTACTTCGGAGCCCTTTAAATAAGGTAAAAATTTCAAAACCCTTTACCATGTCAAAAAACGAGATAATGCGGTTGACATTTTTTATTTTTAACATAATCGCATGTAAAAGAAAAAGTTTGAACTTGAATAATTTGAACAAAATCAATTTTAACAAGCGTAGAAGTTTGAACTGGAATAATTTGAACAAAATCAATTTTAACAAGCGTAGAAGCCGGAGAACTATCTTCAGTCTTATATTTTTCAAAAATATTAAAAGGATACATTATAGGTATATATTAGGGTGGCTCCTATTTACCAAGTTGATTTGGGCCCCCCTCTACATCAAATCTTTGGCCCAAATTATGAAAAAATTCGATAAGAAAATTAATTTTGAGATTGATTAACCCTCTCCCGTAAGCGCCTACTTTTCCCATTTAAAATACATGGGATTTTACAAACTTTTGGTTTTTTAAAAATAATTTTTCTACTTGACAAAATTTTTTAAATCAGTTTTTAGATTCTTAAAGTGCACACTTTTACCTTTAAAATGACCTAAAATACAAGATTTTCTGTTCATAATTGAATAAGTTATAAAGCTTTTAGTATAGAGATTAATAGATTTAGCCAAATTTTACTAGTTAAAGTGCAAAAATCGGACACACTCGTTGTTTATTCACCTTTCGTAGGACATAAAATCGAGAAAAATTTTAATTTAATAGTCGAATGTTTGGGTTTAATCCGGTGTTTTTATTTGGGAGTTCTTCAAAATATTTTTAATAGGTTTTTAAAGACATTTTTTAAAAAATTTATTTACATACTATATTTAAGTCCGTGACTGATATTTTACTATCAAATTAATTATTTTTAACTGAAATTTATAGAACAGTATAAATGTCTATAAAAATTTAATTAAAAGCGATTTTTTAAAAACAAATTAAAATAATAAAACTTTTTTTAATTTGGTGAAAATATTCCCGTTTGGCATAAAATTCCTGGCTTATTCCCGGTCGATTAAAATTCCCGTCTATTTCCCGTTTAGTAGGCACCCTGTAAAACAACATCTAAATTGGAAATTTTAAGATAAATTTTTTTAATCCCTTTTTAATTTTTAAAAAAAATTTTACAAAGAATATTATACCATTAAAATAACTTATTACAATAATTTTTGAAAATAGTTATCCGCCATTTTAAATTTTCAAAAACTGACTTCAGATTCGTAAATCAGCGACTCGAATAACCCCTTAGGTTTCAAGTTTTATGAGAATCCAACAATTTTTTGAAAATTCGTCCGCCATATTGAATCCGCCATTTTGAATTTTCAAAACTTGACTTCAGATTCGTAATCAGCGACCCCAAAAACTCTTAGATAACAAGTTTTATAAAAATCCAACAATTTTTGAAAAAAATCATCCACCATATTGGTTCCGCCATTTTGAATTTTCAAAAACTGACTTCGGATTCGTAATCAGCATTTCTAAGCACCCGTAGATACAAAGTTTCAAACAAATTCAACTTTAAGAAAAATGTTTGCATTTGGAAACCACTTTTCCGGTGGAAAGTCATGCGCTAGAGGGTTGAATATGACGCATGTGTGTAAATCGCTCCTCTCTCAATACAGCCAGCACTACAAAAGCGGTAAAATTTAAATTATCAATTAAATGAATAAAATAGTTAATATTGGGTTAGGCTGGTTTTGTCGTGGTAGAGGATTACAAGAACAGATTTTCACTAACTCTTGAATGGAAAAGAGCTTTAGAGAACGAAATTGTATTTCTACGTTTATAGAAACAAAAAATTAACTAAGTTTTAACGCCAATAATATTATTTTTTTATTAATACACTCCTAAAATTTGCATTCTAATAATAATTAATAAAAGTTTCACTATGAAATTTTAGCCATGTGGTAATTTACCGTCAATCTGAAACGATTTTAAAATAAATACTTTACGTTTAAAACAATTATAATTAAATGAAGACAAATAAATTAAAAACTTTATAATTCCCAGTAAAAAAAGAAGTATTGAGTGGAGCGTTTAGGAATTGAGTGAAGCTCTGAGTCAATACGGATTCGAGTAAAAACCGTATTGGGAAATACGGTATATCAATCTTTTTTTCAACCGCCGAATACGGTCTTATTTTAGCATTAAAATTAAGATCACATGACCAGAGTACACATTATAAATTGAATATTGTCCTGGAGGGTAAAAATGCCGATTTCGATAAGAAACTGTGAATATTTTTTATTTTTTGTTAAAAATTGATAAAAGCAAAGTTTGATAAGCGCGACTGAATTTACCATGTGAATAAATGAAGTGGTAAGTTTAAATGGACGAAATGGACTGAAAGAAATCTACTTTTATCGACAGAAAGTTCCTAGAGAGTTATGGTAAATTCAACAAAACAGTGAAATTTCATTGTTTTAAATTCTCTAGGAACTTTCTGTCGGTAACAGTAGATTTCTTTTAGTCCATTTAAACTTACCACTTCATTTATTCACATGGTAAATTTAGTCGCGCTTATCAAACTTTGCTTTTACCAATTTTTAACAAATATTCACTGTTTCTTATCGAAATCGGCATTTTTACACTCCAGGATAATTGTGCTTTCAATTTATAATGTGTACTCTGCTCATGTGATTTTAATTTTAATGCTAAAATAAGACCGTATTCGGCGGATGAAAAAAAGATTGAGTCAAACGTCCCAATACGGATTTTACTCGAATCTGTATTGGCTCAGAGCTTCACTCAATTCCTAAACGCTCCACTCAATACTTCTTTTTTTACTGGGTTCTATCTTACACCTATTTTTAATCAATATTTTTGTCTTTCAGTGTATTTAAAAACATGTTAGAATATGTTGAAGATCTTCCAAACCAAAACTTTCTAACCGAACGTTGACTTTTAAATTGAAATTATTCTTGACTTTATGCCCTGTAAAAAGCTTGAGGCTATCATACGGTAATTTTATTAAGAGGACTTTTCACGTATTAAAAACAATATATTAGAGTAAGCTGTAGTGCTTGCGGTAAATAAACAACGAGTGTGTCCGATTTTTGTACTTTAACTAGTAAAATTTGGCTAAATCTATTAATCTCTATATTAAAAGCTTTATAACTTATTCAATTATAAACCGAAAATCTTGTATTTTAGGTCATTTTAAAGGTAAAAGTGTGCACTTTAAGAATCTAAAAATCGATTTGAAAAATTTTGCTAAGTAGAAAAATTCTTTTACAAAAACCAAAAGTTTGTAAAATCCCATGTATTTTAAATAGGAAAAGTAGGGGTTAATCAATCTCAAAATCAATTTTCTTATCGAATTTTTTCATAATTTAGGCCAAAGATTTAATGTAGAGGGGGCCTAAATGTTATCTTCAACTTGGTAAATAAAAGCCACCCTAATATGTAGGCAATTCCAGGTTAAATTACAGTCCACATTTTCAATTAAGATGAAAATATATCTCGAAATATATTGTTAATCTATTTTTTTCATTTTTTATAGGTAACTAAATTTTTGTATTTTTTTTTGGATTTTTAAAAGTAGACTTATTATGAACTATCTATCTATAACTCTAAAACTATTGAATTTAGAAAACTGAGCCAAGAACATGTTTAGTTTTTTACTTATCTACACTGCAAAAAGAAGCATCTTAATTTAAGATGTTTTGGTAGTCATTTCTAAGATGTTTTGGTAGACACTTTTTAGTGATTTGAAATGTCTTAATTTAAGATGTTAAAAGCATCATCTTACACATTTTCAGCATATTTTTTAGGAAAACAAATTTGAGGTTAACCATAGGCTCCTATGGATAACACTTTATCCATCTTATTTTTTAGTAACTAACATTTTTGTTGCATCTTACGATACATAAGTAACTTTATCGCCAAACATCTTATTGCACCAAAAACATCTTAATTTAAGATACTTTAAAAAACTTACCAAAGTAACTTACTTTTCTAAGATGGGAAAAATTTTTTAATTACTCCTAAAACGTATAAAGCATCTTAGATATTAGTAAGATACTTTAGAAAACATCTTATTTTAAGATGTAAGATACCATTTTTCAATCTTAAGTCTTATTTTAAGATACCGAAAAAGATACCTATTTTTACAGTGATAATACACACTTACAAATAATAAGAATAGTTTGCAAAAATATTATTTTGGTCCCCTAATAGAATAGAAAAATAAAGGATACGTATACCTTTTTTCTAAACGGAATAAATAAAAAATACTTGTGACGTAGAATTGACCGTATATTATTATTATTTATATAATTGTTGCTTAAGTTTTTAACATTTTAAAGTTTTAAATTGAAAGTTTAAATATAAATCCTAATGTTTTTAACTTATTGCAGTTGAACTTCAGTGATTTTTAATGTAGGTAAATATCTAAAAGAAGACATAAATGACATTGAATAGTGCAAAATAATTTCAAAACAATCATTTATTCACAAATATAAAGAAAATAATTGCAATTTTTATTATCCGAACTTTTGATTATCTGAACCAGATCCTGCCTGGTCCGGGAAATCTGGGATTTTGCCGGGAATTTGAAAATCATAATTCGCTAGACATCCTGAATAATTTTTTAAAATTCAATATTTTTAATATTTTCAATTAGGGTCATTTGGCGTAAATGTAAACGGAATATCTATTTTTCACGAAAAACATGAGTTTTTTTTGTTTAAAGGGTTAAAACGGCAGGATTTCTTTTGCATGAACTTGTTACTTTACTTCCCTAGAAAAATTTTATGAGGTACAAAAAAATATTGATGCACCTGAATCGCCTAAAACTGAGTGTTTACATTTACCCCGAGATTTTGAAATTTTCCTAAAATTCGGGGTAAATGTAAACACCACTGTAGTTAAGCGAGGTTTAAGAAACAAGTTATTTCAAGTATACTACTGTTTTAATGGATGAAAAAACTGAAAAGAAATTCTTCGTAGATGTATAGTAAATCAACCAGTTGACTGATAACGTATCATATAAAATAAACAATCAACCATTACAAAATTAGTCATGTAAAAACTTGAATAACTTGAACAAAGTTTAATAGATTTTTATTCAACTTGGTAAAAAGAAGTTCTTTTTATTTTGCTGAATAAGAATCTAAAATCGAATTTTTAAATTTCAAAATGGTGGATTGAATATGGCAGATGAACCTAAAAATAATATTTTTAAAAAATGATCAAATTTGCTTGAATCTGGCTACTAGGGGGTTTTTGAGGTCGTTGAATACGAATTTGACGTCAAATTTTTAATTTTCAAAATGGCGGATCCAATATGGGGATAAACCTAAAAATATTTTTAAAAGTTAATCAAATTTAAAAATTTTTTTTGATCAAATTTTTTTTTAAAGAAGTCCTAATTTTTTTTATATGTAATTTTACATTGCCAAAGTAATGAAATTGTGAAATAAAAGAAAATTTATTTAATTATTTTCTTTTAAAATGTAGTTAAAGTTCTGTTTTCGAATTCTCAGGGTAAATGTAAACACTTAATTATTTATTAAGTAAATTGACGAAAATCAAAAATCAAAGTCAATTTTTGTTAGGGCATTAATAAGGAAGAATTACATATTTTTGTTTGATTTTTAAATTTATTTTTATGCAAATGCGAGACAAAATACTGAAACAGTAAAATTTTGATTTTCAATCTTTTTTGCATTAAAAAATAACTTACACTATGGCATTGCCAATGGTCAAAATAAAATATTGGCAATACTCAGAACATCTTGTAGGTGAGCTGAGGTAAAAATATTGACCTCATACTTATTTTCAAATTTGTAAATTTAGCTGAAACATCTACTGTTTACATTTACCCCAAATGACCCTACATATTTCCAAAAATAATAGTATTTTAGAATTATTATCCTTAACATTTTGGAGAAAACAATAATGTTTCAAATTTTTAATTAAAATTTATTAGTGGTCCCTTCACGAAAAGGAAGGAATAGTTCCCAGAAAACAAACGTGCGTCGCACGATGTCCGTCTCGCGTGAATGGCACTCGTGCGTCCACACTGCGAGCAAATAACATTCACGCACGTGATTAGCACAAATGCGCACACTAAAGCTATTCATATGCTTAGCTTTTCACGGTAACGCACGAAATGATTGCTTTTTGTGCCACACATGCGGACACATCTGTGTGGTGTTATGAGAGCATACGTGATATTCACTGCGCACATATGAGTGCAAAATTCCTGCAGCACTGCAAGCATTTTGTTATCTGGGAAGTATCCATAGTTAAGGTTGCTGCATCCATATTCTATGGCTGGCTGTATATTGTTGGAGCAGCAAAAGATTAAAAAGCGGTCATTCATAAACTCGGTAGTCCCTTTTTTTAAATTTTGACCCCCCTCTTCACATGAAGAACACTGTATCGTGGTCAATACTTATCCCCTTGCCCCCTCAAAATAGGCTACGTGGTTTATGAACTACCCAAAACTACTTTATTGGTAAAAAGGATTTTAATTCCATTAAAAATGTTTGTATTTTTAAGGTTCCAACTTTGCGATTTGCTGACATACACATCCAGAGAAGAAATTATAATTTGTCGAAGAAAACGTTGGCAATTAAATCTACACAAGGTAAGAAAACAATTAATTAATCATTTCTTAAATTACTGCATTTACAAATTTTTATTTAACATGATATTATGTTAAAAAGAAAAAACAAACAAAGTTGTCAGCCAAATTTTATCATTAATTGTTTTATTTTTGTTGGCATTTCATTAACAGTTTCTTTAACTTCATATAAGAAATAAAGTTTATTTGAGTGTTTTAATTTTTATTCAAATTATATATAAATGCGTATGAGATTTTCCACACCAACAAACATATCGTCAAAGTTCACAATATTTTATTTGGATTAAACATTTTTTATCTTTTAGTACTAGTTGAAAGAGAGCTTCATGATTTTTTCAAATTTTTTTACCCACACTGAAAGAAACTTTGTTACAATATATGATAAAGCCGAAAGGAAATTTTAGTATTTTTAGCCTTCTTACCGTGTGGTGACTTAAGCCGTATATGGTATCGCGTGAAAACCGTATTGCTGGGTTAGGCCAATTTTATTTTCTTATCGTGAATCTTGCGCCCTCCTAGATCTTTGGAACTAACTTTTATTGATCTGATTTGGCATTCTAATTGAAAAGAAATCGATATCGTTCTAAAGTTTGAAAATGCCGATTACGAACAGGAATTATGAATTTTGTTAAAATGTGAGTAAAATAAAATTTGACAGGCAGACTGCATACTATTGATGTATGGGTTATTTTCAAATACCTGTCATTTTTGCATGTCTCCAAAGCTAAATAACTACTAAAATTATTTTTTTGTCAGTTACTTCATGAACCACTTAATGTAAATCTGTTCTTGAAGATACTTTAAATTTCGTTCATTAACTAATAATTATTATAGTTAAAATTTAGAAGATAGGGTAAAATTGTCATGTCCGTGGCATACTTTTTTGAAATTTTGTTTCGAAATTGATACTTGATCAAATTTTGAGACTATCTTTCGAGAACTTTGTAGGCCAAATCTAACTAGATGTTTTGCATATAAAAGTATTTTTATTATAATGATATTCTGCGTATACGAACACGTTTTTCATGTCCCCAACTGTTAACTACTTTGTACCTACACATGTTAACGAAAGCGTGATTTTATTACTCAATTTTATTTTTAATTTACATCTATTGGCATTATTTTGAAGCGCGGATATTGAAAAGAAAATATCTATTTGATTATTTATTTATGTGTCCTAACTGTGGTGTACTTGTCAGGTTCGTGGTATGTCACTTTTACGATTTTCATCGTAACTTTAAAAATATTCATAATCTTGTATTTTCCTTTTGAACATATACTTCAATAACAAAAATATACTGAAATATGTAATGAAAGTGAGTATAAGTATACAATTTTCTAACTTTTCTAAAAAGATACACAAATCAAATGGTAAGTTATCAATATTACACAGTTTGCCTATTAATTTTTATTTTTTCACATTTTGACAAAATCCATATTTCTGTTTGTAATCGACATTTTTATACTTTACAACTCAGTCTTTCCCCGCGATATTGAAAGTTACCTCTACTAAGACATCCCTAAAATATCGATGGTGGATATTTGTTTTTTAAATTACTATTTTCTTCTAATACCTTTAAAGGAAGAAAATAAAACAATAAGGAGAATCTAAAGAATTAAAATTTAAAATATACATTGTTTGACTTAATTGGTATCGCAATACTGATTTTATATAACTTCGTTTTCAATTTAGTTATATTGCTTAAGATTTTTTTGCTCATTCTTAAAATATTCAAATAATTTATTCTCTTGACAAAAATTGCCACATCCCACATATATCAGTAAAGCATTCTAAAAGTATCCATAGAATATCTTGTGAATTTTTGGAAACTTTTGGTGCTTTATAAATTATATAGATATAACATTTAAAATGCAGTTAGAAAAATTATTTAATGTTTTTTACAGAAATCATTAAAGGTACAACATTCAAACGACAAGAGACAAAAAAACAATAATGGAAAATACGTCAGTTCCTCTTAACATCCTTTCCGAAATTGTCATGGAGAATTTCAAGGAAGCAATGAGGCAGAATAATCAGTGTCTCGTTAATGAGTTGCTGTTACAAGGAAGCGTTTACCAAAGCGATAAATTCGGCAACACATTTTTACACGCTGCGGTAACAGAAGGCTCATTAGACACCGTAGCAGTTTTGTGTAACTTAGGGGCGGATATTTATGCTTTCAACAAAGAGAAGAAAACTCCATTGTTTTATGCCATTAAGAGTTCGGTAGATATAGTTAAAATACTATTAAATAATAGGGAAATTAATGATTGGAGTTTACTGCGTCAGGCTATCATTTTTGGATCTGAAGAAGTAGTTAGATTTTTTGTAAATAATTTGCCATTATATATTAATAACAATTTTCAAACAGAGTTAATATTTAATAGAAACTTAAGACTTTTTAAAAATGATAAATATGATAAAATTGACGATATCTTCAAAGTACTTCTTCAGATCCAAAAATACGTGTGTCGAGAATATTTAGATTATCCTTTATTAATTTTTTTAGCCGCAAAATTAAACAACAAACATATTTTACAATTAGTTTTAAAAGACTGTGAGACATATGTAGAAGAATGTACAGGCAACACTAAACCGTTAATTGAGAGTAATGTGGAAAGAGATGAAACACAGTATCGATTTCTTCCCTTTGAATTAAATTTTCAAGGTACATTTTGCGAAACAGCACTTCATTACGCAGTGAGTCTTCAACTGCCTGAAGTTGTGCTGTTTCTCTTACAAGAAGGAGCGGATCCCAATTGCAAAACTCGTAGTGATTTAACACCTCTTCATTACGCATCATATCTTGGAAACGAGAACATTTGCAGTATTCTGCTAAACTTTGGAGCGCATGTCAATCCGAATTCATGTCAGACCAATTTTGGACTGATTTCACATTCGGATTGTACAAGCAATCCATTGCATTTAGTTTGCGGTGAGTGGACCACGCGAGAAGTTTTAAATTCGTCTTGGAATTCTTTCTGTAAAGAATTGCATAATCCAAATTTCGTTCCGGGACCTGTTTTTGATAGAAAGATATTAAAGCTATTACTGAGTTATGGAGCAAATCCTAAAATTTCAGGGCATAATGGTTTTAATCCTTTCTTTGAAGTGTGCAGAACAGGTCGCAGGAAAGAGATGACGATTTTCTTAGAATTCCTTACAGACTTTTGTGCTTATGATACAGAAGAGAATACAGCTCTTCACCTCGCAGCGATTGATGGTGCCTTTAAGACAGTAGATCTTCTACTGGCAAAAGGCATTGACGTCAATGTAAGGAATTATTTGGGTTATACTCCTCTTATGTATTACATAACAAATGTGAAAAATCCATGTTCCAAAATGATAGAACTTTTCGCATACCATGGTGCAAATTTAAATGACAGAAGTAATGAAGGGTGGACGGTTTTGCAAATGGCTGCTTCCTTTAATAATCCTGAAGCTGTACTAACCTTATTGGAATTAGGAGATAATGAATTGTGGAATTTGTCTCCTGATTCCCATACACAAGGTTTAGTTTCAAGCTCGTGGTCAACTGGTGGAAAGGGATTAGAAGTTCTTCTGTCTTTCATCTCTTTAAGAGAGAATAAAATCGGAAATTATGTTAAATGTTTTATAAAACCGGGTCATTTCAACAAAGCTTCTACATATTTTGAAAAGTCAAAACTAGAACAGGAAGAATTAAAGAAAGCGATAGTAGTGCACAGAAGAAAATTTTCATATTACAATATTTTAACGTGGAATTTTTCAACATTAGTACGTGTTATTAAAATTGCAAAATTAAGAAATGAATTGACTTATAATACAGATATAAGTTCTAATTTCCCATGTTATGCACTTTTAATAAATCGTAGATTGTCAAGAATTAAATTATTAGAAGCTTCTGTTGATAAAACTATCGATTTTTTTATGAATTTCGGCGAAAAAAAGCTACCGTGTCTAGTTGTTGAGAAGATTCTTAGTTATCTTTCTTGTAGAGATTTTCAGGTGTTTGGAAATATTCTATCTGAAATTTAATTATTATGAACTCAAAAAATAGAAACATTAGATTTTCGTTTTAATTTCTAGTTACCATTCACAGTACTCAAATTCGCATCAATATTAACATTTTCTCAACAGTTACTTTAATAAGAAAATGTCAATACTGCTGCAACTTTTAGTACTGTGTGGGCTTTATATTTTATTGTAATTTATACAATTTATGTTTTATTATCAAATTATTTATTGTGAAATATGTTTGTTGTTATTTTAATGTAAATAATGTATATAGTGTATATATTTAAATAGTATAAATAAAATTAATGTGTACAAGTGAATTTTGTGTGTATGTATGTATATTTATGTCATGACTTGTTTATTTACAAAAATATCTTAATTTAAAAAATTAAAGATGTGATTCTAAATTGTTATATTTGTTAAACTTTACCTCAAAATATAAAACTTTTTATTTACACAACATAATGATATCTTACATTAAAAGTTTAATTAAGGGTATTAAATACGTATTTTGTTTTTTTATATTTTCACAAATTATCCCAAACTTATAATAATGTTATAATATATTTTGTTTTTAAATATAAAATTTTTTTGTATATTCAATTTTTTTGTATATTCAAGCATTAAATTTTTTTGTATATTCAATTAAACCATATTTTTAAGTAACTTAAACATTTTTCTAAAATAAAATCTTCAAAAATACAGATACTTAAAATTGAGAAAGTAAAATATTCTTAAAATGCTGCGAAACAACTATTTTCTTAAAATACATAACTTAACATTTTTTTAACGAAATATAATCTTAGAAAATTGGTAAATTAAGGAAACAGGAAAATCTACATGGATTTAAAAATGTAAGTATATAATTTAATATTACATTCTTTTATATTTATATTTACTTGTTTCAATTAAAAATTTATTACGAATCTTTCTTTGTAACAATTTTACTATTTTTTCTTGCTTATTATACTAAGATTAACTTATTCATGAAATATAATATTCAAGAATTCATTTATTGACAACTTTGAAAATATTGATTGATTAAAATTTTTGATTGTAAGAAAAAAATTATTTTCAAGTTTTACTATATTTATGAATGTCAAAATTGTTTGTTCGAAGTCATAAAATATAATTATTTCCATTAATTAAATTATAGTTATACATTATAGTTTATTATATAGGGGAGACTAGGTGCGGTTGTTACGCTGCGCAGTTGTTAAAAATGGAATATTTCAGAAACAGTTACAGGTATAGAGGTGGGGTTCCAAAGAGAAAAATGTTTAGTTTTTATGTACGAACTCACTGCAATATGTTTAAAAATTATATAAAAGCTTTACAAGTAAAAAAATAGGCACATTGGTTTTTAAAGGACAAAAGTAAATATTTCTTTGCTTGATATTTTTTAAATAATTAATAAACCTTTATACTTAACAAAGTAAATTTTTTTAATATCAATTCTATGAGGATTAAGCTTTAAAAAACTGCCTTGGTTGTACACATTTAGTATATACTTTTTTAATAAAGTGTTTTATTGTAAAAAATATACCTGTTATGCAGTTGTTACAAGTGATAATGAGAACGGATATTTTTTGCAAAATTCACCAGATTCGTTTAAAATGTAAAATATTTGTCAAAAATGTAATCAGACTCATTTTTTATGAAAAATCTCATGGTTTTTCTAAATTCGTCTTCAAAATTAATGAAAAAAAACTTTTCTAAGTTTCTTTCATTTCGAAACAATATTAATGCTGCCATCTCTATGGAACTGTCACTTATTACGTTATTGAGCCAAAAATTATAAATATATAATAAAAATGGTTATAAAAAATTATTTGTCTTCAATTTAGAAATGTTATAGATGATTCTTGGTATTGTAACAACCGACATTGACTTTGCGCAGTTGTTACAATTTACACGCTGTCACTCAAATGCTTTTAGTTAATTTAATAATAGATATAGAGCTAAATCAATTATGGCCTTTTAAAACTAGATGATATACCTTTGATTTAATCGTTTGACCAAACAAATTGGAGTTAAACTCTAATCACAGTAACTGTTTTATCAAAATTGTAACAACTGCACCTAGTGTGCCCTACTATTTTTTATTGCTTATGAAAAAATCAATTTTATCATTTTTAGAGCCCCTAGTTCGCCGCGCCGGGGCCCCGAACAGTCTAACCCCCCAAACCGTCTATTGCTACGCCACTGATAATGTATCTGCAAACGACTGGTATTTTTGGAAAGCCTGATTATTTAGCTATAATTTTGCTATATATTATTTTGCTGTAGACTGCAAATGTCATTGAAAATCAGTAAATTTTCGTTTTTTTATTCTATTGGATTTAGCCGTATAATATAAGCTCTAACTATTATCCTTGACCCGTGTACCCATATTTCAGTTTTTTCTAAATTTTAAGGAACGACGTGAATTAATTAGAAAATAAATACGATATTCGTGTTCAGCAGGAAATTCCACTCCGGAAAACAGTTACGTAAATAAATATATTCGGAAGCACTAATATAGAAAACTATGATAAACACTACAATGACATTTTATCAAAACAGACTTTTTACAAAAATAAACTCCTGACTTCGCAAATGGTGACAGATTGATTTCCAATTTGTACTATCATCTGTTGGTCTAAGGGGATGTCAAAGTCGATTGGATTTTTGCATTGAGCTTCAATGGGAAAATCGCATCGACTTTGACATCCCCTTAAGGTCGCTTTTCGAAATTATCAAATATATATTTCTTGATTTTCCATTAGAAAAATGTTTATATATACGGAGAAAAAATCAGGACTTTTTAGCATGGAGTGGCCTATAGCATTAGCGGATGGGCGCTTCCTTACGGCGAAAGAACGAATTTGTACGATTGCAGCAAGAGCTCGCCCTATTTTAGTAAGGAGCCTTGCTGCAATCGTACGAGTTCGTTCTTTTGCCGTAAGGAAGCGCCCATGCGCTAAAGCTATAGACCACTCCATGCTACAAAGCCCTGATTTTCTCTCCGTGTAGAAAGGCTTACTCTGTTCAGTTAAAGTATATTTTCAGATGGAGCTGTTTTTTAGTAATTGTTATAAATTTTAGAAATTTTTTTTACAATTATGCAACACGCTAAAAAAAGTTCCACTAAAGTAGAGATAACAATCACTATAATAGCTATAAGTTTCACTGATTTGGCTCCATCGATAATCCATTGTCGCTTATCCAGCAAAAATGATATTTCTTGCTTTACCTTTTGAAAACAACATAACTTCAAAATAACACTTGAATGAAAACATTTTTAAATTAATGTCCAAAGCGTATATTCAAATTCTATTAATTATATTTTTTATATTATAACTAATAAAATGTAGAATTAGTAAATTAATACGTATTTAAAGGTAAGAAATGTAAATTTGACATTTGTGATTTCAGAGAAATTTCTATGAGAATGGTAAACTGTCAAATATTTCCAATATGGCTGACTAGTGAAATTCATTTTCTCTATATCAGAGAAACAGTTTTACTACTGCATTGGAAATCATTTACTGAATTAGTTGAATAGATTCTTTATGTTACTTATTTTCGAAATTAGCTGTTCCCCACAGTAAAAATTTTTTTCCGTGAATATATTTTTCCCTTTTATTCCCTAAAACAAAATGTACTTACTTTTGGAAAGAAAATTTAATTCTCTATTTTTACTTTTAAAAAATTAAATTGACATAATTATATTTATTTATTTTTTTAGTTTGTCTGAATATTGACTGAACATCGTAGGTCAAAACTTGCAGTAAAATTTTCGCTAAAGGTAATGTGAGGTAATGTAAAGTTTCAGGCAGAGATGTTAAAAATGGGTCTCAAAACCTATTTGAAATACTAAATGGTTTTTGAAATACGATTGAATTTTATTCAAAATACTATCCTATACACATAACTCGAAACCTAAAAATATATGTTCTATGATTATCTTAACGCCTTAACTCCTAAGGATATATATTAAACGACGGTCGTCAGAAAAATAATTTACCAAAAAATGTCAAAATAGCCTTCACAGGAAACAGTAAACATGTATCTACAATATTTTAAAAATACATTTGTTTTGTCTGATTCAAAGTAATTGCACATTTTGCATATGAATTTACGATAATTTGCCTTGAATTTAGTGATTTAAAGTAAATTCATATGCAAAATGTGCAATTACTTTGAACCAGACAATACAAATGTATGTTTGAGACGCATACATTTCCCCTAAACGCCAAGTCGTCGAATGTTCAAATAGTCGAATGGACAAAACGTCGAATGCTCAAAACATAGAATTGACAATTCGTAAAATGTTCAATTACTCAAAGCGACATCTGTCCGAATTGTCAAGTAGTAGAATTGTCAATTCGTCGAATGCTTAAAACGTCGAATTGTTAATTCGTTGAATGCTCAATTAGTTGAATACTAAAATCATCGATCGTCAAGTCGTCGAATGCTAAGAATATCGAATTGTCAATTCGTCGAATGCTCAAAACGTCGAATTGTCAATTCATTGAATGCTAAAAACATAAAACAATACTCCTCATGTGGTAATATATTGTAGATTTCGGTTTCTCATTTTAAAAAAGAGATAATTCATCAAAATAAAATATTGTTAATACACTATTATTGAAAATCTACAAATATACATATTACCACATGAGGAGTATTGAGTGTGGATAATGAAGTGTTTCTCTTTATCAGAATCCTCACTTCTTTGACAACTAAATTCCAAGTACAGCATTGCACTGTCTGTTAAAAAGTGATATTTTAGAAATCTTGTTCTTTTTTCTCACTCGAGGTATTTTTATACCTAATTTTTCTGTATTTGTCTGGAATTAAGAATCCTCTATAGTTTCTGTAACATTTCAGTACATTTTTTCTTAATTCAGCAGTTTTTTAGCCACGAAAATCATTTGGGATGATTATGGACCTAATGCATCGGATAATTGATCAACCAGTCCAATTATCCAAATGCCGTTTGGACAATTGAGCAGACGGCTTGCTCAATCGTCCAAAATGCTCTATTAAAAAATCCTTTTTTACTGGGCTGCTGACCATCGTATAAATGTACCCTAATTTTAATACACCAATCCGTGATTTTGATAATTATGGGTATAGTAAAACAATAAGCACTGCCTAACATATCGATGACAACTATTATGTTTGGCAGTGGACAACCATCAGTGGGATATTTCAATTGATATTTCGGTTGAAGCACACTTGTTTATTGTTTTATTATAATTTTTCATTATATTTGAATGTCAGAATTTGATATACGTTACAAGTGTGCTTTAACCGAAATATCCCAATGATGGTTGTCCACTGCCAAACATCATAGTTGTCATCGATATGTTAGGCAGTGCTTGTCCACTGCCAAACGTGACTGATATCATGGACATGTTCGGTAGACCTGTCGTGGTAGCGGGATTTTTCACTAAAGGACAACCAAACATAAAACAATTTTTTTATCATATTTAAAATACAGAATTTAGAAGTGTTCTTTAACTGAAATTTCTTTCTTTGAATTTTTGTTTACTATAATTGTCTTTTAACGAATTTCTATAAAACATAGTATATTAAGCAACAAGATTCCAAGTGAGAATTTAGTTTTTTTGGAGCAAGTAAACCAATTGCAATGAAACTCAGGAATTTTAATCTACACATAAAAATAAATATTCCCACTAAATATTACGTCAACATATTCAGTAGTTTTTGAGATGTCAAAATTTTGGAAAAATTTTGAAATCGTTATATCTTTCTTCCATCTTAACCAAATCACTTTAATTACACAGGCACACAAAAAAATAAAAAAGTCAAAACCCAGAGGTTACACCCCCCTATCCCCATGTTTTTGGGGTCGCTGAAACCGAATATGACCATGACAAATTTTTTTCATCGGCCATTTTCCCGCTACCACCCCCTTACACCTGCTCCCGGGGTTGGAATTTTAGTTTAAAAAAAGTGGAGTAGGGTGTCTATTCCTATGTTTTTTGGGTCGCTAAAACCAAAAAAGACTACCAAAAACAAATTCTTCCCTCCCTTAACCCCCTACAACCCCCTTAACAACCCCGGGGTGAGGGGTCGAAATTCGAATTTTCACGAAAAGTCGATTACGGTGTCTAAACTTACGTTTTTTGGGTCGCTGAAATAAAAAAAGACTACCAAAATCAAATCCTTTCCACCCCCGACTCCCTACAACCCCCTGCAATAATTTTTTCCAAATAAAACGAATTGATTTTTGTGAAATTGAAAATTAAATATTAATTGTCAAAAATTATTGCAGGGAGTTGTAGGGGGTCGAGGGTGGAAAAGATTTGATTTTGGTAGTCTTTTTTGGTTTCAGCGACCCAAAAAACGTAGGTTTAGACACCGTAATCGACTTTTCGTGAAAAAACATAGGAATAGACACCCTATTCCACATTTTTTTAAACATAATTTTTTTATATTATGTTTATACAAAATTTTTATAAACAAAAAAGTTATCAAATAATAATTGAATTACTCTTAAGCGTAAACATTAGAAGTTTCTGCTACTTGACTTGCAAATTCAGATGCGCGCGCAAACCTCTCTCTCTGAAACCTGAAATTCGCAGCTGATTAGAAAGAGAGGTCTGTGCGCGCATCTGAATTTGCAAGTCAATTAGCTGAAACTTCTAATGTTTACGCTCAAAAGTGAACAAAAATATTAAAAATATTTTGTGAAGACATTCCCATTACAATAAATTTTTTTCTGAATCTTATAGAATTCGCAGCAAAGATTTTTTTTAGTGTTTGCCTCGGTGTTTGCCTCATTCACTTTTGTGCTTGTGCTCAAAAGCTATTCAATTATCTATCATTTAATAACTTTTTTGTTATGAAAAATTCTGTGTATAAACATAATATAAAATTCTTCTTTGTTTTTTTATGCTGAATTTTTTAGAAAAAGAATGAAGTGTTTTGGTTAAGATGGAAAGAAGACATAACAATTTCAAAATTTTGACGTCTTAAAAACTACTGTATATTTTGACGTTATATTTGGTGGAAATATTTCTTTTTATGTGTAGATTAAAATTTATGAGTTCCATTACATAAATTTCCGTTTAATACAATTTTTATTTGTTAGAATGTCCATATAATATGCTAAAAATTTAATTTAATTTAATTTTTATTTGATCAAATTTTCATATGGGTAAATTTCCACTTTACCAACATCTCAAACGTAGAAAAGTATATTTGAGAATATACTTAGAAATTTAGTTTGTGTGACCAAGTTCCATTAGTAAATAAAAGGACAACATGTTTCAATAACGTAGCTTGGACGCACAAACTAAATTTACCCATATCAAAATTTGGTCAAATTATAATTATATTAAATATCAGTACATTAACATTTTGACAAATAAAAATTGCATTAGACGGAATTTATGTTGAAATAAATTTTAGTAAGTGAAATTTATGTAATTTAGAAACTTAAATCAAATTGAGTTTCTGTTAAATAATATTTCGGAAAAATCAAAAGTCGGCTAAAATAAGAATTCTTTCAAATATTTTTTATCTATATATAATAAAAATTTGTTTAAATGACATTTCGTTGAATAAAAATTTTAGCAAATATAATAAAAAAATTGTTTTATGTTTGGTTGTGCTTCATTGAAAAGTCCCGCAACCACGACAAGGTCTACCGAACATGTCCATGATAACAATCATTTTTGGCAGTGGAGAAGCACTGTTCTTTTCTTAGTTGAGTATCAATATCATTGTCAGCATTGGAAACTTTTAAGGAGGATTTCAGAAATTCTTCACTGTAAGCTTTATCTATACTTAAAGTAAAGAAATCTTTTTCGTCGATTGACAATGCTTTTGAAGCAAATATATCTTCAGGAATTTGTGTGTTATTCAAGGGAAACAATCCGGTGAAATTAAAGCCACTGATGTTCTTGCGACTGAAATTTTTCTACAGTTTAGATTATTACTTTTGAAGGGTTGCTCTACTGTGGACATTTCAAAAAAATTTATTTTCTTATTTGCTTAAAAAATTCTTTGAACCTTCTAAAATAAGGGACAAAAGGTTTTATACATGTCCGAAATCGATTTCATTGAAATTTCAAGCCTTTAACCGGAGAAAAATAAACAGTAAAAATTTTGCATAAAATTAATTATTTATTGATTTACAAAAAAATGTATGCGAAAATTTTTAAAGATAAATAGTTTTTTGCAATTTTTTGCAAGTTTGACAGTTTTTTTCAAATCTCAAATGAAAGCTTGAGTCTTTCCCTAAAAAAGATATAAGTATGAAAATGGGCCAAAACAATTTGCCAAAGATATACTGTGAGGAGTAAAATTTGTCCGCCCGTTCGCGCACTCCATAGTGGAATTTTTTTACAAAATTCAATATTGAAAATTGTCTAAAACCTACAAATGTTATCGGATTTTGATGTTTTTGGTCTTAAATTACTAAGAGATCCCTCAAAATCGATTTTTGAATTTTTAATTGTTTATATTTTTTCCTGTTAGTCAAATTACAATACTTTTTGAAAAAATCATGTTTATTTTTTATTTTTCTATTGGACATGATCGAAATCAATTTAAATTAGTTTATTATGGCCACCGGACTAATAACAATGTATAATGCATTTTATTTAAATTGTTGCAAACGATGTTAATTAACAAATAGATTTCTTTGGACCATTTTCATAAAATAAATTGTTTTTTTTGCAGACAAGTTTAAATTTAGGATTATATATGTAATTTATGTCTATTTTATAAATAAAAAATTATTTTAAAGTTAATAATTATCATTGTTATCAACAATTATATAAACAATACATATATAATCCTAAATTTAAACTTGTCTGAAAAAAAACAATTTTTTTATCAAGAAGATCCAAAGTAATATATTTGTTAATTAACATTGTTTGCAACAATTTAAATAAATAGCATTATGCATTATTATTAGTCCGGTGGTCATACTAGACTAATTTAAATTGATTTCGATCATGTCCAATGGAAAAATAAACATGATTTTTTCTAAAAATATTGTAATTTTTGTTGCCTTTTTGAGTAACATGAAAAATATAAACAATTAAAAATTCAAAAATCGACTTTGAGGGAACTCTTAGTAATTTAAGACCAAGAGCATCAAAATCCGATAAAATTTGTAGGTTCTAGACAATTTTGAATAGTAAATTGTAAAAAAATCCCACTGTGGAGTGTGTGAACGGACGAACAAGTATCACAGTATATCCTCAGTATATCCTCCTCACAGTATATCTTTGGCAAATTTTTTCGGTTCATTATCATACTTATATCTTTTTTTAGGGGAAAACCTAAGCTTTAATTTGAGATTATTAGAAAAACTGCCAAACTTGCAAAAAATTGCAAAAAACTATCTTTAAAAATTTTTGCATAAAAGATTATTTTTTTCAAATCCATAAAATATTTTAAAAATACATAAAAAAAACCTTTAGTTTTGAAACCACTACTTACTTTTTTTAATCGAATAATTTCAGTAGAAACTACAAATGATTAAAAAACCCATGTACGAGTTTAAGTCCAAATTTCAACTCCCCACCCTCTTGACTGGGGTGGAGGGTTGGACCTATAAATTTGTGAATTAACTAGTACCTATTGGGGTAACATATTTCCAAAGTATTAAGGAAATCCAAAAACTTTTTTTTATTTTTGGGTCAGTTCAGGAATAATACTCCATATTATAAGAGGAAAATATGCTTTTAGTTTGAACATTTGGTAAATACAATCTGTTCTTTTGTTAATAAAGCCAATACGGACAAATTTTATAATGCTAAGGGTGCGACACGTTCAAACTATGAAGGCATAATTGAAAAGTACTGTACATTTATACGACGGTCGGCAGAAAAAAAATTTACCAAAAAATGTCAAAAGAGCCTTCATACGAAACAAAAATTTGTATCTACAATAGTTTAAAAATACATTTATATTGTCTGATCCAAAGTACACCCTAATGCTTTAATGCCTTCCTTCCGGTTTTGACGGTGTTTTAAAAAGTCGTAAGTTCGTTTATACGTCATGAACTAACAACATTTTGATAGATACGTCACGACTTTTTAAAACACCGTCAAAACCGGAAGGAAGGCATTAAAGCATCAGGGTGTATAAATGTACCCTAAAAAGAAAAGAAATTTAGCTCCAACGGCAAGGTAAAGTAAAGAAATGTATGTTCTTATTCAAATAATACAAATATGACTTAATTGAAATGCAAATTTGACTTGAAGAGGGAATAACTGATGTTTATTAGTCAAGGTGATCGCTGTACCTGCTTTCGGAAGCCATCTTGGTTTTTTATCTCTTTCTAACATATGCACCAAAAAGAGATAAAAATCGAAGAAATCTTCGAAAGCACGTAAACACCAGATGGCGTATCGTAGTATTTCAGATCCCAATGACTAAGTGTTTTTAATTCTAAAACGACCCCGACTGGTTTAAATGACGTGAAATAAGTAAACAAACATTGTTCAACAAATTTTTCTCTGTACACAGACACTTTTCATGAAAAATGTTTACGTAGAATTAATAAGCATATACTAAATTACAATAATCCGAAATATTGTTTAAATCCATGCAGCAGTGTAGTTGTGAAATTAAAAATTGAAAAGCAATGTAAAGCAAACCACTTATTTCACGTCATTTAAACTAGTCAGTGAAGTTTTCGAATTTCGTATTGCAACCACATCACTTAGTCATACAGTCCGTACTGCGATCACCTCGACTTTTAAACATCAGTTATTCCCTCTTCAAGTCAAATTTTCATTTCAATCAAGTCATATTTGTATTATTTGGAAGTGAGAACATACTTTTCTTCACTTTACCTTGCTGCTGGAGCTAAATTTCTTTTTTTATCATTATAAAATATGTCCACATTTTATAATATATTTCATATTCCGTGTGATTTCTGAAGTTGCTAATAACAAATAGAAAGTAAGAATTAAGAATTCCCAAATAACAAATTTTAAATTTTAAAATTAAATCATTTTTAGAAATTTTAGACGCCAGTTTAAATTCGCAATTTTGAATTACTATAAATGTAACTTTCGAATTATCATTAATAACCTCAAAAACCTCCAAGTAACAAATTCCAAGCAAATCCAATTATGGAAACCGTTTTTTTCATAACCTTTCTATCCCAGCAATTTAAGCTATTTGAGATAGTGATTTCTTGACATAAATAGATTCAACGTGATTATCAATCATCTTTTAATTCTAGGTTTTCAAGATCACAATTTAATCTTTAATTTAATCCTTTAAGAGATTTTTATAATGTTGCGATTTTATTTTACGGTACTTTAAAAATTGATACAAATGCGATTTTTTGATATTTTAATAATTTTTTGTCATATTCTTATTCAATAACATCTGAAGTTTCAATAAACACAAGAATTTTTAAGTAAACACTACATAAACCTACTAAATAAATTCTCGTTATCATTTAGAAAATTTAAATTTTGTTAAAGAAACCTTATTAGAAAACGGATTTCCTGCTTTACTTTTGGGTGAAAATATTAATTGCAGACATTATACAATATTAAATCTACTAAATATATTCTCGTTATCGTTTCGAAAATTTAAATTTTGTTATGTATACGTTATTAGAAAACGGATTTCTTTCTTAGCTATTGGATAAAAAAATTAGTTGCAGATATTATAAAATTTTAAACCCACTGAATAGTTTTAAGTTCTTTTTCAGAAATATTTTCGTAATTAATCTTTTGATTATTTAAACACTTTACTCATCCCAAATTACCTTGTTTTATAAGAAACGATTTACTACATTGTTAAGATAGAAAACCGCTTTTCCAATATGTACCTGTACACATTAAACAGTGCCAAGTTCAAAATGATCACTCACAGAGGCGACTATACACTCTATAAGCCTCACCTGACGACCATAAGGAACATGAAGTTATCCACGTTCATACCTGACTCCAACGCAATGTATCGCACATTAGTTAAATTAGATCAGGCCGCCATGAATGATGATATATTTAGAGAACGTCAGCCCTATTGGCAGCCACTCTTATCCAGACTCTTCTATGGCTGTTTATTTATTATCCAAGCACTGAAGTCCTCTATGCTTCTAGACCTCCGTCCTTCATGCGTTATAGACTTACTAAATAAGTTTACTACCCTGTGCCCATCAAACGACATCCTCATACCCGGACCCCTTGTGTCTACATTTGAACACCTTAAGGAGATACAAATGGTTTATCCATTTATCCCGTCAATTTTAGGACCACCGACCGCTTCTCAATTGATATCGAAAGATCCACAGTATGCCTATGAGCATATAATTCCAAACATCCCAATGATACTCGGAACACTTGCTCTACCACTGCCGTCTCGAATCTGCCCGCCTAACTCATGGCACTTAACATGGTCCGAGCCATCCCGCGATGACTTTATCATTAATGGAGCCTTGTTTAAAGCATTTGATTGGACCGAAACTCAGCATCTCGCAGCGTTCAATCCCGCTATGCTTTATGACCCCCAATTCTGCTTTCACTCATCAGAACAACGGGACGCACACTGCACGCTTAATCTGCCTACTTTCACGGGTAACGAGCCGATTGATACTGTCGATAAATTTCTCAGCATGGATAAAACCATGGGCTGGTTTTTAGAACTACGTGATGTCATGAATGATTATGCTATTTTGTTCCCTTCCTCTAGATTACTTAGTCAGTGCGAGGACAAAACCATTTTTGAACCACCGCCAATAGTAACGTACTACCATGACGATATGCACCTATACTATGCCATAGATCCACATGACCCTCTCGAGGAAATTGCTTTCCATCTCCATCCAGCCCGTCATCCAGTGATTGACTACCAGTATACTGTCTCGACATCCTTTCTAGCGCGGACCAACGCATTTAATATTGCAAACCACCCGAAACTTTGTACTGAATACATGAATACAACTGTTGCACCCTGGAGCTTGATGAAAGACAATCCAATCTTTAAGAGAGGACCTTACTGGATCGAAGAAAAAATTGTCTCCGAACCCATACTAGACTTCTAAATCGCAATCACTGTCACTATTTAAACACCCAAGATCTTAGATCTTAAAATTTATGATCTAACTAGGCTAGATATTCTTTTAAAAAAATTACTAACAAACCAAAAAATATTTTTGTTTTTCTATACATATAAAATTATGATTGTTTTAAATAAAAATTTTAAACAAACTAATACATACCACATTAAATTTTTAAATAGATAAAACTTTACAAAAATCCATTTACCACATAATTTTAAAGATAATACTCTAATATTACAAAGTAGGGGAGACCGGGGTAAATCCGGTCACTTTTGGTCAGATAGGTAGGGTGATGTGGGGTGATGTGCAACTTTTTTTTGTTGAACGAAAAACATGTCAAATAATTAAATTTTTAAATATTTCAAAATTGAATGACTTAGAGGCATTATAATAGAATATTTCTGCATTATTTGATTTTCAGAATTTTAAAATTATCCTACAAATTTTTCGCTTTTTCAAAAACGTCTGTTTTTGCATTTTCCAAAAAAGTTGGGGTGATGTGCAACACCAGTAAAATTCAGGTATGTAATGCATAAATGTCGATGAAAATTTCTTTAATTATTAATTTTAGGCTTTTTCAATGCAAACTAATCAAAATCTGACAAAAAAAATTTATTAAGATATAGTTGACCTCTAAAAAGTGAAGATTTCACCAAAGAAAAAAAAATTTTTTTTGTTTAATTTTTTATTTATTCATAACTGAATAAGGAATAAAATTAAAGGAAAATAACTAAGAATTTTTTATTCATCATGTGAATCGGAGATATGGGACGTAAAAAGTAGTTACGCCCACCCAAAAAAAAGTGTTGCACATCACCCCAAATATGATACTTTGCGAAAAATGATTTGTACGCAATACAATGCAATGGAAACACAAAATATAAACAGATATTTAAAAACACTTAAAAAACCAACAATAAACACATTCTTATCTATAAAATAAATTAAAACCCTTCACGAAACGACTTGAAATATAAAGCGCGAGAAATATTTCCTTCTCGAGAAATTTAAGTTAACTTACGTACAGCAAACCTGGCTGCGAGCTATCTCGTGAGTTTAATATCAAAAACAAGCTACTGAGAACACAAACAAATGTCAATATTTGGCTCTGTTCAATATCGAACTGTAGATCAGATATTGGCGGTGTTGCACATCCCCCCATGTTTCACATCACCCCACATCACCCTAAACATGTAAAAAATTATTCTCTAAATCCAAGTTAATTTATTCAATTTCAAAGCTTTTTATTTCTATTACCAAAATAAAAACGAGGTTTTGATTCACCTATTTTAGTTTTACTTATAGATAACTTTTCATTCAGATATACCAAATTTCAAAATCACAATGTGACTTATCATTAGCACAAAATGGAATGGTTGATCTAACAACGAAGTTACATGTTATTAATAAAATAAAATCAGAATTAAAGTACGGAGATAGACTAGAAAGTAAGTCACGAGATATTGATGATATTGTACAATATTGGATTGATCAACATAAATTAGAAAATCCATCGGTTAGATTATTTCAATTACCTTTACAAATTTTATTTTGGGTAAAAAAACAATTACATGGTTTATTGATTGTAAATAAAAATAGTTCATTTTGATTCAACGAAAGCAATGTGTAGAAAAGTCGTACAAGTAGATACTAAAATGATTAAGTATTATGTTTTAGCGTGCTGAGGACGCGAATCAACAATTCCTGTAATGGAATCATTTTCAGATAGTAATGATATTCCATCTGTGAAATAACTTTAAAACTATACGAAAACTTCGGACATAAAACAGTTAATTATTGTCCACTATTGAAAGAATAAGTTATAGATTGGAGTTGGGTATTTATGATAAGTTTTTTATTTGAATGAAACGAAGGAATGACATGACAGAATATTTAGAGCAGGCTTATGCTATATTGACAGGGAAAAAATTGAAACACTCATGTCTTATAGTCATACTATTTTGCAAAGCCCATAATATAAGAAGATTTTTAAAAGTAGTAAAGAAGTATACCTAAGCGAATCGCAAATATAGATGATATTAGATTTTTTGAACAATTAATCTTATGTAGAACATTACACGAACTACGTTTAACTTTTGAAGAAATATTGAATGTAACGCTTGAAAAAGAAGTTGAAACGCTGATGATAGTATAATTTATCTATGTGGATTAAAAAAAACAAAAAAGATATTGACGAAATGATGAAAAATTTACTAGATGAAGAAGATTTGGAAGAAATAAATGAAAACTTTTTTGACATACATAAAAATTCAACAACTATTTATGAAAGAAGCCCTTCTACAAATTTCTCGTTTCTGTCCAATTTCTATGTATTCCTTTTTGAGGCAAAGATTTCTTGAAAGTGAATTCCAATTAATTCCGTTTTAATATTTCTTTAAATTTTGAATTTTTGTGAATTCCGAAATACTGTGTGATACTCGGTAAGTTCAATTCCTGGCTATTCCGTTTTAATATTTTGTAATTTTTTAATTCCTCTGAAGTTTGCAACACTTTGAGATAAGTGCTTCTAAAATTCGGTAGTCATAGTACAGTTTTCTTGAAAGTGAATTCCAATTAATTCCGTTTTAATATTTCTTTAAATTTTGAATTTTTGTGAATTCCGAAATACTGTGTGATACTCGGTAAGTTCAATTCCTGGCTATTCCGTTTTAATATTTTGTAATTTTTTAATTCCTCTGAAGTTTGCAACACTTTGAGATAAGTGCTTCTAAAATTCGGTAGTCATAGTACAGTTTAAATAGCTGAGCGGACAAGCTGTTTGTCTCCGACAATGAAACTTGAGGGTTCAAATCTTCGAACCGACAAATTTTTTTTCCGCTTAAAATATTAAAACGGTATTCAAAAGAATAAATTTAGTTTCTTTTCGGCTTCTCCAAATAAAAATGAAAAGAATTGGTCAGTAACGAAATTCAAAAGAATTAAAAATTTCGAATTCTTATTAATTCCTTACTTCTTACTGGGATGCTTCCAATTCCAGAAATCAATTCTATTGGAGAAGCAGTAAGAGCAGTAGTAAAAACTAAAAAAGGATTGATTGTAGAACAAAGATTAAATATACATTAAAACCACATTAGCACTTCAGAAAATACCACTTTACTTCAAAAGATGTAAAAATGAAATTAAAAGGGTTTAATGTTTTAAACATTAAAAATATAGTACTAATGGAAATAGTAAAAAAATACTTAAAATATAAAAGAAAAGATTACAATTCTGCAAAAAGAAAAGATATAGTGTTAGAAAACGTAGAAAATTCTATAATTGAATATGAAAATGAAGAACAATTGATTATCAGTGATGTTATTTTACCAAACGGTCTTATTAATATTGCAAGGCATTATATAACGATGTCCTCTGAAAGTATGAAAATTGGTATATACGAACGAAATACAATTATAACACTTATTTTAGAGAAATTTAAAAGGTCAGCAAAACAATTTTCACCAATTGTCTATAAGATACAATGGATAGTTCAACAATTGTAGACTGTTTTACAACAACACACATGAACTCATGGCTAAACAAGGAAGTAACATATATGCTAACAGATATTGCAAATAAAGCAATGGACAGTTATTTTAAAATAAGAAAACGTACATTATCTGAATTGTGTACAATAAAGAATCCAATTAACAAGATTTTACTTATGCTTTACATGTTTGAATGACACCGCAGTATATTATGTGTAGGCAAAACAAGTTATACGTATACATTTTTAGATCCGTACAAAAATTCAATTAATAAAAGAAGAGCCATAAGTGAGTTCGCAAATTACATAAAATCATGTAAAAATGAAAGTACTTTAACCCACGTGAAACGATTCTGCGGAAATTCCGTAAGAAATTTCTGCAAATATTCTACATTGTATATTTTTGTAGAGTTTTCGATAACTTTAAAAAAATTAATTTTAATTAGAGATGGTAACAGATTTTGATACTTTTAAATATTATATCCTTATTATTATAACGTTCCTGTAGATTTAATTTTTACATATATCTTAAATTCATTTTAAATATTTTTATATTTCCTTCTAAATTCATATTCTTTAAGTACCACGGAATTTTGAACTTTCACTTTTGTTATGACAACTTTACTTCCCATTATGTTAAATATTTTTAGTTTATAATATGCCTTTTTTGAGCTTAGGACCTCGGGTTTTTAGATCCTTTACACATTTTTCTAACCCCAAAACAATTTACCTTGTAGTATAAATTAATCTGGTTTTGGTCAGGTTTTTGTCATACGAAATTATAATTATTGATTGTTTCGGACCGTCTGTAGATTTTAAATATTTACAAATTCCATATTATATCAGACTTATTTTCGATCTGGGGTGTTTTGATCGGACATTATTCGGATTGCAGTTGACTATTACCAGATTCTTTGCATACAGATTTCGGATTGTTCCATACATGTTTTGGATTAAATCTTTTAACTGGATTAAATTCGGATTATTGCGGACTGATTTCGTATTCTTTACATATTGAATTCGCATTATTCCGTATTTATTTTAGATGAATTTTTGAACGGACATAATTTTGGATTGTTGCGGAATAATAACGAACTTAACTCATAGACATTCAAGATTACTCGGACTAATCCGCACTAATATACCCGGATTTAATCCGGATTAGTTCGAATTTTTTAGCACGGATATAATATGATTCGGGTGGCCGATTATTACCGAATTTTTAGCATACATATTTCGGATTGTTTCGGAATATGATTTTACCACACTAATTCCGAATTGAAGGACTAATTTCGTATTTGTTAGCAGTAAAATAAATGATCATGGCAAGGTGAAGAATTGAAAAATTTAATGTATCGTCAAAATTGCGACGTTTCGTTGGCTAAGGTTTGCCAACCTCATCAGGCTAAATTTATTTAAACAGAAAAACACTTCAATATTTATAAAGGTTTAAAAACAATATTATACACTATACTGAAAATATGTTTAAGAATATCCTACCAGATTCGTTAAAACATAAAAATCGCGTTCTAACTCGTCAATATAAAAAAGATTTCATTGAGGAAAAATATTTTTTTATAACAATTTCCACATATCTCAAAATTAAAAATGAAAAATTTCTTTATGAAAGGAAGACATTTCAGCACACTAGTTCAGTGTCAACTGAAATAAATTAAAATTTGCTATTTCGAGAAAGTCAAAAGAATCAAGATAATGAAAAAGTCAATGAACTGAATGTAAACACAGTTTTATCATAGAGGGGGCAAGTTGTGTTATTGTTGTGTCATTATAGACAAGATAGTCTAAACGTCTGAAAAGAGGAAAAAAAGTTCTGTTTAGAGTGAAAATATCTTCCTTTCTATTAATAGTGGAATGATTTGTTTTTATATGGATCATTTAAGATATTCGTCGTTTTATAAAATTTGGTTCATTGTCCAAAATTTTGGCATTTTCCCAATCGAAGTCATGATTACAATTTAAGTTTAAATAAATTTAGCCTGATGAGGTTGGCAAACCTTAGCCAACGAAACGTCGCAATTTTGACGATACATTGAATTTTTCAATTCTTCACCTTCCCATGATCATTTATTTTACTGATAACAATTAAACTATGGAAGGATTTAACGCTTATCACTCAATAATTTCGTATTTGTTTCGGATTATGTCTTTTAATTGGATTAAATCCGGATTGTTGCAGACAATTTTCGGATTCTTAGCATAAAGATTTCGGATTGTTTCGTACTTGTTTCGGAATAGGATTTTGCCACACTTAATTTCAAATTGTTGCGGACTAATACCGGATTTCCAGCTTACAGAGTTCGGATTGCTCCGGACATTTTGCGGATTAAGTTTTTTTAACTAAATTAAATTCGGATTGTTGCGGACTGATTCCGTATTCTTTACATATTGATTTCGGATGATTCCGTACTTATTTTAGAAGAATTCTTCACCGGTTATAAATTTGGATTGTTGCGAACTAATAACGGACTGAATTCGTAGACATTCAGGATTACTTTGGAGTGTTTTCGGATTCAGGTTTTCGAAAAAATTTAGACGACGAAAAAGAAAACTACTTATCTAGGATATTCATTATTTAAAGTGGAATTTTGGTGGTATAAACCTACGCAGGTAGCCGAATGGTTAAATAAATTTATTTGCGATGCTCCTTCAATTTCTTGCTATCAGGTAATTCCATAACATCTGAGTCGAGAAAAACTATTTCATCGTTCAAAAAAACATTGGAAATCTTAAATACTGAAATTGCTATTGTGATATTTTTGTTACTTGATATCTAAAATACAGAAATATGCTTCAATAAATGTTTAGCGTGAAAGTTTCCTGAAAATTTAAATTAAATTTTTGCCTATATAGATTTACGCGAAAATGTAATTTAAATGCAAAGACAGGTTTTACAATAAATTTTCGCCTATAATTACAAGTAAATACTTCGTAGTTTGCAAGTAAATCTTGAAAAAATTTTTAAAAAGTTTCGGTGCTTTGTGGGAAACTTGATACAATTGAGCTACGATTATTACGATCTTGATTATCTTTCACCATTAATTGTAATTTATAGTTAAGGGGACACCCAAGTCACCTAAAAACAATGCAAAAAGAGTCAACTTTCGGTACACTTTTCTCGAAAACTATTATTCCAATTGCGCTCGCCCTTTTTTCATTCGATTACAAATATAATCAATTATATGAATAAAAAGTAATACGACTTTATCTTCAATAGAAACTTTTTTATGAATATTTATACCCAAAGCAAAATAAAAATCCCATTTTCTCTGATTCATTGACTCATATCTCCGTTTGTACAACTCAAAATAATGTTAAACTTCTTATTCGTATTCTTGGAACCTTACTGAACAAAGTAAAAAAAATTGCAAATCGGTTTAGTAGATTCGGAGAAAAGTGTACCGAAATTTAAAAAATTGGAAAAAAACAATTTTTACAGGAGACACGAAAAACGAAAAAAATACTAAAAACTCATGGTATTCAGAATCATGTAATCAGATTTTTTCTACTCTTCAGAAAAGGTTTTAAAAAGTCTTGTTCTATTCCTAATTGAGTCTACTTTTAGAAACTCAAAAAAAAATCGATTTTTTTGTCATTTTTCCACTTACCCTTAATCATATTTACGAATTTTTTACAAATGAATATATACCTGCTCTTGTAGATACATGTTCAGGTACATGTTCATATGTCGACAAAAATTTAATAGAAATTTATGAAAATAATAAACTTATAATCGTCAGGACTCCTTACTTGTGCTTAAATTGCCAAAGTTATAATTTTGTAGGACGCCTCAGGGAATTCATTTTAGAATGTGAAAAAATGAGCTCTTACTCGGATGAAAAATATCAAAAATAAAAAAGGGCCTACAATTTAAAAAAAATAGGTTTTCTTAATTACTTTTTTTGAATTGTTGACATTTTTTCTATTTTAATATTTTTCATCCGGGTTAGGGCTGTAAGGGCTGTATGTATACATTAAAGCCATTCTTTCCTGAATATAACAACACCTTAACCCACCCTACCCTACTAAGCTTTACCTAATATATTCCTTAAGTCTACGGGTTTGTTGTCTGAAGGTCACATTAAAAATGTTTTAACAAATATATTTTTAAGCTTTTTCATTATTCATAACTACTAATTTTTTTTAGGTCACAGAGGGTAAGGAAAATAAGGCCTTGACGCATTCATAAATCGTTTAATGAAATAATAATATTAAACAATCATGATCTCTATAGCAATCATCTGTTTACTAATTTCACTAATCAATAGTGAAAAGTGTAACCAAAATGACATTCAGTTACAAAATTTAAAAGAATCTCTTTTCGAAGCGGAGATATATACGAAACAGCAACTTGTAGATGAAGATGCGGCAATCGTCATAGGAAATGCACGAGCTGGAAAAAGTACACTAATTAATTACTTAATTGGTACTAAACTAAAAGCTGTTCAATTATCAGAAATTTCGCAAATATCACTAGAAAAAGCAGACAATACATCCATAAGACCGATAATTGGTTCTGGAACAGCATTACAAACTAAATTTCCCTCAAGATATACTTCAGCGAATTTGTCCGGCTTAAGTATCTGGGATTCACCAGGATTTGAAGACAATAGAGGAGAATCACAAGATACCACTAATGCCTTTTATCTAAATTTTTTGGTAAAAATGTTAAATCTGTAAAAGTTGTTTTAGTTGTCAACTTTGATGACATGACATTCTAAATTCTCTTGAAAAAATGTTTGTAAATGATTTTAGAAGAATTTTTCCAAGCATATCAATAATTTTTTCAAAATCACGTAAATATTTACGTAATCTTGTAGTCGATAGAGCATTCATAAAGAAAATGATAAAACATCAACTGTTCTCAAGTTCATCTCTAAAATTGAGTAGATTTTCAAGGCGGTTTAGGCGGTTCATAATGAAAAATCCCAACCGTATTGCCTTCTTCAGAAGAGCATCCAAGACAGGAGATGTGAATAATTCCGATGTGGATGAAAATATTTTTTCGGTTATTAGAAATTCTTCGAGTTTACAAAAAAGCTTTCTATAATCAATACGTCTCAGTATTTCAGATAATTCAGTGGTGTGTCTATATGAAATTAGCAATAAATTGCAAAATTTACCAGAAATTAATGAATTACAGAAATGTGTATTGGACATATTCAATGAAAAGGAAAACTTGTTGGATACTTTAGCCAACAATTCAGATATAAATGGAATAAAAGCAATAATTAATAATTTAACAAGAATTGAAGAGAAACTTTATTTTCTAGATAATAATGATGTAGAGAAAAATATAGCAATTCTTCAACACATTGATGATAAATTGACTAACGTAATTGATCATGATATTTTGTTAAACAAATTTAAACTACTGAATTCTAAAAATAGTCAACACATAAAGTGGATTATTATGACTCTTTTAGAATTTATTAAACAAGAAGTTAGAAAAACGATGTTTTTATCTTTAGTATATGTAGGAAACATAACGCAAGATCAATTTAACAATAAACTGGATGAAATACTATAATCCAACGCACAGCAAGTGTCAAGATTACAGAATAAAATAACAGAATTAGAGAAAGACAATAACAACACAATTTGGAACAGATTTGCTCAATTATTAGAGCAATTATTATTAAGTATTAGTTATTAGAGTGGCCGCAAAATGTTATTTTCAAAATTCCCTGACTTATCCCTGATTTTTCCCTGACTAATAAAATTCCCTGACTTTTTCCTTATTTCCAGTTTTCCCCTGACTCGCGGCCACCCTGGTTATGGTTAAAAATAGTGTTGCATTCAAGAATTTTTCTTTTTATAAAAGAAAGAGAATAAAATATACTTATTAATTTGTTTTCTATATATTATTCACGAAGTTCTCGTTTTTTATTTTTTAATAACGATTTCTCACTAGAATGCAATGTACTAATTAAAAGGACATATAAACCAGAAAATTTCAAAACTAATTATTTATCCGCAACTTTTTGTTTTGCTATAATAGAAGATATTTGAATACAGATATTGTTTCATCAGGTACAATTGTTTCCTACATAACATTTAATTTATTTCTATTAAGGAAATAATGATATAACAATGATATAATATTAAACTTATAAAAATCTAAAATTTTGGAAAATAAAACTATTGAAAATTTTGTTAAAAAATGTTAAAGTAACTTTAAAAGTATCATTACCATCTTGTCTTGGAATATTTTCATTACTTTTAACACATCTCCTTTTTAATTCTTGCATAAAACGTTTCCACACCACCTACAGAAAAAAATCAAGAGGTTTTAAATTTTTCCACACCTCTATTTTTAAAATACGGATTACTTTTGCAAATGACCGCCAAAATGGGCCCTTTTCATTTTTCTAAAGAACCAATAAAATCAAACAGTTAAATTATCGATAAATTAATGAAAACCGCATGATTCGACTTGTCAAAACATGTAGATTGATAATAAAAAATTTTTAAATATTAAGATTTTGCTCCACAATTACTAAATTGCGATTATCTCGAAAACTAGAACCGACAATATAGGCTCTTTTCATGTGGACGTCCACATATATTGATAAAAATATATAGTGATGAAAAAATTAACATATATATAAATATTGATTAAAATTAAGAATTAGTCTTGTATCAAACTCTTACTTGTCAAAAAAAATAAACTGTGATTTAAAAACATTTAATATTGTTTACTATGTTTCAATACGATTTTATTGATTATTTTTAGAAAAGAGATTTTAATATTTAAGAAAAGAAAAAAGCTACGTTCCATTAGGTAGGGGGGGAGGGGGTTCGATAATATGCTACGTTAAGCGACGTGGGGGAGGGGAGGGATCGAAAAGTTCAAAAATCGGAGCTACATGGTTTATGGATGGTCCCTAATAAGAAAACGGTTTTTTAAATACCATTTTATTTACAAAAAACTGGTTCAAGTAAATTTGGTTTATTACAAAAATCAGGTTGATTATCAAAAAAAAATTTTTTTAATTGAATATCAAATTTTCATGTTCAAATTTTAAAATTTAATATGCAAAAATTAGGATTAGGGTTAAAATATTTATTAAAACACTTTTCAGAAAAATTAATTTTTTATTTTAATTTCGAAATATGTTTTTTCAAATCGGATGGATTCGGTATTGCGTTCGAATAACCAGTATTTTTCGAAAGACCGGTTTAAAATGGAAAACCGGGTTTTCAAGAAAAAACAGTTTAGGATGCAGTCTCATGACACCGTTTTGCGTTGGGTTTTGTAACTACGCTCATGGCCTAGTTACAAAAAGGACCGCAAAACGGTTCCATGGGACTGCACCCTTAAACAATACAACCGGTTGCTTGTTTAAATAAATGTTGAGGCTTGGTGGCATACTTTCAGAAAAACAAGTTAGTTGGATATTTCTTTTTATTGTTTAAAATCATTTTACAGTTTTTATTATATTACAGAAATGAAATTTAATATTCATAGTCAAATGAAGTGCATAGTAAATGATTGGCCATGTCATCGACTATAAGTACAGAATAAGATTTTGGCACTTTTCAAGAAAGATACATATGTTTTTTTAAATTAATGAATGTAAAGGCTGACTATGTTTTACACAAAATAAAGTATAAATAAGATATATAAGAACAAAATTAATACAAAATCCTGTTCATAGATTTGTAAAGTGTTCACATATACAGTCTAGTTATTAATTCAAGAAGCTAGGTTTTCAACTTTATGACACAAATGTATCATGCAGCTATTAAATTCCAGTCGTATGGAGGTGTATTAGAAATATACTTATAATCGGACAAGATCTTACATTATTGTTTCGACTTTTCGCAAAATGAATTTTTTTACAAAAAATAAAGTTCACTCGTTATTAAATAAAATTACGGTACTTTTATGATGAATTAATTAATTTTTTCAAATATTTGTATTACTTGGTAGAAATAGTTTTTGATAATGTGAAAACTTAAGGTAACTCTTAAAAATTTTTTTTTTTTCAGAAACAGTCAAAAAAAATATTATTTGCTTTTTTAGAGAAACTCAAAATTATTTTTAAAAAATTATATTTAATAAGTTTTGAAATTAAATTAAAAAAACTATCTCATTTTTTTAAAAAATAGTATTGTATACTGAAAACGTTCTCAAGGCACGCTTACATGATACATTTAAGCGCTCAACACTACTTATTATAATTATTCTTCTGTTTTGCAGCAGAAAGATGCTTTTTAGGATTGTGTCAGTATGATCGTACAGAAAAGTGTTTGAAGAAGTATTTATTTTGAGCAAAACATTCAGGTGTATGCTAAGATTGAGGCTTAAAAATTTTGTGAACATTCATTTTTATTATAAATGACCAATTGCGTAACAGTCCAATTATGAAAAATTTGTTTTCCATTTATACAATAAAATATATAAATTAATTTCATTATAAAAAATTTACGCAATGATATTCTAATGGAACTTTAAGACTACAGCGGTTAAACAAATCTTCATGCTTTATATATATATAATATAATATTACTATTATGTATACTGTTCATATTCTGAATATATATACTTTTACCCTCGTTTGTCAAAGCTATTAACATTTAAGAAGCACGTTTTTCATTTCTTATTAATATATCACTTAGACTAACAATGTAATAGTTTACAAAATTTTGGTCGCATCGTACATTCATATTTTACAAATATCAAGTTTTGTATTAATAATGCCCTTCCATGGCACACTTTCTTTTATATAACATCTTTATTGAGACATCCAGTCAAATTGACGTTGGACAATTTTTGACAATGCCAAATATAGTATTTAAATAAAATAAAATTTTCTTAGGTCAAAATTCCTTATTGAATAATCAAATATCTTAAAATATGTGTACATACTAATAAATTACACAGATCAGTTCAAAAATTTAATTCACAAATTATGACCAAGTGAAATCACTTCATTTTATAATATAAAAGTAAAAAATTTCTAATTATTATTCGATTCATAAGAATTTATATATAAGAGTAAAAAATTTCTGATCATTATTATTCAATTCATAAGAATACAATGAATATAAACAATTGATCTGAATTGTAAGTGGTTTTATGATTTTTTAATAAAAATTGATAAAAAACTTGAACTTTTAAAAGAAATAATGAAATTTGAAAATTTCTAATAATTAAAATACCTTTTTTGTAAAAATAAAAGTATTGTTTTCATTTTAATATAATTTGTAACATTCAACAAAAAATTAATTTTGTAGATTTTATTAGTTATAAATCAGATGGCGTACTATCGATTATAGATATTTTGACTATTTAAACAGGAGAACTTTATATCATTAATTCAACATATTTAAAAATTTAAATAATTTGAAATGATTTGAACTAGATCAAAAAATTGTAGGTTATGTTTTTAAGATGATACAAATTTTCTGAATAACAGTTAAAATTCATAGACTTGATACACGCTTATGTGTAATCTAATATTTTATTTATCATATATTATTTCAGTTTTGATGTTAAAATATAGAATACGCATCTTTTTAGTGTTCATTATTTTATGCATTAAAATATATAAAAACCGTTACGTTACTATCGAACTTCTTTAAAATAAAAATAATGAAATATTTTATAAAATATTACAAATGAAATTAAGATTTTTAAAATTACTTTTAATTACAAGTACACTGGAACGCTGATTATGCGGACAACTCGGGTTTGTATCCAAATAATCTGGACAGGTGACCTTGATGAAAAAAAAATTAGAAACAACTGCTCCATTCTCTCTATGCTCCGCTAGAGCTATCTTTTAAGCAACGTTGCATTGTAAAAATATGTTATTAAAAAATTAGAAAGTAAAATTTTAAAATTACATAATTTTAACGATTTCGGTCTTTTGCAACAATTTAATTTACAAATATTCATATGAATATTAGTGATACAATAATCTTCAACTTTCAAGCATATAAATTGGTAGGAATTGATTAAAAATATGCCGAAAATTAAAATAAAATTTCTACAACGTGGGGCCATTCAAGTATTACAAACGCCCTCCCCTTTTTCTAAAAAATATACTTCAAAATACTAAAAAATACAAAAATTCCTTTAAGAATAAATATTTATTTTCAAGTACATCACAGACATTTAAAAAAAATAAAAATAAGTTTAAAAATTTTTTCCCGAAACTGTTTTCTTAATTTTAGATTACAGTTCTTGTATCTTATTTAATAATTTTCAGCATTATGAATAATGTGCATCAATAATTTATAGTTATCTTTTTCTTCAACTTTAAGAAGAAACATCGTTTCCGACCACTTCCGCTTATACCCTAGTTTTTAATCTATTTTTGCATAAAAGGATTAACCAAAATTAAAATAATCTTACAAAAGATGCTCTGCTTTAGAAAATATAAGCAAACATCCGCTCCCCCCTCCCTGATCAATACTTATTTATTAAAACTTGAATGGTCCCCAAGATGAATAAAGAAGAATGAGTTTTTATAAAAGTTTATATAGTTATATAATGAAACGTTACTCTAATATAATGTTTTGTATTATTTTACAATTTTAGATATGTTTAGAAAGGCATGCTATTTTTCACATTCTATATAATGCACATTATTGAAATCAGAAAACTTGTCTCTACGAATACATTAAAGTCATTCTGGAAAATCTTCAAAATATGTGGATAAGTAAGTATGATCTAGAGTGTCTATTATTTTCGTTCAACAAAATTCCCGGTCATTTCCCGGCTTTTATCCTTATTTTTCCTCGGTTTTTTTTCTCATCAAATTTAAATTTATTTGATTTTGAACATAAATAAATCTACAAATGGTTTCAAAATTTTTTTTAGAGTTTTTATAAATAATTAAATTCTTTTGACGATTTTCTTTAAATATTTTTTAAATAATGTTTTTTTTAATAATTTTAATTAAAAATTTTAAAAAAATTGAATTGAACTATTTTTTTAAATTCAATTTTATTAAAAAATTTTAAGAGTGTATCTTTTTTTAAATTAACTTATAAAAATTTTAATTAATAATTTTCGCACTAAGAAACATGAATACATTAAAATGTGACTCTTTATAAAATTCAATTATTTATCAATTATTAAATTAAAATACTTTGAAAATTCGATTTGTTGAAAAGATATTAATGAAATTGTTTAACAAATTTAATTATTTTCAGTTGAATTTTACAGAATTTCTATTAGTTCGATCATTTTTTTAAATTCATTTACTAACTATATTTGAATCAGTGACTGATTTTTTACTATCAAATTAATTATTTTTCACTAATTTAAATTTAGAGAACAAGTATAAATATCTATAAAAATTGAAATAAAACGCGATTTTTTAAAAACAGATTAAAATAATAAAACTTTTTTTAATTTGGTGAAAAAATTCCGGGTTTGGCATAAAATTCCTGGCTTATTCCCTTTTTTCCCGGTCAAATTAAATTGCCGGTTATTTCACGGTTTTTTCGGTTATAGTAGACACCCTGATGGTCTCACTCTTAAATAAGAAAAAATATCAGACTGTGAGTTTAATGGATAATAAAGGTGGTTATAGTAGAGTATTCTCTTTTCCTTATTTAAAAGTAATTTTGCTTTTAGACATTAAATCTTTGCTCTACTAGGCCAAGAAACAGCGTCAATTCAATTAGTGATCGCTGATTCAACTAGCAAAAAATACGTTAGTTCACTACTTAATCTTTATTATAATCATTTTCGCACGAAATAAGAGGAAATAAAAAAAGAGCGTGCTTCACTTTATGCTCTTCCCTATAATTCAAACTTTTTGACCAAAATCATTTCTCACATAAGAGTGAAACATATTAAATAACATTTCCTCTCGAATGACCTTAATATTGATAAAATTAAAGACTTTAAATTTGTTTTACAATAAATACTTTAAAAGAACATAATTGAGCCGTTCGCTAGAAAAACGACCTAAGTCGACTTAAGTTTTTGACGAAAAAATTAAATTAAAGATTCGGAAACGAATTACTAATATAATTTACGTATTAATTATATCGATCATTTTTCCCAATACAAAGGTATTATCAAAGAATTCTTTAAAAGAAAAGAAGGTCGAGTAAACAATGTTTTGCTACTTTAATAACATTATTTTATAACAAATGACTTAAGTCCTTTTTCCAGCGAACCACTAAAAATGAAACAAAATTAAGTATTTTATGAAAGAACACTTTTATTTTAATGTATTAAAACATATTTATTATTCTAAAAAGTCTTACGATATATTTTTTTAGTAATATTTAATTAAATATCAACATTATAATGCACAAGTTTAGTTAACAAAATGAAAAAATTACTCGCTTTTGTAATAATCCAAAATTTTAAAAAATTTCAAATTTATAGCAGTGAAGGCTTGTAGAACAAACCTTCTTTAGTATTTAAAAAAAAGAAAATTGAAATCGGTGGAGATTTGTATTGTCGGCAGAATTTTGTCCAAAACACTGCATTTCTTCCCACTGTACGCGGTAGCAGAGGACGTGAACGCGCGCTTGCGTAAGTGCTTCAATTTCGGGACCCAGGAAGTTTAAACACCTCAATTAATTCATAAATAGTGACCTACAACTTTAGAAACTTGATATATGTAATCTATATGTCTTGTAGAATACACTGATAACAAAATTTTTAAAAACCGCTTAAGTCGACTTAAGTCGTTTTTCTAGCGAACGGCTCAATTCATTGAAGTTTAAAACTTAATTTCTTTCACAATTTTGCTGGTAATTGAAGTTTTTGGCGTGTCACATACTGAAACTAACGTTGCTTTTCTGGAAAGTAAATCTCAGAAAATTTTTATTGTTTCTTCATTACGAAATTTTTTTCTTCAATAAACAATTTTGTTTCTAATTTGTTTATAACTTACGGTAAATTTACCTTAACAGTCAATATAGTTACTCTGTAGTATCGAACTGACAAGTAATTGAAAATCGTTTTTTGTTAGTTGTTTTATTCTTGCATTTTCAAATATTCATCATAACGCAATAATGTTCAGTAATATTATTAAACAAAAAAATACGTTTCCTATTTTTTAACATAAGAAATATTCTTCTAATTAAAATTGACATTGCAAAATCGCATGTACACATTATTATGTAGCACATAATTTTTCATCAATAAGTTGATTTAAAATAATGATTGTGCTTATTATCCGTTCATTTAACAAATAATGTATATAGAAAAAGCTTTTTAAAAAAAACATTTTTCCGTCAGTCTTTGTGATTCATTATTCTGAACTTTATTTTATATTTGTAGGTCCCTGGATTAAAGTGTAAGGAGTGTACATATTTTGGCGAGCACTGAGAAATTTTTTTTTTAATTCAAAAATAACGAGCCAACCAAAAATATGTTTGAATTAAACATATTTTATAATTGAATTAAACACCATGTTTATTAAATCAAATTTATTGTGTATTGAATCAAAATTATTATGTTTAATTCAAAAATAATGTTTGGTTGACTGTATAACAAAGATTTGATTCAATTATATTATTTTCTCAGTGCAATCGAAAAATAAAAATATTTTTCTCAATGACACTATGCTCCGGTTGGATAATGTTTGTATTATCTATATTTCATAAAGTAACAATTCTGAAAAACCTTCAAAAAATTGTTTAATCAAGTCTGTTGAAATATGTTTTGTATGTCAGAATAAAAAACAAATAAATTTATTACACTACAATAGAATGGATGTGTTGACTTCGTTTTTGTATTATCAAAATATTTTTTAACAAAGAAGTTACGTTTCCTAACGATAACGACCAATAAACCTAAAGTGACTTCATCACTTCAGATCATCCATTGCTCCGTAATTTGCAAGAGATTTTTTTATTCTTAAGGCAGTTAGTCTTGCAGCAGCATTGTGATACCAACATTCTTTCATAACCTTCGACATCACTTGAAGAGCCTGAATACAAAAATTACAAAAAATCATAAGAACATGTGAAATTTTTAAAGCAAATTAATATCTTCAATGGTGCTTATATACATCAACGTTTCTGAGTATATATGAACCGTTCGCTCGAATAACGGCTTAAGTGTTTTTGAGGCATTTTGGAAAGTCTTAAAATTAACACTAATTTATAAATTCTAAGTAATTTAAAGCATTACTATTTAATTTAATAGGTTTTGCTTTAAACAATTCCAATCAAACATTATAATTTAGATGTTAATTAACAGGATGGTAAGCGTCTTTTGAAAAACGGCTTAAATCAACTTAAGCCGTTGTTCGAGCGAATGGTTCATATTTAGAAACGAGGAACATTTTACCTAATCTTTATTGACTTTTCCCATAGAGAACCTTCATACATTTCAATTTATCAAAAATTTAGGTGCTCATAGTAAATTTAAAAAAAAATTTCTTTAAAAAATTTTTTTATTTAAAATTAATAAAATTTCTATACATACTTCAAAACGGAGATGTATACAACCATTAAAACTTCTATACATATTAAACTCTTTATCTTTGACGACTCCCATTGCATTGGTAACTGTATTGCATTGACAATCTACACCTAATATAAAGTCAAGTTAATACAGTTTGCAGGGCTCAAACCAATGAAAGTACTTAAAAATACGGACTATACGGACCAATTACTGACAAAAATATAACCAGTTTGAGTCAAATAAAAGAACATTTAACTTTAAATTTTTTCTAAAATTTTTAACTAAAATTCTTCTTTAAATCGATTATTTTTAATAATTTTCGAATATTATTTCATTTTGTTTCGTCTTATTTTGTCATTCTAAATTTGCGACAGTCGTGTTCTATTGGTATCTTTCTTTTCTCATAGCTCTGTCGCCTTGTGTCAAATTTTACTAATAGTATCGTTTTCGTTCAGCGTCTTGTGTCCGTCTCCCATTAATGCTCCAGTTATGTTCAAGCATTAAATAAAAGTACACCCCCTAAAACTAGTGTGGGCGTTACCAATGCCCCAAATATGGGAAATACACAAGGTATAAAAAATCAAACGGCAATGATAAACAATAATCCGTTTGCCTTCGATGGAAGTTGTCATAATTGCCGTTTATCGGAACATCGAGCAGCCCAATGCCCATCGTTAGTGTGTTTTAGCTGCAGGGGTCCAGGTCACTAAGCATATTGGGTGCATCGCCCACGCTGTCAATAACATAGGGCAAGCTTGCATTGGACTTCATAATTATCAAGCACCATCAGAGAATGAGAACATTGTTGAAATACCTGATAGCGAAGAGGAGATCGATGACCGTTTAATTAATGAAGAAAATCCTGATAAAAAAGATGTAATAAACAATGAATACGATTTAAAAAAATTAATCGTTAAAGTAATGCGGATTGTTCGTTTTTTTCGACAAAGCGAAATTGGAACTTCAGAATTAGAAGCACTTCAAATACAGTCGGGTAGAACTGTTGCGCTAAAATTAATTCAAGAAGTCAGAACACGATGGAATTCCTGCTATAAAATGCTGGAACGATTCCTTCTTTTGTCCGAGTTTGTTACCGTAACTTTACTTAAACTTCGAAAGCAAAGATCCAGTAAATCGAAACCGCCCAATCTGTTAAATGCTGACGAGTTGGAATCATTAACAGAAATAAAAGACCTCTTAAAACCTTTGTGGCAAGTAACAGTTGAATTATCGTCAGATAAGTCAGTTACGCTAAATAAATGTATTCCGTTAGTTAATGCCATGAAGAGGGTAAGTTTTAAAAAATAAAAGAATTAACATTTTTTTTACTACTAAAAAAATATAAAGTAATTATTAGCTTTTTTTCTTGCTTTTCAGAAAATTGGTACTTTTTTGCCAACTACACCAATAGCCTTTAACCTAAAGCAAAAAAAAGCATAAAAATGTATAGGAATAAATGTTTAAAAATTAAATTAAACACTTTGAAAAATCGGATATCTATTTGATCATGTGCCATATATAATAATTAATTGTTATTAGAAATTTAAATAGATTATTAAATTCAATGAACTTATTTGTAAAAGCCGTACTGTCGCAAACAGGTCAATAACATAAGGATTGCTTCGAGTTCATAACAGTCTTTTTGAATGATTAAGAAATTCCAAATTCTTTCATATTCTATTCCTTCTTACGATACTATAATTTAAAATAATTTACAAGCACAAAATACAAGAATGATTTCACCACTTTTATGCATTAACTCGAAAATTTAAGTGTCAAAGACTTTTTTGGTTCAATGACCAGATTGTAGTTTGTTGACAAAACAGAAACGCAGGCGTTTCTGAAAAGGTCCTTAGCCTCACAGACCTTATTGCCATCACATGATGCAAAATTAAAAATGAGTTAAGCATTTTTGCACAATAAGAAAAAGTGCAATGAAATCATAATTATTCAGTTTCATCAGAACATATTTCCTAATACTTAACCCTTCCCAATAATTTGTTACACCCAAGCCTCAATTTCATGCAATAAAACTGGTGTGCTTACGATGTAATTCGCTTCTTCGCGACAGTTAACTCCTGGAGACAGGTCATCGCGAGGTTGACCGTCTGCGAGACTCGGCCGATTCAAAGGTTCGCCACGGGCAATCGAATCCGGGCAGACGTGAAAATCTCAAATCGTCTTAACCAAGAATTATTTTTCGCGAAATTTACTTATTCAAATTTTGTACGACGTGTTAACCTTCAGTGAACGATTGTTGGTTAATTCTAGAAGTAAAAAAAATAATTGGAACAGGGTATCATAGAGCGAGCCTTTAGCGAGTGGAGTACAGCTCCAGTGATCGTAAAAAAGGGCGACAGTTCTTTACGTTTGTGTTTCGATTTTAGAGATTTAAATGTCGTGACCGTAAAAGATACGTACCCGATACCGAGCATTGACGGAATTTTGGATAAACTCCTAAGGGCTCGTTATATCTCTAAAATTGATTTAAAAATGGCCTACCTTATCGATGCCCTGTTTAGACCAGAATTTGAACCAGTTGTTTTTAATTATCTGGACGACATTATAATTGTCACAGATGATTATCAGGAACATATTAAATGGTTTAGAACTGTTTTATTTCCATTGGCTATCGCTGGATTAGTGGTTCATCCCGCGAAATGCGAATTTGGTTGTTCCAGAGTGACTTACCTTGGTTATGTACTAGAAAGAGACGGCTTACGCCCTGACCCGGAGAAAGTAGCACCCGTTTTAGATTACCAAGCGCCCTAAAATATTGGCTGTTTTCGGCGTTCACCCGGTGTTAATACCGAGTTAATCCTAATTCGGTAGTTCCAACAGATTCTTGTTAACTCGGTGTTAACACCGGGTGAACGTCGAAAACAGCCATTAAATAATTGCGAAGATTCTTAGGCATGGCAGGTTGGTACTCGCGTTTCATCTCTAGGAACAGTGAGTTAAAAGTACCATTATTGAGGTTGTTGCAAAAGAACCGAAATTGGGAATGGGGACCAGAGCAAGAAAAAGCTTTTAGTGAGTTAAAGTCCAAATTAAGTTCAGCGCCCGTGTTAGACCGACCAGATTTTTCTGAGCCCTTTACCATCCAAAGTGACGCAAGTGACTACGCCATTAGAGCGGTACTGGCCCAGGAGTCCGAGGATGGTAAACATCCTATAGTACAGCGGCGGAAGTCAAGGATAACATCCTTGACAGTGACGGAATAGAATTATAGTGTGACAGAAAAAGAGTGTTTATCTCTTTTATGGTCCATTAGAAAATTCCGACCTTATGTCGTTGGTTATAAGTTCACGGTAATTACAGACCATAGACCGCTCCGATAGTTACGAAATTTGAAGGAACCTTCAGGAAGATTAGCTAGGTGGGTCTTTGAGTTACAACAATGGAACTTCGAGATAGCGCATCGCCGTGGTATACACCACCGCGTACCAGATGCGTTATAGAGAATGTTCGAAGTAGAGGAAGAACTGGACGCGTTTTTCAAGAAAACTGACTTTTTCGGACTTGAAGCACATTTTAGGACTTTTACGGGAATAAAAGGAGAAATAAAACAAGAGGAAGTCTCCAAAAGTATTGCAAAGACGCAGTTGGTAAATGTGTGATATATTCAGACTACATGTGGGGATTTATAACATCCAATAGAATTAAGTAAAAATTGAAGACCATAAATGAATTCGTCATAGATAGAGAGATAACTATAATATGATTGAAAATTGAAATTAATACTCACATCAATTGATTGCCATCGATTTGGAATTGAAGGCCTTTGCCTATCAGTGCACACAACCTTGCGCATTTCTTCAATTGTTGGATCGGAGGGAACCAAATCATAAAATGGAAGTTGATAATCGTCATGAATACCACCAACATTACATCTTCTTGCAATTTCCCATAAAATTAAACCTAAAGCATAGACATCCGCTCGCTTGAATGAATCGAAGTGATTCATGTTTATTGTCTCTTCGAGAACCTGAAAGTCAAAGTAGTTTATAAGCATTAAAGTGAAAATCTAATAATTAAAAACAATTAAATACTACAACTGGAAAAATATGATTATAATTGAAAACTATACCTCCGGTGCCATGTAGCGCTTTGTTCCAACTCTATTATTAAGTTGAATATCTACAGTGTCGGTAATAACATCATGTCTGACAGCCAGGCCAAGGTCACCAATTGCACATGTTCCATTAGTTTTTACTAAAATATTTTTTGACTTCAAATCTCGATGAGCTATCGCTGGCTTTCCTTGAGTGCCAACAATTTCCATGTGAAGATGTGCCAAACCAGTAGCTATAGACAAGGCCATTCTAATCATGCCATTTGTATCAACTGTTGATCTATTTAGGTAGTCGAAAAGTGAACCTTTCTCATGATAATCAGTTATAAGCCAAAGTTGTGTCCATGTCCCATTGTCTACAATACAAGATTATAAAATTTAGATAAGATCCTTAGTAAACTGAAAACATCTTCAGAAGAAATATATAGGGGAGACTGGGTCTAAATGTTGAACTGTCAAAACTGTTAATTTGCATAATCTTCTAAACGGATTAGTTACAGAATTAAAAATTTAACATTAATTATAAATTAATGTCCATTTTTTATGTGTGACTATGACTCTACAATTTTTTACGTCAGTTTTTGGATTATTTTTATCAAATCAAGTATTTTAGCCTTTTTAGGTACCCTGACATCTTGTCACATCTTACAAAGAAACATCAAGAGATATTTTCATGAAATACATCTACGTCCTCTTGTTCAGGGTCTGCCTTCTGAACAGAATTCACATAATACTCGATATTGAACTTTTGTCACTGGTGAAATTCTTTATAAATTAAGTTATTCTTACATACGGACAAATATTTGAAACCCAAAGTGGGTCACACGACCTAGTTTGATAGTCTAAAGTCAAGATTTATTTAATATTGACTAAAAGTTATTACTCAGGGGTTTTTGGGTCCGCTGATTACGAATTTGATGTCAATTTTTGGAAATTCAAAATGACGGATTTTGCCTGCAGTTAGACTACTGTTATTGTATTTTCCAGTGTATACCACGAGGAGGTTGCAATCAAACCATAAGGTTACGTTCTATCTGGGTAATGTCAAATTCGTTTTTTGCATTGAACTGAACAATTACTTCAGATTACAAATTTACAATTCTTTCTGTAGTGTGGTTTAACAAGAATTAAAGCGTGACCTTTGCCATTTTTTCAGAAATAGAAATAGTATCTTTTAGGGTGCGACATTTTTCCTTAGCAAGTTTGACTTAATTGTAAGTAGCCAGATATCTGCACCACATGATTTAACTTCCGTGCGAATACTTTGATACAAATCTTTACTCAGTGATTTCTTTTAAAAAAATGTTAAGGCTTTTTCTGGTTTTTTTTCACAATTGAAAAGTATGATTGATGATTATATGTATTCGAATTAAAGATTACCTTTATTATCTGCAGCAATGAATCCAAGAATATTGTCATGTCGGAGCATTACTGTTTGATAAATTTCAGCTTCCCTAAACCATGATCTTTCTTCACGCGAACTAAATATTTTTACAGCGACATTTTCACCTCGCCATCGACCACGCCAGACTTCGCCAAATCGTCCTTTGCCAATGGTTTCAACTAATTGAATCTGGCGGGCTATACTCCTTTGCACTAGAAGTGGTAGGCCAACTGAAAATGAAAAAGAGACAAACCGCTACTTTCAGTATATTATTATTTTAGATTTAATATTTAATAACTGTTTTATTTTACTCACCAGAGCCACTACCACTGGTTGTCATTTCCAGCATGTCTCTAATAGTGACACCTCCAAGTATCGGTCTATCTGGGGCTTCCATAGAGTCATCGGGAAAATGCCTGGCTGGCCTTTTTCTTAACATATGAACGTGATAAATAGCCATAACGACAAGGCACAATGCACAAATTGGCAAAGCTATTGCCAAAGCCGTTTGCCATGTTTCCCACGGTGTCCTACCTCCGTTGGGTAATACTTTGATAATAAAAAACATTTAATACCATTGAAAAATATCCAAACCAATAAATTCATCAAAATACAATCTTTATACGGCAAAATAAAGACAATTCCTTAAGCAATAAGCAACAATCAAATGCAAACAAGCCGGAAACTTATAAAGCATTTTTATTTAAAAAAAACGCTTTATTTAAAAACAATTCGTTTCCTTTCATGCAAATATTGACAACGTAAAAGAAACACGATCCCGATTAGGCATTTAGTTCAATTTCAGCACAAGCAAATATTAGAATAATTCAAAAAAATGTTAAAAGCTGTTAATAAGAATAAAATTGTAAATAATAAAGAAAACAATACAAAGAAGCAGATACTTCCATGCAATTTTTTGAGGATGAAGGTGGGATTGTAAGATATGCGAGAAAGTCCATAAGTTCAATTCTAAATTTTAAATAATTTTTTATAATTAATTGCAACCCATCGGTTTAAATTGATTCTCTGGATTTTCGTACAATCTGTAAGACCTATATGACAATGCGATACATAATGTTAATTTTGTGTCGTTGAGTATTTGAACGTTCACTTCCCCTTTACGTGCTTCCTGGATAACAATATAATTCGATATATCTGAATAGAATTTTGAAGGATGTTGTTAATTGGAAAAATCACACATAAAAATGTTAGCTAATAAACAAAACGAGCATAATGACAAAACAACTAATTTGCTAAAAAAATTATTTTTATTTAAATGTAAAATTTTTTCTAGTTTTCATTTTTTTTCGTTTAGAGATTATTATATTGTCTTAGTCTTAAATTCTAAAAAAAATTGAAAATTTTACAATAAAACTAAAAAAAATTATTATAATTACAGAAACAATGTTCAACTCTAGAATATCAATTTCCAATTATTTACTTTTTCCTTCAAATTACTCAAAACTTTGATTTTTATTTTAATAAAATGACATTCGCATTTGTTTCATAACAATTACTTGAACAATTTTCATAAATAATAAGCAATGCAATCAGACATTGATTATGTCCACCTCGAATCAAAATATAACAAAAAATTACCCAACCAAACTGAGATTGATGTGTTTGAAGTATTCGGTTTGTATTTTCAGCCCCTTTTCAACATAAAAAATTTGATAATAAATGCGATTGTGAACGAATGAATGTTAAGTAAATTTCATTGTATCCAAAAATCGAGTGTTTCGAAAAATGGTAAACAAAAATGTTAATTTTTTAAAAAAGGCACAAAAATTTCAAATTCTTGTACTAAAACACGTATTCCGACAGTAATAAAAGGAAATTTTATTTTAAAATCTCGAGATTTTTAATGTTACTGATTACAAATCTGAAATTATAGTTTTGAAATATTCAAAGTGGTGGATGTAATACACAAAATACAAAAAAAAATTGTTGAAAAGTTATAAAAATTCAGTTTTTAAGGATTCTTTAAGTCTTTAATTATGAAAAATTAAAATAGCGAATACAACATGGTGTATTTAAAAGAAAAGTTGAATGATAGTTATTATACTCTTAATTTTTGATTATTTATTTTGATAATATAAAATTTATAGAACATTCATGCGTCTAGATGGTAGCTTCAAAAAATCTTAATGATACATATTTATAAATTAATGTATATTTTACTGACGAGAACATATGTAGTTAATATTTTTTTATAATCTTTTAAACAAATTTTTTTTTCTACAGTGAAACCTCAATTTTTCATCTCTCGGTTATGCGTTACTGACAAATGTTTTATTTATTTATTTATTTATACGGACCGTGCCCTTTAAATGTGATTAATTTTTTTAAGTTCTTTCTTTATTCTTAGGAAATGCAGTTTGTAAAAGAATTAATTATTAATATTAGTTTTATTTTTAAAGTCCCTATCTTTTATGTAATAATTGTTTTCAGTGCTAATAGTTTTGTAATATGATGGAATAATTACAAAAAATTTCAAAACAGAAAAACAGTTTTGACAAAAAGTAAATATTTTCTCATCAGTTTTAATAAGTACATTTTTGTAAAGAATGTAAACATTTTCAAAACGATCAAAACATGTGAAATGAAAAGAACAAATAGTGAACCCAGGCGCTTCACAAAAGCACTATCATGATGAGTGAATCATTTTTTTTCGTAAGTTCTTTGAATGTATAAAATAATGCACTAGTTTTTTTTAGCACAAAGACTGTTCCTTTAATTGCGCGCGCAATTTAGATTGCTTTCTTAATAGTTTACTCTTACCTAATCTTAATTTTTTTACTAAAAATTACATTTTCAAAAAAAGATCATTATATTTCATTTGTAGAAATTAGAATTTCGTTTTTTGGTATTGAAGCATCTGCTATAAACACATCTAAAACAAATAAAATTACAACATAAATTCTATGCTGTTATGAACATTTTGTAGTAGTATTTTAAGAAAATTATTATTTATATAGAAAAATACTGAAGAATCAATTACTGATGAATATATAAATATACAAGTTGTGGTTAGGATAAAAAGTTTTCGTTATATACTTATAAGAACAGTCTTTGTGTTAAACGTTTGTTTTTGTTGAAAACAAAAATATTCGAAATAAGTTGATTTTGGTGCGTACCACGAGAAGTGCGCTCTGCTGAGAACTTAGGAAATGAAGGCCTTAAAGAACGATTACAATAATCAATGTGATTACAACAAGCTATCACATATTCATTGCCTTCTGGACCACGGAGTGTCTCATTTGTCTTGCACCAAATTGAATACTCGGAGCTCGGAAAGAACCGCGTCTTATTGTAACACCTGAGAACAATGTTATCTGAAGAATTTCTTATTCCAAGACAAACTTTTAAGAATTATTTATGTTTCTCGGACTTCTCAACGACTTAGCAAAAAAGTAGATAGTAAAATAGACATGTAGGAGTAAGTAAAGATTCATTTCTTTCAATTATCTTCCAAAACAAATATTTTATAATGAACCAATTTTCGAAAAATACTTAAAGAAAAATTTTATTTTTTACACAATATCAAGCTACAAAAAATTAAACAATAATTCTTTGTGACAAATTATTTTAAAAACGAGAAAGAAATCACTCTTTACAGGAGAAACTGATCATTAAGAGGGTTTTATTTTCATCGTTAACTATTTTTTTTATTTTAGGTATTATCTATTAAGAAATAATTTCTTAGTATATTTTCTTAAATACTACAGAAATTTTTTTTTAACTGATAAAACAAAAACGCCTCTTAATATTAGGATTTATTCTAAGGATTTGAAAATTATACCGACTTCCGCCGCAAGCTATACTAAAGGAAGTAAATTAAATTAAATATTAAATTTTATAAATTACAATACCAAAGGAAGAAAAGAAAGTAAAGGCAGTTGAAAATAAGTAATACATGGTATTATCCGTAGACATTTTGTCAATAAAACTTTTGTGATTATATTAATGCAACAGTCATAGAAATTACTTAATCGCAAAATTTTTAAAATCAAAATGTTACGGATTTTGTTAAAAGAAATAAATGAAAGTATTTATAATTAGGACAGCAGAAAGAAAGGCTAAAGTAATATTAGCGTGTAAAATATTTAGTAGTTCAATCATTAGTTTAAACATTGAATAAATGTCGCACCAAAACTTAATTTTTATTATTTATCCCTTTTGAGGACCAGTGTTGCTTTCAGGCAACATGAATATTTTTGGTGTTAACTGGTGCGCATAACTTTTTTTATTTTTAAATCAGAATATTGAAAGATTTAATCTAATCTAGCAAAATTTTTATTCCAAATACTGGTCTTCAAATGAATACCAAAAAAAAGTTGATCCTCATAAAGTTGTTCAAAATTTTTGAAGCGTGCCACTAATTTTTCGATGGAGATATTTTTATATTGTATATCAATAATTTTATAGTATTTTCGAACCATAATACGACCCCAAAGTTGATTTTGCAAAATTTAAATTTTTTTAACAGTTATTGTGTAAATAATTTTTACGCATCAAATTATTGAAATCATTTTTCCTACCGTTCTGTTTGATGGATTTTAATAAAATTTGGTATAATATACAATAATCATACTTTCGAATAAAAAATATTTGTTAGATTTTGTTCATAATTTTTTTAAAATAGTAACAATTATTATAAACAAATAGAAATAAAATGAACTTCTCATCCTAATTTCGTATTTTTTCTGGTCAATTATGGTTCCTTGTTTTATCACGATTATTTAAAAAAAAATTTTTTTTTTTTAAATTAACTTTTAGACAACAATTTTTAAGCCAAATTAAAAAATTGTTTTCTTCTAACTCAGAGCTAAATTCTAAAAAGATCTGTGTCAGTCGATTTTTAAAATTTTGTTTTATAAATTTTTAATGTTAATGTAAAGTGTAAAAACTTATTTTTTTAAACTTTTCAGTATATTTTAAACAAACATTTTTTTAAATACTCTATATTGCATACATTTTATGTCTGGAAATGTGTAAGTGGTAAAAAAATTGTTTCTAAGATTAAAAATTGTTATAAACAAATTATATTTTAAACAATTACACTCTAGGCGAAGATCTGACTAAAAATAATTTATTTGTTTTATAAATTATCTTCAGCTAATTGCAATTAAACTTTCTTTTAATGAAATTTATGTTTTGCAATAATTTTGCTTAATTATTTAAACAATTTTAACAAACAATTGCATTCTAAAGACATTTTTGGGCACAAATGAAAAAAATTTTTTACAAATAATGTTTCTCCCAAATCGCCTAGAAATTGTCCTTATGAAAAAGTTAAATTGTAAATAACTTTATTATTTTTATAAACAATTACACTTTAGTCAAAATTATGTCTAAAAGAAATTGTTGTTTATAAATTTACTTCAGCTTATTGCAATATAATTTTTTATTAATGAAACTGATGTTTTGCGATAATTATAATAAACAATTGCATTGTAGTGATAATTGTCAAACAGACGATTAATTTTTAAGCAAAAATGTTTGATGAATATAATTGTTTATTCAATTTCTTTATAACAATGATAAAGTTATTTAAAAAATAATTTATTTTCGATGATAATCTCTAGGCAGCTTAGAAGAAACATTAATCGTAATAAATTTGTTTCATTTATGCGCAAAAATGACATATTTTTAGTCCTATCTTCGCCTAGAGTATAATTGTTTATATAATTTGTTTATAACAATTTGTAATCTTAGAAACAATTTTTTTACTACATACACACCCCCAGACATAAAATGTATGCAATATTGAGTATATAAAAAAATTTTTGCTTAAAATATATTGAAAAGTTCAAAAAATCATTTTTTTACACTTTACAAAAACATTAAAAATTTATAAAACAAAATCTAAAAATTCGACTTTCACAGATATTTTTAGAACTTAATTCTGAGTTAGAAGGAAAAAAATGTTTAATTTTGTTAAAAATTATGGTCTAAAAGTTAATTTGAACTAAATTTCGTCTATTTATCTCACTGTGGAGCGCAGCGAGCGCGGTCACAAAAATATTAATAATTTTTGACCTAATGCAATATACTGACTTTTTTTTTCTTTAAATACTCGTGATAAAACAGGGAATCATAACGACGGTTTAGAGTGCAAACCTGCTAACTCACAATTATGAAATTTTTCAGGAGAGTCAAAAAACTTTTCAAAAGAATTTTTAGGTTATATTCTTATAGAACAAAACTTTCAGTATATTTGTTTTATTAATAGAATAACACAATGCTACTTAATAATAATAAGTACTTCCTTTTGAAATATATTTTAATTGATATCTCTTACACTCAAAATATAGACACATTTCAATACAATACAATATATTATGTGGAGTTATAGCAGTGCAATTTGACAAGTATGGAGTTAGCTGTTTTGCTCACAACACTTTTTTAGCAATTTAGAGACATAATTTCGTCAAACTGTTTTACTTGGCTGATGTATCACCTCTTTATCTATCAAATACAAAAAGAATCTCAAATTTCATAAAAAGTGGAGTTAGCAGGTTTGCACTCTAAACCGTCGATAATTGATCAGAAAAAATACAAAATCAGGAGGAGATGTTTGTTTTATTTCTATTTGTTTATAATAATTGTTGCAGTTTTAAACAAATTATGAACAAAATCTAACAAATATTTTTTGTACGAAATTATGATTATTGTATATTACTCATACCAAATTTTATCAAAATCCATCAAACAGAACGGTAGGAAATTTTTTTTTAATAATTTGATGCGTAAAAATTATTTAAACAATAACTCTTAAAAAATTAAAATTTTGCAAAATCAACATTGGGGTCATATTTTGGTATGAAAATAATATAAAATTATTGATATGCAATATAAACATATCTCTATCGAAAAATTAGTGGCACGCTTCAGAAATTTTGAGCCTTAAATGAGTAAATTTCTGCGACAGCTTCAATGGATTATATTTCTTAAAAAGTAATGTTTTATTTACTTGCTAAGATTATACACCCAAACTGTTTCAAAATTGTAGAAAAGTTATTCTAAATATTACTGAATACAGTAAATCGGTAATTTCCACAACTTTGTTAATTTCATTATTCTTTTAAAGTTGAACGCAGCAATTGAATCATATATTTGATTTAATCTTCAAGTGGTTAAATTTACTGTTATGTGGTATTAATTTTTATGTTTAAATCTAAAAACCATTTCTTGAAAGTTCCAAGAAAAAATTTAAGTTTAGTATTATTGATGATTTAAATGTTGGCCCGTTGAAGAAATATATCAAATTTGTCAGAAATAAATGTTAGATTCTTATTTTGCTAGATCACTTTAAAAGTAAGATAATTGTCCCAACACGGAAATGTAGACTTCTTCGTAGGTTTAAAAAAAGTTTATTTGGTGTTGAAGAAATGTGCTTGACATATCTAATATTTTTAATACTTTATGCGTTATTTAAAACACTGGAGTTTAACAATTTCTGATTTTAGCACAACTTACAATTTTTAATTTGTATCAAAAACACAATTATGGAGAATCACAAAGAAGCATATAATTATTTATCAATTTTTTGTTGTTTTCAAAAGTTTTTAAACAGTTGTGACCAAAACGGAAAAATAATAACTTGATTAAAATATTTTATCATTCTGATTATTATTTATTTCATTCTTATCCTTGTGCAATTTACTTAAAACCTTAATGTTTAATTTCACGATTACAAAATTCTCATAATAATTTTAACGACTGATGATACCTAGAAATAAATTGGTAGTAAATAATTAGTCAGGGTAAGAGGACATGCGTAGAGAAAGCTTCGAAGATTGCGAAGAATAGTATGTGAAATGGGGACGTAATTGGCGCAATATTCTCAAAATAATTTCATACCACATTTCTTTGTAATAAACAAAAACATTAAATAGTTAATTAAAGTAGAATAACAAAGCAGATATACCTGATTGCCTTTGTCAATTTATGTACATTGAAAATATTGCGTCTTGAGTCCAAATAAAATTTGGGACTAATAATTTAACCTTACATTACCCTGTAAAATTCTTAAAGAAAATTAATAATAGAAACAAATAAATATAGTAATCGACAGAAACAAGAAATCTACATATTTACAATAAATTTATTAAATGCGACCATTTGCTTTTAATTGGTGTACAGTGCGTTTGCATGGTCATCTACTTTTTAGAAGTGCATAACATGCTAGTGCCTCACTCTCTCATTCTCTCTTTCGGTTTACAATTAATACATCATAGTGAACAACGAAGAACGAAATTCTAAAACATCTTTATAGGTGGCACGGTCATGCATGTAACGAATTAACATGTATTAAATAAAAGTTCAGTTTTTAAAAATTATTTACATAATACTTGAATCAAATTTATGAACATATCGATACAATGTTAAAAGGACATCTTTTGCGTTGCTCCTCTAGAAAAACCGAACTATATTTATCATATTTTGTGTTATACATTTTTTATCCAAAGTCAGACATTTGCAATGAAATCTCAACTCACTTTATATTTTATAATCAGTCAATATTGATAAAGTATAAATGATTATTATTTAATTGCAAATGTTTTATGCTTTAAACAAAAAATGCTTTAAAGAAAATATGACCAGCCAGGCTACGAAAAAATACAGTTCGGATGTTTTAGAAGAGCAATAAAAAAAATGGTTCTTTTAACATGGAGGTATCGATATTAACATACATGATATTGAGCTTTACTTTTCATTACAAAACAATCTCAAAAATCGAATAATTTATTATGAAATTGATTGAGCATCTTCAGAACAAAAACACTTAACTTTTGGATTCTGCTTTTATAATTTACTACGATTGTAAGGAACAGTTTCACCAACCACGATTAAACAGTTAATTCCCGATTAGATTAATTTAATCAGACTTATGGGTCCCACCATCTATTTAATGTTGGTTATAGTAACTTTACCGCTGATTAGGTTAATAAGCCGATTGCAGTCGGTGAGCAGACTAATCGTTGATTACCAAGCCGATAAGAACTATTATAAAAAATTTACGTCAGTTTACAATAAACATGAAAAAGATAATTTTTTAATTAAATGAAAATAAAAAACCGCTGCCAAGTGATTATTTTAATGTTATAAGTAGATAATATAATTAAGATTTCTTACCATTAAAAGAATAAAATGTATTTAATTAATGATACTAAACGTTTTTACTGTATTTCATTTTTTTAAAATATAAAATAATTTTTAAAATAAAATCATCTATTTTCTGAAAAGCACCACTGCGACGTTGAAACGTAAAGAACAGTGATTAATTTTATAACCTGACTCAGAAAGATCAACAATATTAATTTTATTATTAAATAACGCTGAGTGATAAAATCAACTAATAATAAGTACGTCTATATTTTCAACTGCTTCATAGAATTATTTTCAATATCCAAAAAATTATTTTCCACAGGGATTAAAATGAATCTTCAAATCCATCAGTAATTTTGTAAAAAATATGATATGATTGAACTTTACTCGTTTTTGTTTTATTCATATAATTATATGTATTATATTACCTAACACTAAAAAAGATATTATAAATTAAGGCAAATTAATTAATGAAATTAATTATTTAACTAAGATATTATAATTTGTAAAGTCAATTTACATTTTATACTCGTTGTACTATATTATATTTTTTTATTAATCATTGCAGAAAATATTGTTTACTTATTAATAACTTGATCATTTACTCAGAAACGACAAATAAAGACTTGCAAATGAGTAGAAAAGTAAAATTATTTAAGTTACTATTTTCTGTCGGATACATGAAAACTTAATCATTACTTCAAATTTGATTAAGAAATAATCACGATTAAGTAACTAGTGTTTTAAGTTCAGTTGGTGAAACCGACTCTATGTGTTTTGATGAAATTACGAATTTTTAAATTTACAAAAATATCATAACCTTACTGCAATTTTAGATTTCAACTAACAGATATAAATTCAGTCTTAATATTTTATTCAATAAGTCAATTATATGGTATTTGCTTCAAATACTAAACTTATTGGTTCAAATCAAATTTATAAAAGACTTTATAAAAAGTTTAGCTTTCAATTTAAATTTTCTATAAAATTACGTTATTTTTTTATGAAAAGCTTTTTACTATCATAAAGTTTCAGAATTTATCTTTCAAAACTGCTAGTAACAAAATTCAATTGGTTTATTTAAATAGGAGAAATATTTATTTACAAATTGCCTTAAATTGGCAATTTTGTACAAGAGGGGTCGTTTTGAAATAGAATGCCTCATATAGGAGAAAGAGATTTTTAATTATGAATAGTTTTTAGTTCTTTGAAAATGCCCACATTGGATCCCTGATGTAATGCGATATAAAATCCAATGTGAAATTTCACATAAGTTACACTTGAAATTAACGACTTAGATAGAATTGAAGCTGTTTCTTCTGCAAAGAATAGTTCGACGAGAAGGTAGACCTACCTCTGCATATTGCTGCGGTGAAAAAGGCGGCTCTTACTATGAGCAGGTTAACTGCGCAGGAAGGTGGAAGGTTGGTGGTATACACACCAAGCTTCCACGCTCAATTCTATCATTCCCAGAATTAAGTATGGTGCAAGATAGAATGATCAAGAGGGTGAAATTTAAACCCCGCTTTAAGATCATTACACCTTCCAGAATAGACTGGAAGAAAGGGACGAAGTCTGGTATACAGACGGCTCCAAGAAGGACTGCGGTGCAGGCTTCGGAATTTATCGAAAAACTGGCTGCATTAAAGTGGCTGAGTCACTAGGACAATATGCCACGGTCTGGCAGACAGAGGTCTGTGCGATTTTAACTTGTGCCCAAATATCCATTCGAAATGGAACAAAGGGCAAGAGGATTAGTATTTGTGTGGATAGTCAGGCGGCCTTGGGGGCTCTGAAAAATCCCACAATAGAATCAAAACTCGTCTGGGAATGCCGCAGCGTACTAGATGAGTTGGGTTCAGCAAATAAACTTTCATTGATTTTGGTACCGGGTCACTCGGGAAACAAGGGTAATGAAAGAGCAGACGTCTTGGCGAAAATCGGTTTCGAGACGGAATTTATAGGTCCTGAACCAGCAGTGGCAATAATGCCGTGCTTGGTTAAGGGAGCCATAGCAAGATGGGGTCAAAAGGAACATGAGAAGTATTGGGCGAACGTTGGGGTGGGAAGGCAAGCGAAAACTCTGTTGGGGCTAGCACTCAACAAGAGGCGAGCGAGCGATCTCCTAAAACTCGATAAGATCAGAGTTAGAACCGTAGTTCGTCTACTTACGGGTCATGGACTATTGAATTACCATCAGCATAAAATAGGCAGACAAGTTTCACCTATGTGCAGACTGTGTGGGGAGAGTAACGAAATTACGACTCACATATTATCTGAATGCCCAGCGTTACCTAGGATCAGGCTATCTAGCTGGGGTCAAACAATTATTGACCCTAAGCAGGTGAGCAACCTATCGATAGAAGAGATACTGGACTTCTGGAGAAGAACAGGACTCTAAGGGGTTGCTATAAACGAGCGAGCTGGAGTCTGGTACAATGGGTTTTATAACTTAGGTGCATACTTTACCCTCTTGAGGAAAATCCAGCTCGATCTTGGTCGTTAGATTAGATACTAACCACATTAGATAATGGAAGATACGGAGTCTTTAGTTTAGCTTTTGAGAAAACAAAGATTTTTGCGAAAAAGGCCAGAAAATTAAGGGCTAGCAAGATCCCAAACCTGCAGAACAAGAACAATACCGCCAACGAATGTGTTCTGCAAGAGTTATGAAGATTTTTATTTGTCTCGTTAACTTTGTGTTTCGGCCCTATCGCACGAACGTAGGAACGTCGAATCTGGTTTCTTTGATCGAAGGACAGCTTTCGCTTCAGAGAACGTTAGACAGTGGTTCTGCGTTATGCCCAAAAAACTTTTGGAAATCTAAATTCAGGGCAACTAGAAGAACTTTTGTCCCAAAACATTTATTACGTTCAGATAACATCCAAACAAATTCTCAAGCTTGTCTGTGGTAATCAGAAAAAATTTTAGCATGCGCAAGGAAACGGTTTGTTTATTCTACAAATTCTTGTAGATACTAAAAAATCAGTTTGAATATGTCAGAAGAGATTCTGTGAATAACACAGGAGATTTTTTTTTTTGTGACAGATGGAAGAATAGAAGCTTTGTTTTTTTAGATCAGAAATAAAAACCACTAAATTATGAAGGTAGTACCTTAATAATTACTTCAGATGTGTAACGTTTTGTGTTCATCTTACAGAAATACAGATATGAAAAACAAAAACCATGAGAGTGACAAAAATATCTGTTTATTTTTTTCACTGACATGGTTTTATCTTTCTCGGAAACATAGGAAAGTACCTTAAAAATAAACAACTAAACAATACTAGAAATTGTACAACAAAAAATTTTAATGATGCGTGGAATTATTTTGCTGAAACAAAAATTACTTGCAAAATACAATGTATCAAATAATATAAAACAAGTTTATCAATTCATTTAATTTCATCATTTGTAAAAAAATATATTATATAGATTTTTGTAAATAATTTTTAATATAAAAGAGTGATAAACGCGTGCCACCTTTGACAATTAGTTACAAGACAGTAACTGTACCTTCTTTGATGCGAGGCTGAAGTTGGGGTCTCAAACCACGATTACAAAAATCCTCTTTGCAGCACTTGATGACGAACGTCGTATTCCTTGAGTCGCTCGTCATACAGAAGATCAGCGGCTCAGGTTGTGAAGGAGAGAGATTCACGCACCTTCAAGTTTATTCCAAGTAGGACATTTAGAAAAAACTAGTTTCTCATTTTTGAGAGTTAAAAAAATGTTAAATCGATATTGTTTATAATAGAAAAACGGGTTTAATTAATATTAAATAGATTTCATTATCAAAAGAAACTTTTTCTCGAACAATCCATCAAGTTCTATTAAAAATAGGTTTAAGCATTTTTAACTGTGTAATAAAAATTTTTTTAAGATTTTAAAAGTGGGAAACACTCTCGTGTTTCCATGCCTAAGATTGTAAATAACACATAAAAATACTAGTTGAATTAGGTTCCACGAAGTTAGATTTCTCAATACCAAAAAATTATTTTTCATTATACATGTGTCAACCTGTCTCTAGAGAAAAATATTGCTAGTGTGACAAGACATTCCTTCGACATCAGCGATTATTGTCTGTTTTTCATAAATTAATTTAAGATATTAAAATCTTCACAGTATACCATTGTAGTAGACCACACTTATTTTTGGAGTCATATGTGTAAAAAATGAAATTGCACGTTTCCATAAAATCGAAAGTAAAATATTAGAGTCCTTTTTATTTTGATAATAATTCTGGAATTCCGAAAAAGTCATTAAAGTTTGCTTGATAATTGAGAAATGATCTTCACATTTTCTTTTGTAAGCTACAATGACAAGTTTCTTTAGATAATGTGATAATCAAATCTTTGTGACATGTGACGTACTTCACGTAAGACATGCGTGACACATGTGACTTATTTCATGTACGACATATGTGACATGTGACTTACTTTACGTACGGCATGTGTGACACATGTGACATACTTCACGTACGACATGCGTGACACATGTGACTTATTTCATGTACGACATATGTGACATGTGACTTACTTTACGTACGGCATGTGTGACACATGTGACATACTTCACGTACGACATGTGTGACACATGTGACTTATTTCATGTACGACATATGTGACATGTGACTTACTTTACGTACGGCATGTGTGACACATGTGACATACTTCACGTACGACATGTGTGACACATGTGACATACTTCACGTACGACATGTGTGATACATGTGACATACTTCACATGCGACATGTGTGACACATGTGGCATACTCACATAGGACATGTGTGACACATGTGACTTACTTTACGTACGACATGCGTGACACATATTACTTTCTTGATGTATGATGACATGTGTGACACATGTGACGTACTTCATGTACGACATGTGTGACACATGTGCCATTCATGTCTTTTTTATAATGTGACTTACTTCATGTACGACATTTACATGTGACATGTGATATTCATGTCTTTTTTTAATAAAAAGCAGAACTATTGTCAAACTTTCCAGAACTCTAATCATTTATTAAATTTTTGAAAACTTATTGCAATAGTTACACATGATATATGTATAATATAGTTACTTAGACAATCTTCATCTCAACAATTCCTCGCTGAAGAATTTTTTTTAAATATGTTTAATACATTAAGTTTTCGGGTGACCTAGAGTTCAGTTAGGGCAGTTAACGAATTAGATGCATTGATAATGAGATTCACTCGTATTTACTTTAGAATATTTTCATGAAAATTCTTCAAGTGTCGAATTCTGTTGTATGTAGATCCTATTGTACTGCATTTTCATAATTTTTGTGGTAAATATTATATGTAAAGTAAATAAAAATATTTGTCATTTGGCAAATATATTTGTCTTTCAAACAGACAATACGCTTTATTGACTTTTTATTGATATGATATAACATCAATTTAAAATCAATTGTATGATCAAATTCTCTTTAAGTATGGCACAAAAATGTGATTAGTTTTTTATGTTAGAAAAGGATAAAACTGAATGTTATAAAATAATTAGATAAATCTTTTAAAATGGTTAATATACTTTAAAACTGCATCACATAAAATCTGTTAGTTATAACACTCTATTGTCAACACTGCAAAACGAAAAAATTGTATTTCATATAACAAATTCACACTTAAATTTCAATCATATGAATCGGTTCTGTAATTATTATTGTGTTAAACAATATCAAAATTTTAAAAATTTTAAACCTACATAACTGTGAATAATTTTCAATTTACTCTCTAAATTTGAATCAGTTAAAAATTTGGAAGAAAAAAGTTAGTCACTGATTCAAATAGTAATATTTTTGTTGAAAATGATTTGATAAATCCTTTAAAGTTTGAATCAGATTCTTTAATTTTAAATAAGAAAAATCTTGTTATTGTATAGTATATTACTAGGTATAATTTAATAAAAACCGAAGATTTAAAAAGAAAGCTACACTGCTTACTGCAATCTGAAACTCTTTCACACAAACAACTTTAACTTTTAAAATTTAATTAATACCTGAATCAGGATGCTTAAAATTTTTGTTGCAATAATTTGTATCATCACAATATGCAGTTGAATCATCAGGTTTAGGCCCTTCCGGTGGAAACCAATTTTTTCTGTCATAACATCCTCTAAATATGAAAAAGCGAATTTATCTTTCGTTTTCAGTGATAAAAATGGAACCATACGTCATTAAAACTTTATATATGCGCATTCTGTGAGAAAATTACCATTCTTCGAAGAATCCACAAAAATCTAACTGAAACTTCTGACAGTAAATAAAATGTACTAAAATACATTCAAAGTTTCCTTTAAATTCATGAGAGTTCTTTGAAAAATAATACATTTTTTTAGATTTAAACTATTATTACCTAGATTGATGTAAATGAAAACCATGTTTTAAATATTTTTCGATAAATATATTTTGCCTTTCGTTACGATGTATTTAAGTTGAATTAGTTTGATTGGATAATTGTCTAACTGCATGTCTCATAAGTCAAAATTTTATTATTACTAATGCCAGTATTATTTTGTTAAAATAATTGACACTAATAATAGAAAAATATAGACTTATCAAAAATGCGAATAAAGAAAATAATTTCTTGTATAGTAATAGTAACAATGCCAATTGAGGGCCCTGAATGTTTATAGTTTCTAAACTCATTTCAAATTGAAATTTACTAACTTTAAAAATAAAACATGTTTCTTAACATTATTTTCAAAAGTACTTCTACAATAAAACATTTTTTTTCTCTGGACTTGTGCGATAAAATTTTTGGTGCATTGCAAAATTTTGAGTTGTCCCACTGCATTCCCATCACTGAAGATAAACCTTCTGGTTCCAGTTTTATAGATTTTACTAAATATTCGGACGCTAAAATAGGTGAAAATTGAAATTAGATGCTTTCTACTTTTATAAAACCAGATTACTGCTTATATTTAACATAATGCCTAATTGAACTGCACTGATGACAATACCATGAGGGCGAGACTGGCGATTGTCTTGGGCAGCATATAATAACAATTGAGTGCCGAAACAATTATATATTGTATATGTGTTTCTTATTACCTAACGGGATTTTAATGAATTGCATATCATAGTAATTGCATATTCTGGCCATATGAAAGTTTCAAAAAGCCATTTAAAAAATTATAGCACCATGTACTACTGGACCCCACTGAACTCCTTTACTAACTTCATTAATTAAAACTTCTTAACTAATTTTTAAAAGTTCATTCACTCTGCATGAATCAGCTTGAACTTTGTTTGAATTTTAAATATATGTAAAATTCGATTATTAAAACATTATTTAATTTCTTAATTTAAAAAAATTAAAAGTTTAGTGTTGAACGGATCGAATTCTGCGAATTTGATCTCTTTCAGCTTAAAGATCAATAAAGTATGAAGAAATTAAAAACGATTATTAAAAAAGCATACCGGTAAGCATGTGTAACACCATCATGGTCCAAAGTAGTGCTGGCAAAACAGTACCCATCTGTTATACAGGTATGATTACTCTCTGTGCATATGTCACAATGGCACTTTAATCCTGAAAAGTTAACAAATTATAAAGCTTATTCTAAAACTAAAAATTAACAAGTTTTAAAATTAGTTGCACATGGAGAGGAATCTGTTACTAAATGCGCACAAGTCTACTAATTCTAATAGTACTTTTAAGCAACAGATTTCTCTCTATGTACTAATAGGTAATAGGATGGTTACAGATTGGATTATTACGTTATCGGAATGGGGTTCCCCTTTACCCGTGCAGAAAATGCCCCACTTTGCCCTATTTAAAACAGGGTTCTGGTCGGGGCCTCGACAGTTTTCCCTATTAAATTTTTTTTTTTAATAAAGTGTTTAGAATTCCTTTTTCAGGGTGTCTATAACTAATCTAAAAAAAATTTCCCTGACATTTCCAGGTTTTCCAGGCCTTCTAAATTTTTTTTCCAGGTTTTAAGAATCGACATAAAAAAATATAATGCTTAAATTTTATTTGATAATACTTATAAATGACGTAGGAGAAGTATTTACAACGTTTGTCATCAACGATTTGAAGAAAAAAACTGTTTTTCACTCAGAAAACAATATTTTACGTTTACAAAATTTTCCTTTTTTAACTTTTTGTTCAAGAAACATTGTAAAAGTTTTATTAAGACAAAAGTTTGAATAGAAAATTATTTTTTCTTCTAAATCATTGTAAACGTCACCAACGTTATAAATTATGAATATAAAATGAACATTTAAAAAAAAATTATCAGGGCTCGAACCAGTGACACAGTATTTAAAAATACGTACTTTACGGACCAAAAATGAAAAATTACGGACTATTTACAAACAAAAATATAAGCAGTCCGAGTCAAATAAGAGAAAATTTTACTTAAAATTATAAATTAAATTTTTTATAATAATTAAAGATAACCGAGTGATAAAATCATTATCAATTCAATTATTATTTTCAACAATTTTTAACTAAAATTCTTCTTTAAATCAATTTTACGAAATTTCAATTATTCGTAAATTCTTCAATTAAATATATATTCGAAAATAAAAACTTCAATTAAAAAAAATTCAATTAACATATTTCAAAAAAATTAATTTAAAAATTCAATTATTTATAAAAATTCACGCTATACGGCTTTTAATATTCAATTATTATCCAAAATTTTAACTGAAATTAATTTTTTAAATCAATTTTTATTAGAATTCAATTATTAAAATACAAAACTAATTTATTGAATTATTGAATGTTTCTTAACATTTAATTCTCATAAAGAATTTTACCAACAAATTTTTCAATTGATGACGAATTTTAATAAAATTTTTAAGAATAATTACATTTTTCGAAGAATTCGATTAAAATTGGATTAGAAATAATTGAAATTCTTTGATGATTTTTATTATTTATGAAAATAATTGAATAGTTGTTAACAATTTTATAAAAAATTTTCAAAAATAATTGAAGTCCTGAGATATTTGTATTATTCCCGAAAAAATGGAATTCTTACGAAGATTTTTACAAAAAATTTTTAAATAATTAAATTCTGTTTGGAAATTTTGTGAAAATAGTAGGGGAACATAGTCGAAGTCGGCCACCTTTTTGACTTTTGTTTATAACTTTTTTTTAAAAATGAATTTGGACAATTGAAGTATATGGTTGGAAAGTCCTGTTTAATAGGAACATCTTTTCTGTACAAAGTAAATTGATTGGTTTTAAAATGAAAAAGTTATAAAGATTTAAAAAAAAAAATTTGTAGTCGAGGTTGGTCCTTACAGTCAAAGTCGGCCATGTTTAAAATTCAAAGGGCATTAATCGTTAAAAAATAAAATAACATGTTTGGAGTTACGGAAAATTGATTCTTTATTGTTTACAGTTTGTAACTTAATGAAATAACAAAATAATAAAAATAAACAATATAAAAAAATAAATATAAATAAAAAAATTTGTGCACTAATATATTAATAAAATTAAATAAAAATATTAATAAGATGATCAATTATATTATGAGTTATACAGAATTGCAGTTTTTGCAAATGGAGTAGCTCGTCCACATCTTTGCGCATTTTAAACACATAGTGGCCGACCTTGACAGTAAGTAACATTACCGAATTGTTGTAACCATAAAGAAATACGTTTCGGGATTCGATTTTTTACTTTGTTTTTCTTTCAACCATGAGTCCCACAAATTTTCTGCATACTTGCCTTGACGATTCAATTTGTTTTTTATCCTTTATTAATGGTTTTTCACATTAAGCACAAAACTTTTTTTGAGCTTTTTTTGTACCGACGTCACAGAAAACACAATTTTCGATCCTCCGAAAATGTAATTGAACAAAAAGTTAGGTTTTACTAAGACAAGCTTCGACAAGCATGCGCGTAGGTGGCGCTAGTGAACTTGACAAAAAAACGCGAGTGGCCTACCTAGACAGTGGTCCAACCTCGACTATACTCCCCTAGATATTGAAAATCATTAAATTGCGAAAAGTTTTTAAAAATAATTCAATTTTACAAAGAATTCTATTATAATTCTTATTATTTATGAAAATAATTGAATTCTTTCGAACGTTTTAATAAGAATTTTTTTAAATAATTGAATTTCCAAGAAAAAATGCATTACTTTTAAAAATAATTGAATTCTTGTAATGAATATTGTTATTTATGAAAATAATTGAATTTTGCAAAGAATTTTATTAAAATGTAAAAGAATAAATGAATTATTTCAAAAAAATGTAATTAAAATTGTATTTAAAATAATTGATTTATTTCGAACAATTTTATTAAAATATTTGAAAATAATTGAATTCCTGTGAAAAATTCTAATATTTTTGTAAATAATTGAATTCTTCCAAAGAATTAAAAAAAAACATTTTTTGTAAGTAATTGATTTTCGCGAGGAATTGAAATTCAATTTTTAACAATAATTACATTTTTTTAGCAATTTCTGTAAAATTGTATTAAAAATAATTAAATTATTAAAATTTCCAAAAATATTTGAATTCCTGAGAAATTTATATCATTTATTTAAAATAATTGAATTATTGGGAAAATTTTTATTAAAATGTTTAAAAAGAATTAAATTTGTGTGAAAAATTTTGTTATTTTAGAAAATAATTGAATTCTTCATACGAATTTTATAAAAATTGTTTTAAATTATTAATTTTTTCAAAATATAATAAATATTGTGGAAATTTTTTTTTTAATTAATTAGATTCTTCTGGAAAACTTTACTATTAATTTTTTATTAAAAATTTGTAAAACTAATTGTGGGCTTTAGAAATATTGTTCAAGAGTATTTCAAGTCACAATGAAAAAAATTCCCTGACTTTCGAAAAAATTCCCTGACATTTCCAGGTTTTCCAGGACATTTTTAATTTCCCTGGGTGTTCATTAGATTTTAGATAGGGTACTGATCAGGGCCTCTACAGTTTTCCTTGTTTAAATAAAGTGTAAAAAAATTAAATCTCTAAAATTACTTTTAATAAAAAATAATGAACAATTGAAGAATACCATTAAAGGGAGTAATTATACTATCGTTTTAATAATTTTTTTATTTTGTGGGTTTGACCAGAATTTCTGGCCAAAACCCCAAGTGAGGTGTTCACTAGATATTAAATAGGGGTCTGATCAGGGCCTCGACAGTTTTCCTCGTTTTAAAAGCATGTAAATAAATTTAATTTTTTAAAATTAACTTTTTTAAAACAGTTATTTAAGTTATAAAAGCGTGTTCTTTTAAAACACTTTATAAAATAATTATGGGAGGGGAGAGTCGGCAGTGGCGGGACACGCTTTATTTTTTTAGTATATCACCCATATTTTCATGAATGTTTAGTCCGCATCTATGAAGGCAGAAAATTCAAACTATCTTTTCCAAATTTACATAATATAGATAACATATGTCTTCAAAAATAAATAGCTGTGACCGTAGTACAATAATGTTCCGCGACTACCGACATCAAAAAGCGTCGGTAGTGGCGGGACATTACTTTAAATCGCAATTTTTTCAATTACAATGTCTTTTACGGCTTTCAATTTCAAAGCATTTGGGTTCCTTTGTGTCCCTTTTAAATTGTTTACGTTTTTTACCATCTAAAAAAAGAGTTAAGATTATTATTTTTATTATTACGGATTATTTGAAAATACATACGCAACTTTTGATTAGGTTATTGTTATGCAAAATATTGCCGACAAAACTTAAAAAAAATAATACCGAAGTCATTTAGAAATGTACTATTTTTTTAGATTTAAACAAGCAGTGTCCGGACACTGCCGACAATAAGTGTCTCGCCATTGCCGAAACAGTGATTTACGGTAATAACGATCTACAATTGTGTCTATCGCACTATTATGCATAATGTTCTAGGAATTTTGAAGGAATCTTACATACTAATAACTTAAAATATTTGCCGTTCACCAAATTTTGAAAAGTTTAATTTTATAAACACTTTTTCTTACGAAGAATAAAACTTTAAAACTTGCTTAAAACTATTGACAGCATTATAGTGACAGATTTTACATCCAGAAAGTGTGTATCATATAAAAAAGCTTCAACAGAATAAAACTTTACTTTTACACCAAAAAAAGCAACACTGTCAACTCAGCTGTTTGAAATATCGCAGTGTCTCGCTATACCCGCTGTCCCGCCACTGCCGACAACGCCCTAATATATTTAAAAAACGAAAAAATAATTTTTTTTTTCTTTAAGTACAATATTATAATAAAGTTTATTTATTAATAATAACAACTAAATTATAAATAACGAATAATAATAGTTATTAAATAATTAATTATTATACATTTATTTAAAAATAAAAATTATGAATTTAAAAAATAATAATTAATAAACAATTATTAATCCATTAACGCCCACCAGGACGCAAAATGTACCATGATTTCACGACTCTTATTTTGTATGAAATAATTAGTTAAAAATTTTAGGAAATACCATTTCCGACGTAAAATTTATCGCTCTTTCGGAATATGAAGCTAAAATTTGTTTATAATTATCTCGAAAAAATTTATAACAATTTTATTGCAAAAAAACACACTTTTTTACGAAAAAAAAATTTTTCAATTATTATTTTGACATGGAAAACTAAAGAATATGGTCTCCAAAGCACAAAATATCGCGTCCTCGAACTCTCAGCTATAAAAATCAATAATTATTTTTTTTAAATTCAAGATGGCGGATATGCAAATGGCCATTTTTCTAAAATGCAAATGGCCGAAAAAAAATTTCAGGTAATATTTTTCAAAAGTTATCAGATTTGCTTGAAAATGGTTACTCGGGGGTTTTTGGGGTCGCTGATTACGAATCTGATGTTACTTTTTTAAAATTCAAAATGGCGGATCCAATATGGCGGACATATTTTTTTAAAAGTGATTGTATTTGCTTGAAAATAGTTACTCGGGGGTTTTTCGGGTCGATGATTACCAATCTGATATCATTTTTTCAAAATTCAAAATGGCAGATCCAATATGGAGGACAATTTTTTAACAAGTGATTAAAATTGCTTGAAAATGGTTACTCGGGGGTTTTTGGGGTCGCTAATTACGAATCTTATGTTACTTTTTTAAAATTCAAAAAACCCCTGAGTAACTATTTTCAAGCAAATCCAATCACTTTTTAAAAAATATGTTCTCCCTATTGCATCCGCCATTTTGAATTTTAAAAAAGTAACATCAGATTCGTAATTAGCGACCCCAAAAACCCCCGAGTAACCATTTTCTCAGACCCGGTCACATATAGGGGTTTTCGGGGTCGCTGATTACAGATTTGCAGTCAGATTTTAAAAATTCAATATGGCGGATCCATTTAAAATGGGTACTCAGTGGTTTTTCGAATCACTGATAACAAATCTTCAATTAGATTTTGAAAAATCAATATGTCCGTTTGAAACTAATGTAATTTTTATTTATGTCTGTTTATGGTAACGGACTCGTTTGTCTTCGAAAGACCTGTGCAGTAGTTTTCTTTTTAAGTTTACTCCTCCTGGAACAATATCCCTTTTTAGCATCCATCAATAGTCAGCCATCATATTTACGTCCCATCTGCCTTGATATCTGTTCTCCATTTCATTAATATCTTGATGAAACCGTTCTCCCTGTTCCTCGCTGTAGTCTTCTAAATTTTTGGGAAACTAAGTTAGATGTGAATATAGGAAATGGAGCTTCAAACTCATCAAGCATCCCAATTTTTGAAAGTTTTTCATGATACCATTCACTATTAGTTCTCAATTCTCGCTCTTATGGTTGCCAAGAAAGTTTTCAATAACTCCCATAAAACTAAGCCATGCAGCTTTCTCTTTTTTACTCATTACTGTGATAAATTTTTCATCTTTTACTAGTTTGCGAATTTGAGGCCCAACAAAAATTCCTTACTTTAATTTAGCATCAGATATCTCTGGAAATTTTTGTTCCAGGTACTTGAAACATTTCCCTTCTTTATCTAAAGACTTTACAAACTGTTTCATTACCCCTAATTTAATATGTAAAGGTGGTGGAATTACCTTTGTAGGATCAACTAGAGGTTTTTTTATAATATTTTTGGAACCTGGTGTAAAGGATGTTCTTTTGGTCCATTCTTTTTGCACGTTTTTTTTTTCGATCTCTACTGTCCCACAAACATAAAAAGCAAGGTGTTTTCGTAAAACCTGCTTGTTGGCCCAACATGATACTTATAATTTTAAAATCTCCACAAATTTGCCAATTGTGTTCTTTATATTTAATTTTCTCCAAAACTAATTTGACAGTTTCATAATCTTCTTTAAGTTCAGTGGAATGGGCTACGGGAATTGAAGCAAAAACATTAGTGTTATGAATTAGCACTGCCTTTAGACTTCTTTTAGAAGAATCAATGAATAACATCTAGTCTTATGTTGATCTTCATATATGTTTGGTTTCAATTCATTTATTATTTCTTCAATGTCAGAACAATATACTAATGAAAGCTCATCTTCTTTTGTAAAATATTTCCAAAATTCCTTTTCTCTGTCACGATAAAAGTAAGCTGTGGTGCCTTTAGATAACAAATTTTTCTTTTTTAAAACTGAAGCTAGATATTCTGCTCCATTTTTGGGTAATTTTAAATCTCTGATGAGGTTGCTAAGCTCTTCTTGCGTAAAGCCTTCTTTAACCTTTTCTTCCTGATAACCATCTGGAATATAAATATCATCATTGTCTTCTACAATATTACTAATCTCATCACTTATATCGGAAAGTACATACTCTAATGGTGAACTGTCGATTTCCATATTTGCAGAAGAAAGAGTTAAATGACTTAAAATTTCGGGTTTTGTCACAGATAGTACACATGCGTAAATTATATTCTTATTATTATTTTTATTATAGCCCTTTACATTGGTCATGCAAAAGTAGCAATCTTTTCTATTCAATGGTTTTTTCCACAATGTTGGTTTTTTAAACTTCAGGTGTTTATCCTCTTTCGTATCATTCCAACGAGTTAACATTGTGTAGCAGGAACTGCAGATTGTATGTGGAACCCATTTTTCATTCTGATTGACTATCTTAAAATCAGAACAATCTTTGTAAATTTGTTTAATGTTTTCATTAATTAATTGGCGATTTTTCGGGATATCAAATTGTCCGCATACGTAACAAAATACATCTGCACAGCTGTCACATGTATGTTGTGAGGTTGACACTCCAAAAAGAACTTTTGAAGCGTTTGAAGTTTTTTTATTGTTTTGATTTTTGAAAGCCATGATATTTAGGAAAATGCCCGCACGCCAGGGATCCTGGTCCGATCGCAGGCGAGTCCACCGTCCTAGGGGTGATAACCCTCATACCTCCCTAGGCCTAAGTATGAGAGTTTTCCGACATTGACGAAGACATTGTCAACTCGTCGTCGGACACACTACGGTATCATCCTCACACCCTAACGTCCCCCTGCAAGGCAGCGCGCCTTTGCTGGCTTCGTTACTTCGATAGACAGGAAGCAAATCATTCTACACATCCCATTTCGGAGCAGTTGTCATCGCCTACTACATCTATCGAAGCAGCAGGATTAATATTGTGCCAAAGCACAACGGAAATACAATACAGTATTATGTCCTAGCAGGCCTGCGTTCAAGAGAAAAGTATTCTGCAATTGTTGATTTGAACTTCATCCAGAAATTGTGCCTAATTCTCTAGAAATGTTCCTAGATGTCGTCTCGATAAATACATTTTAATTTAGGCATTCAGGTTACCAAAAATCTGCATTTCCTGATGCATAAATGTTTACCAACAAACTTTTCGAAACTTTTAAATTCACCGACTCCCAAAATGCTTGCATATCAAGTCATATTGGACCAGTTGTTAAAAATTTTTAAAGTCTCATTTGAAATTTGTGATCAGCGATCCGAAAAACCAGTGAGTACTCATTTTAAAGCAAAATAAATCAATTTTCGAAAAAATGACCGCCATATTGGATCCGCCATATTGAATTTTTAAAATCTGACAGCAAATTTGTAATCAGCGACCCCGAAAACCTCTATACATATACCAAGTAATGTGAAAATCCAACAAATTTTTTAAATTTGTCCGCCATATTGAATCCGCCATTTTGAATTTTTAAAAACTGACTGCAGATTCGTAATTAGCGATCTTAAAAACCCCCAAAAGACAAGTTTGAGAAAAATCTAATCAATTTTTAAAAAATTTTGTATTTTACATAAATTACATAAAATCTGACATGTTTTTTGAGGTTAGTAAAAAATCCTGACGTGATGGAGCAAATCTGACTTCGGATTCGTGTTCAGCGCATCAAAATACATAGGCAGGGTGTCTAACAAGGATTGAGAAAAAAATTCCCTGACTTTTCCCTGACCTTTTATTAATTTTATTTTTGCTTTCTTGAGACAAATATATGATAACTGACATATTTAATAATAAATCAATATCTAATGATAGAAAGAAACGGTAATAAAAATCTTCTCAGTTTTGTTAGATTAAAAAAATTTTTTATTCACAAAAAATTTTAATTTTTGTATCCATTTTTACAAATTTCCCTGACATTCAATAAAATTCTCTGACATTACCTGACTTTTCCCTGACTTCCTAGACACCCTAATAGGGGTATGGTACTGTGGACTTTCGCGCAGGGTACTTTTCTTTTTTTTGTGGGGCTGTGTTATTAATGTCCTTAGAGAAGTGAAGGAAAAATGAGCTAAGATATCAGTTTCGGTTATTTGTGATTTGTCTGCATCAAAAGTCAAAAAGTAAAGAAGCAACGTTATCTAGCTTTCTCCGATCATTTATTTTATCCAGGAATATCTCTGGTTAAAAATAAACAAGAAAGTAGTAGTAGTGTGATACAAGTGGAGGGGAGTTCAAACTTCTAAAAAAATAGGGGCCACGTAGTTTATGACCAGGTTGAAGTCCACAACGTTTATCAACGAAAAAAGTTTTTCAATAAGTGGTAATTAATAGAAAAAAAAGGAAAAAGCAACAATACTGCCACAAAAATTTATTAAAAAGGTACATAGAGTTTTATTTATATTTTAATAATAATTGTTGTATATTTAACAAAAATATAATATTCAAATTAATTAAAAAAGCGTTTTCGCTGAAAAACGTTGTGGACTTCAACTTTGTTAGTTTATGAACCTTTTTCAACAAAATTTTTTCGACTAGTGTTATTCATTTTTGATTATTGTTTAGGACTTTAATTTAATAAAAAATTTATTTCGATATAATATTTATACAGTAAAATTATAAAGAATTCTATGAAAGTAGTAAGAATGGCAATGGATCATGAATTAATTGGTACTTTCTTTCACTTTTTTCATAAGGCGACTAGACTTTATAATTGGTCAATTGACTATAAATATTTCAGGTAAAGTTGATAAAGTAATTTTATGCTGAATACCACTCATATTTAACATTAAAAAATTGCAATTTCTTGGGGTGCAGTTCCGAATAGCCTAATCCACAAAAAAACTTATCAAAATACAAGTTCTTTTTTTATCAAGGGAAAATTGAAACTTTGCTGATTCAAATAAATTAGACTCGATTTCTAGTCTATAGTAATGTACATTAAAAAATTTCTTTTCACTTTAGAGAGAAAGGACGAAAACATATAACATTCATTTGTTATTGATTATTTTTCTCAAATTTTGATATTGTCGTTTGAATCTTGCTTGGTGGATCTTGCGCTTAATTATATCAATAGGTAACACAAACATTTGTTTTATTTTAAAATTACAAAGTAAAACGTTAATATATGTTTATAAGTTTAATAAAGTAAATAATTTGTTTTCATTTAAAATACAGGCCTCGCATCGACTTTAAAAAGGAAAAAAAGTCGCTTTAGTCGATTCAAAACAGAAAAAAGTCGTTTATTTAACCCTTTGAGGGGCGGTGGGACGAATCTGATGTTAGTTTTTAAAAATTCAAAATGTCGGATCCAATATGGCGGACAATTTTTTTTCATTTATTGGATTCATTAGAAAATGTTTACTTGGAGGTTTTTGGGGTCCCTGATTACCAATGTTTAGTTTATTTTTAAATTTAGATTGTGGTTAATAATTAGCGGAGAAATTTTTAAATCAGTGACTTCGAAAATTCCCAAATAACAATTTTTAAGTAAATCCAATTAATTTAAAACAAAATTGTCCGCCATATTGGATCCGCCATTTTGAATTTTTAAAACTAACTTCAAATTCGTAATTAGCGACCCCAAAAATATTAAGACATGAGTTGTAAAGAAAATTTGTCCATATAAATAATGTGCCCCTCAAACGGTTAATTAGGTGTTGTCACAAAAATTTTATTTTGTATTTCCCTGATTTCTAAATTCAATTAATCAAAACTTGAATAATTTTGCTAAATAAATATTTAAATACATATTTCTTTTTTTACAGGAAATAAAATTTAAAAAATTTAACTTCTGAAATTTAATAATTTCTAAAAATTTAAACTATAACCCTTCCAAAAATTCAATTATTTTCTAGAATTTTTAACTAAACTTCATCTTTAAATCAATTATCTATATTAATATTTAATAATTTTTTGAAAGTTCTTCGAGAATTCAAATTTTAAATACAAAAATTCAATTTTTTATAATAATTTCATTTTTCTTTTTCAAGATATCAAGGTAGAATATTTTCAAAAATTTTAATAAAGAATTTCATAAAATTAATTTTTTTTAAATATTTCTAAATAATGTTTGAAAGACAAAATAGTTTTACAATTAGATACAATTAAAAAATGTCCAAAAAATTGAAATTTGGTAAAATCTTTTAAAAACTAATTTAAATTTAGTAAAAGCTTTGAGAAATAATTAAAGTTTGATAAAATTTTCTAAAAACAATAAATTGAGTTTTTAAGAATTATAAAAAAATAATCAAATTTCGGAAGTATTGAAAATATTGAATATTGAAAATAATTGAATTCTAATTTTTAAATTTAATTTTTTTCAATTCATTTTTTTTAATTCGTTCTAATTTTAAAAAATTAGAACGAAATAATTTAGAGAATTACTTTTTTCAAAACAATTTTAATATTATTTTTAGAACCTAATTTTCATTAATTTTTATTTTTATTAAATTTACACTTGAAGATTATTCTTTAAAATTTTTAAGAATTTAAATAGATTTTAATTACTTATTTGCAAAATTTTCAATTAAAATTCTTTAAAAGTTAATTTTCAAAAATTGTTATAAAATACTTGAAAAAATGATTTATTTTCAATTAAATTTTACAAACATAAATAAATCTACAAATGGCTTCCAAATTTTTTATTAAAGTTTTTATGAATAATTAAATTCTTTTGACAAGTTTCTTTAAATTTTTTGAAAATAATGTTTTTTTAATCATTTTAATTAAAAATTTTTTTTTTTTAATTTTAAACATAATTTAATTTCTGCGAAGAATTTTATTACTTTTGAAAATAATTTAATTGTTTTTTAAAATTTTATGGAAATTTATGTAGGTAAATAATTGAATTCTTGTGAAGAATATTTTCTAAAAATAATAGGTATTCAAAAGAATTTAGTAAATTGATTATTTTCGAAAAATTTAAATAAAATTCTTTAAAAGAAGTTAATTATTTTTAATAAAATGTAAAGAAATTTCAATTATTTAAAAGTTTTTTAATTATTTGTTTATAAAAATTTAATTATCTTAAAACAATAGAATTAAAAAATTTCAAAAATCTTATTTTTCAGAATTTTCAAAAAACTTTACAAAAATTCAATTTTATTAAAAAAAATTTAAGTGATTTTTTAAATTAACTAATAAAAATTTTAATTATTAATCTTCGCACTAAGAAGCATGAATACATTAGAATGTGACTCATCTCTATAAAATTCAATTATTTATCAATTATTAAATTAAAATACTTTGGAAAGTTTTTAATGAAATTCTTTAATAAATTTTATCAGTTTTAGTTGAATTTCACAAAATTTCTATTAATTCGATAATTTTTTTTAATATATTTACTGGTGGTGTATTTATTCAGTATAGTTCTTACAGGTGTATTGGGGTGTGATCAAAGAATAGAAGGAAAGAAAAGGGTGTTGAGGGGATCATTCAGATAGATAAGAGGGAAAAAAGGGAAGAATATGAGGGAGTCAGAAGAGAAGAATAGATTGGAAGGGAGCAAGGAAAAGGATAATGCCCTGATACATAAGCAGTGAGAGAAGAAGGTGTATTGAAATATTTAAAGTTTGACAAAATTTTTGTACAAGAAACTTTGTTGATTTTAAAGAATAATGCAAATATTAAAATATATTTTGTATGTTAAATGCATTTGAAATTAGATGAAAACATTATTTAATATTCCCTAAAACTTTAATAGGAATCATGTTGTTTTTATTCTATGAAAATTAAAAATCATTATTTTAAATAAATAATTCTGAATTTTTTAAATATTATTAATTATACAGTAAAATTTTACGTTCTCTGAAATTAACTTCGACGCTATTCATAAATATCTATTACTTTTTTTAAAAATACGTCCTTTTTAAACAATTTTTTCTGTTTATAAAATACTTAAATATTTCAAAAGAAAAAAAAATGATTTGAAAAAAAGAATTTAGTAATATCAATAAAATTCAGAAGCTTTTGTAAAAGAAATTTGAGTATTTTTAAAGTATATTCCAAATAATTAAATAAAAATTTATCGCTAAAAGATGTAAAGAATATTTTTTTATCTCAGAAATTTTAATGAAATAACTTTCTGATTACATTGTTTTGTTTATACGCGAACAAAAAGTGTCTTCCTAATGTCATCTTTCCACAGTGGTTGGAAAAAAATTGTATTACGTTTCAGGTGATTCAAATAATCATATTTTACGACTAACTTAATTTTCAATTTAATGTTTATAGTTTAAATGCAACTAAAAAGTAAAGTATTTCAGAATGCAAAATTCTTCCAAAAATATAATGTACTTTTGGAAGGGTGCTTTTACTTTTATGAATTAATTTAATTAATTAATTAAAATAAATCTTAGCAATATCTTTAAAGTATATTTCCTAATGAATAAAAAATGCATTTTTTAAGTCATTTTATTTAGTTTTTAACAATATAATAATAACCCTAGAAGGAGTAACTGGGGTGTCTGGACACCCCAAGCAAAATTCAAAGTATTCCCATGGCTTAACCAATAATTTTTTTACGCTCAAAACCCGTTGATAATTTAGTTTGAACCTCTATCTTTTGACACCTGTATGTGCCGCCAAAAGTTTTGCTCTAGGAAGAGCTCTATCTCCTGTTAAAATACGTCTGGGGTGTCTAGACACCCCAGTTACTCCCTAACGTTAGAAAAATTGTCAAGATAAGTAAATTAAAATTTTTTTTAAAAATCATTTTTAATCAGTTAAAATCATCTGATAAAGTATAAAATGATAGGTTATGCATGAAAAAGTTGTATTTTATAAAAAAGAAAAATTTTTATACAAAAATTCTATTTTAATGAAAAATAGACATTCTGTATTTGTAACAACTTATGAAATTTGAGTTAAGATTTATTAAAAATTTCTGTGCTCTCTCTACAGTCAGAAATTAAATTCTAATACAGAAAAATGTAGTATATGACAGTGAAATTTAAATTATAAATTCTATATTGTTAATAATATTTTAACATATATTAGAGGTATTAAGAATTGTTAATTAAAACTTTGATTAAATATTAATTTACAGAATCATTTCTTAAGTTATTAATTTTAATGCTAATATATTCAGATATATTAAGTTTGTAAAATTTTGAATTTATAACACCATTTTTAGTAAATATTAATTGTTTAAGTCCATTTTATAGTTAATTTTTATGATTTTCACTATTCTTTAATTGTCTTTAATTTCTTTCACTTCAGATGTTCAAATAATTATGTTTTTTGAAAGTAATACAAAAACTAATTTTTTCCCCTAAAAGTGTATCTATTTAACTTTAAAAACCTAAAATAGTTTTTAAATTAGTCAAATTTTTAAGAAACTACAACGTTTTTTGTAAAAAAATTCAACTTTGCAATTTTTTGGTGTTTTTTTGGGTTTTTATGGTTTTTTCGAAATTTTTTTAATTTATCAAAATATGAATAATATTATTGTATTCCTTACTAAAAAACCAATCAATTCATTATAATAAATTTTTTTTAAGTTAAATATAAACCTTATAAAACAAGTTTAAAGCGTGGGGTGTCGGGACACCCCAGTTACTCCTTAGAGGGTGAGTAAATTAACATACTCCTTCTAGGGATAATATAAATAAATGAATTATTTACTCAATATTAAAAATACCTATTTTAATCGAAAAAAATGTAATAAAAATATATTTCTAAAAAATAAAAATATAAGATTAATAGAATATAATATCAAAAAAGCATATCAAAGAATTAACTTAATTGTAGGTTAAAATATCTCGTAACCATCATCCTGATGTTTTAAATCTTTAAAAACCTTTCCAAACATCAAATATTGAGAAAAATTTAAGCGAAGTAATTCCTGATATGGAAGTTGAATAATTTACCATAAGTTCAGGTTTTTTTTTATTTTTCTTTATCATTTTTTAGATTAACTTTAAATTTTTATTTATATTAATTATTATGCAAATGTTTAATTAGTTTCTTCCATTGGCTGTTACTAAAATACATTTTTCAATAAAAAAACATTTTTGGTAAATGATTTTTTATTTTCGAGTTAAACATTTCTAAAGTTAAATATATATGTTGGATAGTAACTGATTAAGAGAAAAAAAACATTCAACTTTTTTTCTTTCAATTAAGATTATTTTTTTTAAATTACTCTCAATAAGTGGAAATTTAAAAGTTTAATTACTACACTAAAAATTGTTTTTTATGCAAAAAATACCTAACTATCGAATGATTTTAAGTTTACTTTTTTTTAAATAAACAAATTACTTGTTACTAACATAAGAAATATCTCTTAAATTATATTAAAAGGCAAAGTTTTTGAATAATAAAAGAAATTGTATCTTAAGTTTAAGACTTAAAATTTTCTGATTTAATTATGACATTTTTAAAAAATACCAACATACCGTTGATAAATAGAGGAATATGTAGTAAACACAGAAGCCCTAAAGTAAGTAAGCTTCTTTTCTCCCAGCAAAATCTCATTTTTTCACTTATGCTTCTCTTGACAGGCGATTAACAAAAAAACACTCAACAGTGAAAGATCGAATGTAATGCATACAGAAAAACTTTGACTTTATCATGTCAACGACATCGCTTCAAAAAAGCAATTCAATAAATATATTCGACTGTATGCATAAACACACCGGTCACAGTTCTTTTTGCACTTCGTCATTAATTGACTGTTTTTAACAAACAATTGCTTCATATTCTCTTGAATAGAAAAGAAAAAGCAAATTTTCCAATAATAGTAGTAATAATGACAGTGAAAAATAATGATAAAAAAAATGAGAGATCTTATGGAAAATTATTAAGCACTGGCAAAAATTAAATAGTCAGGAGCCATATATGTGCGGCCATTTTTGTGCAAAAAAGACGCAATCAACTTGGCAAATATTTAAAAGTTCCTAATTATTTATAATCACTCAAGATCTATTGAAACATTAGGCATTATTGACAGGAATTCGTTTGCTGAAACTTATCTGTCATTTTTGACAACTGTGCGAATCTGTTAGAAAATAAAAAATGTTTTGCTAATTCACAAACACATCACTACTACATTCTCTTTAAATTAAATTAAATGGTCACATTTCTGTGTGCACACACCGTGCACCACAGTCTGTCTGCTTGTAGAACAGAGTTGGGTTGTTGTTGTAATCATAAAGTACTTGTCACACAGGCAAAAATCGAAAATACATTTTTATGGTGTTTTCATACTTTCTCATTTTCGGGCGAGCGCTTAGGCTGTGTTTACATGCTTGCGTTTGAACCAGGGTTCCGCACGTAATAAACGTCACGTAAATCACATGAGTAACTTAAAAATAAGGACTTTACGGACCAAAAATAAAAAATACGGACTAATTACTGTCAAAAATATAACCAGTCCGAGTCATATAAATCTTCAAAATGGCGGATCCAATATGACTGACGAATTTTTTAAAAATTTATCAGATTTACTTGAAACTTGTTACTTTGGGTTTTTGGGGTTGCTGAATACAAATTTCACCTTAGTTTAAAAAAAATCAAAACGGCGGATCCAATATGACTGAGGAATTTTTTTAAAAATTTATCAGATTTTGAATTTTTGAAAACTAAGGTGAAATTCGTATTCAGCGACCCCAAAAACCCCCCCAGGTAACAACTTTAAAGGTACACTCTCACCTCACTGCCTGCCTGCCTGCGCAGGCAGGCGCCATAAGAGTGAGAGAGAAAAAACATTTAATTTGAATTTTCTGACTCTCTTACTCTTATGTGTTACCATGTCAACCTGCAGGCAGGCAGGCAGTAGGAGCTGTGCTAGCGCCTTTAGGCGAATTGGGTGAATTTAAAAAAAATCGACTCCATTTTGTATCCGACATCTTAAATTTTGAATATTTACGAGTTTCTTCGATTGCTTTACATTATATAATATTTTTTCAGTGTTTTAAAGTTGTTTTTTAATAGAATCTTCTGCTTTTTTTTATTTATATCTTTTTTACAGTCAGTTTTTGCGAATTTTATTAATTTGTGAAAAAACTTGACGCGATGACGGAAAACTGAGTTCGGATTTGAATTCAGCGACCCAAAAAACATATAAAAAACATAATCCGGTCAATACTTCCTTTAAAAAAATTATATGGTCCTGTGTTATTATTTTCAAGAATTTTTAATAAAAATTCTTCTTTAAATCGATTATTTTTAATAACTTTGGAAAAAGTTCTTTGACAATTTTTAAATTCATTTGTTTACAATATTCAATTTTACGAAATTTCAATTATTTATAAATTCTTCAATTAGATATATATTAGAAAATGAAAACTTTAAAAAATATTTTAAAAATTCAAATAAACTTTTTCATAATGTTAATTTCAAAATTCAATTATTTCTCAAAATTCACGCTATATTACTTTTAATATTTAATTATTATCTGAAATTTTAACTAAAATTCATTTTTAAATCAATTTTTATTAGAAAATGCAACTAGAATCTAATCATTTAAATAAATAATTTATTAAATAATTAAATGTTTCTTAAAATTGAGTTCTCATGAGAAATTTCATCGACAAATACTTAAGGGCATTTGAACCTTGATGACGTTTCAATTTGTGCAAAGCATGTGTGACGTCATCAAGGTTCAAATGCCCTTAATATAATTAAATTCTTTCGACGAATTTTAATATAATTTTTTTAAAGAATAATTACACTTTTTGAGGAAGTCGATTAAGATTTTATTAACAATAATTAAAATTCCGCAATGAGTTTTATTATTTAATACAGAAAAATAAATTCTTGACAAGAAATTCATTTAAATTTTTGTAAATAATTCAATGTTTCTGAAGAATTTCATTATTTATGAAGATACTTTAATTTTTATTAAAATTTTTGGAAGGAATTGAATTCTTTTAAAGAATTTTAATAATATTTTTAAAAATAATTGAATTTTTTAGATTGAATTTAATTGGAATTTTTAAAAATACTGAATTTTTTCTACAAATTTAATTAACATTGTAATGGAAATAATTGAATTTCTGCTAAAAATTTTATTATGTATGAAGAAAATTGAATACGTTGGCCTATTTTGTAAAAAGTGTCTGTGTTTAGAGAAAAAGTGATTGAAAAATGTTTATTTACCTATTTCACGTCATTTAAATTTTAAATCAGTCAGTGCCGTATTTTGTCGGGCGATAATTGTAACCTACAAATTTTACAGACCTTCCAACGCCGTTAATGAAATTCATAAAAATAATTAAATTCTTGGGAAGCATTTTATTAAAATTTTTTGAAATAATTGAACGTCTGCAAAGAATTTTATTGATTATAAAGAATTATTTTTCAGAAATTTACTAAAATCTTTGCAAGCAATTGAATTTCTGTGAAAAATTATATTTAAATTTTTGAAAATAATTGAATTCTTTTAATGAATTAAATTAAAATTATGTTTTGGAGAAAAATTTGATTATTATCCATTACTCTTAAAAATAATTGAGTTTCTGCAATAATTTGTAATTTCTCTAAAATTAAATTTTATTAGTGTTTTTAACTAAAATTCTTCTATAAATCCATTATTTTTAATAATTTTTGAAAAAGTTCTTTGAGAATTTTCAAATTCATTTGTTTACAATTCAATTTTACAAAATTTCAATTATTCGGAAATTTTTCAATTAAATATAAATCAGAAGATAAAAGCTTCAAAAAAATAATTTCAAGTATTGAAATAAATTTTTTCAAAAAAATTAATTCTTCTGCAGAATTGGTAGTTGAAAGTATGAAAAATTATTTAATATAATTCACGCTATAATGCTTTTAATATTAAATTTAAATCTAAAATTTAAGTGAAATTAATATTTTTAAATAATTTTTTATTAAAAAATTTACGTGAATTCAATTATTTAAATAAAAAAATAATTTAATTGTCATAATTATTTATTATATCAACAAATTTTTAAATAATTAAATTCTTTCGACGAATTTTAATACAAATTTTAAGAGTAATTACATTTTTCAAGGAATTACATTAAAATTGTATTAAAAATAATTGCAATTCTGTGATGAGTTTTATTAATTATAAAAATAATTGAATTCTTAAAAAGAATTTTATTATTTACGAAAATAATTGAATTCATATAAAAATTTTATCATTTATGAAAATTATTGAATTCCTGTGAAATTTTTATTATTTTATGAAAATAATTGAAGGTTTGTGTAGAATTTTATTGAATTTTTTAAAAATAATAGATTGAATTCTTTTGGAAAATTTTATTAACATAGTAGAGATTATTAAAAATCATTAAATTGAGGAAACTTTTTGGAACAATTGAAATTTTGCCGAGAATTTTTAAAAATTAATGAACATAATTGAATTTCTGCGATGAATTTTATTACTTTTGAAGATAATTGAATTTCTGCAATTATTTGTAATTTATTTAAAATTCACCAAATTATATCGTAGAATTTACAAACTTTTCGTCTCTTTTTCTATCAAATTACAGACTTACGGACTTTCTTTAAAAAAAACTTACCGTGACGCTTGCGATCCGTACAGGCTTCCGTACTTTTATACATTACGATGGCAACCTATGCAGAGCTGTGACCGCACCCTTAATATTTCAGTGGTTCTTGTAGTTTCCATCTATGTTACTCAACCTAAGGTTTTTTCACTGGATATAAATCAATTGTGTCGTCTATTGTATTAATTCTTGTACTGTTTTTCTACATTGTAAGAAATTAAAAGTCAGTGTTATTCTTGGTATTTAAATTGAATTTCTCTCAAGTTAAAATATTCACAAAACAAATAACAAACACGATATATTTGTTGCCAAATGTTTACATGGAAGTTTCCGTTTTTTTTGACAGCAATTCGTTTTAGTAAATTTTCTACTACAATTTATAAACATCAGACAATGACAGCTATAAACTATTGTTTCTACTCGTTGAAAATAAGTTTGTAACGGTTTATATAAAAGTTGATCGAACACTGGATTTAAAATTTTCTCCACTTTTAAATATATATTTTCTTTCATCAAAAAGTGTTTGGTAATTTTCCAGCCAGATATCAATTTTGTGCACAAAGGGAAATAGTGAAAAAATCGACATGATAAAAGATAATCCAAGACATTATTGTTTACTGAAAAGAAATAATCTTTGAAAAATGTGAAATTTTCTGCGTACAATGCTAATATTTCTATGAATCGTGGTAATTTACTCGTGAAAGTGACTGACTGGTTGAATTCGACTATTTTCCATCAAAAACTAAATGATTTAAATCGAACATGATATCCGTCCGATAGTCTTTACGAGTTCTTGTAACAATTCAGACAGTTGCTCTTGATAATTTTATAAAAAAGAAGGAATCTTGGAGAAGGTAAACAGAGTGCTCAGGTTTGACAAGTAAAGTGACGTTCGACATTCAGAAGGGAAAGTGCCGGTTATATTGAGAGTTGTGAGTGCAAGTATCGATGAGTGATGTTCAATAGACAGTGGTCCATTCCTTAAGTAACTTTTTAAAGTTAAAATTTTTGAGTTTCGCGTGAAAATTATATAAAGATCTTGAGAAAATGGCGGATCTTGAGGCTGTTTTGGCGGATGTCAGCTACTTGATGGCCATGGAAAAAAGCAAATGCGCACCCGCAGCAAGAGCAAGCAAAAAGATCGTCTTACCTGATCCTAGGTAATATTAAACACTTCAAAAAACTACTTTTTACATTTTCTTTACAAAATTTACAAGCGAACGTTACACTACCTAATAAGTCAGATAATTTTATTAAAATCATTCAAAAAGTCAATACAGAATAGTTTATTTATTTCAGCCAAATATATTCATTAGGAAGAACCTTCAAAATTAAATATCACGATTTTAATCGTATCTGCGTCTCATTTTATTGCAAATCAAAAAATTTGTGGAATATATTTTTTATGAGCATCCTCATCAGTTTTAATGAAACTTGGCAATATTATATATATATATATATATATATATTTATACAGGGCACGAACTAGGTCCGTAAATCCCGTAAAAGACTGTAAATTTGCTTGAAGTCCGTAAAAGTCATTATTTAAAAAAAAGATCCATAAAGTCCGTATTTTTATAGAGAAAAGACGAAAATTCGTAAATTGTACGATATATTTTGATTTTAGAGAAATTAGAAATTACAAATTACTGCAGAAATTCAATTATTTTCAAAAGTAATAAAATTCTTCGCAAAAATTCAATTAAGTTCAAATCTACGCAAACCTTTAATTATATTTTCATAAAATAATAAAAATTTCACAGGAATTCAATTATTTACAAATTTTTTATAAATTTCTTCGCAATCATTCAATTATTTTCATAAATAATAAAATTTTTGCAGGGATTCAATTATATTCGTCGTATCGTAAATAATAAAATTCTTTTTAGGAATTCAATTATTTTCATAAATAATAAAACACATCGCAGAATTTCAATTATTTTTTAATACAATATTAATCGAATTCCTCGAAAAATGTAATTATTCTTAAAAATTTTATTGAAATTCGTCAAAAGAATTCAATTATTTAAAAATTTATTTATAAAATTCTTTATGAGAATTTAATAATGGTAAGTTTGGGGATTTTTTATAGCGGCCGCTATATTGTTCTATCAAACGTCACTTTTCAACCTACAAAACAAGAATTTTGTAAATAATAGAAATAATTAGATGGATTTAACTCACATTTTTCTCTTTAAACTATAAGTAGCTTTTTCTGTTCTTTGAAAAATAAGAAGCAAGTCTTTTTGGACATTTGCGATACAAAATTATTATTATTATTTAAATGCAAAGAGTAAAAGATTTTTTGCGGTTAGGCATACTAAAAATTACAACGCATTTGTCAAAATAATACAAAACACGTGTTTACTAAAAGTAGATAGTGGGGATAAACATGAAGTTGTTTTGCTCGCAGTAGTGAGAATCTATTCCTACATAGTTCGTTACAGGCTCAAAATTTCTGAAGCATGCCACTAATTTTTCGATGGAGATATTTTTATATTTCATAGGGGAGAGTGGTCCCATACCGACCCCCTAAAGTGCAAAGGCTAAAAATGTGCCAAAAATATGTTTCTTTGTCTTCGTCAAAATTTTTTACAGTAAAGGAACTATTTTTCAATGTTTTCTGACGGTTGCCGAGGTTTCTGATTGTCATTAATAAAAGATCTAAAGAAAAAGCGAAAATTTACGTTTTTAACTTTTTCCAAATGGGTGGTCCGAAACCGACCCCCCATTTTTTTGGAGGAAATCTCAAGAATAATCAAGATATCAAATTCTGATAGTAATTAAAATAAAATTCAACAGTCTGTAATGAACTGTTATATTATTTTGACTTCATTTAAAAACATTTTTGGACCTTTCTCTGAACAAAAAGGTAAATAAATGAATCATTAGTAACTTTACTCTGAGATTATTTATGTCTTTAAGTTATGTTGACATAGTTAAACTTGAAATAATATTATTACTTTATTTAAATAAATTTTACGGCCATTTTTAAAATGATAATAAATATAAATTGTTAAACAGTGTCTAAATTTCCAATATAATAGCAGCAATGGTTTTGCCTGTTTTAATTTTCGCCCTATTTCTAGTAAAATATATACGAATTTTGTTATTAATTCTTTTTCGTTTTCGTACTTAACTGCTTTCAAAGATGTCGAAAAGCACAACTTTTCTTAATTCATATCGCCTTGTCAAGAACATTTTACAACTGACAATGAATAAAATATTTAACCAAAAGAGAATTAAAGTTAAGTAATAAGTGCTGTGATTGCTAGTAAAATATTTTATAAATTCCTAAAAAATAAAAGTAAATATGCAAAACCTATCCTCACTTCATGTGAACAATAAGGAAGAAGAGAATAAACAATTACAATGTAAAAATATGGGGGTCGGGTTGGGACCACCCCCACTATTTTCACAAAATGTTTTGCAAATCACTTATATCAGTGGAATTAATTTAATTTGAATGTTGTGCGTTGAAGTTAAGGTCATACACAATCAAAATTAATTTCGTAAAAATTTTCCTGTATTCAAAAAACACTGTTAGCTCGAATTCCGTATAGGTCAAAAATTAATTTAAACAATGCTAAAATCTAATATTGCTTGAATCTTCAAAATGAAATCAAACGCATTGATAAAACCTGTGGCCCAGTTGTTGGTGTTGTGAAAGTGTTCGACTGATGGTACTGGCGAATTTTTTAGTGGTACCATCTTCAAGAAACATAAGGGGGTCGGTATGGGACCACCCTCCCCTATCAATAATTTTATAGTATTTTCATACCAAAATGTGACCCCAACGTTGATTTCGTAAAATTTAAATTTTTTAGAGTTATTGTTTAAACAATTTTTACGTACGCATCACATTATTGAAAAAAATTTCCCTACCGTTCTATTTGATTGATTTTAATAAAATTTGGTATGAGTAATATACAATAATCATACTTTTAAACAAAAAATATTTGTTGGGTTTTGTTCATAATTTGTTTAAAATAGCAACAAATATTATAAACAAATAGAAATAAAATAAACTTCTTCGCCTAATTTCGTATTTTTTTCTGGTCAAATATGATTCCCTGTTTTATCACGAGTATTTAAAAAAAAGAAAAGTCAGTGTATTGCATTAGGTCAAAAGTTATTAATATTTTTGTGACCGCGCTCGCTGCGCTCCACAGTCTAATAAAAAGACAAAATTTGGTTCAAATTAACTTTTAACCACAATCTTTAACCAAATTAAATTTTTTTTTCTAACTTAGAACTAAATATTAGAAAGATCCGTGAAAGTTGATTTTTTAATGATCCACAAGTTTTGAACGTTCAAATGAACGAAACACTTTTTATTAAAAATGTTTTTATAATTTATTGTTTGCAATAAAAATTAAAAACTTAAATTTTACACTTAGAAACTTTATAATTCATTTATTTTATATCGACAAAAAATTATTGTAATAAATATTTAAATTAAAGAAGAAAATAAATAAATTTCGTTCATTTGAACGTTCAGAACTTTAGGATCATATTTTTTAAATTTTGTTTTATAAATATTTAATGTTAATGTAAAGTGTAAAAGAAATGATTTTTTAAACTTTTCAGTATATTTTAAACAAAAAATTTTTTACATACTCAATATTGCATACATTTTATGTGTTTAAATAACCAAGAAAAATTATCGCAAAACATCAGTTTCATTAAAAAAAATTAGATTGCAATAAGCTGAAGAAAAATTTATAAAAAAAATTTCTTTAGACATAACTTTGCCTAAAGTGTAATTGTTTATAAAAATGATAAAGTTATTTGCAAAATAAATTTTTCATAAGGATAATTTCTAGACGATTTAGGAGAAACATTAATTGTAAAAAATATTATTCATTTGTGCCCAAAAATGTTCTTATAGTGCAATTGTTTGTTAAAATTGTTTAAATAATTAAGAAAAATTATTCCAAAATATTAATTTCATTAAAAGAAAGTTTAATCGAAATTAACTAAAGTAAATTTATAAAACAAACAAATAATTTTTAGTCATATCTTCGCTTAGAATGTAATTATTTATATAATTTGTTTATAATAATTTTTAATCTTAGAAACAATTTTTTTACTACTGAAACTGACCCCTAGACATAAAATGTATGAAATATTGAGTATGTAAAAAAATTTTTGTTTAAAATATATTGAAAAGTAGAAAATAGTATATTTCGTAACGAGTGTGAGCAGTTGTCAATTTTTGAATGAGCACTTTTTTTGGAACAAACTGTAGGCGAAGCGAAGCTTCGCCTACAGTTTGTTCCAAAAAAAGTGCTCGTTCAAAAATTGGCAACTGCTAGCACTAGTTACGAACGATATTTTTCATAACAAGGTGCAAAAAAGTGCCCTTTTTTGCACCGCGTTATATGAAAAATAATTTTTTTACACTTTACATTAACATTAAAAATTTATAAAACAAAATTTAAAAAGTCGACTATCATAGTAAATTTTAGAATTTAGTTCTGAGTCAGAGGAAAAAATTTTTTTTTAATTTGGTTAAAAATTGTGGTTAAAAGTTAATTTGAACCAAATTTTATCTTTTTATCCGACTGTGGAGCACAGCGAGCCCGGTCACAAAAATATTAATAACTTTTGACCTAATGCAATATACTGACTTTTCTTTTTTTTAAATACTCGTGATAAAACAGGGAATGATAATTTCTATTTGTTTATAATAATTATTGCTATGTTAAACAAATTATGAACAAAATCTAACAAATATTTTTTGTTTGAAAAGTATGATTAACGGCAGGAAATTTTTTTTCAATAATGTGATGCGTAAAAATGGTTTAAACAATAACTCTTAAAACAATTTAAATTTTGCTAATTCAACGTGGGGGTCATATTTTGGTTCGAAAATACTATAAAATTATTGATATGCAATATAACTAGTGAACAACATTTGATCAAAATTGTTTAAATAGTCATATTTCTTAAAGGATTAAAGAAAACAAAAAAAGGTTAAAATATTATAAAGTCTAGAGAATTTCTTGTAGATCTTCCCTAAGAATACATATTTGTTGAAAAAGGACACCGCACTAAATACACTAAAAATGGCTTTCGGTTAAAATTCTTAATATTTTCAAAATTTTTAGTTAAAGGTTTTCTGTTTAAAAATGATTACGAATTTAACGTCAGATTTATAAAATTCAAAATGGCGGATCCAATATGGCTGACGAATTTTGAAAAAATAGTTGGATTTTTACGTAAATTGGTTTCTAGAGGTTTTTGGGGTCGCTGATTACGAATTTAACGTTAGATTTATAAAATTCAAAATGGCGGACAAATTTTTAAAAATAGTTGGATTTTTACGAAAATGCGTATCTATAAAATCTGACGTTAAATTCGTTATCAGCGACCCCAAAAACACCCAGATACTAATTTTCGTAAAAATCCAACTATTTTTTAAAAGTTCGTCCGCCATATTGGATCCGCCATTTTGAATTTCATAAATCTGACGTTAAATTCGTAATCAGCGACCCCAAAAACCCCTGAGTAATAAGATTCAAGCAAATCTGTCATGATTAATTCTTGTAATGCATTTGCATTTCAAGAATGATTAAGCTTATCAAAATATCTTTTAATTACATATTTTCAAGACTATTTAAATAGAAGATAAGTGTCCTCCATTACCTTTCGCGTACAATGTTAAGTGTGAGAAATTTTTGGAAAATTTTTCACTTTCTTAACAAATTATTTTCATTTTTCGAAATATGGTAAAGGTGTACCCGGTAGGAACCCTATTATAAAGGTTATGGCAACAAACTATGTACCTCCGTAGCACTTACTTCCGCGTCTGGCACTAAAATTCTTGCCCTACTGTATTTTTACATGTAGATTCCAAGAAAACTGTATCGAAAATAATGTTGCAGTTGGTGGATTCCACGTCAGTTCAACACACTTATTTTCATGACTTGTTGGGATTTGGTTCTAATTAACCGATTTTGGATTTTAAAAAAAGGATTTCTTTGGTTTTAAGTATATTTTAAGTTAAAATTAATATAAAAAAAAAATTCAAAAATTTTTTTTTTGAAATTTTGAAAAATTAAAAATCTGTTTTTGAAAAAACATCATCTTTGATTTTTCTTAAAATTTTACTAAATGTTAAGGCTAATGTGCTTTACATGTCCTGTAAGTTTCATCTTGGGATCTCAAAGGGATTCGGAGTAAAAAAATAAAACGTAACCACATATTACGAACATATGGGGCAAAATTCCTCAACTGCCCAGGTAAAAAATGAATTTTCTCTAAACTTTGCTAAAATGTTACTATTATTAGTAGAAGTGTACATATTAATTTTTTTTGAATTTGATAAAATATTTTTTGAGTTATGGAGTTTCAAAATTTTGATTTTTTTGAAAATATCTTTTTTCGATTTAATATATTGATAACAGGGTGGCAAGTGAAAGCGGTTTATGAAATTCCCTGTCTTTTCCCTGACTTATCCCTGTCCAAAAACAAAATTCCCTGTCTTATAAACCTATATGGGGCATTCTCCGTGAAATTTTCACTCAAAATTTTTCTTTAATTAAAACAATTTTTTTCGAATTCCATATGAAAAATAAGTAATTACCTGTTTTTTAATTTTTTATTTGATCAAAATTACAGAAGTTGTGATTTTTTTTAAATTAACGTCTTCAGAAGCAGATGAATGTTGAAACACTTTTTTCTCTGTTATAACAAAAGATACAAAATAATATAATATATGCAAAATATTTGTTTTTTCTTGAATATTTCAAATATGTAATAAAAAATAACGTTTATAAAGCGAAAACATTAAATAAATTAAAATTACGTCTAAAAAATGACTTTTCTCAAAACCGAAGTAATCGATTTTCGATTTTTTTTCTTTCATTCCAATCACTGATAAATAAAGAAATTTTTCCCACTTATGCCAAAGTGGTGTTCTTTAGGGTTTAAATTATATTTAAAAATATATCAGTCGTTGCACAGAGTTTTATTTGACTTTTACACTTGTTAAAAAATTAACCTTTAATAACAAAACAAAACAAATAAATGCCTTACTAATGGAATGAAGTTATGAAGTGGTTTAATTTCTCAATTTCTTTCACTAAACTCTGTGCAACGACTGATATAATTTTAAATATCATTTTATCCACTTTGACATAAGAGGGACAAATTTCTTTATTCATCAGTGATTGGAATGAAAGAAAAAAAATCGAAAATCGATTACTTCGGTTTTGAGAAAAGTCATTTTTTAGACGTAATTTTAATTTATTTAACGTTTTCGCTTTATAAACGTTATTTTTTATTACATATTTTAAATATTCAAGAAAAAACAAATTTTTTGCATATATTATATTATTTTGTATCTTTTGTTATAACAGAGAAAAAAGTGTTTCAACATTCATCTGCTTCTGAAGACGTTAATTTAAAAAAAAAATCACAACTTCTGTAATTTTGATCAAATAAAAAATTAAAAAACAGGTAATTACTTATTTTTCATATGGAATTCGAAAAAAATTGTTTTAATTAAAAAAAAATTTTGAGTGAAAATTTCACGGAGAATGCCCCATACATATCCATTAGTCATAAAAGCAATTATTATTTTCGTATGAAATAAAGTTTAAAATTAATTCTTTTTAAGCAGATATATTTGTGTCCCATTGTGCATTGGACTTTATTGACAGTTTTAAGTGTAGGGGAGAGTCTCCAGTTGTGAAACGGGTTTTATTTTTGACCCGTAAATTGTAAACGGGTAAACGAAATTGTAAATAAAATACACCGTTCGAAAGGTAACAGAAATACGCAACTTTTATTAAAAGAAAGTATAGTGTTTCGATGAACTCAAAAAATTTTACGATACATTTTCCGAGCACATCGCTTTTTAAAAAAAAAAAAAATGTCTCCAGTTGTGAGACACTCATTAAAAATTGCTAAAATTTAATAAGTTTGACATAAAACGTTATGTTTAGTATAAATAATTAAATATATTAATAATATATATTATTATATACTAAATAATAATATTTATTCGCCAAAATATGACTATCAAATAAACACAATTTAATAGCTTCAACAAGAGGATTAAAATTGATTTCTTCTGAATCAATTGACTTTTTTCCACTTGACATGCCCAAAAATACTAGAAAAAAAATCAAAACATTATTTAAATAGTATGCCTGCAAAGTCGTATTTTTTATGCTGCCCAGATGGGTGTCGACACCGTCTCATAACTGGTGATATGCTGTGTCTCACACCCAGAAATTGGCGCTATTTTGAAAAAGGAAAATTAAATTATTTTCAACCGTAGATTGGAACAATGCAATATTGCATCACAAAATACAAGGAAAACACTGAAAGAAAATGCTTTACATTTACCTTTTCCAATTAATTAACTTGGAAAAGAAGTACTTTGCATTTATTTAAAAAAACGCTTTTTAGTCGATTATCACACACAGTGTTGGTATTTAACAAAAACAGTTTATACATCCGCTTCGGCGTACACGAAAAAGTTGGCTCATATAAAAAGAAATGTTTTTATATAAACCAATCGGCTTTTTAATATTGCATGTTAAAAAAAATTGACTGTCTCACAACTGGAGACTCTCCCCTATAACTAAGAATATTTACACTCCCTACAGCTTTTCCCTGACTTCAGATTAAATTCCCTGTCTTTTCCCTGACTTTTCCATATTTTTCAAATTCCCTGTCTATTCCCGGTTTTCCAGGTCGCTCGCCACCCTGTGATAAGTAAAATTAATCAAATTGAAAGTATGAATAGTGATTTTTAAAGGGGTTTTCACGGGCTATAAGCTGGTAGAGGTGTGAAAAAAGCTCGAATAGCATGGTCGAGCTCGAGCCGGGCTCGATACTCGAGCCAGGCTCGAGTTTTAGTTACTCAAAAATATTTGAGTGCTCGACAAATTCAAGTGCTTAAAATTATTTTAGGTTTAATGCTGCACGTGTCGGATGGAATTTGGTTCAAATTCGGATTGATTCTGCTCAGCTCTGCTCGAAAAAACGAAAAGCTTGAAATACTCGATCGAGCTTTTTGCACAACTCTATAAGCTGGTGACCTTTTTTCTATAAGCCATGTAAAAATCAGAGTGGGACCATGAGAATTTTTGAGGAAAATAATAATTTATCATTATTTTACATAGAAAATGATGATTTATAATTAATTTCTTCAAAAAGTTCCATGGTCCCACTCTGATTTTTACGTGGCTCATATGAAAAAAGGTAAGCTTTCAATTGGGATAGGTTACAAAAAATAAAAAACACCGATTTTGAGATACAGTAGAACTTGGTTAATACGATTCTGTAGGGACCGCACTAAGAATGCGTCTTATGCGGGAAAACGTATTAGGTGGGATATAAAATGTATGTCTTTAATTGCAGGGACCACCATAAATGAGCGTCTTAAGCGGGAAATCGTATTAAACGGGATCGTATTAACCGGGTTCTACTGTATATTGAAATTAAGAATTTGACCTTGAATTTCAAGGTCAAATTGACTGAAAACAACTTTTTTTTCATCACCAGCTTATAGCCCGTGAAAACCTCTTTAAAAATCACTATTCATACTTTAAATTTGATTAATTTTACTTATCATTATATTAAATCGAAAATAAGATATTTTCAAAAAAATCAAAATTTTGAAACTCCATAACTCAAAAAATATTCTATCAAATTAAAAAAAAATTAATATTTACACTTCTACTAATAATAGTAACATTTTAGTTGGGCAGTTGAGGAATTTTGCCCCATATGTTCGTAATTTGTGGTTACGTTTTATTTTTTTACTCCGAATCCCTTTGATATCCCAAGATGAAGCTTACAGGACATGTAAAGCACATTTGCCCTAATATTTAGTAAAATTTAAAAAAAATCAAAGATAATGTTTCTTTAAAAACGGATTTTTAATTTTTCAAAAAAATTTTTTTTTGATTTTTTCTTATATTAATTTTAACTTAAAATATACTTAAAACTAAGGAAATCCTTTTTTTAAAATCCAAAATCGGTTAATTAGAACCAAAGTTATAGCACTTTGAAGAAAAAAAGACAAAAATTTTAAAAATGCCATATTTTTGGCAATTTTCAAAATTTTGAAAAAATATTTGGTGGAGTTGTTTATCACTATAAAAGTAATAAATTTACAAAAGTACAGCCAAATCCCAAAAAGTCATGAAAATAAGTGTGTTGAACTGACGCGGAATCAACCTCATGGGACTAGCCAAAATGAGGAATTTTGGTTATATATATATATATATATATATATATATATATATATATGATAGATAAGAAAAATATTTTGAATTTCACTATACTTGGTACTTAAACTCAAAAGGTATAAGAACCACATATCACATTACGATTCTCACAAATAGTTTCAACAAAAATCGCTTTTCAATATTTTCCCCGATATTATTTTAGTAGAACCGGAAGTAACGAATTTATGATTTTACTATGATTTTACTCAATATTATAATTTATTTTTACTAATTACTTGTGTTATTAAGTGAAAAAAATGATATTTATGTTTAAATCATGTGAAAAAATGCCATTGTTGAACTTAGAACCATGATAATAATCGCTATCATGTTGCGTATTTTTATTACGCGTAAATTCTGGTTCCACTTAAAATGATGGATTTTATAAACTTTGGATAAAATCATCCATCTAGCTAGTTAGATGCAGCAAACCTTTATATAAATATCAAAGAACATTTCATTTCATTCAGTATTAAGTTTACAATGATTAGTTTTTTATGTTTCGTAAATTCCGGTTCCTGCTGAGTGAGAAAAAACATTTACGTTTGAGGAACGTTCCTGAAACGTCTAATATTTGCCAAATAACGTACCTTTAATATTTCTGGAACATGGAACGTTTTCAAAATATTAATTTGTCAAAATAGAAAAAAATATAAAACGTTTTAGGGACATTCTTCCAACGTAGATGTTCTTTTTGCCTATTGAGTGTTTTCTGTGCCGTAAGTGATCAGGCATTATTTATTTCATTTATTATATAACTATATAACATTCACAAATTATTTAAATTAAAGAGTTTAATTTTAAATTCAATATCGCAACCTCTAGAATCATTAAAAATTGAGCCGTCTAGTTAAAGTGAGAACGCTTAAAAATTTTAGAAATTCTTTACGTATTTCTATTGTTTTAAGGGGTCTTGTAACTTTTTCAGCTCTAAAATCTGAAGATTTAAAAAAAATTTTGCTTATAAATTTTAAAATATAATTGATTGAAAGTTTTTACATGTCATTATGTATGTTAAGAAGTCTTAAAAAAAGAATTTCAGAGATTTGAAAACATGTAGGTACCTTCCTTCAACAGAGGGAGCTTTGCCCACTGGTAAAAATTACTTTCAATTACGGTTGTCACTGTAGCTTAATCGCAGAATCATCATCATCGACATAGCTAGAATTTATACGAATGCAGTTGGATAATGATGGGAAGCATGAAAAATGTCGGAAATATAGCGAGGAACAAAAAAACATGTGTAGTGCGATTCTGAAAATTTCCAAAAAGTGCTATAATGTTCTCAGATCTCTTTTCATAATGCTATCTGCTATAACTCTGAGAAGACATCTAAAAAAGTTCATCTTCACACTAGCATTAATAAAAATGTATTCAAGGAAATCGAACAATCTGTCCAGCACATGACTTATGACCGGGAAAAAGTCATGACCCTACTATAGGATGAATTTAACGTGCAGCCCTTTGTTTACTACGATCAGAAGCAAGATAAATTAATTGGTTTTGAGGCTTTTGGAGACAGGCAAACGAGCAAATTTGCTGATCACATTTTAGTTTTTATGATTCAAGGTGTGAAAAGTGGAACAAAAATGCCAATTTCGTATTACCCTGTAAACTCTTGTACTAAATGGAATCAATTAATGAAATGCATTAACCCTCTGCCTACGCTGACTTATCCCCATTCTAGCGCTTTTGAATGTAATTCCCATAGTCCACACCAAGCGACCGAATTGTCGTTTTTTGTCGTTAACGGTCACTTGCGTAGGCAGAGGGTTTCAAGAAAACGTCAGAGCAGTTTCCTGTGTTAAGGGGAAGTGTCGCGTGGCGACAAAACAACATCAACAATAATAGTTGACCTTGCTAGGTGCTAAGGAGTCAACACGTCACAGCGATAACCAAAATACATGTATTTTGGACAGCAGGCCTGCCAATATAATACAATACCCAATTATAAGTTTTTACAATTTATTATTTAACAAGGGTAAACTATGTGAAGAGATACCAGGATGCATACCCCTTGCGGAAACTTTCTGCTATCTTGGAAAGATACATCGACCTTCACGACCGAACATACAATGTTTACGTGCCCTTGGATATCATGGACGTCGCATCAATGCTTCGGCAATGCTATAACGTCTATGCAGGAGAACAACAACGCTTTGGTGGTGCCAATAATTATCTTGGACAGAGTTGATAGAGACAGATGCATTCAGCTGCGAAAGGAATAGGGAGCGTGCATTGATGTAATTGCTGAGGAGGTTAGCAAGATGCTTAAGACCTGCGAGATCCAGAAGAATGTTAGCATGACAATTAAGGAGGGACTAAAAAATCTAAAATCGCTCATTCAGAAGGTTGGAGAAAAGCACGATGAAGCGAGGAGAACGGATGAACGTCTCTATCAAGGATTAGTCTGGTCAGTGGAGGCTCGACAGGAGCTTAAAAAGAAGAAGGAGGAGGTGAAACCTCCCAAACTGTCTGCACGTAAGGTTGACAGGGTTTCGAACGTAAATCAAGGTAGGAAAATACCTGGGTTACCGCCACGATCAGCTATGGTGGTCAAGCTGGCTAAGGGTGTTAGTTATGCTGATGTCTTAGGAAAGCTCAAAAGAGAAGCTGAACCTGATGCCAGCCAGACAAGAGTGGTTGGAGCAATGCCCACAAAGAAAGGTGACCTTCTTTTAAAAATAGAAGACTCACAAGGAAAGGAGAAGTTCGCCGAAGAGGTGACAAGGATTGTGGGTGATCTTAATAAGGTGCAGATGTCGGATCGATAGGTGACACTGGAGATCCGTGACCTGGACTGTCTTACCGTCAACGCGGAAGTCCAGGAAGCCTTAGTGCAGATTTTGGAAGCACCATTAGCCTGTAGAAAGGTGACGGTCCTTGGGCCCAACAAGCGTGTCCAAAAGCTTGCTGTTGTGGTCACGAGCTCAAAGGAAGCTGCAAGGCTTGAAAAGTTGGGACGCATAAAGGTGGGCTTTATGTCGTGCCCAATCAGAAAAAAGATGTATAGTCGTCAGGTGCAATAGGTGCCTGGGATATGGCCTCATATGAAGAGGTTGTAAGGCGGTGGACAGATCGGCTACGTGCTTTAGGTGCCGAGAGGCTTCTTATGCAAAGAAAAGCACGGCGACAAGGTTGATGTGAACTATGTCGCAGGCACCGGCGCATGCGGAGTCTTCAGGTTTTCCCTTGAAAAGGCCAAGAAGACTCGCTAGGACCAAGAATAAATAGTGCGGAAGAAAAATAGCAAGGAAGGGTCGCGTGAGCGACATAATAGGACCTTCACTCAACGAAGTTCGAAGCCAATAGATAGTTCCGTGGGTTGAAGAATAGTCCATATTAAGAAAGGAGAGCTTTTTAGAGGGTCGACCAGAACATGAGCGGTCATTCCCACACAACCTAGGATTCTTTAACGAGGTATCTGAATTCACAGATTTTCCACTTCCGATTACAAAAAAAATTATTATCTAACAATAAGCAAATCTTAATTAAGGAAGATTTTGACTATATCAGCAATTAGTGACATCTATTAGATGTCAATTGAACTCTTTGGTTTAGAGTCAGGTGTTTTTCTTAGGATAATTATTTCCATATGGTTGTCGGTAAATAATTATTTTTTGAATTTAATTTTTGATCTGAAAAAATAATGCGCTGTGCATCTGTGAGGACTCCAACCCCAGTTAATAGCTGCCTATCGCGGTACTTAAGCCTACCAAAGCACCTTGCCAACACAGCCTGGACGTTCACGTTTCTTATATTTTCAGATTAAGCCCATACACTAGTCGAAGAGCTGTATAGTTAATGTAGAAAATTATAAATGCTGATTAAGAATTTTAATTAAGGAAAATTTCGACTATATCAGCAATTAGTGACATCTATTAAGCAAATTTATTTAAAAGTATTCTTTTTTGACAATTTTCGCTCATTTTTACACCCGATTTTATTAATAATTATCATTTAAAAAAAATTTTAATCTACAAATGTTATAAAGGGGTCATACAAGTCAGGAGGTCGGAAAAATGAAGTTTTTCCGGATTTTTTTAAAAAGGAATATTTATTTATTAAAGCGAAAGTTTTCCTATAATGTTTTACATGTTTTAAAGTTTAAAAAAAATATTTCATTTGTAAAAATATTTTTTCGGCCTCTGTAGCTTATCTCCCAAAGATCCTAAAAAAAGTGTTTCGCGGTGAACAAAAAACCAATTGATAGAATCATCTGAAATCAAAAAGTTAAATAGATTCTGTTAGTGTATGAAAAAATGTTGTCTTTGATCAAAGGAATTGAAAAAATATCACTTTTTGACAAAATGGCAACCAAAAGAAGTTTCATTTTTATAAAAAAAAAATCGTCTTCAAATGTTGATTAAAATTATAATTTTATTTAAAAAACCTTCGATCAAGGACAGAAAAAAGTAGTTGTTGAGCTTGTGTGAAAATTAGAGCTAAATCGGTTCAGCAGTTTTTGAGAAATCTTGTTCACCGACTTGAAAAACATAGTTTTGAGAAAAGCGAGTTTAAAGTTTCACAAACAGTTTACATTGAGTTAAAATTTTTTTTAAACTTACATTGAATGGTTTATTTCAGGACCATATAGTGAGTCTTCCACTCCTGTTTTGCAGCTTCCAGAAAATGCAAAAAAATCGATTTTTTTTAAATCGTGACTGTTTATAACCTCTTAATTAATTCAATGTGATTCAATTAAGAATAGGATTATGCAGTTTATAAACTCAATTTTTTATTTATAATTTTCTACATTTTAAGTCATTTTTTGTAATATATTGCGGTGACTACTAACGCAACTATAAAAAATCTATTCAATTTATTATTGATAAGAAAATCTATATATTATTTAGTTGATGTAATTTTCTCCTTCTTTTAACTTTTAGCGAAAACAACAGAATATTAATTTATATATTACTTTATATTGTTTTATAATTAATCGTCTTGATATATATATTCGTTTATGATGTATAGGCAAAAAACTACAACACATGCAGTTATAGCCAATATCCGGAATCCATTCATACTTTAGGAAGTATAAATGGTCAACACAAATACCTCTTAATGTATTTCTAAAATATCGTTCACACACACTCATTGTTTGAAAATAACCATTTTCATTCTTTATAGTTTTTAAAAATGTCATCTGCTTCCAACGTTCGATGCTTTTTTCATTATTCTCTTTCTCCATCGTGCTTTTCCTGTCCTCTTTCTCACCATGCTCCATTTTATGTTTCTTTTTTTTATCGCCTCCACGCTTTTCCTTTTCCTCCTCTTTCTCTTTTTTTAGCGAATCTCCCTTCTCTTTGCATGGTTTTTCCATTCTTCTTTCCCGTTTCTTCACGCCATTCTCCTCAATGTTTTTTCATTTTTCTTTTTTTTCTAATTTATACTTCTCCCCTTGCAAAAAAATTGCAATAAAACATAAAATGAAAATGTAGTAAATTTTATAATTTATGGACGAAAATTTTTTTTAAAAATATTTTTCTTTAAACAAAATCCGACATTTTTATTCAAATACAATTTTGTTTTTCGAAACTAAAAATGTTTTGATTACATTCTAAAAGAATAATTCAACTATTTCATAACAATTTAATTTAAATTGTATTTAAAGTAATTGATTTGTTTTAAACAATTATATTAAAATATTCAAAAATAATTTAATGTTTGTGAAAAATTGTAATACTTTTGTAATTAATTGAATTCTTCAAAAGAATTTTAAAATACTTTTTTTTAATAATTTGTGTTTTCAAAAAATTAAAATTTTTAAGAATAATAAATTCTTTTAAGCAATTCCTGTAAAATTGTGTAAAAAATAATTAAAATCCTGCGATCAATTTTATAATTCATGAAAATAATTGAATTATTGCAAAAAATTTTATTAAAATGTTTAAAAAGAATAGAATTTTTGTTAACAATTCTTAGATGAGTTTTATTTGTTAAAACAATAGAGGTGTGCAAAAAGCCCGAAACGTCGGGTCGTTTTTTTTCGAGTCGGGTCGAGCTCGAGCTTTCTCGATGTATCGGGTACCCGAAAATTTCGAGAACCCAAATGTATTCGGGTACTCGAAAATATCGGGTTCCCCGGAATTTTTGGGTACCCGAAAAATTCTCCAGAACTCGAATGCAATCGGGTCACCCGAAAATTTCGGGTTACCATTAACTATAATTAAATTCTTAAAGAACTATGCGATCAAGTTTGGCATCCTATTTTTGTGTTCACTACAAAAATGAATAATCTTGATTTGATCTTGGCTAACGCATGCTTAAGCGATTTCGAGAACCAGAATGTAATCCGGTACCCGAAAATTTCGAGAACCCGAATGTAGTCGGGTATCCGAAAATTTTGAGAACCCGAATGTGGTCGGGTACCCGAATTCAGTCGGGTAATCGAAAGATTTCGGGTATGTAAACAAGCTCGACCCGGCCCGAGCTCGGCCCGAACCCGAACTGACTAAGCCCGACCTGACCCGAAAAGTGAAAAGCCCGAAATTACCCGGTCGGGTTTCGGGCTTTTTGCACACCTATATAAAACAATTAAATTGCCATGAAAAATGTTATTATTAGTGAAAGTAATTGAATTATTGTGAATTATTATTCACTCTAAAAATGAGTAGATAATCAAAAAATGTTCTATTCCTTTTACTTACGAATTTCTTTAATTATAAAATTATATATAAGGGGGATTTCACGTTAAGTGATTCAGGCCTCATGCGTTTACACTTCATAGTTTGTTGACTTCTAGTTCACTTAAAACTAAGAATCAAAATAAAAAAAGGATATTTTCTCTGTGTAGAATTTACTTTCGTAGCATTTTTAAAAAATGTGTTTATTTTTGTAAAATTATCTAGCATGGAATTTAACGGCGTAGAGTTAACAATTTATGGAGAATAAAAAATGGCACCATTCGTAAAATTAAATTTTGTAGAATTTCATCCGACAGCAGTCACGCCTTTTTTGTGTCTCACTCGCACTCCAAGAGCGCTCTAAAGGTTGAGTAGTGTTGCGTGGTAGAAACGTTTTGTATAAGAAAAAAGCTCAGCTTTATTTCTAAATAAAATAATTTGTTTTAAAAATACCGATTTTACAAAAAAATTATTTTTAATTTTCAGGGTAAAAAATTTATGTTGTTGAAAAATTAACATCGTAATTGAAAACAACACTAAAAAATCTTTCCAAACTATATTTTGTAAAATTCACATCTTTTGTTTTAAGTGAACTACAAGTCAACAAAGTATGACGTGTACACGGAGAAAAAAATCAGGGATTTTTAGCATGGAGTGGTCTATAGCTTTAGCGCATGGGCGCTTCCTTACGGGGAAAGAACGAATGCGCTAAAGCTATAGACCACTTCATGCTACAAAGCCCTGATTTTTTTCCGTATAAACGCATGAGGCCTGGATCACTTAACGTGAAATCCCCCATGAAGTAAAATTGAATTTAAAACATTCGGCAATTCTAAAAACTTTTGTAAGACTAATTTTAATGGAATGACATCCATACTTTTGTTAAATCCATATAATATTAAAAATAAGAAATTATAATTAATATTATAAATAAACTTACTTTTACTACAATCTTTTGATTTTAAAGCATCGAACTCTTCAGGCAAAGTTTTATTATCTCGCACTTTAAATAGTGCTCTAAAAAAATCAAACCAATTCTTGATCGGATCTTTTTTTGTAAATTTTTGAAAGTCAAAATCCAAGATAATTAATTCATATCCTTTAGGATTCTCAAGGGCTCTCCAGTTTGTAAATATGTCAGAAACTTTCTAAGATGAAAAATCTAGTTTAGTTTAGTTTTTTTAGTTTTTTTTTAGTTTTCTAGTTTTCCTTCTTCACTCCGATATTTAGCAGTCACTTTCCAATGAATGACTACAACTTCCCAAGGTTGCAAATTTTCTCTCAACCATTGTAGACTCTCCGACACTTCTTCAGATATTCCTTTCAACTCTATTAAATTAAATTTAAATATTTAATAAATAGAAATAAAAGATATTAAAAAAGTTTATAATTTTGGTAAATTAAATTTCTAAATCGTTTTAAAAATTCAGATAAATAGAAAATTAAATTAATTGCATTTAGGGTAAGTACAAATTATGAAGAATAAAATTGGAAAATATAAACAATACATAATACTCTTTTTGCAGATGATGCTACTAATAATTTTGCACATTGTTGTAATTTGTTTTTGTATTTGTGTGCTAATTTGCCACTTACAGGCACTGCATTCTGTGTTCTCGAGTCTTGTTTTTTTATCGGCGAAATGTAGTATATGTTTATATTCTTAGAAGGAAAGATTTTTCATTTTTGTGGTCCAGTTACAACCTTTTTAAGTAATGTGTGCGTCGTTTGGAAAGTTTGGTTCACTTGTTGTCAATTCGCTAATGTGAAAGCAAGAACTTTTGCATTGTGAACACATTTTGCTTTGTCCTTTAATAAAGCATGTTTGTGATGCAGATTGGTGGAAGCTGTTAGTTAAATGCTGTGTTTTAATTAGAGACGATTTGCACGACAATTCAGTATAGTCATAATCAAAATTCTGTAGTTTATCGTTGAATTCATCAAGTATAATTTTATGAATTAATAAGGCATATTTTTCGCAAATAAAATTGAATTAATGAAAAACATCTTTTAAAATATTGTGCATGACATCTGGAGGAATATTAATAGTAGGACTAAAGTTTTCAATTTGGTCAATTTTTAATAGATTCTTACTGTATCTCGGTTTGTGCCGTAAGGTTTAGAGAGTCTTTTCTTTTCTGCGTCAGAAGCGTGTTCAGTTTCAATGTACTTGACGCAAATAACTTTCTGGAGTCCGAATTAAATTAATAATTTCAGTTGTTAATGTTCGTACTTCATATAAACTAGCTTTGCAGAAATAATTTTGAAAACTGACATCACATTCGTAATCAGGGACACCGAAAACACCCGAGTAACAAGTTTCAAGCAATAAATGGTGTCATTTATAAGAATTCGTTCGCCTTATTGAATCCGCCATTGTTAATTTTTAAAAACTGGGAAATTGTTTCTAGATACTTGATTCAAATAAATTTTTTTCATTGTTTTCAAATAAAAGATATATCGATTTGATACCTACATAAAAAATAAAACTTCCAGTTTTATTTTCCTTAATTTAAAAATTTTTATTAAATGAAATAATTATTTTGGAATCAACTTTTTCTTGGCAAACTTTATTATTGAACAATATTTAAAGGCATGCATTTTATGTATATAAAATTAAATTGCTATTTTGTAACTAATTGCCCTAGATTTATAAACTTGGTGGATTTTAAGTTGTAGACAGTTCATCATTTTTATCCGTCTTGGGCTTTAATATTTTTCTGCATTAAAGTTTGTGAAATTTAGTTTGCTAATTAAGTTAGAATAAGAATGGAAATCTTTAATAAAAAACCAAATTTTTAGTCTTGTTTTATTTTATTTACTTTGGCTATTGATTTTCACTTTTTGTTTTATTTAAGGCTGTGATTATATTTTTTATTAATTTAAGCTGCTTTAAATTAAAATTATTTCATTGGAGCTTTTTAAACTGTTATTTATACTCAAAAAAGTGGAACATAAGATTAGAAATTAATTTGATTGGCTGATTCTATTTGAGAATGTAATTATTTTTTATGATACAATATCAAGTATCGCTTGTGGGCACTCAGATTGGTTCGGTTGTGGGTACCACTGTTATTTATGACAAATCGAGAGATACCGTCGTTGATATAATTATAAGTAATTTCTTACAATATTTAATAGTGTTTTATGAATTTTAAGAGTTTATGTTCTAATCAGAGGAATCTTATATTTGTCCTTACATATGTAGCACAGTGGTTTGAAATTGAGAAGTAGTGTTCAAAGTAGCATAGAGCCTACAAATCTTAATTTGGATTTTCTTTTTTCTAAATAATCTTGATTAAATTTCTAAGAGATTGCTCGAACCCGATTTTCAATTTGCATATTGGTATATCCGCCATTTTGAATTTAAAAAAGTGACGTCATATTCATAATTGAGGCTCCGGATCTTAAAAGGGCACTTTTACCATGTAAAGTCTATGCAGAAAGTGCCCTTTTAAGATCCGGAGCCTCAATTAGCGACTCCAAAAACTCCAGAGTAAAAATTAAAGCCGTCCGCCATATTGGACCCGCCATTTTGAATTTTGAAAAAAAACATATTCGTAATTAGTGACCCTAAAAACTCCCAAGTAACGAGTTTCATTAAGTTTCCTAAAAGCCATCGTCTAAAGTGTCTATTTGTTTATAACAATTAACAAATGGGACTTTTAATTGTAGACCTATATTTAGTTGCTTATAAGTCCGAAAATATTGAGTTTAGGAAAAAGTTGTGAAAGAATGAAAGTTTTAGTTTTCTTTCGACTCTTAAGAAATGTAAACAAAATTTTTTTTTATTAAAAAAAATATTTTTGGCCGATTTTAAGAGGTTGACTTAAGTCTCACGTGGAATTGCTCATATGTAAAAAATTGCGTTTTGTTAAATTGTTTATACAAATATAAATAATTATGCAAATTGAAAATCAAAAATCGGGCTCGAGCGATCTCTTAGGAATTTAATCAATTATATAATTAGTTATATATTTTGAACACTACTTTTCAATTTCAAACCACTGTGTATAGGGGAGGAGGCCCTACTGAAAAGAAACGACCGTAAATATGACTGTGAATACGACCCTAAATACGCCCGGTAAGAAGAGGTTGATTAAAATTAGAAATAGATTAAAATGTATATACAAATATCGCTAAAATCTGAATCATTTCAATGCCAAACTTATGTCATTTTTGAAGTTCCATGTTTTAATTTCTTTAAAGATAATTCACCTGTACACATTTATATTCTATTTCATTCGGTATGCATTTTACTTCTTATTACTTCCTCATAGAGGAAGTATTGTAATACCAAAATTTTTCGAGTTCGATTTTTTGACATATCTTTATGTTATTTGACCTCAGGAGTTCAAAAATGACATTTTTAAAAAATGTCATTCCGTATGTGTGTGTGTGTAAACAACACATTTTCATAAATATCTCGAAATCATGAAGAGCTTTTGGGTTACATTTTTTTTAAAGTATAGATCTCACCCGCGGACATAAAGTGAGAGTACTTTCTGATATATTAATGAAGTTTAACTAAATTTTTTTTTTATTTTTAATTTTGAAAAAAAAACGTTTTTTGCCCATAACTTTTAAAAAATGTTAGGACACCTATAAATGTTTTTCCATAATTTTGTAGAGTTTTTTTAGACGCATCTTTTGAGCCTTAATTGAACATTTTTCGTCCATATTAACCGGAGTTATTAAACTTTTAAAAATCAAAAATTTTGGAAAAAAAGACTTTTTTGAAAATTTTGTTGAAAAACGTAGAAGTAACTTTAAAATTATCGTTATATACTTGTAGAGCATTAAAAAACGCTTCGATTGACCTATTTTTGAACCTAATTCGATAATAAATTTCTAAATTATTGGTATTTTAAAAACCAAAAATTGTGAAAAATGACAATTTCTCAACTTTTTTGTTTGAAAATTTTTATTTAACTATTAAATTATTGTAACTATCTTGTAAGGTATTTAAAAATACATTGATTGACTCAAAATTCAATCACTTTTACCATATTTATAAAAAGTTATTCATATATTTCTATTATTTTTATCTCCATGAGGAAGTAAAGTGTTCATGAAATGAGCACTAAAATTATAAAAAAATATACAACTTGACAGCGGTTTTGGGTAATTAGAATTGAAAACGATTTAATTCTGTTTAATACCATAAAATTTGTAATCATTAGAAATCCATTTATGACTTAAATATTGCTGACACTTTAATTCACTTTAATAAAATGGTAATAAAATGCATTAAAATGACTGCATATATGGTCAAAATTTATTATGCTTTTAATTCAGTAGGGTCAGTAGGGTGGTGTAATTGAAACAGTAAATACAGCCGTATTTAGGGTCGTTTTTACGGTCGTATATGAATACTATTTTTTTCCATATACATTAAATATAATATTGCTCTAAAATAATATATTTGTTCAGATAAGTATTAAATTAATATAATTTATTCTTAAATAATTAAAAACTTTTAAAGCGTTCAAATAAAAGAAATGCAAAAAAACAATTTAAGGATATGTTAGGAATGAGGATAATATTATTTAAAAGTAGTAGAAGATGATGTTTTATTACTATTATAATTGTACTATAATTATAATTGTTATTTAACATATAAAAATATAACACAAACAAATATATATAGGTATATATTACTTTATTTTACTCACAGCCACAAAAGTACATATAATACAATTTTTGTAAAAAGATGAGATTTTTTACAAGTTTACATTTATTTTTACAATTTTCACAATATACTAGATGTTGACAGGTTAATAGCTGTCAAAAAATTTATGATTTACAAAACAATCGAAGTTTTTGTTAAGAAACAAAGTTAAAAAACAAATTTGATCAACGGACGCGACGCGAATCACAACACCGCAAGTAAACACGGTTGTCAAGAAGGGGTTGGTATGGTAAAACAAAAGGAAATATAAAAAAAGAATAAATAAATATATAAAATAGTAAATTTAATAAACTGGCGACCTACTGCCAGCCCGACTGACTACAACCCGTAACCCTTCTTTCGGAGCCCTTTACCCTCCCTCGGAACTGTCGTAAGACTTTAGCCTTCGAGGGTGGCGCTCCAACTCTGTCGCTGATGCAATTTTTTTTTGTCTGCGGTTCTCCTGCGTCAATAGTTAAAAATTTTTTTTTTACTATTTCAAAGTCTAAGCGGAATTTACAGCACAACAATAATAAAAAAACAAATTTTTAAAGAAGTGTAAAAAGTCAAAGATAAAATTGTAAACGGATGTAAAAAAGAAAAAAAAAGTAAACACGTATGTAATGTTCAAAAGATAAAACTGTATAAAGACGAATAAAAAACGCAAAACAAATTAAAAAATGTATAAGGACAAATAAATCACAAAATAAATTAATAAAAACAAACAAACAAACAAATTAAAAGCTGTTTAAATCACGCTTTTTGGCGGCCGTCGAGATCCTTCCTCGACATAACCGAGGTTACGAAGTTGTCGACTTGCTCCTTCCTTGCATAAAAAGCAACTTGGGCTCTTCTTACAGTTGATGAACCTGTGACCAGCTTCACCGCACTTAAAGCACGCAGCCGATCTGTCCACCTTCTGTCATTTCGCTCCAATATGACCGTATCCCAAGCATCGATGACACCGGACGACCATTACTCTTTTTTTAATTGAGCAACACATAAAACCAATTTTTACGTGTCCCAATTTCTCCAGCCTGTTCGCCTCTTCCGGGTTGGTGACTACAACCGCGAGCTTCATCCCTCGGCGGTTGGGTCCTAAGACCGTCACTTTCCTGCATCCTGGCTTTCCTATCGCTTCCGACAACACTTGTTGCACCTCGGCTTCTTGGGTAAGGCAATCCAAATCACGGATCTCGAGTGTAACTCTTCGATCCAACGACTGCACCTTACCCATGCTTCCAACCGCTTTGGTGACCTCAGCGGTGAAAGCGCCCTTGTCGGAGCCTTCTCTGATCTTAATCAGAAGGTCTCCCTTCTTTGTAGCTTTTGCTGCTACTATTCTCGTATGGCAGTCGTCCGGGTTGACCTCTTTGCGAAGTTTACCTAGAACGTCAGCATACGTTAATCCTTGACCGACTCGGATTAGAACTGCGGATTTTTTTGACCCCATTCTTTCCATTTGAGGAATCTTTAGATCTGGTACTTCTGTTTCCATTGGAGGAGCTTCCTCCTTTTTCCTCTTATCGGTTTGGGTTCGAGTCTCCCCTGGACTATCATCCTCTCGCTTCCGTTTTTGAGCATCTCTTAGGACGCTTTTGAGATTACGCTTATAGGAACGCTCTCTCTCTTTTCCTTACGGTCCTTGCGGTTACACTCCGCACCGCTGAGAACGCATGCTAAATCGAAGTCCGACTCATCGGCTGCGACATGCTTTACTTTTGTCTCTTTCAACAGGACTTCGATGGCTCTGAGTCCATCTTTTACCGTCCTGTTGACGTTCTTCTGAATGTCGCAAGATTTTATCATCTTTGCGACCTGCAACTCCATTTTGTCGAGGCAAGTAGCTCCTCCTTTCTGAACCGCGAGCATATCTCGCGAGTCTCTTCTATCGCCTCGTCGTCTACTTCTGAGTGGATAGCGCTATGTACGGTCTTTCCGCTACTGCAGCTTGACCCACTCAGAAGGCTCGACGCGCTTCCCTTTCTTATTCTTTCTCCTTCCACGATGTTCTGTGGATCTAATCTTTCCACGATCACCCGTGGCACTGCAAATAATTGTGCGCCTTCACAATCCGCGCGAACTTGATCATCAGTCTTGGGACCGATGGTGGGATTTCCCGTTTCCGGCCTGCTCACATAGGGTAGTTTCTTTGAATTTTGTGAATCCATTTTTTCTTGCTGTTTGGTTGCCCTTTAGTGAAAAGCCCCGCCACCACGGCAAGGTCTACCGAATATATCCATGATGTCAGTCGTGTCTGGCAGCGGGGCCACTTCTCCCAGCACATCAAAGAAATCAATGATGTTTGGCAGTAGACCCGCTTCTCCCAGCACATCTAAGACATCAATGATGTTCGGCAGTAGACAACCAGCGGCGGCGAAATATATTATGATTATATTTATTATTAATATTTCAAGTAACACGTAACTTCCCATCTCTGTATATCTAACCTTCTTGAAAACAGTGTTTACTTGCGGTGTTGTGATTCACGTCGCGTCGGTTGATCAAATTTGTTTTTAGCTTAGTTTCTTAACAAAAACTTCGATTGTTTTGTAAATCGTAAATTTTTTGACAGCTATTAACCTGTCAAAATCTAGTATATTGTGAAAATTGTGAAAATAAATGTAAATTTGTTAAAATTTACATTTTTTTACAAAAATTGTATTATATGTATTTTTGTGACTGTGAGTAAAATAAAGTGATATATACTTATATATATTTGTTTGTGTTATATTTTTTATATGTTAAATAACAATTATAATTATAGTATAATTATATAGTAATAAAACATCATCTTCTACAACTTTTAAATAATATTATCCTCATTCCAAACATATCCTTAAATTGTTTTTTTGCATTTCTTTTATTTGAACGCTTTAAAATTTTTTAATTATTTAAGAATAAATTACATTAATTTAATACTTATGTGAACAAATATATTATTTTAGAGCAATATTATATTTAATGTATATGGAAAAAAATAATATTCATATACGACTGTAAAAACGACCCTAAATACGGCTGTATTTACTGTTTCAATTACACCACCCTACTAAGGCTCGTATTTATGCCCATATTTAGGGTCGTATTCACAGTCATATTTACGGTCGTTTCTTTTTAGTACGGGGAAGGTCAAAATTAGAAAAATCATTCCTACGCACAAAAAAAAACCTGGGTTTATTTTTGTTGCAACTCAAAGTAAGCCCATGTTAAACGCTATAAAACGTGGCGCCAAAAAACGAGGTTAATTTTTGTAGTGCTTAAAATTGAGTAGCGTAGGCTACTACAAAAACCAAGGTTTTTTCAGTGTACGTAGTTAACTCATTAAGTCCTATGAAGAAACCAGCCATTGTATTAAAAAACTAAAAATTGGATTTATGGGCAAATGGAAAAAAATATACCTGTTTTTTGTTTTTAATTTCCAATTGTTTAAACAAATTAATAATAATTTAAGATTTTTCAAAAACTGTTAAGGCCAATAGATTCTACGTGGAAAAATAAGAATGTTTTGTATAGGTAATTTTTTTCTCCAAGTCGTTTTTGGTTTATAAAATTGTTATAAACAAGCTAAGCTGTGTAAAGGGTGTTTCATCTCAAGCATGAACAAATGAATTTTAAGTAAAACTTACAATTGGATTCATAGGCAAATGGAAAAAAAGATATACCTGTCTTTTTTTAAATTTCCAATTGTTTGACAACAATTGTTGAAACAAATTAATAAAAATTTAAAAATATTTGAAAATTGTTTACGCTAATCGATTCTACGTGGAGAAATAAGAATGATTTGTATGGGTAGTTTTTTACTCCAAGTCGTATTTTGTTTATAAAAATGGTTATTAACAAATTATGCTGGATAAAGAGTGTTTCATACAAAGCAACAGTCGAGAGGCAAGTCTTCAGGTACTGTAATAAGAACTTATGTATGCGTGAATTTGTATTTTGCCGGCGTAGTACTGGAACCTAGTAATAGCGCGACGCTGCTGTAATATCGGGATGATAACAATAAAAAAGTTATAAATTCATCATTTTTTATTTTCGAAATCTGACATCAAATTCGTAATCAGCAACCCCAAAAACCGTTATACCTAGATATAATAAGTGCATCGAATTTAATAAAACTGACTTAACAGGATCAAAATTAAAAATATTTAGCAGAGGAGATGTTCCTTCCAAATGGTGTTCTTTTTGTCCTTTAGTCGTAAATGATTCTTTCGTACGAAAATTTGCAGAGACATTTGGAAATATCTTTTTATTATTTTTAGTCATTCTTCTTGTTTTACACCGTTCACAACTATAAAATCCACCGTGCCCTTTACATTTCTTTAGAAATGCTCTTGCTGATGTATTACAGCAGAAACCACTAACTTCCACTCGATAGTGACGATTATTGATAATTATTCCGTTCTCTATTAAATTATTTATTTCATTTACAAAGTCGTTCAAATAATCATCCACACTTTCAGGTTTAGAATTACCACTAAATACTGCAACTATAAATGGTTCAGACTTATAATCTTTATGCAATAATTGTCCCAAATTCGGTCAGAATTGCTCACTTGAACCGTTGTATACACTGTTAAAAATAAGACTATAACTTTACACTATAAAGATTGAATTTTTACACCAAAAGTTTGAATGCTTGATTGGAAACTTCAAATCAATAGATAGCGATTCATTTGCCGGAAACATTAAACAAAATGTAGATTTGTAAATGAATATTTAAAAATTGAAATAAAAAGAATGTCTTTTGTAAAGTTATAGCTCAGGTAGTGTACGCCTTTATGCAAAAGGCATGAATTCCCCATCAAGTGTAGAAAATCAATTGGAACTAGATAGATCGCCCCCATTTTAAGCAAACACGAAAGATCAATCCTCTATTTTTGCGATCGCGCGGAATTTGGTCCAGTCGGGAAGCTGTTGTTTTTCGATTATACCAAGTCGGACGAGAGCTAAGTTTAAGATGTTCCTTCCAGCGTTGACATCTCTGTTCCATGCTGTCTTGTAACTGAAGCAATAGGCAGTTCATGGTGAAATTTTTGGACTGCCTATCGCTATAAGTTGTTTTTTATTTCTATTGCCCACTAGATAATCGGCAAGATAATCCGTTTCTCTTTGGACAAGCATATACTTGTCCCACTTAAGGCAAACAAACTTTCTTTTCTCCATATTCGGTTGTTGATTATAGAAGGTTTTTAATAAAAATGTTGTGCTCGAAACAATAAGGGATGGATCGCGATGATTGACCTTATTTTGAAATTCAGGAGATTCTAACAAATTTTCGTAATTTCGGATCATTACCTACTTTATATAAAATTAAACGCTGTTTATATTCCTGTGTTTGGAATCGAAATGATGCTGTGGGAATTTTAATGGGTTTGTCTTTAGAATTAATATCAAAGTCTTGCTGCATTTCTCTTTCAATGACACCGAAAGCAAGTTTTAACCCTGCGTCCTGTCCTTTTAAAATGTTATATTTAGTTTTATCGCGCACATTTTCCTGTTCGGTAGACAAGAAATTAATTATTTTCTTTGGTTTTATATCATCGTAAATTACGGAGACGGCAATGCCGTCGGTCATAATTGTTTCGGAAAATTTATATTTCTCTTTATTTACGCGTAATTTCGAGATATTAAACAGTCTTTCCCACCTACGTTTATTTTCAAGATATTTTTCTTGATTCCTATCAGTCATGACTTTCTTGTGAATTTGGGAAATGTTTTTTAATTCTTCGTTGACGATAGACAAATCTTCATTTAAAACTTTCAATTTTAATTCCAATTGGGCCAGTCTTTCTATGTATGATGAGGACTTTTTTCACTTTTTAATAACTTCGTATCTCTTGTCACTATTTTTTTATCACTCGACAATTTTTCCTTCTTTTCCTTCGCCAGTGAGATGAGGTTTTTGTGATACGCCTCTTGTTTTGAAATTTCGGCTTTCTTTATAGTCTTTGTTGGTGTTTTTACTCTAGTTTTATTTGTTTTCCTCTCGAAAACATTTTCTAATTCTATGAGTGCAGTATTTGTGTAGCAAATGTACTTTACACCAGGTTTCATTATAGGCACAAGCATGAAGCCTCTTATTTTCTCATCAATAAAGTATTTTTGTAATCGAATATAAAACGGGAGAAATTTGTGACAAATATTTTTATCTTTGATGTCTCCAAAATCCAATTTCTCCAAATTCATTCGATATAATGTTTCATTTTCACATTCATTTAAAGAAAAAAGCTTGTCAATTAAGGTTTTAATTGTGTAACCTTGTTTTTCTTCCTTCTCCTTCTTTTCGATTATATTAAATGTTTTATCGCTTGTTTTTTTCAGGTGTTATTTCCATTTGTGGATTATTGCTCGGTTTATTTTTAGGTATTGTCTTCGATTTTCCTCGTTTCCTTCCAGTAGTTGTTTTTGCGTCATAAACAATTTTTCGCTGTTCAACATTACGTGATTTTTTTTCTTTTTTGATTCATTGTTAATCAATTTATCCCTCATCTTCTTATTATCTGGATAAAGGTCTCAACATTTATTATGTTTTTCAATTCTACTTTGTCTTTCAGCATTTTTTTTCTCCTCTTCTTTTTGTCCCATCTAATTCGTTTCTTCTTGTTTCTTGTTGCACGTTTTCTTTTTTTCTCTTCATGTCTCTCTCCTGATTGTATTTTTTTTTAACAAGTTTTTTTTTTCTTGAATAAAAATGAAATAGTCCGGTAATCTGGACCATTCTTAGACCACTCATCTAGGAGAAAAGTATTTTTTGGATGTCTAAGGGCAAAATTTACAAATATAGACATTAAAATGAACATACGTGACAAAATTTGAACTTGATCATTTACAATTGTACGAAGTAGATCGTGCGGGCAGAAAGACTCTAATCCAGTTTTTATTGTAAATTTTGTTTGCTGTTCTTTTTTGGGTATTAATTGCGTTGTTTCCTCCAGTTTTTCAGATTTATTTATTTTTGATGTTGACGCTACTGGTTCCGGTATTTTGAATGTCGAATCTTTTTCTTGTTGTAAATGGAGACTTTGCAAAAAATCTTTTTCATCAGCTTGACGACTCGTGCTGGGTTTTGGCGGTGATGATTTTCGTTTCTTAAGAGGAGTTTTTCTTCCTTTTTTCTGGTCCTTTAACAATGATTTTTGGGCAAAAACATCTTCAACTCGTTTTTCATCTTTTAAATTGAGCTTATACATGCTGCTCTTTGATGATGATATGATGTTTATTAATCCCATGTCGCGTTGCCATGATAAGGTTGTGTCACCATCAAAACCATGTTGACTATCCTTCGACTTGCAAATGTCAACTTTACTCCCAACAGACATTCTAGCATTCTCGTCGAAACACTGAAAGCGTTCTTTTTCTTTTTCCACGTTGGATGCATTTTCATCAAAAGATACTTCTTCTTCATCCTCTTCAGTAATGCCGCAAGTAGACGAACAGGATTCTTCCACAAATGTTTGGTTAAATAATTGACGACGCGCTCGACTTTTATTACTTTGAAACGGTAATACTAGGATGAAAAGACTAGACACTGTTCGTTGAATTCTTACACTTTTTTGTTGAGCGAGACTATTCTCTAGTTGCAGTGGGGGGTTAGACGATAAACTAAACGGTGGTAAAGGGTTATTAGACGGCAACATTGGTTGAAAAGTACTTGACACTGCACTTGATTGTTGGAGGGGATTATTTTCGTCTTCCAACGAACGAATTGACACTGCACTGTGCACATCGATGAAAATTATTTAATTCTTCAACACGACGAATTTCGTTTTAATTTCGTGATGGACCGTTTATTTAATCTAATAATTAAAAGTTAGAATGCCTATTTAATCAAAAAGTTAAATTTTAAAATGTTTATTTAATCGAAAACTTAAAAAGTAGATTATCCATTTGACAAAAATACCAAAAGTTCGAATTAATATTACTCAAGTTTAGACACTGAAGATTAATTTTAAAAGAATACTCACCTTCAATTCGGTTTTGCACTAAAGGGCAATAATAATAATCATAAGGTACAGTGAAACCGTTTGATGACACTAGTTTTAAACCTATGGATTGGTTCAGACAGAGGTCATGAAAACGGTCTGTATTTACATTGATGTCTTTAGAATTTAAAATCACTACCGTACCTTCAGTAGTTCTGCGTAACGGGAATGGTGCAAAAAACACGCTATTGGACAAATTGATTTTTAGACCACAATTTTTAACCGATTGACAAAATTTTTTTTTAATTAAAGCTAATAAAATTTTGTATAAAACGTACGTTTTTTATTTAAGAAAAAAATGTTCCGTTAATTGTTTATTAAATGTTGAATAAAAAAATGAGAAATTTTTTTTCTTTAAACAAATATTGTTGCTTATGAAAGCCTATTATATTATTAATAATTACCAAAAACATTATAGCCATGTTCCAAAAATGTTTTGAGACATTAACTATTTTGTTTAAACAATTTTTGCTTTTGTTATAAACAAATAAATTAACAAAAGCTTTTTTTAATATTAAGTAAATTTAGTTACTAAATTTTGCATAATCTACTATACTTAAGATATGCAAGTAAATACTAGTTAAATTTATTGTTATAAACAATTACTTTTTGTTATGTTATAAACAATTTATTTATTAACAATTTTTATTTTTATTTTTTTAACACACAGTTAGTTATATTTTTAAAACCAATATTATTATTAGTTACGATTTACAGGAAGTATTTTTTACTCTAATTTATTATTGTAACTTTGTTTAAACAAAGCTTAATTAACAATTGCATCGTTTCTTTATTTTTAGTTGTTTAAGTCTCGTTTTTTGTATATTTCCTTGTATATAAAGTAATTTCTTAACTTATTGTCAAATTTCACATTTGTTAATAATTTGAATTGTTATTAACAATTGTTAAAAAATATTAAGGAGAAATTTTTTTTAAAACATTGTGTGGGACCCAATCAGTGACCAACCATACAAATAAGAAAATAACTATTTGATTCATATTCTCTTAATTGGAATCAGTTAAAAATCGTGGTTTTAACTGACAATCAGTGACTGACTTTTTGCTTCTGAATCAGTTAAAAATAACTGTTTTTCAGTGAAAAAATAACTAATTTTCAGTAAATAATAACTGAAAAAATAGTTAAACTTGACTAATTGAATCAGTCAAAAAAATTTACTGAAACTTCAGTTATTTTTAACTGAAAATCAGTTATTTTTAACTAATTGTCAGTAGAAATATTACTATTTAAATTAGTGACTGACTTTTTGCTTCTAAATCAGTTATTTTTAACTGATTAAAATTTAGAAAGTAAGAAAATAAAAAAACAGACAATGTTGAATTGAAGACTGATTTTAAATTAAGATTTTCTTTTTATTGTGTAATTAAAGTTAAGATTTGTACACTCAACGTGCATTCGAAATTATCCTCGCTGATTCTACTCTGTTTTTATGATATTCAAACTATGTCTTAAAAAAATTTTCTCCTTAGTATTTTTGAACAATTGTTAATAACAATTCAAATTATTAACAAATGTGAAATTTGACAACAAGTTAAGAAATTACTTTATAATTATACATGGAAATATACAAAAAACGAGACTTAAACAACTAAACATAAAGTAACGGTGCAATTGTTAATTAAGCTTTGCTTAAACAATGTTACATTAATAAATAAGAGTAAAAAATACTTCCTGGGAATCGTAACTGGTAATAATAATTGTTTATAAAATATAATTAATTTTGTGTTAAAAAATAAAAATTGTTGATAAATAAATTGTTTGTAACATAACAAAAAGTAATTGTTTATAACAATAAATTTAACTAGTATTTACTTGCATGTCATAAGTATAGTAGATTATGCAAAATTTAGTCACTAAATTTACTTAATATTAAAAAAAGCTTTTGTTAATTTATTTGTTTATAACAAAAGCAAAAATTGTTTAAACAAAATAGTTAATGTCTCAAAACATTTTTAGAACATGGCTATAATGTTTTTGGTAATTATTAATAATATAATAGGCTTTCATAAACAACAATATTTGTTTAAAGAAAAAAAATTTCTCCTTTTTTTATTTAACATTTAATAAACAATTAACGGAAAATTTGTTTTTTAAATAAAAAACGTACGTTTTATGCAACATTTTATAAGCTTTAATTGGAAAAAAAAATTTGTCAATCGGTTAAAAATTGTGGTCTAAAAATCAATTTGTCTAATAGCGTGTTTTTTGCCCCACTGTGTGGTGGTGGGAAAAAACTATTACTGAGGGGAAGAATATCTTTTAAATTACTCCTCCACTCTTCACAACAATCTCTATCAATACACTTTACAATATACAATGAAAAAACATAAAAAGCAAATGGTTTTGAAAATTATAACAAAGAAGACTGATGCTGGTATCTCATACCTGGAGGAAATATTGGCTTTCTTGAACATGCGTATTGTTCCATTCAGGCGATAGAAGTTCTAGTACTGGAGTAATACACTGCGGACTAACGTACTCTGCAGTGACTAGATGTTGATCTATTACCATACTGCTCCACACTTCTGCAAGTGTATTCCCGGCAAATTCAAAATTTTTTAATTCTAGCTCCACATCAATTGTTTTAGCGTCGTTGCTGAGGTGAGAGCCAAAATGGTCATGAGGCAGTATCAGGCCTGATAATTCACAGGTTAAGGGAGACATACGCCTCTCGATACGGTTATTTGGACTTCGGCCTGGAGAATTGGTTATAGTAAACATTCCATCTAAGTCGTACTTTTTAAAATGGTTTATAGATTGAGAAATTACTTTTTTATAGCGTGGATTTTCATCCGGCCGACTATCTGACATAATTACGACTACTGGTTTTATTTTGTCGCTATTGTTATGTTCACCTATGAAAAAATATTTAATACTTCAATTAATATTGAAAATGTACTGAGAAAAATATTTTCTCACTTTAAAATTAAAGATAAGTTTTATAATTTAATTTAATTAAACTGTACATATAAATAGAAAAAAAAATCCACGTACCTATTTAATTTTTTTATTTCTAAAATAACAAATAAATACGTACCTGCTGAGTAAAAAAAACTTAAACGAGCTGCATTTTTTTGTTTTGAAGCAATTCTGTTATTTTTTAAAGTAATTGTTTAAATGCTTTTTAAAAATTCAATGAATATAACTTTATTATGAATAATTTGTTTGTTTCAGTGTTCGAAGCGCAACGCACAAACATTTGGAAAAGAAGAATGAAGTGAATTTCGACAAAATCTTTAATCAAATGTTAGGTAAACAATTAAATTTGAATATTAAGTTAACTTTCTTAAAAGATAATAATATAAGGCCAATTGAGAGATATTTTTAATCATTTTTACTATTTATCATAATTCAAAATTTCATATTCTTTTTTCTACAATTAAATTGGTCATAATCATAAAATATTCTTTTACCATCTCCTGTTATCATTTATTTTAACTATTTATTATGGTTTTATATTCCGAAAACCTGATTTAAATTAAATATAAAAACTAGAGCTGAGAGTAGGCGTGCGAAGCGCACAGGGGTACGGTCTGGCCGTGCACCCCAAAATTAAAAAATTAATTTCTCACGAATAGGTATCAAAAAACACCTCTCTGCAATTTTTAGAGATCTTTATGGATATTATAAGCATTCATTTAATTCATTTAATTAATTTTCATTTAATGAATTATTTATTTTCAATAATTTCAATAATTAATAGTAATAATCCAAATTAATAATAATTTAATAATTTCCTTACAGTTTATATATTAAACTCTTTTTTCTAAATATTATAGATTTCGAAATAAAATTGCTGAAAAAATAACTTAAAAATTTAAACAACAATGTCTTACAAAATAATTAATATTTTGCAAAACTATTTTCACACCTCATAAATGACCCCGAAGACAAGAAAATATAAAGAAAATCTGAGACTCAAAGCTTGCCCTGCTCATGGAACGTCCCAACTAATAAAAAATATTTAAAAATAACTTTTTTAGTAGTTAAATTGACTATAAAAAATATGTTTGTGGAAATCAGAGTTAACTTGCAATGTAAATAAATTCTGCTTTCATCCTTTTACATACTTTAAAATTACTTAAGGTATTAATGACTGCAATAAGCCTACAGAATTTAAAGAAAATTTTGTCATGCATTTGGGGAAGCAAAAGTCATATATCAATTTTGGTTTAAAAATGTACAGGGCGTTTGGACTATAATTACTTTTAGTAGATGGGTAATAAATAATTCCTGAAGAATTACCCAATTTTCTTTAGGGTAAGGAACTTAAAAGATAGTGTTTTTGATAGTCCATGACGATACTAAGAAAATCCTTAAATGATTTTTCAAAATTTTAATTTTTTTTAAAGTTATAAACATTTAAAGTTTTTTGCACCCTTTTTGAAAAAATGTAATTTCTTTAAACTAATTAATGAATTCATTTAATTTTAATTAATTTTAAATAATTTTAATTAATTTAATTTTTAAAACACAATTCAACTTTACTAAGCATAAAAGTTTATAACTAACATTTACTTTAAGCTTAAAGCAAGCTAAACAAGCTAACATCAACTTAAAAAAAATTAATTAAATTTAACAATTTACTCAGACAGTTCGCGCGCGGCGGGACTAAAAATGTTGAATCTTCTAAACTTTTTGAAAATCCCAATTTTTTATTTTTGCTATGGAATAATGAAAAATCCCTCCTCATGATTCTATAAAAAAATTGACAAAATCGACCGAGAACATTGTTTATTTATAAAATTAATAGTAAAAAATATAATTTGTTTAAACAAATTACACTTTTTATTTACATACTGTATATTTATAGAAAGTACGCTTCCTAAGCTTTCTGCAAATACAAATTTTATTAAAATCGGCTAAGACAATTTAAAGATATTGAATTTTTTTAAAAAAGGTGCAAAAAACTTTAATTGTTTATAACTTTTGAAAAAATTAAAATTTCGAAAAATCGTTTAAGGGTTTTCTTAGTACCGTTATGGACTATCAAAAACACTAGTTATCATTTATGTCCCTTACGCTAAAGAAAATTTGGGGATACTTCTGGAATTCTTACCCTAGGGTTATAATTTATTATTTATTGCTGATTACTAATATTTCGCATTTAAAGATTTTTTATTTTACAGGTTATCTTTTATTCAAAGAATTTTGCGAGACAGCCGCAGAGGAACCAATTCCACAACTTAGGTTTTATGAACAGGTGAGTTAAAATAATGAATTCCTTATGTAGCACAGAACTCCGAAACTTATTTCAATCCTAAATTTGTTTAACTTCGAAAATTCCTTTAGCAAATTGTTCTAGGTGTCTCACTGAACATTTACTAAAAACAAATTCAAAAAACATCGGATTATTTTTTAATTTCCATTGTCGAAAGCCTGACTTTTTTCTGCAAAAATATGTAAAACCGAAAATGGGATTGAAAGAATTGTTTTTCAAGAAGTTTTTTCATACGCGGGAGTACAGATGACTGAAAATTTTCACTTCTTGATTAAGTTAAAAATAACTTTGTTTTTAGATTGGAGTTTTTGATAGATAATCTAGCTTTATATTATATTTTCATTATCCAGTTTCTTTGAGAAAATTAATTTACATTCCTTAGTAGCTGGATACGTAACAATATTGTTTAGAATAACAAGTTTTGATTTTTCTTTGTAGTTCTGACACAATGAAAAGATGAAAAAGTCATGGCGATCGATGTTATAATCCCTTTGCAAAGGATTATCACAGATCTTGTGGTGATATAAGAACGATATCAGCAGCGATTGAGGTTTTTGATCAAATTAAAGAAAAGTTTCAAATCTGTATACAAGTCATTCAGAGAAAGCATTACTTTTTATCCTTGCGCCTAAATCTTAAGGTCGTAGAAAATTAGCAAATAAATTCGGAACATCTGAGCGACTTGCAAATAAGGCTAAACAATTGGTAGTCGAAAGTGGCATTTTAACATTCCCCAATGCAAAAAAAAGTAGAACGTTATCTGTTGAAACTGAATCTTTAGTTATAAATTTTTATAATGATGGGTCTCGAAAACAAGTTAAAGAAAAGAATTAATCTCTCAGAAAAGATTAATTTTATGCAATCTGTCTGAATTGTACTTCTCTTATCAACATCACTACCCTGAAGTAAGAATTAGCTTTTCAAAATTCTCACAATTCAGACCTCGTAATTGCGTACTTGCTGGATCAAGTGGCACTCACACGGTATGCGTATGTGTTTATTACGAAAATGTGAATCTTATGTTAGATGCTCTAAAAATCCATGATCTGATCCGTAATACTCATTCTCCGATACTTACTTATCAGGATGCTTTAACAAAAATTGTATGCCCTAATACTGCTTCGGATCGCTATTTGGATGAATGTGAATCATGTCCTGATCTGCCCATTCAAAGATTTTCTAAATGCTGTTTTAGAAAATAATTGTATTGGAAAAATTGAATACCAAACTTGTCAACACACTGACAGAAGCACATTGCATACAGAAATTGCAGATGCAGAAGAATTTAGTGATGCATGTCGGACGAGATGATCGAGAAATTATAATTACGAGAAAAATGATCGTATTTTTATTTAATAATATCGTTCGGCTCGTTATAAATTTGACAATTTCAACGAATTGTCGATCAAAGTTATTTTTTAATAAATTGAAGTTAGTACTAAAGAAAATATTATTTTTCAATATCTATTGGTTATAATTTTCAAAATGAAATCAATTCATACAATAAATACTTGCAGTGTAACTTTAAATTTATAATTTTTTTTACAGAAATTTTCGAAAAAATCTACAGTTAAGTTAATTTTTATTTACAAAAAATAATTATATTTTCTATATATGTTGCACATATATTAATACTGATACGTTTTCTTATTTGAAGGGTGGCATCACAAAAAGGGTCAAGTGACAATTTTTCAAAATTGATATTTTTTATAAAAAAAATCAGGTAAATATATTTACACAGTTCTGTAAAAAGATTTTGTTGTAAATTGCTTTTAAACTTGTTTATAATAAAAATAAAAATATAATTAAATATATTACTAAAAAATTTTATGTATATTTAGAAATAGTTTCATTCTTTATCTACTTTTGAACAATTTAAATATTGTTCTTCTGTTAATTTTTAAATATTCTTGTTTGTAGTTTGCATTTAAAAATTTTGGTACTCTTCACTTTCAAAAGTAAACATTTAATTAACAATTTTCTTGAAAACAAACAACTTTTTTAAAGCAGACTTTTTTGCAATAAAATCTTCAATTGAATATTAAAAAACAAATTTCTCAGTTTTTCTTTAAAATGAATATTTATTTAACAATTAATTTTATAAGAAAATATGCGCATTTGACGTAACCCCAAAATGGTCCACTTTTACTTATTTTTCTCACTAATATGTAGATTTATCTTCATAAATTGTATTTCCACTGGCAAAGTGCAATAATATTTCGAAACAGTTTTATTAGACTTCTTCTGAAATGATTAGGGAAATTTTTAAATGTATTTTCGTTTCCTGTGAAATCATGAAATTATTATTTTGCGCCTTTTGTCATGCCACCCTTCATTTCTAATATAATTTACTGTCATCATGATTCGATTTTTGTAGAACGAAACGAGCCGAACAAAAACAAAGAAAAATAAAAAATATCGTTTCCTTGAAATACGTTTCAAACGAGAACATTCGAACGATGTCGAGCATTTATCGGTTCTACGTGCATCACTAGAAGAGTTTACGGAAAGATTTTGTGAGCGTCTGTCGAAATTAAAATCTCATTCTTTAATAGCTAGGGAACAATCGTCTTTTCTTAAAAGTTTTAAAAAATAACTTAAAAGAAGGAGAATTTATTATTCTGTGCGATTTTGCTGAGAACTACGCATTTATAGTTCAAAACGAAGCTCAATCGTTCCACTGGAATAATAACCAGACCACCATATTTACTGCTGTAATTTATTATAAGAAAGACAATGAGGTAAGATATCGCAGTTTAGCTATTTTGTCAGATTGTCTTAATCATACAGATGCTCTTTATCGATTTCAGAAAATTATAAAGAATTTTCTGAAAGAGAATTTTGAACCCGAAAAATTGTTTTACTTCATAGATGGAGCAGTGCAGCATTTTAAAAATAAGTATAATTTTACAAATCTTATACATCATGAACATGATTTTGGAATTCCATGTGACTGGTACTTTTTTCCTACTGCGCATGGAAAAGGACCCTGTGATGGTATCGGAGGGACAATCAAAAGATTTGCTGCAAGAGCAAGTCTACAAGCATCATCTAAAAATGCTATTTTAACTGCTGATGATCTCTTCCAATGTTAAAAAAATACTTGACTGAAATGACTATATTTTTTAGTAATAACGAAGATCATGCATCGTGTGCAGATGAACTGGAAACTCGCTTTACTCTTTCGAAATCTATTCCTGGGACTAAAAAGTTTTATTCCTTTGTCTCTTCTGCTGATTCCACTTTGATTTTAAGAAAATATTCCACATCTTTGAAATATGATGTTTTTCTTAAAGAGAAAAAATTGAGAAAGCAAACAAAAACACAGAAGCGTTAAAAAAACTCCGACAGAATTTTATTATTTTACATTTTTTCTCAAATTAAGTTCTGTAAATAAGTTTATAGTTATAAATTTTGTTCTTTTCGGTAGTGTATATATTTATAATTGTAAATACGTTCTGTTCAGTTATACATACGTTCTGGTCTACTACTAATATAAATTTAGGTGGTACTGATGAGCTTCAATAAAAGCGAAACCAGGAAATTAAACTCTAATTGAACTTGTAAATTCTGAAGAATTCAGAAAAATATAGTTTTAAACTAAAATAGTTGCTGAAAGTATTACTATTTTACAGTTAAACGCTTTATAACATTGCGGCTACTTGACGTAGCGTATTCACGCGCATAAAATACCTTCTAAAAAATATCAATTCTTTTAATCCCATTTGCGGTTTTACATATTTTTGTAGGAAAAAAGTCAGGCTTTCGATATATTTTATTTAAAAAGAATCAAAATGAGCGCATGGGGAGAAAAATACAAAAATATTTTTAAAATTTTAAAAAATTAGTTAAATTTAAAAATTAAAAGCATTTTTAAAAAGCTGGTAAAAAATGCTTTAAAAATCACCCATAGAAAATTAAAATTGACTAATTGAAAAAAATTATGATTAATTGAAAATCACCGTATGAAAGCGAATAAATTCGAGCCCCTGTAACTTGACAGTCCGTCATACTAGGTCTACCATTTTTACAAATTTCATAGAGGTCTACTAATACTACAATTTAAAAGTAATTTCACAAAAATCGAAGGCTATACAATTTTTGGCGGTATCACTTGGTTCAGAATTATATAAATCCAAATTCATATTATTCATACTTAGTGACCTCGAAGACCCACTTGCAAGCCTATTTTGTGTTTATCAGAGCAACTAGTTTCTATTATCTTTTATATACTTTAAAATGAATACACTTGAGAAAATTTCTTCCTTTGCATTTTGACATATAGATCACTTAGAAAATATATTAAACCAAATAGATAGGCTATTAATTTTAATAAATTATGGTTAGAAAAAATTGAAAATAATCGTGTTCCTTTTTTCACTTTTTCAATTAAATTAAATAGTTTTGTATTATATTAAATTTTTTTAATTTAATTTTTTAATAAAAATTTTGTATGTATTACAGATTAAAGCTTACGAAAAACTGGAATGTCCGGAAGAAAGAAGAAAGCTTGCAAAAGAAGTTTACGATAACTTTATTATGAAAGAATTATTGGCACACTCTCATGTAAGTATATCTGTAAAAATAAAATTAAATCTAAAATACATAATTGTAGAATATTTGTTATTACAATCATATGTCATTATTCTGTATCAATAAAGTAACATTTGTTGTAGAGCAACACAGAGAAAAATGTGAAGATGAGTTATCCACTCAATAAAGTAATCCTTTATAGAATAATGTGTGTCAAGCGCACATTATAGTATTAGAAGTATATTGCTTAGTAATATGAAAATATCTTGTAAAGTTTCAGGGCGTATTTTAAGAATCACGTTATATAATACCGTTTAGAATTTACTGTCATTTAAAAAGGGGTCCCCTCGGAGCTCCCTCCCCTAATCAATAAAAATTTTAATTTAATATTTTGTGAATTTAACAAAATTGGATTTTTTTTTCAAATAAAGTATTAATAAAAAAATTATTAGAATATAAATATAAACCAGTTAACATAACTGAAATAAAAAGGTTTCGAATATGTTGTTTTATTACATTTAAACTTGACAGACATTTGTTAATTTACGATTTATACAATTAAAAATTATAATTCTTTAAAATTAGGTTATTATAAAATTATAAAAAAAGACATTGGTTTCTACAACTATTTTATCATTTTAAAGTTTGAGTGAAAAAATTTTATACTTGCTTATGATCATAGTAAAAGCGAATTGGATAATTTGTTTATTTGCTGAAAAATAAATTCTAGAATAAAGTCATTTTGTTAATAAGACGTTTATAATAATTTTAATTAATATTAATAATTTTTTTTAAATACTCGGTATAAAATTCGGAACAGATTTCTAAAGCTACATTTGAAAAAATTTGTTTAAACATTTAAAGTGTTTTAACTTTTTTAATACATTTTTTAAAAAAGGTTTTTTTTGTTTAATATCAAACAAATTTCATGTCGGAGTTTGAAAAAATAATAAACCAATTGTTAATATGTTAATAAAATTATTATAAACCAACTATATAAACAAATTGTTTACTTCCACAATAAATGCAGTGAATTTGTATGGAACATTTTACTCGGGAGGTTTTCAGGTCGCTGATTACGAATCTGAATTCGATTTTAAAAAATTCAAAATGGCGGACCACTAATAGTAATATTTATTTGTTTTGCTAACTTGACGTTTAGTTAACAAATCTCATACACTTAAGGTTCATACATGGATTTCATTAGAATGCAAATGAAGATAAAGAAGAAATGAAGATAAAAAACAAAGAACAAATAAAATTTACTCTTTGAAAAATCTAAAATCTCTAATCAATTAAAAAGTAATGTTATTGAAACAAATAAAATATTGTACTCTAAACAAATTATTACAGATTACTTTGACGCTAAGTGCCATATTATTTGGAATTCATGTATCTCTCATGCATATATTTGATCAGAAATTTGAAGCAAATTAGATCAAATTTCTTAGAAAATGGTCCGCCATATTGGATCCGCCATTTTGAATTTTTGAAAATCGACCTTAGATTCGTAATCAGCGATCCGAAAAACCCCCGAATAAGATGTTTCATAAAAATTTACTGCATTTATTGTGTAAATAAACAATTTGTTTATAAAATTTGTTTACAAAAATATTATTAACATATTAACAATTGGTTTATTATTTTTTCAAACTTTGACATGAAATTTCTGTGATATTAAACAAAATGAAGCTTTTTTCTCAAAAATATATTAAAAAATTGAAAAAAATTTTATTTGTTTAAACATTTTAAATGTTTAAACAAACTTTTAAAAATCTAGCTACAAAGATCTGTGTCGAATTTTATACCGAGTATTTAAAAAAAAATTATTGAAATCGGTTTAAAATTGAAGACTGTAGGGGGTTTTAAGACAATTAAAAGTGGGTTTGGTCCCACTGTGAGAGCCACCATTCTACTTCCTTCTGTGCACCTGTTAAAAGTTTCCATTGTTTTATTATAAATCCAACCGAAAGCGATTGCGGGGCATGCTGCTACCAGTACTACAAGTTTGATTAAATTTTACAATTTAATTTCTTTGTTTTTTAAAGTCGTGTCTAGGGTATTTTTAATTTTAACTTGCTTGTCGTGTGGAAGCTCGATTGTCATTTCGTTCGTGTTTATGATCATGCCGAGGAATTTACACGAATTACTAGCCTCCACATGAAATCCTCTTTATCGAGTTTTATTGCGGTTTGTAAATCTTCTATCTTAAAATGTTCTTTTTAATAAATTCGTTGGATTTTTTTAAATTTAAAATAAATCTGAGAGAGCCGTCTGATTTCGCTGTAAGAAAAAAAGATGATAAATACTGTGCCTCTGTAAATTTACATTTTTGGATAGCTTTGGCGAGAAGCAGTTTACCGATTACTATGTCTAAATCCTTGTTAGGTAAAATAGGGGAAAGTTCGGTTGTTTGATGTACTTCGTATTCGAGTTTAATAACGTAACCTTGTACAGTTGTAAAGGCAAATCGATCTTGTATGATCGTTTTCCAATTTCTCGCAAAGTGCTTGAACCTAGCGGCTGTACTTACCTAGCTTAGCGGCGGCTCTGGTGAGGCTGTGAATGGACGTAACTCTTCTTTGCCGGGTACGGTCTCTGTCTGTAGCTGCTTCTAGATGTGGATGGTCTCGAAAAACTGCTGTTCCTGTAACTCCCCCGTCCCACCTCTTTTTTGGCGGTGGAGCTGCGCCAGTTTAAAGCACTATTGGTTTTCGGCGAAATCTTGGTCTTCGGCTTCAGGTCCTTTGATAGCCTCTCCATGGCTCTGGAACTCTCGATTATGGATTTGAGGTTATCTCCGAATAATAACGACATTGGCTCAAATTTTTTGAGAATTTTTTGGATCCTGTCTTCGTATTTGCCCAGGATAGAAAATTTTTTAGCTTGAGTTAACGAGAAGAAGAGATCTAGAGACCCAGAACTTTGACCGAGTTTAATAGACTGGAAAGGACCAGTTCTCTTTCCAGAGGTACATCATTGTCGTGAAGGATGCTGTCGAGAGAGGACGATACTGCTGAGAGGGCTGTGCCTGTTAAATTTTGATATTCTTTGAAGAAGTCATCTTTGATAAATGCAGGCTTCTCACTCCTCCACTATTTACTACTTTTTTAATGAAAGGCTACTTTTTGGCTACTTTTTTAAGTAAAATGCTACTAAAAGCTACTTTTTCAAGAAATTATGAGTCGAAATTTTTTTTCAATAAGTTTTCGAAAAATATTTTTCTGAAATATACATATTTTAATTACAGATTTACAGTTTTCCGTCGTTTAAAGCTCAGTGCACAATACATTCGGGAATATCGTTCGCGAAAGTGAACGTAAGTTTGACCTTACGTGTCAAAAAATCATTTTTTACATTTTTGTTGATTCGGATAAAGTTTGAAACGCTCTTTAAGATGGTGAAAACCAAGAAGTCATAAGTTGATTAGAAGTGATGTAAAAAGTTTTTTAAAGTCAAAAGAAACAAGGGTAAAAATACGAAAAAACTGATTTTTCACACTTTTTACTTTACTACTTTTTCCTACTATTTTAATTTTTTTAAATGCTACTTTTTCCTACTATTTGAACCTCTAAAAGCTACTTTTTTCTACTATTTTTGAAGTCAGAAAAGAGTGAGAAGCCTGTAAATGCCTTGGGGTGAAGGTCCACTGAGACTTCTTCATTTAGGGCCGGAGCTTCGAGACAGAGATTGCCGCTTCTGAGAATAGACGAAAGAATATAATCTTTTTCCTTTTTGGAGGTTGAGCTTTGATTCTGCATGCTATATCGTCGCTGAGCTCGATTAGTGCGAAGGAAGCTATAGCTGTGTCAAGTCCGAGATAGAAATCTGCCTCATTCATGGGACCGTCCTCGTGGCCCTCTTGCTTCGAGTCGCTTTCCAACATTATTTCCACTCTGGGTACGTCTGGAAATATATATAGTTTTTAATTATATCTGATTTATTTGGCCTTAGTTAATGACTTTAGTGTCAGAAATCGGCTCTTTATTTAGGTACTTAAATCAACTTGGAATTGATTCTTAACCGATTAAAAATGTCGGACGGCGTGGCGTACCTAGATCTTTTTGACTGAAACTTACCCTCTCTTTTATCATTGTCCGTACCAGCCATCTCGACTAGAACTTTGTTCACTTCCGTTTCGAGATATTTAAGCTTCTCTGCTGGGTCCGTGAGATGGTGATTTTCCATAACGATGCTGACGATGATACACGTACGTTTTCTGCGAGGTTGCATCAACCAGCGGATTTTTTTTACTATATACTGTTTAAAATTGTCTAGAGCCTACAAATTTTATCGTATTTTGATGTTTTTTGTCTTCTACATATAGTTTTTGCACTTAAGGTCTCTTTTATCGTGAAACGTCACATATTTATTTCATTTTCACCAATATATTTGAAGTGTGGGACAAATCCTGATAGTTACCAGATTCAATATGCAAAGATTTTACTTATTTTGATTTTACAAGTTATTTTGCAGTATAAAATTTTAATTATTGTCTTAAAAATTATTCTCTGCTAATTATTTTTAAAATGTACCTAGATTGAAAATTCTATGATATTAAATTTGAGTACTCTGGAACTCCCGAAGGAGTCACAGGCAAAGTATGTGACATATATGTGACTCCTAGGTAATTTCACTTTGAAGCTGCTTAGAGTTCGAATATATGTCAATAGTTATGGTCGTACAAAGTTGAAAAAAGTGAAAAAACCTTTGCTTTAGTTTGTGCATTTAAAATGTATTTCTTCTTTTTTCACTAATTTTTAAATATAAATGCAGCTATAGTTAGCGGCACTACTATAGCTGCATCTGTAGATCAGACATCTTGGGGATTTCCAGTGTACCTAGACGTTTGTCTTGTAGTTCAGTATTTTATATATTTATTCACTCATGAATATATAGATGCTACTTTTCAATGTCCATTTTTCTCTGTGTATACTTCTTTTTTCTATATGTGACAATTATATAATGATATATTACTTTTGAAAGATATTTGTGATAATTTTGTCTTTTTATAGTTTCCAAAGTTATTTCATTTTAAAAAATAATTCTAATTTTTATGATGTATTACAGGAATACTCAAAAGATGCCGTTTCACATGTACACAAGTATCTTATGAAAAATGAGGTTCCTGTCAATTTATTCGAGGTGGGTACGTGATTTAAGTGATTGACTTTTGAATTATTTTAATTAAAGAAATTAATTTTAGTATCTATGCATGTAACTGTAGTTTAATATTTTTAGATTTATGCTACGATAGTCAATTATATTGATTTTTTAATTTAAAAAAAATTTTAGAAAAAATTATTGTTAGGATAACATTTTATAGATATTTATTTCTGTACTATTAGAAAAAATTGTTCTATTATGCAAGTAACTCCATTTTGGATCAGAAGTCAATAAATATATATTTTATAGGGTTTCTACCGGATAAGAAACTCTAAAATCAATCTAATAAATTCCCATAATAATTAAATTACTATAACCTGCATTAAAGAATTTGTGTACAGCTTCTTTATTTTCAATAAATAATTCCTTGGGCATTAAGTTTTATTGTAACTATGCCTATTTCTTTATTCTTTTAATCATTTCAAAAAATTTTTGATTCTCTGTTTCGTCATGTTGTTTGAATTAAGTTTCATTTTTCTTACTGCCGCTTATATGTGATCCAGTTTTAGAGGTACGCTGATTGCGTATCTGAAGTCAGTTTATAAAATAAAAAACGGCGGAACTGTTTGTGAGAAGCTTTAAGCTCGTAAAGCACTCTAATTTTTAAATGTTTGTGATCATAGTATTTACTATAATTACCTTTAAATTCTCGCTTTTATAATTTTTCAGAATGTTTTAATAACTTCCTTAAAACTGTGCCATGCATCTTTATCCATATTACTCATTTTATTTATAAATTTGTCAATCTTTTTTTTTATTCTAGGTAATTAAAACATTTCCCTTTTTTATCTAAGGACTTTACAGTTTCATTTCTCCTTGTTAAATATTTAAAGAAGGTGAAATTTCACCACCGTTGAGAGTTCAACCAGTGATTATTTGTTATTTTTTGAACCTAGTTTCAATAACATTCTTTTAGGTCATTTTTTACGTAATGATTCTTTCGATCTCTATACTGTCTTACAAATACAATAAACAAGGTGTTTTTGTAAAACCAAAAATAGTTTGACACTTTCATAATCTTCTTTAACTTCTGTTGAATGCTCCATATAAATTGAAACAAAATGATTAGTGATGTGAAAAAGAACTGCTTTTAGAAGAATCAATGTCTCCAAAAAATGTCAGCCATTTTGACCCCAGAAAGCTTTAAAGAATGAATGAAACTCTTTGCCCTACACGGAAAAAAACTACGTGAAATTTTCATTGACTCAGTACTTAACTTTTGGATAGGACTGAAGGTCCTATAAAAATTCCAACATTTTAAATAGTATTTAAGGGAAAGAACTAGAAAATTTCTAACACCTTGCATGAGAGTTTCAAAATCAGTCAATGAAAATTTCTAGCACCATAATTGAGTTTCATTGACTTTCAGAAAATAGTAGATTTCTGAACACAGGTGGCTGGAGGAAAAAAAGTTTACCTTAATGACCCCTAATTTCGATTGATATTAACAATCGTTTGTGTATCTCTGTACTGAAATAAATATAAATTGCATTTTTTGAAATGGTTATATTTTAATATGTTATTTTTTATTCTAATATTATTTATAATAGTAGCTGCAAACCACGGTGGGTATTGTCGTGATGATGGATTATGATTGTTTTTTAGTAGAATAAACATTTTAAAAGCATCGTTGATAAAAGATAGAAAAATGTCAGAAGCTTCATCGACGTCATTTAATTCGGTTAGAGCCGACTAATCCATTTCAGTTAAATAAACGTATAATAATTATTAAAAATTGAAAGAGGCAGTAAAGCGACTTTTGGAAATAGAAGCAGTAGTTCTTCAAATTTTACAAAATAATTCTTCAAAATTATCATTCACTCTCGATAGCTGGATCTCCGTATCAAATCGCTCTTATTTTGGTGTCACTGCTCACTTCATCAACAAGTCTTTGAAAATGCATTCACTAACTCTTTTCTTCATTCCATCAAATGGAAATCATTCAGGCAGAGACATTGCTGTAGCATTTTTTAAGGCAGTAAACAATAGTAACTTGAAAGATAAAATTCAAGCATTAACGCTTGATAATGCATCAACTAACACAATATTTATGAAGGAATTATCCACATTAATGAAATTTGATGTAGTTGATCAAAATTTCAAATGTTATGCACACATGTTAAATTTAGGAGTACAAGATTTACTTAAAGCTTTAAAAATTAATCATATTATTTCGAACAAAATTAAATGGACCAAGTGAAAAATCTCGAATTTATTTTCGTCGGATTTGATGAGCCTTTAAATAAAATAGCTCCAAAAAACCAAGTGGATTTAAATATTCGTTTCTGGAATAACGAGAAGAATCAGGTTTGTTTTTTGTACTTAACATCAGTTTTCCTTCATCACACTACATCTGAAGATCTACTTGAAGAAATTAGTACCAACAAAATTTTACAAATTCCACAGATGGACCTTATGTCAACTGGAAATTGATTCGATTATTTAACTCGAATGTACGTTGTACTCCTGGTACTCCATTAGTGTTTTTTTTATTTTGTAGTTTGACACTACTAAAAATTTGCATGACTCGTTTTGTAAAAGAAGATGTGATGTCAGAAACTCTTTTGCAAAAAATTTATATACTAAAGAAGTCAGACGGCAAATACGAAAACTTAATGTGGGCAAAAGATATCGGTCTTGGATATGCCACACGAAAAGCTTTGTGAAAATGTAAAGATGTTAATTCTAAGTAGATACTTCTTTTTAAAAGAAATTGCAGAATCTGCTTGCAATGTTTGGTAGCAAAGTTACTGGAGAAGTCTGCATTAAAATATCGTTAAACAGAAGCTTTGACCTGTTTGAATCCTTCCAAGATAGCTTTTTCAGCAACAGACGCAAAGATAAAACTGCTCACCTCCTAGGATATTCTTTTGGAAGCAAATATCTTTGATTCTGGTGTAATTCAAAAAGCTGATCGCGAATACCAAAATCTACTGTCTGATCAATATTTCATTGAGTAAATGAAGTTGTTTTCTAGAAACGATAATCGGTTAGACGACTTTTGGATGAAAACTCTTACAAGTCTACGACAAATTGAATCTGACAATGTTAAGAAAGTCTTAAAGACTTTTTTTTACATTTTCTCATGGAAACGCATCATTTGAAAGAGTATTTTTGGTGAAAAAAAGATGAAATTCTTGGCGAAAATTTATAAGAAGAAACTCTTATTTTGCTCTTCGAATTATTCACGATTCTGTATCGAAATTAGGAGGTCTTAAAAATGTTACAATGACAGATTCGCTTTTTCTTTCAATGAGAAGTGCTCATAGAATGTGGGAAGCTGCATTGGTGAAATGTAAAAATGAAACATAGAAAAGGAAACTGCAAAAGAAAATAAAAGAAAAAGAGAAAAGGATTTTAAAGGCACAAAAGAAAAATTGTCATCAGTATTAGAAAAAATAATTTTTTTTGTGTTTGTCTCAGAAAAATTTTTTCATGCCGTTTAAAAATTATAGTAAAGTTCGGTTGTGGACACTCAAATAGATTCAGTTGTGGACCCCACTTTTATTCTCAACAAATCGTAAAATATCGCAGTCCATAGAATTATAAGTAATTTCGTATAACAAGATTTTGTCCTTACATGGGGTCATAATTAGAAAAAACGTAGTTAATAAATGTCCCCTTAGCTAAGGTCCCTAACTTTAAATTCATATGCATAAGTTCGCTTAATATTTACTGGGGCACCAGATATAAGTCAAAAACAAAAAGGGTTTGTGGACACACAACAGAACCTACTCCCCTATTATACGTTTATTGTAATTTTTCAAATCCTTCTTGACGATTTTTGATAAATTTTTTCTCGACTCAGGAGTTACTAAGGAATCATCTGATGCCAAGAATTTGAAAAGGCATTGGAGGTAAACTTTTTTTCCTTCCAGCATTGTGAGACATGATATTTCTCTGAAAACTCAATAATATTTAACATTTTATTTTGTGAGAAACACAAAATAAAAAATATTTTTATAAATGTCAATTCTTGAAGACAAATTTATTAGCACTACAATGAAAAAAAATTGTTTTCAATTTTAGAGGATACCTCTTCTTTTCCAGCATTGTTTCCTCTTACATATCGGTACTAAAGTTTTCCTTTATAATTGAGAGAATTTTCTTCTTTTATAGTTTCTATTAAATATCAATTTATAAACAGTTTGAAGCTGCGCTCAGAAAAACAAAAAACAATTTAAAAATATTCATTCTAGTATAATTTTTTTTTAATTTTAGAGTAATAATTTCAATCAAAGAAGAAAGATTACAATTAATTCTTTTTCCTAAAGTAAGTTCATTTATTCAGATAAAATAATGGATAAAATACTCCATCATAAATCATACATTGACCCTGCTACAAAAAATAATAATAAGAAAATTTTTCAAAAATTTGTCATTAGAACAAATTTAATAACATTAATTTTTTTACTCAATGGACGTTTTCTGGTTTTGAGAATAACAAAATAATTTTTTTCAAATAATAAATAAACTTCAACTATCATTAAATTAGCAGTTTTGGTTTGCTTTACGATTATTCAGTATTCACAATTAAGTGATTTTTATAAAAATAACTTTCTATGAAATGATATCGACGTTTTATGTATATTCTACTATTTTGATAATATTCTATAAAAAATTTTCCATATTATTTTGAAGTATAACTCAAACTCGCTCTATAATATTATTAGTAAATTTAAAAATTTTTATAATTATATTTCAGTAATTTTTAACTTTTATTTTTATTTGTTTCAGGTTTTATTGCACTTGGTTTCAAATAATTTGTGTTTGTGATTCTAAAGTTTTAAAAAGATTTTATAAAACGGAGTTTATAAGATTTATTTACAAGAGTCAATGATTATAGTGAGGTAGTAAAAAATGAAAGAAGTTTGGATTCTTATGTAAAGACTTGATTTCTGCTTGGTTTCCTCAGTCTTGCAATGGAGCTTCTGGAAAGAGGACTGGAAATTGTGAGAAAATTTTAGATTTTTGTTTTACCTTTGTATCTTTGAAAAAAGAAAAGAATACTTAGAAACATGAACATTATTAATAGGTATTAATTTTTTTTAGATATTGTTATGTAGTATCTTAAAAGAATCGTTTTTGTTTTACATTGTTTTGAAGCTTATGCTTAGTAGAAAGCAATAAATGCATAAAATTTCTTTTCGTTTTTTAAACTAGCTAGTATTAAAAAGAATTATATTTTTGAAAATAAAAAGTTCTAAATATCTCGTAGATTTGCACATTTAATAAATTGATGTTATACATTTAATTAACATTTAACGATTTTTAGACATTTTGACAAATTATATTAAAAAGTACTTTTAAAAAATTTAAATTAATAATAGTTTCAGGCAGTACAAAAAGGTTTCACACGCATACGAGCAACATAATGTTTGCTCTATGCTTAGTGTTTAAATACTTAAAACTAAAATGTTATAATTTTTCCTAATTTTTAAAACACATTACTTTTTTGAATTTACATTTGGCTTTAGAATTGTATTCTAATAGAATATTTTAAAATAGTAAATAAATAGTAAATATTTTAAAATATCACATTCAATAATGGAATGTTTTTTGGAAAGAATATAATTATTGAAATTTTGCTATTACTCAAAGTTATTAAATAAATAGTCTTGGTAACATTTTGAATTAATGTTTAACTCGTGAATAGAAGTTTTTACAAAACAATTCAATTAATAGCATACAAACTTTTTCCTCTATCCTAATACGACTAAGTTTAAACTAATTCTTTCATGATTTTCGTAATATTTATCAAGACTCGATAAACTTAATAACTAGAAAACCTGATGTTGATATTATATTCAAAATCAATTAACATATCATTTAAATATATTTTCTTACATTTATTTTAAATTAAAAATAAATTCATTATTAAATGCAAAATGTATATTCCAAAATCCGAAAACGCTGATCCAATTTTTGACGCTGCCTATATTTCTTTAAATTGCTTTTGTAACATTAAAAAATTTAATGACTTACTAAGAAGTCTAGATTAATATGACTAAGTACTTACCCATAATTTGTATTTCAAAATTCGGAAGCGCTGATCCAATATGGTGTACTTGTATAATGAAAGTGGTATTACATGTAATTATAATTTTCAAAAGCAAGAAGTACGTATGAGTAACAAAAATATACTATTCGTTGTTTATCGTTTATATAAAACAAATTTTTGTATATTGTAATTCAGTTATCATATTAAAAAAACAATCGTAAATAGGAACGTCAATACTATCCTAATATGGGGATTGTATTCCCAGGGAGAAATGGACGACCGGCCTGGTGCATTCCAGCCGGCTGGGTGCTGGCACCAAAAAATTACATTTCAGTTTAAATAATTGTTTAATTATTATTATCAATATTATCATTCATTCTTAATTGGAAACAGTAGATATATTAATCTTTTGCTTTCACCCCTTCCTATTAAAGTTTATTAAAAAAATTACCCCTTTTCTTTATAAAATAATATTATATTAAGGCTCAAAGCTCTTTCAATTCCCAGTGTATTATAAATAGAAAAAACCATTTTTCGTAAATTTGATATAAAAATCTAGAAAAACCTATAGTTTCAAAATAAGCGAGCAGGATTTTTTTCGCCTGCAATCTTCTACCTTATGGCCGGCTTCTCCACATTTGTGATCATAACTCTTCTTCTAACAATGTAGGACACGAACCCAATCTTAATGTGCCCAATTTTCTCTAGCTTTTCAGCGACCTCTTGGTTGGTGACCAGGACTGCGAGCTTTACTCCTCGCTTATTTGATCTAAGGACCGTCACCTTCCTACTTCCTGCTGATACCGTAGAAAATTTTTTCATGGCATCCAGAACGTCTTTCCTTTCTGTAAGGACATCCATATTGCGGATTTCCAGCGTAGTTCGTCGGTCCGTCATCTGCACCTTACCTAAAGCTCTAATTACCGTTGTCACCTCCTCGGTGAATGATGCGTTATTTGAAGTTGCTCCAATTTTAATAAGGAGGTCTCCCTTTTTAGTGGGTAAAGCTCCCACAACCCTTGTTGTCACACTGTTATTCGTTGTTGTGGCTGTCCTTCTTCCTTAACTAAATTTGGCTTTGGTGCTGGTTTGGTACCCTTGCCTTCAGTCCTTTTAGGAGGTTTTTTCCTCTTTGTGTCCTTCACAAAGTCAGGACCGATTCTCTTCCGCTTCTGACTCTCTAAAACAACTTTTCTTAGCATTGCTGCGTTAAAACGGTTAACCAGGTTAATCCTTGGTAGAACTTTTCATTTTTTCTGGTCGCTTCTGCGTGCTTCTCCTTGTCATCCTTTATGAGCGATGTTAAGCTTCTGAGTTCCTCCTTGATTATTATATTGAGATAATCCTTCCTCCATTTTTACAATGGAGGTTAAATTCAAAATTTCTACTTGTTCGAGGGCAAACGAAAGAGTTCTAAGACAAAAATCATCAGCTAATGTTAACTACTTTAATTGTTAACTACTTCTATTTCTTGTCCTCCATATAAATATGGTTTAAAAATAGTCTAATATTAATATTTCCGTCCTATTGTCAACGGACTGACCCCTGCAACCCTGTTTACAAAGAAAATTACCAAGATCACTAATAAAAAAATGAATAGCAAAGAACTCAATACCTCACCCTTCATTACACCGTGAGTGACCTTGACTGATGTACAAGAAATAAATAAAGATATAACATTAAATTTTAACCATTATTACTGAAAAAATAATTTTAATATTATAAAAAGTTACGATTCTGTCATTATATCCCAACTGTAAATAATAAAAATATAGAAATTGTTTGCAAACTCACGTGAATACTCACATACTATTTTTTCTAATACACGTGTACCAATAGTACAAACGAGAAAGAGTGTTTATTACTGTTGACGGTATAAATGGTGTAATTTCGGTGCGTGTATTAGAAAAACGTATTTATTTACTAAATTTTATCGTTTAAATGATCTATTATTAAATTCCCTAAAAACTCAATTCACTAATATACGGTTATTTATGCTAGTTGTAAAAAGTAATAAAAATTTTGATTTCAGCCGTACATAGAGGAAATTTTCAACCATTTAAGGGGTGATCCGTTTAAAAAGTTCCTAGAAAGGTAAATTTCTGCTTTGCTTCTTTGTTTTATTTATTATCAATTTATTTTAAAATGTTGCACATTTCAAGAGCAAGCGAAAATAGGACATTAGTGCTCATATCCCTTTTATATTTCTGTTTAGATAAAATAATGTCTTATATCAACAAATCACAAGTACAAAGCGTACAAAGGCGCAATATAAAAAAAGTATGTTTATATTAGTGAAAAAGAATAGTATATTATGCATCCAGGGTGGAACTGCGTGTATTTGTGCCAGGCGAGATGTTTGCAGAACAGCGGCTCGTTCTATAAACATTGGGCGAGGCAGACAAACATGTCCACCCGTGGTGCTTATGTTATTTTCTACAAAACATGCAAGCAAAACTAGGGTTATCAAGTATTTAAGAATCTTGATAGTTGATTTGTCTTTACGTGCTCGTGTAACACATACCATTTTCTATAAGCGGTTTTGTTAAAAACAAAAAGTGTACTAATATTTCTGAAATCATCGTACACTTTACACAAGCGACCAGAGCCAATTAAATTGAAGCTATACAGTTTTTTTTGCGCGAAAGTTTTTTTCCCTGTGCGAGTTACTAGTCTAGAAATATAAATTTCTTGCCATGTTAACAAGGAAAAAACACCAAGTTTTTCGTGCATGCGTTGTAGATTCTCGGAGCGCCTAAGGCGCCCTCGACCTCTACTTGTGTCACAAAAAACCACGATAAACAAATTGATCAGCGTTTGTTCTCGTGTTACTTACGATACTTTTTATTCCTAATGCACAAAAGTGTCGATTTCAGATAGCAGACGACAGGAAGTAAAAATCATTCACTTGTTCGATTTGTATGAACATGGTGTTCATTTTCATTCGGTCGAACAAATGAATGACTTTACTCCCTATCGCACAGTGGGGCAAAAGTTGGTTGTCGTGGATAAATCAGTCTAGAGATTACAAATATTATATATACTTTTTATTAAAATGCATTTCTATTAATCTATGTTGCAGTAAATGAAAAAAAAAGTTCCAGATAGACAATATTTATAAGTGTAGACTAAATAAAAAATGTATTTAATTAGTTATGAACAAATCAATCTACGATACATAACTTTTTAAGACAAATGGACGTAGATTTCTAAAAGACTTTTTTAATGAAGGTGATTTTCTAATTTTCTTTCTTCTAATAAAAGTCATTTTCTAAAAATTTTTTTTAACAATATTAAAATAAAAATCGTAATTAACAAATAGAAATATTATAGGGATTATATTGTTAACAAATTGTGATAAGAAAATAGTAATTTTGTAATATTTTTTCTTCTTTTTCAAAAAGAAACATATAATTTTATATAAACAGAATTGTGATTAAGAAACAGAAAATATGTAAAATAATTTTTATTTCTTAATCTTAGTGTTTTAACAATTTTTAAACTTTTAACAAAATTATGGAATTTTATAAATTTTAGGAAAATAAATACTAGGGGAGAGTGGGGCAAACCGGACCGGTGGGTAAACCGGACCCCCTTAATATTTCCGAAATGGCGAAATTGTCAAAAGTTTTGTTTACAAATTTAAAACAACCATGTTTAGTATACCTTATTTTTTCAATCTAACAGTTTTAGCTTGCGTTTGTGCGACGAAGGGAGCAAAAGTTTTTTTTTAGTTTTTTCTACACTTTTACGAATTTTTTCTTAAGGAAATTCTGAGGAAATCGAGTAATGTTTCCAAATATTAGGTCTTAGGTTTTGAAGGTACACACCTCAGGAATATTTACCACCAAAAACTTTGATGAATTTGCAAAGCGTTTCTTTTTGACAAACATTTATTCTCAAAATGGGCCTGTGGGGCAAACCGGACCGTTTTCGGTGGGGCAAACCGGCCATAGGATATTTCCATTGAATTAAAGTTTCATAAAAATTATTTTTAAATAAAATGTTTCTTTCATTAAACTATTTACTTACAATGAAAAATAATTGTCTTCCAATGAGAATTGGACCCTTTAATATTGTTTCTCTGATAATGACAAACATTTTTATTTTTTTATTAAAAAAAATATTTATTTAATTAAAATTCAATCCCGTATTATTATTTTCATTACTACAACCATTGTTTACATGATTCTTTATGTTTTTTATTATTGTAGATTATGTAAATGCAATATTATAAATAAAAAACCAAACAGTCCGGTTTGCCCATAGGGAGGTCCGGTTTACCCCAGGGGGTGGGGCAAATCGGACCGTTTGCAAAATTTTTTAAAGTTAACACAGCAACTAAACATTAAAAGATAAAGTATAGGTGTCTCTGGGAAAAAGTTGCGCAATTAAATGATCTTTCAAACAAGCCTTCGAAAAATGAAATCGGTTGATTCGTTTAGTCACAAGAGTCAAAAAACCGTTAGGGAGTCCGGTTTGCCCCACTCTCCCCTATAAATCATAACTTTTCAGAAAAACTTTTTTTAGAAATGAAAACTTGTTAGAAAAACTTTTTTTAGAAATCACATTTCATTCGAAATCGCTTTTTTTTGCATTTTTAAATTTTGTTTATTGTATTTTATAAACAAAAATTAATTAGTAAATGCGCAACAATGTCAGTTTGAAAGATAAAGCCCCGACCCACTAAAACGTGATGAACGTTTTTCGTTTCTGGAAACTTATCATTGCATAAGAAGCAAGTAGCGTTCCTCTTACAATCCACGACCTTTTGATCGACTTCTTCGCACCTAAAGCACGCAGTCGATCTATTTGTCATGTTGCATTCTCCTGAAAGGTGACCATAGCCAAGGCATCGGTGACACCTCACTATCCTTCTGATCGGGCATGACACAAAACCAACCTTTATGCGTCCGAGCATCTCCATCCAGCTTTTCAGCCTCATCCGGTACGGTGACAACAACTGCGAGTTTCATCCCCCGCTTGTTAGGTCTAAGGACCGTCAGCTTTATGCTTCCTGATGCTTCAGGTCGCGCATCTTCAGTGTAACCTTTCGGTCCCCATTATGCATCTTGCCCAAGTCACCCACAACTCTTGTCACTTCCTCAGTAAACCCGTTCTAGTCTGAGGAACCTCCTATCCTAATAGGGAGGTCTCCCTTCTTAGTTGGTCTTGCTCCAACTACTCTTGTCTGTCTTGCCACTGAGTTCACCTCCTTACGGACCTTTCCCAGCATCTCGGCAAATGACCTTTCTTCCGCGACCCTGACAATCATTGTTTATCCTTCAGCTACCGACCTCACCCTACTTCCATGACCTGGTTTTGGGTTTGGTGTCTTAGTTTTCACTAAGCTTCCAAAGCTAGGTTTTGGTGTCCTTCTTTTTCTTTATCTGCTTCGTCACCTCTGGACTACTTTCACTACTTCCAAAGCTAGGCTTTGGTGTCCTTTCTTTTCTTTACCTGCTTGGTAACCTCTGGACTACATTTCACTTTTCTTCTTTTTCCTGGAGCAGTTCAGCACGACATTTCTAATGACTTTTTGTTTGGAATCGCTCTGGTCTTCTCTTCCGATCCTCACTTATCTCTTTCGAAATGGACATACCATGGTAGAAGCGCGCATCCAGCTTCTTCGCGGCTTCATGCTTCTTCCTAACCATTTTTTTGTCAGATTCTTCAGACCGTTTCTAATCGTCATATTGACGTTCGATAGCATCAGCAGAAGCGTTGCTGAAAACGCTAATGCAGCTGCCTACACTTAAATCACTACCTCTTCTGGATCTTAGTCCACCATTATCGACGCTGGTGTGTGTTTTTCTAGGTCCAACCACTTTTTTTACTTGAATTCTTTCCACGATGATCTGTAGCAGTTTTAAAGTGTTTTTGCCCTCCTGCATGCACGGGCCACCGGCCATCACTCCCACGCTATGGGCTTGACGATCGAAACCAAAAGGGGATTTATCCGAAGCTTTTTACTGTAGGTAGTTATTTTTTTACCTCTCATTTCCATAAATCGTAGGTTTTGGTTGCTTATCCCAGCACACTAAAGACGGCAATGATGTTTGACAGTGGTCAGCCAGCTCTTAGTTGTCTCGTATCGAGGGACAGTCGTTAGTTACATAGACGTTAATACAGCATTGACGACGCATTGATGCGACGTCCATGATAGCCAAGGGCACGTGAACATTAAAAGTTTGGACGTAAAGTTCGATGTATCCCTCCAAGATAGCAGGAAGTTTCTGTCAGAGTTTATCCTCTAGTTCATGTTATTTACTAATGAACTGATGAACCAAAGTTATTAAAAATCCATTTTATGGTCATTTTCTGTGAGATGTCATTTTTATTGATTAAACTAATTACTAAAATTATAAATATATTTTATGGTCATTTTCTGTAAGATGCCATTTCTATAATAACTTTAATTTATTAGTAAACAATCTGAACTAAAATGAACTTTTTCTCTTTCAAATTGACGCAATGAGAGCAATTTCATTCAAGTTCCCTCAATTTTAAGAGAAAAGAATGAATTTCGTTTTGAAATGATCCTTAGATTATTTTCATTCAACTACTGAGAATTTTCCGCAGAAAATGCAAAAAATTATTAATTGGAAATAATAATAAGACTTTTTTATAAAAATATGTTGTCGTATTCAATCTTGTTACTTGGCTTTTTCCCTGAAACAGACGTAGAAGTTTCAAGAACGATGTATGTATCTATCAACATCTAATGGTATTTTCGCTTAGTCCATAAATTCTTCCTACACGATTAATTCGATGCATCTCCCGCACAAATGTTGGTCCATGAGGTTCAAAGTCATCGATGTTGTTAGGAAAATTCTGAAAAACAAACATGTGAATCATTTCGTGTAATAGTGTCCGTGAGATTGCATCTTCATCTAGGATGTCATCGTTGCTGCAATGAAGAGGAATGCTTATTGAGATGACACGAGTGCCAAATGTAGCCAATCCACAATTACTTCGGCCATAAGTATATGAAAGGGTAAAACCGGCAGAACGAAGTGTACCGTTGAAAAATATTCGATTAAAATTTGTATACAGTGCGAAAAGGTTAGGTCTGTCACTAGCTGGTACACGTGAGCGATCGCGATAGGCGTAGGGTACTATCCTAAAATCAGTGACTCCACTGGAACGAGTACACGACGAGCGACAAGAGCGTCGGGACATGATACGTGTTGTCACGCGAACGGACGATCGCAAACTGCCGCCGCAGGATTGCCAGACTCTAGTCTCGAGAAAGCGCGGCTTGAAGCTGGTCGAGGAGCCCAAAAGCGCCACTACAAAAGTTAAATAAAGTAAATTGCAGTCGGTAAACTGAGCAGCTATCATTTTCGCCATAAAATCATTGTTGGAAGCTTCCATTTTGAAAAATTCTTTCAACTCGTGCCATTGGTCAATAATTTGACAACATGCTGATAGCCGCATATGAGCCATCGCGTTTTACTAAGAGAAATTAATTAATTTGGATTGGATTGAAAATCGTTACTCGGGGGTTTTCGGGGTCGCTGATGACGAATCTCATGTCGGTTTCTAAAAATTCAAAATGGCGGATCCAATATGGCGGTCTTTATTATTCTAACGATTTTTTTAAATGTATTCCTCGCGGTTTTTCGGGACCTATGATAACGAATCCTATATCAATTTTTATAATCTGAAAGTCTTACGAATTGTTTTCTAACAATTTTTCTAACAATTTTTCTAAGGGCCCTTAAGATCCCTTAAAGATCCGGAGCTTCGATTATTAAAAAACCGTCACCATATTCATAATCAGGGACCTAAAATCCCTAGAGTAACAAGTTTTAAGCAAAATCGATGAATTTGTTTAAAAGTGTGCGCTAAATTGAATTTCGTAAAACTAACATCGGATTCATAATCATCGACTCCAAGAACCCCGAGTAACAAGCTTGAAGCAAATTATAATCTTTCTTTAACAAAAATTAAGTAAAATCGGTTAAGAAGTGAGGGCTCTGGACGATTATGAACAGTAAATTTCAGTTTGGTCCCACTGTGTAGCGATCAACAATTAGAAATCAATTAACTATAAGTTTAACAGGGTATTATAAATGTAGAATATCCTATTTTCCGCATATGCTCACAATGTATTATATTAATTTTTTAAAAATTGTCATTTTGCTTAATTCCAGTGAAAAGTACACAAGATTTTGCCAGTGGAAAAATCTCGAATTAAATATTCAGGTAATGATAGTAATATTATTTTTTACAGTTAATAATAATGATGTTTAAAATATTATATGGATTTTTAAATTTGTTATTTCAGTTAACTATGAATGACTTCAGCGTACATAGAATAATTGGTAGGGGTGGTTTTGGCGAAGTTTACGGATGTCGAAAAGCAGACACAGGCAAAATGTATGCAATGAAGTGCCTCGATAAGAAGCGCATTAAGATGAAACAGGGTGAAACTTTAGCACTTAATGAAAGGATAATGCTCGCTCTAGTCAGTACCGGGGTAAGTTATACAATTTATACATTTTTTTACATTTTTTTTTACATTTTACATTTTTTTTTAATATACATATAAACAAAATATTTTTGGAGAACAGGAACATAGTATAACATTGTACCTATGAAAATAGTTTTTAAATTTAATTAAATGGATATTATTTTTTTGCTTGAATATTTAACCTTTAATAGAAAGTATCAAAAAGAAAAATTGAATTAGAAATTTAGGAAAACAATTTTATTGAATCCGGAAGAATATCAATTTGATTAGATTTTTGTATCGAACATGATTATTAAAACACTTTCTTTGCAATACATTCTTAGTATGATTGAATTACAGGTTGATTGCCCTTTTATAGTATGTATGACTTATGCCTTTCACACACCTGACAAACTTTGTTTTATACTGGATTTAATGAATGGTGGCGATCTTCATTATCATCTTAGTCAACATGGCGTTTTTAATGAACCAGAAATGAAATTTTATGCAGCAGAAGTAATCTTAGGTCTTGAACATATGCACCGGAGATATATTGTTTATCGAGATCTTAAACCCGCGAATATACTTCTTGATGAACACGGACATGTTAGAATATCTGACTTAGGATTAGCTTGTGATTTCTCGAAAAAAAAAACCACATGCAAGTGTGTAAGTACCAACTTGTATGTGAATGTTGATTATGTTGTTCTATGTGTATTTCGTTTTTCTCTTCGATAATTTAATCGTAGTACCACTTTTGTCAAAATGTAAAACTTAAGCGTATAATTATTTTTGACAAACAATTTTTCAAAATATTAAGAAATCTATTTATTAAATGGGGGCCATTTTTATTTTATTTTTATACTTATATTAACTGAATTTTAACTCGTTCATTATACAGTGAGTTCTTGCGAGTCGTTCAATTCGCAAAAATTTTCGAGATCACAAAACTCACAAGTCGTTCAACGTATAAGCCACGCCTCCAGGTCAATTTCAGGGATGTGTGAAGCAAATTTATCTCCCTAAAAGAAAGACAATATTCAATGGCTTTGGTCCGTTTAAAATGTACAAAGGAATTAAATGACTGGTGAATCGGACACTGATCAGCTGTTAAACGACTCGCGAGAACTTACTGTACTTGCATCTCATACAATCACTTTAATAGAAATAATTATTTTTCAGCGGCACACATGGTTACATGGCACCCGAAGTTCTTTCAAAAGGCACAGCATATGACTCTAGTGCTGATTGGTTTTCGTTCGGATGTATGTTATATAAGTTATTAAAAGGACATAGTCCATTTCGACAACATAAAACAAAGGATAAACATGAAATTGACAGAATGACTCTAACTATGGTAGGTATATAAACATACGTTAGATAATTTACAATTCTTATAATTCCTCTCATTATTAAATTAATTAACATTTGACAAACGCGACTACATTTACCATAAGAATCAGTGAAGTCGGTACAGTAGTTTCCTGTTATTCCATTTAAACCTTATGATTTACATTGATTCATATGATAAATGAAGTCGGGTCTGTCAAATTTTGCCTTTACCACTTTTTAATAAATTTTCACTGTTTTGTTTCGTAATCGGCATTTTTATATTCCGGTACAATTGTGCTTGAAATTTATTATGTACACAGAAAAACGATTTACTTAAATGCAGTTGCACACTCTTACGGAATTTAAGTTGTAATGTGAGTCAGTACACTCTGCATGAAAGTCATTTTCAAGTCAAAAACTTTAAAATAAGTTCCGCGCAGTGACTAAAACTTAGCTTATGTCGGTAAAATAGTTTGACGTTATCTGCTTTAAGACCTAAGCACAACTGGGTCGGGTACCGGAAACCATGGGCTAAAATAAAATCCGTATTGGCTCATGCTTACTGAATAAAACAGTGGTGTACAATTTAGAAATAAGAATAAAATATAAGGAATTTTTTACTTGATCCACGTGGACACTTTTTAAATAGTATTTTTAGTTTTAAGACTATTAGAATCATTAAAAAAATAACCAAATAAATTTTTTTAGAACGTCGAATTACCAGATACGTTTTCACGAGAATTGCGTTCACTTTTGGAAGGTTTACTTCAACGAGATATTAATAATAGATTGGGTTGCCGAGGGGGTGGAGCTGATGAGTTAAAAGAGCATCCATTTTTTAATGGCATTGACTGGCAACAGGTTTATCTTCAAAAGTACACACCACCACTAATTCCACCTCGAGGTGAGGTAAACGCTGCTGATGCTTTTGATATTGGTTCTTTTGACGAAGAGGACACTAAGGGAATCAAATTAACTGACGCGGATCAGGATCTATATAAAGATTTTCCAATGGTTATTTCTGAAAGATGGCAGGCCGAGGTTGCTGAAACAGTATTTGAAACAATTAATCAAGAAGCTGATAAGGTATGTCTGTATATGTTTCGCAGCTAATTAATTTTTATACTACACATCTTTTAATATAAAAATACTATTTCTCTCTTAGTTCTTTAATTCTTATAAAATTATAATGTACTATCATTTATTATTCTAATTATATAATTGAACACGAATGTTGTGCGGATTCCCTTCTGGTTGTTTTCAGTATATTATTATAATTATTTATACCCAGAATCCCACAGGGTCAAACAAATGAATGACTTTACAACCTCTCGTTAGCTATCTAAAAAATTCATTTACGATGAAATCACACTGTAACTCATTTTTAAAAATTTTAAATAAAACAAAAAACAATTTTCTGTAATTTTTCTTAATTTTGAAAATACTTACTCTTACTTAAGCATTATTAATTGTTTTAAGAATTAAAAACAATGTGTTTGTAGGTTGAAAACAAAAGAAGAGCAAAAAAAGTTCGATTTGAAGCAGATGAGAAAGGTTTGTTTAAAAAATATTTGTTAAATTAGTAATATTGTAAAAAAATGTCTATTAACAATTAATCATGACCTAGTGGAAAAAGGAAGGTCTAACCAACGTTGATTCGATGTCTAAGAGGTCTAAAAAGACCCATTTAGACGTCGTTAGACCTTTCATTTCTCGCTGGGGAAGAGACTGTGATTTTAAATGAATAACGATATTCGTCTTTACAGGATCTGATTGTATTTTAAATGGATACGTTAAAAAATTAGGTGGTCCTTTTGCCAGTGCATGGCAAACACGTTATGCAAAGCTTTATCCAAATAGACTAGAACTTCACCCAGAATCAGCTGGCACACGTCCTGAATTAGTGTTTCTAGATCAGGTACTACTTTCATATTGCATATTACATTTGATGGATGGCATGACAAAAGAGATCAAGTGACAATTTTACGAAAATGAGATAGTTTCATAAACAAGTTGTGAATCCAAATGTTCATTACATGAACATTTTGCTTCCTCATTTCCACTTATGCTGTTCAAATTATAAATAAAATCATCTCGGAAGATAATTCCAAATTTTTCGAAGGATCTTTTTCCCATTCAATTCCTCAGCTTTATATTAAAAACTAATTTCCCAGTTTGACTTTGTATTTATATTTTTTTTTAATTAATGTTAAAAGAAAATATGCCCATTTGACGTAATTCCAAAACAGAACACTTTTACTTATTTTTCTAGCTAATTTGTAAGTTTATCTTAACAAATTGTATTACCACTGGTAAAGCATAATACTATCTCGAAATGGTTTTTTCTTAAATATCCAGGAGAATTTTTGAATGTGTTTTTTTGGCTTCCTGTAAAATCATAAAATTAGCGCTTGACCTCTTTTGTCATGTCACCCTTCATTTTTATATTAAAATTATTATTTATATTATAATTATCATATAAATAATAATAAACTACTTATAAAATATTACCCATGTGAATATAGCTGCATTTAACACCGTCATAATGTTAGTTTTAGCATGATTTTTCTACAGTTTATTCTGTGTAGTAGGGAAGATGGAGGGATTGTCAATTCTTTTAAGATTAAACTGTCATTTGACATTTTGAATTTTTAAAAACTGATCATAGATTTGAAGTCAGCGACTCCTAAGACCCTACTACACCAGGTTTTACAATAATCGTTCGAATGATTCCAAAAATTGTTAAGGGTGGTTTCTACCCCTAAAACCGAGTTTGGTCCGATTTAAGAAAACATATATTAAATATAATATAGAGTAATAACAATTTTATTTAATTTTACAAATAAATTACTCGCAGACCAGAAAAGCTACAAACCGTAGCGCGTAACAATAAAATAAGTGTCGAATTTTTTTACTGACAAAGCTGGCCCCTGTTTCTCGGGGTAAATTCGGATTGCCATACAGACAATATTATGCGACAGTTAAACTAGGCACTAAATTCTTTGTAAAAGTTAAAACAAAGTATCACGTGTAAATTACTTTAATTACTAGAATTAAATAGTACATTTAACTACAAGATTTAAACATAAAATAACAATTTTTTGAATACTGTGAATAAAACAAGACATTCAATTATTTATCAATTCCAACCAATAATTTTGTAGCATAGGCAGGGCCTTTTCTAGAATTTACTGCATAAACAGATTTCTCAATAAATGACCACACAAAGTCACAAAGGAAAGGAAATGACTTTAAAGCTGTGATACATTTGTAACAGCTTTGGACAACTGTCAAATGATTTTGATAATTGTATTGTTCTTTATTAATATTAACAAACATTTTAGGGCTTTGCAAATATCCTATAATGACAATATAAGAATGAATTTCTTGCCTTAAAGTTTTTAACCACTTCTCAAACATTTCTATTTCCTCCTTAACCTGTTGGGAATTCTTTAAAAAATACGTTTGAAACAATTCCAAGTGGAAAACTGAAACACGCGAAACTTTTAAAGTATGTTTCTGATGTTAGAAGTCTCGTCTTCTTTTCATACTGATTAAATTTGTTCATGCGATCTTCAAAAGTCATTTCCCATGCTGCTGTTACATCTGATAAAGTGTAAGCTTCTCTATTTGAATCTGTTAAACAGTCTAATTTATCTGAAGCTATAAAGGAATTGCTGTTTAATATTTTAAGTTATGTGTAATATAAAATATAGCACTTAAAAATTTGATAGTGACTCTCATTTTTTTTATCGCAGTTAATAGTCGAGCTTTCAAACATAAAGATTTTAGCAACTCGCAAATCTTTTCTCACAACTCTATAGTGATTGTATAAAACCCCCTCTCGCGGATTTAGCATCATTATTGGTATTTTCAGAAAGTGAAATATAAAACAGGTCAGGATCTTCCGTTGGAAATAATTCTAAGTTAAACTTGCTCAGCAGTATTTTAAATTTTAACTCACTTGTAATTAATAGGATTTTTCAGTATTTCGTTATAAATTATTAGGTCTTTTAGTTTAGAATTATTCAGATCTTTTTTTTCTTTATATTTCCCTAAAATGACTCGACCGCCTAAAGATGAATTAGAAAAAAAACATTTTTTTTGAATGTAAAACTATCTGCAAAAAGTACAAAAACATACAATAACATAATAAATATAAATAAATTTAATCGAATGTTAAAAATAAAATGAAACATTTCACTGCAAATATCTACTGAAGGTGAACTCCACGTCAATTCATCACAGATATTTTCTTGACTAATTGGGATTCGGTTAATTTTTCGTGTATACTCCTTAAGCGATAGAAAAAAGACCCCCAAATATTTTTTGAAAAAAATAAAAAAATGGCGGAAATACGACACTTTGAATTTTTGAGTACTGTTTTTTTAAAAAGTTCATAACTTCTATTCTAATAATCCGTTTTTAATTTTCAATATCAGAAATTGTTCATAAAAAAACATATTTCAAACTAAAAAATATAATAAAAAAATGTCTTGCACTATTTTTGACAATTTTGAAACATAAAAATCGCTATTTAAAAAATATGGAATTTTCAATTTTTTTATTTATACCAAAAGATGCCAAAATTTGGTTTTTAGATGATCTGGTAAGTTGCATTGTGGGACCGCCATGGGGTTTCGAAAAAAAATTAAATTTAACGTGATGCATGATACAATTTTGTATTACCTTGATGCACAATTGCATAGAATTATTCTACCGTCTTCTTTTTCCACATTGTTTGCGACCAACTTTATGAGGAACTTCCTTTTCTGAAATTTTTAAAATCGTCGCAACGTTATATTCCTCTGAATTCGAAAATGGTTTTGTCTTCACTTGTGTCTTACAGAATTCGGAATGAGAGCATGTACTTGGTGTGTTCTAGAAATCGTAACGGAATTCTTAAATCGTTCACTTGAAAAATTTGCTTTTTCTTCATATTCTTTCTTATTGCAGAATTCTACATAAATTTCATTTAAATGAACCATTCAAAAAGTTAAATGCCCATTCAAAAAGTTCTTGAGAACTCGTAATTTGATTATTGTAAGGGCGTTGAAGGTTTGTTGTCGTAGCTGTTCTTTTGATGGTTACTGCTATCCCGTTGCAGGGCTCTTTTCCATGGGAAGTTGCATGGAAATGCCATTTTCCTGGACAGCCAAAATCATCCTCATGATGAGTGAGGTTAACAAAATTTTTACGATTTTTGTACTTTGCTGCTGAACCATCTGTAAAATATATTATCTCGCTCATCATAATTCCTTTTTCGTTCAAGAAGGCTATTATTCCGCCTCGGGCTTCGCCCTCGGCTCCAACTCGTGTTGCCTGTTGCACGAGCTGAAGATGAGTGGCGCAATAACGTCGCTTTTCTATAAACTCCGCTTTCGAGAACGAGTATCATACACTATTTTATATAATAAGTGCATAGTTTTTACAAAAACTGAGGAAAAAGTGTGGTTTAGAGGTTATCTGAGAGGGGGGAGACACTTTGTCACAGACGATCCGAACCGATATACATTCAAAAGTACTAAAACGTTTTGTCGCGCGGGGGGGTTCGGGGGTCTCCCCCCGACGGGGTCTAGGGGCAGCGCCCCGGTCGGGGGGTTCGGGGGGCGAAGCCCCCCGACTACAAAAAAAACTAAACTCAAAATAATAATTAAATTAACTAATTTTTTCAAAAAGGACATGTTATGAAGCCTCAAGCCACAGGACGCTTATGGGGGCGAAGCCCCCCGCAACAAAATGGCGTATATATGTTAAAAATAAAAAATACTGTATTATTTAATAAGAAATAGAAATCAATTGTAATACATACATGTAATAGCATAATGTGTCATAGGAAATTCTAAATTCAAAATGCTGTTTCTATAAAAAAATTCCATTAAAACAAATAGTAAATCTTAGATATAAAACATTTATTTATAAAAGAACAAGTATTTTATACATTCAGATAAAGTAATTTTACTTTTATAACAGTTATAGTACGTTGTATTAAATTTACTTTACATTTTAATTTTTTCTAAGAATGCGTTTAATCACAATATTATTATTTAAATATTAATAGATTATTTTTTGGAATTTTTACGTACATATAGCTTTACTTTAATTACGTTATTGCTTAGCAAAATTAAATGTGACTTGACAATTATTTAAATTTAGAGAAAATTTTTCGTTGTTTAATAATTTTGTTAAATCCGATGAATTTTCCTTGTTTTCAACAGTATCAGAAATTCGTGACGTGGATGGGCCAGTATTTTCATTTTCTTTTGATTGGTTTATATTCACGGCGCTGCTAATCTGGGCACAAATTTTTTTTTATTATAAACTGAATCGTTGACGTAGCTCATGACAACCTTATCCGACTTCCATCCGCCAAGTCGCTTCAAGGCCATAAGATCTCCTTCTTTATCCGCCAAAATCGTCGCCGAAGTACGACGAAATGTGTGCCCAGTGTAGGATTCCGGATTTTCCAATTTTAAATATTCGGCTATCTTTTTAGGCATAGATCCAAAGAAATTAATACCCATTGGTTGTTTCGTGCATTTCCCATCACGCAATTTAAACAACTTTATTTCTATTTTATTTATTTCTAAATACTGTCAGCTGTGATTTATAGAATATGTTTATTTAAATTGTAAAATATGATTTGTAAAAAATACCTTTATGGCTAAATACTGGTTATCGGGTGCCTCGTTCAAAAACTTTTCAACTTGTTCCGGTTCTAAAACGTTCGTCTTCTTGCTTTTAAAACCTTTTCCATTTTTTGTCAAAAAAGCAGACAATTGCTTGTACTGTCCAATATCCAGGTTATGAAAATTCAAAATCGTTTTTTTCAACATTGAATATTTTGCCCAAAGACTCGTAGGCGCGTACTTTTCACTTAAATTGTCGAAATAAACGAGAAGTGTGTCTTCTGAAAAAGAATTCGTGTTTTCTCGCTGCTGCCATTCAACGAATTGATCGTATACGGCTCTGTAATGATCAGCTGATTTGTCGGGAAGCAGATTTCTAGTTACACGTCTGGATGCTTCGAGTATATGCTCAGCTGTAGTTTCTTTGTCACACGTCGCTTTAGATAAATTTATTTGATTTATCTTTTTAAAAGATTTTTTACTGCACATGCGATTATATATATACTATAAAAATGATACACGCAGATACACGGATATCTGTTCAATCTCTAGAAGACAACATAGACAAGAAACCTAATCTGCAGAACAGTTTGAGAAATAGATTCCTCTCGGCAGATGGCGCGTCGGAAGCAATGTGTAAAATACATGAGTCAAATAGTGTAGTATAATGTCACTAGAGTGTTATAAAAGTTCTAACAAGTGTGTCATAATGTAACTATCCTGTTATAAAAGTGTGATATAAAGTAACTAGCATTAATTGCGCATGCGTCCTGGCCATTATCGCTTATTTATAACATCGGCTGCTATAATACGCGATTTACGGCACTTTTTCCATGCGTCGTAAACAACACTTTATATGCACGTATTATATAAAAAACATTTTTAGAAAAGTGGGGGCAAATATTCCAAAAACGAGGTTTTAGGGTATCTCCCCTACTTTTCATAACATCCTGATAGGCAAGTTTGGCTACCGGGATCATAAAAAAGTCAAATTTTGCACTCCTGTTTAATAAAATTAATTAGAAGATTTTCGGAATGTTTTTAAAAATCTTGGAAAAAAGTTTGAATGTTAATAAAACAATTTTTTCATAGCCATGGTCGTTTTTAGTGTATAAGAAAGTGAGAAACTAGAAAGAGTGCTATATAAAAATAAATCAAAGCTTTTGGCAGTACTGGTAAAATAATGGCTTAGTAGCATGGTAATATTACAGGCGTCTAATTGCTCCAGTACTTAACTCCAGTTTTATATTGTAATGTCTGACTGGGTTATGATTATATTTATGGAAACAGTAGATAAGATTTAGTATATTTGTCACTAATTAAAATAATTATGTTTTTAAAAAATGATTTTAATGTTAATAGGTAGAAGAAGTTGCTAGTGATCTTCAACATGTAAAAGGAGAACAGTGTATAGTAATGCGCACAAGGGATGCCAAAATAGTCCTAACTAATCCGGTAAGATGTCACTTCATTAAAAGTACATTTATTTGTTAAACATTTTGAAGATTTTGAAAGCTGTAATAATCCTATTAAATCACTTACAAAATTTAAGATTTTATAGACATTAAAAAAATGGGGTTATAATTTTGTAGCTGTATATTTATATTTCTAAATTAATTAATTTATATGTCATAAAATAAATATATTAATATAATGTAACTAACTTTCGGGCTTTCAAGTGCTGTGTGATCGGCAGTATTTTTAAAGTTCTTTTGCACATCTTTGAAAATTTAATTGACTTTTGTTTGAACAATGCTTATAACTTTTGAATTCTGTACAATAATAATTGTGCCAATTAGTGTTACAAAGCATCAGTTTCAAACATGATTGTACAAAGTAACATGTTAATTTTTAAGGATAACGTAACACAATTTTTTACCATTCTAGATTTTATTTAACATCAAACTTTAACCATCTATTTCTCTTAGTGCCAAATTCTTTATTTTTTAAAATCTACTTACAATCTTTTATTCTATATTTTATATTCTAACTTTAAAAAAGTTAGAAGTCATATATTAGTTATAATGAAAAAATTAAAAATATTTTACAGTGTTAGTTACATGAGGGGCACCTCCTATTTTAATAAAATATGGTATACGAACGTATTTTGATATGCTGATTACGAATATGAAAGGGAAAATTGTCACAAATTTGATTTTCATTGTAGCAAAATGTCTACTGTATAGCAAGCTTTTCGTGAAAGGTTGCTCTAATCTTGCTATAAAAGATTTCTGTAAGCTTGCTTTAAAAAATAAATTATTATCCCAAAACTTTGCAGATTCAAGATTTAGAATCTGTTTATGGGCAGTATGCAAGATGAAATATTGTGCTGTTTTAGCATTGCACAATTTAAAATATCTTGATAAATAAATACATGCGAAACAATTTTATAAAATAAAACGTTTTTTATTACAAAATTTTCTATGTTATAACTATTTAAAAAATTTTTTTGTAATCAGCGCATCAAAATACATTAGTATACCAAGTTTTATTAAAATCGGAGATTCCCCTTACTTGGAAGTACACTCAAAATTGTTATTTTAATATTTAATGAATTAAAACAAATTTTTACTAATTATGATACTTCCATTGAATTACTACGGAAGATTTTTTAAATGTATTTAAAGATAATTATGCCATCGTATTATAAATTAATATTCATATTTAATTTTTTAGGAGGACGAAATCAGTCTTAAAGAATGGGCACTATCGTTACGAATGGCTCATAAGAATTCAATGGAAATGCTTGGCAGTATGGCAAGGAAAGCTGGTAAAATCTATGGGACTGAACGCGATGTAGTGTCACCTCCAACGCAGCGTTCAACAAATGGAAACTAGCCCATTTTTAAATATTTATCACCACACTCCAATCCCACTGCCCGCAGCAGCGATAGCAGCAGCAAATTTTTTTATACTATTGAAACTAGTGAAACAAGTGACATCTATTGGCACTGAGAAATCGTGGGCTTCCTCTCAGAGCTCGACTATCATTCATCTTCAATTCCTTTTACTTCTCTGGGTCCTACAACCGTAGAAATAATTCTGGAAGCATAAAGGCGAATAGCGTCTCGATGCGTAGTCAGAGTAGCGAGTAGAACCGCATCAATTTATGAGTAATCCTTAAAAAAAACATATTCCAATAATCTATTTAACGATGAAAAAGGTATATTAGATGTGTTAAACCAAACTGATGAAATTTTTTAAGTACATTTTTTGAATACTCTATAAAGTACGGAAAATTCTTTATTAATTTTTCCAAAGTTTTTAAACAAATTATAAGAAGTGTCGAGAAATTTAATATTAAAAAGATAATTTTAAATACTAATTTAAAGTTAAATGTTACATTAAGATATCTGTTGAATACAGTCCTAATAGAAAGTTTATAAAGTATAATATAAACTTATTACTAGAACTGTTATTCAATAGTGAACTTAATAAGAAATAAAACTGAACTAAGTAACATCAGTTATGAAACATATTGTTATATAACAAAACATTTTTTTCACAAAAGTTAAATCGTTAATTTTTTAGATGGTAATAAAATTAAAAACTTTTTTTTGTGTGGTTGGAAATGAGAGCGATACTTTGAGTCAAACTTTGAAACTAATTTGTAATGTTTTGTTCAACGATTTGACAGAATATACTATTTTTATCAGGACTATGTTAACAATTTATTTAGTGACATAAAATAATTTTTTTATTTTTTAATTTATTAACCAGAACTAAGTATATTATTATGATTGCAGTTGATAGGTTTTAGAAAACTTCTTATTTTTATTCAAATGATATTACATAATAAATTGTTAAATTTCTTTGGAATATATTATTATTTCTATAAATAATTGTACATGTATAACAATAGCAACCTGATTAATTTTTTAAAAAATTAAATAAAAATTTTTTTAGTAAATCAAAATATTTAATCTTAATTAAATTACAATCACTTTTCTTCTATACTCAATAAATAATTTGAAAGTGCGGGGACCATGAATTTTCCCATCTATTACGAATTTGTTGACGAATTTACATTTTTTTCGGATAATACATTTTTTCTACAATTATTCTAATTCTACTGTTTTACAATCTTGACCTTACTATTCTATGGCGTTGATGAAGATCTCAGTGCTTACAACGTTTGTCAGTTTTTATTTTGGAGAAAGGAAAAGGTGAATTATTAGTATTAAAAGCAGTTATTAACACCGAGTGCAATTAATTATATATTAACATTTGTATGTACGTATGTGTGTGAGTATGTATGTGTGAGTTTAATATTAAAAATATGGAGGTTAATTGTAAATTATGCATTTCAAAAAGTTGTTTTAAATATATTTAATATAGATTGTAGTGGAAATAATTTAATTTTTTCATTTCTAACATGTGACGATATGAACCGTTACTTAATCGATTGAGATTTCCTCGAATCACTGCCGATTTAGAGCAGGGGTTTAGTATAAACCAGATTTTACCGAAAGATCAACTATTTATTAAGAAAAGGGTTGAGATTCTCCCGGATATACATATTAGGGTGGTTCAAAAAAATATATAGGACCTTCCACGTCAACCGGGACAAGACCGCCTCAAAAAATATATTAATTCGATTTTATTGGTTAAGGGCTTAAAATCTTCGTCTTCATGTCCTCTATCAAATACAATGTGGTACTTTTAAAAATTAAATATGGCGCCTTAAAAATAGCGCTTTATATGAATAAGAGCCTTTACATTACGTCAAAATTTATGTCGAATTTGACCTATTTTTTTCGCCTACATGTCAAAAAGAGTCTAATAAGGGCTTTTACGATACGTCAAAATCTATGTTAAATTTGACATATTTTTTGTCTTCAGGTCAAAAAGTGTTTTGTTCAAATGCGTTCCATTCTTAAAAACATGTCATTGTTTATTGTTAAATATTTTTTAACAAATTAATTTTATATCAACAAAACTATATTTTTCATATTCCTCAGAACATTTTCTATAGATTAAAAAAAATCGACTGAATTTCATCAATTTGAGACAAAAATATAAGGTTTCAAAGTATTGCAGGGTACAAATCGCCCATGTGTGTATCGAACGTAAGTTTTTGAAGTGTGTACTTTAAGGGTTAAGAAAACATAATTTGAAATTTATAAAAATTAAAATAAATATAAAAGTAGAGATAGTGGGTTGGAGCGCGAAGCTCCCTATTATATATTGTATATCTAGGAGAGAGTGGGCACCATTGAACCGGGGTTTTTATAAAGTCCTAGTACTAATTAAATTTTACAAATTTTGATCAGTTTCATATGTATCAAAATAAAACTGATATACTCTTTTAAATAATACGTACGCGTTACAAACACAAATTAGTATGATTAAATAATAAAATTTAATTTTTTTTCTAACCTGTTAATAAGACTAGTGTCTTATTTTGAAGGCTCTGTGTTTTACATTGAACCACTTCTATTAAAACACAAGAACTTACTTTAAAAATAATATTTCTACTTATACTGTGTAAATACACTTTTTATGATTTAAATGATTGAAATGTACATTTTTACAAATAAGAATTTTATATTTTTGTCTATTTTAGGCGATCGAGGGTGTTTTAGTCATATTAACCCTTTAACAACAAGGATTTCTTTTAAAAATAAGGGTTAATATGACCAAAACACCCTTGTTTCGCCTAAAATAGACAAAAACAAATTGTAAATCGAGATGTTCATTACATGAACATTTTGCTTCCTCTTTACGATCTGCAAAAAAAATTTGCTTCCTTGTGGAGGAAGCATTAACGACAAGTAAATTTAATTTTTAAATCATTTTTATACAATTTAACATTTATAAAATAAAGTTCATTCGTCTTAATAGAAAGAATAAAATTCTCTTATACAGTAATATGAATCTAAATAAACTAAAAAGTTTTTTATTAAAAAAGTGAATTTTTCAACTTTAATTGTAATTCATTCCATAATTTTCAATATAATATATATACTTTATATACATCAATCGATTCGTCTTGTTGCAAAGAATAAGATTTTTGATTTATTTTTCAGTAGGGGAGACTAGGTGCAGTCGTTACAATTTTGATAAAAACAGTTACTGTGATTAAAGTTTAACTCCAATTTGTTTGGTCAAACGATTAAATCAAAGGTATATTATTTAGTTTTAATAAAAGGCCATAATTGATTTAGCTCTATATCTATTATTTAATAAACTAGAGTCATTTGAGTGACAGCGTGTAAATTGTAACAACTGCACAAAGTGAATATCGGTTGTTACAATACTAAAAATCATCTAAAAAATTTATAAATTGAAGACAAATAATTTTTTATAACCATTTTTATTAATTATTTATAATTTTTGGCTCAACGTAATAGTACGTGACAGTTCCATAGAGACGACAGCATTAATATTGTTTCGAAATGAAAGAAACTTAAAAAAGTTTTTTTTTCATTAATTTTGAAGACGAATTTAGAAAAACCATGAGATTTTTAATAAAAAATGAGTGTGATTACATTTTTGACAAATATTTTACATTTCAAACGAATCTGCTGAATTTTGGAAAAAATATCCGCTCTCATTATCACTTGTAACAACTGTACAACAGGTACATTTTTTACAATAAAACACTTTATTAAAAAAGCATACATTAAATGTGGACAACCAAGGCAGTTTTTTAAAGCTTAATCCTCATAGAATTGATATTAAAAAATTTACTTTGTTAAGTATAAAGGTCTATTAATTATTTAAAACATATCAGGCAAAGGCATATTTACTTTTGGCCTCTAAAAACCAATGTGCCTATTTTTCTACTTGTAAAGCTTGCATATAATTTTTAAACATATTGCAGTAAGTTCGTACATAAAAACTAAACATTTTTCTCTTTGGAACCCCATCTCTATAACTAACTGTTTCTGAGATATTCCATTTGTAACAACTGCATCTAGTCTCCCCTAAATAATAACATTTTATTGTACAGCAACATGATTTTTAAGAAAAAATGAATTTTTATTAAATGTGTAAATTTATTTCTCTATAATTGGTTTTATTTCTATAAATTTAAATACAATATATACCTTATATGTACCAATCGACCCGTCTTGGTGCAAAGAATATGATTTTAGAAATAAATTAGAGTTGTGCAAATTTCAAAAATTCGATTCTCTCCATAAGAATTAACATGGGTTCGGTTCGAATTTCGAACCCATGTAAAATTCGAGTTTCTGCACACCTCTAAAATAAATGAGTAAGATTTGATTATACAGCAACATAATTTTGCGAAAAGAACTCATTTTTTGATAAAAATGCGAATTTTTCAGCTTTAATTATCATTAACTCTATAAATTCTCATACAATTTATACTTTGTATAGACCAATCGATTCGTCTTGATGCAAAGAATAAGATTTTACTATATTATATTAACTTTAATAACCAAATTAAAAATTTTTTTTGAGAAAACAGTAAAAAAAAAATTATTTCTGAGAATTTTTTAAAGTTCAGTAATCCATTTCGATATATTTTTATGATAAATATACCTGTCAAATTTTAGCCAAATTCGTTAAAACTTCTAAGAGTTATCGTGTTTACAAACATCGGGATCCACACACGCATACATCCGGACAATTGTTCAGGGTCTTATATAACATAGTCCTATATAGAAGAAAATTTGTTTAAAGGATTTTTAAAAATTTTGTAAATTAAACGACTACAAAGCTTCCTCCACGAGGAAGCAATATAATTATTATTTGCAAAAATGTACATTTCAATCATTTAAATCAAAATACCAAATGGCCTAATGTAGGCCTTAGGGGCCCTCCTCTTTTAATTAAAAAACATGTTGACATACATAAATTTCATATTAACGCAATATAATAACTTCATAATAATATTATAGAAAATGTAAAGTATTTTAAAAATTATTACCTGTAACATTATCATCATGGTATGTTTCAATGGAAGTCTGGATTACACTACCGGCGGAAATTGTGCGACCGCTAACACCATTTTTAATAGTGACCGCTATTATAAAACATACCCGCACAAAAACAGTGATGATTCCGTCAAAAATGAAGCTAGATGCTTTTTTTAAATTGCATTGTAAAGCTTATTAAACTTCCAATGAAATTACACTATTTTAATTTGTATTACAAATAGGAAGCGAGATATGTATCATGTTATAAACACAAAAAAAATTCTATTTTTTTTTCTTACCCTGACTTTGACTCCTTACAAAATTTAGAAAAGTTAATAGAAAAAATTGTTATACTTTCACAGACTATTCCTTGTAATCTAAGCTTTAAATAGATACCAAGAACAGCAAAAAATATTAACGGGTTCCCGAGATATTGCAAAAAAGTCGGACCGTGCGAAGCAAAATTTTCCATCATCGATTTCTCTAATTCACCGTTGAGTCAGTTGCGTGGCTGTGAAAAACAGGGTCGAAAATGAATTTTACTAAGTACATTCTTACTGGGATCCACTTTTTAAATATAATACTATATAATAAATTAAATTAGAAAGTGGATCCTAGTAAGAATATAATTGGTAAAATTCATTTTCGACTTTTATTTCAGAGCCACGAAACTGACTCAACGGTGGATTAAAGAAATCAATGATTGAAAATTTTGCTTTGCACGGTCCGACTTTTTTGTAATATCTCGGGAACCCGTTAATATTTTTTGCTGTTATTGATTTTTATCTAAAGCTTAGATTACAAGGAATAGTCTGTGAAAGAAACAATTTTTTGCATCAACTTTTCTAAATTTTGCCAGGAGTCAAAGTCAGGGAAAAAATAGAATTATTTTATTGTGTTTATAACATGATATCTCGCTTCCTATTTATGAAATACAAATGAAAATAGTGTCATTTTAATGGAAATTTAATAAGCTTTACAATGCAATTTAAAAGAAGCATCTAGCTTCATTTTTTACGGAGTTAGACAACAATTTTTAAATACACATTTCTTATGTATCAGGAATAGCGTCCTCTTTCGTCCTCTTTCGAATAGCGTCCTTAAAAAACTAAAAAATGTTAAATAAACAATTTATACATCATTTTATAAAAAAACACGTTTTTTTAGGATTTTTAAATTTTCTTATAGCTAAACTTTCAACATACCATCTACTGTTATAAATACCGCGTCTAAAATTGTAGGGCTATAAGATAGGAATATTTTAAGAATTACATTTTTAACTGGCTGCCACAAAATGGCGACTAAAGTTACTGTTTTTAAACAATATTATAAATAAATTAAGGAAATTTTCAAAAATAGTTAATTTTACTTGAAACTTGTTACTCGGAGGTTTTTGGGATCGCTGATGACAAATATGACCTTACTTTTTTGAAAATTCAAAATGGCTCATCCAATATGTCGGACTAGGGATTTTTAACCCTAGAAGGAGTAACTGAATTTACTCACTCTCTAAGGAGTAACGCTTTAAACTTGTTTTATAAGGTTTCTATTTAACGAAATAAAATTATGTATAGTGAATTTGATTGCTTTTTTAGTAAAGAAAGCAATAGTTTTATTCATTTTTTGACAAATTAAAAAAATTTTAAATAATGGCTAAAATTTGAAAGCGAAAAAATCTAATTAGATGCGTATTTTGAATATTGCGTGGGGTGTCCAGACACCCCAGTTACTCGTTCTATAGAGTTAAATCAATTTCATTCTATTGAAACTGGTCATTTGGGGTCGCATATTACGAATATGGCCTTAATTTACAAAAATTCAAATTGGCGGATCCAATATGGCTGATGAGAATTTTTAAAAACAATTGTATTCTCTTGATACTCATCTTACTTTAATTAACTATTTTTCCATGTGATTCTAAAAAAGACTGTTTTCAAAAATTTTCATTGCATTGCTGTCAAAAGAAAAACGTCCTTATTTCACGAGAATCCTAAGAATCAAATGAAAAAATTAGTTAATTAAAGTAAAAATAGATTCAAATTTTCCTAAAAAATGTTCAAAAAATATAAAATACAACAAAAAATTTAAAAATGTGAAAACAAAAAAAGTATGAAATTTTTTTTAAAAATTAAAAAAAGATCCCCCAAAGAACTTTTACCTCCATCCGGTGAGAATCAGTAAACATTCTAATTATTTTAAATATTCTAATGGCTTTTATTTAAATTAAATTTAGATATTTTTTTTCCGTCATATTAGATCCAACATTAAAATTATTTTGAAACTCAGGTTATCTTTGTAATGATCGACTCCAAAAACACCTGTGTGACCAGTTTCAAGAGAATACAATTGTTTTTAAAAATTCTCAGTCATATTAGATCCGCCAATTTGAATTTTAGAAAACTAAAGGCGCTCGTCCAGCTCGACTGCCTGCATGAGAGTAAGAATGAGAAACATGAAATTTGAATTTTCTGACTTATTTACTTTCATGTGTTACCATGACAACTATGTATGCATTGTCTTAAGGTTATATTCGTAATCAGCGACTTCAAAAATCCCCCTACATAAAAAGTCGCATTGAAAATGTATTGACAATTTGAATGAGATTTAATCCCGTTTTCTGATACGTTGAAACGTAATTTAAAAGTATTAATACGCATTTAACTTTATTATTTTGAATACAAAGAAATTATTCTGAATAATTCGCATTAGAAAGTATTGGGCCACATAGAAATAATTACAATTTAATGTGACTTAATGCTGCCTAACAGAAACTTAAAAATAATTATCCATAAGGGTCAGACCGTATATTTTGAATAAAGTCATTGCGGCATAATTTAAAAAAAATTGATACTTTTAGAAATGAATTTGCATGATCTCTGAAGAACGAAATGAAAATAATTATATTAAAATATTTATTACTTTTCTTAAAATCTGATTGTAAAGTGGAGAAGGAGCGAAAAATGGCACTTTTTTAGCAATTAGAAAATATTTAAAAAAGTATTAAAAAATTCTTAAAAGTGCAAAAAGATTTATTGATTCAGGTTTAAAATTAGTTGATTAATTATTCTTTAATAAAAAACTAGTAAAAATATAAAAATAATAGATAAAATATGTTTTTAAAGTTGATCCGCCAAATAACCTAATTTTGACGTTTTTATCAATTAATTACGAGAAGGTGGAACTGTTGAATTAAATAAAAACTCACCGAATTTAGAGTATTTTTGATAAACTTTCAGGATTTCATATCACTTTTTTAATTTTTCCTTTAAATATACAAGAAATATTGAGTTGAAAGTACGCGATTTCTGAATTGTTGGGTACTTTACAACTTAATAACTCCGCTAAAGAAAAATAACAAAATTTGGCACTTTCACAACTTCTAAATCACAACGAAATCTATACACTCAAAAATTTTCTTTTTGGTCCCGGGTCTAATTAAAAAAATATAAAGGTTTAAAAATTGCACACTTTTTCAGGTTAAAACTATTTATTTTCTTAAAATTGAAGTTGGCTTTTAATTTAAACACTATAATCGGAACGTGATTTACAATAAAAAGCCAACTTCAATTTTAAGAAAATAAATAGTTTTAACCCTTTAAGGCTCAGCGGTTTCAATTGAAACCACTTTTGTGTTTGAACATTCATAACTTTGTCAAAAATTAATCAATTTTTCAGTTCTAAAGGCCAAAGATCCACAAATTTATATTACTTTTTAAAAAAAATTATAGTGCAATAAATTTACAACAATCTTATAATTATAACTATATTGAAAAAAAATGTTTTTGCTAAGGGTTGTTAAAAAAATTAAAAATTGTTAAATTACTTAAAGTAAGGCTCATGAAAATGAGTACTCGGGGGTTTATGAGGTCGCTGATTACGAATCTGATGTTAGTTTTTTAAAATTAAAAATGGCGGATCCAATATGGAACTTGGGGTTCTTGAGGTCACTGACTACAAATTTAATGTTAGTTTTTTGAAATTCCAAATGGCGGATTTAATATGGCGGCCTATTAAAAAAAGATGTTAGGTGTTTATGAAACATGGTATTCGCACTGTTTTTTGCTTACTACTCGGAAAGTTTTGTGTCTTTTCTTTCAGTTTTTGATTGTCAATATTAGCTTGTCACTTGTTTCTAAACAAGATTTCGCACAAGGTATTTTTTTTCTCACAATCACTTTTTCGTATCTGACGATATTTTAGCGTTAGCAATTAGTTTCTTTCTGTAGTCGCCTATAGCGTCACTCGTTCGTTTCTAATTCTATTTTTCCGTTAGGGTTTTATTTCTTGTTTGCACAAAAATAGTTACCGCTTGCGAGATAATTTCTATAAATGTTTGCAATAAAAAAGTATCATCATTTATGAATGATGGGTTTTGGAGCATGTTAACACCTAAATAATAAGGGTTTTGTATTTCAAAAAAATTAATTAATTAGCCTAAAAATCATTACTTGGGAGTTTGTAGGGTCGCTGATTACGAATCCGATGTCAGTTTTACAAAATTCGATTTTCAAGCCAATTAATTATTTTTTTTAAAATTCGGCTGCCATTTTGGATTCAACATTTTGAATTTTAAAAAACTAACATCAGATTCATAATCAGCGACCCCAAAAACCCGCAAGTGGTAATTTTCATAAGCCTAACTCAATTTTTAAATATTTTTATCCGCCATATTGGATCTGCCATTTTGAATTTTGAAAAACTAACATCAAATTCGTAATCAGCGACCACACAAACCCCCGAGTAACGAATTTCAAGTGAATCGAAAGAAATTTCAAAAAAGCTAGCGTCATATTGGATCTACCATTTTGAATTTTAAAAAACTAACATCAGATTCGTAATCAGCAACCACACAAACCCCCGAGTACCAAATTTCAAGTGAATCCGATGAAATTTTAAAAAAGTCGTCCGCCATATTGGATCCGCCATTGTGAATTTTGAAAAACTAACATCAGATTCGTAATCAGCGACCACATAAACCTCCGAGTAACGAATTTCAAGTGAATCCGGTGAAATTTTAAAAAAGTTGTCCGCCATATTGGGTCCGCCATTTTAAATTTAAAAAAACTGACATCAGATTTGTAATCAGCGACCACATAAACCTCCGAGTAACGAATTTCAAGTGAATCCGGTAAAATTTTAAAAAAGCTGTCCGCCATATTGGGTCCGCCATTTTAAATTTTAAAAACTGACATCAGATTCGTAATCAGCGACCCCGAAAACAACCGAGTAGTCATTTTCATGAGCCTCGTTCAATTTTCAAATTTTTTCGTCCGCCATATTGGATATAATTATAATTATAAGATTGTTGTAAATTTATTGCACTATAATTTTTTTTAAAAAAGTAATATAAATTTGTGGATCTTTGGCGTTTAGAACTGAAAAATTGATTAATTTTTGACAAAGTTATGAATGTTCAAACACAAAAGTGGTTTCAATCGAAACCGCTGGGCCTTAAAGGGTTAAAACTATTTATTTTCTTAAAATTGAAGTTGGCTTTTTATTGTAAATCACGTTCCGATCATAGTGTTTAAATTAAAAGCCAACTTCAATTTTAAGAAAATAAATAGTTTTAACCTGAAAAAGTGTGCAATTTTTAAACTTTTATTTTTTTTTAATTAGACCCGGGACCAAAAAGAAAATTTTTGAGTGTATAGACTTCGTTGTGATTTAGAAGTTGTGAAAGTGCCAAATTTTGTTATTTTTCTTTAGCGGAGTTATTAAGTTGTAAAGTACGCAACAATTCAGAAGTCGAGTACTTTCAACTCAATATTTCTTGTATATTTAAAGGAAAAATTAAAAAAGTGATATGAAATCCTGAAAGTTCATCAAAAATACTCTATATTCGGTGAGTTTTTATTTAATTCAACAGTTCCACCTTCTCGTAATTAATTGATAAAAACGTCAAAATTAGGTTATTTGTCGGATCGACTTTAAAAACATATTTTATCTATTATTTTTATATTTGTACTAGTTTTTTATTAAAGAATAATCAATCAACTAATTTTAAACCTGAATCAATAAATCTTTTTGCACTTTTAAGAATTTTTTAATACTTTTTTAAATATTTTCTAATTGCTAAAAAAGTGCCATTTTTTCGCACCTTCTCCACTTTACAATCATATTTTAAGAAAAGTAATAAATATTGTAATATAATTCTTTTCATTTCGTTCTTCAGAGATCATACAGATTCATTTCTAAAAGTATCAATTTTTTTAAAAATTAGGCCGCAACGACTTTATTTGAAATATAATGGTCTGACCCAAAAGCAACCAATTGATGAAAATAATATTACGCAAATAATTAGTACGCTTTAAATTCACATTAACACATTCTGGTTTAAATAATATTTAGAGCTTAGAAAAACACATACCAACACTGTACTTTTTTTATTCATACACAACGATTTATAGTAAGGGAGCATTTACATCTTCGGTAAAAAAATTCCAGAACAGAAAATTTTTCATTGGATTAAGAGGGACAGACTGTGTATCTGACTCTCTTACTCCAATGCAAATTTTCCTTTCTGGACAATTTTTACAGAAGGTGTAAACGCTCCATAAAAGTACACAAACATTGTCTTACTTCAGGGCCGGATTTACACCTTCGGGAGCCCTAAGCATTAGACAGGAGTTACTAAGAAAGGGGCCCTCAGCACTAAGCCCTTATAAAATTTGAGATAAAAAATGTGACAACTTAAATAAGTGTTTAATATATATGTATTTCAATTTCGTTATAATATAATATATTTATAAACATTCTTTTACTTTTATTAAAGAAATTTAATTTTTATATAATAAATTTAAAGAACATTTTTTAATATTTTTTAGCACCACTGCAAAATTTAAAAATTAAATTTTTTTTAATTTAAAAAAAATATAATCTTGGAAAAATTTGGGGGCTCTAAGCAACTGCTTATTTTGCTTATACATAAATTCGGCCCTGTCTTACTTAAATTTGCAACTGCGCAAAACAGTTGAAAACAACTTTTCGAGGAAATATAATTGTTCTACATTCAGTCGCATTCACTAGCATTCAAAACAAATCTGAAATAGCATTAAAATGTATTGACTTGTGTCCAAAACTTCTTTTGTCATAAATAACATTTAATCGCATTCAAAGTAACGCAAAGTCTCACATTATTTTTAATAATTTACCATTCTTTTAATATTTTTGGTATATTAATTTTGAGTTCCAATGCGTAATTGTCGAATAACGGGATTCACAACACTTCAGCGCCAATGTAAAGCAATACTTTTGAATTTAATAATTTATGTAGGGCCCTAATTGGGAAATTTAAGTTTTTATTTGTAATCAGCGCCTCTTTGAATTTTCAAAAAATAAAGTCAAATTCGCCATTTACGACCCCAAAAACCGCCGAGTAAAAAATTTCAAGCAAGATAAGCTTTTTTGACAATTGAGATGCTCCGGATCTTAAAAGGGCACCTTTACCATGTAAAGTCTATGCGGAAAGTGCCCTTTTAAGATCCGGAGTCTCAATTTCCTCCACTTGTTTATAATATTGTTTCAGAAAAATAACTTTTGTCGACATTTTGTTGCAGCCATTGAAAAATTTAATTTCTAAAATAGTATGTATTTAAACATTATGTACAAACTTTGTACATCCCGTCCTTAATGGGTTAAATAGTAATTTAATAATTTTTTATAACTTTTATTATAAGATGCAGTTGATATTGTTTAGCGCTGTCATTTATTATTTATTGTTTATTTAACTTTGTTTTTGATACATTTTTGTTGATCGTTAAAATCTTTTTTAATTATTTACTATATCTTAAAAGACGCAGCCGATTTTGTTTAGCGCTGTCTTTCCAGGCGCGGATCCAGAAGCAAATTGGGGGGGGGGGCGATTCGTAAATTAAAACCTTATAGTAATGAAGGCATAGACATATTAATACCTAACATTACACTGTGAGTAAGTGTGTTTGGGGGGGGCGATCGCCCCTTTTGCCCCACCGTGGATCGGCGCCTGTGTCTTTCAATTTTTCTTTTTAATAGTTCTTATTATTTTCAGTTATTATTTAGTTTTCACTTAAAGACGCAGCCGATATTGTTTAGCGCTGACTTTCAATTTTGCTATTTGATTTTTTCATTATTTTTAGTTATTATTTAGTGTTACATTATAATAAGTACTGAAACCACAGATCATTAACAAAAAGAATAATTAGGTTTATTAGATAATCAATTAAATAACTAGGTACAGACATCCGAACCGGAAAAGATTCAATGACAGACTGACTAAAATGTTTTCTTTTAACAAAAGAATATTGTTTAACATGAATATAATTGTTATTTATTATCGTAACTAGATTGTTTAAATAATTTAAATTTTTAACATTTAGTTATCTTTAAAAGACGCAGCCGATACTGTTCAGCGCTGTCTTGCTATTTTCAGCTATTTAACTTACAGTATAATACGATGTCAATATTTTTCAATGCTGCTTTTCATATGTTTGATATAGTTTTCCTTAAAAGACGCATCCGTTATTGTTTAGCGCGTTATTAAACGTTCAAATAGTGCTCCCTCTTTTGTAAATAATTGACCTTGAGATTTATTTATAGTTAAAGCAAATCCTAATCTTATTGAAAATTGTTTTCTAGACATTTCAAATGGTATTTCTTCATTAGAAAGTGACAATGTTACTCGTGGCAAAATTACAATTTCCTTTTTGTAGTTTCCGGTAAGTATTTCGGCATAAATTATATAATTTTCTAATTTTATCAATCTCAATCTTGTTCCATTACAAAGTCCTTTTTCTAAATTAATTTAAAACTTCGGTTGGCACAAGTGTATTTAATGAATTATCTTCTTCATCTTCCTCACATAAATCTATACCTAAATATTCTCTACTTTTTCAATTAATTCTTTTAAGAATTTCATTAATTAATTCGAATACATCGACTAAGAGCAGAAAAGCACAGAATCTAAAGTGGACAAGTTCAGCATCTGTACACCAAGTTGAACGTGGAAGAAGTGCCACTGAGTGACAGATGCCGATATAGATGTGAAACGGATGTTGTGCTTGGCTTCAGGTACAGATGCTGTACTTCACCGAAAACGAATGTTGTTTTACGTTGCAGAGAAAGTGAATATAATAAATTAATTAGTCAATAAAATTAGTTATTATCAATAATTATTATTTATATTAGGGGAGAGTGGGGCAAACCGGACCGGTGGGTAAACCGGACCCCCCTCAATATTTCCGAAATGGCGAAATTTACTCAACCAACGCAAAAATTGGTCAAATTTACTGTATTTGTGTAATTAATCAAACTTACGTAACTTACGTAAGTTTGATTAATTGCGTAAGTTATTCTAGTTTTGTAACTTACGTGAGTTTGATTAATTGCGTAAGTTATTCTAGTTACGTAACTTCCTTTAATTATGTAAATTACTATATTTACGTAATTTACTCCTATTACATAACTTACATTAATTACTTACGTTGCTCTAGTTACGTAAGTCAGGGGAAACAATTTTTCTATGATTGACACTAAATAATTATGTTTTTCAATCTTTGGTTTTGAGTCGTCACGAAACTAAATCTAATTTGTTAATTTAGTTTCGGGTCGACATAAAACTAAACTCAGTTTGTTAATTTAGTTTCGTGTCGACTTGAAACTAAAGTCACTTTGTTAATTTAGTTTCGTGTCAACTCAAACACTAAAACGAAACTAAACTTTCGAGACGGTCCCTGTTTTCAATTTTTTACTTTATAACCGCGTTTCTGCATGAATCTAAACAATATCTTCGATTACTGTAATTTAGAAGATGCTTACCAATTGTACGTTGGCAGATTTAGTGAAAAGTGTCTGTGTTCGGAGATAAATGTGTAAGAAAATGTTTGTTTACCTATTTCACGTCATTCAAACCAGTCAAAGTTGCTTTTGCTGTGGCGCATTGAAATCAGCCTATGCCGCATTGGGCCCATATTTGACAGTTCAACTTACCATTTTTTCTTAAAATTTCATTTTTACACTCACTATTATTATTTTCTCATTCCTTTAACTCGCATTGTTCGCCTCTGACATTGATTATTTACTCCTGTCACGTATTTTCTTTTTTTTTAAAGCTTAAAACTTGCACCGCATTGGGACCCCTTGATTTCCGTATTCACCATGACACCCAATGCGGTATTTTGCAAATACCGCATTGGCAGGTTAGCACTCGCAATGCGGAATCCCGTACCTTCCAATACTTTTTTTACAGGGGTATTATTTGCAAATATAAATCCCATAATTCAAGCAAAAAACAACCCAATAAAAATCTATCACCCCTGTTTCATCGCTAGAAACGAAAAATCTTTACAAAAAAAAATTTTTCTAAAATAAGTACGGAATTATCAGAAATCAATATGTAAAGAATACGGAATCAGTCCGCAATAATTGGAATTTAATCTAGTTAAAAAAACTTAATCCGTAAAGTGTCCGAAGCAATCCGAACTCTGTAAGCAAGAAATCTGATATTAGTCCGCAACAATTTGAAATTAAGTGTTGCAAAATCCTATTCCGAAACAAGTACGAAACAATCCGAAAACTGTATGCAATGAATTTGGAAATTGTCTGCAACAATTGGGATTTAAACCAATTGAAAGACATAATCCGAAACAATCCGAAATCTATATGCTACCCAGGTTAAAATCCCCGTACAGGATCCTTAAAGGATCCTCTCGGGATCCTGTGCAGGTCCTGTGCAGGAACCTATACAAAGTTTCCTGTACATGATCCTGCAAGTGTTCCTGTACAGGAACCTTTACAGGAACCTTTGATAGCTAAGGTTCCTGCATCGGAACCTTTCTGTATCAAATATTTTACATTCTATTATTACATGGTGTACATAAAATTCTTCTTCAATTACTTCGTAGCGGAATTTACAATATTTGTTTGTTTTGAAAATACATTTTACATTTTTAGTGATAATTCTTGGTTGAAATTTGTTCATTAAACGGATTTGTGCTATTATTTTTAAGTTATTTAGTTTAAGTCCTTCAGTCAAATATTTTTGCGACCCATTATTAAGTTTTAAAAATAAGTATATCAGTAGAGAAGAGGAGGACTGAGCTCTCCGGAAATCTTTCTGCTGTAGCATGCTCTTATATTTTTCTAACCATAAAACTTTATTTTTTTGCAGCATTGAGAGATCAAGGGATTCCCATTCGTCCTCTATCCCTATTTCGCAAAACAAACTTTTAACCTGTGAGGCCCAATTATATTTAGTTGAATTTGTTTTTTTCTTTTCCATGGTCAAACCATTTTATTTCGCCTAATGTATTTTTGATCTTTATAAAAAATTTCAATATTTCGGGAAAATATTCTTATATGTTTTGGGATTACGAAATGCACAATGATTTGTAAAAAATAATTTCATTTCATATAAAAAAAGATATTATAAATTGAGAGTACATGAAAAAAGGTTACATTGACAGGCATTACAAAATATTTAAAAAAAGGAGTAATCTCTTTAAAAAATATAAAAAAAGCGATTGATATTTATTTTTAAAGACTTAATTTGTGATTTGAACTTGATAAAAGTATCAAATAATTTATAATAAACTGTAAAATATGTTATTTAAGTTTCTGTATGAAATGTCAAAAATCGATCATATTTAACAATTTTTTTTGACAAAGTAATTTAATTTTCGTAAATCAGAATTATTTAAATAATAAGTATTTTAAATACACTTTATTATTATTTAAATACTTTTTTGATTATCAACTGAGAAATATAAAAAAATTTACCTTAAAAATGAACCATTCTTCATTTTATCGGGATTTTGAATGTTTGTAACTTCGTTGGAGAAAAACCAATTGATGCCAAATTTTTGGAGCATGTAGATTGAAGCAATATCTTCCTGCTGCTAAAATTTCGCGATGGGTTTTGCACTAGTCTTCAAAAGAAATTGATTTAAAAAAAGTGTTTATTTTGAAGGTTAATGACAAGTATTATAGCTGACTTGAAGTTGGTTTGTTTTAAACTGACTTTAAAAAAATCGTTTTATTTTGAATTTGACTTTTATTGCAAGTAGCAAACCAACTTCAAGTTAGTTATAATACTTGTCATTAACCTTCAAAATAAACACTTTTTTTAAATCAATTTCTTTTGAAGACTAGTGCAAAACCCATCGCGAAATTTTAGCAGCAGGAAGATATTGCTTCAATCTACATGCTCCAAAAATTTTGCATCAATTGGTTTTTCTCCAACGAAGTTACAAACATTCAAAATCCCGATAAAATGAAGAATGGTTCATTTTTAAGGTAAATTTTTTTATATTTCTCAGTTGATAATCAAAAAAGTATTTAAATAATAATAAAGTGTTTTTTAAACACTTATTATTTAAATAATTCTGATTTACGAAAATTAAATTACTTTGTCAAAAAAAATGGTTAAATATGATCGATTTTTGACATTTCATACAGAAACTTAAATAACATATTTTACAGTTTATTATAAATTATTTGATACTTTTATCAAGTTCAAATCACAAATTAAGTCTTTAAAAATAAATATCAATCGCTTTTTTTATATTTCTTAAAGAGATTACTCCTTTTTTAAATATTTTGTAATACCTGTCAATGTAACCTTTTTTCATGTACTCTCAATTAATAATATCTTTTTTTATATGAAATGAAATTATTTTTTACAAATCATTGTGCATTTCGTAATCCCAAAACATATAAGAATATTTTCCCGAAATATTGAAATTTTTTATAAAGATCAAAAATACATTAGGCGAAATAAAATGGTTTGACCCCATATTTTTTTAATTGTTTATAACATTTATTTGGATATCGGTTTTCTGTCATTTTTAGTAATTTTTCTAGAAAATTTAATACTTTTTTCAATATTTGTACTAAGATAGCTAAGGTTCCTGCATCGGAACCTGCACAGGAACCCTGTTCCAATTTCCTGCACGGGATCCGGTCGGGATCCTGCACAGGACAGACAAATATTTCAGTCAGGTATATACCTGACCATAACCAGATTAATTCCGGACTTAATCGGACTATTTGCAAGTTGCAACTTCAGACTAAATCGTACTAATTCCGGATTCACTGGTTATACACAAACCTATTGAGTTTGGATTTATCCCAACTAATTCTGAGTGACGAAAACCTGACCATAAGCAGACTGTTTCGGATTAGCTGCGGATTCACTGGTTAAACCAATCGGATTACTTCTGCATTTACTAGTTGCATATAATCTGACTAACTTTGGACTAAATAGGACTAATTACGGATTTGGGTCATTCCAGTGAAAACCGTTTTATTTTTGCTAAATTCATTTGAATAAACGAAAATTATTTGAAAATAACTCACCAGAACAGATAAATCAGATCTTTTTTGTACTTGCACAGTATAATAAACATGAATTTCTTTTTCTTATATCTTCTGTGGAGAAAAAGGAATTTTCACGAAACTTTTTCAAATTGATTTATTTTAAAATTATAAATTTATTTAAATTGAAATTTTTTTGGGACCTGTACTCATTAATTATTTAATAAATATAAAAAATTATATAAATTTAACCTGATTTTCATTGAATTTTTATTTTCATGACTGGACTGAAGTTCATCACCTTGTCGTTCGTTTAAAAAAAACAAACTTCAGTCTAGTCATGAAAATTTATACTGAGTTTTCGCAAAATGGGTTATGTTAGACTGCATAACCAGTTAGACATTTAAAAAAAATATTTAAAAGAATGTAAAATATATTTGGGGCTATAAACCACTAAAATATAATCCAATTTTATTGAAGAATATTATATATTAATCACATCATTTTTTAAAATCATCGAGCAACCAGCTCTAGACGGTTTTCACTGGAATGACCCATTTATTAGTTATAAAAAACGGTATTAATTTTAAACTTAATTCATGGTGAAAAACTCCACAATAAATCGTACTGTTGTGGACAAATTCCGGATTAGTCCGAAATCGGTCTGACTTTTTTTAGGGTATTTACTTATGGTAAATAAAATATTAACTTTTGCAGTCAATTTGATTTTACACTAGTATTATTAGTTATAATATTATAATTAACACTGATGCGTTAGTTTTTTGTCATTTCTTTTCGTGGCACTTCATAAATTCTATTATGAATTTGAACTCCCATGCGAGCGTGGTATAGTGGTTAGTGTATTCGATTTCGGTACGATATAATGTTAGATAGGTGTAGGTTCGAATCCCCAAGCGTTAGAAATTTTAAGTTAATGTGAATAAAATTGCGATAGGTATATCGAAAAATATGTTGAATGTAGCATAAAGTAATAATAATTAATATGTGTAACTTGTATAATTATTTTTTTATTAACATTCACTAACTTGTCCGGACTAAATTTTGACTGTTTCGGACTAATTCCGGATTAACTAGTTAAAATTAACTGATTAATGTCGGACTTCATCAGAACAACTCCAGATTTACTAGTTGTTCACAAACCGTATAGAATTCGGATTTATTCGGATTAATTTCGGTTGACAAAAACCTGACCATAAACCGCACTGTTTCGGACAAATTTCGGATTAGTCCGAAATCTGTCCGGGTTTTTAACCAGGGATATGATTTACGATACTGTGGTACAAAGGTCATTGTAGAATACGTCAATGAAAACTTTAAATACCAGAGAAAAAGTTATTTACAATTTTGGAGATACTGAATTCTATGTCTCACTTAAGATTTATAAGCTTCTAGATATTTATTGCATTTATTGTAATAGTTTTTGGAAAACATCAAGCTTTAACAGGATAAAAATTATCTAATCAATATTTACTATGCCTTTTAAGTTTTATGATTAAAAGGATTTTTGGTAAAATAAGATATACACTGGAACTCCCAAGAGAGTCCGACCCAAGAGAGTCACAAGCTGTGGTCGCGGCGTTTAGAGACGTTAGAGGGGTACATATGGGCGGGGTCAAAATCAACTAAGGAAAAGCAGGAGTGTAAATTTTAAGTGTTCCTTTAAGGCCCTGGTTATTTACATATTTAAAACCTATTTTTTTAAGATTTTTTTGTTTCAAACTTTATTTCACTGTTAAATAAAATTGATCAAATTGCAATGAATTGATACAAAACATTTTTTTAATAATTTGATCCAAATTTTTAGTAATAGTTTGATCAAATTTGGTATTAATTTAATATTTTTGAGAAAACTGTTTATTTAATTAATGCAAATAATATACTTTATTTAAACATAAAATTTGTTTCTAAATTAAATATTATCTAATAGTATCATAGAATTAAACTAAATATCTGAAACATAATTTTTGTTTAACTGAAATAGAATATACTTTTGAACTATCAATTTTTTTTATTTAAAAATGATCAATTTTTGTAATCAAACGATTTTAAATTATAAATTATAAATAAACATTATACATTTCTATTCACATTGATAACATTTGTTTAATTTATAATATAAAATTGTAAACAAATATAAAAATTTATATTCATTTATATAAATAAAATAAATGGGCCCTTTTCATATGGACGTACAAATATTGTTTTCATAGACCCTACGGCCTTTAATGTTTACATTTTCAAAAGGTCAAGGTCACTCTCCAAGAGAGTCACATAAGACTCCACGATGGACTCCCTTGGGAGTTCCAGTGTAATTCTTATTCTTGTTAAAATACTTGATGTTTTCTCTTTTAAGATAAAAATACTCATGATAAGTTTTTAATATTTTTAGTTATTAATTTAATTTGTTTTTCATTTTAAAAGTAGTTTGTGTGCTTGTATTCTTGTGTGGTATCTGATTTCTTTGTTGCTCTCAGAGGTGTTCCTAAAAAGGCTGTTTTTTAGTCAACCGGTCAAAGGTCATATTTCAATTTATGGTTTCCTTTAACATTTGGAAACACTTTTGATTTTGTTTGAGAAATCATTTCCTTTTTAGCAAGGTTAGAGTTGACCGTTAAGAAAAAGGAACTATGAAACTGCTCTTTTTATGGTGTCATCTGTGAGCAGTAAAGTTGTAAGAGATCGCAAGTTTTTTAGAAACAGACTACCTAGAAATTTGACTAGTCTGTTTAGTGTAACATTGTGAAGTCCTTTTTAGTTAATTTGTACATGTGTTTTTATGTGTGAGAAAAAAATAAAGGTTAAAAATATACAGAATGTAACACGGCAAAAAGCAACTAGCTGCAAAAGGATCGCTTTTAAATTACTACAAAATAGTAAGACGCGAATTAAAAGACGCGGACATTCTAAACACAGAATTACAAAGCAAATCGATAAGAGATAAAGAGTGTTAAAATAAAAATAATAAAATATTAATATCTATAATATATTCTGGTCTTAAACCTATTACAATTTTACTCACCACATGGTGTTCTATTGGTTATAGTTAGAGTTTTTAATAACTTGATATAAAAATACTGAAAATTATAAGTCTTTATATTTAGTTTTAATACCTATTAATTTTTAACAGCTTGAAATAGATTATAAACAAATAATTGAAACTTACAAAGAGGCGCGCCCTTACGAAAATGTATGACATGCAAAACATGTCATGCGCGCATGGCATTATATTTGTGACGCCACGCAAATAATGTCATGAAAGTTGTGACATAAATTTATGAAGTGCGGAAAACGCCACTATAAAATTGGTATTTGAAGTGTGTAAAGATTATTTTTTTAAAAATTAATTATATACAGAGTAACTATAATATATGTTTTTAAAAACAAGTCAACACAATTTTTATAGTGTTATGAATTTTTAAAAAACTATACCCAAAAAATTCAAATTTATAGATAACAAAATTTCTATGTAGTTTTTCACAGAAACTTTATAATATAATTTATTTGCTTAAGATTTAAAAATCTATACAAAAGTGTCTTTACAAAGTCCTTAATATAATTGATTAAACAACACATTCATTCCTTTTCATAATACATTTGATAAAAGCTGTAATTTTTTTGATTGAATTCTTATCTGGGTCTTTTAGTAGGTCAAGACATATTCTCCCAATTTCGTTTAGACTATTAGGAACATTTATATATTTCTTCCTTTCTGTATCAAATGTTTTACGAATCATCGTTTGATGCATGTATAATTTTGTTTAATTACTTTATAAAGATAAAGAATTATTCAACATAATATACTATAGAAACCTTTTTTCATACTCCGCTGCTGGTTGTCCACTGCCGAACTTCATCGATGTCTTTGATGAGCTGGGATAAGTGGACGCTTATCCACTGCCAGACATGATTGACATCATGGATATGTTCAGTGGACCTTGCCGTGGTGGTAGGGCTTTTCACTAAAGCGCAACCAAACAGCAAGAAAAAATGGATTCACAAAATTTGCAGAAGGTACCCCATGTGTGCAGGCCGGAAACGGGATATCTCACCATCAGTCCCAGGACTGATGTACAAGTGCGCGTGGATTATGGTGGCGCACAATTTTTTGAAATGCCACAGGTACCTTCTGGGCACGGAAACGTCTTCGTTCTAGAAACGTTCCTAAAACGTTTTTAGAACGTTTAATGTCCTCAACATAACGTCTCAAGAACGTTTTATGTTCTAAAAACGTTTTTAGAACATTGGACGTTCTTAAACCGTTATGTAGCGGAAATGAAACGTTCTAAAAACGTTTTAGGAACGTTTCTAGGACAAAGACGTTTCCGTGCCCAGAGGGTAATCGTGGAAAGGTTAGATCCACAAAAGATCGTATAGAAGGAGAAATAATAAGAAAAGGAAGCAGTAGATAAACAGAGGGGGTTCTAGATAGAAGGAATCTGTTACCGACTTTACCGCCATTAAAATTTGCAAAATGGGGTTGATGACTCAGAATTTTGCAATTTCGATTGATGACTCATCATCATTAGTATATCCAGTTTTTGTTTTTTACAGGGTGCATTCTTTAATGATGACACACAATTTCTTTGTTCCCGTAAAAAGAAGAAATTATTTTTTAGGTCTAAAGAATGTAGGTATTTAACATTTCGCGGAATTTTTTGTTTTTTTCAAATTGGTATATTTATTATTTTGTTCTTAGACACCTGTTTGAAACCTGCTGCACTTGTTTCAAAAAGTAATAAAATTTGGGTATTTAGAGAATAAAGAGACAATGCCTGCATTATGCTGCTGTTTAGCACTTGTTAATCTCTCGCGCTGCGAGGGAGGCCTAGACTTAAGATTTATTACCCAAAATATTTTTCCTGCCGCATACTACTACTTGAAAATCCCTCGCTGCGGGGAGTCTAGACCCAAATTACACATAACACTTTTCTTCCAACAAAATCCATTTTTTTTAAATATTGATAATTTAATATTTTTATTATCAAATTCACATTCCTTATTTTTTTACGATTTCAACAATATGTTATTTCATATTTTTATGTTGAAATTTAAAAAGAAACAAAACAATATATTATATATTTTTTTATACATTCTGTTTTTGTGAAGGGGTGCATTCTTTTGTGATTGCGCAATTATTTTTGTCGTAGAATCTCTTATTGTTTTGAGACTTCTTATTTTATAACTATTTATAGAATTATTGTTTAGAAAAAGCAGTCCAACGGCGGTAAAAATAAAAGGTGGAATTTTTGATCATTTATGTTTTGAATAAATTAATATATTTAATATTTGTTCCAAGAATTGTTTTTAGAGCAACAACTGATTTCCTTTTTTTTATCTCTTATATGTTTTGTATTTTTAAGCGCCAAGGAATAGAAACATCGTTATCTAAAAAATGTAAAAAATTATTTTTGCATGGACACTAATTAAAAATATTGGTCATATATTGACATCACTTTTATAGAACGTGAGAAAAAAATTTACTATATAAAGAAATTCTTTAAACTATTTTTTTAGAATTGTTTTTAATATTTCTTAAACTATTTCTGAGAATTGTTTTTCGTTGAAAAACCTTGAAAAAAAGTATAAAAGACGAGGTGGTTTGTTAATAATTATTAGTCACTTTTAAATTTGTGCTCGATACAGTGAAGTGGTGCGTGTTTTTTAAATAAAATTTTTTTTTAATAAACAAAAAGAAAATAACGGAAGAAAAAAATGTATACCATGGATTTTTCAAAATTAATTAAAATTATGGAAGACGCTTATAATATAGTAAAAAAGATAGGAAATAAAACAAAATCATTACAAGAATCAGAAAAGTGGATTAAATTAGGATTAAAAAATATTCGCTAATTAAATAAAATTTTAAAAGGCAGAGGATGCATTAGTGTAAGCGAACGAAAAAGAATTAAAACAACACGGAAAAGTTTTTGGGCGAGCAGACGTCTCTCACTCGCCTCCCACAGAAAAGGTTTTCTGCTTTCTCTCTAAAGAGAGCTCTGATGTCCCACAAGAGAGCTCTGACGCCCCACAGTATGAGCTACCAAAATGGGGCTGTCACTTTACCATAGGTACTGGTCACTCAGCGCCACCACAACAGGTTCAGCGACTCGCCCAAGAACTTTTCCGTGAACGGTAGAAATTTTGCCAACCATCAATCACAGATTTATTGAAATATAGAAAAGTGGAGGCAACATTGGGAAAAAAGTTAAATGGGTAAATTTAGAGACAGCATTTGAGAATAGAATTAGAACTGAAACTGTTGTTAACTTAAAACATAAAGATTCATTTAACTTTTTGAAAGATTCAAAGTCTCACATAAAATCTCGTTTAAAAAATGTCTTTAAAAAAATAGTAGTTTAAAAGTAAATTTTGTTTTTATTGGAAATTTTACAACTATGGAGAGTGGTGAAAATATAAAAGAAAGAAAATCTTTTAATACAATAAATGAAATTATTTTCCCCTCCTTAGACTAAGATTCTATTTTAAATAAAATGAATGATTATATTCTCAAAGAAGTTGAGGAATTTAATAAGAAAAAGTCAGGTTGGTCATTGAAAGAGATTTTAAATTTAATGGTAAATATAAATGGACATGCTCCAATTCAAGTAGGTTGTTGTGAAAATATTGAAATACCAAAATTCTTAAGGGATAAAAAGGCTGTTGTGAATATAAAAAATTATGATGAACATTGTTTCTTCTGGTCAATAATGGCAGCCTTGTACCCTGTTAAAAATAATTCAAATTTAATCAGTTCTTATCCTGATTTTAGAAATCTCTTAAAATATGAGGGAATAAGTTTCCCTATAAGTTTAAAAGATGTTTCTAAATTCGAAAAACTGAATAGTTTGAAAATAAATATTTACGGTTTCGAAAAGGTTGGTAAAAATAATGACGAGATTGTTCCTCTATATTTAAGTGATAATTTTTCTAAAAAATACTCCATCCATTTATTAATGTTAAAAAAATCGGAAACTTTTTCTACAATAGATTCATTTGATAAGAATGACATTAATAATTTTATAAATATCGGAAGAGTGATAAATGAAACAATGTTACATTAGTTGTGCAACGTTTCGGTGTCTTGGTTTGACACCATCATCAGGCCACTTTATTAAACAATAAAAATTATTTTTTTTTAAAAATTAAAATTTTACAAATAAAAGACTTTTACAAAAAAACTAAAATAAATTAAGTTAATACAAAAAAATAATATCTACCTAGTCATTTTACAAAATTAGTTTAAAAAAATTATTCCAATAAATAATTTGTTATATTTGTTACATTAGTAACACGTCTCAAAAACGTCAAAAAATTACGAGCGAACAGTTTCACATAAAACACGGACATCTCATACGAGTGACAAAACAAGACTAAAATCTGAAGGAGACAATTTTGCACGTCATATAAACAGCACGTGTGGAGTCAATGAACTCAAATCAAAATAATCGAGATAAGTTCACTCTTTCAGTTTTCTTAATAGAGGAAAATATGTATTGCTTAGAAATTGTATATCTTCTTTCTTATTGATCGTATTATCGTTAAACTTAATATATAACATTTCAGAAATTAATCGTTTTTTATAATTTGATTCCAAATCTACAATTTTAACTTTATCAAAATTGAAAGAACGATTGAGTGTAGTTTGATGTTCATTAACTACAGATTCAATTTTTTTGTTTTTATGTTCTTTGATTCTTTTTTCCAAACTACGTTTTGATTCACCGATGTAAGTGGCGGAACAATTATTACAGTTAAATTTGTAAACGATACCAGTATGGTTCCATTTTTTGGTTGTATCCTTACCTAATTTAACAACTGAAGTTAAAGACTTATTAACCATTGGAATTGACAATAAATTATAATCTTTTAAAATCTTTGACAATTGTGAATAATTATTATTAAATGGAATGCAAATTTTTGGAATACGACTATAGATAAATGATTTATTAAGATTTTGATTATTGTTCAATGTAGATTTTTGTTTAAACAATCTAATTTTTTTATGTTTATTGATAAAGTCCAATGGATAATCATTCTTAAGTAGAATTTGGAAAACCTTTTCGATATTGCATTTGTGAAAAGATTTATGTGACAATAAGATAGCTCTATCCAACAAATTATAAACAATGTTCTTTTTTTGTTGGATTGGATGGCCTAAAAAGTAATTAATAACTCTATTAGAAGATGATGGTTTTTGGAACCAATTAGTAATGAGTTTATCATTGTCTTTAATCAAAGTCATATCGAGAAAATTAATTTGATTATTGATTTCTAATTCATGAGTAAATTTTAAATTTTTATTATAAGAGTTAAAAACATTTAATACCAAGTCGATATGATCTGTGTGGACACTTAATAATATGTCGTCCACATATGGGGGATTTCACGGGAAGTGATCTGGCCTCATGCGTTTACACGTCATACTTTGATGGCTTGTAGTTTGCTTTAAAAAAAATGTAAATTAGATGAAATATGATTTGGAAAGGGGTTTTCGTGTACTTTTAAATAAAGATGTTAGTTTCTTTAAAATAAAAATTTTTGACCTTGAAAATTAAAAATTAAAATTTAATTTTCATTTTTTTGTACAATCGGTATTTTTTTTATTTTTTTTTATTTAGAATGAAAGCTGAGCTCTTTTCCTATCAAAAACATATCTGCCCAAAATGGGACTAGAATTATGAATTCTAGTTAATTAATTTTACAAAAAAATGAAAATTAAATTTTAATTTATAATTTTCAAGGTCAAAAAAAATTTTTTTTTTAAACTTAAATCTTTATTTAAAAGTACACGAAAACCCCTTTCCAAAACATATTTTATCTAATTCACATCTTTTTTTTAAGCAAACTACAAGTTATCAAAGTATAACGTGTAAACGCATGAGTCCTGTGCAACATGTGGTACAAGCCTCATGCGTTTACACGTCATACTTTGATAACTTGTAGTTCGCTTAAAGAAAAGATGTAAATTAGATAAAATATGTTTTGGAAAGGGGTTTTCGTGTACTTTTAAATAAAGATTTTAGTTTAAAAAAAAAATTTTTTTTGACCTTGAAAATTAAAAATTAAAATTTAATTTTCATTTTTTTGTAAAATTAATTAACTAGAATTCATAATTCTAGTCCCATTTTGAGCAGATATGTTTTTGATAGGAAAAGAGCTCAGCTTTCATTCTAAATAAAAAAAAATTAAAAAAAATACCGATTGTACAAAAAAATGAAAATTAAATTTTAATTTTTAATTTTCAAGGTCAAAATTTTTTTTTTTTAAACTAACATCTTTATTTAAAAGTACACGAAAACCCCTTTCCAAAACATATTTTATCTAATTCACATCTTTTTTTAAAGCAAACTACAAGTCATCAAAGTATGACGTGTAAACGCATGAGGCCGGATCAGTTCCCGTGAAATCCCCCATATCTAAAATAGAAAACAGGAATGCAGTTAAATTTATTTTTTAATTTTTTTAAACAATCACTTTCAAGGTCATCCATGACAATATCCGCAAATAATGGTGATATCGGAGAACACATAGGGGTACCATAAATTTGTTGGTAAATCTTTTCATTGAAAAGGAAGATAGTATTATCGAAAAGAAACTTTACACAATTAGTTAGATCAACAAATGGAATTTTACATGAATTTTGAATATTTGTGATTCTTTAATCTAAGCTTTGGAGAACTAGTTCGTATGAAACATTCGTAAAGAGTGAGCTAACATCTAGTGAAAGTAATACAAAATTATCTGGCAATGAAATATTTTTCAATTTTTCTTTTAATTCGAAGCTGTTGTTTATGTGCGATTTAGGCAAAGGAATTGCAGATTTTAGTTCATCGTACACAGTTTTTGCCAGAAAATGTGTTGGACTGTTCACAAGAGAGACAATCAGTCGGAGAGGTACATTTTCTTTGTGAACTTTTGGTAAACCATAAAATTTCGCCATAGTCGTGTTTGTCATAGTTAGTTGATTTTTATAGTATTTATATTTAAGATAATCATTAGAATTGAGATTTTGCAGGATTTTGTAAGTATCTGATTGTAATTTAGACAAAATATTTTTTCCAGTTATTTCTTTATAAGTGTGTTGATCAGAAAGTAAGGTGTTAGCTTTAGATATATAATCAAATTTTTTAATACAAACAGAAACGTTGCCTTTGTCAGAATTTGTGAAAAAAAGTTCAGGGTTACTTTTAAGAAAATTATTAGTAGATTTTAATTTTGAAGCAAAGATTTTATCTTCATTAGTGACATGATGTTTTTTATTTAAATTGTTGATAACACTGTTCGTAAGTCTATTTCTGATTTCACTTTTTGATTCAGAATTTATGTCTAGATTAGAAATAGAGTGTTCAAGATTTTTAATAACTGTAATTACATTTTGTTTGGAAATTTGCTGAGAAAAACTGAAATTTGCACCCAAAGAAACTACGTCAATCACTTCTTGGGGAATTTCAGTATTAGTTAAATTGATCAACCAATTGTTCTTATTCGAAACTTGTCGGATATGTGTTTTTTTTATAATTAAATTTTCACATTTTTTAATAAATTTAGAATTACAATTAGTGCGGATCGTAAAAAATTTTTTTTCCGACAGTTTAAAAAAATTTTCCAAAATAGAAATTTCAATAGATGAATTTAAAATATAATTTTTTAATTTTAACAATTTTTTGTTTAAAAAATTAATATAAAAATGGATATCTTTAATTTCTTTAATATTTAAAAATTAAAAAATAAATTTAATTGCATTCCTGTTTTCTATTTTAGATATGTGGACGACATATTATTAAGTGTCCACACAGATCATATCGACTTAGTATTAAATGTTTTTAACTCTTATAATAAAAATTTAAAATTTACTCATGAATTAGAAATGAATAATCAAATTAATTTTCTCGATATGACTTTGACTAAAGACAATGATAAACTCATTACTAATTGGTTCCAAAAACCATCATCTTCTAATAGAGTTATTAATTACTTTTCAGGCCATCCAATCCAACAAAAAAAGAACATTGTTTATAATTTGTTGGATAGAGCTATCTTATTGTCACATGAATCTTTTCACAAATGCAATATCGAAAAGGTTTTCCAAATTCTACTTAAGAATGATTATCTATTGGACTTTATCAATAAACATAAAAAAATTAGATTGTTTAAACAAAAATCTACATTGAACAATAATCAAAATCTTAATAAATCATTTATCTATAGTCGTATTCCAAAAATTTGCATTCCATTTAATAATAATTATTCACAATTATCAAAGATTTTAAAAGATTATAATTTATTGTCAATTCCAATGGTTAATAAGACTTTAACTTCAGTTGTTAAATTAGGTAAGGATACAACCAAAAAATGGAACCATACTGGTATCGTTTACAAATTTAACTGTAATAATTGTTCCGCCACTTACATCGGTGAATCAAAACGTAGTTTGGAAAAAAGAATCAAAGAACATAAAAACAAAAAAATTGAATTTGTAGTTAATGAACATCAAACTACACTCAATCATTCTTTCAATTTTGATGAAGTTAAAATTGTAGATTTGGAATCAAATTATAAAAAACGATTAATTTCTGAAATGTTATATATTAAGTTTAACGATAATACGATCAATAAGAAAGAAGATATACAATTTCTAAGCAATACATATTTTCCTCTATTAAGAAAACTGAAAGAGTGAACTTATCTCGATTATTTTGATTTGAGTTCATTGACTCCACACGTGCTGTTTATATGACGTGCAAAATTGTCTCCTTCAGATTTTAGTCTTGTTTTGTCACTCGTATGAGATGTCCGTGTTTTATGTGAAACTGTTCGCTCGTAATTTTTTGACGTTTTTGAGACGTGTTACTAATGTAACAAATATAACAAATTATTTATTGGAATAATTTTTTTAAACTAATTTTGTAAAATGACTAGGTAGATATTATTTTTTTGTATTAACTTAATTTATTTTAGTTTTTTTGTAAAAATCTTTTATTTGTAAAATTTTAATTTTTAAAAAAAAATAATTTTTATTGTTTAATAAAGTGGCCTGATGATGGTGTCAAACCAAGACACCGAAACGTTGCACAACTAATGTAACATTGTTTCATTTATCACTTTTCCGATAATCAAATAAAAAATTATTTACAAACTTCAACAACGGAAGAAAAAAATCATCTATATAATTTTATAAATAATAATAAGAATAATAACTATCATTTTGCATGGATTCGTAATTTGTCACGATTGGTAAAATCACAAATTACAAAACATAATTGTCGAACTTGGCTGCGTGATAGATGTTTAAATCATTTCAATCAGGAAAATTCATTAATTAAACATAAATCAAATTGTTTGAATTTAAATAAACGTAATGTTATTTTACCAACAGAAAATGACAATATTTTGAAATTTAAAAATTTTAGATTTAAAGAAAAGGTTCCTTTTGTATTGTATGCCGATACTGAAAGTTTATTAGAACCTGTTAATAATACAAATAAATTAATTTCTGGAGCGTTTAGGAAGCATATTCCAACAAGCGTTGCATTTTATTTTAAATGTGATTTTAACGACTCATTATCCTGTTTTGAAAGTTATAGAGGGGAAAATTGCATTGCATGGTTTATGCAAAAATTAATAAATATTGCTGACATGATAGATTTATATGGAAAAACTATAGTACCAATGAAAACTTTATCTAGCCAACAAGAATTCGAGTTTAAAAATGTGAAAATTTGTCATATTTATGAAACTCCATTTATTGAAGATGAAATAAAACACCGAGATCATTGCCATTTTACTGGAAAATATAGGGGCGCTGCTCATCAGGGCTTTAACCCTTAAACCGCACACTTCCGAATTCATCCTTAAACCGCACACTGGGTGTGCGACACCCGGAGACTTTAAAGTGTGTTCTCCAAGCTAAAAAAGGATATTATGTTTCAGAAAAATTATTTTATGTAGCTCAGTACATCTATTTTGAAGAACAATAAGTTTCATAATGATTTATTTAATCTTAATAATAAAAAAAATGTTTTTTAAAACTACTGAAATCACCTTAAAACGAAAACTGGGTATCAGCCACCCAGAAATTTTTCGCTGTTAATTTCATAAAGTTATCAAATACACAAAGACACTTGGGAGACTAATGTCCCTTACGGAAGATAAATTTAAGTACAAAATGTATCGTGCGATAACGACATATGTTCAATTTTTACGACTTTAAACGAGATTTTAGAGTAAAAAGCTAGAATATGGGTGTCGCACACCCAGGGTGCGGTTTAAGGGTTAATATTAATTATAAGAATTCTGTAGTTTTTCACTATTTATCGGGATATGATGCACACTTTTTTATAAAAGAATTGTGTACTAGTTTCGAAGGACCTGTAAAACTTTTGCCTATTAATAAAGAAAAATATATTTCATTTACGAAATATGTAGATATAAAGAATGTAAATTTCATAATTATAGACTCTTTTAGATTAATGCCCAGTAGCTTAGATAAATTAGCCAGCTTTTTAAATAATACAGAAGAAAATATAACTGCAAAATATTGTAGAAATATTGCTGAATTTAATTTACTAAATAGAAAGAGAGTTTTTCCAGACTTATATTTGAAAACTGACGTTTTACTCTTAGCTGATATTTTTGAAAATTTTAGAAAAACGTGTTTATCTGCATATAATTTAGATCCCTTACATTATTTTACAGCTCCAGGACTTGCTTTTGATGCCATGTTAAAATTAACGAAAATAGAGTTAGAATTATTACAGGATATTGAAATGCTACTTTTATAGAGAAATGTATAAGAGGAGGAATTTCACAATGTTCAAATAGGTATGCAAAAGCAAATAATAGATTTATGGGACAAGATTTTAATTCAGAAATTGACGAATCCTATATAATGTATTTTGACATAAACAACTTATATGGTGCAACAATGAGCAATTTTTTACCTTATTCTGACTTTAAATGAGAATCTAATGTATTAGAACTTGATGTATTAAAAATTGAAGCTGATTCTCCTCATGGTTATATTTTAGAAGTTGACTTAGAATATCCTGAAGAGATTCATGATTTACATAAAGATTTACCCTTATGCCCGGAACATTTTATCCCCCCGCTGTAGGGAGCAAATTACCAAAATTGATACCTTATTTGTTTCCAAAAACAAAATACATTATTCATTATAGAAACTTAAAATATTATTTACAGCTAGGAATGAAATTAAAGAAAATTCACAGAGTTTTAAAATTTAAACAATCTTAATGGCTCAAACAGTATATTGATTTAAATACTGAATACAGAAAAAATTCTACAAATATATTTGAAAAAATTTTTTAGAAATTAATGAACAATTCTGTTTTCAGGAAAACAATGGAAAACATTAGAAAACATAAAGATATTAGAATTGTTACAAAATGGGAAAGCAGATATGAAGCGAAAGCTCTTATCTCTAAACCGAATTTCCACAGTTGTCAAATTTTCAATAAGAACTTAGTTATAATAGAAATCAATAAGCTTCAAATTAATTTTAATAAACCAATTTATGTTGGGTTTACTATTCTTGACATTTCAAAACTTTACCTGTATGATTTTCATTATAACTATATAAAAAAGACATTTTCAAATAAAGCAAAATTACTATATACTTATACTGATAGTTTAATCTATCACATTAAAGTGCCAAATATGTACAAATATATTAAACGAGACTCACACCATTTTGAAACATCTGACTACCCTATAAATAATTGATATGGTATACCATTAAAAAATAATAAAGTTTTAGGCTTAATGAAAGATGAGTGTAACAGGAAAATAATCACTGAATTTGTTGGATTAAGATCCAAGCTATATACATATAAGTTACTAAATGAAGAAAAAATAGAAAAAAAGCTAAAGGGGTTAAATCTTCAACATTAAAAGAAATAATAACATTTCCTTCTAAGACATGATGTTTTGTCTTTTCTTCGTGAATTTGTAAACTATAGGGCTGGGTAATAGGAGGTTCATTTAAAAAAGTGATTTTAAATTAGAAGCATGTTCAAGTGAAGTGCAGTGATTTCTTTTATTAATTAATTGAAAGTGAGTGAACAGTAAAAATATTATTCAAAATTATTAAATATTCATAAAAACTTTTTTAATTAATTCAAAATTATTTCTATAATTTTTTGACTTTTTTTAAATTCTTATTCTTATTACAATTATTTTGATATTTTTTTCAATAAAATTCTAATTTCTAAAAATAATTTAATATTTATTAACTTTCTAATTATTTTTAATTCAATTTTTGAAATTTTATTTATTTATTAAATATTAAAGATTATTTTAAAATTTATGTAATTCCTGATAATTTTTCTTAAATTCAATAATTATTTTTTTTAATTTTGAAAGAAAATATTTGAAATTTTTCAATTTAATTAAAAAAATTTTTTTATCCCCTTCGTGCCTCCGGTACATATATGTACCACCTACAAAATATGTTATAACTCTTATCTATTCACTTATTTATTCACTAGGGTTACTATTACATGTAAAAAAATAATAAATGACATAGAAAAATAATAATGTTACGTCCCAAAAATGATTTTAAGGTTCGTAATGATACTTTTTATTAAATTTAATTAAATATCAAAATTTAATTAAATTTAATTTAATTTATTTATTTTGAGCCTAGACTTGCGTCCAATAGCTTGGGAATACTTTCAAATTCTTACCTGATTTAATTAATGAAAAACCGACAAGAATTTTAATAGAAACGATTCCACACATTCGCATAAGACGTATGGAATTAATAAAATAAAGATTTTAATAAAAAAAACTATTCCGTACATTCGCATAAGACGTATGGAATTTATAAAATAAAGATGATAATTTTTTTTAAAGAAGATAGGAAGAGAAAGAACACAGCAAAATTAATTTGTTACTCACTTTTTAATAACACTTTAAAGATGAAATTGGTAGAAACTGGAACTGGAAGCAGAGATGAAGTTGATGTGGAATTCTTCTTTTTATAATTTTGATTTATAATTTGAAAATAGAATTGAACTTGTAACTTGAAAATATAGAATTTGAAAATAGAATTGAACTTGTAACTTGAAAATATAGAATTTGAAAATAGAATTGAACTTGTAACTTGAAAACAGAATTTGAACTTGAACTTGAGGAGAACTCTAAGTTATAGTTGATGATTGTTCGAGAACTGCCCTTTCCTTAAGGAACACGGGTATTTATGTTAATGTTCCCACTACTGATTTTCTTAAGGGAGGAAAATTTAGGGAGGAAAACGTTGTAGAAAGGGAAAAAGAGGTTGGTTAATTTTGGATTGGTTTAGGAAAAGAAAATGGAGAGAAAATGCATTAGGAAAATGGGCCTAATTGGTTAGTTTTGGGTCCGTCCCATTTTTAGGGGTTTAACGCGTAGGAGGATCTTTTAAAAGGGGCTGAGTCTGACCTTCCTCAACTTCATCTCCCCTTCCAACTCCAATTTCTAGAATTTACAAAAATGGCTATTTTCCTTAATTCTAACATATTTTCTAATTTTTCACATATTTTATATAATAAAAATGATTTTTTGTTTAAACATTATTTAAAATTATTGTTATTTAATGTTTATAATAATTAATTCGTTATTTGTAGGTTTTTACAATTAATTCGATGTAATTTACACTGTTCAATAATTATTTAATCAATTTCGTTAATTAACAAATTATTTTGAGGTTAAGTCTTAATTGTTTATTAAAAAGTTATTAATTATTATGATTAACAACAATAGGATCAACAAATTTAATATTTAATTATAATCTTAACAATTATTGCACCATTTATTGCATGTAATAATAATTTAAGTGATTTGTTAATTAACTTATTGTTTAATTATTTATTGTTTATTAAATGTTTAAAAATTATTATTGTAAATATTGAAGTTAATAATTTGGAATTATTGTTCATGTGTAATAATTGTTTCAGTGAATATTCAGATTATCGGTTTTATTTCTTAATAGTTAATTAATAATTATTTATTGTTCAATTGTTATTGTTAATTAATATTTATTATTAATAGTGAAATTATAATTTTTAATAGTACTTTATAATTTTAATAAAAATAATTTTGATTAATTTATTAAAAAAAAATAAATTGTATTTATTATTTATAAACAGTAATTTGAACAATCAACAATTAATGTTGTTGTTATTATTATTAAAATATTAAAAATAAAAACGTGTAGAAATTATAGTTAAAATTTTGTATAGATATATATGGGCAATTCCACGTGAGATTTCAGTCGACCTCTTAAAATCGGCCAAAAATATTTTTTTTCTATTCTGTATTGAAAAAAAACAGATACTTATTTTTTTATTATTTTTTTGGAGGCAAAATTTTTGAGTTATGAATTTTCAAAATTTTCGCTTTTTAAATGTAGGTATATTTTTAATGTCAGATAACTAAAAAAATATTGCTTCTTTTCATTTTTGACAAGAAAAAAAAAGTTTTGTTTTTCTCTCTACTTTTGAATAATCATAACAAAAAATTTTTTTTTTCATTTTTTATTAAAAAAATGAAAAAATTTTATAAACAAATTAATTTTTTTTAACTTTGGGTATGATTAATTTTTAATTTTCTTATTTTAAAACATACCTGGAAATGATAAGAAGGTTTTGCAAAAAGTTTCAGAGTGGGCCTGACAAGTTTGATGGGTCCAAAAAAATAATTAAGCTGTCCGTGCAGGTCGCACGCACGCGGCACAATGGGATTTTTTTACAATTTATTATTTAAAATTGTCTAGAGCCTACAAATTTTATCGGATTTTGATTATTATTGAATTTTAAGGCTCTAAACAATTTTTAATAATAAATTGTAAACAAATCCCATTGTGCCACGTGCGTGCGACCTGCACGGAGAGCTTAATTATTTTTTTTGACCCATCAAACTTGTCAGGCCCACTCTGAAACTTTTTGCAAAACCTTCTTATCATTTCCAGGTATGTTTTAAAACAAGAAAATTAAAAATTTATTATACCCAAAGTTAAAAAAAATTAATTTGTTTATAATTTTTTTTTATTTTTTTAATAAAAAATGAAAAAAAAATTTTTTTGTTATGATTATTCAAAAGTAGAGAGAAAAACAAAACTTTTTTTCTCTTGTCAAAAAATGAAAAGAAGCAATATTTTTTTAGTTATTTGACATTAAAAATATACCTACATTTAAAAAGCGAAAATTTTGAAAATTCATAACTCAAAAATTTGGCTTCCAAAAAATAATAAAAAAATACGTATCTGTTTTTTTTCAATACAGAATAGAAAAAAAATATTTTTGGCCGATTTTAAGAGGTCGACTGAAATCTCACGTGGAATTGCCCATATATATGGGACGTTTCACGTCAACCGGCCCAGAGCTCTGCCCAAAATTCAAAGCAACTAAAATAAACAAAAAAAAGTGCAAAATACTCGTAAACTAATGCCCTTTCAATTGCAAAGTGGCAAAATTCAAAATTCAAGATGGCGTCATTACTGTGTCACCTTAAAGACACTAAATTCCAAAATAATCAAATATATTTATCAATTACTTTTAAAATATAATACGAAAATGATAAGTCACATTATATTTTAATGTTTTTGGGGTCGCTGATTACGAATCTGAAGTCAGTTTTTCAAAATTCAAAATGGCGGATCCAATATGGCGGACATTTAAAAAAATTTTTTTTGATTCGCTTAAAACTTGTCACTTGGGGGTTTTCGGGGTCGCTGATAACGAATCCGATGTCAGTTTTTTAAAATTCAAAATGGCGGATCCAATATGGCGGACATTTAAAAAAAAAACTTTGGATTCGCTTGAAACTTGTCACCCAGGGGTTTTTGGGGTCGCTGATTACAAATCTGAAGTCAGTTTTTCAAAATTCAAAATGGCGGATCCAATATGGCGGACATTTTCAAAAAAAAATTTGGATTCGCTTGAAACTTGACACTCGGGGGGTTTTCGGGGTCGCTGATGACGATTCCGATGTCAGTTTTTCAAAATTCAAAATGGCGGATCCAATATAATAAAATGGTGGACTTTAAAAAGGCCGATTGATATAATTTATAAACCATAAGACGTATTTTGTAGCTTTGACGAAGGCTGTTTGTTATAATTTTCAAATTTGTAATAATTTGGTGGCCCTGAAAAGGGCCGATTGAATTAAATTTACAAAATACTTCCCAACCTATGAAATTGTATTTTAATACTGCATAACTGCAATAGGTTGAGGTGCATTTGAATATCTGAATATTTTCAACTGTCTTTCTGGTGTTACAATAAAAGAGTGCGCAGATTGAATTAATAAACTTTTGAAATTTCAGTCGCAATATTGGATCAGCAACTTTAAATTTTGAAAAACTGACATCGGATTCGTCATCAGCGACGGCGAAAACCTCCAAGTGACAAGATTCAAGCGAATACAAATTTTTTTTTAAAAAGTGGCCGGCATATTGAATCCGCCATTTTGAATTTTTAAAAACTGCCATTGGAATCGTCATCAGCGACCCCGAAAACCCCCCGACTGTCAAGTTTCAAGCGAATCCAAATTTTTTTTTAAAATGTCCGCCATATTGGATCCGCCATTTTGAATTTTGAAAAACTGACTTCAGATTTGTAATCAGCGACCCTAAAAACCCCTGGGTGACAAGTTTCAAGCGAATCCAAAGTTTTTTTTTTAAATGTCCGCCATATTGGATCCGCCATTTTGAATTTTAAAAAACTGACATCGGATTCGTGATCAGCGACCCCGAAAACCCCCAAGTGACAAGTTTTAAGCGAATCAAAAAAAATTTTTTTTAATGTCCGCCATATTGGATCCGCCATTTTGAATTTTGAAAAACTGACTTCAGATTCGTAATCAGCGACCCCAAAAACATTAAAATATGATGTGACTTATCATTTTCGTATTATATTTTAAAAGTAATTGATAAATATATTTGATTATTTTGGAATTTAGTGTCTTTAAGGTGACACAGTAATGACGCCATCTTGAATTTTGAATTTTGCCACTTTGCAATTGAAAGGGCATTAGTTTACGAGTATTTTGCACTTTTTTTTGTTTATTTTAGTTGCTTTGAATTTTGGGCAGAGCTCTGGGCCGGTTGACGTGAAACGTCCCATATACATAGCTATAGCATACTGTTCAGGGTCCACTTTCTCTTTTACTATAGGTATATATCTATATATATATATATATAGATATATATATATATAGATACGGCTCTTAAGGGTTCTATTCAAACGGGGCCTTAAGTGTTTTTGGCCATCTGGAAACTATCGTTTTATGATGTCTTGTTTGGGGTATTTATCGCACTTAGACTAAAGTGTTGATTTTTGGGATTTTCTAAATTTATGGTGCTATAGAATTTTACGATAATTTTTATTTAACAAGATTGGAAAATAGCAACGTTGATTTTAGGGATTAAGATTTCGAGTTTTGAGAAAATTTTATAACCCATTTTATCTCATCCCAAAGAATTTTGTTTCCTTACATATGTTTCGTGTCCTTAAAGGTAGATAATAAAAGAATTTAAACAGAGAAAAAGGAAGAGAGAGAGATATATAAGAAATGGTAAAGGCTATTCTAAAAACATATGTTCAATTTACAGGACGTTACACCCCCATCGTAAAATGGTTAGTTGAGGATGCAAGACGAAAATAACCATAACCTGAGCTCAAATGACAATGTTAATTTTTCTAAAATTATATAATTGAACAATTTTGGGTTAGGCTTGTTGATTGTGAGATAATTCTTTGTAATCAAGTGTTTACTTTAAAGTAAAGAATCCTTGTTGTTGTTGTGGTTGGATGGCGTTCACTGGATACAGTTGGGTTGACGAGGTTCCGGGATCACCTGGGAGCCTGGTAGGTGCACTTGGTTTGTGTGAGTCTGGACTTTGCTTTGATTGATTGGAAGAATCTGGGACTGCAACTTCTTCCAATGGAGTTTCAGGTGTGGATGGTCTAGTACCCAAATATACTAAGAGATGAGAAATAGAGCTAACTATTGCTCCTAATAAATGTATGGACCAACCATAAACGGAGAACAGTGTATAACCCTGTATTAATGTGTTTAGGATATACTTGATGATTTGAATTAAGGTTACGATGGCAAAGATTCCAGCACTCGCAGTTCCGAAGGTTACGAATCTGCTCCAAATTTTATCCGAAGTACTGTCGACAAATTTTTCGACAATATCTTCGTTAAATAAATTTAGGATTCCTTGGTTGTTGGTCACTGTCCGTTGTCCTCCCATACCCATGGCTAGGTCGTTAAGGACTGAGGGTTTTTCTACAGGAAACATAATTTTTTCCTTAAGTTTTTGAATATCAATTTCGGAGTAAATCCCACTCGTTGCTAATTCTCCTGGGTTAAGGTAATTCCAATCATTGGTTTTGGATGGTTGAAGGATGACTGGTGGTCGTGATTCCACTGGCATCGGCAGGATTTTATACCAATTTTTATTGACTTGGTATAATGAGGGTAGTAAACTATTGCACATAGTTTGGGTTCCGGTAAGTTTTAGGATGTGTGTCCTTGGGGTTAGGAAGAAAGTTTTGTTGTTTCTCGTTACTTGTAGTTCCATAAAACAGTCTTCTCCATGTTGAATCTTTACTTCGACAGGTGTACACTTGATTATGTGAACCACCTCACCCGCAACTAGAGCCATATAACCCGGGTTGTTCATGATATCATACGCAAATTGATCAGGGGCTATTATTGCTAAAGACAAGGAATTCTTAATTGTTTGTTGCTCTAACTTACATTTTTGTTTTATTATGTCGATGTACAAATTTTTCATCTGAGTTCGTATATGTTTTTCAACGTAGACAAATTTAGAGTTAACATATGTAAAAATATCTAAGTTTGATGTGGCAATTTGTTTCTTTTTGGCGAAAGTTTCTCTCCCTTTTTTCTCAAAAATAATTAGTTTTGGATGTTCTGTTTTGATAATACTATATCCGCATATAAATTCAATCGATTTGGAAGTCAGTGCAAAAGTTATATCACCTTTAGTTACAGCGTATACAGTTTGTGGATTATGGATATCTAAGTCAATCATTTTTTAAGTCAATCATTTTACTGGCTAAACCTTCATACAAAACATTATATTTGTCAAATTTACAATAATCGTCGGGCAAAGACTTCCATACGTATATCCCGCGTCGTGATCTATACATTTTTCTTCCGAGAAAGTACATACAGTTCCTGTTTTTAAAAACAATTTTATTTGATTTTAACTTTACTGTGGCTAAATGTTCAGATAATGTGATTTTAACGGATGCTTGTACAACGACGTCTTCCCAAGATCCGTAAGGGTCAGAATACCCTTCACCTTTACAATTTCCATCGTTTTTAATTGTGCCTTTAAGTGTAATTGGGTGTGAGGTTGTTTGGTTAATTTTTAATCCCGAAATTGAGTGTGTGTCTGTTATTTTAAAAATACCTGTGGCATGAGCTGTATCGCATACATCCTTATTCGTTTCCATTATGTACTCATTCATACCATGACTTCCGAATATTCACTGACTTGCAATAACTGAATCTGTGTTTCTGTTGTCTGTATGTCGTTTTTAGGTGTCTCGCATTCTCCAACTTGTAAGAGTGAAATTGTTGTTATATTAAGTTCACCCACACCACAATCGTATCCTATTATTCCCCATACTGAAGAGAATTGGATTAGTAAGAAGAAATAAAATAACGACATCATCTGTAACAGAGCTTAATATCTATGTTATTTTTCTAGTTTATACATACATGTTTTTATTTATTTAGGGTTAATATGAGAAATTCTGAGTCTATTGGCAGGAAAAATCTTGAATTCTTTGTTAATTTGAATTTTAATATTTTGTTTATTTAAAATTTCTATTATTTTGTGTGGACCACTGTAATGATTTCCGAATTTACCAGGTGCAGGTCCTGATAACAGGAAAACATAATCACCGATTTTAAAATTAATAGGGTAAATGTTTTTGTCATAGTGGGTTTTTGATTTCTCTTTAGAAATGATTTGGTTATCGTAAACCAATTTTTGAATACCATTGAGACGAGATACTAGTTCCGTAATGTAACCTTTAAAAGTGGGGTTTAAATCACCTTCACGTAAAGGTTCACTAGAGGGGAGACGAGCTAAACGACCGAAAATCACTTCATATGGCGTATGTTTTGTACTTTCGTGAGTACTTGTGTTATAGCTTAGCATAGCTATGTCTAACCACTCGTCCCATTCATTATCGATATCGGTATATTGTTTTAGAAATTCACCAAGTGAATGATGAGAACGTTCCAAGGAGCCATTAGATTGAGGATGAAAAGCTGTGGTTCGGAGCTTTTTGATCTTGAATCGTTTGGAAACTCTTGTCATTAGTTCACTTAGGAAATTACGGCCTTGATCCGTTAAGACGATTTTAGGGGAACCGAATATGCAAATAAATCGTTTAATGAATGCGTCAGCAATAGTGCTAGATAGGGTATTTGACAAAGGAACTGCTAAACAAAATTTTGAGAATAAATCTTGAATGGTAAGGATATATTCGTTACCTTTAGATGTTGGTTTAAGAGGACCAACAATGTCCATTGCAATTTTATCCAAAGCAACTCCTGGTGTATCGGTAATCACCATGGGTTGTTTAGTTTTTAATCTTACTAATTTTTTTAATTGGCAATCAAGACATCGTTGAATCCTGCGAACAATGTCATCTTTTAATTTTTCCTAATAATAATTTTGTTTAATGCGATTGTACGTTTTGCTAACACCTTTATGACCTCCTATGGGACATTTGTGACACTCATTAAATATTACGTCACGTTTATCGGGTGGAACATAAGTTGTTGTTCCATAGCATACTAGAATGGTGATTTTAGTACCTCTAAATACTAAATCAATGAGATTTAAGATTTCTGTTCAATTTAATCCTTCAATTGTTGGACTTTTGGCAATTGAAAATTCGTTTTGATTTAAATCTGTTAAGCGTTGCTTAAATTTTTTGAACAAATTGAAGATATTTTCGCGAGTTTGAGTCAAGGACAATTTTTCATTATTTTTGAGACACAAGGAAAATAAGAACCTGTTGTTTTTCCTTTTTATTTGATTAATTTCACCAGAAACTAGTTCCTGTTGAGGACTAATTTTGTTGTGTTCGATTAGTTTTTTTGCACCTTCATCGCAGGGGATACCATTGGTGTCTACAAAATAAGCTATGTTATCGGGGCGAAATTGAATAGTCTCCCTAGTTTTGATAAGTCTTAGTCTTTCGATACCGTTAGAATTGCCATTAGGGAGGGTTTCTAATGAATCTGAATCTTCAGAGTCGAGATCTGAATCGGAACTTGAGAAATCTTGATTAATTAATTCTTTATCCCTAGTTTTGGGGACTGGAGAAGGTTCAACAATTTCACCATCGAGTTGATTATCCGAGGCATGGCGTAACTCCTTTCTTTTTCTAGAGATTGGGAGTGGTTTGGCTTGCGCCACTTCTTCTTCTGAATCTTCATCGCTTTCTTCATAGGTTGGTTTGGGTTTTTCTAGATTCCGTTTTGGATATCTGGGCTTTGGGGGGTTTGTTCTAAGGGATTCTAAAACAGAATTTGTTTTTTCTGGATTTGATTGTTCTACGATTGCAGGTTGTTTTTCTACAGGGTCTGGGGTTTGTGGAATTAAAGTAGTAGGGACAGGTTGCGCTTCATCAGATACATCCTGTTTCTTTTTCTGGGCTCTAGTTATGACATTAGTTGACTTAGAGTCTACTGGATTTCGAGAAAGGGCGTCCGCGTTGTTATTCATTTTACCTGGTTTATGAAATATAGAATAATCATACTCGGATAATTTGAAACGCCACTTCTGAACCCGAGTGTTTAAATCAGCGGATTTAAACCAAACTAAAGGCTGATGATCTGTGTATATGTTGATTTTTCTACCATATACATAGGATCGAAAAGCTTGAACAGAATCTATTACTGCCTTAGCTTCCTTTTCGTAAACTTCGTAATTTAATTCGGGACCTCTAAGGACGCGTGAAAAATAGGCTATAGGCTTATCTTTACCTATTTCTCCTTGGGACAAAACACCTCCAACCGCGTATCCTGAAGCGTCGGTTGTGATATTATAGGGTTTATCTAGTTCGGGAAATTGTAAAAGAGGAGCGTTACAAAGCAAATCTTTTAATTCTTCAAAAGCATCATTTGCTTTTTTATTCCATTGGAATTCTACGTCTTTTTCTAACAACTTACTTAGAGGTTTAGCGATTTTAGAAAAATTTTTGATAAATCTTCTATAGTAGCCGGCTAATCCTAGGAATTCTCGAATTTTTTTAATATTCGTGGGGGCAGGGAATTTCCTTACTGCTTCAAGTTTCTTAGGGTCAGGGCTAAGACCATCTTTACTCAATTTATGACCAAGATAATTAACCTCTGTTCTTAAGAATTCACATTTGTCGGTTTGCAATTTTAAATTGGCCTGAACTAATCTTTCCATTAACTGATGGAATTTTCTATCATGCTCTTCGATACTGTTGGCATAAATGACAATATCGTCTAAATAAACAAACAACGTTTCACCTTGGAGTCCCTGAAGAACAGTATCCATTAATCTTTGAAACGTGGATGGAGCTGTTTTTAGTCCAAAAGGCATTCTAACGAACTCGTAATGTCCGAAGGGTGTGCTAAACGCGGTTTTGTGTGAATCTTTAGGATCTAACTTGATTTGGAGGAAACCTTTTGCTAAATCTATAATGGAATAGTATTTAGCTCCTCCAACTTGGTCAAAAATTTCTGTGATATTTGGTAATGGATAGCTATCACTGATGGTCTTTTCATTTAACCACCTGAAATCTAAAACGACTCGCCATTTTACTACACCTTGGGAATCTGGTTTTTTGGGTACTATCCATAAAGGAATGTTATAAGAAGAATTAGAAGGTTTGATTATTTTCATTTTCAAAAGTTCTTTCATTTGCTTAATAATTTCTTCTTTTAAAGCGTGTGGAAATTTGTACTGTTTAGTATTTACAGGAATGTCATCGATGGTAGGAATTCTATGCATAATTGCATTTGTACCAGGCAAATCGTCTCCCGGCAAATAAAAACTTGATCTGTATTGATTTACTAAATTTAAAATGTGTTGTCTTTCTTTGTCTTGTAAATGATCTAAACGTAGGAAATCAGCGATGTTATTATTTTTTAAACGATCTAATTCTTCTTCTTCTTCCTGATAGTAGGGGTTAGAAGGATCTAAGTAAAAATCTTCATTAGGGTCTAAATCTAGATTTTTGCCTAACTCATGTGTGTTAACCTGAAAAATGTATTTTTCTTTTACATCTTTCAAAGAGGTTGGGTAATTAAATTCGAATTCAATGTCAGTAGGTTGGACTACATCGATAGAGTAGATAGGAATGTCTTCGTTTTCTTCGCAATAATACAAACAATTTTGTTTTCTCTTCATAATAGAAGGGGGTGTTTTGAAATTGAAATTGTAAGCTGATTCACCGATTACTACTATTGAATTTTCAAAATCAATAATAACTTTTCCATCTTGACAAAATTTAGCTCCCAAAATCGCGATAGCTGGTAGGTCGATATCATCAGAAACAACTTGGAAAGGAGAAAGAACTCCATACACAAAAAGATCGGTACTACCCATAGTTTGAATAATGTTACCACCGACTCCCCTTAAACTTTGTTTTTCATTAGTAAAAATAGGGTCGCCTGGCAACATTAATTCATCCTTGAGAATGTTTCAGAACCTGTGTCAACCAAAAAGTCAGAACCTTTGTTTGTAATATTATTTTTAATAAACATATAAGGAAGTTGTCCTAATACGTTAGTGTCTTCTATGCTGTATACGTCATTTGTATCGTTTTGTAAAGTCATTTTTCGTCTCATTCTAATTAATATACCATCAATTTCCAATTTTTGAGTAAAAAAATTTAATTTGCTTTGAGTTTTTGTAAAAAATTGTATACCGAGAATTCCGTCATAAGGTATGGATGTACTGTCTGGTACTATTAAAAAGTCAATTTCGTAACCCATCATTTTTAATGTAATTTGTCCTAATGTCTCCGATGATTCTCCACCCACTCCAAAGATCTTATAGATCTTTGTTTCATCAATTACGCGATTTTTGGGTACTTTTTGTAGTTTCAAAAGATTCGCTTCTGCTCCTGTGTCTAACAGGACTTCGATATTACCAGTTACGTTAGCGATTTGTAATTCAATGTAGGGACTATTTTTACGATCGATTTTACTTATAGAATTTATTCGCAAGGTACATTCTCGAACTGCATCGTCTTCGTTGAGCGCTCTGGGAAAATAGGAGTCTCCATTTTCGCGCTCATCATGTGAAGACCATTCGCCTTTTCCGATTTCCTAGCCTCATTAATTGTACGTTTTATGCAATGTTGTATACCGTGACCAACTGTTTTGCAATACGTACACCTTTCTTCTAAATTATTATTATCATTGGAATTTCTACATCTCGCCGCGGTATGACCTACGCCATTGCACAATTGGCATTGAAATTGTGCCCTAGGATTACTTATGCGATTTTGCATTCTACAATCGTCTGTAGAATGAGAATTTGTTTTGCAGAATTTGCAATATTTGGTGGATTTTAATTGAAAACATGTTTTGGCGTGGTGTCCCGGTTTGTCGCAAATTTGACATGTTATGGGAGTTTGTTTTTGACGGCAAAATTTAGCGATGTGTCCCGGTTGTTTACAATTTTCGCAATTTTAAATTTTATAACAAGTACGAGCTTCATGACCCATACGGTCGCAGATTTGACATTTTGTTTGTGTATCTCTATCTTTGAGGTAACATTGGTCGCGATTATGACTTGTTTTTCTGCAAATTTCGCAGAATTTAGAAGTTTGTTTTTCGCAATTTGTGGCTTCATGGCCCTCTTCTTTACACAATTGGCAAGTGTAAATTTCCCGTTTCCTAATAGTTTTAGTTTCTATATTATTACTTGTTCTACTTTTTTGTGTCATTAGTTTTTTTTCAATTTTGATCGCGTTTTTAATTAATTCATTAATGTCAGCGTTGTTTTCGAGTTTATTTTCAATTTCGGGAAGTAATCCTTCTTTGAAAGTTTCGACTACATCCCCCTGAGTTTCTCTGATAAAATTTGCGTCAGCATTTCCTGCTGCTGCACGTTGAGCTTCGATTATTCGATTTCCTATGAGTCAAAACGCGTCAACCGTGAATAGTGAATTTTTTGCATTATTTAAGAAAAAAATTAATAACTCATTACTGTTTTGCTAGAAATTAATGGCAATTTTTTTGGTAGTCATTGAATATCCACTCTTTTAAATAAACTTAATTGTGAAAAAAAATTTTGAAAAATTTTTAATTTTTAATAACAATTTTATAAACAATTAGTGTTTTTTATGCTTTCTAGAGCAAGGATTTTAATGAAATTTATATGTAAGATACATTAAACCTACATCTTTATATTCCCGAAAAAAAAAATTTGTATTTCCAATTACAACCGGAGATTTTGAATTTTTTGTTGCGCCGTGCGCCGTCTGCTCGTTTACCGCGGCATTTATCACAGCGATGGATGCCGCGGTGAAGGCGCACGGCGCAACAAAAAATTCAAAATCTCCGGTTGTAATTGGAAATACAAATGTTTTTTTCGGGAATATAAAGATGTAGGTTTAATGTATCTTACATATAAATTTCATTAAAATCCTTGCTCTAGAAAGCATAAAAAACACTAATTGTTTATAAAATTGTTATTAAAAATTAAAAATTTTTCAAAATTTTTTTTCACAATTGAGTTTATTTAAAAGAGTGGATATTCAATGACTACCAAAAAAATTGCCATTAATTTCTAGCAAAACAGTAATGAGTTATCAATTTTTTTTTAAATAATGCAAAAATTTTTTATTATAAAAAAAGGTATAAATATTTAAAATTTTGAAAAAGGGTAAAAAGTGTTTTTTTGTTTTGCTGTGAACTACAGATTTTCATAAATGTTTTGACTTTTCCAAAACTATAAAAAAAATGTATTCACGGTTGACGCGTTTTGACTCTATATCTTTGATACGATTCGCGAATGTGATAACCCTTTCGTCTTCACGTTGGTATTCATTACCAAGATCCCCTAATAATTGTTTAACTGATCTACTTACAATATAAATGTCTTTTAAGAAAGTTGACATCGCTTCAACTGTCGCGAAATTTTGCCCCGAAATTGTTTCTTGGGCTTCGCCGCAAATTTTTATTCTAAGTAATTTTGTTAAATTTCCCTCGGCCGCTTCACCAATCATTTCCTTGGCTTCTAAACAACCTCGTAAGAAAAGTGTTACTGGGATGTTTGAACCATCAAATTCTGGGACCACCTTAATGGCGTCCGTGAGACTAACTGTCTGATTAACAGGGATATTGACTGCCATGTTTATTTGTGGAATTTGGATCTGGTCAAAGTTTAAATTTACTAGCGAATTTGAAATTACTATTGTTGGTTTTTCGTTGTCTTCAGTAGAATCAGAAAAATTTAGTGGAGTTTTATATGGGGTAGAATGAAAAAAATTTTGATTAGTTAAAGTGGAAGGAGATGCAAAGTTTTGAACAGTAGTATCGTCATGTACGTCAGAACTGTTTTTTAATAATTCTAAATTAGTAAAAGAGGAAGATTTGTGTAAAGTAGTTGTCTCGTTTTGTTTATTAATTAAAGTTTGTTGATGAGGGGATCTAACAACCTTTTTTGATTTAATAAAAGGATTGAAAGCTTCTACTTCATATAATAATTCTAAATCGTCTTTGGCTTGTGCCCTAGTAATCCGACTCATAGGAAATAATAAAAAAAAGAAATTTACTTAACCAAAGATATTATTTTTATTTTTAATCTAAAACTTTATTATATACAATATTTTCCTTATCATTAGATTTTTTGGGATCTTATAGTTATTATTAAATTTAATAATACATTGCTTACAATTAGCAGGATTATTTAAATGTTTACATAAATTTTTTCTAAATAGGACAATTTTAGTATCTAGGTTTAGTTTTTTAAAAACAGAGGGATGTATTAATCCCTGATAGGGTCGTAATTCGGGTTTTACAAGTCTTTTTGAAGATTCAGGAGGATCTTCTTTGGTTAAGGGTGGTAGGATTGGTTCTTCTGTTGGCAAAGGTGGATTATCTTCAGGCTTTTTAAAGGATTCTAATTCCTTTTTCTTTTTATTCTACAATTTTAATTTTCGGAATTTCTCTAAAGGTAGCCACTTTTCTCCACTCAGAATTTTTTTCTGCATACGCCTATTCTTTAAACTTTTCCTTTGTTGTTTAGATAGTCGTCGGGGTTTAGTAAAGTATCCTGGCACTAAAAAAAAGAAAATTTTATGCAAAAATTGTATACACACAAAGAAATAGGAACTAGTCAATCTCTATCAATTCAATGTTATCAAGAGAATCCATTGTTCTATTTCTAGCTTGACTTTCTTCAAAAATTGCTCTATTCCTTAGAATTAAGGCTTCCTCTATAGAGTGGTCAATTTCAACAACATTATTATTTTCATTGATATTATTTATTTGAACTGCTGTTTCTGTTTGAATTCTAACAATTGGCTTTACAATTGCCGTTGGTTTAATGGTAATAATTTCTTTTGTTAAATTATTAAAAATTAAAGAATTTGCAGAAATAGAATTATGCTTTTTATTACCTCTTTTTCTACGATTAGATAGGTTAGGATTAAGGTTATCCATTTCATAAAGATAATTTATTCATACTCTTCTAAAATGAACATAATTCACTCGAGAGACAGAATTTAACTCAAAATTAATTAATATTACAAAGAATAAAAATTAATCTTTTCAATTATTTATTTTATAGAATGGATGGATAATTTTGGACAATTTGGAATAAGAAAAATAATTCTTACTCTTCTAAAATGGAAGTAATATTTTTCCACTCGAGAGACCGAATTTAAAAAAAAATTAATTATTATTATAAATAAAAATTAATTTTTTTATTTCTTTTAAATAAGAAAAATCAAGATGTTGAAGGCTGCAGAAGCACTAAGAAATATTAATCTTATAGTACTTCCGCGCGTATTAACTGTAAAAATTTATTTAAAACAAAAAAATTTTAAACAAATCTCACAACTCTTGAATGTTTCAAAGATTTAATTAGAAGGAAATTTAATAAAGAATCGGGGCTTATTTTCAGTGCCTTTTTCTTTTATTAATAAAGTGATAAGGTTTTGGTAAGGAGATTTAAAATTGTTAATATTCGCAAAACTTCCAGTATTAATTTTAATTTTCTTCATGATTATTAAAGAAATATGACTATAATAACTCCGTTGAAACTTGAACCACTTTTAAAGTTTCGAAGAAAGTCAATGGTTTGATTGATGTCATAAAAATTATGCAACGTCTTAATAAATAAAGGAAGTTTTTCAAATTGTTCTTTAATAATTGGAAAAAAAAATTAATTATTTTTTTCTTCCCGGATGTTTAATTTAGTGAAGGCAACATCAATTTGATTAGTTAATTCTGTTTTATTTTCAACAGTGGTACCGGGAATAATTTCTCTAATAATGTTTATTAAATCCCGATTAACGTCTGTTAAAATAAAAATAGCCTTTTTTAATTTCTCAGTATAATCCACTAAAGAAGCTGTGGTATCCCAATGATCTTTTTCCAAGTCTGAATTTATTTCAATTGTTTCTTCGATTTTACAAATTTTATTGCAAAGTTTTACAGTGATATCATTGTTAGGAATCAGCATTTTTAATGGATGATAAAATGAAATTTACTTATTCAAAAACATAAGGAACAGTGTAATTTCTATGACATCTACTCAAATGATATTCCAATTCCAATTCTCTAACTTCGTGTGTCTTGTCTCTAGGACATACAATTCTTTTTTCTGAAGCTGGGTAATTATTTTCGCGACATTTAAAAAGATGTTTGGTCATGCGTTCTTTTAAGATTCTATGTGAAGGGTCGTATGGACAAGTATTACAATCTTTCCTAACAGGAACGTCATTCATTTCTTAAAAAAAAATTCATAAAAAATAGAATGATTTTTCAAAAATTTACAAAAGTTTTTTTTTTGTAATAAAATAAAATAAAATAAAATGGTCGTAGAATTACTATATAAAAAAAATTAACGAATTGTTAGACGGATAAAAGCAAAATCAATCTCATCAATAATAGTTCTTTTACCGGGAATTGTTGAATAGTTTACAAGTCGTCTGACGATAGTGTTTAAATTTCTATTCTCTTCGGCTAAAGCTGTAACTTGTTTTCTCAAATAATGTAGTTCCTGAGTATTGTTTTCTACTAAGTTTAAGAGTGCATGATTTTCGCATTTAGGAGCATTTTTTCCATTTTTGAACATAAAAAAATTATATATATAAAAAAAAATTATGTTTATTAATAAAGGGGAATAAAGAAAAATCAAAAATGATATCAAAAACCGCGAGGGACTTCGCGTTCGCGAGATAACGCTCGGGAATCGTGGGTATTAGGCAGCTGTACGCGGGGACTCTACTTGCTACGTTGCTTGTATAACGGTGCGCTAGCAATGGGAGTGAGAGAGAAAGGACTATAGTCCCATTAGAGTGACAGAGAAAGATTATTTTCTCATTAGTTAGAGAGAGAGAACAGATGTTCCCATTGGTATGAGAGAGAGAAATTCAAAATTTAATAAAAATCTTAAAAATGGTCGTACAACTTTCATTCAAATTTTAAAAATGTTATAACATGGGGGGTTTACTAAAGGGGGTTGCAAAATCGTTTGCGCTAGTCGAAATTCGCGAGGGACTAACAGTTCACGAGATAACGCTCGAGAATCGCGAGTCATGCGTGGGGACTAATCGACTGGCCCAGCATACTATGTAGCGCATGAGAGGGGAGATCTACCATTAGAGTGAGAGAGAACGACACGAATGAATGTGAAAAGAGACTGTATTTATTAAAATTCAAATTTGGAATTAAAATTGTTTATAATTTTTAAACAAATTTTTATAATTATTAAATTTTATTAATTATTTTTATTTAATTTTTTGAATTTATAAAATTTGACTTAAAATTTTTCAATAATAGAAAAAAAAATAATAGGGCGAATAATCAATGGGATTATAAAAAATAGTAGAAAATAGAAAAGAGATTAATTAAATCAAAAAGAAGAAATTTGAAAGCTATCCCCCCGGGGCCTCCAAAAATTTAGTATGTTACGTCCCAAAAATGATTTTAAGGTTCGTAATGATACGTTTTATTAAATTTAATTAAATATCAAAATTTAATTAAATTTAATTTAATTTATTTATTTTAAGCCTAGACTTGCGTCCAATAGCTTGGGAATACTTTCAAATTCTTACCTTATTTAATTAATGAAAAACCGACAAGAATTTTAATAGAAACGATTCCGTACATTCGCATAAGACGTATGGAATTTATAAAATAAAGATGATAATTTTTTTTAAAGAAGATAGGAAGAGAAAGAACACAGCAAAATTAATTTGTTACTCACTTTTTAATAACACTTTAAAGATGAAATTGGTAGAAACTGGAACTGGAAGCAGAGATGAAGTTGATGTGGAATTCTTCTTTTTATAATTTTGATTTATAATTTGAAAATAGAATTGAACTTGTAACTTGAAAATATAGAATTTGAAAATAGAATTGAACTTGTAACTTGAAAATAGAATTTGAACTTGAACTTGAGGAGAACTCTAAGTTATAGTTGATGATTGTTCGAGAACTGCCCTTTCCTTAAGGAACACGGGTATTTATGTTAATGTTCCCACTACTGATTTTCTTAAGGGAGGAAAACGTTGTAGAAAGGGAAAAAGAGGTTGGTTAATTTTGGATTGGTTTAGGAAAAGAAAATGGAGAGAAAATGCATTAGGAAAATGGGCCTAATTGGTTAGTTTTGGGTCCGTCCCATTTTTAGGGGTTTAACGCGTAGGAGGATCTTTTAAAAGGGGCTGAGTCTGACCTTCCTCAACTTCATCTCCCCTTCCAACTCCAATTTCTAGAATTTACAAAAATGGCTATTTTCCTTAATTCTAACATATTTTCTAATTTTTCACATATTTTATATAATAAAAATGATTTTTTGTTTAAACATTATTTAAAATTATTGTTATTTAATGTTTATAATAATTAATTCGTTATTTGTAGGTTTTTACAATTAATTCGATGTAATTTACACTGTTCAATAATTATTTAATCAATTTCGTTAATTAACAAATTATTTTGAGGTTAAGTCTTAATTGTTTATTAAAAAGTTATTAATTATTATGATTAACAACAATAGGATCAACAAATTTAATATTTAATTATAATCTTAACAATTATTGCACCATTTATTGCATGTAATAATAATTTAAGTGATTTGTTAATTAACTTACTGTTTAATTATTTATTGTTTATTAAATGTTTAAAAATTATTATTGTAAATATTAAAGTTAATAATTTGGAATTATTGTTCATGTGTAATAATTGTTTCAGTGAATATTCAGATTATCGGTTTTATTTCTTAATAGTTAATTAATAATTATTTATTGTTCAATTGTTATTGTTAATTAATATTTATTATTAATAGTGAAATTATAATTTTTAATAGTACTTGATAATTTTAATAAAAATAATTTTGATTAATTTATTAAAAAGAAAATAAATTGTATTTAGTATTTATAAACAATAATTTGAACAATCAATAATTAATGTTGTTGTTATTATTATTAAAATATTAAAAATAAAAACGTGTAGAAATTATAGTTAAAATTTTGTATAGATATATATATACATAGCTATAGCATACTGTTCAGGGTCCACTTTCTCTTTTACTATAGGTATATATCTATATATATACATAGATACGGCTCTTAAGGCCGCAGTCCCATGGCAGCGTTTTGCGTTGCGTTGTAATGAGAAAAAATGCAGCAAACGTATATTTGCGTCTTTTTCTCTCCCATTACGACGCAACGCAAAACGCTGTCATGGGACTCCACCCTAAGGGTTCTATTCAAACGGGGCCTTAAGTGTTTTTGGCCATCTGGAAACTATCGTTTTATGATGTCTTGTTTGGGGTATTTATCGCACTTGGACTAAAGTGTTGATTTTTGGGATTTTCTAAATTTATGGTGCTATAGAATTTTACGATAATTTTTATTTAACAAGATTGGAAAATAGCAACGTTGATTTTAGGGATTAAGATTTCGAGTTTTGAGAAAATTTTATAACCCATAAATTTATCTCATCCCAAAGAATTTTATTTCCTTACATATGTTTCGTGTCCTTAAAGGTAGATAATAAAAGAATTTAAACAGAGAAAAAGGAAGAGAGAGAGAGAGAGATATAAGAAATGGTAAAGGCTATTCTAAAAACATATGTTCAATTTACAGGACGTTACAATAATTATTATAAACAATAGGTATAATGTTGAGAAAAATATTTTTTATCAAAGTTGCTTATATTTGCTCGAAACTCACCACTTGGAGGTTTTTGGGGTCGCTGATTCCGAATCTGAAGTCAGATTTCCAAAATTCAAAATGGCGGATCCAATATGGCGGACTTTTTTTTTAATTGCTTATATTTATTTGAAACTCATCACTTGGAGGTTTTTGGGGTCGCTGATTCCGAATCTGAAGTCAGATTTCCAAAATTCAAAATGGCAGGTCCAATATGGCGGACTTTTTTTTTAATTGCTTATATTTATTTGAAACTTATTACTTGGGGGTTTTTGGGGTCGCTGATTTCGAATCTGAGGTCAGATTTCCAAAATTCAAAGTGGCGGATCCAATATGGCGGAATTTTTTTCTAATTGCTTATATTTGTTTGAAACTCACTACTTGGGGGTTTTTGGGGTCACTGAATACGAATCTGAGGTCAGATTTCCAAAATTCAAAATGGCGGATCCAATATGGCTGACTTTTTTTAAAATCAGACAAGTCACATTTTCAAATTTCAAAATAGCGGACTTTTTTCCAAAATTGCTATTTGCTTGTAGGTTTACTACTCAAAGGTTTTCGGATACGCTAATTTTGAATTTGAACGTTAATTTTGAAAATCGATATTCAATAGAAGCTTGAGATGTGTTTTATTTTACAATCACTTATATTTAATTATACCGTCAACAGGGGTAAGTATGGAACATCAGAGGTAAATATGGAACGCGTAATTCTTTTTTATGTAAAATTTTTGTGGTAAAATATTTTAATTTAGTTCTTGTTGTAAATAATAGTTTAATATATTGCCTACAAAGTTACTCAGATGTTTTTATTTTTATTGTCATTGGCAACGAGAAAATAATTCTTAAACATCGAAAAAGTGGAAAGGTTATTTTACAAAAGTGTAAAAATCTACTAATTTATTCAAATTAAATTCGCGTTTAGTTTACTATTATTATCTATTATTATTTTACTCTGCAGTACTAAATAAAGTTATCTTAATATACAGACAAAAAAAATTTGTTATACTTCCTTTTATAATTAATTATAACATTTTGTTCTATAATTGCCCGAAATGCGAGGCAATTACGGAGCAATATTTATGTTTAAATAACTCCGTCAAAAAAATTTTTTTTTGTAAATAAAACTTGAAGGAAATCTTTAGAAGAATGTTCACAATATATTTGAATAGCTAATAAAATTTTTTTGTACAATTTAGATTTTTAGTGAAGAAACTCAAAAAATCGCGTTTTTTTGTTCCATAATTACCCCTGCTGACGGTACCTGCAAACAAGGATGTGGACGTGGAAGAATGAATATGGTGAGAATCACGTCAAAAATCCACCCAAAAAAAAGTCCGCAATATTTGATCTGCCATTTTGAATTTTGGAAATCTGACCTCAGATTCGGAATCAGCGACCCGAAAAACCCCCAAGTGATGAGTTTCAAACAAATATAAGCAATTAAAAAAAAATTCCGCCATATTGGATCCGCCATTTTGAATTTCGAAAATCTGACCTAATATTCGGAATCAGTGACCCCAAAAACCCCCAAGTGGTGAGTTTCAAACAAATATAAGCAATTAAAAAAAAGTCCGCCATATTGGATCCGCCATTTTGAATTTTGGAAATCCGACCTCTGATTCGGAATCAGCGACCCCAAAAACCCCCAAGGGGTAAGTTTTATCAAAATCCATTTACTGGTTTCTTGGGTGGCACAAAAGGGTTAAATTAATTTTTCTTGAAAACAAGTATTTCTATTTTATGAAGTTTTTTTACTACATTTAAATTTTTTTAAAAATTATTTTAAATTTATTCATTCCTGATAATTTTTTTTTAAATTTAATAATTTTTAAATTATAAAAGAAAATATTAAAAAAATTTTTTTTTAATTTTTCTTGAAAACAAGTTTTTCTATTTTATTACTTTTTTTTACTAAATTTTTAAATGTTTAATAATAAATAAATAAATAAATATATTATTTAAAATTTTTAAAACATTATTATTTTGTTTGTTAATTCATTCTTATTTTTAATATTTTTCTTTTTTTCTTGCATGGAGAAATTAAAAATAAAAATTTTTAAAGTTATTAAAAAAACAGTTAACAGTTGAATGTTAACATTTACAGTTGAAACAATTAAAATAAAAATAAAAGCCCAGTAAGAAGTAAGGAATTGAGAAGAATTGAACATTTTTAACTTTTTACAGAAAATGTTAAATTATTAATTTTTTTGAATTCCGTTTCTGTCCAATTCCTATGTATTCCTTTTTGTGGCAAAGATTTCTTGAAAGTGAATTCCAATCAATTCCGTTTTAATATTTCTTTAATTTTTGAATTTTTGTGAATTCCAAAATACTACTGTGTGATACTCGGTAAGTTCAATTCCTGTCTATTCCGTTTTAATATTTTGTAATTTTTTAATTCCTTTGAAGTTTGCAACACTTTGAGATAAGTACTTCTAAAATTCGGTAGTCATAGTAGAGTTTAAATAGCTGAGCGGACAAGCTGTATGTCTCCGACAATGAAGGTTCAAATCCTCGAACAGTCAAATTTTTTTCCGTTTAAAATATTAAAACGGTATTCAAAAAAATAAACTTAGCTTCTTTTCGGCTTCTCCAAATGAAAATGAAAAGAATTGGTCACAAACGGAATTTAAAGGAATTAAAAATTTCGAATACTTATTAATTCCTTACTTCTTACTGGGAGATTGTGGAAACATGGAAAGTTACAAAAGTATGCAAGTTGTTATCCAAGCACCTAGGAAATGGCTCCTAGACTGTAACCCGCAAAAGTTCCAGGAATTATGTATGACTGGATTGTCTATCCGTGCAAGAAATGTATTTAATAATGTGATGACTCCGGATTCTACAGTCTTACTAACTTTTAACAACATAAAAGGAAAAGTTCATAGCATGTTTAACGGGTACTGGATCAAAAGAGTTGATATGGATTTATGTGACATTTTGGTAAGTAACTCATTCACAAAAAATTATTAATATTACACAGGTCCACAAAACAAATTCGTTGAAAGGTTCCTTCGACCAAACCTGGTGTATTATATGTTTTTGGGGTCGCTGAAAACTAATCTGAAGTCTGTTTTGCTCCATCACGTCAGGATTTTTCCTAACCTCAAAATACATATAAGATTTTACGTGACAAATAAAATTCTATAAATATTGACAGATTTACCTCAATCTCGGTATTAAGGCTTTATTGGGGTTGCTGATTACGAACTTAGAGGCAGATTATCAAGATACAAAATAGCGGATCAAATATGGCAGTCGGATTTTAAAAAAATCATGAATTTTAACAAAACTTGGTATTTGGGGCCGCTAATTATGAATTTTAAGTCAGATTTTCGAAATAAAAATGAAGGATTTAATAGAGCTGTCGGATTTATGAAAATTTCTTGAATTTTTACAGAACTTAGTATCTGTGAGTTTTTGGACTCTGACATATAACAGAATAACTCAGTTGCCCGACGTTACAACGTGAAGTTGCCCTAGATACAGACCCACAAAAGAATTCCTGCTTAGTGACCTTAAAAACACCTATATACCAAGTTCTGTAAAGATTCAAGAAATTTTTATAAATCAAAATTTCGGAAAAATTCAAGAATTTTTTAAAAACACGACCGCCATATTTGATCCGCCATTTTGTATTTTGATAATCTGCCTCTTAGTTCCTAATCAGCAAACCCAATAAAGCCTTAATACCGAGTTTGAGGTAAATCTGTTAATATTTATAGAATTTTATTTGTCACGTAAAATCTGATATATATTTTGAGGTTAGGAAAAATCCTGACGTGATGGAGCAAAGCGGACTTCAGATTCGTTTTCAGCGACCCCAAAAACATATACTATTCCAGGTTTGGTTAAAGGAACCTTTCAACGAATTTTTTTTGTGGTCCTGTGTTATCAATATATTGATTTTTGATTTATTTTTGTAATATTGTCTTTGTTAGTTACTTATTAATTATTTATTTAATAATAAATTCATTGTTTTACAATCTCTAGAAACTTTCTGACGGTAACAGTAGATTTCTTTTAGTCCATTTAAACTTAGCACTTCATTTATTTAAATGGTAAATTCAGTCGCGCTTGTCAAACTTTGCTTTTACCAATTTTTAACAAATATTCACTGTTTCTTATCAAAATCGGCATTTTTACATTCCAGGACAATTGTGCTTTAAATTTATAATGTGTACTCTGCTCATGTGATTTTAATTTTAATGCTAAAATATGAACGTATTCGGCGGTTGAAAAAAAGATTGAGTCAAACGTCCCAATACGGTTTTTACTTGAATCCGTATTGGCTCAGAGCTTCACTAAATTACTTTCTTTTTTACTGGGATTAATTAAATAATTTTTTTATTGCTTATTTTTATTCATTTGTTGATTAATTATTATTGGATTGTTTATTTAATTTTTATAAATTTTATTTATTATTGCATTCAATAATAATTTATTATTAATTTATTTATTATTTATTATTATTTCTTTAGCGGATTTAAAAAATGTTGGAAAAAATACATTATTAACAGTTCATATATCTGTAAAGGATGTAGAACCTTTTACATGCAATAGTAGTAATTGAAGATGACCACTTTTTTTATTAAAGACATAATGTGGAGGGATGTCAAGATATAGCAAATTTCTAGCTTCTACATCAATTTTATTTAATTCAAACCATGCAGTCAGTGTAGTATGAACATTCCTGTTAAAAAATTGTTCTTCTTGACGTTCTTTAAAATATATATTTTGGTCGCTTTTATTAAGAATAGCTAATCTGTAAATTGTATGTATCTGTAATTGTATTCCAAGACTTAAACTTTTCAAGAAACCTTTTCGGCCGTTTTGGTAAAGAAAAAAATAGTCGATTTTTCCTATGCAATTTACCGCCGCCATTTTGTTATAAAATTTTTAATAAAAATTTTTTTTCTACTCTTCAATATGTATTTAATAAACCCTCCAAAAAGAAATCCTATTCTAGTTTCCATTTTCTCAAAACAAATCATCAAAGATATAGGTCTCTTTTTCTGACTCTAGGGTAGTGTTACCCTTTAATAACTGGTTCATGAATTGTTTAACTAATTAAATAAACGTGTATTAATATTTTCATCTGGTATTTCTAAAGACATAACAAATTTATCAACATCATCTGCTGTCTGAATTATGTCATTTTTATGTAAATATAATAATAAATGTATATGTGGTAAACCTCTCTTCTGAAATTTAATAATATATGTGTAAGCAATACACATTCCATTTTTTAGTAATTTCATTCATTAATTTTTTAACTTTTAAATTAAATATTCTATTAACTATATTTGGCCAACTTAGTACATCTTCAATTTTTTTAATATTATTATTAATTTCCGTCTATTTTATATTGCATGTCATATTTATAAATAAATCAGGTTTTCCAAATTTTTGAACTAAACAAATTGCATCAATTCAAAATGAATATGTCATTGGATTTAATTCATTATCAATTATAAATAGTTGATCATATTTACTTCTTCTATTGTCTGTAGGGTGTAATAAGTAACTGTTGGAGAAAATTTGACCACAAATTTTATATACTTGAGGTCCTTTTATTCTGATGTGGAACATATGAGGCATTTTACGTGAAATGTCCTAAGTTGAAATTTCAACTTCTTGAAAAAAATTGAAACTGAGGGAATTTGTTGTTCTATCAAGTAGAAATGTGCCCCAAAAAATATTTTTAATTTTTTTGAAAATTTGGAGGGGGTAGAGGGGGGCCAACTTGACCAATTTTGCTAACACCGGCTACTTTGTGAATTTTTTCTGAACATACTTGTAATGGGAAATTTTTTTTAGAATATGTTTCTGAAAGGTTTTTTCGTCCTCTTTCCAATGGTGTATTTTATTTTTTAATGTTTTAAAATTTACCCTAATTTTTGATAATTAATATTTAATTTTCAATTTCCCAAAAATCGGTCCGTTTTTTTGAAAATAAATTATTGCAAACGAAAGCTGAGGTTTTTTCCTATCGGCATGTAAATTTTCAGAATGCCCTTTTTTATTTTGAGTTGTTAAATTTCAAAGAATAAATTGCGTCGCGCTGCGTCGCGGTTGAACTGAGCCGCGTGGCAACCGGCGTAAGAAGAGGCGCCCGGGACGCAATTTATTTTTTGAAATTTAATAATTCAAAAACAAAAAAAGGCATTCTAAAAATTTACATGCCGATAGGAAAAAACCTTAGCTTTTATAAGAAGTTGAAATTTCAACTTAGGACATTTCACGTAAAATGCTTCATATGTATCAACGAAGCTTGCAAAAACTACTGCATTATTAAAGTGTCTGATATATTTTCTGTACTGTATGTTTTTTCTGAATCACCACAAAACAATTCTATTAATTATGTAGGCTATTATGGATCTTCGGTTAAGCTAATTGTACCTTTATGACATGTATTAAATTTTCTACCTTTTGGCATTTCCAACATAAAATGTTTAGCTTTACAAAATTCGCAAATAATATTTATTTCTTTTAAAAAAATTCTTCGATGACATTTTATCTTTCAAAATTGCAATATGTTTTAAAAATTCAATATGATAACTCAAGTAGCACGCTATATCACCTGAGTGTCATGGTGATATCTATCGGGGATATTCCTGTGATACTGAGAAAGTATCGAAATATCCGCCTTTTGAATATCCCTGTGACATTCCTGCGATATTGAGGGGATATTGCCGTGACATCGAGGAGATACTGCTGCGATATTGAGGCGGGATATTGATGCGATATTGAGGGAATATTTCACAGAATTGTTTCTATAAGTCCAAATTTCAACTTATAGCGATAATTTTGTGAAATATCCCCTCAATATCGCAGCAGTATCTCCTCGATGTCAAAGCAATATCCCCTCAATATCGCAGGAATGTCACAGGGATATTAAAAAAAGCGGACATTATGATACTTTCTCAGTATCACAGGAATATCCCCGATAGATATCGCCATGACACTCAGGTGATACAGCGTGCTACTTGGGAATATAATAAAAATGAATGATTTAATTTTATTGTCACATAAATTTTCACTTTTATTTTTTAACCTCGTTATGTCTACATTTTCTACATCACTAATATTATCATTAGCTTCTAATTTTCTTTTCTTAAGGGGTTACATGGGTCAAAACCCATTGTTTTTTTGAAAATCAAAAAACCAAATATTTTCTGTTAGTGGATGAGTATAGCTCGTGATTGAACAAAGGAATATTTTTTTTGTTGATTAGAACCGATTTTACATGGTCTTAATGGTTCTAAAAATTTTAACTTTTGATAAAAGACACTGCCAAACATTCAAATTTCAATTTCTTTGAAAACCCTTCGTTTAATTACGAGATATATTCACCCACTAACAAAAAATTTTTTGTATTTTGATTTTAGATGAAGTGGTCAAAAGATATCTTGACCACCGCAAAAGCAATTTTTTTAAAGGGGCCCGAAGAACTGTTGCTACGGGACTGATTTTTAATATTTTTTATCAAAAATTTAATATCTTTCTTATTTAATAGTGTACTTTTAGATACCAAAGTGTTCAAATAAAATAATTTATTTATTTTATGAAAAAAAATTATTAAAAAAACATACGTTTTTAGGTCGTTTTGACCCATGTAACCCCTTAAGATTATTTCAATATTTCTTGCACTTATCTCTATTTTTTAGTTTTATTTCTTCACCTTTATTTTGAATTTCTCGATAATATTTACTTTTAATTTTATATGTATAATTTCATTGTATACCCTTTCGGGTCTTTACAATTTCCTCAACATCACCACTAAACTTTTCTAACTCACAATCTCTTGGGGTCCCTACTTTGCGGCTGCAGCCGACTTAGGTTAGGAGTACTCGCATTCGCCTGGACATTTGGCCAGGGGAGAGCAAAACTGCAGAAAACCTACTTCCCGAGTAAAACCGGTTTATTGACGTCGAGTCATGCATGTACATTTGGATAGCCATCAAAAATGCACAAACATAGCCTCGAGCGTCAAACCTCCCGTCTGATATATCTCGATCAGCGAAAAAACCGAGACTGTAGCGATATTCACAGAGGGTCACCCATCCAAGCACTAACCGCGCTCAATGGTGCTTAACCTTTGTGATCGCAAGCCACGAGTTTCGCCAACCGAGCTATACCATCGGTTTTTTAATTTTATATATTGCAGTACGTCTTTATTTTTCAATTAAAATTCATAATTATTTGAAAACGAATCGGAAGTCTATTTTGCTCCATCTCGTAAGTATTTTTCCTAACCTCAAAATACATATAAGATTTTACGTAACACGCAAAATTCCATAAATATTCACGGACTTACCTTAATCTTGGTATCGAGGGGTTTTCGGGGTCACTGATTAAGAACTTAGAGACAGATTTTCAAAATACAAAATGGCGGATCCAATATGGTGAACAGATTTATAAAAATTTCTTGAACTTTCGCAGAACTTGTTATCTGAGAGTTTTTGGACCCTGCCGGAACACGGAGTAACTCTGTTGCCCTCCGTCACCACATGGAGGTGCCCTGGACACAGGTTCACAAAAATGCTTATGACATTGGGCAAAATGGACTTCAGATTCGTTTTCAGCGACCCCAAAAACATTTACTACACCAGGTTTGGTAGAATGAACCTTTCATCAATTTTCTTTTTTGGGCCTATGAAATCATTCAAATGATAGTTTACATTATAATTTTAATAAATATAAACGTTAAATGGTTATATGTAGTTGGAATAATCGTCAACTATGTCAATGAATGTTTGGAATTGGGATACTGACATGAGGAAGAATAGTTTGTTTACAAACTTCATCAATTGAGAGGAAATCACTAAAAACATAATTTCTTTACATGTTCACATGACCAGCTCACGTGTAATCCCCCAATTTACATTCAGCTGACCATTATTTCATGTTGATGTGTTGTGTCAACTATCATTTAACAAAGTTTCAATCGGGTGAAAATGATTGAAAATATATATTTTTTAGGGTACATTTATACGACGGTCAGTAGAAAAAAAATTTACCGAAAAAGTCAAAATCGCGTTCACACTTCGCTTTTCTGATATAATGGAAAAACTGTTTCTAGCGGGAATTTAAAAATTTATATTTTATTAAAATGAATTAACACTGTTTTAAGTAAGAAAAATCAAGTTTTTATTAGATGAATATTGTTTTTTAATTATTTACAATAGGTAGATGAATTTTCTTGATAAATAACCATGTAAATAAATATTAATTAACTTTTGTTTTGACAAGTTGTAAGCAACGTCACAGCTGTTGTTGATGCGGAATTTTGTGTGAAATTGTAAGTATAATGATAAATTACACAGGCACACAAAAAAAAAGTGTCGTGACCGAGACACTACAGTAGTATATTCCCATGTATTTTTGGCCGCTGAATCCGAATCCGAAGTCCGAATGCTCAAATTGGTTCTTTTTTTGCGTTATACTAAAAAAAACGACTCAAAACACGAATTTAAACCAAAAAAATTAAAAAAAATTTTTGTGACATAACAATAGCATATTTTCATGTATTTTTTCCCGCTGAATCCGGATTCGAAGTCAGAATTGACAGATGTGCTCAAAATTTTGATCTAGACTCAAAAACCGAATTAAAATGACGAAAATGAAAAATTTCTTCTGTGACACTGCAAAAGTATATTCCTATGTATTTTTTCACGCTGAATCCGAATTCGAAATCAAAATTGACAGATTTGCTCAAAATTTTAAGATAAACTCAAAAAACGACTCAAAAAACCGAATTAAGATGAAAAAAATTTTTCATGACACTACACTACTATATTCCCATGTACTTTTTCCCGCTAAATCCGAATTCGCAGTCAGAATTGACAGATTTGCTAAAAATTTTGAGATAAGCTCAAAAAATTGATAAAAAAGCGATTTAAAATAAAGAAATGGACATTTTTTGCTATATGGCACAACACTACAGTATTTCCATATATTTTTACACTCGGATCTCGCATTTGAATAGTCAGAATTATTCAAATGGCTTTAAATTTTGAGACACACTAGAAAATCTGTTAAGTAACAAAAATTGAGGCTCCGCATCTTAAAAGGGCACTTTTACCATTTAAAATCAATGCTGAAAGTGCCCTTTTATGATCCGGAGCCTCAATTAAAGTCAAGTAACTCTACTTTTCTTGCTAGTACACTACATTTGTATATTCTCATGTTTTTACAACTGCTTTTAAACTCAAAGTTAAAATTATTAAATTGGCTCAAAATTTTGAGTTAAATCCAAAAATGCTCAAAATTTAATTTAATGCAAAATAGTTCATTTTTTTGGTATTCGATAGTCTATTCTCATGAATTTTATATACGCTGAATACAAATTCGAAATTAGAATTATCAGATTGGCTTAACATTTTTTAGAACTCAAACCCTGGTTACAGGTACAAGCGAAATAAATTTTCATATATGACAAGCTAAGACAGAGTTGTTTGAGTGAGGTAACTCTCGATTCGTTATTCTAAATACCAAAACGCTCCATTATTATAGCATAAGATTTCGACAAAAATTCCCTTTTACATGCATGTTTTTGAGCACTTTTAATGAAACCCAAAATTTTGAGCTACTTTGAAAATTCTGACTTCGGAATCACAGTGAAAAAATACATGGGAATACACTAGTGTAGTGTCAAAGCAAAAAATTTCCTTTTTTTATTTTAAATTGCATTTTTATCGATTTGTTGAGTTTATCTCAAAATTTTGAGCAAATCAGTCAAAAATCTGTCAATTCTGACTTCAAATGCGAGATAAATACTTTCTTATAACGAAGATGTAAGAATAAAAATGTTTTGAATATCCAAAAATTGAAAAAAATACCAATTGCTATGAAGCTTAATTCAGTATTTGTGGGCTCTCTGATTTAACTTTTAGAGATATTTTGATCAATGTAAAGGCAAAAGTTAAACACAGTGTTTATTTTCTGCATTTGAATTAGTTAAAAATAACTAATTTGATAATAAAAAGTCGGTCACTGTTTCAAATGGTATTATTTTCCTAATGAAATAGACAATAGTAACTAATTATTATTTTTTCCCTGTCAAATCAAATTCCCGGCTATTTTCCGGTTTTCTATGTTGGTAGATACACTGTTAAATGCATTATTAGAAACTACAAACCCGTCGAAGACGGGTACGACAGCTAGTATAATATAATAGCAATTTTGAATTCTGTGCAATATACTGACAAAAGTCTCATATTAATTATATGGATATTGTTAATATTCTGACCTAATAGAATTCTTTTAAGAAAGTAAACTCATGATTTCAACAACAAATTTTTATTGTTGACCTAAGAAATACAACCGTATAAAAATTAATTACAAAAAAATTTCAATTTTTAAACTTTTAATTTTTTAATTTTTCAATATTTAAATCTAACATTTTTTATTTGTTATTCAAAATTTTATTATTTTGACGATTAAATCTTAATAAGAAACACTAAAATTAACCCTGTACCAAGTTTAAGTACAATTCATTAAAGTATATTAACAAACTAAAAATTTCGAATTTTCGAATGTTTGAAAAAATGGCATAACGTTCGTCCATATTAATATTTTTTAATCTACTATCGCTAGGATTTTAAGTTAGGCTAATGCCTAAAAGACTGACAAGTTTCACTTCAAACGATCGAACCGTTTTTTCCGTGATACGCGGTCGAAAATTTGCGGACATACATACACACATACACACATAATTTTCTTAATATTATTTTCGCATTCGTTAGAGTGTAAAAAGAAGGAATATAATAGAAATTTTAAATTCTATGCAATGTACAGACAAAAGTCTGATTTTATTAATAAGGATAAAAATAATTGAATTTTTGAGAAGAAACTTATAGAAAATTTGTAAATACTTATTAAATTTTTGTGAAATGTTTTTTATTTATAAAAGTAATTAAATTTTGCTTACATTTTATTTTGCCAAGAATCTTGTTAAAAATTTTGAAAATAATTGAATTTCAGAGACCGATTTTATTATTTATAAAGATAATTGAAATTTTGATGAGAATTTAAAAAAATTTTTGAACATAATTGAATTTCTGTGTAGAATTTTGTTACTTTTTAAAATAATTAAATTTCTACATAATCTGTAACTTCTCCAACACTCAATTATTTATAGTGTTTTTAACTAAAATTCTTCTACAGATAAATTATTTTTAATAATTAATCAAATACAATATGTTAAAAAATTTATCTAATTTCAGGAGAATTTGAATTATTAGACATTTTTCAAAAATCTAACAATGAGTTACTTGTAGAAAATAGTCTAGTCAAATTATCATTTGTAGACTTAACTTTGAACCTAAATTTTTTTTACGTAAACGGTTAATTTTTTATTGAAAAGTATATTATTCATGCATAATATTTTAAAGTTTTACTGGAAGTCAAAAAATTTTTTTAAAGACTGCCAAATGCATTTCTTCAAATTTTTGTTGTGTTCGGCGTTTAACATATTTATTTCTTCAAACTTGAGACATGACTGCTTCTACAATTAAATATACTTGAATTGTATATTAAGAAATTATTTTTACTAAATTTAATTTTTAAAACTACAATATTTTTTTAGTCAGAATTTAATAATCTTCAAATAACTTATTTATTTCTATCTTGCAAAGTATACAAAACTTTAAATATTTACAGGTTCAATTTAACTTGAAAATGTTTTCATTTCAAGCTAAAAGGAATATTATGTATTAATTTTTGGCAAATTGTCTAGAATATAGGGGAGAGTGGTCCTAAGTTGGCCGCCTAAGCAAATTGGTCGAAAATATTAACAAAATGAAATTTAATTACTTTGGCAAGTATATATTAGTGTTCAGAGATCTGCTATAATTTTGTGGTATTTAGAACGTTATGGAATGGCTTTTGTAGTCTTAATACAATAAATAGTGAAAAGCTGCATTCTGGACATTTCAGAAATAGCAGTCCTAAGTTGGCCACCACTTTTTTTCGCTTGTGTATAAGTCAGAAATGGATATTCTTCTCAATTACGCAGAAATTTTACAAATTTGATACATTTAGGAGAATAAAAACGCATTATTGAACTATTTTTGTTCAGAAAATGAAGCATTATTTTATTTCATTTATTTGCAGTGGTGGATGGCTGTGGAGACAGGCGTTTTTGTACTATGTCTTTTCTAATGTTTTTAAACCATTTTTTTGTTTTTTGTCTTTGTTTAATTCCTACGTTACACTTTTACGGTCTTTCTCATGATGAAAAACACAAAAAAGAAGTAAAACATAAATAAAAACAAACAAAAACAATAGGTGGCCAACTTAGGACCACTGTAGATTTTTACAAGTTTCAAATTATTACGCTAATAAAAAAAATTTATTTAAAAAATCAACAGAACCTCTTATTACAACAATAAATAAAGGAACTAGCGCACACATTCATTTAGAAATTTTTAATTATTTATCTCTTGTAGCTGCTCTCGAAAAAACAAGAAAAATTAAATTATTTTGGTCGTAAACAATATTATTGTCCTCACAATGCGTAGAAGAATCTTAGATTATAATTAGGTCCATAAATTATATCATGGTTTATCAATACACCATACCACAAAATTATAGATTCGTCCAGTATACCATCTCTGAGAAATGCAGGGTGGCCAACTTAGGCCCACGGCCAACTCAGGACCACTCTCCCCTATTGGTTTATAAATTTTTCTTTTAAACAATTATTCTAAAAAAGATTTTTTGGCTTTAGTAGAAGTTACGAGTACCAAACTTTCGTACTTACTTAATTATTTATTTATTACCTATTTATAATTAGTTACTTTCTTTCGAATAATTTGACTTAACTAAAAGTATTTGGAAATACTATAAAAAATTCATTATTAATACTGTTTAAATTTCAACAAATATTTGTAATCATAGTTATAAAAAATTTCATTTACTATGTATTAGAAAGTGTTAAATACATGTTGAAATAAAATTTAAATTTGCATAAATTTTGAATTTGATTTTTAATAAAAATTCAAACCTAACATTCTAAGAAAACATAATCTTGAACTGAGAAAAATTTTTCTATTGATTTTACTAAGTATTTAATAGTCTATAATATATTGATCGCGCTCCAGAATCTATTAAAAATATTTAATAGATTCTGGAGCGCGATCAATTTAGTTGGCTTATCCGACTATTTTTATTTGATCCCAAGATATTGGACCAACCAGCTTACTCGAATGATTACCCCCATTTACTCTGTAGTGTGATAATTACCTTTATTTCCGTTGCAGATAAAAATTTGAATTTTAGTTAATTTAATCTTATTCATTTACTTTTGATTAATACTTTTACTTGGAGAAATAATTATTAGGCAACCGTTTGACAAACAGAAAAGTGTTTTTTACTTGCTGAAAATACAAAATATTCAATATATAAACTATTATCACTTTTTTTTATTATTTAATTTTTTTGCTTGAAATAATGAGTTCATTATTTGTTGAATTTTTTTTTAATAATTTGAGGAAAAAGGCAAAATATGTTTTGTGTAAGTTCCTAAAATCATTGTTTATTTTAGTGTTCACAAGAAAAAAACTGCAGGCTGCCTGTTATTCTAACAGATTGTCGCAGAAAATTTTACAAAAACTCATTTTCTGTTGTAAAATATAATGAAAATTAAGAGTTGCATATTGATAATAAATAATAAAATAGTTATGATATTATTAATATTATTATTAGTTTATTAACCATCATAATTTTAATACAATTCCAGAATCATAAGAGACATTATGGATAATTTGGAAGATAATGAAAATGAACGCAATCGTGTAAATTTCGATGAAGACTACAATCAAGAAGAAGAAGATGACGATGATGATGATTACGATTATAAAGATAGTGAAGAAGAAAATTTAGCTGACGATGAAGAACAAAGGAGCGATGATGACGAAGATGCCAGAGAAAATGAAGATAATGTAAATGGAGAAGCTGTGACGTTGCTTACAACTTTTCAAAACAAAAGTTAATTAATATTTATTTACACATGGTTATTTATCAAGAAAATTCATCTTCCCATTGTAAATCATTAAAAAAAACAATATTCATCTATTAAAACTTTGATTTTTTTTACTTAAAACAGTGTTAATTCATTTTAATAAAATATCAATTTTTAAATTCCCGCTAGAAACAGTTTTTTCATTATATCGGAAAAGCGAAGTGTGAACGCGATTTTGACTTTTTCGGTAAATTTTTTTTTCTACCGACCGTCGTATAAATGTACCCTTACATGTTTGTACGTTTGATGCTGCCCAACCCACCGACGGTAGGGCAGCTGACGTTCGAGAGGCATTTCAGCCGGGAGGAAATGACCAACCAAAATCTGTCGCTGGCTCTTAGACTATAACCTGAAGATGAAGGAAATATTACATTTCATATTCGGAGTCTTCCAGTGTAATGTTCCAGGGATCTTAAAGTAATATTAAAATGTCCGCCCACAGGAATATTCCAAGATAACATTGAGGGAATGTTCCACGGTAATATTAAATATGTTAAAAATACCATTGAATCTCATTTTTACTACAGAAAGAAGATAAAAGATAAATAAAAGTCAAATTTTTTCAAATCATGAAATTTTGGAATGTTTCCAGGGAATTTTCTGAAAACATTCCCTCAACATGAACTTGGAATATTCCATTAATATTACGATGAAACATTCCATCAACATCATCCTGGAATATTGCTTCGATATTACCGTGGAATATTCCCTTAATGTTAACTTGAAATATTCCTGTGGGCGGGCATTTTAATATTACTTTAAGATCCCTGGAACATTCCACTGGAATACTCTAAATATGAAATGTAATATTCCCTTCATCTTCAGGTTACATTCCGTTCTGCTTGGGCATGTGGACGATATTGAATTTGGCACGTGGATGATTTTCGGTGTCAATTTCCTCGGAACAGAAGCCTGATCACGTGGCCAATAATAATTTTGGCACGTGAATTATTTTTGGAGTACTTTCGACGAAGTGTAGATTATCGCTCGATTATGTAAATGATCTTCTATTTCACCAGGGGGAGGTTATGTGCAACGGAGTTTTTGATCAATGTGAAGTGCAACGGAGTGTTTTTTGAATAATCGAGTTGTTATCAATTTTGTATTGACTCTTTAAGATTTTTCGCAATAAATAAAAATTAAAAATACATTTATTCACATCATTATTATAATTGACCCTGATATTCCCGGTTACAGTGCGTAACAATGGGTATAACACAACACAAGTGTGCAATGACTGTAGTTGTAAAATAATAAAATTGGCAAACCTCCTCACCGTTATTACGCATGTAATTTTTGCGGTAAAAAAATTGACAGAAATGAAAATACCGCTAAAAAATATTGCCAACATCGGTTTGGTGGATGCCGGTTATGTGAAAAAGGTAATGTAATAGAAAGTGTCTTTTTCGTTTTCGACAAAAAAAGAAATTCAAATTAAAAAAGTAACTAGTAAAAAATCAAACAATTTTTGCGTCGATTGTAAAGAGACGGGACATAATACAAAAAATTCCACAATGTAAATTTTATAAAAAAATTCACGTGAACTTATTTTTGAGGACCAATCGAAAGAAATGAACTTATTAAAATCATTAGTAACTAAAAATGTTTTATTCAGTAAGTACATCACTAATTTTTGAACGAATTTAGTTATTTCTGTCCTTTATTCATGGAAATGTTATTGCAAAATAATGAATAAACAGCAATTATCAACAAATCTCAATTTATTTTGAAGACTATAGTTCTATATACACAATCAAATGTTTAGACTAACACAGAAAATTAGAAAAGTAGGGACAGAGTTCGATTTATGCGAGAACGTTTAACAAGAGGAATGTCGAAGTAATCGGGACGACAATGAAGCACACCCAGCGTGACCTCTAATAGTGACCGCAACACCGTAGCACAGTGGGCCAAAGGAGATCAAAAGTGTCAATAAAAAAAGTTTCATATTTCAAAAAACACCTTAAAGTAGTATTTTTAAAATTTTTAAAGATTTTCGTTAAAAAATGTACTGTTAGTAATGCAATACATTTGTAAAATATGTTTAAAATTAAAAATTCGTATTTTTCCTAAAATAATTATTTTTTTTTCTATTCTGTATTTTTTATATAATTTCTAATGACCTCTCCCTATTGGAAATCCCCATATGGGAAACCACATGGGAAACCACATAGGATCCTATGTCAAAAACCATGTAAAACCCTACTTCCATGAAGGAAACCAAGTGGTTTACCATGTGGTTTCCCATGTCAAACCATATGGGAAATTGAGACAGGATTTTAGTTAGGAATAGACATGAAGAATTTGAACAGTTCATCTATGCATAAAACCATATCACATCCCACATGTTTTTCACAGTCAAATCCTAAACCGAATCCCATGTGAAAAACAGAATCATTTATTTATAATTATTTTCCCAAGTCAATCCCCAAGTGAAAAACAGTATCATTTATTTATAATTATTTTCCCATGTCAAATCCTAAACCAAATCCCATGTGAAAAACATTATCCGCCTTATTGAATATCCCTACATGGGAATCCACTTGGAATTTTACAAGGGATTTCACATAGGATTTTATATGGGAATTGACATAGGATTTCAAATTCCCCATGTCTATTCCTAACTAAAATCCTGTCTCAATTCCCCATATGGTTTGACATAGGAAACCACATGGTAAACCACGTGGTTTCCTTCATGGAAGTAGGGGTTTACATGGTTTTTGACATAGGATCCCATGTGGTTTCCCATGTGGTTTCCCATATAAGGATTTTCAATAGGGCTTTTACTAATAGGTATACGGCAACGTAAAAAAATAGTTTTCTATATCAAAAATATTTGTAAGATACTTTTTTTCACAGGTTTTTACATGATTCGTTGAAGTTTTTATTCTTGTGCTTACTTTCGATTGACAGTTCCCTTAAGTTCCACTACATACAACAGTTTATTTTATGTCAATCTCTTCCTTAGATCATACAGTTCAAGAAAATGTTGCGCTTTTTTGCGCGTTTTTCTATTTAACCCCTTGGCAGTCTATGACGTGTATACACGTCATGGTGCAGGTGGGCTAAAACTGTCGATATTGTGTCTAGACTCAAGTAGATTTGTGGCTAGATTAACAGACAGATTTGTCCCAAAATTTTTACTTGCTGTATATGAGTCTGATTTCAAATTTTTTAAATTCAAAATGGTTAATCCAATATGGCGGACATTTTCAAAAATTTATCGGATTCACTACTTAAAACTTGATACTCGGGGGTTTTCGTGCACGGAGAGAAAATATATATTAAATTTTGTAAAAGTATTTTACAAATTGGGAAAAAAGTGCGACAAAGCGAAATTTTAGTATAAAAAATAATAAACTTTAAAAAAACTTATGTGAAATATAATAAAGTTTTATTAGAATTTAATTAATATTCTTGATATTTGATATAATTATACTAAATTTCACATAAGTTTTTCTAAATTTTAGTATTTTTTATATCAAAATGTCGCTTTGTCGCACTTTTTCCCCAAATTGTAAAATACTTTTACAAAATTTAATATATATATATATTTTCTCTTCGTGTGATCGTTGATTATGAATCCAATGTTAGTTTCCAAAAATTCAAAATGGTTTGTGACGGAAACGAATAAAATCAAAGTTAAAATTTAATTATTTATCGAAAATACCGAAAATGTTTTTGTTTTCTATTCGACGCTATACGAAAATTTGTTGTACGCTCCTGAGTGCCGATAGTGCGCGTGCGCTCAGCCTCCGACCAATGGTGAGCGAGAAGCTCTCTCCCGCCGAGATCTTCTCCCTTCAGCGCGACCCGAATCGAGGACCCCGAATCCACGGTCCGAGATCGTCACTTCTCAAAGCGGTGTTACCGCAGAAGGAGCTCGAAGCGGTCTTACCGCAGCGAAAGGGTCTTACCCTAAGTGGTATTACCACAGGTGATGAGGTTTTACCTCGAAACGGTTTTATCGTAGTCACTAGGAGACGATTGTCTCAACGCAGTCTCTACGACGACGAAATGGTTTTACCATGATCTACGATTTTATGAACGGTTTTACCGTGAGTAAAATGCCGTCTACGCGCACGTTTCACGAAGTCGCGAATTAATATCCGCGCATACACCGATGTTACGCAGGTTCCACACTTAAACCAAACGGACACCCGACACAACGCGCGTGCCCCCTCTGCCTCATCTACTAAATGCTTTCCCCTCCTCATAGACCTGTGCGGTTAACCGGTTAACTGGTTATAAAACCGGTTATAGAATTTTTTAACAAACGGTTAACCTTTTTTCGGTTATTTTGAAATAACCGGTTATTTAGGAATAAGCGGTTATTTGGGAATAACCGGTTATTTTGGAATAACCGGTTATTTTAGAATAACCGATTGTTTATTCATTTTCTATTTTCAAAAAACATAAAATTAGTTTGTGCAATTAAACTCTATGTGCTTAAGGGGACTGTACACAACTTTTGCGTGTTTTTCCAACATTTATTTTTTCATAGTAAAATGAATCGAAACACTGGGCTCTTTTCACACATATTAACACACATATTGGGGATTAAGAAAAAAATATTTTTTTATTTAGTCTGCCCTTCATGGCGACAAAATGGCGGCTGAAGTGATTGTCCGGAAAAAACTGGTTGACACGATATCTCTGCTTCAAAATGTCGGAAACAAAAAATCAAAAGCATTTCTTAAAATATATGTCAGTGAACCAAAAAAAATGAATTTGAATAAAAATGAGTAAATAGCGGCGGTTTAAATTTTTTTACCCCTTTTCCACCCCTAAAACGGTAAAAACAAGTTGTAAATCCAGATGTTCATTACATGAATATTTTGCTTCCTCTTTACGATCAGCAAAAAAAATTTGCTTCCTCGTGAAGGAAGCATTAACGATAAATATATTTCATTTTTAAATCATTTTTAATACAATTTAACATTTATAAAATAAAGTTCATTCGTCTTAATAGAAAGAATAAAATTTTTTTATACAGTAATATGAATCTAAATAAACAAAAAAATTTTTAGTTAAAAATTGAATTTTTCAACTTTAATTGTAATTAATTCTATAATTTTCAATAGAATATATACTTTATATACATCAATCGATTCGTCTTGATGCAAAGAATAAGATTTTTGATTTATTTTTTAATAAATAATAACATTCTATTGTACAGCAACATGATTTTTAAGAAAAAATGAATTTTTATTAAAAGTGCAAATTTTTTGTCTATAATTGGTTTTAATTCTATAAATTTAAGTAAAACATATACTTTATATATACAAATCGATCCGTCTTGGTGTAATGAATAAGATTTTAGAAATAAATGAGTAAGATTTTCTTACACAGCAACATAATTTTGCGGAAAGAACTCATTTTTTTGATAAAAATGCGATTTTTTCAGCTTTAATTGTGATTAACTCTATAAATTCTCATACAATTTATACTTCTTATATACCAATCGATTCGTCTTGATGCAAAGAATAAGATTTTATTATATATTAACTTCAATAAACAACTTAAAAAAAATTTTTTGAAAAAAAAAATTTTTTAGAAAAAAGTCAAAAAAAAATTTTTTTTGAGAATTTTTTAAAGTCTATCAATCCATTTCGAGATATTTTTATGATAAATATTCCTGGTAAATTTTAGCCAAATTCGTTAAAACCTCTTCGAGTTATCGTGTTCACAAAAATCGGGATCCACACACACACACACATACACACACACATACATACATCCGGACAATTGTTCAGGGTCTTATATAACATAGTCCTATATAGAAGAAAATTTGTTAAAAGGATTTTTAAAAATTTTGTAAATTAAACGACTACAAAGCTTCCTCACGAGGAAGCAAAATGGGTTAAAAATGGATGTAGAATGTTGGTTGTAGTTCAGGCCATAGCCACTGATATATATTTTAAGAAATCCTTTTGATTTTTGTTTCCGACATTTTGAAGCAGAAATAACGTGTCAACCAGTTTTTTCCGGACAATCACTTCAGCCGCCATTTTGTCGCCATGAAGGGCAGACTAAATAAAAAAATATTTTTTTCTTAATCCTCAATAGGGTAACTGCACCAATTGCCGAGGGTGCACCAATTGTCGAGGATCATAATTTTCTTTTTTAGATAAATAGTATAATATATTATATTTAAGAACAAAAGAAATTTCTAAATAATCTTTGTATTTTCAACTGTATATTTATGTATTCAAATTTCGTAGCGATTCTACTAAAATAATTATTTAATTAATATTATAATTCACTGCTGTGAAATTTACTCAAATCTCCATTTTCTTAATACTTCAGGTTGATTGGAACAGATTTTTAGAAATGCAAATTAAACGTATTTATAATGACTTTTTGTGTACAAAATTATTATTATAATTTTGTACAAGAACCAAATTAATTTTGTATGCATGTTTTTTTGTTAAAAAAATATATAATATTTTTTAAAAGCAAGTCATCGGTATTTGGTTCCTTTTTTTGACAGTTCCATTTTTCGAGGTAATGACTCGAAAATTGGTGTAGTCACTTTTTTCGCTGATGCACCATTTATCGATGGTTAAGTGTTTATTTATTAAACGTCAAACATAAATGCCAAACATTTATAAGTACAGAGAAAAATAAAACAAAATGCTTCAAAAATTTACAATCAACAGAAAGGAGGAAGACCGAAAAAACAAGTTGTAAATCCAGATGTTCATTACATGAACATTTTGCTTCCTCTTTACGATCAGCAAAAAAATTTGCTTCCTCGTAAAGGAAGCATTAACGATAAATATATTTCATTTTTAAATAATTTTTAATACAATTTAACATTTATAAAATAAAGTTCATTCGTCTTAATAGAAAGAAAAAAATTTTCTTATACAGTAATATGAATCTAAATAAACAAAAAATTTTTAATAAAAAAGTGAATTTTTCAAATTTGATTGTAATTAATTCTATAATTTTTATAAGAATATATACTTTATATACATCAATCGATTCGTCTTGATGCAAATAATAAGATTTTTGATTTATTTTCCAATAAATAATAACATTTTATTGTACAGCAACATGATTTTTAAGAAAAATGAATTTTTATTAAAAGTGCAAATTTTTTGTCTATAATTGGTTTTAATTCTATAAATTTAAATACAATATATACTTTATACATACCAATCGATCCGTCTTGGTGCAAAAAATAAGATTTTAGAAATAAATGAGTAAGATTTTCTTATATGGCAACATAATTTTGCGGAAACAACTCATTTTTTGATAAAAATGCGAATTTTTCAGCTTTAATTGTGATTAACTCTGTAAATTCTCATATAATTTATACTTCTTATATACCAATCGATTCGTCTTGATGCAAAGAATAAGATTTTATTATATATTAACTTCAATAACCATAACTTAAAAAAAATTTTTGAAAAAAAATTTTTTTTAGAAAAAAGTAAAAAAAAAAATTTTTTCTGAGAATTTTTTAAAGTTTATCAATCCATTTCGAGATATTTTTATGATAAATATACCTAGTAAATTTTAGCCAAATTCGTTAAAACCTCTTCGAGTTATCGTGTTCACAAAAATCGGGATCCACACACACACAAACACATACACACACACATACATACATCCGGACAATTGTTCAGGGTCTTATATAACATAGTCCTATATAGAAGAAAATTTGTTAAAAGGATTTTTAAAAATTTTGTAAATTATACGACTACAAAGCTTCCTTGCGAGGAAGCAAAATTAATAAAAAAAATGCATTATTTAAAAGTAAAAAATTTTGTGCTATAGTTAAATTATAATTAACCATTATTATATTTACAGTTCGTAATAAAAGTTTATTTTATTCGTTCGCCTATTTAATGTGACTTTAATTTATTTTTTTAATTAATGTCTGATTAACAAAATTGATTAAATTTAATTAACTTATTTATAAAAGTTTAAAAAACAGTTAAATAATTTTCTGTCCTGTATCATCTACTATAAAAAAGGTTTTATATCGATATTATAAATTATTCAATTATAATTAAATAAATATATTTTTGTTTTCTGGTAATATTCTATAATATTTTTATCGAAAAAATAAATATCTACTCGATTTTCAAATATCTGTACAGGTTAATTGTTAGGTTATATTGGGTTATATGTTTAAAAATTTCATACCCTCGACAATTGGAACAGACCCTCGAAAAATTAGCACAAGACCATCGACAAATGGTGCTTTTGCTCTATTGACTTTTAAATATATTTTTTGCTTAAAAATTTAGTTTAATATTAAAAAAATAAATATGAATATTAAACATTATTATAACAGTATAACCACCAGCCGGAAACTAGCAGAAGATCAAAATTGTCATAAAAAGAAGTTTAAATTTAATTCTGTTCAATTTTAATAATTATTATTGACTGGATACATTCTAGATTGTGGCTGGGATGTTGTATATAGAGCAATTCCACGCCAAGTGATCATAAGAATTTTCGATGATTTTAGCAATATTAAAAATACTTTCAGAATTTGTTCCTTATACATGGAATAAAAGTGTATGAAAGTTTTTTTAAAATTTTCAAAATTTTTTGAGTTACCTCTTACTCAAAATTTTGGTCGGTTTTTAAAAAAATGCACATAACTTTTTTTCTTGTTAACCGATTAAGATAATTTTTTTTGGAAAATACTCATAATGAGAAGTACTTTAAAGAAAAAAAATAAAATTTAATAAATTTTTTTTTTTGCCTGAAAAAAATTTCAAAAAATTTTTTGAATTCAAATTTTGAAAAAAATATATCTTCGATTTGAAAATTTTTTTTTGGTAAATATTGTCAATTAAGTAAAGAATACTTCCTGTAAATTTAATTATGGGACAAAAATAACTTTACGAGAAAAAAAATAAAGTGTGCAGCGCGGCGTGCCGGGACTTGTGCATGTATTCACTTATGGCCGCGCAAGTTTCGTTTCAAATCACACTATAGGTCACAATTCTTTACCAAAACGCTTTTTCTTTTTTATAAATCTTCGTAATTAAATTCTCTATCAATCTCTCGAGCCTTATTTTTGAATTTTTGTTTTAAACATTTTTCAAATAACAATGAGTATTAAAAAAATCATAAAATCGTAAAATATATTTTTTTTAGTTTTATTGATTAAGAAAATTATTTTAAAAACCTATTAAAATAATGTTTGATTGATAAAGAATAAATTAATTAAAAACTTTTTAATTACATAATTAATTGTTGTTATTTTTTATAAACTGTATACTTAGGCCTAGAAATTACTAGTTTCTTCTCAATTGTACAATTTTTCATGAGTAATATATCTACTGATGATAAAAAACAATTATTTATTAAAACATTGTTTAAACAATTAATTGTTGCTATTTTTTCATAAACTATTTATACTTAGGGTAAGAAATTTATATTTGTTTCTTATGTACTTTTTTCATTTTTTCGTAAGTTTCATTTGGGTTAGAAATTTCTAATTTTTTCTAAACAATTAATTGAAAAATTGAAAATTATAAACTGTTTAAACAAGGGTTTAATAATAAATTTTTAGTTTTTCTTTTATACTTGAATACTTTACTTATGAAAAATTGCACAATTCAGAAAAAATAGAAATTTTTAACCCTAAGTACAGTTTATGACAAAATAATAAATTTTTATTGTATAACAATTTTTGACTAAATAATTTTTTATTTTTTATCAATCAAAAATTATTTTAATAAGTTTTTTGATTAATTTTCTTAATTAATAAAACTAAAACAATATATTTTACGATTTTATTTATTTATTTATTTATTTATTTATCAAAATACATCCCCGCGGTCCTACAAAGAACCATAAATGGGTTACAAAAGAAAAAATAGAATTGAACAAAAAAAATGTGTTTATAGAAAAGCTAGTACAATCAGAACTAAGCTACTTAAAGAGAAAAAATAAAAATTATACAGAAAATAAAATTAAAAAAAAAAACAAAAATATGTTAGCTAATAGTGATGATTTAATTTTATGATTTTTTTAATACTTATTGTTATTTAAAAAATGTTTAAAAACAAAAATTTAAAAATAAGGCTCGAGAGATTGATAGAGAATTTAATTACGAAGATTTTGAAAAAAAGAAAAAGCGTTTTAGTAAAGAATTGTGACCTATTAGAGTGATTTGAAACGAAACTTGCGCCGCCATAAGCACAAGTCCCGGCACGCCGCGCTGAACACTTTATTTTTTTTCTCGTAAAGTTATTTTTGTCCCATAATTAAATTTACAGGAAGTATTCTTTACTTAATTGACAATATTTACCAAAAAAAAATTTTCAAATCGAAGATATATTTTTTTCAAAATTTGAATTAAAAAAATTTTTTGAAATTTTTTTCGGGCAAAAAAAAATTTTTATTAAATTTTATTTTTTTCTTTAAAGTACTTCTCACTATGAGTATTTTCCAAAAAAAATTATCTTAATCGGTTAACAAGAAAAAAAGTTATGTGCATTTTTTGAAAAATAAAAAATTTTAGGTATATCTCCGGCTGCTACTCTTAATAAAATTGATTTTCAATAGATTTTCTTCAAATTTTGAGAAAATGTTTCTTTGTAAATATTTAAATATTTCAAAACTCTTTGCCATGTCAAAAAATGAGGTATTGTGGTTGACATTTTTTATTTTTAACATAATCGCATGTAAAAGTTAAAGCTTGAACTTGTATATCTCAAAATTTAGCATCGCAAAAGGGTTTTTAACTTTTTACCACATTTAAAGGGCACCCGAAGAGATATTTTCTCAAAATTTAAAGAAATTCTATGAAAAAACAATTTTTTCAAGAGTAGCAGCCGGAGGATTCGAATTTTTTTTTAGCATCGACAAAGATTTTCTATGGTTAAAAGCACCGAAAATTTCTGTAGAGCCTTACACATTTCCAAAATTGATAAAGAAATTGGCGTTTATCATTAATTTTTAAAAAAATTAGGAACCGTTTGTACCACAGGCCGACAGTACCCAACTGAAAAAGTTCGTCTGGATTTTCCACATGGAAATTTACGCAGAAATCCATGAGGAGATTTGAAATAATTCACATGGAAATCCACATGGAAATTCTCTATTTCTTCTATTTTTAAATATTTTCAAAAATAAACATCAAATTCGAATTCTGAGACCCCGAAGGGGTCTCACTCACTGCTTTCTGCATTTTTAAAGAGGTTTTCGTTCATATTTGGAGTTTATTAAGAATATAAAAAAATCCATGCGGAAATCCACATGGCAATCCATGCGGATTTCATGTGGATAGTTTCAAATCTCCATATGGATTTCTACCTGAAAAGTCCATGGGAAAATCCAGACGATTTTTTTCAGATATATTTACTAAACAAGAATCAAACAATATTTTTCCGAAGGTTTTTAACGTGATAATTCCTAATCCAGCGTGACAATAGACCCTGCACGTCAGGTTTTCGAGGTATTTTAACTTAAAAGTGCAAAAGACCAGTTTTTTAACATCAAAAGATAATTGTTTTGCCAAAAGTTCAATATTGCATCTGAAGACGCTACTTTTCTTCTTTAAAATACATTTTGAAAATTTAAAATATTTCCATTTTCCTCTGAGTAATCGTTCATTCTGTTTACTGAGTTTGGCAAATTCTTTGAAAACTGAGTAAAAACAGACAAAACTTCGATAATGAAGAAGAATATTACTACAAACCAGAATATAAATTTCAAATACTTCTGCGTATTTTCTTCGGTACAACTAAATGCGAATACTATGTCAGATTTACTAAATCGTCTGCCGCATACGATCTGCTTTTTTGAATTTTAGAAATCTGACATAGAATTTGTATCCAGTTATACCGAAAATCTGCATAACCATTTGAAATTTATATGCTTGTAGTTAAATTCTTCTATATTATCAAAGTTTTGTCTATTTCTCCTCAATTTTTGTAGAATTTGCCCAACTTACTAATAAATGAAGATTTTTTAAATATCCAAAATGAAAAATATCGAAAAACTGAGTTTATTCAAAATTTCATGTACCGATTTTTTCTTTTTTGTCTTAAAATTATTGTATGGATTTACCGAAACGATACTAAAAAAAATTGGATAGGCAAGAACTTTTGGCTTTTTATTCGAACCTCACCTTGTTGCTGCGCTAGTCTTTTTTTTACAAAAACTTCAATATCTCCGGAACCAGATGAGTCTTCATCAATTTTGTTTTATAAAATTTAAGGTGAATTCATAAGGATTCCAAAGATGTTAATAACATTTTTCTCAGAGAGGAGTAAATAATGAAAAAAAAAATTTTTTAATTTTTTTATTTACATTATTTTTTTTAAAGTACACGTTTTTACCTGAAAAATGTGTACACTTCATAAAAATCCATAAACAATAGTCCGAGATATTCAAAACTTTATGAAATTAATATTAAAATTCAAAATGTCAATAAAATCTCTTTTTCTATAATATTATTAAGTTTTTGGGTCTATTAATTATTTATAGATCAACTTAAGTATTTTCGTATTTGTTTCTTTAGGTAAAAAGGAAACTTTTTCTGCCCGGCGCTCAATGATATCACCAGATTAAAAAATATCTTAACAAATCGCGGCCAGGTTATTAGGCACTTTTAATAAAAGTAACCACCAACTAGAAACTAGCAGAAGATCAAAATTGTCATAAAAAGAAGTTTAAATTTAATTTTGTTTAATTTTAATAATTTTTATTGACTGGAAACATTCTAGATTGTTGCTGGGATGTTGCTGAACAACATCTTAAAAAATAGAAAATTTTATTTTGACTATTAGGCACTTTTAAATAAAAGTAACCACCAGACGGATACTAGCAAAAGATCAAAATTGTCATAAAAAGACGTTTAAATTAAATTCTTATTAATTTTATTATTTTTTATTGATTGAAAAGATTCTAGATTATTGCTGGGATGTTGCTGAACAACATCCTTAAAAATAGAAAATTTTATTGTGACTATTAAGAAGTTTTAAATAAAAGTAACCACCAGCCGGAAATTAGCAAAAGATCAAAATTGTCATAAAAAGAAGTTTAACCCATTAACGCCCACCAGGATCCTAAACCTAAATGTACCATGATTTCACGACTCTTACACGCAGAAAAATCCGATTTAAAATTAAGGAGTTCAGCGCTAGTAACTTAGATTTCATTCCCAAACTTGTCTACCTTTGCGGCTCCAGGATAGAAAACAGGGAAATGAATCGTAAAATGGTTTAAGCACGTCAGTAGGCTTAAAATGTTTTCGTTCTTATGCACACTTATACGCGGAACAAAGCAAACTGAACACATTGATAGGCGCTTCTGGGCGGAGTCCAAGGCAAGTCTAGTGCCGAGTCCCATACTGAATATAATGTGAGCAGATCTTCTAGTGACCTACATTATTACTTTTATTTGTCAAAATATTTACTTTTATTGGAATATTCAATTTGAAACTAAATATAAAATCGAAAAATGAAACAACTGGATATATTAAAATACTTTGAATTTTATAAAACTTCTCACTTGGATTTTTATTATTCTTTAGATATTTAAACGTAGAATCTCTTTAAAAATTAAATACAAGTCCTTTGCCATTTTTACTAAAATGATCTGTTTTAAAACGTTTAAAGAAAGAGATTTTATTTAAATATCTACAGATTAAATAAAAATCCCAATGCGAAGATTTTTAAAATTCAAAGTATTCTCTATTTTTTTAAATATTATTTCATTTTAGACTTTACATTTAGTTGCCTAAATTGAACATTACAATAAAATATAATAACAATTAGGCATTGCATAACTGGCTAAAAAAAATAAACACACACCTAACCTCAAAATGAGATCAAACATTTCACATAGATATTCTTCTACATTTATTTGTAACACTAGAACTTTATTACAAAACTGCACTCACTATTATATTTAAAACTAAAATTTTTATTAATTGAAACAATTAATACACTACGAACTACACCGAGACTTCCGTGTATATCAAAAACGAAGAAACTGAACAAACGCGGGCGCTAAAACGCTAAAAACTGTTTGGGAATAAATCTAAGGACTCTCGCACAGAACAGTCCCCGTTTAAGTGAACGTTGATACAAAGTTTGTAACAATTGAGTAGCTGAATTAAAATAAATGCAAATAATAATAATTGTACCTAATTCTTTTCACCTTTCAATTAATTACGGAATCTGATTGCACTTGTTCAAAGAAGACTATTGGCGTTTATTAAGATATTTAGCATTGATCTTCATTGAAAATCGTTACTAAACTTTTTAGGATAGAGAACCAAAATTTAATATTTCTTCCTATGATAATACAAATCGTTCAAATTGTTTTATATTCAGTCTGAAATCTGAATTTTCTTTTTTCTCCGTGTATTTTGTATGAAATAATTAGTTAAAAATTTTATGAAATAACATTTCCGACGTAAAATTTATCGCTCTTTCGGAATATGAAGCTGAAATTTGTTTATAATTATCTCAAAATAATTTATAACAATGTTATTGCAAAAAAAACACTTTTTAACAACAACAAAATTTTTTATTTATTATTTTGACATGGGAAACTAAAGAATATGGTCTTTAAAGCACAAAATATTGCGTCCTCGAACTCTCAGCTATAAAAATCCATAATAATTACTTTTTTTGAAATTCAAGATGTCGGATCCAATATGGCGGGCAATTTTTTTATAAAGTGATTGTATTTGCTTGAAAATGGTCAAAAGGGGGTTTTTGCGGATGCTGATTACAAATCTAACATCAGAACAATATTAGGTTTATCTTTGACGTCCCATAGTGGGGCAAATAGCACTTTTCAGGGACAAAAATCTAGCACTCTTACAATTTTTAACGGATTTTGTTAATTCTTAAAAAATAATCTTGAGTTTCCGCAAAATACAATGCTTCTGCTAATAATTTATTTGAACTAATTGTTTATTTATTTATTTAATAACAATGTAGACAAAAATTATTTTCTAACTTATTTGATAGACATTTAGTGTCCTAAATTTGAATTTCACTTAAAATTGACATTCATAGATGCAGTTAAACATAATTAATAAGTTTATACTTACTAGAATGATAATAAAAAATGTTAATATTGTTATAAACAAATTATATAAACAAATTATTAATTTGAGAAATGACTGCACTAGATTTTTACGAAAGTGATTACTTAAGGGTTAAAAGTTTGTTAAAATAATTAAAAATTTAAATTTAACGATTTTCAAAATCCACTAGTTACGTATTTGTCGATACGATTCGACTGCCTAACTCTCGAGCCATCCCTTCCACGCACCTTTCCTCTAGTGCAGAAGTACCAACACCCCGCCCCTGCCCTCATCGGCTATCATTTTTCGTTGAAAATTTTGCAACTTTAACAATTTTTTTCACATATTGAGCAGGGGAATATCGGCCTGTTATTTTAATGGTGATATATACGAGTGAAATACTACCTATGAAAAAAGACAGACTTATAAAAAACGCTTGAAATTTCATAATTATTTTTTAATAAACAACGAGTCTGGCACGTCATTGTCAGGGGTTGGCAGTTCTGGCAGTAATATTTTTATGAATTTTAGGCATAAAGATTTAATATCAAGTAGGTCTGGCACTTAGAAATATAAAAATACATTTTCTACATATTAAACTGTCTCATATGTGAAAAACGCAGGGCATGTGTGCTGCCAGACTTACATTTTTGCGAAGAGGAGTGAAGAAGGAACCTATCCTTCAATTATGAGCCTTATAAAAATCCCTTGACCAAAACAGTCGCTAGCTCTTAGACTATAAGTTAGTATTACCGAAACAGACTATGTCCAAAAATTTCCGGCACGTAGGTTTATTATTTACAAAGAAAAACTAAAAAACTGTTTTTCATGTACAAAACAAAAAATTTGGTGGAATTATAATGACGTTTTTTAATTGAAATAGGAAGTTTTAAAAATTAGTAAACTTGTGATTTATTTTTCTTAGGATGTCAACTTTAATATTCCGATGTGATAAAGAATTTTAAATCTTACATAAATTTTTTATAAACAATTTTTTTAGTGAATGTCATGTGTATACAGTGAGTGCGGCATCATTGAACCACCCGAAAAAGCAAAGAATTTTCAAATTTAATAGTGTTAGAGTTGTCTGCTAGTGTACTAACTAGTAAGAAAAATACTGGAAGACATGCTTTGATTACAATTGTAAACGTGATAAACTTAAACTTTATGTTTTTCTAAGTAACCTGACATCGAAATATATTAATCTCCTGTATTAACAAATAATATCAATTTACCGAACGGTTTGAATTTCTCCGCCTAGTTCGAAGGTCCAATATTCGACATTCGAACTAAGAGATTCAAATGTCGAATTTTCGACATTTGACATTTCGGCGCTCCAAAACCGAACAAAACTCGGTTCGGTTCAAATTTTGCACAGCTCTAAATAACTTATTTAAAAAAAGGAATTTATTTATCTCAACCAATTAATTGAATATTTGGTACAAATAAAAATTATTTAACACAACTCATTTTATGGCTTCAAGTATAATAATTTATTTAATGCAAACAAATAAAAAAAATTTAGATAAAATAAGTCAGTTCCGTTGACGATGTAGTTTGTTTTACCTATTTTCTTAGTACGGCAGAGTTAGGGTTTTCATTATAGGTCTTAGGCTAGGCTAGTGTGACTGAGTTTTAATCCCCGTAGGTTTCAAATTTTAATTTAGTTGTAAGAATTTAATGTTAATATTTCCAAGCATATGAGTCCTTCGAAGCATTTAGGCTAAATAATTATTTTATTAAAATTGACTATAATTAGTTCAGTTACTTCACACTAAGAAAACATTATACTTAATTCAAATAGAAAAATAATTTTATATTTATAAATACATATTTAAATTATAAATATAATATATATAAATAATTATAAACTATTTAAAATCAACCATAACTTATGTTTGAACTAAATATATTATTTCTTTAAATGAACCAAAAAATATGTTTTAATTAAACTTAAATATATTTGACTGTATAACAAAGATATTTTAAGTTTGATTTAAACAAAATATGTTTGAACCAAATAAATCGTTTTCTTAGTGTATAGTAGTTTGTTTTTGTTAAAAATAACTATAAAAATCCTTATAAATAAAATCGCACTTTTGTATGTACATTGCTTAAAACATGAAAATTTTAATAAAAACAGTTGTTTTGAACATCAAGAAATGTAAAGAAGTCCATAAAAAGTTTCATGTATGTATATGTATATATGTCACAAAAACTTTGTGCACCAATCCCACAAAACGGCCTGAACCGATGGGAATGAAATTTTTGCCGAACCTTAAGTATTCATCCAAGGAAGGTTCATAAATTTACAGATTTAAAAAAATATTAATTAGAACAGGAAATATTCAATTTTTTCAAAAAAATCGAAAATTTCTAAATTTTGCATTTTTTATTGGATTGCTTCTAAATTTTCTATAGTTGAGTATTACATGTTATTTATTAACATTTTAGCAAAATTTTGCAAAAAATACTATATGTACTTTATAACTAAGATGTAAATATAAAAATATTTTCAAAAAATCGAAAATTTCTAAATTTTACATTCTTTAATGGATAGCTTTTAAACTTTCTATAATTGAATGCTACATGTTATTTCGTTACATTTTAGCATATTTTTTCAAAAATACTATCTTATAACAAAGATGAAAGTATAAGAATGTTTTGAATATCAAAAAATCGAAAAAATTATAATTGATACCAACTGTTATGAAGCTTAATTCAGTAGTATTTGTGGGCTCTCTGATTTAACTTTTATAATAGATATTTTGAGCAATGTAAAGACAAAAGTTAAACACGGTGTCCATTTTTGTTTAAAAAAATTTTCGGCTTTGTCCAAATTTTTCCTGGTTTATTCGTCGGGTTTTTGTTTTTACTAATACATTTAACAGGGTGTCTACCAACCAGGAAAGACGGAAAATATCAGGGAATTTAATGTAACCGGGAAAAACTGGATCTACTTGGGATACAATTAATTCGAATTAGACTTTACTATAACTCAAAAAAATGGTGGAAATTTTGGATTGATTTTAATACATTATATTAATTAAAGTACTACAAATTAAGAAATATTGTTTTCTGCATTTAAATTAGTTAAAAATGATTAATTTGATAATAAAAAGTCAGTCACTGATTCAAATAGTAACATTTTCCTAATAAAACAGTTAATGGTAACTAATTATTATTTTTTCCAGGTCAAATAAAATTACCGGCTATTTTTCCTGTTTTCTAGATTGGCAGACACATTTTATTAAATGCATTGTTAAAACTAAAACCCGTTGAAGACGGGTACGACAGCTAGTTAATATAATATTTATTAAAGAAAATGTTTTTATTTAATGATTTTTATTTCGAAATCGAATTAATTTTCTTAAAATATTACAATTTTTTGTAATTTATCGACAACTAGTTTAAATAGATCGACTCATTACATTTTTTCTGTGAATTTAATTTATTTTTCTATTTTAAATTTACAAAAAATTATTACTATAAAATATTTTATTTTTATAATGATATTAATAAAATTTAAAAAAAATTATTTTTATGGGCTGAATTGCTTCCATGAGTTAAGAAAGATTCAGTTGTAGTGAAAATGGTTTCAAATCGCTTAAAAATGGTACCGCTTTATAAAATGGTTGGTTGGGTGGAAAAACATAACAAATAAGTTTCGCTTTAAAAAAAATGATACACCGAATCATTTTCAGAAAACGTCAGAAATAAAAAAATTTAATGTCAGAAATAGACGCAGTAATATAACCAAACCTCAAAATGATCAGAAAAGGTCAACGTTTCTGACGTTTTCTCTAATTCATAACTTTAATTTTAGTAAAGAAAACATTTTAAATCAAAAAGTTATTTAAATATACCCGGAGAAAAAATATATTATTATATGTATTATATATATATATATATATATATATATATATATATATATATATATATATATATATATATATTTTGTGAAAGTATTTTACAATTTGGGGAAAAACTGGAAAAAGTGCAACAAACCGAAATTTTGACATAGAACATACTAAACAGTAAAATAACTTATATGAAATTTAGTAAAGTTATATTAGGATTCTTAATATTTGATATAATTATACTAAATTTCATATTATTCCTTTCACTGTTTAGTATTTTTATATCAAAATTTCGCTTTGTCGCATTGTTTCCCCAAATTGTGAAATACTTTTAAAAAATTTAATATAATTTTTTTTCCGTGTTCTAAAGACTTTTACTTCCTCTTTAATTGTTGTTTATAATTTTTATTGTTTAAGTATAAATTTTGAAAATCTAGTAAAATTATTTTTTTAATATTACTTGTATTAGAATGAAACAATGTTAACATCATTCAAAAGAGTTTGACTTGGAGGGTGAGTTTAGTGAGTTTGAGGGTATTTATCGACCGCCTATTGTTGGCATGGTAACTTACGTGTACACAACTGATCGTAGATTATGTTCAGGCAAATTCATTGGAAAAAGTGTACACTGTTAATAGTTAGTCAGTATACTTTATCTATTTTGTTCACTTCATGATATACAAAGATTTATCGAAATAATATTAAGGAGACTTTCTGGTGCAGAATTGTTAAAAAAACGCACTTTTTTAAACTCTTATTGTAAAAAGTATATTATATTTATTGCAAAAATTCCTTTTAAATATTGTTTCATATTACAAGAAGAAGATAAAAATCTTTTTGAATATTTTTAGTTCATTTAAGTAACTATAGGTGGTGTCCTGGAATATCCGGGCAACCTATAATTATAAGGGTTTTTTCTAGACAAAAAATCTCAAAAACTATTTATTTTAATATTTGAAAACTGTGTTTTTGAGTCAATTTACCCGAGAAGAAAATAACGGGATAAAAATGTAAAATATTATGAGTTTGTTGTCCAGTTTTTTAGATAAAGAATTGAATGATTTCTTTTTAAATTAGTTCTGTAGATTTTGAGAAAAGTTTTTCCCCGTTTTCAAAAATGTGTTTCAGAGAAAAACGCGTTTAAAGTTTTTGATCATATTACAGTTAGTTAATACACGGTCATCAAAATTGCTGTAACTTTTTTTCTTTGGCTTATTTTTTCAAAAATTTTTGAGATAAGTAGTTTTATGATACTAAGGAATATTTTAAAATAAAAAAAGAAAAATTGACTTGTTTGAAACCCTTGGCCAGAAAGTTTCCTTAAAAAGAATTTTGATAAAATATTTGGGAAATAAATGACAAGAACATAACACCAAATTATAAACAGAAATATGTGGATGTTTTCTTAAAATTTACATTGCTTAACAATTTACATTTGTTTAAACAAAATATTTTTGATTTCGAAATTTTTTGTTTTAAGTAACTTTGTACGATATTTGTAAATAAATGGACATTTGAATAAAATTTACCCTGAAATGCTATATTAAAAATTAATAAGTAGATAAGCAAGCAAATGAAAAATAAATCTATTCATTTAAAGTAGTTTTTTCATTAATGTTTAAAAACAGGAAATATAAACCATTGCCAAGTTGAATATTTTTTTAATTATCTTTGCATTCATTCCATGAACACTTTGCTTCCTCATAAAATATTTTTTTAAAAATATAGGTTAAAAATAATGAAACTTGGGTCAAATAAATGCATTTTTATATATTCCATAAGATCGTTATAGTAGATTATACTTAAACAAAAGTTTTTAAACGAAAAAAATGAGGAAATAAATTTTTCATCATTTTTAAATTTTAAAATACCAATAATTTCGATAGAAATTACGATTTCTTATCGAATTAGGTTCAAAAATAGATCAATCAACAGTGCTAAAACGCTCTTTAAGATGGTGAAAACGGAAAACTTGTAATTTGTTTAGAAGTTTTTAAAAAGTTTGTTTAAAGTCAAGAGAAACAAGAGTACAAATACGAAAAAATTGATTATTTTGTTATCATACAAATTAAAATCACGAAGACGATAATTTGTTATTATTTAGAACAGTTGACAGTTTCTTTGACAGCTGTTAACTGTCAAAATTCAAATTTGATATCATATTCGTAATCAACGACCTCGAAAACCCTTACAAACATGTCCTCTTGTGGAAATTTGTCATGGAAGTTTCCAGGTTATGTATCGAAGTACTTGATTTTTTATTGTTTCTAGACAGTTGTCTATATTGTGCCTATTGTCATTTCAGCTAGTCAACTTCAGTCAACCTTCAGTCAACTAGTTGTTAGACAGTTAAAAAAGTAAAGATACTTTACAGAATAATTAGATGAATTCTAGAAAATATTGATCAACCTAGAAAAATAAATATTCAAATTGATGCTTCTAAATAATTATGACAAACGGCTTTCAATAATAACAGGAATTTAAAAACGTTATTAAATTTTTATTGTTATTAAATGCACCAGTAAATCAAAATGCTACTTTGTAGAATTCTGTTAAAATTTTAAAATTTTTTTACAAAAGATAAAATAAATAACCTAGTATTTGTAAACATTAATATAATTTTCAGTTGTTAAAAAAAATAAAATAAAATAACCTTCTTAAATACAAAAATTAAGATAAATAAATAAAAATAAACTTACTAATTACACTACCGTCGGGAATTATCGGTACGGCTGCACGCGCACCACCCAAAAACATACCAATCTTTAAATTACGATTTTTTTGTAAATACAAATGTCAGAAAATTAACAAATATACCATTCGAAAGATTATTAAATTCTGCGATTAATGATACAAAACTGAAAATTTTAATAATTTATACAAAGTTTGCAGCAATCGGCAAATTTGACAAAAAAAATTAAAAAATACAATTTTTTTGGAAATTTTTTCAACCCCTGCACATTTTTTAAAAATGGTAGAAAAAATTTGAAACTTATATAGGTGTAATCATTCAAGTATTATCTTTAATTTAAGACCAAAAAAGTTTAAAAATCTTATTCAGTTCGTGAGATATCATTATAAACGTCCGAGCATGTTTTTTGACAAATACATTGAATTAGTCGATTTTGAACGGATTTTGGCTGAAAATGCTCGGACATTTATAATGATATCTCGATAACCGATTAAGATTTTTTAACTTTTCTGGTCTTAAATTAAAGATGAGACTTGAATGATTACATTTATATAAGTTTCAAATTTTTCAAATTTTTTTGTCAAATTTGCCGATTGCTGCAAACTTTGTATAAATTATTAAAATTTTCAGTTTTGTATCATTAATCGCAGAAATTAATAATCTTTCGAATGGTATATTTGTTAATTTTCTGACATTTGTATTTACAAAAAAATCGGGGTCGCTGATTACGAATCCGATATTAGATTTTTTTAATTCAAAATGGCGGATCCAATATGGCGGACATTTTCAAAAATTCATCGGATTCACTTGAAACTTATTACTTAGGGGTTTTTGGAGTCGCTGATTACGAATCCGATTTCAGATTTTAAAAATTACCAAATGGCGGATCCAATATGGCGGACGACTTTTTCAAAAATTTATCGGATTCACTTGAAATTTGTTACTTGAGGGTATTCGCTGATTACGAAAAACTTTTTAAACGATAATAAATATACAAAATTTTATTCCCGCAGTCAGCTAGTAAGTTACTACGTTACTTACGACCCCAGAGTGTACCACGTGGAGGTATGCGGTCGGATTTTACACTCCTTTATTTTTTTCGTTTTTTTATATATTTTTTGTTTTTTTTTTAATTTTTAAATTTTTTTTGTTTTGTTTTTTAAATTAAAAATTTTTTTTGTTTAATATTTTTATGGTTCATATTTTATCAATGATATTTGATGCAATTTTTGTTTTAACAATTTTTAGAGGTCTGCGTGATTTTAGGGAATTTTTTTTTTAAATGATAATCTCTAAAGCATGGCACGGCACATATAGCCACATTACCGCATTGTTTACATAAAATTGAAGTCTCTTTTCGAATGTTTTTTTGTAACATTCAAGGCAACGATTATATTTCATCTTTTCATTGGCAAGTTTTTCAGTCGTTTCTGGCAAATGATTATTATGTACACCTGATGCAATTCGAGTTGATTGAAACTGCCTGTCCTCTTTATGATGCTTTTAAATAAGCTCTTGTACGAGCAAAAGTTTAAAATCTAAAAGAGTGATTTTTTTTCTTGATGAAGAGATTTATAGATCACGAATGAGTTAAAAATCGCGTTGTCAACTAAATGAAAATAGACTTTCTAATACCACTTCAATGTTTTTTGTGAAAGCTGATACGGTGATATTCCTTGGTCCATCGTATCAACACCACCCATGTTGTTGTTGAAAAAGACAACAACATTTCGTTTTTTAATTCTTTCTCCAGTCTTAAAATTTTTTTTTCTAGTTTCAATCAACTCGGGTATGTGGACAGTTGTCAACATTGTCACAATTTTCTTATCATGCCACGCTACAAAACATAATTTAGGAGTGTGGAAAACTTTCATTTGTCCCTTTTTAATCTCTTTTACATTTATTTTGGGTACACGCTTCCGATTAATTCTGACAGTGCCAGTGACATTTGTCTTCTGATTGTGCAATTGCAAAGTAACATTGGAGATGTATACCAATTGTCAATATAAAGGGTTCGACCTTGTCCATTCAAATCTCCAATTAGTAGCTTTACAACCTCTCCAGAGATACTGATTCTTTTATCAGTATAAGTATTATTGTCTTCATCCTTACCTGCGTACATTTTTATATTTTAAGCATATCCGCTTTTCGATTCACACAATTCATACAGTTTGATTCCAAATCGCGATTTCTTATTTCTGTTGAACTGCTTAAATTTTAAACGACCTTTTCAAAGTAATAACGATTCATCAATCGAAATATTTTCTCCGGGTCTATAAACTGCCTGAAAACTTGTAATTAAGTGATTTAAAACTGGACGAATTTTATGAAGAACATCAGGACTGACATCATTGAGGCATTCAAAGTGAAGCAAAGAAAGAATAAGCCTATGTATGTCTTACAATAATAAGACATACATTCTCTGAAATAAGAGGTTTCTAATGCAGGTTCTTTTGTCCAGTACATTTCTATTTTAGGTTTTTTTATTATGCTCATCAAGATAATTAAAGCATGGAAAACATAAATTTCTTCGCTATCTACTGGAGTGAAATTCAAAACTCGAGATTTTTGTTTTAACTTTCCCGCTTTTCTAAGGTTGTCTGTTTTAGTTTCTGCATAAATGTTTGTTTGTGCAGAAATCATGTCCATAAAATCTTCATTACAAAAAGCTTTAAAAATCTCTGCTAGACTGCTTTGAACATTTAACTCAGAGTCTAATTGAAGACCAGAATTATTATCGGAGAAAGGATGAATGATAGGATTGAAACATCCAGCGTTGGTCCACTTAAGATCATGTAAAATATTTTTCAATCGAACTTTTAGAGGTAACTCAGATTCATCGCATGAATCCTGATCTGATACATCAGATGTGTTCTGAGGTACGTCATCTGTTTCGCTATCACTGTTTTCACCAATTAAGAATTCGTTAATAGTTTCATTAGTGTCAGAATTAGTATCATCTGATGAATCGGAATATACATTGTAAAAAATATTTTCTTTTTCTTTTATTGCCTGACATTTTTTATTGCTTCCTCATAGAGGAAGGATCGTATTTCTAAAAGTGCACAACTATATGTTCTGAGAGAGAAAATATTAACTATATTCGATAAATATTATACATACATAAAAATCGGAGTTAATATAACAATTGACAGTCGCGTTAAACGAAAAAGACAGTGACAATGCTAAAGAGACAAGACAATAACACATTAGACACACATTCAGCGCAATGGACAAAACAACTGACAGTCGCGTTCAACAAAAATGACAGTGACAGTATTGTAGATTAAAGACGCAATAACAGGGCAAACTTGAAAAACTTAAACAGCGCAATCAACAAAACAACTGACAATCAATCGCTTTCAACAAAAATGACAGTTACAGTGATTTAGAGGTAAGACATAAACAACTTTTGACTAACAGAATTCAGACAAATGTAGTTAACTTTTAAAATTACTGGTCCTTATATTGGATCCGCCATTTTCAAAACCCATATTACATTTCTAATCAATAACATCAATAAACCCCAAGTAAAAAGTTTTAAGTAAATTTGATAAATTTTTTAAAATGGCGCCCGCCATATTGGAAACGCCACATTGCATTTTAAAAATCTGATGCTAGATTCGTAATCAGCGACCCCGAAAACCCTTGAGTAACAAGTTTCAAGTGAATCTGATAAATTTTTGAAAATGTCGTCCGCCATATTGGATCCGACATTTTGAATTTTTTAAATATGAAATCGGATTCGTAATCAGCGACCCCGAAAACTCCTAAGTAACAAGTTTCAAGTGAATCCGATGAATTTTTGAAAATGTCCGCCATATTGGATCCACCATTTTGAATTTTCAAAATCTGAAACCAAATTCGTAATCAGCGACCTCGAAAACCCCCGAGTAACAATTTGTGGACAAATCTGTGCGTTTTTGTAGCCAAAAATCTGCTTGCGTCTATACACGTCATCGACAGTTTGAGCCCACCTGCACCATGACGTGTATACACGTCATCGACGTATTAGAAAATACTAATAGTCAGTGTAAAAATGAAACTTTAAGAGAAAAAGGTTAAATGAACTGTCAAATATGATCCCACTGCGGCATAGGCTGATTTCAATGCGCTGCGCAGCAAAAGCAACTTTGCAACTTTGACTGGTTTGAATGACGTAAAATAGGTAAACAAACACTATGTACCGATTGTTTGCCGCATTGAAAGTAGCCTACGCCGCATTGGACTCATATTTGACAGTTCAACTTACCTTTTTTTCTTAAACTTTTATTTTTACACTGACTATTATTATTTTCTCATTCCTTAAACTCGAATTTTTCGCCTCTGCCATTCATTACACAGCCACACAAAAAAATAAAGTGTCTTGATCTGGGGTTGAGACATATGTATTCCGATGTATTTCGATGCGCTGAATCCGAATCCGCTATCAGAATTTGGCCAATGGATCCTGGTTTCGCCCTAACCTCAAAAAATACCCTAAAATCGTTAATATGATCACTTTTGAATTATCAAAATTGAATCTAACAGCATATTGATATTTTTCTAAGATCCCTTAATTTAAATAAACTATTCTATAAGCTTTTCATTTGAAAATTCATATAAAACATTAAATTTATCGAATCTAACCTCAAATACACATCTAAGATTCCAAACAAACAAATTATACCATACACAGCGCAATAAAAAATAGGTAAGCTCATGAAAGTTACAACTTATGTGTTTCTTTGACTGCTGATTACAAAGCCGGTGTAAGCTTATCAAAATTCAAAATGGCGGATTAAATATGGCGATCAATATAAATAAAATTTGTTTGGATTGGCTTGAAAATCGTTACTCGGGGGTTCAGGGTCGCTAATGACGAATCCCATGTCAGTTTACATATAAAACATTTCTAAGAATTCAAAATGGCGGATCCAACATGTCGGTCTTTATTATTTTAAGGATTTTTTTAAATTTATTACTCGCGGTTTTTCGGGACCTTTGATAACGAATTCTATAACAATTTTTATAATCTTAAAGTCTTACGAATTGTTAAAAAACAATTCGTAAGACTTTAAGGGTTAGTCCAAGGTGTGAAATGTACTACAAAAATTAACATTCTTACACTTTCTTTACAAAAATGGAAAATTAGAGTGTTAAAGTTTCCAATGAAATCATTTCTCACTATGAGCAATAAAAAGCAATTAGTAAAATAACTAATTAAAATGACCTATAAAAAAGCATTTTTGACGCGTCGCGAAAAATAAACTGTTTGAGTATATTAACCGCACTGACGATGAAGAAGTCTCATGTCAGCGATTGGACCTTCAACATGTGGAAGGGGAAATTTTTCTCTTTCCTCCATGAAATTACAAGAGAAAGGGTAAAAACTTCTTCATCCTCAGTGCGGTTGATATACTCAAACAATTTATTTTTCGCGACGCGTCAAAAATACTTTTTTACAGGTCATTTTAATTAGTTATTTTACTAATTGCTTTTTATTGCTCATAGTGAAAAATTATTTAATTGGAAACTTTAACACTCTAATTTTCCATTTTTGTTATTAAAAAGGTTATCAAAGGTCCCGAAAAACAACGAGTAATAAATTTCAAAAAATCGTTAAAATAATAAAGACCGCCATATTAGATCCGCCTTTTTGAATTCTTATAAATGTTCTATATGAAAACTGACATGGGATTCGTCATCAGCGACCCCGAAAACCCCCTAGTAACGATTTTCAAACCAATCCAAACAAATTTTATTTATATTGTTCGCCATATATAATCCGCCATTTTAAATTTTGATAAACTAACACCGGCTTTGTAATCAGCAGTAATAGAAATACATAAGTTGTAACTTTCATGAGCTTACCTATTTTTTATTGCGCTGTGTTAATTTGTTAATAATTTGTTTGTTTGAAATCTTAGATGTGTATTTGAGGTTAGGTTCGATAGATTTAATGTTTCATTTTAATTTTCAATTGAAAAGCTTACAGAACAGTTTATTTAAATTAAGGGATTTTAGAAAAATATCAATATGCTGTTAGATTCAATTTTGATAATTCAAAAGTGATCATTTTAACAATTTAAGGGTATTTTTTGAGGTTAGGGCGAAACCAGGATCCATTGGCCAAATTCTGATGGCGGATTTGGATTCAACGCATCGAAATACATCGGAATACATATGTCTCGATCCCAGATCAAGACACTTTATTTTTTTTGTGTGGCTGTGTTATTTACGCCTGTCACGTATTTTCATTTTTTTAAAGCTTAAAACTTGCACCGCAATAGGACCCCTTGATTTCCATATTCACCACGACACCCAATGCGGTATTTCGCAAATACCGCATTGGCAGGTTGGCGCTCGCAATGCGGAATCCCGTACCTCCCAATACTTTTTTTACAGGGGTAGTTATAAAATAAAAGATTAGAATAAATATATATTAATATATATGAGAGAATCAAAGAGAAAAAATTTCTCACCACATAATGTGTGCTGAAACTGTTCTGGCAAATTTTCAATGTCGGTCAATGAGGTTGGATTTGACGGCATATTTTTCAAACGTTCACACCGCAATTGCTTAGGAAGATTTTCTCGATTTGGAACTTGTGACAAAATACCAGACGAAACTGTGTGTAACGCCGTTCGTAACAGTTGAGCAGGAGGAGCTTCCGGGTGTTCGGCAGCCCTTCTTTTTAATGATGACACTAATTTTTCTGCCTTCACTTCCTCATGATTTGCTGCATGATTTTCGTGCTTAGATTTTTCAGGCCCTTTATAACATTAATTTCATTTCCATTAGATTCAGTAATAGCACGAGCCGCACATGCCGGATATCGTCGATACCTCCAAAAAATGCGTCTATTTTTTTCTGAATGTTTAAGATACAAAAAGTCGTGCATTAAGCATTGCCCTAAGTCGCAACTTAAGCATATGATTGACAAAGTAAATGCTTCGATTTTGAGATGCATTGTCCCATCTTAAGAATGACAAGTATTCATAGTCAAATAAGATGATATCTTATTTGACATTACCGGTGAACTTATTTGAACGAATTGAGGTTATGATTTTAAGTCAACGTTATACATGACTTAAGCAATTACTTATTGTCTTTTTATAAATATTTATAATAAAAATAAAAAGATTTTTGATTAAAAACAATTTAATAATAATTGAAATTTAATAATTTAAAAAAGGTTCAAAATTTATAAAATTTTCACGAGAAATAAAAAGTATTTTTTTTCATCGAAATGTTGAAAAAACATTTTGATTTGGCCTTAAGAATGTGTCTACCAAATAAATGCATCAACACACATACATCTAGAGAATTTGTTCCCCATGTTGAAATATTTATATACACTATACTTGAAAATTTGTAAAAATAATTGATTCTTAGAAAATCGACACCCTATATTAAGAAATAAAACTGTTAATATTAAATAATTATTAAAAAAATACTATTTTTAAAAATTTTGTAGTTCCAAACGAAAGTAAATTGTTTCACCCCTTTTGTATGCACTCTTGTTTCATTGGTTTAGGAAAAAAAGATTTTGTTCAAAAAGTTGCAAAAAATTCATTTTACAATAACTTCTTTTAAACAAAATTTTTTCTGTCGTTTGTTAGTGTTTAATAGAGACAATTGCTAAATAATTTTTTTTTTCATTTCGATTATAAAAATACTCCTTATTTTTTGTGAAATTTCACTGATTCTGACTGAGAATAATTTTTTTAGAAACTTGTATCCTTATACTTCATAACTTTTTTCCTAAAAATATTAAAATATTATGCATATTTTTAAGTTTTTTTGACCCCCCTCCTCTCCATTATAAGATATTTTATGTACATTAGCATCATTTTTTCTAATGAATATAAGCTATCTACCATTGCTTATTGGTAGATACAAGAGAATTTTGACGGAAAAATCCGAACGCTCAATAAGATCATCTTAAGCATTTGCTTGGTCAAGCAATTCTTATCCTTTACCAAGCAGTTTCTTATTTTTGACTATGAATACATATAAGAATAAGACCGACTTGATCAAGCAAAGCTTAAGTCCTTGCTTAAGTCGGGACTATGAATACCGCCCATAAAAACCTTATTTTGATAACACTGCTAAAGGGTTAAGAAACAAAAGATAGAATTAAACAAATTTACCAAATTGTTGAGCAAAGGCGCATGATTACTACCCAAATGTCATTTGACCGAATTGTCATTTTTTCGAAATGTCATTTTTGCAAATCTACATTTTTACGAATGGTCACTTCTTCGAAAAGTAATTTTTTCGAATTGTCATTTTTGCGAATTGTCATTTCTGCGAACTGCCATTTTTTTGAATTGTCATTTTTACGAAATTTCACTTTTGTGAATTGACATTTTTGCGAAAATTGCTATAGTAAACTTGTATGCATATATTGAGAATTGACCACCTCTTCGGTAAAAGAGGGAACTATATTATTGGAGTTCCATTGATACAGTAGTGCCGCTCAAAATGATATGCCCACCCTACGGCAAATAGAGATATTACAAAAAGTTTTTTATTTTAATTTCTAGTAAATATAAAAAAGTTGGTTGAGGTCTCATTTCAAAGCTAATGTTTTTTACTCTCATGTGACCATTCGTATTATTAATTATTAATTATTATTATTATTATTATTATTATTATTCGTATTATTAATTTTCACTTTTTTTTTTATTTATAAAATCATGCGCCTTTTTATAAATAATAAATACGCTTTTTTAAAAATTATTTTCAAAAAGTTGTCCAAACCGGAAGGAAAGCATATATGTTATTGAGTGTAATTTAAAAACATTGACCTAAAAAAACTTGTAGGATAAAAAATGTTCATTTTTATATGAATTAGGAAAAAAATGTTAAAAGCTGTTTTTTAACATGTACGTCATGTAAATATAACTTAAAATGTGGGGTCAAAGTGTGGTAAAAAAAATTAATAATTTTTTCCTAATTCTTCATATAAAAATAAACATTTTTTGTCCTACAAGTTTTTTTAGATCAAATGTTTTAAAAGTATAAACAATTTAAAAAATAGTCTGTTTTTTTTAAACAAATTACACGGGAAAATTTATAACCAAAATCATCTGTCAAAACATTAATTGCAGAAAAACAAAAGACGACACTTTCTGATCACGAAATAGCAAATTATTATTTTGGAAGTATGTATAATAGTATTTTAATTTATTCAAAAGTTACTTTATGTATATCGTGACAATATTCTATGGATATCTTAGGATTATTGATATCCTTAGATATCCTGAGGATGTCCCTGTGATATCCTAATATTATTCGCTAAATATGTTTAGGACATCGCATCGCCAGGATATCTACGGGATGTTTCCATAACATCCTAGGATATCTTGTCCTAGGATATCGTCGGTTGGGTGCAGAAAGGTGGCAATTCAGATTAGTCGTGAAAAACGTGCCGTTTCAAAAAACTTTTGAGCTCAGATTTAGAAAGCATGCCAACTCAGAATTGATGATAATTTTTTTTATTTTAGATACTAGAAAGAAGTTGTCTATCAAATAATAAATAATTAACAAATTAATTCAATAAATTAATAAAAATATTCCTTTTTTAAAGAAAAATAACAATTATGCAAAATGCAACTAAAACAATCATTTTGTACAACTTTATAACCTATGCTTTCAATTTTTCCATACTGTCAAGTGTTAACCTAAAACAGAAAAAATGATCGTTAATTCTGAGTTGGAATGTTTTTCAAATCTTAGCTCAAATGGTAGGTTTATCAAAATTTTGTAAAACAGCACCTTTTTCGCGACTAGTCTGAATTGGCACCTTCCCAGTGAGAAATAAAAGGTCTAATCGACGTCTATTCAACGTCTAAGCAGTTGAGAGGAGATCTAGGTCTATATTTGGAGTAGAAATGATAAATATAGATGTCAAAGTTGTTTGACTTCAAAGATATTTGAGTTTGTAGTTCAGTAGCTTAGTGTAATTTTACACACATTTTATAAAATTTAATGTTTTGTAAATTTCTTTAAGTAAGTGAAACAAAGAAAATTGTAGAATCAGTACTCATTCGGCTAGACTGACGTGTTTTTTGATTGCATAATAGACTTCTTGAAATTGCTTGAATTCCCTTGAAAATGATTACTCGGGCGTTTTTAGGGGTCGCTGATTACGAATTCGATATTAGTTTTCAAGAATTCTAATACCGGATTCGTAATCACCGACTCTAAAAACCACGGAGTAACCATTTTCAAGCGAATCCAAGAAATTTTTAATTTTTATATCTGCTATCTTGGTTCCGCCATTTTTAATTTTTAAAAACTAATATCGGATTCGTAATCAGCGACCTAAAAAACGCTCGAGTAACCATTTTCAAGGGAATCTAAGCAATTGCCAGAAGTCTATTAATGCCTGTGTTATATATAATGTTAACATTTAATTTATAAAAAAGGATTATTGGAAATTTGTTTATTCGACCAGGTTTAAATGTTATACACTTACTAAGGGCCCCAAGAGCACTTATTTCACAGAGTTTTAGTTTGATTAAATAAAAATTATTTAAATTATTAAACATTGAACCGCGTGGAAAAAGAACTTCAGGCGAAAGATAGCGAAAGCTGGCAAAAGATGCGCACAGATTTCGGCAAAATTTTATTAGTTTTGAGACTTACATTTTAACTACAGGTAAAATCTAGCAAACCATTGCTTATGATCGTTTCCCATATTTCAATATTAAAAGTCATAATACCCACTAAGTAAATGCAAAAATATAAACTAGACTGAAATAATTTTTTCTATCTTGAAAAAATACAATATTTTATTTAATTAATTAATTTTTTTAAAATAATTAAATTAATTTTATTCGTGTCAATTATTTGAAGAAAGGAAGATTCAACATATATTACAGCCATATATTACATATACTACATATATTACAACCTAACTGATAATTCTGTTATTGAAATATTTTTTATCTCTAGTGATTTTACATGTGCTCCGAGATGAAAAAATTTAATGACAGCATTAAATCTTTCAAGTATATCATTCTAGCAAAGTGAAATTAAATAATTTTCAAGAGAGAGAGATACTTTTACAGACTTGGTGTTGAATTGACCACCTAGTTTTAGAAAGATTCTTTAGAAGAGTCGAGTTTTTTTTAAATTTTCGACCAACATTTACAATCTACACTACCGGCGGAAATTGTGCGACCGCTAACACCTCGAGCTATTAAAAAACACACCTGCACAAAAACAGTGACAACTCCGTTGAAAATGAAGCCACTTGCATTTTCTAAAATGCATTGGAAAGTTTATTAAATTTCCAATGAACTGACACTATTTTCATTTGTATTACATAAATAGGAAGCGAGACTCTATAAAAAACATGCTATCACTTTTTCAATTATATCACGGAAATAAAAGGAAATACAAAAAATACTTAAATACGGTTAGAAAGCTGGTTAAATTTTGCGTAAAATAAGCTGTCTTTGAAGTCATTTCGTTAACTTTTTTTTGAGTTGTAGAGTGAAAAAGGAATAAAAAAGTTATCAAATTTTCTCAACTTAAACTTTTTCAGAAATCTAGACAAATTTAAATACAATCGGTCGCAACACGGCTTCACATTTTCTAATGATAAATCGAAGACGGATTAACCTTTTTTAATTTTCGAAGGCTTATTTTAAAGTTGCAATTCTAACAAAGATTTATGTGTTTTTAAAAAAATTGTACATCTAAATTTTTCTATATTTTTGAAAAAGTTGAAGTCAAAAGACCAAAATGAGAAAATTTGATAATTTTTGTTATTTCTTCTTCAGTCTACAACTCAAAAAATAGTTAGCTAAATGACTTCAAAGATGGATTATTTTGCGCAAAATTTAATCAGCTTTCTAACCGTATTTAAGTTTTTTTATCTCCTTTTCTTTACGAGATATAATTGAAAAAGTGATAGCATGTTTTTTCATAGAGTCGCGTGTAATCGTCCTGATACTCGTGGACGGTAGTGTATCTCGGGAATCCATTAATATTTCTTGCGATTACACTTTCTAGAGAAATGGGTGTACTTTCGTTTTTACACGCTTTTCAAAAATAATGTCACCTTCAGACACAATTTCTGTGAATGTAAAATTCAGTTTATCATTTCTAACTTAAATTCAAGGAGGTCAACGAAGCCCCAATAGCACAAAAGGTAGTGACACTATTTGTAGATGATTGAGTTTTAGATTTCTTTGGACAGTTCTTCGCTTTGTGACCAACTATAAAAAAGTAATGACTCAACAACAATAAGAAAAATAAAGAAGAGAAAAATTAGTCCGTTTAAATGTTTTTCTGACAAAGCGATTCGCACATGAATTCCGAAAAAAAGTCAATTCGTGAAAAAAAGTATGAAACATTCGAGCATAACAAACATTAACACATCAACAGTTTTCTCTGTGCCAAGTTTTGAGGGTCAAAAAGGAAAATCAGGAAAAGGTACACTACCGGCGAAAATTGTGCGACCGCTAACATCTTGAGATATTAAAAAAGACACTCGCACAGAATGAAATGACACTATTTTCATTTGTATTGCATAAATAAGAAGCGAAATATCATGTTATGAAGACAAAAAAATAATTATATTTTTTTCCGAATTTCTTATCCTGACTTTGACTCCTGGCAAAATTTAGAAAAGTTGATGAAAAAATTGATACTTTCACAGACTATTCCTTGTTATATATGCTTTAAATAGTGGCCAAGAACAGCGAATAGTATATTACATTATAAGGGCAGAAAGGGCTTTCGAATTTCTGCCCGTGTAATGTATACTATTTTTCTTTGTATACGGTCGAAAGTAAGCTCGCTAATTTATTTTTTAAGAAAATTGCAATCGTGTTTCATTTGACAGCCAGCCATCTTTATTTACTTTTGCTCCTCGCTTCAACGCCTCTAGCGGACACTCGCGAAGCTCTGGTTTTTTCTCTGTCTCTCTCTTGCAAACAATATTCGACTGCCCCGACATTTGATGCACGAGCGAAGCGAGTGCTTCTGGCCAGGGGCAGGCACAAAAAAATGTGAAAAAGATAAATTAATATTATATTTTCAAAAGAATTTTTCTAGTGGTACAAAATTAATTTTATGTTTCTAAAATTCTAAACGTTCTAATGAACACAATTTCATTATTTCTTCAAATTATTAAAATTTTATTATAACATTTTGGCACGTATTAAAAAAGAAATTAAAAATTTTTCAATTATTTTATTTTTGTTTTTAATGTTTATTAAAATAAGTTTTGAAAATAATTATATCAGCAAAAGATTTCGTTCATTTCAATATTCAGAGCTTGTGGATAATAAATTTATAAAGTATAAAAAGTTTTCTTGATAATTTTTTTTTCTTATTTTATATTGCGATAACAATTACTCGTTAAATTGTCATTGAACTCGAAATTTTCTTATTTACCGACAGAGAATTCTTTTACTCCTGCTGTAATAGAGGTTGGGTATAAAAATCAACCAAAGCACAAATGTTTGACTTTCTACTGCGAAATCGCAGAGGGAAGTACGTACTTTCGACCGAGGTATGAAGAAAAAATATTTGTGGGTTCCCGAGATATTACAAAAAGAGTCAGACCGTGCGAAGCAATATTTTCAATCATCGATTTCTCTAATTCGCCGTTGAGTTAATTGCCACATTTTGCCAGGAGATGTTAGCGGTCGCACAATTTCCGCCGGTAGTGTAACTATTATTTTATAAAGGTTTAGTAATTTAGTAATTGCATTTATTATAAAAGGTAATTATTTTAATACCATTATCATCATCTTTTTTTATCATCTGTTAGCCAGGATGAATTTGGTTTTAGATCTTTTTTTAGAATGTCATTCAAAGTTTTTGGGTCAGTTGAGTCCGGGAATAGGGTTCCTGTTATCTCATTGTTTTCATTAAACCCTGTCCAGCTTGTTCTAATTATTTCAACGCCTCCATCTTCACCATCAAATTGTATGACAGCAAATGTACGTAATTTTGAAACCATTTTTAAATTTTTATATCAAATTCTGTCTAATTATATCTTCTTCCAAAACATTCACTTTCTTGAAATTAAATCACAGTTTTATATTACAATGCAGATTGTAAATACGATGTATTTTAACTTTTTCGATATCAAAACGACGCACCGCACCGGCATATACATGGGTATACACTTAATACCATTATTTTTATTTCACTTTTATTATTTTGACTAATAAATTAAAACTGTTTTTCATTTAAGGAGACTCGGTAAGAAGCGTAGAATAGAAAAGAATTCAATTTTCAGAAAATATGCTTGAAAACGAGAATTTTGAATTATTCTGAATACGCGAATTTTACCTCGAAGCTCTATTCCACGGGAACCATCAAAATTTTTAAAAAATCAATTCTTCTCTATTGCTCACGTCATTTGCAGATAGAAAAGAATCCAAATTTTCTATTTTTCTTAATGCGCAAAATTTTATGGTATTAAAAGTTCTTGAAAAAAATATTGAGATTTTGAATGCGGGTTTCATATTTTTATGAAGTTAATTCAGAACAATAGATTTTTTTGAAATTTTGGTGGTTCCCGTGGAATAGAGCTCCAAGGTAAATTCGCCTATTAAGAAGAATACAACTTTTGCATTCTTTTCAATTCTATGCTTCTTACCGGGGAAAAACCGACAGTAAACAAAAAAATGTAGCAAGGAATAATGTAAATAAAACAAAAAATTATTAATTATACTTAAAGGCAATATAGAAAAATTAAGTGTTTTGTTTACTTTAATTCTATATATTTTGTTCAATTAAATCCCAACTGAAAAAGTCCGTCTGGATTTTCCACATGGAAATTTACGCAGAAATGCATGCGAAGATTTGAAATAATTCAAATGGAAATCCACATGGAAATTTTCTATTTTTTCAATTTTTAAATATTTTCAGAAATAATCATCAAATTTGAATTCTGGGACCCCAAAGGGGTCTCAATCACTACTTTCTGCATTTTTAAAGAGGTTTTTGTTCATATTTTGTGTTTATTAAAAATATAAAAAAATTCATGCTGAAATCCACGTGGCAATCCATGCGGATTTCATGTGGATAGTTTCAAATCTCCATATGGATTTCTACCTGCAAAGTCCATGGGAAAATCCAAACGATTTTTTTCAGCTGGGAATTAATTCTGATTAATATTTTCGGTTCTAATTAAATTTTATTAAATAATTTATTTCAAATTCAATTATAATACCTAATAAATATTTATTTTTTTAATAAAAATCAACTATAAGATTAGAATAAAACGTGTTTTATTATTTTAATATTTTATTTACTATAAATATTTTAAATAATGTTGGTAATGGGCCCTGATTAGGGCTACATTCTGATTAGGCCAGACCTGGTAAGGTGTCTTAAGCCATTTATGGTCCGATTATGTTTGACAACTTTTAACACATTTGGACCAAATTAAGACCCAGTTCAATTTCTACACGGGAAGTTAGGGGCATGAAGCAATTTGTAAAAGGACTTGACAAAGAGGAGTAGTTTTTTGAATATTTGAAAAAATATTTTCACAGATATTGATAGCGAAATTTAAGAAAGTTTATTTACCCGTCCAGATATGTAGGCGTCCGCATGAAAAGGGACCACTTTGACACTATTGAATTTATCTATGTGGTCAAATTCCTTGGTAAATTTGGAAAAATTTTGAAAAGTCTTATTATAAAATAAATTATGTATACTTATAAAGTATACGCAAGATGCAATCATTAATATATCTTAAGACAATGTCTTAATTGAATATCCTGAAGATGTCTTAAACGCAGACTTACAGGCGTCTTAATCAAATTCTATGTCTAGCCTGAAGACGTCCAAATGTGTCATATGGATATTTTCAGGAAGTATTTGGTACATTATCGGGAAATGTTGAGGCAATTTTTAGAATATGTGTGTGAGACATTCTCAAGGCACACTGAGGACATTTTAAGGACATGTTTGTGACATTCTCAGGACACGTTGACAACAATTTTAGGACATATACGAGACATTTTCTGGAGATGTTTAGAACGAGCTTTGAACACATTTGGAAAGGCATTGTCGCATTTTGAAATTAACATTTTGAAAAATATTGTCAACGACGCCCTCAAAATATGAATTTTTGTGAGAGAAAAAACCCAGTAAAAAGTTAGGAATTAATAAGAATTCGAAATTTGTAATTCTTTTGAATTCCGTTTCAGACCAATTGTTTTTATTTTCATTTTAAGAAGCCAAAAAGAAGCTAAGTTTATTCTTTTGAATACCGTTTTAATACTTTAAGCAGAATTTTTTTTCGATTTGAAGATTTAAACTGTACTATGACCACCAAATTTTAGAAGTACTTATTTCAAAGTGTTGCAAACTTCGAAGGAATTAAAAAATTATAAAATATTAAAACGGAATAGACAGAAATTGAACTTACCGAGTATCACACAGTATTTCGGAATTCACAAAAATTCAAAAATTAAAGAAATATTAAAACGGAATTGATTGGAATTCACTTTCAAGAAATCTTTGCCTCAAAAAGGAATACATAGGAATTCGACAGAAACGGAATTCAAAAAAATTGATAATTTAACATTTTCTGTAAAAAGTTAAAAATGTTCAATTCTTCTCAATTCGTTACTTCTTACTGGGTTCTTTGATTTAAGATATATTACTAATAGCAATAATACATTAACATAAATCATATATTTTTCTTTTAAAAAACATTTTTTACAACATTGTGATCAAAAATTAGAAATTTAGCAAAACTTTTTCGATTATTAAAATAAATGAATTTATTTTATTAAATATTATTCAATGCTAAAAATCAGTATTTTACTCAGAAGAATAAATTTGAATAGAAATCTTTTAAACAATTTTATGTAAAAAATAAATAACCTGAACAATTAATTTTGATTGAAAATCAAGTATTATTATATTTAGTAGAATATATAAAATAAAAAAGCAGAAAATAATTAGAATTAATGCTACAGTCAATTATACTTAGAAAGATAAAATAGACAATTTTTTCTCGTTTTTCTAAAATAATTAAAAAATTTACTTTTCAGACCAATTAAAATGAGATTCTAACTCCTCCTACTTTAAGAAATCAATTTTTTAGTCGTTGGTTCAACAGTACAAAATGAGAGTGACTATTTAATTTTTAAAAAGTTACATTTAGTCTTAACTCATTAAGAAAAAAAGACTTCTGGTTAATAAAAATAAGCTCCTCCTATTTTTAAAGTGCAATTGTTTATTTGATGGCTGAGTTAAAGAAAATGGAGAAAGTAATTAATATTTGAAAAATTGTTATCTATAATTTTAATCCGTTCGAAATATTGAATTATTCTTCGTTTTATTTATCATCTTAATAAATCGGTTTCAGATCCTACGGAGAGGATCGAGAAAGCAGAAGGAAGTAAAAAAGGTTCATTTCCGATCCTACGAGGATCGTGAAATAGGAGAAAAAGAGTGAGTTTTGGAAAAGATTAGAGAATTTCCGATCCTGCGGAGAGGATCGAGAAAGAAAAATGAAAATAAAAGGAAAGGTTAATTTCCAATCCTGCGAGAGGATCGTGAAAAAAAGAAAAAGATTTTTTTTCGATCCTACGGAGAGGATCGTAAAAATAAGAGAAAGAAAAGAATGAACCTGGAGTTTCCTTTAGGTGGAGAATCTTCAGAGAAGAATTTTCTTTTAAAGAAGTGCTGAAATATTCCTTGACGTGTAAAAGAAATAAATTAAATTTGTTTATAATTCATTTTTCTTTTATTTATAACAGGGAATAATTATTTTTAGTTCAATACAATCCTTTATATATATATTTGTCAAATGAAGAGAATACAATGTGAACGTGTTGTTCAGATCACGGGTCAGAGAGAAGTGAGTGCTCTTGTGTTTGATTCTTACTTTACTTCTGTTGTTTGATTTTTTAAATTCTTTTTTAAATGATAAAAAAATATTTAATTTAATTAATTATTAATTAATTAAAAATAAGCGCAGCAATTCCACGGGTTTTATCATAAAAAAGAGAATATCAGCGTTGAAATATAAATGCACACGTATATCGAAGAAAATTGAATGATTACACTGCAAAAAGAAGTATCTTAATTTAAGATGTTTTGGTAGTCATTTCTAAGATGTTTTGGTAGACACTTTTTAGTTACTTGAAACATCTTAATTTAAGATGTTAAAAGTATCTTCGTACACATTTTCTGTATATTTTTGGGGTAAAAAGTTTTGAGGTTAACTATGGGCTCTTATGGAAAACACTTTATGTATCTTAGTTTTTAGTAACTTACACTTATGGCGCATCTTACGATTCTCAAGTAACTTATCACTATAAACATCTTATTCCAACAGAAACATCTTAATTTAAGATACTTTAAAAAACTTACAGAAGTATCTTACTTTTTTAAGATAGAAGAAATATCTAAGACGTATAAAACATCTTAAAAATCAGTAAGATACTTTAGAAAACATCTTATTTTAAGATGTAAGATACCATTTTTCCATCTTACATCTTATTTTAAGATATCAAAAAAGACACCTATTTTTGCAGTGTAAATAATTAACGTAATTTAAGAGAAATTTTTTTGAATTAACCTGAAAAAATCGCATTCATAAAAATAAAAGAAAAAGACGAAATCAACTGATTTTCATCTGGATTATACGAAGTGTTTGGTACTTCTTCGCCAATCACATTTTTGTTTACACCATTCTCAAGTGAGAATCTCTTACTCCCTTCACTTCTATCCGATAAAGGAAAGAATCCTAAAAGGTTTCTGTTCGGTGTAGCAGTATCTGGAACTATATCTAAGTCAATAATCGTTCCAGACGCTGTATTGGTAGTAGCGGCTCGCGCTATCGCGGCGGATACTCCAAGTTTCGGTATTTCTTCATATAAATTGTGTATTACTCTATTAATTATACCGAACGTTCCTGACATATTGTTCACAACTTAATCTGCTAAGTCAGGAATTTTAGTATTCAAATGTTGACCAGTTGTTGCAGTAACTTTACCAACAGACCTCAGATATAGGAAAATTGGTTGTGGAACATTGAACTCCTCTTGTTTAAAAGCACTCTTTACCTTCTTTTCACTTCCAGTGAGAGGGTATTCCGTTGCTCTATTTTAACTCAATTGATCGATGAACGAACAACCTCGTACTAAGAGAAAGTTTCTTTACACAGATTATCGGTAATTCCTTTCTCCTTTTCTAGTTCCGTTCATGTGTCTTCGATTACTTTAGTGTATGATCCGCAGTTAATATGTTAAATTCGACACGATCTTGTGTTTCTGGAGGATAAGTTTCGTGTGCGAAGATTGACTCTTTAACCATGGGATCGTTTCTTAACGGCGTGAAATTCGTGTTAAGATGCAACAGTGAGGGTTTGATCGGAGCTCTTTGCTTTGGCACCTCCTTTGCTTTGTCAACCTCAGATTTCGCCTGCAGTTTTACAGCTTTGTTCTTTCGAAACTTGGGGTCAAAGTTTTTCCCTTTGCATGCGTGTTCTTCCGGTTCAAGACGGGGTTCCCGTTTGGTCTCGGAGTTTGTTGTTTAATTATTCATTTTTTAACAGTTTTTCGAATTTAATCGCTTAGGCAACCGCCAACGTATGTTTTGCAAGGTACGATTTTTTGTTCTCTGGGTACAAATTAAGCTTCCCTTAATGTGTCTTCCGTTGTTTTTGTCAAAACTTGGGAAGTTTGTTTGCAGAATTTAATTGACGGAAATTTATGCAAAATCGGTGTTGTCCATAGATTCTTTTCTAATGACAGTGACAGGAATAGAGTAAAGCGATTTGTTTACTTGGATTGAAGAACTGAAAAACATTTCGAAAACTTCTTGTATGTGGAATCGAAAAAGTTTTGATAAATTTATAATTTTTGATCACATTGTTGTAAAAAAAGATTTTTTAAAAGAAAAAGATATGATTTATGTTAATGTATTATTGTTATTAGTAATATCTCTTAAATCAAAAAAGCAATTCTTTTCAATGTTTACTATATTTACATATCGTTTTGAAACTTAGCGCGTTTATTCAAATCAGTTCCATTCATTCCGCCGTTTAGGATATGATCGTAGTCTGCTACAAGTATCAGCATGTTACATTGATGGGTCTCACAGCTTGCATATTTATCATTAATAATTGAACAATTTACGATTGATTTCAACTTAAATAATGGATAAATCGATTATAGAATAGGTTATTTATTAATTATAAGAGCTTTTTCTAACATTATTAGTTTTTTGATGAACTTTTTTCCACTATTTAAAGTCTAACCACCTGGATACATTTATGTTTATCTAATCTGTCAGGAATTTCAAGTAATTATTTATTATTTAGAACTTTATTAATTGCAATTTTTGCTTAAATAGAATCTCTAAATATCCATTTTATATTATTATTACTTCCTTTTGCTATATAACACCTTCAAAATAGTTTTTTTCAACTGTTACCTTATGTCTAACTTATGCGGTTGGAAGCATGGGTAAGGTGCAGTCGATGGATCGAAGAGTTACACTCGAGATCCGTGATTTGGATTCCCTTACCCTAGAAGTCGAGGTGCAACAAGTGTTGTCTGAAGCGATAGGAAAGTCAGGACGCAGGTGTGTTACGGTCTTAAGACCCAACCGTCGAGGGATGAAGCTCGCGGTTGTAGTCACCAACCAAGAAGAGGCGAACAGGCTGCAGAAATTGGGACACGTAAAAATTGGTTTTATGTGTTACCCAATTAAAAAGAGTAATGGTCGTCCGGTGTTATCAATGCTTGGGATACGGCCATAATGGAGCGAAATGCCAGAAAGAGGACAGATCGGCTGCGTGCTTTAAGTGCGATGAAGCCGGTCACAAGTTCTTCAACTGTAAAAAGAGCCCAAGCTGCTTTTTGTGCAAGGAAAAGTTTGGCAATAAGGTGTCAACCACCCATATTGCAGGCAGCGGAGGATGCGGAGTCTTCAGGACGGACCTTGAGGAGGCGAAGAAGACTCTCGCAAGAACTAAAAATAGATTAGAAGTATTAAAAGGAACGAATAATTTATTTTATTTATTTGAATTATTTTTTTGTAATTTTTTTACTGTCCTTTTATATTTTTATTCTTCTAACTTTTATATATTTGTTTATTTATTCTTTTATTTGATTTATTTGTGTTTTTATTTCACTTGTAAAAATTAAATTTTTAAATTTCTGTTTCAAAAACAATTATTTTTTAAAAGTAAATCTAATTTAAATAAATAATATTATTGAAAAAAAATAATTCTCCGTAATATAATATCGTGGCCCTGAAAAGGGCCGATTGATCTTAAAACATGCTTCAACTTTTTTTAAGTTTTTTTTACAGCAATAAAAAGCTTGATAATTAATTTTTTGAAGCGTTGTATTTTTTCATAGTTTTATCTCCATTAAAAATGGCAAATTTTAAAATTTTACCAGTAAGCAAAAGTTTACAGGCGATTTTAATTTCTTTGTCATTAATGGTTTTTCCTTTAAGAATTTAGCAAATAATGAAGCTTCCTTCACAATTTTCTCAAACATATGGTTCATTATGAAATTCATGATGTTCATTGCCTTTTTTGAAATTTCCATATCACTGTGAATTTGCTGAAAAACCTTGTAAATGTATTTGCTAAATCTTCTTTCTCTATTGATTCTCTTTTCTTTTTTCTTTTTTAAATTTAATGACTTTTTTTCACCATCATCAACTGCTTTCGACGTCATTATATTTAGAATGAAATTCTGCGTGCGAATATATTTCTTCTCGAACAACAAAAAGTTTATGAGACAAGTATCGAGTAACCGCTACTTTTATTATCAAGTAGCTGTCGCGGTTCTCCCACTTTTTGGTACTCTGCATTCTTATTGGTTACTTGTTCATTTTCCCTTTCCATGCCAATACCATGATATAAATATGTTGCTTTTTCTTTATTTTTCATCATTTTTGGCTTTTTACATGTACGGAACAACTTTCGCTCTCCGTGAGATTCGTCGCTACCAGAATAGCACCGAGCTCATCATTGACAAACTGCCCTTCTAACTTTTGGTCCGTGAAATTGCTCAGGACCTGGCTCAACTTGAAAATAATTTTTTAATATTCCTGAAATTATTATCTATAATAAATAAGGAATAAAAATTTGGAACTGGTGCGAGGAAAGAGAAATTGTTTAGAAATTTCTGAATTTTCTATAAATTATTGACAAAAAATTAAAATCATTGCCCTCCGCGACCTGGTTCAATTTGAAAATAATTTCTTTTTATTCCTGGAATTATTATCTATTATAAATAAGGAAAAAAAATATTGCTTATATTGGAACAAGATCTGAGGAACAATAGTATATAATAATAATAATAAATAAATATATAACTTATTTTTATATTAATTAAGTATTCTTAACAATATTGCAGATTGGTTAATCATATTGTGTGAAAACTTTTTGAAACAAAATTTCAAATTGTTTAAAAAATTTTATTTTGCAAAGTTAATAAATTTTATGAAACTATTTTTATTATTTTAGTTTTACATTAAATTACTTAATTTACTGAAAAACATTATTAAATTTTTTAAAACATTTTATTAATTTTAATTTTATTTATTATTTTGTAATTATTTATTAATTAAAAATTATAATATTAGTTACTATTTATAAAATATTTGAATGCTAAAAGTTTATATTACTATATTAATTAATTTATTAGATTTATTATTTTATAAATTTTTATTTTTATTCTACTAACTCCACATAACCTTGGAGTGCAAAGTCCAAGGTATCTGTATACAGATTTCCCAGAAGTCCCTAAGCAAAAAAAAATAAAAAAAACTTATTTCCACTTTAAAAGTGGACATATAGTAAACCCAAATCTGGCAGGGAAGATTAATTTTTTATGGACAATTTGAAAATCATTACACTGGGAATAATATTGACACATGCAGAAAAATTTAGAAATAAACTATAGCCAATAGAAATTCTAAGAAAATGTTTTTTTAATTATTTATTTAATGTTGTTGCTGGCCAGACGGTAGCACCTGTGCAACCCCCTGCTGCTCTCTATCAACTGGTGGTCCTTGACCCGGAAGTTGTTGCCCCCCAACCTGCTGTTCTGGTCCCGGAGGTTGTCGCCCTACAACAAAAGTAAAAATAGAAACATATTTGGAAACAAATAAAAGATAATCACTTATCCATTCTTAAATATAATCGATGAACGCGCGAACTGACACGTCTCCCTCGTCCACCGCTTACCTAAATGCATGGTCCTAATAGTATAAAAGGTTGTCTACGGCCTGTCTACGGGATAGAGTCGAGAATAAAGGCGCTTGCGCACTACTAAATTTTTAGGCGAGTGCCCTAATACTTTTAGGACTATGGCTCTTAAAATTTGAATCAGTTATAAATAACTGATGCTTCAGTAAATTATTTTACTTATTCAACTAACCAAGTTTAACTAATTTTTCATTTATTTTTTACTGAAAAATCAGTTATCTTTTCACTGAAAAGCAGTTATTTATAACTGATTCAGAAACAAAAAGTCAGTTAGATTGTCAGTTACAACCATGATTTTAAACTGATTCAAATTAAGAAAATTCTTAAAGCGACCTTTTTTCATTTTCTGTCTGAATTTTTTAAAATTAATTATCCAAGTCAAAAATTACACCAAAAGAGGGGAAGTTGAGAGGCAATCGCTCTCTACGCCTATGTACCCTGCCCCCGCAGAATTTCATCATTAATAACGATGTTATTAGCGAACTTGAAAAATTTACTACAACAACCATGCTACTCTTGACTGAAGATGAAACAAATGATTTGAAAAAATTTTACGGTATATTGTATAAAAGGCCTGAAAAGTTTGAGTTTATAATTGGTGAAAAAATACTTTAGTCACAATTAGTTCAATTCGTAAATTCTCAGCCATTACATTATTGGGGAAAGGTTCAAGAAGGAAACTTTTGTAATGAAACGCAAACACTGTTGGCATAAACACAGAAGTTGAAAAGAAGAAGTTACATCCTCTCAATTTTTATTGATTATATTAATTTTAACTGTATTATATTTTTTATAACTGAGTTTTATAACTTGTAGCTTTTATAAAAGCTTATGCTTCGAAAGTTGCAATTCCTTTGGGGTCGACTAAGTACCCCAAATTTGAAGTAACGAGAAAGTAGTGAAATTGACATCATGTAACACCAAAGCAACTGTGTTCAGGAAGTTTATAGATGCATCCAAAGATGACGAAAATATTAGAATTGTTGGGCATTCGTCATTTTTTAACATTTAGGAAAAACATTATCCTGAGATCATGACAATGAAACCGGCAATTATGTGACACTTGTCGGCAAAATCATTTGCAGTTAGCAAATCTACAAAGTTTACCAATTATCTACTGTGGAGGGTTGCAAATAATATAAACCAGTCAATCTTTTTGAACTTTTTATAAACTGAACACACAAAATTTTTGCCGGATCAAAATTTCGGAATTATTAAGTCCGAATACGCAAAATCAAACGTCGACTGCCCATCAAGATTTTTTGAAAGTTATAAAATCCTTATCACAGAATAACTTCAATGTCGCGATTCCTAGCAGAGATTCAAAGACATACGTCCGAAATATTTATTGGGCAGTATGGAATAAATATTTGTTACAATTTTATACGCAAGTCCCAAAATTAACAAAATACCACCATTTCTTCTTTTATAAAGATGGTGAAATTAAAGCAAAAGAGTTTGCAAATTTTTATGATAAAGTGGTACATACACAAACAAAATTAAAAGTAAAAAATACTTCACCTCTAAAATCAGTCGAACCAGAAAGAATATCAGTACTAAGAGCTTAGTATTTATATGACAAAATTCGCCGTTTGTGCTCTAAGGAAACTTTTAAGGATCTCGTGGCTCCAAAACCAACGATTCCAAAACCAAAGAAAGTGAAAAAATTATTTTTTAGTTAAAAACATTTTAAAAAATTTTAATTTGGAAAAAAAGATATAGCAAAAGATTGCTGAAATTCAATTATTTACAAAAGTAATAAAATTCTTCGCAAAAATTTAATTATGTTCACAAACTGCAAAAAAATGCTGGTCGAAATTTTAATTATCTTTATAAATAATAAAATTGAGGCCTTGGATCCAATAACTCGCCCGACGCTCGAAGACACGCGCTAATACCAGTCGGGTAACAGTGAGTGGAATAAGGGCGCTCACTGCTCACTGACTGGCAGTTGCGCGTTCCTCCGAGCGTCGGGCGAGTTATTGGATCTAAGGCCTCAATTCTTCTTCAAAACTCAACGTTCTTGAATTTGGCGTCGACGCTCAACATCGAAATCTATTTCTTCTTATTTCTAGTGATAACATTATATTTAATTAATTTCAATTCTTTCATTTACCTAAGAATAAAAAAGCATTTTAAGAGTACTTTTATAATCTTACACTTTGGATACTCTTAGCAGAGTTTTAATTATTAAAAAATTTGTTGATAAAATTTTTAAAAAGAATTTAATTTTAAGAAACATTCTATTATTGATTAAATGTTTCATTTTTGTATTTAAATAATTGAATTTTCGTAGAGTTTTACAATAAAAATTTATTTAAAAATTAATTTCAGTTAAAATTTTATTTAATTGATTAAAAGCATTACAAGCTTGAATTTTTAAAAGGTTTTAAATTAAAATTTTTGAAAATTTAAATATTCTGTACTTTTAACTAACAATTCTTTATAATTCATTTTTTTGAAAAAGTTTAATTGAATTTGTTTTTATTAAATTTTTTGAAGTTTTTATTTTCTAACACATTTAATTGAAGAATTTCCGAATAATCGAAATTTCGCAAAATTTGAATTATTAAAAAGAATTGATTTAAATAAGAACTTTAGTTAAAAATTCTAGAAAATAATAATTGAATTGAAATAAAAAAAATAATTTTGAAAAAGTTATAGTAACTAATATTCTTATAGTATAAAATAATGATTCTATGACTCGGTAATCATTAATTATTAAAAAACATGAAGAAATCCATCACTCCTAGTCTTCGACTTCGAATTCTTCGTTTTATAATAATATTCATCAATTAGATATTGTTCAAGAAATGTAAATTTTCATTTTTTTCTAAGAAACAAGAAAGTTATTTACATTTAAATATCGTGAAAATATGCAAAGTGACAATTTTAATTGCTTGTTCTTCAATATAATGATAAAGAAAAAAGAAGAAAAGTGTAATCTCCATGATGCTAGAGGAAAAGTACAAGGCTTTTACAATAAGTGATAAAAGAAAAATTATTCAAGAGATTGACAAAGGTACAAAAAAAGTAAGATTGCAAAAGAATATGGCATTTCTTCGAGTACACTGTCAACTTTCTTAAAAAATATTGATTTTCAAATGAGTCTTTAGATGAAGAAGAATCAGGTGTAATAGAAAATAAGGTAATCCCTACAATTTCAAAAATATCAGATTGTGTTGAAAAATTAAAGTTATTTATTGAAAGGTAAGAGAATGTAGTTGACACGTTTTATTCGCATTGAAGACATTAGAAGAATCCATCTTCACAATGTGAATTCGACAAAATAAGATTCAGATGAAAATAACGTATATTTCTGTAAAATAAAAAGAATAATTTCCACCTGTTCAAACAGTTTTCTGAAATTCACTCATTCATTCACATATTTGGATAATTAATCACACAAACAAAGAACAATTATTCTATTACTTTTCGAGAATAATAATAATAAAAAATATATTTTTGAAAGTCAATTCTTGAAGACAAATATATATTAACACTATTTGTTTTTCATAAAATAATAGTATATTCACATCTGAAATTAACACAAACGGAAGCAGACGATCAGCTGGCATTTACCTTGGGTAGAAACGCGCAACGCACACTGCGCATGCTGTACAGAATTTTCAAGCGCAGTCAACTAATCTTTAACGTACTTTATAAAACTGAACAAATGACTTTTCGTTAAAATTTAAAAAACACTGTTGCCCATACTAGTACTAGAATAATTCTAAGACTTTGCTATATTTTCTAATAAAAAGTATATGATACAGTCTAGTATTTTGTGTCCTATCCAAAAGTCAAGCACTTTCAAGGAAGGATTCACGTACTTTTTTTCCGTGTATACTAAGACAGCAGAGTGTCTACAACACCTGGAAAATCAGGAAATGTCAAGGAATTTTTTGATCATAACTTTTAAATACTCTTGAACAATATTTTTAATGCCCACAATTAGTTTTACAAATTTTTAGTAAAAAATTAATAGTCCGCTACATAACGGCTTAAGAATGTCCAATGTTCTATAAACGTTTTTAGAACATAAAACGTTTTTAAGACGTTATGTGGAGGACATGAAATGTTCTAAAATCGATTTAGGAACATTTCTAGAACAAAGACGTTTCCGTACCCAGATCAAATAGAAAAGGATTGACCACCTAAAATTCTGAAATATCAAAAGAAAAAAGTCATATAGACAAAGCTATCAAAGAATCTGCACGAATTGAAGCAAAAATAATGTCATTGAAATAATTCGTTTCTTAGAATAAGTCGATTTGTTTTTAAAATACATATTTTTTTAAAAGGGTTCACTTTATTTTCATCATTTACAACGTTGGTGATGTTTACAACGATTTAGAAGAAAAAATAATTTTCCATTCAAACTTTTGCCTTAATAAAGCTTTTACAACGTTTCTTAAACAAAAAGTTAAAAAAGAAAATGTTGTAAACGTAAAATATTATTTTCTGAGTAAAAGCCTTTTTTTTCTTAAAAGCGTTGATGACAAACGTTACGTATTTCATCCATGTCATTTATACTTATCAAATTAAATTTGAGCAGTTAATTTTACATATTCGTGTTTTCTGGGTAACTTTTCATTTAAATTAATGGATTTTACATAATTTTTTGTCAAATTAATTTATAAAAAATATTTTGCCATTACGAATAACAATAATGTCAAATACGGTAATACTAAATAATTAACGAATAATACCAGTACACCATTGAAACAATTATGAGACTTTTATACATAAGATCATTGATAAAAATTCTTACCATAATAATAATAAACTGAAGAAAATTTAAAGATGCAGTAAAATATGCTTTGTCAATTATATATGCAAAAATTGGTCACATTTTAGACAGGGCCCAGGTTAAAATCCCCGTACAGAATCCTTAAAGGATCCTCTCGGGATCCTGTGCAGGTCCTGTGCAGGATCCCGACCGGATCCCGTGCAGGAAATTGGGACAAGGTTCCTGTGCAGGTTCCGATGCAGGAACCTTAGCTATCAAAGGTTCCTGTAAAGGTTTCTGTACAGGAACACTTGCAGGATTATGTACAGGAAACTTTTTAATTTTTTTAATTTTTATATGCTAAGTAACATTTGACATACATTGACTTCATATTTCAATATGCTAGGCTCGTATAACAATGTTGGACAGAAAAATGTATTGCGCATTCAAGAAACTCATAGAAAACTACTGCACAGGAGTTAAAAATATAAATAAATTAATTGAGAAAACTGTGTACGATCCTTTACGGGTTCCTTACAGGATCCTTTATACTTAAGTACCTGCAGTTTACAAAACTGTAAAGGTTCCTGTGCAGGAACCGTTACAAAGTTTCCTGTACATGATCTTGCGAGTGTTCCTGTACAGGAACCTTTGATAGCTAAGGTTCCTGCATCGGAACCTGCACAGGAACCTTGTCCCAATTTCCTGCACGGGATCCGGTCGGGATCCTGTACAGGACGGGTACGGGATCCGGTCGGGATCCTGCACAGGACCTGCACAGGATCCCGAGAGTATCCTTTAAGGATCCTGTACGGGGATTTTAACCTGGAGGTGTTTTGTAATAGCTATAGAAATTGAATGCAAATAGTAAATAACAAAGTTCTCTAAGTATTACATAACTAAATTACGTAATAGAAATACAAAAATGTTATACCAATGTAAATATATCACAGTAAAAGATCAAAAATCTATATTTGTGCCATAACATTGTTTTAGAGTGAATATGTATATCAAATTTCCTTGATTGTAAATTACAGTAATGTTAAAATAATAAAATATTATATTGTTGTTAAGCAATACGTTCAAAAATTTGGATATCTCGTAAGGATATCTTACGAGACATTTAACCTATTAAGGTCATGTTATTCAGTGTGAAGTTTTTCCATAGTAAAGTATATGGGGCACGTGACCACTGAATAACATGACCTTAAAGCCCAAATGTCCAAAATTTTTGACTGAAGTTCAAGGTAAGAATTTTTATCCTAAATAATTAGACTTTTAAAAACCCTTCGGTACTAGGGGGTATTGAGGTCCGCTCTTTCAGAATCCGGGGTCAAAAAAGCATTTCGACCATCGGGGAAACCAATATGGCGCCCAAAATGGAAAAAATATCGAAAAAATCGTATGTTTTTTTTTGAAACACGCTTTTCACATCAATAAGATTTTTTTGGGCGGGTCTCATGTATGCTATAGGTGGATAAAATAGTTGTACTTTCGAACTGTGTACTTGACAACTTGAAAATTCAAGTTGGCGGATCCAAAATGGCAGAAAAATCAGAGCAAAATACTTGATAAATAGCAAATGCATCATCAATATTCAAAACTTGATTTAAATCATCTGAAAATTACTTTTCAGGGGTTTTCGGGGTCGCTGATTACGAATATAAAGTTTAATTTTAAAAATTCAAAATGGCGGTTCCAATATGGCAAATAAAAATTTTTGAAAATCGATAAAATTGCATGAAATTACTCACTCGGGGGTTTTCGGGGTCGCTGATTTCAAATATGAAGTTTAATTTTAAAAATTCAAAATGGCGGTTCCAATATGGCGGATAAAAATTTTTGAAAATCGATAAAATTGCATGAAATTACTCATTTGGGGGTTTTTGGGGTCGCTGATTACGAAAATGAAGTTAAATTATTAAAATTCAAAATAGCGGATTTCTGATTTATAGTTCTATATTGAACAGAGCCAAGTATTGCCATTTGTTTGTATCTTCAGTAGCTTGTTTTTAATATAAATCTCACGAGACAGCTCGCAGCCAGGTTTGCTGTACGTAAGTTTACTTAAATTTCTCGGGAAGGAAATATTTTTCGCGCTTTACATTTCTAGTCGTTTCGTGAAGGGTTTTAATTTATTTTATAGATAAGAATGTGCTTATTGTTGCTTTTTTAAGTGTTTTTAAATATCTTTTTATATTTTGTATTTCCATTGCATTGTATTGCGTACAAATCATTTTTCGCAAAATATCATATTTGGGGTGATGTGCAACACTTTTTTTGGGGTGGACGTAACTACTTTTTACGTGCCATAACTGCGATTCACATGATGAATAAAAAATGATTAGTTATTTTCCTTTAATTATATTCCTTATTCAGTTATAAATAAATAAAAAATAAAAAAAAAATTTTTTTTCTTTTGTTAAATCTCCACTTTTTAGAGGTCAACTATACCTTAGTAAATTTTTTTGGCAGATTTCGATTAGTTTACATTGAAAAAGCCTAAAATTAATAATTAAAGAGATTTTCATCGATATTTATGCATTACATACCTGAATTTTACTGGTGTTGCACATCACCCCAACTTTTTTGGAAAATGCAAAAACAGACGTTTTTAAAAAAGCGAAAAATTTGTAGGAAAAATTTAAAATTCTTAAAATCTAATAATGCAGAAATATTCTATTATAAATGCCTCTAAGTCATTCAATTTTGAAATATTAAAAAATTTAAATATTTGACATGTTTTTTTGTCCAACGAAAAAAAACGTTGCACATCACCCCACAACACCCTACAACAAAATTAAAAAATTAAAAAATACAAAAAAATATTAAAAAATTGTTCAAAAATTTTTTTAAAAAAGAAGACAAAGTTAAGAAACTTTGTCGAACTCCACGTAATGAGAGTTGGGCAACTCCAGAAAAACGTGACGGTAACAAACAAAATAAAATCTCCAAAACAACTAGAAATTTATGAATTTGTAGTATTAAATTTTTAAAATTGCACTTTTAAAATTCGTAATCAGCGACCTTGAAATCCCCCGAGTAAGTAATTCCATGCAATTTTATCTATTTTAAAAAAATTTTATCCACCATATTCGATCCGCCATTTTGAATTTTAAAAATTGAACTTCATATTCGTAATCAGCGACCCCAAAAACCCCCGAGTGAGTAACTTCATGCAATTTTATCGATTTTCAAAAATTTTTATTTGCCATATTGGAACCGCCATTTTGAATTTTTAAAATTAAACTTCATATTCGTAATCAGCTACCCCGAAAACCCCCGAAAAGTAATTTTCAAATGATTTAAATCAAGTTTTGAATATTGATGATGCATTTGCTATTTATCAAGTATTTTGCTCTGATTTTTTTGCCATTTTGGATCCGCCAACTTGAATTTTTAAGTTGTCAAGTACACAGTTCGAAAGTACAACTATTTTATCCACCTATAGCATACATGAGACCCGCCCAAAAAAATCTTATTGATGTGAAAAGCGTGTTTAAAAAAAACATACGATTTTTTCGATATTTTTTCCATTTTGGGCGCCATATTGGTTTCCCTGATGGTCGAAATGCTTTTTTGACCCCGGATTCTGAAAGAGCGGACCTCAATACCCCCTAGTACCGAAGGGTTTTTAAAAGTCTAATCATTTAGGATAAAAATTCTTACCTTGAACTTCAGTCAAAAATTTTGGACATTTGGGCGTTAATGGGTTAACGTGACATAGAACGTGTCGCCATCTACGAGGTTCGTTTTTGTTGCAGCTCATAATGAATCACTTCTGTGACTCATTTTGAGTTCATTTTTCTGTGCATTCCAGACCTAGGAAAAATTCAGATTTACAATTAATGGCTTAAAGAAACACCTAACTAACAAGAATGAATAGAATATGCAAACATTTTAATCTCAAACCATATTTAATTTGACATTTAAAATTTTATCAAAGCCGACATTATATGCGTTTTCAGCGACCCCGAAAACCCTCGAGCAACAATTTTGAAAGAAATCCGAACATTTTGGATCAGCCATTTTTAACTTCTTTTATATATTCAATCTTTATGTAATTAGATTTAATGAATTAAAGTCAATAGTAAAAATTTACGTAGTCTCTTTTAGACATAAGAAGTAAGTAAATTCCCATGCAAATCAATTTTTTAGACTTCACAACCTTACCAGGCGTGTTGAAAGAATAACAGCACCAAACTTTACGTCCGACTGTTTTTCTCTTTATAGATATACATCCTAAGGAAGCGAACCTACCATAGGCCCTCTTCGCACTCGAAATTTTTTTTGTGTACTGGCGTAATTCGAAATTGTCGAATTTTTAAACAAATTGGTTAAGGCGTACTTGCGTTTGCGAAGGCAAAAAATGGGCCCCACTTAAATGTTTTTTTTCACAGTCATTTTATTTAAAATATTAAAAATCTTTTTTTGTACCTTAAAGTATACTATAAAAACTAAAAAAAGAAAAAATTGTTTTGTTTTTTAACCGTTATTTACGATTTGTAGAGGGCCCCAAAAATTGTCGATCTCAAATTTGTAAGAGTTTGCGGTGCCCCGCATAGAGCCTCTCCTGACTGTCTAAAATCAAAAAAACAAAATTTATTCTTTAGTATACATTAATACCTAGTGGACGTATATAATGAAATTAAAAAAAAGTAAAAAAAAACGAAAATGCCGTACTTTTAAAGTCAAAAATTCAAAAGATCAAAATTATCATTTCTTAAAAATTGACTTTAAAAGTACCGCATTTTCGTTTTTTTTACTTTTTTTTAATTTTATTATATACGTCCACTAGGTATTAATGTATACAAAAAAAAAAGATTCAAAAAAAAAATTCAAAAGATCAAAATTATCATTTCTTAAAAATTGACTTTAAAAGTACCGCATTTTCGTTTTTTTTACTTTTTTTTAATTTCATTATATACGTCCACTAGGTATTAATGTATACTAAAGAATAAATTTTGTTTTTTTGATTTTAGACAGTCAGGAGAGGCTGTATGCTGGGCACCGCAAACTCTTACAAATTTGAGATCGACAATTTTTGGGGCCCTCTACAAATCGTAAATAACGGTTAAAAAACGAAACAATTTTTTTCTTTTTTTAGTTTTTATAATATAGGGTGATGTGGGGTGATGTGCAACGTTTTTTTTCGTTGGACGAAAAACATGTCAAATAATTAAATTTTTGAATATTTCAAAATTGAATGACTTAGAGGCATTATAATAGAATATTTCTCCATTATTAGATTTTCAGAATTTTAAATTTTTCCTACATATTTTTCGCTTTTTCAAAAACGTCTGTTTTTGCATTTTCCAAAAAAGTTCGGGTGATGTGCTACACCTGTAAAATTCAGGTATGTAATGCATAAATATCGATGAAAATCTCTTTACTTATTAATTTTAGGCTTTTTCAATGCAAACTAATCGAAACTGCAAAAAAAAAATTACTAAGGTACAGTTGAGCTCTAAAAAGTGGAGATTTCACCAAAGAAAAAAAAATTTTTTTTGTTTAATTTTTTATTTATTCATAACTGAATAAGGAATATAATTAAAGGAAAATAACTCAGAATTTGTTATTCATCATGTGAATTACAGTTATTGCACGTAAAGTATAAAAAAAAGAAAAGTGTTGCACATCACCCCAAATATGATATTTTGCGAAAAATGATTTGTACGCAATACAATGCAATGGAAACACAAAATATAAACAGATATTTAAAAACACCTAAAAAACCAACAATAAGCACATTCTTATCTATAAAATAAATTAAAACCCTTCACGAAACGACTACAAATATAAAGCGCGAGAAATATTTCAAGCTCGAGAAATTTAAGTCAACTTACGCACAGCAAACCTAGCTGCGAGCTGTCTCGTGAGTTATATATCAAAAACAAGTTACTGAGGACACAAGCAAATGGCAATACTTGGCTCTGTTCAATATCAAACTGTAGATCAGAAAACGGCGGTGTTGCACATCACCCTATGTTTCACATCACCCCACATCACCCTACTTTAAGGTGCAAAAAAAGATTTTTAATATTTTAAATAAAATGACTGTTAAAAAAAACATTTAAGTGGGGCCCATTTTTTGCCTTCGCAAACGCAAGTACGCCTTAATATTCCAAATAGCAATTTTGAAGCAAATTAAAGCAATTTCTTAAATTCTAGTAAGGGGCCGTTCAAAAAATAAGTAACGCTATTTTTCGGAAATTTGGACCCCCCCTCCCCCCATGTAACGCAATGTTGTATACATTAGCGCCATTTTTTCTGCTGACCGTAACAAATAGCTCGACCCACCCTCCCCCCAAAAAGCGTTACCTTTTTTTTGAACGGCCCCTAATCCACATTGGCTCCGACATTTTAAATTATGATAATCTGATATCGGATTCGTAATCAGCGACCCCAAAAACCCCTGTATAATAATATTGAAGCAATTCAAGCAATTCTTGAAAATATCGTCCGCCATTTTGAATTCGCCATTTAGAATTTTTAAAAACTGACATCTATGTTCTAAAATCCAGTTACAATAAGGTTATATAACATATCTATAACTAGTTTGGAACAGATGTTTTATAACACTGTGCCGTACTGTTATGGAACACTTATAGAAAGTGTTTGCTGGGATGAGAATGGAGGGTTCTTGAAATAAGAGAGGAAAGTATTATTCATTTTTACTTTCTATATTTTACAATTATTATATTCTAGTTAATACAAGGAATTAAGACTAAAATTAATAACAGGCTTACATTAGATCGACCATATGTTGATAATAAATATTTTCTAGAATTGGAATTCACAATAGAACTATACTAATTGGTGGGGGACGAAGATAAAACTCTGAAGAAATTTAAACATGGTCGAATATTAGATTAATTTCTGGAAACATTTTTCAATTCTAGGGGACGATTTTTAATTAAGTTATTATTTTATACAAATCTACAAAGAAAATCGCCCTTTGTCCTCTGAAGTTGGACTTACATGACTTTGAAGAGGTTCAAACGTAATTTGAGGTTTTGTTCGCCATTTGTCTTCTGAATTTTACCTCAAATGACCTTCAGACCTAATTTTAGGTTATATTCACCCTTTGCCCAGTGGGCACCCTTGTTCAAAAGACGTCCTAAGGATGTCTTTTTGCGGACGTCTTTTGGACTTGTACAAAAAGACGTCTTTAAGACGTCTTAAAGACGTCCTATTCATGTTCTATGTCTTGGCCATTAGATGTCTTTAAGGTGTCTAAAAGACGTCTTTTTCATTCAACATTTGAAAATAGAAAAATTTTCATAAATAGAAAATATTATTTTCTAAGTGCAACTTGGACTTAGAAATTTTTGAATGTGAAATTCATTGGAATTTTTCTAAGTTAAATTCATTTCATTGACAAGTGAGATCGTTAACTTTGTAGAGGTTCATATCTGTCTTGAACGGCTGAGGTGCTTAAGGCGCAGTGTTTCAAGCCCAAGGTATCCGAGTTCGATCCCAGCTTCGTAGGAATTTTTTCATTATTTCTCCACATTTTAGAAAAAATAAAATTAAACTTAAAATAAATTTAATACAATATTACTGAATTTCAAATTAGAAAATGTTATAAAAGAAATGTTTATTTAAGATCTGAAGGAATGTAAAAAGGACGTCTAAAAGACGTCTTAAAGACGTCTTTTAGACGTCCCTTTTATGTCTTTTAGACGTCCAAAAGACGTCTTTTAGACGTACTTTAGACGTCCTTCTTTATGTCTTTTAGAAGTCTTTTGGACGTCTTTTGGACCAGACATAGAACGTCTTTTAGACGTCTTTTAGCTGTCTTTTTGATGACTCAGAGACATTGCCATCATTGTCCCCGAATCGTCCGCGGACAAGAAGGGACGTCTTTAAGACGTCTTTTAGACGTCCCTGTGCCCACTGGGTGTCCTCTGAAGTTGACCGCATATAACCTTGAATGACCTTGAGACCTAATTTTAGGTTATGTTCACCCCTTGTTCTCTGAAGTTGGCCGCATGTAATCTTGAAAAACCTTGAGACCAAATTCTAGGTTATGTTCACCCTTTGTCATCTGAAGTTGGCCGCATATAACCTTGAATGACCTTGAGATAATAAAGCTGTCAAACTTTTAAAAAATACAGTTAAAAAAGATATTTCTTTTATATACTATATATATTTCTTAAAATACTTTTATATAAGTATATAAGTTATTTAATGTAAAAACTGTCAAAAATTCTCGTTCTTAAAAGCTTAAAAGCTTAATTGACAACTGTTAATATTACATATTGCTATTTGAATTTATCTTAGTGTTCTTAAATACTTTTATATGAGTAAATTAATGTAAAATCCAATTAAACAGTCGTTTTGTGTTCAGTACATCCAAAACCATATAATTATATAATATTCATCGATTGAAAAATTCCAACTTTCGCGGAAAACGTTCACTTTAATATATATAATTGTTTTAAACAAACTATTATTACTTTAGTATTAGTTAATTTATTACTCGGCGGTATATGGACATTATTACTGGAGTTAAAACAATATAAATTCTATCTAAGGGTATAATTAATGTTGAAAAGTTGTTTAATGTTTTTGTCAAATAATTTATTTATTAAGTTATATATTACAATAATTATTATAATTGCGATGTACGTTGGGTCAGCGCACAGCAAGTAATGGCATTGCAAGATCCACGATTATACTTCACACATCTGTGAATTCTTCCAGTGCCAAGCCTTGCCAGAACGCTTCTTATGATGCAGATGATTGTTAATTTCTTTGTGACACTTTGTTTAACAATCATTTATAGTTTAGTGATTACACTGCAGAAAAAGTTTCAATCAAAATTTATTTTCACTTCGCTTTCACATTCACTTTTATTTTTACTCTACTTTGACTTTCACTCCACATTTATTTAATTTTAAAAATACCACTTACTTTTTATTTACTACAGTTTTACTTCATTTTTCTTCAATTCTACATTTAGTCGACTTTCACTATGCATTTATTTTACATTTACTAAACTTTTTATTTTTTAATCAAATTTTTCAAATGTTTAAATATTATTTTGTTTTTCAAACAGACTATTTTTAAGAAATATTGTTAAAGGTTTTGAAATTTGAGTAATTATTTTTTAAACAAAATTATTTCTTATTTTCTCGTTAAAAATTTATAAGAAAAAATATTTTGCAAAATCATGATATATGCAGGTTTGAGGCTTTTTATGTAAATACCCTATTTTTTAGCCTTATTAAAATAGTATAACTTGTTCACAATGTGCATATAAGTTATTATCTAAAATATTGTATATATTTTATAGAAATAAAATACTGAAACTTAGTTTTTAATTAATTTAATTGACTTTTTATTTAACTTTAGAAGGAGTACGTTAATTTACTCACCCTCTAAGGAGTAACTGGGGTGTCCCGACACCCCACGCTTTTAAACTTCTTTTATAAGGTTTATATTTGACGTAAAAAAATTTATTGTAATGAATTGATTGGTTTTTTAGTAAGGAATACAATAATATTATTCATATTTTGATAAATTAAAAAAATTTTGAAGAAAAACCATAAAAACGCAAAAAAAAACACCAAAAAATTGCAAAATTGACTTTTTTCACAAAAACGTTGTAGTTTCTTAAAAATTTGACTAATTTAAAAACTATTTTAGGTTTTTAAAGTTAAATAGATACACTTTTAGGGGAAAAAATTAGTTTTTGTATTACTTCCAAAAAACATAATTATTTGAACATCTGAATTGAAAGAAATTAAAGACAATTGACGAATAGTGAAAATCATAAAAATGAACTATAAAATGGACTTAAACAATTAATATTTACTAAAAATGGTGTTATAAATTTAAAATTTTACAAACTTAATATATCTGAATATGTTAACTTTAAAATTAATAACTTGTGAAATGATTCTGTAAATTAATATTTAATCAAAGTTTTAATTAACAATTCTTAATACCTCTAATATATGTTAAAATATTATTAACAATATAGAATTTATAATTTAAATTTGACTGTCATATACTACATTTTTCTGTATTAGAATTTACTTTCTGACTGTAGAGAGAGCACAGAAGTTTTTAATAAATCTTAACTCAAATTCCATAAGTTGTTACAAATACAGAATGTCTATTTTTCATAAAAATAGAATTTTTGTATAAAAATGCTTCTTCTTTATAAAATACAACTTTTTCATGCATAACCTATCAATTTATACTTTATCAGATGATTTTAACTGATTAAAAATGATTTTTAAAAAAAATTTTAATTTACTTATCTTGACAATTTTTCTAATGTTAGGGAGTAACTGGGGTGTCCAGACACCCCAGACGTATTTTAACAGGAGATAGAGCTCTTCCTAGAGCAAAATTTTTGGCGGCACATACTGGTGTCAAAAGATAGAGGTTAAAACTAAATTATAAACGAGTTTTGAGCGTAAAAAAATTATTGGTTAAGCCATGGAAATACTTTGAATTTTGCTTGGGGTGTCCAGACACCCCAGTTACTCCTTCTAGGGTTAACAAACGTAAGAGTAACCAACATAAGCAAAATCGTAAATTTTTGAAAAAGTTAAAGATAAGATAATATTTAATCAATATTCTATAAAACAGTTACTTTTTTAACGCGTTATAAATATTATGCAGTACATCAATTAATTCTTAGTGATATTTCTTTTCGTTCATAAGTTTTAGTGACTCTCGTTTCAATTGAATTTTGTCTAATAATAATAAATGATATGCTGTTTTATCTGCAAAAATTGTAGATAATACTTATTAGTACTAATAATCGTTAAAGATGACAAAAATGTAAAAACTTACAAAAATTATGCGAAAATTTAATTTTACCTTCTGCCTACTCATGATAGAATAGTGAATTAAAGTTGAATATGTGTAAAAAAATTCAGCTTAAACCTCAAACATACTACTAGTGTAAAGATGATACATTTTAATTTAAAAAAAGAGATTTATAAGTTATTAAAGATTTATGAACTTTAATACTTTTCAGGTAAGAAAGGTTATCGTCATGGAGATTGATTGTTAGACAGAATTTTTTATCAAATTTTTCATACGATATTATAAAAATTTGCTTTTCTTAATTTTCAATTTCTCTCAAGCTAATTAACATTTTTCAATGTTCTTGAAATCATTTTAATCTTTATTTAATGTAAAATTAAATTTAATTATCGGAATTTTTATGTAAAAACAAATGTCAGAAAATTTTATTTTTTTCCCACTATCAATCAAAATTCATTTTCATTCCGCTTCCACATTTACTTTTATTTTATATCGGCATTTTTTAATGTAAAATTAAATTTATTTATCGGAATTTTTATGTAAAAACAAATGTCAGAAAATTTTATTTTTCTTCCACTATCAATCAAAATTCATTTTCATTCCGCTTTTACATTTACTTTTATTTTATATCGTCATTTTTCTGTAAAAACAAATGTCAGAAAATGAACAAAAATACCATTGTAAAGCTTATAATATTCTACGTCAAATGATAAAAAATTGAAAATTTTAATAAATTATTATAAACTTCTAAATAGTATTTTTTTAATTTTATGACATTTGTTTTTATACAGAAAAATCCTGACTTAAAGATTGGCCTGTTTTTGGCTCAAGCGCCTGGAATCATACCGATAATTTGTGACTGTAGTATATATATATTTTTTCCATATGTAATTTATAGTGGTTTTTTAAATTCGGTTAAATACATTTTTTTCTCGTTTTTTAGAAAAATATGAAATACTTCAATTTTATATTTTTTTTAATTTGTTAAATTTTCGAGTTATGAATTTTCGAAATTTTGGATTTATAAATGTAGACCTATTTTTATTAGCTTATAAGTCTGAAAATATTGAGTTCAGAAAAAAGTTGTCAAAGAATGAAAATTTTAGTTTTCTTTCTATAAATGTTTTTAATTTGAGATTCACGCTATAATATTTTCCTAAATTACAGCAAAATTTTTCATAAATTATCAAAAGAAAACACCTTTTTAAGTCAAAAACTTTCCAAACTGTAAATTTCTTAATTTTTATACATATTTACAATAAATTTAATTAATTTTTCAGCAATAATTCTGCCACAAAATCTTAGGATTTATATATATGAACAATATTTATTAATATTTATTTTACAATTTATATCAAGATTCAACTGTTTTATGGAAATAATTTTTTTTAATTTTGTAAACCAAATATAATTACTTGAATCAAATAATTATATACACATATACTAGGGGGGCTTAGCACCCCTGCGCGCCAACCCCTTACTTTTTTCCTTGGTTTCATCTTGATTTTCTTACATCTTTTTTTGTGCATAATATTACAATTTTAATTACCTTCGAGTCATGCATTTTTTTTTACTGAATTCGAATCGAGAATCAGTTTTTAAAAATTAAAAATGGCGGATCCAATATGGCAGTCATGAAATTTAAAAAACGTCTAAATGCGCTAAAAGATAGTTAGGTTTTTAGAGTCGCTGAATAAAAATCTGAGGTCAGTTTTCGAATATTCAAAATGGCGGATCCAATATGGCGGACATGAACATTTTAAATTGACTGAATTCGCTTAAAAATAGTTACTCAAGGGTTCTCAGGGGCGCTGAATACGAATCGAGGGTCAGTTTTTAAAAATTCCAAATGGCGGATAAGAAAATTAAATGACGACTGAATTCTCTTAAAAATAGTTACTCGGAAATTACTGGATTACAGATTGTCTGCTACATGACTTTTATATATAAACCCTTGAGAAACTATTTTCAAAGGCATTTAGACAATTTTTAATTTTCTTATACGCCATTTTGAATTTTTGAAAAATAACCACAGATTCGTATTCAGCGACTTTAAAAACCCCGAGTAACGATTTTTAAGCGAATTCATTAGATTTTTAATTTTCATATCCGCCATAATGGATCCGCCATTTTAAATTTTTGAAAAAAGACCTCAGATTTGTATTCAGCTACCCCAAAAACCCCCGAGTAACTTTTCTTAAATAAGATATAATTTTCTCTAAAAATATCCCAGGTAGAAAAATTTAATGGAAGCCTAGATATATGCTAGCGCCACCACTGGAATTTGCATGGCAGTTTATCTCGCCGACGTCTTCTAGCGCCTTACATGGCGCGAGCACTTTCCGCTAGAATGCAACATAACCTCAAATTTCTGTTGCATAAAGTGTCAAAGGTGTTTGTTTTTATTTTTAAAGTAAAACTAAATGTTTGCTTGTAAAATATTGTGGCATTTAAAAACAATAATAGTAAAGGATTCTAAGTATTTATATATTTGTAATTGTATTAAATTTAAATATAAATTAATATTGCATTATAAATTTCTTGTTCATTCGTTAATTTATACACTTATTTATAAAAGAATTTTTAGTATATGAAGCTTTATTCAACCTCCAAGAAAATTTTTCAATATATTTTAAGTAATTAATGTAACGATTTATCACCAAGAATAACAATAAATACTTTTTAATGGATCAAATATATTATTAATTTCTCTCCATTCGAATTAGAAAACATAACCTCAAACTGGATTTATTTTTTCTTTATTTTTAATTGACCTGACAGAAAATATTTACTGATTTTAAATAGGAACTTAATTTTTGCAATTATTATTATTAGGTGGATTCCACTTCAGTTCAACACACTTATTTTCATGACTTGTTGGGATTTGGCTGTAAATTTGTAAATTCATTACTTTTATAGTGATAAACAACTCCACCAAATATTTTTTCAAAATTTTGAAAATTACCAAAAATATGGCATTTTCAAAATTTTTGTCTTCTTTTTTTGAAAGTGCTATAACTTTGGTTCTAATTAACCGATTTTGGATTTTAAAAAAAGGATTTCTTTGGTTTTAAGTATATTTTAAGTTAAAATTAAAATAAGAAAAAAAAAATTCAAAAAAATTTTTTTTTTGAAATTTTGAAAAATTAAAAATCCGTTTTTGAAAAAACATCATCTTCGATTTTTTTCTAAATTTTACTAAATGTTAGGGCAAATGTGCTTTACATGTCCTGTAAGTTTTATCTTGGGATCTCTAAGGGATTGGAAGTAAAAAAATAAAACGTAACCACAAATTACGAACAAATAGGGCAAAATTCCTCACCTGCCCAGGTAAAAAAATGAATTTTCTCTAAACTTTGCTAAAATGTTACTATTATTAGTAGAAGTGTAAATATTAATTTTTTTTTAATTTGATAAAATATTTTTTGAATTATGGAGTTTCAAAATTTTGATATTTTTGAAAATATATTTTTTTCGATTTAATATATTTATAAGTAAAATTAATCAAATTTAAAGTATGAATAGTGGGTTTTAAAAAGGTTTTCACAGGCTATAAGCTGGTGATGAAAAAAAAGTTGTTTTCTGTCAATTTGACCTTGAAATTCAAGGTCAAATTCTTAATTTCAATATACAGTAGAACCCGGTTAATACGATCCCGTTTAATACGATTTCCCGCTTAAGACGCTCATGTATGGTGGTCCCTGCAATTAAAGACATACTTTTTATATCCCACCTAATACTTTTTCCCGCATAAGACGCATTCTTAGTGCGGTCCCTACAGAATCGTATTAACCAAGTTCTACTGTATCTCAAAATCGATATTTTTTATTTTTTTCTAACCTATCCCAATCGAAAGCTTACCTTTTTTCATATGAGCCATGTAAAACTCAGAGTGGGACCATGGATCTTTTTGAAGAAACTAATTATAAATCATCATTTTCTATGTAAAATAATGATAAATTATTATTTTCCTCAAAAATTCTCATGGTCCCACTCTGATTCTTACATGGCTCATAGAAAAAAGGTCACCAGCTTATAGCCCGTGAAAACCCCTTTAAAAACCACTATTCATACTTTAAATTTGATTAATTTTACTAATAAATATATTAAATCAAAAAAAAATATTTTTTCAAAAAAATCAAAATTTTGAAATTCCATAACTTAAAAAAATATTTTATCAAATTCAAAAAAAATTAATATTTACACTTCTACTAATAATAGTAACATTTTAGCAAAGTTTAGAGAAAATTCATTTTTTTACCTGGGCAGGTGAGGAATTTTGCCCCATTTGTTCGTAATTTGTGGTTACGTTTTATTTTTTTACTCCGAATCCCTTTGAGATCCCAAGATAAAACTTACAGGACATGTAAAGCACATTTGCCCTAACATTTAGTAAAATTTTGAAAAAAATCGAAGATGATGTTTTTTCAAAAACGGATTTTTAATTTTTCAAAATTTAAAAAAAAAAAATTTTTTGAATTTTTTTTTCTTATTTTAATTTTAACTTAAAATATACTTAAAACCAAAAAAATCCTTTTTTTAAAATCCAAAATCGGTTAATTAGGACCAAAGTTATAGCACTTTCAAAAAAAGAAGACAAAAATTTTGAAAATGTCATATTTTTGGTAATTTTCAAAATTTTGAAAAAATATTTGGTGGAGTTGTTTATCACTATAAAAGTAATGAATTTACAAAATTAAAGCCAAATCCCAACAAGTCATGAAAATAAGTGTGTTGAACTGACGTGGAATCCACCATTATACAAAAATTGGTTAATTTCAAAAATTTTAATTTTAATGTTTAACATGTGTAACTATTTTTGACACTGTTACTATAAAGAAATAAATAATTTTTATGGAAATTTAATAATAATTTATTCTTAAAATTTCCATATTTAAAAAACAATTTTATACAGCAAATAATGATCAAAATTATTATTAGGCTTGGGATTAAGAAAAGGTTACCGTTTTCTGAATTAAAATCTTACCATAACTTTAAATGAAACGTGTATTAACTCTTCAAATACGTTAAAACTTCATTGTTGGCAGATAATTAGTAAATGTTTTTTATATGTACACGATTTTTTAATTATATTCGTCAAAAGAAATGACATAGGAATCATTTTTTAATTCGTGAAATAAAGTATTGGCAGGTGAGGTTATGTTCATTCTAGCACTGTGAGCAGAATGCGAGAAAGGCGCTAGACTACAAAAGTGTTTCAAATGATCTCAGCGCCACTACAGCGCAATGGAACGCGAGAGTGGCACCATGCTAGCGCCACCAAATTTTTCTACTAGGGATTTTTATTTAAAAAATGTTTCATAATAAAGAAATTTATTGTTTAAAATTATAGTGAAAATTTACAAATAAAAGTTACAAAAATAGTTTAGGGTGTACAATAAGTAAAGAAAAAAATTTCTATCTCAACAGTTGAAAAGAATTACTAGAAAATGACTTTTTTATGTAAAAGTTTTTTTTGTTATCTATTTGTTTATAATTATTTTATTAACAAGTTGTAGATCAATAATTTTTTTAGACCTGTTCATGTATAAGGAACAGGCCAAAACGAAAATATCCTTTAATCTATTGATAAATATGAAATAGAAATGCAGAAAACTGAGAAAGAATAGGTGGATCGCTGAGCGACCCACTGTGACGTAAAGGGTTAAAAGAGAACAAATTTTTACAAACTAAGTATAGATATTTTTTCTCCTTACAATAATGCTTTTTAGCTTTTTTTTTATTTATTTATTGAAATCATTAACTTTAATGCAATTTTTTAAGAATAGATGACAGTTTATAACAACTTTATTGATTGAAACTTAATATTGAAATTATGTTAATACTTTATATTATAAAGCAGATTTCGAATAACTTTGAAAGTAGTTTTTAAAATTAATCTAATTTTTGACGTAACTTTACAACTTAGACTAAATTTAGGCCAAATGTGACCCCATGAGTGACCCTCATGGGATCGTTTTTTGACGTGCAGGTTAAAAATATGTCAGTTTTGACCTGAATTTTGACATTGTACGTTAAAAAATCGGTAAAAATTGACCTAAAGTTATCATAAATACACTATAGGGGGCCCGTAGATGATAAATAGGTCAATTTTAACCTATTATTTAACCTACTGGTCGAAAAGAGGCCTCGTAAAGACCCACTAAAGGGTCATTATCCTAAGTAAAAATTTAGGTCAAATGAGACATATTTTTTAACCTACAGATAGAAAATTTGATTAATTTGACATGTATGTATAAAAATAGGTCAGATTTGCCCTAATGGTGACGTAGGGTTCACCCCATTAGAGAGGTCTTATGGGGCTACTCTTTTAACCTGTAGGTTAAAAAATAGGTCAAAATTGACCTATATTTTGACCTACAGTTATCATAAATATACGGTTTAGTGGCCTTTAGATGACTGCCCCATAAGGGGGCCCTTAGAAAATCCTGACACTGCGGAGGCGGCGAAATGTTTTTATATAATAGGCAGAGATAATGTTTTTAACCTTTTAATTGATTTAAACAAAAATTATTTAATTCAAGTAATATTTATTTGATAATAGCAGGTAATAAGTTATTTCAATGATATAAATTATTTTGTTAGTTTATTAATACTCGTTGTATTCCGGGAATCTGTTCACAATTTATAGTTAGTTGATCTTGTTTTTTTTGGTTTGCTAATTATTTTTGGTAATTTTCATTTTTTAATAAGATTTTAAACTTTTAAATTAATGCATAATTTATTAAAATGTTTATAAATAATTAAATTCTTTCACAAAACTTTATGAACATTTTTAAAAATAACTTAATCTTTTCGAGAAATTTTATTAAAATTGTATTTGAAGTAATTGAATTCTTTTAAAGAATTTTATCATGTATAAAAAATAATTCGTTTCTTAAAGAGGATTTTATTCAATTTTTAAAAAAATAATTGCGAATTCTTATGAAAAATTTTATCTAAATTTCTAAATTAATAATCGAATTATTTCGATAAAATTGTTTTTCCAATTACTTTCTTTTAAACATTGACAATATTACTTTTAAATGTTTTAGTTACTACAATAATTTAATAATTATTTAATTTTTAATTTGGAAATTATTTAATTATTAATTTAATAATAATTTTAATATGTTTATTTAACTTAATAAATAATTAACTTATTGAACTTCAAGCATAGAAAAAGTTTGTAAGCTGAGTGAAAACACGACAAGTGAGCTTAGCGCACTCTCGAGTCAAAATTCTTACGCTACATTTATTTTTAAATGTGTATTACATTGTCTATATTAATTAAACAGATTGATAGTGATTATTTTATATTTTCACTTTTTTTTGAACATATATTCTTTAAATGAACCAAATTTAAAAAATAAATAAAAAAGAAAAAAATTTTTCGTGGTGTGAAACCAAAGTTAACTATTACTGAACTAATATTTTTTATAACAATTTGAATATGTTACTTTTTTAACAAACAGGACATATATTCTTTTAATGAACTTAAATTAAAAAACAAATAAGAAAAAAAACTTTTTGGTGGAGGGGAGCTAAAGTTATCTATTTGTTAATTAATATAGTTTATAACAATTTAAATAAGTAATTTAATGGTTTTTTAAGGTCATATTTTTATAAAGGTCATATTAGATTAATTTATACTGATTTATATCCATATGTAGGAACAGAGTAGGAAAATAAACGTCCTGTTTTAAAAAAGTGTTAATTTGTTAACTTTGATTAAAAAATTATAAACAATTTAAAATTTATAAATCGGCCACGAGGTAGGCTGTAGACAAGTTTGAACAGTAAATTGTAAACGTAAGAATTGTAACGTAAGAATTTTGTCTCAAGAGCGCGCCAAGCAATAAACAATTTGTCGTTGCTATTAAATAAAAGTCGAGCAGTGAAATTTTTCTGCAGATTCTAAATCTTAATATCCTAATATATTTATTTATGTGAAACAGAATCAATATTAGCCAAAATAAAGCATAAAAATTGTTAACTGTTTGAAAAAAATAATATTTTAACAAAAAAAATTTTTTACAGTGAAACAATTTTTTTGAATAATATGATAAAAATGCTACAAAAAAATTGGAATAATTTTTTCATATGATTAACAGTATATAGGAGGTAGAAATTTTTTAAATCTTGCCTTTGGATAAAAATGTTAAACTTTGACCTCCTGTAACTATAGGCAACGCGTCATTATTTAATATTTAGCACATTTTATCTATACTTATAGCACATCGTTACTACAAAGTTTCAAACCCCACATAAAACGATTCTACGGAAACCGCTCTACGGAAATTCCGTACGGAAACTGCTTTACAGAAATTCTGTACGGAAATTCCGTAAAGACTTCCGTAAAAAAATTTCCGCACGGAATTTTTGTAGAGTTTTCAATAATTTTTATAAAACTGTCAAACTGTTACCAACTTCAATTGGAATTGGTAACAGTTTTCTAAACTTTTTAATATTATTTCCTTCTTATTAAATTTTTTTGATTTTTAATTCTTTTTTTTTATTAATTTTACACGGAAAAAAGTCCTTAGCTGATAAAGAATGTTAAACTGTTACCAAATCCAATTGAAGTTGATAATAGTTTTTAAAAGTTATTGGAAACTACAAAAATGTACAATGTGGAACATTTGCTTTTCAATAAAAATAAAAAAAAAAATTTTAAATACCCATTTGGGTCAAAATTAAAAAATAAACATTAATTTAAAAAACAAGAGTTACAATTTTTTTGTAAAATTTTTAGAAAGTACATGAAAAATGCTTAAAATTCATAAAAGACAAATTAAAATCAATAGTTTTATATATATGGTTTTGAAAATGTCAGTGTTACTTAAAATGTCAAAACTTTAACCTCCACTACATTCTACAATTTTTTGTTAAATAGCTAATATTTTACAAATTTATTACTTTCATATAGGACAAGAATTTCCCAAAGTATCAAGCCAATCCCATGACTTGTAATTTTTGTCTGTGACATTTGAAAAAGAATGCTCCATATATAAACGAGATCATTTTTAAATTAGCCCGCGATTTTAATAACTCTCTAAAAACTGAATTAGTGGACTTATTTTCAATGACTCTATTCTCGCGATTTGAATCAGTTAATTTTCACTAAAGATCAGTTGAAAACGATTTAAATTTTAGTCATTTTTCACTGATTGGCTAATTAAAAAATAACTGAAATTTTCAATATGCTTGACAGAAATTTCCAGTAATTTTTTGATTGTCCAATCAGTGAAAAATGACTGATATTTCAGTAATTTTCAAGTGATTTTTATTGAAATTCCACTGATTCAAATCACGAGAATAAAGTCACTCTGTCTCAGTCAAATTTTACTTATTCAAATTTAGGGAGTAAAATAAAATCACCTTTACCTTAATCTTAACAAGCATTTCCATTAAAAAAAATGTTGCATGTATTTTTTGTGTGAAACTTGTAAGAGGATAAAAATATGACCAAATTAATTTTTTAATTTCATAGAATAATAAACTCATAAATGAAACTACAAATGGTTCTCGTGAAAATGTCCAAGTGACAAAATTTTGTCTAACATTCAGCTCGTTGAAATAAAATATAAAAAATTTATATTATCATTATTATAAATTGACAAATCAAATAAAATATATTAGCTTACTTCTTCTAAAAATTACAACCTGTTGAACTTTTAAAACGTTAATAAGATTTTATACATTTAATTAAATAATTAAACTCTACGAAAAAATGAAAAAAATTCTTATGTAAAATTATTTATTAATATTTTATTTAGAACTTTAGAACAGGATGAATGTTAAATTAAAAACTGTTAATTATAACTCAAGATGAAATTTATAAAATTCTAATTTAAATGATATAAACCTTAATTTTTATTTTTACTCTACTTTTAATTATTAAATTAATGGTAAATTAATTAAAAATCAAAATTGATTCTTAAATTTTACTAGTGAATGATAATTATGAAATATATAAAACTTGTGATTGTAAAATATTTCTATGTACTTTTTTTCATACACTAAATTCTTTTGTACTTGAATAGTTATACGTACCTGTAAAATGATATATTAACGAAATTTAGAAATCCTTTCGGTAGTACAGTCGCGCTCGAGGTACCACAGTACACTAAACCGAACAGCCGGCAAAGGTCGGTGTCGGTCTGTTGAGCTTGAGCGAACTGGAACGAAGTTCAGCTCGAGTCCTGACTGTTTTAGGATGTGTGTTTTTTATTCGGCAGTTGTTATTAAGCAACTAACACTAGAAAACGACTAACGTTTGTGAAGGGTTGTTCCTTGTTCTATAATGCGTCTATTGCTAAAAACAATCTTACTTTCTTTATATTAACATTGACAATTAAATTTCAACACTAGAACCACTATCTAAGAATAATATTACATATTTTTTTACTGTAATAAATATTTATAATCAGATAATAAATTTTATAAACATAATGAAATTATAGTTACAGTTATTAAAAAACAATTATCTTGAGTAATTGTAATTAATTGTAATTACTTTTTTCGTTTGTTAATGAAACACATAAAAAATAAATGAATAATTTATTTGCATTAGAGTATTATTTTTATAAATGTAAAATACATAAAATAATAATACTTTCAGAATTTAAAATGTCTTTTTTCAATGAAAGATTTTTATTTTCAGTTGAAACTCTTTAAAAAACATCTGCCTACTATTTAAGTGCAGGGGAGTCGGTTACTCTACAAATCGATTATCCATATCTACTTCGTTGACCCTCCAGTAAATAGAAATTAATTTTTTGTAGTAATTTTATGTTTCTGACTGTGAAACATTGTTTTACTTTATAACAACGAATGAAGAATTCGACTGCATCGTCAATTTTTAAATTTTTATCTTTCTGTACAAATTGTACTAAGAATAAGGTAATTTTGAAAAAAGACAAAATATTTACAAAAATTTAAATATTAAAATATTTAGTTTTTTTTTAATGTTACAACAGTGATATTACAATAATATTTCGTGCTACTTGGGGCATCTGTTTACAATATATTTTTTCATAAGAAGTTAAAATATTTTTTATTGATTCAGTATTAACTATTAAATGACGTCAATAATTACACACTCTGATATACTGATATTGTACACACTAAAAAAAGTCTTACTTTTAGCCTATTTTTGAGGCTGAATTTAAGGTGTAAACGGAGTCAGACTTTTTTTCCTGTGTAGGAAATATAGTAGAAAAACTAATTATGATACATGAATGTAACTTTTTAAAAGTTTCATTTTTTTGTTCTCTTTTTTTCAAAAATTGATTTAAGAAAACGACTAATATCATGTTTTGAACTTGAAAAATTTGTTTTTAGTGGACAATTGAAGATTTTTTATTCATACTTTACTGTATTGATAAAAAACGACAAAATATTTGCAAAGTACTTCCGGGGCGTATTGGCTAGTTCGCCCCTAGTGCGATGATTACATATTAATGACCAAGTAACTATTCTAATTTTTGTAATCATGTTGTTAGAAACTTCGTCAAACAGGGTTGCCATAAAATTTTATTTTTGTTTTTCCCTGATTTCCATACAAAATTTTTACTTTTTCCCTGACCCTGAAGAACATTAATAACTTCTTTTTTAAATAAATATTTAATCATTATTATTTTTCTATAAGAATTAAGATTCTCAAATTCAATAACTTATGAGAATATTGAATCTTATAATAAAACATGAAGAAATTCCAAGTCGAAGACTCGGAGTGATAGATTTCCTCATGTTTCATAATAAATTTAAGATGACAAAGTAATAAAACAATTATTTTATTTCATAAGAATATTGTAACTAAAAATTCAAATTTTCAAAGATTTTAATTTTAACCCTTTCAAAATTCAATTATTTCTAAAAATTCACGCTATAATGTTTTTAATATTCAATTATAATTTAAAATTTTAAGTGAAATTCATTTTTTAATCAATTTTTATTAGAAAATTTCCAGAGAATTCAATTATTTAAATACAAAAATAAATAATTTATTAAATAATTGAATATTTCTAAAAATTGAATTTTTATGAAGAATTTTAATAAAATTTATAATAACAATTGAATTCTTTCGGCGAATTTAAAATAAAATTGTAAGGATAAATGCAATTTTCTATCATTTTATTAAAAATTTTATAAAAATAATTGAAATTCTGCGATAAGTTTTTTTATTTATGAAAATAATTGAATTCTTGCAACGAATTTTATTAAAAATTTGTTTAAAGAATTGAATTCCTGTGAATAGCTTTATTTGTAAAAATAATTTAATTCCAGAGAAAAATATTATTATTTATGAAAATAATTAATTTCTTGTGAAGAATTTTATTCAAATTTTTTTTAATAATTGAATTTTTCAGAATTTTTAAAAACTTTTTAAAAATAATTAAATTCCATCTAAAAATTTTAATAAAAAATTGAAAATAATTGAAATCTGACAAAGAATTAAAAAAATTTTTTTTAAATAATTGAATTCCTGTAAAAATGTTTATTTTTGAAAAAAATTGATTTCTTGAGAAGAATTTCATTAAAATTTCTTAAATAATTGAATTATTAGAAGAATTTTATTTTTTAGGAAAATAATTGAATTGTTTCGAAGAGTTTTACAAACATTTTTGACAATAATCGTATTTCTGGAAAAAATGTTGTATTTTAAGAAAATAATTGTATTCTATGACCGATTTTATTATAATTTTTTAAATTTATAAAACATTTCATCAAAATTTTTAAAAATAATTGAGTTCTCAGGAAAGAAAATAATTGATTTCTAGCGAAGAATTTTATTCAAATTCTTTTAAATGAATAAATTCTTATAAAAAAATTTATTATTTATGAAAATGCCCCGTGTGGAAAAGTGAGGTGGGCCCACGGTGGGTCCCAGGTGGGCTTCCCAGGTTCTAGGTGGGTCCCAGCAGGGATGGCCCAGGTGGGCGATTCCTTGGCTTGTAACGGTGAATCCAGCCACAGCCCACCTAGGAAAAATCCAGCTGGGGCCCATAGATTTAGTTTTCATTCAAATTAATGAATAAATTGTATATTAATAACAAATAAGTCGAATTATAAATAAATAACGTTATTATTTAACGATTTTTACTTTTTTCAATGAAATTGTGACCAAAATCAAATTCATAAATAATGTTAGCATATATGTGGGAATTAATATATATCCTTTCATTTATAAATTAAAAATTTATAAAAAAATTAGAAATTTGTTAATTAAATTATTAAACGGTATATATAATCACTAAATTGCATACTTATACGAATACAATGCAGAAAAATCGGAATAAACGCAAACCTAAGAAACAAATAAAATTTAACGCACGCGGGGATTGAACCTACGACCTACGGACTACTAGACTAACGCCCTAACCACCATACTACGGAGACTAACTACTGAACACCGACGTTTTATTGTCAGTGACTTGTTGATCTGCTGTAATGATTCAATAAAGCACTTACTGACACGAATACACCGTAACAAATAAATAGTTTAATAATAATAATAACAATATTAATAATGTAATAATAAACGATAAATATTCTTAAAATAATATTTATATTATTATGAAAAAAATATATCAATACATTTTTATTAAAAATGTGTTTTTTATTGTTTACAATCATTATAAACATTAATTTGTTGGTCTAAAAAAAAAAATTTTTTTTAGTTGTTTGGACTTCGAAATTTTTACTAATTAATTATGTGGACATTACATAAAAAAAAATATTGTGAATACATTTTTGTTAAAAATACGTTTTTTCTTAATCTAAGTCATTATAAACATTAATTTTTTGTTGAAAAAAAAAATTTTAGGTTTGGACTTAGAAATTTTTGCTTATATAATTATTGATGTGGGTCCTCAAAAACTGGGAAGCCCAGGTAGGGCCCAGCTCACGCCCACTTATAATATTATTTCGCCTGACCGGAACCCACCGTAAGTGGGTCAATAGACAAACTCTAAAATGCTTCCGTAAAATGTTAACATGTTAACAATTATATATTTTTTATTGTTTATTTATAACAATTGTTAATTCATGTACGAAGATGACTATAATTACATCAAAGTTTTATTATTAAATGTTAAAGAAAAACTAAACTAATTAATAATTTTCACTGTAAACGATTTTTGTTATTATATATAATAAATTTTACTGATGTTATATTACAGTCGTTATTGTTTAAATAAATAATTGTTGTTAATTAGTAACTCCTGACACTAGCTTCCAGAAAGATGCAGTTTTTTTTCTAATTTTGCAATTAACTAATTCGAACCACATGAAATAAGAATAATTTAAGGTTTTAACAATTCAAAAATTGTTTAAACAAATGATTGTTGTTATTTACTCATTTTTGACACAAAGCACCTAAAAAAATGCAGTTTCTTTTTAATTTTACATTTAACTAATCTGAAAAGTATGAAATAACAGTATTTTATGATTTAAACAGTTCAGAAATTGTTTAAACAAATAATTGTTATTGTTTATTAACTTTTGATACAAACAATCCAGAAACTTGCAGTTTCTTTCTAATTTTACAATTACTACTACTCTGATTAACTAATTGCAAAATAAGAAAAAACTTCATTTTTCTAGATGCTATGTGTCAAGAGATAGTAAATAACAACAATTATTTGTTTAAACATTTGATAAATTGTTAAAATTAAAATCATAAAACATCCGAATGATTTACTACTTACATTAGTTAATTGCAAAATTAGGAAAAAACTGCAAGTTTCTAAGTTATGTGTATCAAAAGTTAATAAATAACAACAATAATTTGTTTAAACCATTTCTGAATTGTTAAAACCATAAATTATCTTTATTTTATGTCGTTCGTATTACTTAATTGCAAAATTAGGGAAAAAATTGCAAGTTTCTAAGTTATGTGTATCAAAAGTTAATAAATAACAACAATTATTTGTTTAAACAATTATTAAAATGTATTAAAAACCGTTATACCTTGATGAGTTAATTATTAAATAAATAAATTCAACTGGAACAACTTTAAAATTTCGGTAAAACTAAATGTCTGTTAGTGTAGTACAATAAAAGTTTATAATTATTGACAATAATAAATTATTTAAAATAATAATGATTATTATTATTGTGAATTAATTGTAGAATGATTTATTGTGAATAGTTATATTTAATTTTCAGACTTTTTCTATTATAATGTTAATATTTTTATGAAAATGGGAAGCCCAGGTGAGGCCCAGCTGGCTCCCAGTTTTTAACTGGGCTAACTTGGGCAGATTTCCACACGGGTGATTAAATTCTTAAAAAGAAATGTATTGAAAACAATTGAATTGTATAGGAAAATTTTATTAAAATTCCAATTTAATGAACTAAATCTTGCAAAGAATTTTGTCAACATTTTTTTAAATAATAGAATTATTAAAAGAATTTTATTTAAATTTTTCGAAATAATTGAATTTCTCAGACTATTTTTTTCAATTTTCTTTATATATTTGAGTTCTTTCAAGAAAGTTCATTGAAAAATTTAAAATAATTGAATTGATGTGAAGAAATTTATAAAAGAAATTGGTAAGTAATTGAATTCCTGTTAAATTTTTATTAAAATTTTGTTTAAATAATAGAATTCTTTTGGAAAATTTTATTAACCCCTTGGCTGTCAACGAGATTTCCACTGTTTGGGCCAAAAGTGTGTTGAAAAAATTTTTAATGGATTTTTATGAAACTTGGTACCCTAAGGTTTCTGGGGTCGCTGATTACGAATCTGACATCAGTTTTTAGAAATTCAAAATGACGGATCCAAGATGGCAGAATTTTTTCAAAATTCGTCGAATTTGCTTGAAACTTGTTACTCGGGGGTTTTAAGGGTCGCTGATTACGAATTTAACATTAGTTTTCCAAAATTAAAAATGTCGGATCCAATATAGCAAACAACGAAATAAAAAATTGATCAGATTGGCTTGAAACTGAATACTTGGGGATTTTAAGGGTCGCTGATTACGAATCTGAAATCAGTTTTTCAAAATTCAAAATATCTGGTTCAATATGGCGGAAATTTTTTAAAAATTTATTGAATTTGTTTGAAACTGGTTAATCTGACATCAGTATAATAATTTTTGGTGAAATCAAATTTCGATAAATACCCTAAAAAAATAATGACAGATTCGTAATCATAGCGACCCTAAAAACCAGTATTCAGTTTCAAGCCATTATAATTAATTTTTTATTTTGTCTTATGCTATATTGGATCCCCCATTTTGAATTTTGGAAAACTAATGTTAGATTCGTAATCAGCGATCCTTAAAACCCCCGAGTACTACGTTTCAAGTCAATCTGATCAATTTTTTATTTTGTTGTCGGCCATATTGAATCCACCATTTTGAATTTCGGAAAACGAATGTCATATTTGTAATCAGCGACCTCGAAAACCCCCGAGTAACCGGTTTCATGAACATTTAAGAAGTTTTTAATCACTTTTTTTTAAGTTGCGCATATATGCGTCATGAAACACTTTTGGCCAGTTTAGTTTTGCGCATATATATGCGACAGCGACAGTCAACGGGTTAAAATAGTAGATATCAAAAATAATTGAAATGAGAAAATTTTTTAAAAATAATTGAAGTTTTTCAAAGAATTTTATTAAATTTTTTGAAAATAATTGAATTTTGGAGCAGAATTTTATTATTTATAAAGATCATTGGAATTTTTACGAGAATTTAAAAAAAATTTTGAACATAATTGAATTTATGTGAAGTTCTTTAAAAAGAAATTATTGTCAAAAATAGAAAAAATTGAAGGGTTTGTATTAGAATTCTTGGCATATAGTTTATAAGGCAAACAAAAAAGACACCAAAATTCAGAATTTTCCTATAAATTCTAAAAATTAAATTTTTTCCAGTACTTTTAGTAAAAATCTCTCTAACTTTTTCCTGACCAATTCTAATTTCCCTGAATTCCATGACTTGTGGCAATCCTGTTACACATATAAATGTCCTGGAAATATAAGAAATCTGTCCTGGAATGTCCTGAAAATGTCTTGAAATTTTAAGTTTAAACACCCTGAATATTTAAGATTTATTTTGACATAAGTTTAAAAGAAATCGGAGGTGACGTGTTTTGAGATATTCAAAAGGTTATCTTTTAAACTTAATTTTTTTCATAAATAATATTATTTAAAAAAAACAATTTTTACTATCGTAAAGTTAAGAAATTTTTCTTTTAAAAACACTAGTAGTAAATAAAGTTCGGCTTTAATAAATAAGAGAAATAATTATTTAAAAATTGCATTACAATGTCAATTGTTTGTGAAGAGGTCGTTTTGAAATGGAATAATGCTTTCCCAAGTGCGAAAACCAACGCGGCCCAACACTGGCCCAGTATTGGCAAAGCTGGCATCGAGACTTGGCAGACAATATTGGCCCGACTTTGCGCCGACTCTTGTGGTGTTAACAGCGGTTGGACGTCGGCAGCCAGATCTCGGCAGACATTAATGGCCCAATATTGGCAGCCAGATCTCGGCAGACATTAATGGCCCATTATTGGCAGCCAGATCTCAACAGACATTAATGGCCCAATATTGGCTGCCATTACTCCCCCAGAGTTAACAAAATTAGAAAAAAATAAAAATAATTTTTTTTTATTCAATTAACTAATTAATTTATAACATTTATACGGCTTATTTCCCTAAATTAAACGCAAACTTACAAATATTTGAAAAATTCTTACCTCTCGCGGGGATCGATACCTGAACCTGACGCACCACAGCCTAACACTCTGACCACTCTGCTACTCTGACTTGAAGTCGAGGAAGCAAAAGGGTTCTTATAAGCTACACTACACTGGCCGATACTGTGCCATTATTGGGCCGAGCTACGTCCCAATATTGGCAATTATAATTTGCCATTAAAGATACAACATTTTTGCCATTAAAGTGCCATTAATGTGCCTTTAATGGGCCAATCTTCGTCACATCATTGGCAATTGAATTTAAAAAAAATTTAATATCAAAATTCATGCTATGTTTTTAATATTTAATTATTATCTAAAAACTTGACTAGAATCCATTTTGAAATCAATTTTTACTACAAAATTCTACGAGAATTTAATTATTTAAATGCAAAAATAAATAATTTATTGAATAAATTGAAAATTTCTTAATTTTTAGATAACAAAATAAAAATTTTACTCAAAAAAAGGTTTCTGTTACATTTATTTACGAATTTCTTTAATCGTAAAATTATTTGAAAACATTAATAACTTCTTTTTTAAATTAATACTTAATTAAACTTTTTCAAAAAAATTAATTCTTTAAAATTGACAGTAAAAAATATAGAAAATTCAAAGTTTCGAATATTTTAATTTGAATCCTTTTCAAGCTTATTCAATTATTTAAATACAAAATAAATAATTTATTGAATAACTGAATGTTTCTTAAAATTAAATTCTTATAAAAAATGTTACCAAATTAAAATGCCATTAATGTACCTTTAATGGGCCGATCTTCGTCACATCACTGTCAATTGTCTTTTACCATTAAAGATTGATGAACTTTGCCGTGAATGTGCCATTATTGAGCCAAGCTGCTCCTTAATACTGGCAATTATAATTTGCCTTCAAAGATACAAAATTTTTGCCATTAAAGTGCCACTAATGAGCCATTAATGGGCCGATCTTCGTCACATCACTGTCAATTGTCTTTTGCCATTAAAGATTGATCAACTTTGCCGTGAATGTGCCGTTATTGGGCCAAGCTACGCCCCAATACTGGCAATTATAATTTGCCATCAAAGATACAAAATGTTTGCCATGAAAGTGCCATTAATGGGCCGATCTTCGTGATATCACTGGCAATTGAATTTTGCCATTAAAGATTGATCAACTTTGCCAATATTGTGCCGTTATTGAGCCAAGCTACTCCCCAATACTGGTAATTGTAATTTGCCATGAACGATACAAATTTTTTTGCCATTAAAGTGCCAATAATGAGCCATTACTGGGCCGATCGTCGTCACATCACTGGCAATTGTCTTTTGCCATTAAAGATTGATCAACTTTGCCATGAATGTGCCATTATTGGGCCGAGAGCTGGCCCAGTCTTAAAAAATTTGAAATTCTGACCATCGGCGCCATCATTGGCCCAGTAATGGGACGTTTTGAACACCAATAATGGCCCAGTAACTACTGCCAATTCTCGGCAGATATTACTGCACCAATGATGGGCCGTATTTGCAGTCTTGGCATTTCGCACTTGGGTTATTTATTAAATTATTATTATTTGAGTCTCTTGAAACATCGAAAGTGTGAAACATCGTTAATAGAAAGATAAGAAAATTCGTGGATATTTTACTTTAAATTTTGATTTTTTTAATTTATAAGTGAGCCGAATTAGGTTTGAAATAGGATTTTACATGACATATTTTATAGGATATATTATGGGATTTCACGTTGTATTTCATTAGAGATACATTGTGGGAATCTTTAAAGGGTTACAAATTATTTAATTAAAAATTAAATAACACATTGTACTAATATTGCTATTTATCAGTAAAAAAAATTCAATAATTTGCAACACTTCTGAACTATAGATTTTTAACACTTCTAGAGTTCAAGGCAGGGAGAAAAGTCATTCGTGCCACCTAGCGATAAAAATATAAAAACTATAGTATTCTATATTGTGTTGCAACATTGTCAAATGCTTTTTCTTGATGATGAATTTCAATAATACAAATTCAATTTATTATCATCGCCGGTGCAACCATTTTTGGCGCCCTAGGCTAAAACATATTTTTCCACCCTTTCCATGACTATCTTTGATAAACATTATTTTCATTTATGAGTTTGAATTCCGCACTAAATATTTGTTAAAAAATTTTTTAAAAACATTTTTAACCATTGCTTCGTACGAAGTTTATGCTTGTTATTAACGAATTATTCTAATGATTGATTTTCTATATGAATTTTGTAGTACAATATTCGTTCGGAAGTGTGGCAGAAAATTTTTTATAAAATTTTCAGCTGATATTTCATGCGGAATTCCAAACGAATTTCCGAGCAGAATATTTTTATAATTTTAAATAAAAAATTCGTTAGTAATTCGCTCGAATTTTGTACAATATTCGTTTGGAAGTGTGGTTGGAAATTTTTTTATAAAATTTTTAGTTAACGTTTCATACGGAATTCAAAAAACAAAGAAATAAAATAATCTATAAGAAAACATGTAAATGAAATTAAGGAACCTTTATTAGAAAAGTAGAAAAAAAATTATATCTGCATTTCAAAAAACGTATTTGAACTAAAAAAATAAAAACAATCCTAAAAATTTATCTATCAAATTAATAGACAAAAATAAATAATTTCCAGTGAGATAGGAGAACGAGTCCAAAATAAGCAAATAATTTTAAAAAAAACAATAAAATATTTATATAAAAATAGGTTTTTCTGGAAATTACGACTTTTTTGTTCTTTCCCAAGTGCGAAATGCCAAAACTGCAAAAATGGTCAATCATTGGTCCAGTAATGTCTGCCGAGAATTGGCAATGTTACTGGGCCATTTCTGGTGTTCAAGAGTTCCCACTCTTGGCCCAATAATGGCACGTTAACGTCAAAGTTGATCAATCTTTAAAGGCAAAATACAATTGCCAGTGATGTGACGAAGATCGGCCCAGTAATGACTGATTAATGTCACTTTAATGGCAAACATTTTGTATATCTTTCATGGCAAATTATAATTACCAGTAATAGGGCGTAGCTCGTCCCAATAACGGCACATTAATGGCTAAAACTTTTTATCTACGATGTCAAATTATGATAGTCAATATAAGGACTTAGCTCGGTCCAGTAATGGTACTTTATTGGTACTTTAATGGCAAAAATTTTGTATCTTTGATGGCAAATTATAGTTGCCATTAATGGGACGTAGCTCGGTTCACTAGCGACACATAAAAGGCAAAAATTTTGTATCTATAACTGTAAATTATGATTATTTATTTTTAATACAATTTTAATCGAATTTCTAGAAAAATGTACCTAAGTATTTTTAAAAATGTTATTAAAATTCGTCAAAGGAATATCTTTGAATAATATATAATTTAAATTTGAATAACATAATTTATTTCACTCGAGACATTTAAACTCTAAAGTCAAACTACTATGCTACATACTTTTAGTTAGACCTGTTGTAACATACTGCTGTCCAACATGGTTCAATATATCTCCATCAACCATGGAATCGCTTCAAAAATTCGAAAGAAACTGTTTTAGGGCATGCTTGTACAGAACTCCCGAATCAAATTTTAAAAAATTTTATTGCTGCGAAAAACTTAATGATAAAGCTAATATAACGCGAATAGATTCATTTATATTAAAATTGACAAGGGATCATATTGCCTAAGCATCAAACTTGCGCGTAGCTAATCTATGGACCCTTTTTTCCAAATCCTTTATATTTTGAGAAATGCCGAAAATCTGAATACGTTCCACACGAAGCATTCATATATCTGGATGGTGAAAGATATATACAAATTAGGGGAAATATTCCTATATTATACTACAACTATAGACACGCTTTTGACAAAAAAATATTGATAAAAGCTGATGATGTAAATGTTGATCTAAGATTCTCGACCAGCTTAACTGAAATTGATATCAAACGCAAAAAAGATCTTAAACACCATTGGTGGCTTGAAAATTAATTATTAAACTAAGAATTAATATCTATTAACATTATTTATATCTAAATATTATACTCTAGAAATACAACTTACTGATGTCTTACGACCTATCTTACTTTATCCTGCCTTTGTTTGGCATATAGATTTTACACATGAATTTAGTTTTTTTCCTTTTTTTAAATCATAATATAAAACCAATAATGTCTATTACAATTATTGTAATTACTAAAACAGTAAATATACAGAATATATCGAAACAAACAATAACATGTAAAATCTGCGAGTAGCTTCCACAGGAAGCCGTCAGAATATATTTTTTCCCTTACGATATTGTAATCTTACAATGTTTTAAATGCTAAGATATTATTGTAAATATTTGTATATATTATTTAATAAACATTGTTTAAAAAAAGTGGTCAGAGTGTTTAGTCCCCGCAAATGAAGAAGTTAGAAACTTTTCTAAAGTAACACTTACCCGATATTCCTGACGAACCTGTCCTAACAACCCTCACAGTGCATTCTATCAATACCGAGGATAATGCCCCTATAAAACAACGTTGTTACATGGTATCTCCTAAAGTCATGGAAGCCATTATCGCCGAAGTGAAAAAGATGTTAAGAGATGGAGTAATAGAGCCTTCTTCTAGCGATTGGTCTAACCCGATAGTGATGATTAGGAAACCCAATGGAGAATATAGGTTCTGTCTCGATTTTCGAAAGCTTAACGCCGTTACGAAAAAAGATAGTTACCCTATACCCCAAATGGATGCTATACTATCCAAATTGAGAAAAGCTTGCTACATTTTAAAGACTGATCTAGATAAAGGTTTTTGGCAGGTGTCCCTTTCCGAAGAAAGCAAAGAAAAAACTGCCTTTGCTGTACCTGGTTTGGGATTATACCAATTTACCCGCATGCCCTTCGGAATAACTAATGCCCCCGCTACCTTCCAACGAATGATGGACAAAGTTATCAAACCCGAAATGGATCCCTATTGCTTTGTATATCTTGATGACATCATCATTGCTACCGAAACGTTTGAAGAGCATCTCAAATGGTCAGAAATTGTCTTAGAAAAACTCAAGGAAAATAAGTTGAAAATAAACCCTAATAAATGTGAGTTTGTAGTTCCTCAAGCTCAGTATTTAGGCTGTCTGGTAGATGAAAGAGGTTTGTCAGCAGATCCCGAAAAATTTACTCCTATTCTGACGTATCCTATTTCTACTAACGTGAAAGAATTACGAAGATTCCTTGGCATGTCTGGTTGGTATCGTTCTTCCCTTGAGGGAAGAATTGAGGAGCTACCGAGAGCTCTTACCGAAAAACGAGCCATGGACCGTGAAAGACGAAATAAAGAACATTGAGGAGCCCAGTTGGAAGTGGTTAAAAGCATTTCGCAACATACTCTCCAATGTTGACGTTCTATTCCCCAGTCTCCGCATTGCCCTCTTAAAGGCTCTCGAGGCCGAGCTCCAAAGCTATCTGCACTCTCACCGAATAGAGGCTCCAGTAAGAATTGAGGAAGTTCCGACCCCCCTACTACACAAGACAAAGACAACACACGCAATGACACAAGCACAAACCCTTAAAAACAAACTACACGATAACACACAACACACCACCTCACCTACGCTCTGCATAAACATCTCCGACGACGAACGTGATCAGACACTGTCCTTAACGAACACTCCCGACGCTACGAACACCGACAAGACACCCCTCGTTACCAAAGACCCTCTTTTGACCCTTGCCCCCGCTCACTAACCCCTAATGTCACCCAACAACAACCCCACGGAAAAGACCACCACCCCATCTTGAAACGCAATTTTTATTGTTCCAACCGCTCTCGGAAATCATCCGTAAGAACACCAGCCTATCGACCCAGCACCCCCTCTTACTACGCTCTTCGACCGAAATCACCTTCGCCCGAGAGGACCCAAAGCAGCAGAACTCGATCGCGATATCCCCTGCGTAAAACACTAAAATGCCCCATAGACCATTCTAACCCGTCAAAGTACACCATGAAACCTAAACCGTGGTCTGTCACCCCTACGGAATTGTACAACGCTTCTTATATCAACAACCCACTGTCAAACCCGAATGATCCACCACCAACACCCATTCCATCCCTGATGGACATCGTGGTAAAATCACCCAAGATGGTTTCACCAGACTTATTAAGATGGCTCCGCCGCAGCAGCAAGAAGGGATGTTGGACGTGTGGCAACCTAGACCACTTGCACGAAAACTGCCCCAACCCCATAATCAGCATGGACGACATTTGCCGAAAATGTGGAGACATCCTAACAAATAAAAAGTGTCCAAACTGCTCCCTAATCTCCAGGTTGTAAAATATAGGGGAGTGTAAGGTATGGTGGAGGACTTGTCAAATCTGGCATGTAACGTCACGTCTGAAGCGCCTTATCACTATGGTCGATGTCTTTTATCGTGATAACATTTTATATGCAGTAGTATTAATGATCAAACGCGTGCTTTGTACTTTAAGTGATTTTGAATAAAAAAGTAGTGAAAAAAAGAAAAAAAGTTTTATTAGATATGTGTGTTAAGCGTGCCAGAGTGAAGATTTTTTGAAAATTGAGTCTGGTAAATGTGTGGAACGTATTGTTTAGACCTTGGACAACAGTTTTTTGTATTTTACATTTTTCTCAATTCGCGCTGTATGAAAGTAACACCATCATATTTTCATCAATAGCTTATAAGGTATAATGGCGCAATTTTTGTAACGTACAGTGGCGGATAATTTTTTGCACGAGTTTCAATTGTCTTTGCATTTTTTCTGTACTAATTCCTCATGTGCTCCAATGCAACAATTCTTGAATATGTGACACTTGCGGTCTTCTCTTATTCCAGTTGCGTTAAAACAGCCTCCAGCTTCTTCACATGTCCAAATTGTATCCATAACTGAAGTGAAACTTTTTTTTCTATAATGTAAAGTCATCAGTTTTTTCTCTTTTTGTTATTTTTTATCATTTCTAGTAGTTTTAATAAATAATTTTAACATCTACATAATATTTTAGTTAAATACACCAAATGCGCCACCATACCTTACGACTTTCAAAAATAAAAAAAATGAGTTTTTTGCGCCAAGAGCTGTAAAATTTCACTGAATTTAAATTTTAACAGCCGCTTCTGACAGAAATATGCTTAATAGATGTCAGCAACTGTCTGCTTTTGAAATTTTGAAAAATATTGTTTTTTGAGAGAGAGACGCAAAAAAGAAAGTGTCCGCCACCATACCTTACACTCCCCTAATAAAATAAAAGTTTTTCTACAATTAATGAATTATGTTTTTCCTAATTTTTGTTGTTACCCAACTAGCCTTCCCTAAATCAATTTAATTTTCTTACCTAGTCTTACAGCGCCCTCTTGGCTTCATCTTAGGATGGGGCTAAGTTTAAATAAATGCTTTGTTTAATTTTCATAAAAGCTAATTTAATATTATTAAACAATATTATTGTTTTGCCTTCGCAATTCTTGCTTCTCATATTCTCTGAATATTTCAAATTTTGTATGGAATCATTAGAAACGGCGTTCGTCGGTCAACCTGCAAGCAGGTTTCCCCTCTCGTCGTTGACAATTTCCCGCTTTCTTCGTACGAATCAAGGAGAATTTTCCCATTTCTCCTGAGAAATGGCTCTTCGAGACTTGCCGCTCTCGCTATGTTTCCCCCGTTTTTCGCTTTCCCCTACCTACCGGAAACTAGTAAGTCACCCAACTTAGCTTGAAATAATTTTGAAATTGTTACCTTTTTCTTGTACCTAACCCAAAAATTATTATAAATAATAATAATACTCTGAATATCATTAACTATATTATTATTCTGGAATTTTTGTCATTATTCAGGAGTATTATATATGAACAAATAAGGGAGAATTTTCTCGTCAATTTTTCTTCGTAGTGAAAACTTCTTGTTATTCAGGCCCGAATTAATTTCTCTAAAGGCCCGCTCTGATCAAATTTTTGTCCCTTGGGTAATTTGTTTGGTTTATTTGGTTGTTTTATTTAGTTTTGAATCAGAGTAGCTACAAATTGGTGACTTATTCCCTGAAGCAGTTGTTGGCAAGAAAGACATGGGTCAGGATACCGGGATTTGGAAGCAGAAAGCTGTTCTTAAAGTGGAAATAGGGCTTGTCATTTTTCCAGCAATTACGCTCCTTTTTCCGGCGTAAGAATACAAGATTCGTGAAGGGCTACCGGCGGAGAAAAGCAGAGAAGGACCATCAGGGTACGAGCCGGCAATCATCGTTATCATCGTTCTCTTAGGATCCTGCTCTTGGCCTGTCCAGACGTAATTTCTAATTCTCGAAAATTTTAAGTTCTTAATTGAATCATTTTGTGTCATTTTCTTCGGTTGCTTTCTTTCTTTCTCTGACTGTGCGAGCTTTTGCTACTTTGTTCTACGGTTTTGTAAGTTTTGTTATTTTAAATCAAATTTTTATATTGAAAATGACAATGGAAAATTGTAAAATTTAATTCAGCCGGCCTCATGGCTGAACAAGAGACATTTCTTTGGGTTTGGAACTCAAAATCTATTAATTTATTTGGTTAAAAATGTTTTTATCAGAAGTAACCATTTTATCAGTCGATTATTAAATTATTTTATTTAATTTTTATTAAATGATTAATCCTAACAATGTCTCTTGTTCAACCACGTGTTGCCTTTTGGTTACCTCTTTACCCTTTTATTTTCTAAATTTTTAAAATAAATTCTCCCCGTGAAATTTGTGTGTAAATTGTTTATACTTTCTTTGAATATTGATTGTCGTATTTTGTGTGTGTAAAATATATTTTGAGATCGATTTATGTCACTTCAAGTAATTGAATTGTTACCCCTAATTTGTATTAATTTTAAAATTTGGTTACAATATATTATAATTTTTTATTTTACAAATAATGAGTATAATTTTTTCGAACCACGACGCTTCCTTTAACCCTTTGGTCCTAGTTAACCGGTAAAATCCCTATATTTTATTTATTTCTCGACTCGAACCCTTTTGCTCTTTTATTTCCAATAATTTTGTAAACTTTATTTGTGACGAAATTTAGTATTTAGTCAATTTTAAAGTTAAATCTTATTTTGTTTAAAAGTAACGATTGATAGAGAATAAACCTGGTGGTCTTGTTTCTCTAGAATCTAGGTACTTGATACTGTTAATAATTTTTGAATTGTGAATTTCGATGAATTAACCTGGTGGCCTTGTTTCCTTGGAATCACCCTCTTTTAATTTTGTCAATCTCTAATTTTCTTTTATCAAAAAATGTCCCTAGAAAGGACTGGCGCTCAACAAATTATTTTGAGTTGAGGAGAGTATAAAGTATCCCTATCTTCTTCTTTTCAATTGTATTGGGTATAAAAACTTTGGCTAAAATATAATATTTTCTTTGTTGTTAATATTTTTCTTTATATACGCAATGTTTATAAAATTGGATCTTGTTTATTTGGTTTGTTTATTAAAGATAATAATTTTCTTTGTTATTGTTATTATTATAGTTAATTATAATTTATTGATTTGATTGTTTGTTGTAAAAACTTATAAACATTATAGATTTGATGAAAAACCCATTACACCGTATAAAGGAAGTTATTGAAATCTTCTTATTCATACTGTTATTAAGAACAAAGCCGTAAAATTTGCCTAATAACAATCAGTAAGATTTCATATAGTTAAAATGAGAAACTTAAGGCGCTTAATTGATTCACCACTGGTGCAGTCACCCACCCAGATAGTACAACATTTTGCAGAAAGTTTGCATTGCAAACTTCGCAAATTTGCATGCTAGTTTGCAGCAAATTTGTGGCAAATTGGTAAATGTCCGCCTTGTGTAAAGTTTGCGGAGCAAACTTGCAAAAAACTTGCGTGGCAAGGTAAATTAAAATGACTGCGCAGTAGTTTTCTGTGACATACAGAGCTGCGCACTACATTTTGTCACCTTCCCTCGGAGGGAAGGCAACATTTTACAAAAGACATACATTTTGAATACAAAAAGGTTTTTTTTTGAAAATTTTTAAAGTTTTCAGAAAGTTTGCTGCAAGTTTGTTACAACTTTTCTGCAAGTTTTCTGTGAAAACTTGTAGCAAGTTTGCTCAGCAAACTTTTCTCATGGCAGACATTTGCTAATTTGACACAATTTTGCTGCAAACTTGCATGCAAATTTGCGAAGTTTGCAATGCAAACTTGCTGCAAACTTTCTGCAAAATGTTGTGCTATCATGGGCATATATTTAATTTTAATAAAATACAAATTTAGAGAAAATAATAAAATATTTTTAATTACTTTATTCAAACTATCAATTTAATAAAAAAAACTACAAAAATTGACATTAAAATGTAAATAAATATGTAAAACAAATAAGTTTAATTTTAACCGAACGAGCGTTAGCGAGTGAGGTATACATCGCCAATAGTATATTAAGCAACAAGAGGATAAAGACAGCCATTTCTTTACGGTGATTTTTGTGACACGAATGGAGTCACAAAAATCATCGTAAAGAAATTGTCTGCCTTTATTATTGGAAGAGTATTTCGATGGAGCACTAGCAATTGATATCCACAACCATTTGCGACAAAGCGGACTGACCCTCGAGAATTCCTGGAGCACACAACAGTGGCACTATAGAATGTTTGCTAGTCTTTTTGGCATCATTGAAGCGAATTCATATTTAGCCTACAAATATTTCAAGCGGGAGAAGAATTTAAAACATTCTACATTTGTAGAAGCTCTTTCTGTTCAACTAATTAATAATCCTTGGAATGCATTGGAACAATCTATAAAAATGTTGTAAACGAACCAGATTTACAATCAAGAGAAAATCACACTCTTATCCAACTGAGCACAGATGATGATCCAAAAAGAGTTCAAAGAAGGTGCAAAATTTGTGCTCTAGTTCAAATAAGTTCTCTAGGATGCAATAAAGAAGTTATAAGTGTTCTGTTTGTGGAGACAATGCAATAATTTGCTCACCAACAACCGGTAGAAATTTCTTTGCATATCATATAATTCACGGGATACCAGATTAAATTATCCTAACGGCAATAAATTTGTTCCTTCTTTAAATTTGAATTTTAGTTAGCTCATTCAAGTTTTTATATTAGTGCAGGACCCAATAAAGGTGAGGACCTTTTTGTTTTCTCATGCAACACAAGTTAATTCAGTGTCGTTTACATTCGTCAGTCGCCACAGTTAGAACGTCGGGACAACTGTGGCAGCCGAAGTTTCGGCACCTAAAGGTGGCCCAACTTTGGTTGGAAATTTCTCCCAAAGTCGGGCCAACCATGAATGCTGACCGTGAGAACTGATTATCGGCCCAACTATCAGCCACAGTTGGGCCAACGATCGGGTTAACTGTGGCCGCCAAAGTTGAGAAAACCTACTTTTTGATAGTCGACCCAACCATCAGCCACAGTTGAGCCAACGACTTTAGTCTCAACGCAGATGTCACTGTTGTGGTGATTTCATTTTGTTATTTAAACGTATTTTTTGGTTATGTCATAGTATACGATTACAAAATGTCATCATATGAACTTTAGAAAATTAAATTTATGCGAAGAATTTTATTAAATTTTGTCAAAAATGTTTTTAAAAGTTTTGCAATAATTTAATTCTTGAGAAGAATTTCGCTATTTATAAAGATAATTTAATTTTTTACAAGAATTTTTAAAAACTTTTTAAAAAAATTTATAGTCTGCAAAGTATTTTATTACTTTTCAAAAAAATTGAATTCTTGTTACGAATATTGATATTTATTAAAATATGTAATTGAATTTTGGAGAAGGATTTTATTAAAATTCCTTAAAATAATTATTTATGAAAATAATTAAATTTCACAAAAAAATTTATTAAAATTCCTAAAAATAATTGAATTTCTGTGAATAATTTTGTTATTTATCAAGATAATCGCGTTAAAACTTTTAAAATAATTAAATAACATTAAAAAATCCATTCTTGTCAGAAATAGAACAAAATTTTAAAGTTTTTGTATTGAATTCGTGGTATTTAAGAGGTGAACAAAAAAGATACCAAAAATTCAGAATCTTCTGATAAAGTCTAAAAATAAATCATTTTCAGTACTTCTAGTAAAATTCCCTGAATTATCTGATTCCGCTGACCTGTGTCAACCCTGAAAAATATTTTTTAAATTAGAGAAATTAATTATTTTAATTATATATTTTTATTTATTTTATGTTCTGTAATAAACAATTTTTTCAAAAATATAAGTCATCGTTTGATGACGTAATTACCCATGGTTGGCCCGACTAACTTTACTGAAGTTGGGCCGGCCATGGTTATCAAAGGGAACCCAACCATTCATTCTTAAGGCCGTCAAAACTTTGGCATCCATAGAAGGCCCAACTTAGTTAGCCAATGGTCGGCCACCCTGTGGATTAATCACGTCGGCCAACCAATGACTGACTCAGTTGGACCGACCATGTTTGCCAAAGTCAGCTCGAACATTCCTACCACGGTCGGTAAAACTTCGGCATCAATAGACGGCCCAACTTTGGTGACAACAGTTGGTCCAACTGTATTAACCACTGGTCGGCCGACGTGATCAATCCACAGGGTGGCCTGACCATTGGCTAAATAAGTTGGGCCGACTGACAATTCGCACCTGGGCCTTTTTTCTTATTATGTTTGGATTTTTTAACATCAGTTATTAAAGTAAAAAATACAGCAAAAGAGGGGAAGTTGAGGGGCAATCGCACTTCACGCCTATGTATTTTTAAATATCTGCCATCGTGCAGCGTCCTTAATGGAAATAATTATATTACTGGCTACAGTTTGGTAATTTTTTTAGAATCCTCCAGAAAAATGGTACCAGGTAACCATAGTGTACTCTGACTTCGAATGCAGATTACAATCTGGTTTATCTGGTAACATTTTTCTTTATTCATAGCTTACAGAAGTAACCAATTACTTTGTATTGGTACATGGAATGCTCGCAGTGTCGTTAATAAGAGAACTGAACTTGAAGCACTCATAAAGTTAAGTGAGGTAGACATTCTATTGGTTTCTGAGACATGGCTTAGTGAACTCTATCCAGTTTGGAAATTCTATGGATTTAACACCTTCCGTAAAGATAGATGAAATTATGCATATGGTGGTGACACTATGTGACAAAATAATAATAGAAATACTCTTAATTGTATAAAGAATTTATTCTTTATTGACAAAGTGATTTTTATAGTTACATTTACTTGAACAAAACAAAATACAGATGAACCTGAAAACGATAGATATAGATGGTTGACAATACACGGTTTCTCTAAGACTCTTATACGTAGTGCCACCTATGTTAAGAATATAATACTAATTTAAATTGTTCTTTCAACACTATGCTTTTAATTAGTGATAATATTATTGTACAGTAAATCTCCCTGCAGTTTAATGTTTTTCAATATTTTGATGTGTGACGATGTGAATTATTCACACGAGACATTTCCATCGAAAATTCTAAATCGTCGCGCCATCCGTCGGAAAAGCCCCGAATTGACAATCCCAGTGATAAATGGTAATTGAGGGAAAGCTAGGGGTGCTACCCTCTGTACCAAAAACATAAGTTCGAATGCTCATTATGCCGAATTTACAATTTAGAAATGACCAGATACGCGAATCCTCAATAACCTAAATTGTATATTGAATGAAATTCAAAAGTAGGGAATAATCATTTGATATATTCTGCATATGGAGAATATTATTTTAAACTAATTCTTTTTTTCCACAATTTGAAATTATTGCAATTTTTATTTTTGGAATTTCCACTTTACCTACATTTTAATAGATCGAAACGTAAAATATCAGAATTGACATTTAATTGAAATATGATGGAGAATAAATATATATTCACTGAATAAAAAGATTAAATAATTATTAAATGTTTGAATTTAATAAAAACATATTGTTCAAAAGTTACAGTGCGAATTGTACAGAATATATATTAATAAGAAATATAATTTGGCAGAATGTCGATTCGATCGATTTTATATTTGCAAGAAATTCAATTTGACAGAATATCAATTTATAAGAAACACGTTTTCGTAGAACTTTAACTTGTCAGAATTGTAATTTTGTAGAATATTAATATTGGCAAATCTAATTTTGGTAGAAATCTGCTTTATCAGAATGATCACATGTTCGAATCCTCAAAAGTTAGAATTCCATTTTTACCGAAAATGGATTCCACATAAATATTTGGCGCAAATTTTAAAATTCTGATTTCTGATTGGTCGATTTTAAAATTTGCGCCAAATATTTATGTGGAATCCATTTTCGGTAAAAATGGAATTCTAACTTTTGAGGATTCGAACATGTGATCATTCTGATAAAGCAGATTTCTACCAAAATTAGATTTGCCAATATTAATATTCTACAAAATTACAATTCTGACAAGTTAAAGTTCTACGAAAACGTGTTTCTTATAAATTGATATTCTGTCAAATTGAATTTCTTGCAAATATAAAATCGATCGAATCGACATTCTGCCAAATTATATTTCTTATTAATATATATTCTGTACAATTCGCACTGTAACTTTTGAACAATATGTTTTTATTAAATTCAAACATTTAATAATTATTTAATCTTTTTATTCAGTGAATATATATTTATTCTCCATCATATTTCAATTAAATGTCAATTCTGATATTTTACGTTTCGATCTATTAAAATGTAGGTAAAGTGGAAATTCCAAAAATAAAAATTGCAATAATTTCAAATTGTGGAAAAAAAGAATTAGTTTAAAATAATATTCTCCATATGCAGAATATATCAAATGATTATTCCCTACTTTTGAATTTCATTCAATATACAATTTAGGTTATTGAGGATTCGCGTATCTGGTCATTTCTAAATTGTAAATTCGGCATAATGAGCATTCGGGACTTATGTTTTTGGTACAGACGGTCGCACCCCAAAGCTAGTACCGCCGGCTGAGGCTGAAGTCCCATGGCAGCGTTTTGCGTTGCGTTTTGTAACTAGGCCATGAGTGCAAATATAGCAAACATATATCTCCATCTCTCTCACACTCATGGCCTAGTTACAAAACGCAACGCAAAACGGTGCCATGGGACTTGACCCTGACCCACTAGTTGAGCGAAAGTAGGTCGCGCGGCTAGCTTAACGAGAGAAAGTGGTAGATGGCGGGGCCAGTACCATTATTTTGAAGAACGAGGAGAAGAAGGAGACGGGCCACGAGGAAATTTAGGGACGCTATAGGTGTCCTATACTTTCGCCGCCATAACGAATTTTGAGATTGCCGCGCCGGTACTACGACCGTCGCTGTAAGAGAATTTTCCGTTACCGTTTTGTTAATTTTGTTGTTGAGCGGACTATAAGTGAAATATATAACGAGTGTGGACGAGAACTGTAATAAACGCCAGGATTTAAGTGAAATAAAATACAAGTTAAAGAGTTTAAGTGAGTGAAGTTTTGCCTTTCTTTTCCCCAATACCTCCCGTAGCAGACCGAGTATCCCCCCAGGAGTTGACGGACAAGAGAACCGGAGAAATCACGTTCTGTGAGGGTAACCAAGGGAAAGATCACCGTGGGTAAGTCGCTTGCCAGTACTAAGCCAGTCGTGTCTCGCCGTTGGCTTTTCTGCTGCCAACTGTTTAAGCAGAATTCCCTCTGAGTGAAAGAGAAACTCAGAGGTGTCGAAATTGTTGTTTGTTGGTCGAGTCAAGTAAAGTTTATTAATTTAGCTTAAAAATTAATTGGCGCCTGACGGCAAAATTTATTAACTTAAATTTCTTATTATTAAATTTGTTGAAAGTGTCGGATTTTGTCTGACGTAATGCAGAAAGTTTATACTAAATTAAATTAGTTAAAATTGATACGTCACAGATGTAACAACTGTCGTTGTCAGTGTTCGAAACACAAAATTGGGAATTGTTTTTTTATGTTCCACCATCTGTTAATATTTCTTTTCAACGATTAGATTTTTTAAAAATTTCCCTCAACACTATCCTGTTGTTGTGGAGACTTTAATGCGCAATCAATTACATGGGGTTCAACTTTTTATTCTTCTTCTCTCTTAACGATCACCATCCGACTATACAAAATCAGCATCATAGTACTAATAACAATCTTGATCTCATAGTTCTATCTAACAGTATAATTCCTCAAGCATCTATAGAAGTAACTGAAGATACCTATGGTTCTGATCATATGTTAGTACTTGCTACATTCGACACTATCCTAAAATATATCATTTCTAATTCAAATACAATAAACTTTACAAATCTTAACTGGCAAGAAGCTGAGAACTAGTTTACGACAAATTTATTCTTGAACTTATATCTATCTTTGAATCAAGAGGTGCTTTTCGCCCAGTCAATCATCCTGGTAAAAAAAGCCTCTATAGTGGGCTGATGACTGTGAAGAAGCCCTCTCTCGTAGAAGAATAACGAGGAAAAATTGGATTGAAAATCAAACTAATGAACTTAGAAGTGAATTCAAAACAGTTGATAATGAGGTTAAATGGTTCCTGAGAAAAAAAGAAGGATTGCTTTCTACAATTTTGTAATAATTGGTAATAATATCAACCCATCAAAGAGATTAAGCTATACATGAAAAACTATCAGATTTTTCCTTAATAAAAAACTCAGCAACCAGAACTAACATTTTGAAATGACACGGATTCAGAAATATTTCATCCTCTCCGTGAAAAACTAATAAATTCTAAATTTCCTGTTGTAGAGACTCCATTTGAGGTTAGATATAAAAACAAACCATTCTATCAATTCCATTATCCGAAATTGAATTTAATACTGCGCTTCTAGATTCCAAATGTAGTACAGTCCCGGGATTAGATGGGATTACCTATGAATTAATAAACTCCCTCACTTCGTTTTAAAATTTGTGCTGAAACTTTTTAATAATATAATATTTTATTTTTCCAATTTTCTGGAAAGCTGAAGAAATACCAAAGTTATATTTATACGCAAACCAGAAGGCAAGGGTTTTCGCTCTATTTCACTCACTTCTTTATTTTACAAATTGTTTGAAAAACTTGTTTATAAATCTGAGGATTGGCAGAATCTGAGGTTTGGATCCTTCTTTCTCAATACGGACTTCGAAAAAGACTGTGTTGCAGCAATCTCTACCGACATTTCGCAGGGTTTTCTAAAAAAACAAGATACATTGGCTCTAGCAATCGATATAAATGGTGCCTTTAATACTGTATCATCTGGTTTAATGATAGATGAATTAAAAAACTTAAATGTTACACATAAAACTTTTAATCTCTAGAAGAAATCCCTTTTTTCACCCGCTGTTTGATAATCCAGAAGTCTGTGGAGTAGAAGTTCCCAGGGTAGGGTACTCTCTCCTTTATTATTTAATATAAGATTACAAATCTAAAGTCAGAATTAAAAAATTCAAAATGGTGACTTTGAAAACTCCTGAATAATAAGTTTCAGAGGATATCCATAAAGTACGTTACACGATTAGGGGGGTAAGGGTTCGAAAACTGTAACGTTGCACATTGAATACATTGAGGAGCAATTTTTCAAGTTGATAAATCCATATTTCAAAAAAATGAAATATACACATATTTAAAACATTAAGATCCGTAGAAATCGATTTATCAATGTTCAATTCAAGAAAAAAAATTTGTTACCAAAGAATTTTTAATTTAATAAATATTTTTTGGCATAGGGGAGAGTGGGGCAAACCGGCCATACTAACGATTTTTTTACTCTTGTGACTAAACGAATCAACCGATTTCATTTTTCAATGGCTTGTTTGAAAGATCATTTAACTCCTATTGTTAAAAAAAGCTTAACTTCTGTTGTAAATTTAGGAAAAAACCTTATAGAAAAGTGGGCGCGTTGTGCAAATATTTAACATCCCAGCAATGGTCTCATTCTCTCAATCCAAATTACGCTTCCAATGAAATTGATGTTGTTAAAGAAGAGGAATAATTAGAAGAGAAAGAAGTAGAAGAAAAAGAGGAGCAAGATAATCAGCTACATCAGAGAAAAGAAAACGTGACATCAATCCTGGAGTCAACTCTTGAGAAGCCTTGCCTTTCTTAAAAGATCCGTCGCGGATTACGAAAAAAAGGGGTCGTAAGCCTGGCAGAACGGCGATTTTGACAGCTGATGCTGAAATAGAAGAAATTATCGAACACGACAGTGCATCAAAAAAGTCGAAATTAGACAAACGACAACAGCGAATGGAAAAAACGAAAAGAAAGGCAGACAGAAAAAAAAGAAAAGTAGAAACAACGAGTAGATAAAAAGCGACAAAAAAGAATAAAAAAGAGAAACCAAAATAATAAAGGAAAGCCGCAAACTAAAAAGCGAAAACTTGAAAAAACAAGAGAAAAGTTTGAACCACAGCCGTCAACGAGTGGCCTTCAAAGGAATACTCGTACAAAAATGTTTACAATTGTTACGAAGGAAATTCGGACCCTAATTGTACCCTAAACTGTTTTTGCTTTTTCTGTAGATCTTCTATTAATGACGCTCAGAAACCACGACAACCATCAGAAAACATAGAAGAATGATTTTTTTACTCAAACAAAATTTGACTAAGACAAAGAAATACATCTGTTTGACTAGGCCCACTGCCTAGGAAGTAGGCCTACTAATTTATGCGTGTTCGGCATTTAGACGACTCGCATCAGCAACCACGATGTGTAATGGCCTTAGACGAATTACAATAATAATAATAATAAATAATAATAATTATAAATAATAATAAATAATAATTATAAATAATGAATTTATGAAGAAATACAATAACGTTTGTTTGCTCTATTTGAAAATTGTCATAGACTAAGTAAAACAAATTACATTTTTCTTACTTATTTTGTAGTGTTCAAAAAAGGGAATGATGACGTTTTCTCAAGAAATGTTTTCACCACTTTCCATCGGTGATTGTGTAACAATGACAATTTCTTCTGTTGATTGAAGACCTTAAGATTTCGGGAAAATCTTTGCAGTTGTAACTGACTTAAAAAATGGGGTTTATCAAGTGGGAACTAAGAGTAGAATAATCAACGGCTGGTTTCCTAGGACTGAAATAAAAAAAATCAGGTGCTGCTGAGATACATCTTCAAGACGCTTAAAAAGATGTTTCCATTTCTCTTAGACATTTCTCCATTTTCATTTCCATTTCTCTTCATCGTGTCAATCTAGCGGTGGTGGACAAGGCTTTAAAAAATGTTGTTGCAAGGCAACAAAAGATCAATGCTCCATAAAACGTTGTTCCTGTTTCAAAGCAAATGTAAAATGTGGTTCCCGATGCAACAATTCAAATTCGTGTTCTAATAAATAAAAACAGGACTAAAAATGTGAAACGTACGAAATTGACCATTTAAAATTTTTTGATATAACTTCAATTTTCAGAAGTTTGATACATAAATAAAAGTTATTATTAATTATTATTCATCAATAACTTTATCAATAACTTTAATTATATTATTATTATAATTATTATTATTATTGTAATTCACTTAAGTCAATTACACATCGTGGATGCTGATGTGAGTCATCTAAATGCCGAACTTGTATCAGGCAGTAGGCCTGCTGCCGGTTTCTTCTAATTGCCAACGATACATACATCAATCGATTCGTTTTTATGTCAGGAATGTTATTTAGACAAACAATAATGAAAATAATAAAGAAAAAAGCTATTTAAAATAATTAAAAAATTGCTAAAAAAATTATTTTCAAATTATTTTGAAAATCCTTTTGTCTGATTTTATTTATTCGTTACCGTAAAACACCTACCAAATTTTATCAAAATCCGTCAAAAGTGTAGGAGAAAATTTGTCCTCAAGAATCGGTAACATACACACACATACATCCGAACATTTGTTCCTCTTGACGAAATATATATACTACACTTGAAAATTTGTAAAAATAATTGATTCTAAGAAATGTGCAAATCGACATCACTATAAAGCTTCCTTTGAGAGGAAGCAAGCAAATTCAATCGGATTTGTTTAAAATTCGTCATTCTGAGGTTTTTAGGGTCTGTGGTTACGAATTTTATTTCAGATTTTCAAAATTGAAAATTGCGGATCTTAAATGGTGGACGTAAAAATTAAGAATCAATTGGATTTGTTAAAAAAAAATTACTTGAGAGTTTTAGGGTGTAGGATAATTAATTTGATGTCAGATTTTCAAAATTTAATATATCGGATCCAATGTGTTTATTAAATCAAAATGTTCAATCCAATAACACAGACATACTGTTTAAAAAAATTGGATTTTTTTATTAATTGATATCTATCGTTCTTAAGTCATGGATTGTGAATAGGAAATAAAAAAATTTAAATTTTAAATCACATAAATCATTTTTTGAATAAGGGTGCTTTCCGTGCCGCTCCCCTCGCCTCCCACACATCTGGGTGGCATTGCGTGAGTTATCCATAGCTATATTGGAACCGTTGTTTTGAATTTTAAGAATCTCACTTCAAATATGTAGTCTGTGATTACAAGTTTGGTGTCAGATTTTCAAAATTCAAAATGTCGGATAATAATGTCGAACGTGAGAAATTAAAAATCTATCGTATTCGTTCAATATTCGTCACTTCCTGGTTTTCTATCAGATTCTCAAAATTTAAACCGTCAGTTCCAATATGGCAAAGGAAAATTAGCGCAAGACCACCCATACGTGTAGAAGGTAAGGGGAGCGACACGCAAAGCACCCTGATTGAAAAAAATGATTTATATATTATTTGAAATTTGAATGTTTTCATTTCATTTTCACAAGCCATGACTAAAATCCATAGATACCAATTAACTAGAAAATCAAATTTTTTTTCAACAATATGTCAGCGTTAGTCGATTGAACAGTTTGAATATTAATAATCCGACATTAATTGGATCCGATATATTAAATTCTGAAAGTCTGACTTCAAATTTATTATCATAGACACCAAAAAATCTCGAGTAACCACTTTTTAATAAATCTGATTGATTCCTAATTTTCACGTCCGCCATTTAGGATCCAACATTTTTAATTTAGAAATCTGATATCAAATTCGTAAACACAGACTCTAAAAACCACAAAATGGCGAATTTTAAACAAATCCGATTAATTTTTAATATTACGTCTGCCATATTAGATCCAATATTTTGAGTTTGAAAATCTGTCACAAAACTCGTAATTAACAACATAATGCACGTAATTTTTGAAAATTGTTTAAATCTCATTATGCCCATTACAGGAGTTTTTGAAAAATTTTCTGTATATTATGGGGCCGTCCATAATAACGTAAGTCACTTTCTTGGAAAATTTGACCACCCACCCCCCTTCGTAAGATTTTTTTACATATATTAGCGCCTTTTTTTCTACGGTTCGTAAAGGCCAACGCAGAATAGAATCTTTAACCGGAACCGCAATCGTAACCGTAAGCGTAAAAATGAGTTAGAGAAGGATAAACAATATACCTATCCTTCTTTAACTCATTCTTACGGTTACGCTTACGATTGCGGTTCCGGTTAAAGATTCTATTCTGCGTTGGCCTTAAAATTTAGCAGACCCACCCCTCCCCCCAAAATGTCTTACGTAATTTATGGACGATCTCTATAAGGTATAAATAAATTTTAAAAATATGGGGCTCAAAGTTAAAAAAATTAATTTGTTTGTAAACATTTTTTTTCATTTTTTAAAAGTCGAAAGAAAACTAAAATTTTTTATTCCTTGACAGCTTTTTACGAAACTCAATATTTTCAGACTTATAGGCTACTGAAATTAATTTTTTTCTATAAATCCAAAATTTCGATTTGGCCAATTATACAAAAATAAAAAATTGCATATTTCATATTTTTCTATAAAGAACGAGAAAAAAATATATTTAACCAAATTTTAAAAATCACTATAAATTTCATATGGAATCACCCATATATATAGGAGGAGCAATTTATTTTATAACATGCACTAAGGTTTGTTTTATCAAAAACAGTTTTCTTAAATTAACAAAACTTTTGCGTAGTGTACTAAGGATCATGAATAGTGCTTTGGATTTAGGTGGCTTTAAAAATAATGTAAGATTTCTTTTGATTCAAGTACATCAAAGGCAGTACATCTTTACCTCAAATAAATTTATTAAACAGGTTATTAAGTGATCGTCAACTAAAAAAATTGCACATAAATATTATTTGATTAAAGGAATAAACTTTTTTTGAATTGCTAAGTTATATTTACTTTAAATGTAGGATTCAACGCATAGCTATAGGTAAGCAAGCAAACTATTGATCTGTAAGCAGTCACGCGATTCTATCATAAGACGACATTAAAATTTTTCCATAGGCTCAAATATTTAAAACTAATTTTTCAATTTGCTATTTAGCTACAATGATATTAAAGTTTTTTAGTTGTTGCAATAATTAGAATACTATTTTATAAATCTTCTTCGCAGAGCACTTTATTTAGTGAAAATTTTTAACTGTAACTTTTTGATTGATTGATTGTTGCAGTTTTCTTCAATATGATGTCTATATTTCAATTAAGATTTTAGAAATTCGTTTGGACGAAATAAGGTCTATTAGGGCTCAAATATTAGGTATTTACATCTACTTAGAAAAGTAGTGTTACTTTTTAAAATTCAAGATGGTGGATCGAATATACCGGAAAATTAAAAAACATCGTTTACATAGATCCACTAAAAATTTGTTACTGTATGGATTTCTGGGTCGCTGAACACGAATCTGAAGTCCTTTTTTTCCTTTTTTCCACCAAGTCAGGATTTTTATATATTACCGTCCACAAGTATCAGGACGATTACATTCGACTCTATGAAAAAACATGCTATCACTTTTTTAATCATATCTCGGAAATAAAAGGAGATACAGAAAAAACTTAAATACGGTTAGAAAGCTGATTAAATTTTGCGTAAAATAAAGCGTCTTTGAAGTCATGTCGTTAACTACTTTGTAAGTTGTAAAGTGAAAAATAAATAAAATAAATAATTAAGTTTTCTCATTTTTGTCTCTTGACTTCAACTTTATCAAAAATCTAGAAAAAATTAGATAACATTTTTCTAAAAACACAGAAATCTTCTTTAGAATTTCAGCTTTAAAATATGCCTTCGACAATTAAAAAAGGTTAATCCGTCTTCGATATATCATTAAGAATGTGAAGCCGTGTTTCGACCGATTGGTGCAATGAAATTCAATTGTGACGACTCGATTCTGGCTTCGCGCGGCAGCGAATGAGAGAGAAACCAGGGACGAATTTATGCTGGAGAATAATAAATAATGTTGTTTCACGAGTAATATAAAGAAACTCAAAAGTTCATTGTTCCCCGCATGAATTCGTCCCTGTTTTCTCTCTCATTCACTGACGGGCGAAGCCAGAATCGAGTCGTCACAATTGAATTTCATTGCACCAATCGGTCGAAACACGGCTTCACATTTTTAATGATATATCGAAGACGGATTAACCTTTTTTAATTTTCGAAGGCTTATATTAAAGCTGAAATCCTAACGAAGATTTCTGTGTTTTTAGAAAAATTTTATCTAAATTTTTCTAGATTTTTGAAAAAGTTGAAGCCAAGAAACAAAAATTAGAAAATTTAATAATTTTTTTATTTCTTTTTCACTTTACAACTTAAAAAATAGTTAACGACTTGACTTTAAAGACGGTTTATTTTACGCAAAATTTAATCCGCTTTCTAACCGTATTTAAGTTTTTTTTGCATCTCCTTTTATTTCCGAGATATGATTGAAAAAGTGGTGGCATATATCCGCCCAGCTGAAAAATCTTGTACAAGATCATGTACAGGAACATTGACCCGAACTACACAAGATCAGCAAGTGAACTTGTACAAGAAATTGGAACAAAGAACATGAAAAAGAACGTGTACAAGAACATGCACGTGTACATTCTTGAGTGGCTTTTGAGTTCGAGGACATCAAGGCGAACATGCACATGTTCATGCACATGTTCGTGTGTGTATTAAAAAACCGTTGTTTTTAGGTTTAAAATTTAAAAAAAATTTTAAAAAATTTTTAGTTATAAGGCGCAGCCTTTAAAGTATTTGAATGATCATGCACATGAACATGAACCAGTCAAAGTTATACACACACGAACTTGTGCATGAACATGTGCATGTTCGCCTAGATGTTCTCGAACTCAAAAGCCACTCAAGAATGTACACATACATGTTCTTGTACACGTTCTTGTTCATGTTCTTTGTTCCAATTTCTTTTACAAGTTCACTTGCTAATCTTGTGTAGGTTCGGGTCAATGTTCCTGTACATGGTCTTGTGCAAGATCGTGTACACCATCTTGTACAAGATTTTTCAGCTGGGCGATAATTAGCAGAAGATCCTACCTTGTTAGAAGTTTGACAGTTAAAATTATTTTAGCGGTAAAGAATAATTATCCTGGTTGACACAAGAATTTGATATTTTTTTTCACTGGTAGAAATAGTAAAATTAAAGGTTTTTAATAACAGTTGGAGGTGACTTTAACGTTTATAAAGTAAACAAAAATAATTTGATTAAATTTTAAATTTATTATTTATACTTTATTATTTATAATAATTTGAATTGAGTGCAAAAAAGTAGTATTTATATGTAGATTCTACTTATTAATTTGGAAAATTTACTATTCTTTTAGCATTTTTGGTAAAATGCTATAACTTTTTCCTGATTTTCTAAACTAATTTTTTATTTCCTGACTTGTGTCAAAGTAGCCTATGGGTCCTCAACAGCTAAAAACTATCTCGAGAAAGCTCGCGTGAAACAATATTTTATATTCTTAATTTCTGTAATAACAATTATTGTTATCTAATCTCTTTAATAAGAACACATTCTTCTTTTTTTTCTTCAATTATCATTTTGATTCCATTCACCTCTCCGGTGAATTACTACCCCATTGATTCGCTCTGTTGCCCCACTGACTTTCTTTATTAGTCCTTTGATTTTCTAGTCAATTCCGTAGATCTGATGAAATCTCTCCAGTGAGCACATCTACCTCTATGAGTTCGAAATATACTATTTCTGAAGTTATACATCCTATACTTTCTTTCAAAACCGTGTTTTTCAAACTGGCGTCCATGATATCTCAAAAACGGCTTGACCAATATCGCACAAATTTATAAGGCGTGTTCTGCACATGTATGGCTATCGCCCGAACTAGGATAATTAAAAAGGTCAAGTTGTTTCTATTTTATGCAACAAAAAAGACCAAAAAAATTACATTTTTTTTAAACTCAATGTGGCGTAAAAAATTCAATTTTTAATATTTTCAAAACAAAAAAGAAGTTAAACGTATATAGAAAATATGAAAAATAAACCTTAATGATCAAGTGCTATTAAATAAAAATGTCCATATGTTATTTTACCTTTCTAAAAAATATTTCGAAACTTAAGGACCAAAATTACTCGACTTTTGTAATAGTAATCTTTTCTGATTATTTTTGATACCTTACACAACTGGAAAACTAAATCTAATGGTTTTGTACATTTTTCTAACTTTAAAACAGAGAAAAAGAGTAATAAGTAAAAAAAATGTTAGAAAAATTATTTTTATTAACAAATTATTCACTGTAGAAATGTATACATTGTAGAGTAGTCTCTCTTACATGTATTTGAACCTAAAATCGATCCATCACGGCCGTAGTAACGTATAACAAAGCAAATAGCACTGAAATATTTTTCACGTCCTTTGATTATTAAAGTTTTTTGAACAATTATTATTGCAAAATTGTGGTTATTAGTTTACATTTTTAAATGGCTAGAATTTCTAGCAAAACTGGTCTTTTTGCTACTTCCTATGATGGCACTTTTAAATCTTGTTCAAAAGCACGTATTTTATTATAATTCCAATACTACTTTACAATATTATTTTTACACTTTAATAGTATTAAATGCAATTAAATTTTTTTTCAGACGGTAGAGTTTACAACATGTACAAAACCAGCAAATTTTATAATTCGGCCACTAGAAAATATTTTCAATCCTTATTCACAACGTTGTTCAATTCTTTGTAATCATCCAACAAGTTACAGGGATAAGAAAAATTTATTAAAGGCTAAAGAATCATGGGTATGTATCAAATCGCACTATTGTTATACTATAGAAAAATAAATAAGTCGTTTACATCTTAAAATAAATGCCCAAAAAGCTTTCCTCTGTGGAATACAATGATTACATTAATACAAAAAATACGTTGCGAATTACTGACAAATTATTTTTATAAATTTTTCAATAATTTCCTTAGAAATTAGAAAATAATTCCTAATGATTTTTGAACGAAATTCGTGTGAATTTATTCGTCCGAATTATAATTTAGCAGAAAGTTAATTTGATAGAATTTCAATTTGCCAGAAATCTAATTTACCCGATTATAAATTTATGCGAATCGCTTTTCGTAGAATTGTCACGAATAAAAATTATGTAACATTGATAATCGATTTGATGAAAATTCTGCTAAGCTGACATTCTAACAATTATATATTCTGCTTAAATGATATTCTTGAAAAGAAAAATGTATAAAATAAAATTCTAATAAATTCACTTTAGGGCCCTTTCATGCGCCCCAAAAATTAGTTCTAAGAAATTTGGAAATCGACATCACTATAAAACTTCCTAAGAGGAATCAGAAAATAAAAAAATGAATTAGTAATTCACACAAATATCGTACTAAATTTGAAAGGAAAGGTGTCACAATTTAAAAAAAATTACAGCAAGAATTACATATCTTATGAGCAAAAATCCATTCGAATTTATATGTAGAATGTTTTTATCAATACTACATTCGTATTTCCGACTAGAACCTATTTAGTCTAGAATATACGTTTTTCCTTGTACAAGTTCGAGCTTTTCGTTCAACGAGTTACGCCCAAGTGGGCACAGGAACATTAAAAGACATCTTTTTTTGTCAGCTGACATAAAAAAATTTCTTTACTCCAAAACAAGACTTTGAACGCGCAGTAATAGTTTGTCTTTCACGTTAAAAATATTTTGTATGTGCTTTAAAGAAAAAAAAACTCATTACAAGAGAAAATTTAAGTAATTAAAAATGGATCGATGTCGACAACCCTAGTAGCATGCTGTATCACCTGAGTGTCATGGCGATATCTATCGGGGATATTCCTGTGATAATAAGGAAGTGTCAGAATATCCGCTTCTTCTCAATATCCCTGTGACATTTTTGCGATATTGTGACATCGAGGAGAGATACTGCCACGATATTGAGGCGGGATGTTGCTGTGATATTGAGGGGACATTGCTGCGATATTAAGGAAATATTTCACAAAATTTTTGCTATAATTTCAAATTTGAACTTAAAGAAAAAATTCGGTGAAATATTCCCTCAATATCACGCCTCAATATCGCGGCAATATCTCCTCGATGACACAGCAATATCCCATCAGTATCGCAGAAATGTTACGGGGATATTGAGAAGAAGCGGACATTTTGACACTTCCTCAGTATCACAGGAATATCCCTGATAGATATCGCTATGACACTCAGGTGATACAGCGTGCTACGTGGGAATTAACAAAGTTGCGAGTTCGCAAGTATCGTGGATTGCAAAAAGACCTTAGAAAATGGAAATCTTTAGAGTATGGAGAGATAAGTAAGTACAAAAAATGTATTAAGTAGAAGCTTTTTTATTACTAAATTATTATTAAACAAAATAAATATTATTTTTTATTTCGACATCTGCCTGTATGAATTAGTGAAAATTTTTACTAAGTTCAATTAGTCGCATTGTGATTTATCAGTTTATTGAATGTTTACTAATGCTATAGATAATGAACCTTCAAAAGTAAAGGAAATTGTTGTAAGCGAAAATGAAGATAATCAATGTCACGATAATAATATAAGCCTTTTTGAAATAGAGGATGATGAGCAGCTAAAGTTAGAATGCAATTATGAGGAAAATCAGCAAAAATTTGAAAATGATTATAAAATACAAGACGAAGATGTTCCTGATGATGGTAAAACATTTTAACACCATTTTTTTATTTAAGCTACTATGATGTATACACTTATTGCAATATTATTGTTTTTATTTTTATTATTAATGTTCTTATTATTGTATAAAAATGAATGTAAGTGCAGAAGTTGATAACGCCGATAAAGAAACTGAAGGTGACGAAGTAAATCAAGAGTTTTCTGATTACGAAGATAAAGAATCCTATTATACTTATGATGAAGAGGATGAAAATGCAGATTTAGAAGATCTGCTAAAAAGTTCAGATAATAATGAAGAAGGAAAATTGAAAAAGAGAGCAATTAAAGGAAATGTTTCATGGGTTCTTATATCTCTATTGCTTCTAATCCCGCGACGACGATTAATGACACATCTTTCAAAATCGGCTTCAACATTTTTAAACTTACTTCAACTCATTTTTAAGACTTTAATATTAAAACTATTAAAGATTCATTTTATAAAAATGCAGTTTGTTTATTTTAGAGTGTGAAAAGGTCCCGCTTAATGCAGGACCTTTTACATACTGATGGAATTATTTACTTAGATGTTATCATAGATGGTGCCCCTCTTTGAAAATCAAATTCATCTGAGTTTTGGCCTATACTATGTAGAGTTCATTGTCCATATATGACCATGTTTATGATCAATTTCCAGTAGCAATTCACTTAGGTGTAATAAAATCTAAAAATTTAGATTTTTTAAAAAAGAATTTATAAAACAGATGAACGATTTCAAAAAGATGAGATCAAGTTAGAAGGTAAATTTTACAAAATTCGTATGAAAAGTAGGATTTTCGACACACCTGTCAGAGCTCTTATAAAATGTGTTGAAGAGCACATTGGTTTTTGCTGTTATAAACGATGTAAAAGATATGAAAGCTGTACAATTTTTACAAAAACTGATTTAGCAGAGCTTCTTTATATCTTTATTAAAAGCTACTTAATTCCGTTTCTTTTATTGTATGCGGGTATTGTCGTTTTACAAAAGATTTTGACTTCTAAGGTATTTATAATAATTTTTTATTACTTTTCACTAGTTGTAGAATTTTATGTTCTAAAGAATTAACAATTAAATATAATAATAATGCCAAGTTGAATTTGAAGAGATTTGTTTTACTCGTGACAAAATTGTATGGAAAATCTTGTATTTCAATTAAAGGGAAAGAATCAGTTGTAAAATCCCATTGAAATATGCCTATTTTTAGGTACCATTTTTAGTCCATTAATGTACACCCAGTGGGCACAGGGACGTCTTAAAGATGTCCCTTCTTGTCCGCGGACATTCGGGGACAGTGATGGTAATGTCTCTGAGTCATCAAAAAGACAACTAAAAGACGTCTAACAGACGTTCTATGTCTAGTCCAAAAGATGTCCAAAAGACGTCTAAAAGACATAAGAAAGGACGTCTAAAGTACGTCTTAAAGACGTCGTTTGGACGACTACATTCCTTCAGATCTTAAATAAACATTTCTTTTTTAACATTTTCTAAGTTGAAATTCAGTAATATTGTATTAAATTTATTTTAAGTTTAATTGAGGCCTTGGATCCAATAACTCGCCCGACGCTCGGAGGAACGCGCAACTGCCAGTCAGTGAGCAGTGAGCGCCTCTGGGCCACTCACTGCTACCCGACTGGTATTAGCGCGTGTCTTCGAGCGTCGGGCGAGTTATTTGATCCAAGGCCTCAATTTTATTTTTTCTAAAATGTGGAGAAATAATGAAAAAATTCCTACGAAACTGGGATCGAACTCGGATACTTTGGGCTTGAAGCAGCCGTTCAAGACAGATATGAATCTCTACAAAGTTAACGATCTCACTTGTCAATGAACTGAATTTAACTTGGAAAAATTCCAATGAATTTTACATTCATGAATTTCTAAGTCCAAGTTGAACTTAGAAAATAATATTTTCTATTTATGGAAATTTTTCTATTTTCAAATGTTGAATGAAAAAGACGTCTTTTAGACATTTTAAAGACATCTCATGGCCAAGACATAGAACATGTATGGGACGTCTTTAAGACGTCTTAAAGACGTCTTTTTGCACAAGTACAAAAGACGTCCGCAAAAAGACATCTTTAGGACGTCTTTTGAACAAGTGTGCCCACTGGGCAAGTATTTTAAGAAAAGGAGAACCATTTCCATTAATGTTATTTTTTAGGAGAGCAGCAATTATTTTTTCAAAATGGCACAAAAAATTTAAAAATAAAAATTTTGCTTTATCGAACGATCAGATTTTAGTCCTTTGTATATAAAATCATCTGAAAAAAAGTTTGATAAAAAATAATCATTTGGAGCTAAGAAAATGGTACCTAAATATAGACATATTTCAATAGGATATTACAACTGCTCCTTTCCCCTTAACGTACATAACCTTATTCACATTGCAGATGATGTAAAAAATGTAAATTGTCATTTGAGTTCAATTAACAGTTTTCCTTTTGAAAACCTTTATTTACGCGAAATGAAAAAAACTTTGCGATTGGGCAACAGACCATTACAGCAGCTGTGTAATCGTATATAAGAAATGTTTTTTAGAAAAAAGAAAATTGCTTCCCTATCACTAATAGTCTTAATGATAAGAGAAAATAGTACTGATGTATTGAAAATAAAATAGGAACAAACTATTTTAACTAAATAGTCCAAACTATTACTATTACTAAAAAGTCCAAACAATATAATCCTTTTTCACAATGATAAATTTATTCAATTTAAAAAAATATTTAGTGATATTCAACATAGTAATTAAGTTTTAATTTAAGGTGTAGAATGGACTTAAAGAAAATCATTTTTTACATATCTAACAGATTCTAAGATCTTAGGAATCTGTGAAATTCATGAGAAGCCTTGTAATAAAGCAGAAACTATATCCATTTATAAAATTAAAAAGAAATTGATGAAGTTAACTGTAAGATTGGGTCCTAATGAACCACAAATCGTGGTTGTAATACCGTTACTTAATTGACAGCCTCTCATTTCTTGAATTAATTACTACCACCGTCATTCTCAAATATTTCTTAGATGAATTTCAATTTACATTTTATATTAAAATCTTCTAGTAAATGTACAGAATCGTCACTTTTTCAAATAATGCAATTTTTTTAAATTTGACATATTTTAAAATAGTTGAAACTATACTCTTTTCACGAGAGAATGCTTTCCGATGCGCTTTTTTTCTCTAAGGGTGGAAAAAATTTAAAAGTGGTATTCCCCAAAAGACCAGCTATTTCATATAATAGTTCTATAAAAACTAACTTTGTCTTGACACATGTTCCAGCGAGCAACATTTATACGGATATCGATATTAAGTAATAGGGTCAATACAATAAAATTTAAAATATTTAAATATTACAATTAATAAAATTTCACGAACATATTTGGAATCCATTATTTCTGCCGATACAGTTAAGAAACAAAATTACATATCAATGAAAAAGAATCGAACTTGAGTTAAATGATTTAAATTATGGAACAAGGCTTGGCCATTTTCTTGTGAAAATAATATTATATCCTCTCATTTATTTTTAAAATAATTGTTGGAATGTTTATTTTAAAAAGACGTAAAATTTTAATTGTGTTGAGAACCATTGAATAAATTAAATTTCTATTCATACTGTATTTGACAAGAAATTTTACTTGGAATACATTTAAAATTTAATAAAAAATTAAATCCCTTTTCGAAGCGCGGCTTCAAATGACCCACCTGTGAGATACCTATTGGAAAATTTTTATGAATGTATACTTAAAATTGAGGTTATGTTTTGCAGATACATATGAGGAAGCTTTGGAGGAGCTTGCAAAGTTAGATAAAAAATATGCTTTAAAGACTGATTCTGAGAATTCACAACAGGAAATAACTCCTATGATTAAAAAAAACATCTAAAAAAATAAAGGGTCAGATAGTGAAATTGACAATTTTTTTGACGTTCCAAAATTAAATGGCAATCTCATTGCGAAAAGTGAAAATGATAATGGTATGATTATTACTTTACATAAATAATTGAAGTCTTGTACAGTAAATTTACTAACATTAATTTTTTTATCATAGAAGTAAAGTCACCGAAGAAACTCAATAGAATAACAAAAAAACCCTACATTGAAAAATAATACACAAATTATTTCTCCACGTTGTTCAAAGAAAATAAATCAATCATTTAAAGAATTCTTCTCCACTGTTAAAAAAGCAATTTAGAGTTAATAGTAAATTCTTTGATTAAAAATTATTTTTATAATCATAAATAAATTTAAATTATATAATTTTTACGGTTCATTCCACGTCAACCGGATCAGTAGGCTATCCAAAATTCTATAAGACCGATTGATTGAAAACTCATTGTTTTTTTGGAGTTTGAAGCCATGTATTAGCCCTGAAGAGAGCTGATTGAAAATCATTCTATTAAATGGTTTTAAAATTTCAATATTTAATTATAAAATGATCATCTACTGCAACAGAGTACCGTTTTACTACCAACTGATTATTACCAATCCTTTTGAAATTATTCTCAATGAGAATACATTTTATTAAAAAAAATGTGTCCACTTTAATATTTCATTCATTTTTCCTTTTCAGGTTTGATCCCCTTCAAATGCACAGAGAAGACAGAAAGATATTTGAAACCAGAGGTCACTGCAGCTTTAGGGTTACATTTCCTACATAGATTGTATGTTAGTTTTAACAAGCAGGCTTATGTCGCATTGTAGTCCACATGACATAGAGTCTACATAGAATCGATTTAATTTTTTATTTGGTCAATTATATAAATTTTAAAAACAAACTTAAAAAAACACAATTGTTACATTCAAATTATGATTTACAAATGAATATTTTCTCTGTGTAAATTTATGAAAATGTCATTTTTGACATTTTGAATTTTGGGAAATTCTTTTTCGCCATCATGAGTATCTAATAGTCTCAACATTTTGGGCGGAATTTTTTGTTGTGCCGGATTTTTCCCAAACCGACTTTGATTCAAAAATCTATTATTAATAAGAAACACTTAAAAAACCAGTTTTTTTGTTTAAACAATAGAAACTTTTAATTACCGATGGTCTATCACTGTGGTTTGACGGAATGTAAAGCTCGAACTTGTGCAAAGTAAAACACATTTAGAACTAAATGGGTTAACTGTCCAAGTTACATATAATTATATTACTTTTTATTTTTAAGATTATTCAAGGAAAAATGATGTTACCATGTACTGATGTAGAAAAAGACAACAACAGTCAGTTACCAGCAACTAAAATTATAAATCAAGAAGAAAAATTATGCGATAGTAACAGACAGAATACTCAAGCTTTTAAACCTAAAAGAAGTAAAATATACAGCAAAACAATCTCACGGTTTGAATTTATAAAATTTACATTAATAAATTTTACAGATTTAGAAATGGAAAAACCTTCTGAAATATATGGACGCACAATCTTAGTGCTGGACTTAAGAACTGATTTACAAAATGAAGTAATTAAAAACTTTAACTATAAAAAATTTGAATGATGTTAAATATTTTATTATTTTAAAATCCGAGCATCTTCATGGTAAGTGATCATGGGAATTTTCTTCTAGAATGGGATTTTCATGAAACTGTGCATTATAATATGTGGATATAGGTACTACCACCACAAAAAAATTAACCAAAATAAAAGTGGAGTTTTTTCAATAATTGAAAATAAATCATTTATCTCACATGCAAAAAAATTTCACTTTTAGATAGCTGACGACAGGGGAGTAAAGTAATTCATTTGTTCGACCATATAAAAATGAACGCCATGTTCATACAAGTCGAACAAGTGAATGACTTTTACTCCCTGTCATCTGCTGACTGAAATCGCTTCTTTTGTGCAACTTTCAAAGTTTTATATCTCTAATTTTTATGAATATTTTTTAAAATTTTTTTATTATTTTCTAAGTTGCATTCAAGAAGACACAAAAGCAGAGTTTCCTTAAATTTCTTTACTAAAAGAATATTTCCATGATCATTTACTATGGAATTGCTCATCCACATATATTTAACCTTCAGATAATATTTAAAATTTGAATATTTGGGTCTACTTTGGGTTCTGGGATCGTATTTAGACGACAAAAAACATTGTGAATCACTCCTGTCAAAAAAATGTTAGTAGTATTTTTTCAAAATCTTACATTTTTATTTTTTCTTACGCATCTCAGGCTTAAAGTGCACATTGAGAGTTTTAATTTAAAACGTTAAAACTTAACATCGGTTACATAATCAAGCCAATTCGTTGAATTTTTGTAAAATATGTCAGACATATTTCTAACAATGATACTTATTACGTTAATTTCGTTTCGTTTTAATTCTTTGAGTTTTTTCAAAATTTCGTTTGAATCCTTAATTTGTAATATTTTGTTTGATATACTTTTTTTACCCGATTTATGATTTCCTTCCTGAAAAATTCTATTTATTTGATTTTTTGTTCTCGTAGCCGATCTTATGGAATTTGATTTTAAAACTAGTTCGTCTATTTTTTCGGTTGTTCTTTGTATTTCTTGTAATTTTTGTCTGATTATATAATCGTTTTAACTAAAAGAATTTTATCTTCAATTAGCGGATTAAAGGAAATAGTTACTAAAGATTATATTTTCAGTTTCTTTACCTTTTCGTCGTTGTCACTTAATTGTCGTTTGTTACCACTTAACTTTGCACAGCCATTGTCCTATTGTTCATTTTTATCTGCATTCAGTTTATTCCTAAGATTGCGACTTTATCAGCAAATAGTGACATCCATTATGGCTGTTTTCGGCGTTCACTCGGTGTTAACACCGAGTTAATCCTGATTGGATGGTTCTAACAGAATGTTAATAAATATTATTAATGATTGGGTTTTCGTGAACTCAGTGTTAACACCGGGTGAACGCCGAAAGCAGCCTAGAAGTCAATTAAACTCTTTGGTTTAGAGTTAGGTGTTTTATACGATTATTGATTTCCAATAAAATTAACTCGGACGTAAAAGTTTGTTCAATAATCCGAGATATTATTTTCTTAAATGATTAACATTATTTTAATTGTGAGTATTTATTATTCTTAATATTTCTTGAAATGAACAATTTGTTTATGTTTATTCACATCAAAGAATAAACTCTCTTGATCCGAACGACAATACATAATTTTATATTTTCAGGAAAATAACACTCTCCATTGGCAAACTATGCCACTAGAATCACAATCAGTATCAAAGAAAACTGATTATAAAATAAAAAATGAAATTTCATCTTGCCAATCCTTAGAGACTGCAGTGACTCAGGAAAGTACATCGCCAACTTCAAATATTGAGATAAATAATGCGGTAACTAAACATTTTAATTGGCTTTCATTAACATTCTAAAAATCTTCTTAAAAAATTGAAAAGTATTTCTTAATCGCTTTCTTCCTTTTTAAAAGCAGTCCAGTATAGGCATAAAATATTCTGTGTTTTAAGAAATAGAGTATATTGTAAATCATGATATTTTATTATTTGCAATCATAAAATTTTCTAAATTAAGAAAAGTGCATTTGTATTTTTAATAAATAAAAATTATAATATGAAATTATTTAGAAAAATAAATTTTAAAAAATGCGCTTCCTTAATAAAAGAAAGCTGCAATGTAATAAAAAAGACCAAATTTGGTATTCGACTAAAAAAATTGTTAATACCAGAGCCGACTTTTCATTTCAGGACACAAATTTTTTAGGAATAGTAAATAAATTCTGAAATAGTTCTGTGTTTCGTAAAATTCCCTTCTTAAATAAAAATCCTGCAATGTAATGAAAAAGCCCAAATTTGATATTCGACATTGACAGGTACTTAACTTATGAAATACTTACCCACATTTATTTATATGTTTATTAAAGCTGACGCTTTTGAGATGTCAATATAAAAAAATGTATTATAATTATTTTAATTGCTGATTATGTATAAATTTACTGAAATTTAAATTCTTTTATATAGGTACTTAATATATGAGAAAAATCTCAAGCACGTTATTTAACTACAAATTAAGCGCTCAATGTCGAAATGCGAATGTATTACACCCAATAACATATATGCTTTCCTTCCGGTTTGAACAATTTTTTGAAAAGTGGTGTGCCTTCTATAAGAATTTTTTAAGTATGTGGCGTAATGGAATTGAGTACGCCATAGTCTTAAAACATTCTTATAGAAGGCACACGCCACTTTTCAAAAAGTTGTCCAAACCAGAAGGAAAGCATATATGTTATTGAGTGTAAGTTGCAACGAGGCAGTACTCATCTATCACGGAAGTTAAACCATAGATATAATATAAATAGAGTGGGGATGGTCTGTATAGAGGCGTCCGCTTGATAGAAAGAGAAACTAACAATAGCACCAGTAGGTATCTCTCTTGCGCTGGAACTCACTAAAGAACAGATACTGGTGTTAATTCTTTTTTCTCTCTCCAACCTATTCTGTTTATAGCAGGACACTTCCCCACACGCTGCCGCTTATACCTTTCCTACTCTATTTATATTATCTCTATGAGTAAAGGCGCTTGTATACCTCCCCGTTTCTGAGTATATTCAGAAACGTGAAGCAGTTTTCTAAGTTGAAAACGAGTTTTCCATCTTGAAAGCCATTGGAACCCGTGATAGAAAATTGTTATTATGGCGGAATTATTTGAATGTCATATTTTCCATCAATCACAATTTATTACAAACTGACATTCAAATCATCCCGCCTTAATAATTTTCTAGCACGGTTTCCAAGATAGAAAACTCGTTTTTAACTTAGAAAACTGCTTCACATTTCTGAATATACTCAGAAAGGGGAGTTATACAAGCTCCTTTAAACACCTTTCGTCGCGGCTAAAAAGGATATGTTTTTTAGCCATAAAAAATTGGAAAACATAACTCAGACAATTTTTATTTTTATTAATTTGGTATGAACGGCATTTAATTTCATTTGTTTCACAAAACTTTTACAAAAAAAAATCCGACCTAACTTCAAGAGGGAAAGAGTTAATTATTTTTCTTCAAAAAATTCCTGAAAAGTTAATTATTAATATTTTTAATTGAAATTCGCACCACTTATAGTTAAATACGTGTATTTTATTAAAAAAAAATTGCACCTAAGGTTTTGTGCTTTTATATTGCATTTATATCAATTGAAAGTACATAAATAGTCTTTTACCCTTGGACGGCAGAGTGGGGGAACTCGGCACGTGTGATTTTCTCCCGCCACACAACCGAATGCAGCCGTCAAATTCACAAAAATAATTTAAACTTTGTTAATAATTGACCGATTTTAATTTTTCTTCGTTTAATTTCATGTACTTTTCAACGCTGAATTAAAAAATGAATCTACATTTTTTTTAAATGCAATCTTTTTTGGTAGTAATAAAAAAAATTTTAACAACAAAATTTTAGTATTATTTATTATGCATGACAAAAAATTCTCTTCGTACATCCCAGAAAAAAAGTATTGAGTTGAGCCGTTAGGAATTGGCAGTAGCTCTGTGCCAATGTAGGATTTGTGTAAAAACCGTATTGAGAAGTTTGACTCAATCTTTTTTTCGTCCACCGAATACAGTCCGCTTTTAACATTAATATTAAGATCATTTGAACACTCCGCCGCTGGTTGTCCACTGCCAAACATCATTGATGTCTTTGATGTGCTGGGAGAAGTGGGCCCGCTGCCAGACACGACTGGCATCATGGATATGTTCGGTAGACCTTGCCTTGGTGGCAGGGCTTTTTACTAAAGGGCAACCAAATAGCAAGAAAGAATGGATTAACAAAATTCAGAGAAGGTACCACGACGATTACGCCTGAACAAAAAGCAAACGCCACTAAAATTCGATGGAACAATAAGGAATAGACCATTATAACTACATTAATTGTCAAAAAACCAAATAGAAAAGATCAGACATAGATATATAAAGTTAACTGAAAATAAATAATAATAACAATAACAATATACGGAAGGATAAAAAATTATTTTAAATTAACTGAAAATACTTTTTAAAATTCAATTGTATTGTGGGCATGGAAGGCATAACCGACGCAAGGCTCGCACCTAAATTCCTATGTGAGGCAACCTCACGCATAGCGTTTATTGTGCTTTCTAGCTTGAATAAATTAAACATATTTTATGAAACAATGATAAAAAATATTGTCAAAAACATTAAAAGACAATGAATAGAGATTTAATTGTGTACCTCTTGTGCATATGCCTCTTATGAGAAATTCTTCTGCAAACTACTTAAATTCAAGACGATGTGCACTATACGACAATTTACGATAAAATGGTGGATCATGACGCCAAACCGAGAGACATTTCGCGCAAAGTAAGCACTTGTGCATACAAAAATTCCCTATTCAAAGGAGTATTGTGGGGCCAGTAATGTATATGCTGATAAATAATTCATCTAAAACGAAATGTTAAGCTTAATATTTTAGACCAAAATATAGTTAAATGAATAAAGAATGATATTTTCTACAAGAAAATACAATATTTCTTACAAATATTTTTAATATTTATGATAAAAATGTTGCCGATTTGAAGTCTAGTGACAAGAAATAGTTCCACAAACTTGTCCACCAATCGTAGCACAGAAAAGGCCAATTCATTTCCATGCGTTCTACTTTGTTCCCATTATTACCTTGGAACGTGTTTCAACAATAAGTTGCTAAAATTTTGATAATTACAAATTTTAATTATAAAAAAATCTTTAATTTTTGAAAATATGTCAGGTTAAGAGGACACATGAATCTTCCACAAATCCCATTCGACCTAATAACAAGTAACCGAAATTCACTTCGCCGAATCACCAGTTGCCATAAGATATATGTATTAGAATTATTATTTAATCTAATTTTCATTTTTCCGATGATTCATTTGCTCTAATTTTTATTTTGCAGATATATTCTTTAACAGAGATTTCGTTAGTCCGAAAAAACATTTGACCTAATTTTCATTTGTCCAGTTAATTGTTTGGACTAATTTTCGATTTTCCGATATTTCATCTGTTATAATTCCTATTTTTCTAAATCATTAATTAAAATTTTTTTTTATTCGAAATGTTTTTTAACCTAAATATCAATTGCTCTAAATGTAATGAGTTATAAATTTCATTTAACCGAACTGTCATTCGCTATAATTACCATTGTCTCGAATAATTATTTACCAGTATTTACTTTCTACAGAATTGTCATATAAACTATATCCTATTTGCTCTAATGTTTATTTAACAGAAATTCACTTACCTCGAAGTAGCATTCAACCGAATGTTTATTTATCAGAAAGATTATTTAACATAACTTTTGTTTAGCCGAAACATTATATCACCTAATTTTAAATTGTTATATTAATTGTTTGACATAAATCTATTTTCTACCTTATGTTTATGTGACATATTGTTCTTTTATTCGAATTGTCAAATCGTCGAATGCTCAGAACATCTAATTGTCAGTTCGTCGAATGCTCAAAATGTCAATTCGTCGAATCGTCAAAACGTCGAATTGACAAAAATTCGAAAAATTTGTTTGATCTAAGTAAATAATTATTTGTTTGTTTTAAATTAATGTTAACTTAAATCAAACAAATTTTTCGAATTTTTGTCAATTCGACGTTTTGACGATTCGACAAATAGACATTTCGACGTTTTGAACATTCGACGAACTGACAATTAGATGTTCTGAGCATTCGACGATTTGACAATTCGAATAAAAGAACAATATGTCACATAAACATAAGGTAGAAATAGATTTATGTCAAACAATGAATATAACAATTTAAAATTAGGTGAAATAATGTTTCGGCTAAACAAAAGTTACGTTAAATAATCTTTCTGATAAATAAACATTCGGATGAATGCTACTTCGAGGTAAGTGAATTTCTGTTAAATAAACATTAGAGCAAATAGGATATAGTTTATATGACAATTCTGTAGAAAGTAAATACTGGTAAATAATGATTCGAGACAATGGTAATTATAACGAATGACATTTCGATCAAATGAAATTTATAACTCATTACATTTAGAGCAATTGATATTTAGGTTAAAAAACATTTCGAATAAAAAAAAATTTTAATTAATGATTTAGAAAAATAGGAATTATAACAGATGAGATATCGGAAAATCGAAAATTAGTCCAAACAATTAACTGGACAAATGAAAATTAGGTCAAATGTTTTTTCGGACTAACGAAATCTCTGTTAAAGAATATATCTGCAAAATAAAAATTAGAGCAAATGAATCATCGGGAAAATGAAAATTAGATTAAATAATAATTCTAATACATATATCTTATGGCAACTAGTGATTCGGCGAAGTGAATTTCGGTTACTTGTTATTAGTTCAAATGGGATTTGTGGAAGATTCATGCGTCCCCAGGTTAAGAATGATCGGTACAACTAAATTAATTTTTTAATTATCAATAATTATGAACCACAGTGCCTTTTCTCATTATATTATAGAGTTATTCATAATTTTGTTTATTTAATATTTTCAGAGTAATTTTACTCTGAAAATATTAAATAAACAAAATTATGAATAACTCTATAATCAAAAAATTGACATTGCATTTCTAAAATTTACGTGTTATAAAAAATAAAAAAATTCTAAACACCAACGACAAAATAAAAATCATCGTAAGTTTAAACCAACCACAAATCCGAGGTGTGAAATTATTCAGAAAAAATATCAATCGTTATTAACAAACATTATTTTTTAAAACTTTTTGTCGATTTCTTTTTGTTTATTTAATTTTAAAAAATTTTAAATACTAAAGACGATTGTAAAAAATCCCATTTTCCTGCGTGCCAGCGACCTGCATGGGCAGTACTGCCCGTGCAGGTAGATGAATATTATCAACTTTCATTGTGTCAACTTTTTGTTACGATTTTATTGTTCTACAAGGCTTTCTGATAAAAATGCTGCTTTTTACGAAAATTGTAACAGCTATGTAATTCTTCAAAGATATTAGAATTTTTTCATAAATTGCGAATTATAAGTAAGCGTTAAAAATAAAATCTCACATATTTGTTTACTGCCGTACAAAATAAAAAAGTCTATAAACTAACAAATGTCTCGAATATCGATCGTACTGTTTTTTGATTTGTACAGTAAAAAGTAAATCTTTTGTAAAAATCTATCTGGAATAGTCTTAATTTAAACTCATCGCTTTGTGTGAAAATAAAGATAGGCAATCTGAATTTACAGTTCTTTTTTATATTAGGTATACATCTGCTGATTTTGAACATGATTGCCTTAAATTCAGCACATTCTTTGATGATAATCAGTATGCTTTGCTATTTAAATTTAGTAATAAAATATGATTTGAAATTAAACAAAGGCTGTCTTAAAAATGTTGCATAAAAATTAAGGTAACTTTCATGACTAAAAATAAGACTTTCTTTTTACTGTGTGTGTTTGTTTAATTGTATAAATTAGCTATTCTAAAAATAGTTGTCAACAATGTCTAAGTCTTTTGGCAAAACTCATGAAGTAAATCAAGGAAAAGTGTGCTGTCCTGGAGGAAAAATTTAAATACGGGGGATAAGAGCAAATTGTTTTTTACATCATATACTATATTAATCAACTAAAATCTGCTGTCATTTCATTATCATCTTTAAATTTGTTTAATTTGGTGTAAAAAAATTAATGAAAAACAGGTAGAAATTTCGCTGCAAAGGTGTTACTCCCCCTTAAAATACATTATAGTAAAGCTGACATTAAACGTATCAGTTGTCAAATGCTAAGTTTTGAATTTTACATTACATTAATTTGCAGTCAGAGACCCCAAAACTTGACAGTTGCCAACTGACAAATTGTTAATTTATCGCCTAAGATTTATATTTAGTACAAATTTGATTTACAGTATGTTAAATTGAAAATTTCATAAGATTTTTAAAAAATATCAATAGATTTAGTGCAACAAATAGACAAGTAAGAAATTTTTTTATTTGTTTATTAAATTTGAAAATCATTAACAATTTAACATTAATTTTCAAAAATAGATAACCACACAAGTGTTAAAAATTTATTAAGCTTTAATTTAGAAAATATAATAAGTCTTTTGAACAGTAAATTCCTATTTCAGACTATTGTAGCGTCGATCCGATAGATCTGATGTCGGTCAACATTATGGTAAACTATTACGAAGGCATTTTGTTATCTGCGGCAAAAAGAAAGGCACGCTTAACCCATTTATAACCAGACGCAAGAAAAATCTGAATTGACTTTGAGGACCTCGTTTTTTATTAAAATGCATATGAAAAAATTAGCATATATAATTTTTAAGGTGAAATTTACTCCTCTTTCAGATTCTAATCTGCAAATTTGTTTATACGAAAGTGTTAAAAACTTATAAACAATTTTTTTCAAAAAACACAATTTTTCAATAAAAAAATTTCATTTCAGACGTATTTTCAACGGAAAAAACACGTAGATGGGCAAATCCACGAAACTGTTAACATTTATGATACTCGAATCGAACACTTAAAAGTCCGTATTATTTTAGATTGAAACTTATTGTTTAATCATATTTTTCTAAATTATAGACTAAGTAACATTTATGTACAGTATTAGAACAAAATATTAATTGGTCAATTAATTTTATGAGTTTAAAATTGAAAAAACGCTTAAATTTTATTTAAAACTCTCAAAAAAGTATACATTTTTAACGTTTTTATTTTTGCGGCGTGTGAAATATTAATTCAGCTACAAGGAAAATAGCTAAAAGACGTATGTTTTCAAACTTTTTTCACTATCCCATTAGTGTACTACGACTGTAAAAAAATATATGAAGGTTTTATTGAATGATGACACTTTTTAAGAAAATTTAATTAAGCGCCTTCTTATGAAAATACCTAGTGCGGCGTAGAATAAAAATAAAAGTTTAATAAGTTTCCAAATAGACAATAAAAAATCGAACATTTTAAGACCTTTTTCATTAGTGTGCCTATATTTGTATTCCTGTAGAAACAATTTAAAGATGTTAAAACAAATCGTGATTTTATTTAAATTTATACATTTTTGAAAGGCACAACTACAATTTTTATTTAAACAAGTCCATGTATAGTGTGGTCGAAGCATTGCCTTACAGATATTCAAAAAAAAGTATGCCGCTCAAGGATTTTGAAAACTATCAATTTTATAAAGTTAAGAATATGCTTAAAATTTTAGAAGTTGAATTCTTAAAATCAAAAACTTCAATTACTCATTTTAAATTTAAACTTTAAATTCGTAATCAGCGACCCCAAAAACCCCCGAGTAACGAGTTTCAATCAAATCCAACTATTTAAATTTGTCATCCGTCATAATAGAGCCGCCAACCGACTTCAGATTGTCCAGCAGCGACCCCAAAAACCTCCGAGTAAAAAGTTTCAACTGATTTAATTGATAGGAAGGTCTTACACATTTTTGGTTCACTTTATAATATTTCAGTTCCGGAAGGGGTTAATAATAAGTGTTAAACATTAGGGGCATGGGTTAAAAATGAACCACGCATACGCATACTCTCAAAAGCTCAAAATATCGCGTCCATGGACCCTCAGCTACAAAACCCTGAAGTGACCAATTTTTTTTCAAATTGCGATCGCTGATATGGCGGCTAAAACTAAAAAAATGTCTCACATAAGAAACATAGTGCTCAAAATTTTTCAAGTGACTGAAACGGCCCGAAACTTGTTACTCGGGGGTTCTTGGGGTCGCTGTTTACGAATGTAATGATAGTTTTTAAAAAATTAAAATGGCGGATCCAACATGGCGGACAAGTTTTGTAAAAATTTATTGGATTTACTTGAAACTCGCTACTCGGGGGTTTTTGGGGTCGCTGATTACGAATATAATGTCAATTTTCAAATCAGCGACCCCAAAAACCCCCAAAGAAGAAGTTTTACGGTAATAAGATTATTTATAAAAGTCATCAGCGATATTAGATTTGACATCTGAATTTTAAAAAACTGACATAACATTTGTAATCAGTAATCTTCAAAAACCCAGAAGGAAACAGTTTTAGGTCAATTGGGATCCAAAAACCCTCCAGTGACGAGTTTCACGCCATATTGAAAAAAAATTGGTCACTTCAGGGTTTTGTAGCTGAGAATTTATAGACGCGATATTTTTTATATGCATTTTAATAAAAAACGAGGTCCTCAAAGTCAATTGAAATTTTTCATCCATCTGGTCCTTAATGGGTTAACGTATGACTTGTTCTAGTAATATCTTAAATATTTCTATAACTAAGAAAAATTTACAGGGTTTAGTTTCTAAAGCGGATGAAGAAAGTAATGGAAATCAGAAATTCCCCTTGCAGCGCAAAGGTAAAACACTTAGAAAAGGAAAATGTAGACGTACTTCTATACATGGGCATCTCAATGAAGTACGCGAACCACCTGAGCCAAATGAAACACAAGTATCACAAATCGATGATACTTTACAAAAAGATACGTAAGTTATATTTTAAGTATTACTGTTTTTATTGATATTTTACAGTCCAGTATGGTCGCGCTAATCTGACATTTACTATGAACGAAATTATCGAATTTTGTCCGAATTACCGAGTACTTACACATCTCCTATAATAATTGGTACACGGTAATTCGCCCGAAAGTACCCGCCAAAATTTTTAAAAAGTACTCTCCTAGACAGCACCGAAAATTTCCTAAAGATTTATTAAAGATTAACTAGCAAAATTTAGAGTATTTACATGCAAAGTTTAGTGGCAATTGTGTAAAGATTAAAATATCCCATTTTAATAAATGTTTAGCGTGAAACTTTTCTAACGATTTAAATTACATTTGCACATAAATCTACCCTACATTTACACGTGTATTTATATGTGTTATAATTTGTACGAATTGGAAGGAACTTGTAGATATATTATTTTCGGAGACACCAGCAGTATACACTGGGGTCAAAAAGTTTCAGTACATTTGTACTGATAACTTTAAAATGCTCGCTTCACTTCAAATTTAAATATTTCTGTAAAAATTGGTGTTAGAGATATCAAACTAGGATCATTTTGAAGTTCAATAAATTTAGAGTCAAATAGGCTAAGACATAACCAATTTAATAGTGTAAATATTAAAAATATAATTCTTTAAAGTTAGAGATTTTTTGTGAAAATTGCGATTTTGAAATTTGGAATTCAAGCGTACGCCAATTGAACAAAAATTTTTTTTTAAATTTGACAGTTGCACAATATCAAGTATAAATTCCATTCTTTAATTCTAGACCAAAATAATTCACAAATATTAAGTAATTTTTTCAAATTCTATAAAAATAACTTCCCTTGCTCTCGAAATTTTTCAAAGAATATTAATTGCAAATTCGTCGTTTCCGTTCACTTGTTTTATCAATTAACCAAACTTTTGAAAAATATGCACCTTTTTGTTATTGTAAAATAAAAAAATAGTCACCTAGAAAGAAAATAAGGAATAATGATAGAGTTAAAATTTGTAAAACAATAAGAAGAGAGATAAATTTCATGGAAATATCTTAAATTTTCTAAGATGAAGAGGTTCTATATTTTTCAAAAGTGTGGTTATTTGATAGAACAAGTGAATGAAAACGACGAATTTGCAATTTATATTCTTCGAAAAATTTAGAGCAAGAGATATTATTTTTATAGAATTTGAAGAAAATACTTAATATATGTGAATTATTTTGGTCTAGAATTAAAGAATGAAGTTTGTACTTTTTATTGTGCAACTATCAAAACTTAAAAAAAAATTTTCTTCAATTGGCGCACGCTTGAATTCCAGATTTCAAAATCGCAATTTTCACAAAAAATCTCTAACTTTAAAGAATTATATTTTTAATATTTACACTATTAAATTGGTTATATCTTATCCTACTTGACTCTAAATTTATTGAACTTTAAAATGATCCTACTTTGATAGCTCTTACATCTATTTTTACAGAAATATTTGAATTTTAAGTGAAGCGAGCACTTAACAATAATTAGTACAAATGTACTGAAACTTTTTGACCCCAGTGTATCTAGAGCCCATTCAGAGTGTCTCTTTTGATATTAATTATTTTATCATCATTAACAACAATTACTCTTCAATTTTGCATGAATGTGTGACTCTGAAAGGAACTTGTAGATATATTATTTTCGGAGACACTAGCAGTATTTCTAGAGCCAATTGTCTAATTGAGTGTCTTTGTTGTTTTAATAATAATATTTAGATGCAAAATCCAATAAAAAAATTCACTGTAACTAATCAAAGAGGTATCTCTTTTCAGGTTTTCAAAAACAACCTTTGCTTTTGTATTGCAAGCCTCATTGACATTCATATCAGTTCTTTTTGAAGTGAATTTATTGCACTTGCTGTAAAATGCTGAGGATACTAATTAATACACCGCATTGCATTTTGCATCTAAAATCAAGTAGCTTTCTGATTCGACTATTACAACCCGTAGATATACTTTGTCATTCGTCCTTATATATTAATCGACATCATATAATCTGCACTTGTGAGAGAGATTCCTGAGACAGAGTCATCTGTTAATAGCAAAAACAATGAAATGTATAATGTAAATTTTAAGAATCAATATCAATTCTCTCAATATCACAGCAATATCCCCTCAATATCGCAGGAATGTCACAGAGATATAAATGGAAATTAAATTATTTTTGAGCAAAGTTGGTTTGTTAGGAAAGACTTTTTTGTCATTGCAATTTCATTGTCATTGTAACCAAGAAGTTGAATTTGTTTTACAGTCATTGAATGTATTCCACAGGGTAAATTTGGAACCAGATTTTTCAAATCACTGTATGCATTTATATTGTTTACAGGTACAAGAATAATGTTGCTTTGCATAGATGGTCGAAATTCTTTTGTGTAGCATAATTTCAGTTAATGTTTAATTGCTATTGTCAACGGTAAATTGACGTTTGATGAAATTCCCATTGCGATTTCCTTCAATTGTTTGTTTTTTCTACCATATTTTTGATTGCCAAAAAGTGTATAACAGGTTCAAACAGTAGCACTATTCTTGGATAATGAAACAAGAAATGCATTTTAGGTTTTAATTTACCAAGAAGTTTAATGTATAATTTATTGTGCTTTTTTATAACTTCTGTTTAATTTTGAATTTGCTCTCTATGTAATGTGGAAGAAGTAACAACTTCAACGAATTTTCTCAAATAGAGATAGAGTTTCCAATAAGTATTTGTTGCACTAACAAGATCACCAATCATTAGCCCCGGATATCTCACCAAACATAACATTTCATATATAAAATTCTCTTATAATATAAAAATGATCAAGGAGCAGCCCGGCCAAAGAACCGTGTACAAGATCATACGTAAGAACTTATGCAAGAACATTGACAAGTACTTTGTATGAACTTACATACGTTCGGCCCAAGGATTTGAAACAATGAACATATACAAGAATATGCAAATGTTCTTGCAAATATAACTCAAGATAACGAAAAACACGAGTTCTCTCTTGTGTACTTGTACAAGATCGTGTATAAGTTCATGTATAATTAATAAAATTATCTTATTATTATCTTTTATTAACTTTTTTATTTATGCAAAATAGAAGGAAATTTTTAACATTGTCTTTAGTCACTCTCCGCATGTACGATCTAAAAATAACTGCGCAGCTGCAGAAGCCATAGAAAACTACTGCGCAGCCTTTAAAGTTTTTAATTAAATTGTACAGGATCTTGCATATGAACTTATATATGATTTGTACAAGTTCATGAGTCTAATAGATAGTTTTACTTACTCTCAGTATGGACTCTTATGCATGTTCTTTGTTCCAAATCCTTAGGCTGAACATACACAAGTTCGTGTGCAAGATCATCTTATCAACGTTCTTGCACATGTTCTTACGAATGATCTTGAGCAAGGATTTTTAGCCAGGAGCTGTTGACTCGAAACTAGGGTTTGTTCGTTACATACGGGCCATTTTCAAATTTTTTAATTCGCTCGTATAATAATTCTAATGTAAAGTTCTTCTTAACAAAAACAAAGGAATATATGATTGATTGCATGGGATATATACAACCACCCTCAAGGATTTTATGCATTAAGTCAATATAAATGTTTTCTGCAATATGAAAATCTTCCACTTTGTGAAATGCACATTTACCTTTCAAACCAAAATTTAAATTTTTAGAGTTTAAATCATATTCGTAATTCATATTTGTAAAAGATATTTATCCTCTGAAGTTAGTGTTAAAAAAGACTTTTATAATTCAGTGTTCTATTATGATTTTTAATTAACATTAAACTCAATACATCAGATGATTTTTTTTAGTTTAATATTACTCCTTTGAAACAACTTCCTGGCAGTTGCATTTTAACTGTCGGTGAGTCTGTAATTAAAACATAGAATATTATGAGAAAAAAGTGAAAATTGTTATATAACAATAAATTCTACTTTCAATTAACGCGATGGATATTTTGGGTTGGAATATCCATCTGTACTCACTGAAAGTAGAATTTATTTTCATAACAATTTTTACATTTCTCATAGAGTTTATAAATATTTATATTTACAGCTTCATCTTTACCTTCAGTTCGACAAAAATATCTGTAAATAAAATTATTATAAATTATATTGTTTAATTATTTAAGATATGGGTATTATCTTAAATAATTTAACAATATAATTTATACCTTCTGGAAATTAGTATATTTATAAATGGAAATATATCGAATAAGGGAATATCTCAAAATCTCATTATTCCACTGCAGTTTTGAATGTAAACCAATAAACTTAAAATTTGTTGGTCACTTTTCGTACCATAAATTTTAAGAATTTTCTGAAAAAGTGACCGTACAATTGAAGTGGTCAATTTGATGTCCGGATTCGATAAAAAATAATTTTGCAAATTTACAAACTTTGTAAAATTATTGTGAAAATAATTGTCATTAAATGGTATGAATGTGGTCTCTTCATTTTGTAAAAAAATACATTTCTTGAATTGAATTTAAAGTTTAAATATTCAGCGTTCTGAATATATTTAAAATATTCAGAGTGCTTAATATTTGAAATTTAAATTATATATAATTGAAATTTTTTTTCGACTTACCATACATTCCAGACAATAATTGTAATAAATTGAAATGTTTATATTTGATGAATCCATCGTGGCCATAATATAACTGTAACGCATGGACATCAAAAATTTGTTTGTATTTTCTAAGGGTAGAATTATCCATTTTATATTGATCAGTGGGGGTTTAATTCATTAAATGCTGTGAGCCTAAGCTGTACTTCGTTTTGGATGAAATCTTCCTTTAGAAGTCGTCTTATATATAAGAACATTTATTTTTATGTACAACTTATCATTTCAGTATGTACTGTAATTTCTCGTATTATTCTATTGAAATAAAAACTATCCACATCATATGTTTCTAAATCTTGCCATTTGTATGGCGATGGTAATGGTGTTGTTGGTTGTGTTGCTGCCGTAATTACAGGTGGTTCTGTTTTAATAAAACTTTGTTCAGGAAATGATGCTTCCAGTGATGACAATTCAAGTAACTTTTTTTTAAATTAGCAATGCACTCTTTAAAATTTAGTTCAAGAGTTTACGAAAAATAGGTTTTTACAACTAAACGAAAATCTTCAAAAGCTTTAACATACTTTAAACAGCTAATTGTACACTTGCAGGAACACAAATTCCTGCAAAAAGTTGCTCAAAAAATTGATATTTTACGCTCAAAGTGTCCAATTAGCTGTTTAAATTATGTTGAAGCTTTAGAAGATTTTCGTTCAGTTGCAAAAACCAGCTTTTCGCAAACTCTTGAACCCAATTTTTAAGTGTATTGCTAATTTTAAAAAAAGTTACTTAGATTAACAAATTCCAATAACAACCAAAGTTCATGGAGTGTTTTTCACGTTGAAGATTTACTTCAAAATTCTAAAAGAGTTGATTAATATATACCCCACTTGATTTAAAATTATAATTTTATTAAAAACTGTGATAAGATGTGTTTATAAATTAACTAATTTTGATTACACATATTAATGTTTTTTTTTACAAAATATGTATGTCTAACATAAACTAACATCTAAAATTCTCTTTTTTAATTTTCAGAAAAAATTTAAACATATTTAATCATAAAAATTGACAATTTGCGAATATTCAATAATAAAATTCACTTTTCTAAAAAAGCGCCCGGCGGATAATTATATTTTTGGTCTTAAATTGTTTATAAAAGATGAGGGAACAATATACCACAAAAAATCTTATATACAAAACACTGTCAATTAAATTTGCTTTAGGCCCACCGTGGGAACTTTCAAATATATTTTTTTAAAGACATCAGCAGTATATATAGAGCCCACTCAGAGTGTCTCTGTTGTTATTAATTATTTTATCATTGTTAATAACTATTATTCCACTTCTCTTGAGGTGTGTTGAATAGCGGATCTCTCTAGCTTTAATTTGATTACTTGTGCAATAAAATTGGTTAAGAAGAAAAAAAGTTGTTTTCAAAATATCCCCATTATATGCCTTACTATATGGATTAATTCTACAAGTATAGTAAGGCATATAATGGGGATATTTTGAAAACAACTTTTTTTATTCCTAACTGATTTCAACGCACAAGTAATCAAATTAATGCTAGAAAGGTCCTCTATTCAATATACCCCAAGAGAAATGGAGAAATTGTTATTAACAATGATAAAATAATTAATAACAACAGGGGCACTCTGAATGGGCTCTAGATATACTGCTGGTGTCTCCGGAAATAATATATCTACAAGTTCAATCTTCACACACCAGCAGTATATCTAGAGCCCATTCACAGTATCTCGTTTGATATTAATTACACAGCCACACAAAAAAAAAAAGTTCTGATCGGGGGTCTCACTATGTAGACTTTATGTTTTTTGGGTCGCTGAATCCGAATCCGAGGTCCATTTAACCCCATCAGATCAGGATTTTGACATAACCTCAAAAAACCAATATGGCGGACACATTTTTGAAAAGTTCATCGGATTCGCTTGAAATTCGTTACTCGGGGGTTTTTGGGGTCGCTGATTACGAAATTGATGTCGGTTTTTCAAAATTTTGAATTTGAAAAAATTTTGAAAAAAAAAAAAATTTGAATTTTGAAAAACCGACATCATTTTCGTAATCAGCGACCCCAAAAACCCCAGAGTAACGAATTTCAAGCAAATCCGATGAATTTTTCAAAAACTTGTCCGCCATATTGGATCCGCCATTTTGAATTTTTGAAATCAGACTTCAAATTCGTAATCAGCGACCCCATAAACCCCCGAGTAACGAATTTCAAGCGAATCCGATGAACTTTTCAAAAATGTGTCCGCCATATTGGTTTTTTGAGGTTATGTCAAAATCCTGATCTGATGGGGTTAAATGGACCTCGGATTCGGATTCAGCGACCCAAAAAACATAAAGTCTACATAGTGAGACCCCCAGATCAGAACTTTTTTTTTTTGTGTGGCTGTGTTATTTTATCATCATTAACAACAATTACTCTTCATTTTTGCATGTATGTGTGACTCTGGAAGGAACTTGTAGATATATTATTTCCGGAGACACCAGCAGTGTATCTAGAGTCCATTCAGAGTGTTCCTATTGTTATTAATTATGTTATCATTGTTAATAACAATAATGGATCATATAAGAGGAATGCCAGAGATATTTATGAAAGAATATTCAAACCGATTAATTACTTAAAACTACGCTAGCTCAATCTTTTCAAGGAGAGCGCGCGGTAAGAGTAATCACCAGTTAGTTTTAATTTTGTTTTAATAATCAAGAAAATTTCAGGTCCAGGCGGGACCTATTCAAAATAAACAGAAATGTCGTGAAACAAAGCTAAATGAAACACATTTTATTTTGATCAATAATTGTCAGGAGACAACACATTCAATTATTACGAGACTCGCCGGAGATACGCCGACGTCCCCTCATAGTTTCCTGGCTCATCTTTGCAGGAAAAGAAGCACAATTACTCATTTTTAAATGAGTTTACAGGAAATGGAATATTTTGACCTGTCACTTTTAGTAACGCCAAACTGAGAATCTATTAAACGTCCGACGGGGACACCGAAGCAGACGCGCATTTTGGCTTCGTGGTGAGTCTCACGTCAGTAATTAGGTAATTTACCGACTGTCGGAAAGAATTCACAAAGAGTTCGTTTAGAGGGACACTGCGCGACGACGTCTGGTCAGAAAGATTTAAACTATATATTTTTTTACGCTTTTTTCTATACATTATTATAAGGAAACTAAATATGGAACATTAATAATAAACACGTATTCATAAATCAACCATAATTCTGAAACTATAATTTTAAAGTTACTGTAACTGAACTCTAGAACAATTTTACATGCTCAAAATCTGGTTTTAAAACCGAATTTCAATATTTAACCAAAAAAAAACGTTACTTGTGCAATCTAGTTCTTTATAGTTCGTCTAAACGGTCCCCGGTAGGGCGCCAGACAACTTTTGTATCGCCGGTATTGTCAACCGGACTAAAACATAATTAATCAAAAATCATTAAATCGAACATTACTCAATACTTAATTAAGACCGATTAGACAAACATTAATATTAACTAGATTTTTCGCACGTGCCGGTACTAGTCAGCTATGCTGGTCGTGGAGAGAGGGGTGAGTTTTGTATTCAAGTTGGAGAAGGTAGTTTAAAACACAGTGACGGAATTATAAATAAATTAACAATCAATTAGGTAATAATAATTAAGTATATTGTACCAACGAAACTTGATTAATAAACTACAATAAATTGTGATGATCATTTTGTCGTTTATAAAGAGTAACTAAAGTAACAAATTACCATAAGCAGAATTAATTGAGTATTCTAAATTATAACAAAGAACCATAAATAATATAAATAACTTACAGATTCTGTATCGATGATAAGTTGACTCGTGATAGGGACCATGATTTCATTTTACACTTTCAATTTATTATTTATTAAAGAAAACATTAAACTAATAATTAATTGGAATATTGAACTCACTGTAACAAATTATTTATCAATTAGAAACCATAAAAGAATTAAAACTGTAACTAAACTAGAACTGATTCTAAATATATTACATTTTACTAAAACTGGAGAAATTGACTAACGATGTTAACACCACAAGGCATCGATGACAAGAGAGAGATTCAAAAGGTTTTGCAGAATTATTTTAATTTGAAATTAGTACTAACTTTTGGCGTTAGGTGACTTATCGGTATTCTCGATATTATCATACAAAAAGGGGGCTTTCTCCTACCTTGCTTCTCCCAGAATTCTGAATTACTAATACTATGATACTTAAACTAAAACAACTTTTCCTATGACAAGATTGCGACATTCTTGACCATAGGAACCTGCAGTTCAATAGGAATAGGAATAGTACAATAGTTCATAGGAACATGTCAATTAACCGAAAAGGAGAGCTTCTTTGCAAAACGAAGTCGCTTTCGTTTGACGAAGCCTGCCAACTAATTTATCAAAATTCCTTAATGTGGAGCGCCAATGTTTCAATTGGACATCTGCTAAGTGTAGAATAATTACTTAAACAAGTACTAAAACAGACACTGTAACAAATTTACATTAACAAAGACAATTAATATTACTAAAATTCAAATACTAGAAAAAATGTTCTCAGATTAGTGCTATTCTGACGTAAATCGTAAAAATAACGTCACAACTCGACTCTCAACGGAAAGATTAGTGAAGGGAAAAATATACGTGAATAAATATCCTCTAAAATCGGGACACCAACTATTCTGAACTCTAAACTGTTATTGACATAACAAGAAATATAAATGAAACTCTATTATGAGAAACTAAATTGCACAAGGTGCACTCCCGATACCGAGCTTACGCTCTGGAGGTTTAAAAAAAAGAAACTACTCTCAATTGACTACTTAGGTTCAAATAGTACTGAAAATTGGGGATTGGAAGTATCGGTTCAGATAAGACCACACAACTTTTAAATCCAACACGAAGTACTTCATCTCAGAGACTGGAATCTAATTATACAAACAGTATAATAGCGATGGGTGCTGTATCAACAATGGTCGTGGGGACACAGGGCCGGATTATGAGTGAAAGGAGGGACAATAATATATTGAAAGTTATAATGAATTAAGTGAAGTGGTGAAAATTATCTTATTTTATTATGAAGTTGGGACTCAAAGTAGGTACGTCCAAAGGCAACCGAATCCAAGTCTGCGGGACAGAAAATTATGAGTATAATGGAGGCGTTATTTATTATGGAGGCGTTGCTTCAGATTGAGAAGGAAAATTCTTAAGTTTGTTTAAAATGAGGGTAGTGAAAATTATGAAAATATTACGAAAGCAAATTGCGTCCAGAAATGTTGCAAAGATTCACTTTTAAATTAACGCACTTGTACTTTAACGCAAGTAAAACAAAAACAAATTGCGTCCAGAAATGTTGTAAAGATTTGCTTTTAAATTAACGCACTTGTACTGTAACGCAAGTAAATCAGTGAGAGTTCTGACGCCTTGTCACAAAATTTTCAAAAGACATTTTTTTTATTTGACATTTTTGTCTTAGATTTAATTGTTGCCTGAGGCAATAGAAAAAAATTATAATTGTGTTAATCACAAAAGAGAGAGTTATCGTAGAAATCATGGGATCTTATCACGAGTCATTACAATGTGACAATGTGAATTTAACGCAAGTTACAATTTTCAGAGTCAGGAAAAATTTTGTAACACAGGGGTGTTCTCCCCCCCATCAAAATTAAATAACATAGTGAATATACGGTGAATATGAAATAGAGTGAAAAATGAGTAATTATAAATTAATATCAAGTGAATATAAGTGAAGGTCAATATAATTAAATATTTAGTGAATATAAGTAAATATAAGTGAAAATAAGTGAAGAATGAGTGAAAAATTCAAGTGAATTATAAGTGAAAAATGAGTGAAAAATTATTCTTATATAATAGACCTGACACTGGCCTCAACGGTGTCGTCTGTATGGGTGTTGGTGGTCCCTTGGGATGTTCCTCCCGTATTTTGGATTAGAACATACGGTCCCATTGACGCCCATCGTTTGCCGCATTTCGGGCAGGTCCTGGCGGTGTACCCTCGTCGGCCACACATCTGGCAGAAGACGGTCCTTGGTTCGGGGCACTCGCTGAAGTTGTGCCCTGGTTTGTGGCAGTACCAACAGAGGCGTCAAGGGGCTGGTACTCGGCCTATGGCTGGTTCTAGGCCTGGTGCTCGGCCTAGATCTGGTTCTGGTCCTCATGCTCGGCTTGGAGTTGGTTCTCGTGATGGGCCTAGAATTGGTTCTGGGCCTGGTACTCGGCCTATAGCTGGTTCTGGACCTCGTTCTCGGCTTGGAGCTGGTTCTCGGGATGGGCCTGGAACTGGATCCCCTCTGGCGTTCAGGAACCACGTAGGTTCGGGAGGTCGGCTGCGACGGGCTCCCTTCTGACTCCTGTCATAGGGCTTCCTCCAAACTCTTCGCTTCCTCGGCTTGTACGGTCGTTTCGAGATGTGGCTCCCAGAGTCTTCCTCTATTCATCAGTCCGGCTCATACGGGGGCTGCTCCAATTCTCGGAAGGGGTCAAATGGACCCTCTACGACGTCTGAATCTGAGGAAACCTGGTCGAGGTCCATCCTTGATTGGAAAGAACCGGGAGTTGATTCCGCTGCAGGTTCGATGATACCAGTTACCTCTGGGGTGTCTGCCGACATGTTCGTCTGGACTCCTATGTCCACTGTGCGTGATCCAGTTTGAATGGACACATTGTTGGCAGCCACTTTCGGTAGTCACCAGTCTTGAATCTCGCTTGGAAGCGCCATCCTTTCCGTCAAGTTCGTTCGCCACCTTAGGGGACATTCCTCATTGTCGCGATGGCTATAGCGGACAGCGACCTCTTGGATTGCCCTAATCATTCCCGGTTTGTATTGCTCCAGCCACACAAGTGCAGGGAGGAAAGGGCGAATTGTGTTCCAGATGGGATCCTTCTCTAATCGGACTTCGACTTCTTCCGGTGGTCCTAGGATCTTGTCTGGTCCTTCGCTGTCCGGCTCTGGTGGGTTCCATGGTGGAGGTGTCGGGATCTGAGGGCTTTCCTCAGGTTGGTCCTGCAGCTGTTCGGCAACCATCCGTATTTCCTCCTCCATTAGCCAATCCCCTTCTTCCAACTCTCCTTCTTCCATGCCATCTATGCCTTCTATTCCATGCCCGCATCGATTATCTCGATACTTGAGGATCTAGTGGAATTGGGAGATGATGGTGGTCGCTCGTCCATCTCTTCCTCCCTTAAAAGGTCGCTGTTAAGGCTACCCTCTACTGACAGGTCCTTGTCAGAGTCGGAGATCAGGAGGATCTCCAACTCATCTGTGTGAGACGTGGAGTCAGGTGGGGGGTACTCCATCGTCAGTCTGTAACATTCTTTTATTGTAATATTCGAATAAAGATAAAATATTCACCACCTGGACAGTAACAAGACGATTTCGCTGTATCATTTACTGATAAACTGTAACCCTGTTAGAAATACTGGAACACTAGATTATACTGTAACTTATTCTGGACATGAATATTATACCAAAATACAACATTCGGAGTCGGTGTACAGGAACACAAGAAATACAAATATAGACAAATACAAAGACAATTAATATTACCAAAATTTAAATACTAGAAAAAATGTTCTCAGATTAGTGCTATTGTGACGTAAATCGTAAAAATAATCGTTCAATATTAGCACCGCTGATATCTCTCAATAGAGCAGGTTTCGCGTCAGCAGCAGCACTAGAAACAGGAACACCAGCAGCTGTTGCTTTAATAATGGTGTTTTCCATTAACACAGTGTCGGCTTTTTCGATGTCGTTGGTGTCGCCATCATCATCATCCACCTCTTGGGTTCTGTCCTCCTCCTTCTCCTCAGACGAGTCACTTTCACTTACTGTAATGTAAAAAATGAAAATTATTTCCATCATAATCACTGACAGTAAAAACAGGTTATATCCTGAGTGTTTCTCATGAATACTTTGGGTAAAAAATTCATTAGAAACCCTCAGGATAGACAAATTTTTATTTCATTACTTACCATCATACATCGCTTCAGATGTCAGCGTCGCTTCATTGAATAACAATGGTGGATTGTTTTCCGCAACGTCATCAGAAATACTTTAAAATGATCCAACCCTGCTGTCCGAATCCTCTTGGTCCACTACTCGAAGATCAGTTCGAATATCATCCGGAATGATATTATGATATTTTGCGTGATCTGCAAAATAAATTTGAAAACAGTTTTAAAATTAATTGCTTTTAATAATTAATAAATTATGAACCGATGGTATAGCTCGGTTGGCAGAACTCGTGGCTTGCGATCACAGAGGTTAAGCATCATTGAGCGCGGTTAGTGCTTGGATGGGTGACCCTCTGTGAATATCGCTACAGTCTCGGTTTTTTCGCTGATCGAGATATATCAGACGGGAGGTTTGACGCCCGAGGCTATGTTTGTGCATTTGTGATGGCTATCCAAATGTAGATTCATGACTCGACGTCAATAAACCGATAGTTCTCGGGAAGCAGGTCTTCTGCAGTTTTCCTCTCCCCTGGCCAAATGTCCAGGCGAATGCGAGTACTCCTAACCTAAGTCGGCTGCAGCCGCAAAAGTAGGGACATGGAGGAAGAGTTTGTGAGTTAGAAGAGTTTAGTAGTGATGTTGAGGAGATTGTAAAGACCCGAAAGTGTATGCAATGAAATCATACTTTACTAATTAATAATTTATGAAAATTATTCTTAGCAAGGGTATGCTACAAATAATTTTCATAAATAATTTTTTACAATGATTTAAATTACTTACATAGCATACAGAAAATAAGCCATTGCTTTCTTACATTCTAGAATGTTACTAATCTCCATTTTATTAAATTCCTTCAGAATTGATTCCACTTGCTTATCCTTTCGCTTAACCTTCGTTCGAAGAAGGAGTGTTATAGCATCAGAAACCTCATCTAGTGAATTATAATTGAAAAAAAAATTTACAACTTTCTTTGCCGTTACGGCAGTCAGTCCAAAGATGTTGTTTACTCTTATTGTGGGATGCATTTCGAGAAATCTGGAATAAATAAAAATGACCAGTACTACAAAATGTATCCACTACTAGTGATTCTGCAAAAATATTTGTAGGAATAATATTTTTTGCAGAATCACAAAGAATAGATACAACTTTTAGTTCTGGTGATTCTGCAAAATGTTTAAAGTATTACTTACATTTTCACTGTGTAGTGTCCTGCGACGAGAGCAGATATTGTGTAGATTGGTCTTAAAACAAAATATACACGTGTAAAAACACGCGTATTTAAAGATTAATCAAAATTAGCTGATATTTGTTACTCGGGGAGTTTTGGGGTCCCTGACTACGAATATCATGATGGTTTTTAAAATTCAAAATGGCGGATCCAATATGGCGGCCATTTTTTAAAAATTTTTGATTCGCTTGAAAATTATCATTAGGGGGTTTTCGGGGTCGCTGATGATGAATCCGATGTCAGTTTTTAAAAATTAAAAATTGCGGATCCAATATGGTGGACATTTCTATATCCGCCATTTTGAATTTTGAAAAATCATTATCATATTCGTAATCAGCGACCTCGACAATCCCCAAGTAACAAATTTCATGTATATTGGATCAATTTTTAAAAAAGTCATCCGCCATATTGGATCCGCCATTTTGGATTTTGAAAAATCATCATCATATTTGTAATCAGCGACCCCGAATTTTAAAAAACTGACATCATATTCGTAATCAGCGACCCCGAAAACCCCCGAGTAATAGATTTTAGGCGATTTTAGACATTTTTTAAATAAAAATGCATAGTATGGTCCATAGCAAAGATTTTAAAAAATTTGCTAAAAGTGTTGTTTTTAAAAATTTATAACATTGTTATAATTCATTGAATTTAAAAACAGAAACGTGTGTCGCATTCTGCATAGCGTTGACTTTTAAAAAATCATTTTATTTTTAATTTTTAGCTAGTTTTGACTTTTTTACATCAATTTTTATCATGGCAAAGATTGTCAGTTTTCCGGCAGTCAGAGCAAAGTCCGAAATGGCAAAGATCTTTGCCATCGGCAGTCAAGAGGTTAACAAGAGCGGTCATCCCCACATAACCTGGGATTCTTATTTGGAACTATATTCCACTAGATGTTTCTGATACTTTGCACTTTGTATAGAATTATACTATTCTCGCTTTTCTCACATTTTTCTAAAAGTGCTTGACTGATTTCTTTACTTCTGGACGTGATATTCATAAAATTTTTAATTATAATTAATGGAATCTGCAAAAAAAATTTAAACACATTTTCCTCCGATTTAAATCGAAAATGCAAAGTGGTAAGATTTTTGTTTTTAACGTCTAAAATAAAGAGTTTCTTGTTTGAGTTTACTTCGTATGTTATAGACAGTTTACCTCAGGTGTTGTAGAATCCTCCCTTATAGTTTTTTAAAAATAAATGTAGTAACAAAACGTATAATTATACCTTTTAACAGTCTATAAGGTCGATTAAAATTCGTTCACTCTTTTCACCCCTACAATACGAAAACCCTTAGTATTACCGGTTTACTCCACTCTCCCCTAATAGCTTGCTATTAAAATTAACTTTAGTTTATATCAACTTCTTTTAAACAGGATATTGTCATCTGATGAAAATGGTAAAATAATTAATGACCGTATGCCGAAATCATCCTTTCATGCTGCAGTAGCTTCTAGTTTTATATCCCTGAAAGTATTAAAATATTTAAGCAGAGAGGTTGATAGAGAAACTATAGAAGAAGAATTTTCAGTTAAGGTATTTACTTTAAATTAAATCTTATTTAATTTAGTCAAACATGAGCATCACGAATATGTCTTTAAGAAACATCGATGCTACCTAAGTTGAATGTGGCGTTATCTAATTTTTTCTCATAAACAACAAAAATAAAGAAATCTTTTTATAGTACTACTGCTCAAAAGTTTGGACTCACCTGAAACTTTATTTTTAAATTACATAGACGAAAACATTTAACAAAAATACAATTAACAGTCGAAATATTTTCATTTTTATTAGAAATGTATTTCACTTAGTTCTACTTTTGCACCCAGTTTCTTCTACATATATTATATAACGGAAAACTTGAAACTAAGTAAATCATATAGACTTCAAAAAATTTACTAATATACATTGCTAAAATACTTATTTTTTCGTACGTAAAAACAAAATAAATAGACAACCAATGGTCTATGAATATCAAAAATACACAAAATATAAATTCGAACATCTAAAAACATTAACTCATGGCTGAGAACAAATTTTTGTTGATAATAGTAACCAATAAACAAGGAAAACCAAACTTTTGAGTTTGAAAACCAAACTTTGGCTCATAAACAATGAGTCCAAACTTTTGAGCAGTAGTGTATATCTTAAATAATGTTGAATAACTTTTTTCTGGAAGAGTCATAATTTATGTAAAAATTCATATTCATTTTATAACAATAATTTCTTTCATACAGAAACAAATAGTTCTACAAGAGGCATTACGTGTAACCAGTAACTTATTCATAAGTCTCCGAGGTGCTTGTCAGAATTTTATTCAACCTCAAAGAAAAGAAATACATAAATTATATTCCCGGCAAAGCGCAAGATTTGAACTATTGGATAAAGAATCTTTAGTCGGTAAGCGATTGATCTATCTATCTATGTATATAAAATCAGACATTTGTCTGTACATTGCACATAATTCAAAATTTGTTACATATTCTTTCTTTTTATACATTAAAAAATCCAAAAATGACAACAATAAAAAAATGTCTGTATGTATGTGTGTATGTCGGTCCTCAAAATTTTGACCGCGTTTCACGGGAAAACGGTTTAATCGATTAATGTAAAACTTATTAGTCGTTTAGGCATTAGTTTAACTTAAAACCTTGCTATAGTAGATTAAAAAATATTAATGTGAACAAAAGTTGTGCAACTTTTTCAAAAATTCAAAATTTTTGATTTTTTGTGATCAATCATCAATCTTACTTGAACTTTGCACAGGGTTACTTTTTGTGTTTTTTATCTTTTTATAAATAAATTTTTTGTTAAATTATTAAATATTAGGGGAGATTGGGGAATTGTGGGCCACAAATAATACAATATTATTTAATAATATTTACAAGTTTGATCATCCAATTTAAAAAAAATTTTTTGTTCGTCCAAAGTAAATTTTCTATTAGCATTTCATGACTTTACAACGCTTTACAATTACCTACAAACCGTTAAAAAAATCACCTAAAGAATTGCATTTAAATATTTATTTTAGGCCTTTATGTATTTATTGTTTTTACAAGGATTTTCAAGTATTAATTATGGTAAATATTTTTTTAATTATTGTGTGTCATTGGTACTTTGAGTCCAAAAAGAAATTTTGCATTAAATTAAAATGAATAAATAATACAAAGCTTTTTGTAATATGAAGCATTTGGGGAATTGTGGGACACTTTTATTGGGGAAGTATTTCTTGCTTGTTTTTAGCGATTTAATTGCAAATATTATTAAAATCACTCATAGTAATAGGAATTTCACAAAAACAATTATATTCATTGTGATTCAAGCGATAGAGCTGTTCACTTAAAATGTACAATTAATTGAGCCTATTTTACTTGTCTAAATTGTAATTCCGATTAATTTCATTTTCTTACATTTTGTTTTCTAATTTTAAACTAATAATAAAACATTTATAACATTTTTTATATTTCTAACCATTTATTAAATATATTTCATCGTTGTTTTTTATTTTAAACTTAATTTAGTCAGTGGCCCACAATTCCCCAACATTTTTAAAAATCATAAAAGTGCACTCTTTGTTAAAACTGAATTTTCTTTTAGATAAGTGATAATTTTGATAAACTGACTATAATGTATGATAGTTTATACCTCCTACTGACACGAAAAAAAATTTTAAATTAAAAAAAAAAATTTTAAGATATTAAGCTACTTAGTAAAAAAGCAGTATTGGAAGAGAGCGAAATTGCATTGACGGTGAGTTTCTGCCAATACGTTTTCGCGTGAAAACTGCAATGGGGGCATTCTGCCAATCCTGCTTTTTCACCGTCAATCCTGTCCTCTTGAATCTTTCGATTTCACGTTTATTGACTCGATTTGGCATTTTAATCAAAAAGACTGATTGATTTAATGTGTAAAAATGCTGATAACGAACAGGAAATATAAAATTTTGTTAAAATGTAAATAAATGAAATTTGACAAACATAAGCGCTGTGACTTATACCCACAGCGCCCCTAGCGCGAACGTCGAAAGCTCCCTAAATCATGTGGTAATAGATCAACAGTACACATTCGAGTCGATCAATAAACGTGAAATCGAAAGGCTCCAGAGGACAGGATTGCCAGAATGCCCTCAATACGGTTTTCTCTCGAAAACGTATTGGCAAAAACTCACCGCTAATGCGTTTTCGCTCTCTTCCAATACTGCTTTTTTTACTGGGTAAGAAAAAATGTGGCCCACAATACCTCAATCTCCCCTATAAATATATTTAATGTACAAATAAACATTTATTTCCTTATTCAATAATTTAATAATTCTAATAGTGACGTCTCTACATACCTTGCGGTCGACGTCCTGCCAGGCGGACAGCTTTCACTGTAATCTTTAGGAATTTTTTTCTCAAAAATGAAAACTAACGTCAAATTAAAAATTGCAGAAAATTTTTATTATATTATCAATATTATTCATGTTTTTCAGACCTGAGAAACAGGGAGAAAGGGTTTATTTAAATATTAAAAACAAATTTTATTATTTAAACAAATTAACCCAAACTGAATAATTGCTATTTATAGTAATTTTTTCTAAAAGTTAAGTATTTTGAGCACAAAAAATGTTCAGAACAATTTTTTGTATCTTTAAGAGAGAAAAAATGTATTATTAAAATAAAAAATTTTGCAAAAAAATTTTTAAGCAAATATTTAGAAAAATAAATATAATTTTTATTGTTACTTGATATACTTCATTAGGACCCTAATTGCTCTTAAATCTTATAATATGAGAGATCACTCGCCCTTGTTGCTTAATATACTATTATACTACATATACGCAAAACACTGTTACAAATTTTCATTTACAAATCAGTACGGGAAGACAAAATTTAAATTTTCCAAAATCCCAAACGTCTTGACGAAAAATTCGAAAATGCCGAAGAGAGTACGTACGGATTTCTTCGTAACATCCTCGGGTGCAACAGGAGTTTGGTTATAGGCAGCGATTCGATCTAACTTAGAAAAAATGGTGTCTCTTCCCGAGACACCGCGAAAACTATACGTTAGTCAGATTGATCTACGATTTTGTTAGCCAACATAGCCAGACAACATAACCAGAATGCAAGTATACTTTTACTATGACAGAGAGTTTCATTTCTAATAAACTTTACACAGTCAGTTCAGTCTCCTTATTCTTACTCCCTAATAACTCTCAACAAATACGCAGGATAGCAAGGTACTCTTTAAGTATGGGCTATGTCCATACTTAAAGTATATTAACTTTTGCATGTAATGAGTCAGTTTTATTCTGCTAGATATTCACTAGCCAGATGGGGTCTGAAAAGTAACGTTCGAAAATATAATCGAGAAACAATAATTAACAATAATATTATTCGGAAACGAGAGAAAATTAACATTTGAAAATGAAATCATTGATAACAATAAAATAACTATGAACGCCAGTAATTAAACAATCGATGCTCCATTATCGTTTAAATCTCCAATCTATTGTGACTCTAAGATGTTTCACATATGTATAATATCATTCGGTAACTACATCAGAATAAGTTAGATGCAATAAATAAACGTCATTACATTTCCAACAAGTTTTTTCATTAGTAAGTAAAAAACGTATTTTTAATTTTTTTTAGAATAAATTATCTACTTGTCGATAACTTCTGGACATAGTCTGTCTGCATAAAACTAAGTTATATGATGAATAAGAAAAATTCAGTCTATTTTTAGAAAATTGAAATGGTTCAATGATGGCCACTGTCCCCTAATCGACGAAATCTACTTTTTACAAATTTTATTCTTCTAACAATATTACATCTTCAAAATAGACATTATAGAATTGTACAACTTTTTAAAAATCCTTTTGTTCTAGGTATGACACCACTGGATTATCTTGGAAAACATGTATTTGTTACTGAAGGAAGAAAATTAATATTTAGTCGAATACTTAGTAAATACTGCAATAAGACATTAAACGAAGATCGCTACATTCTTCCACAAAATATTTTTTCAGCCTTAGCAGAAACAATAGGAAAAAATTTAAGTTCAAAACAAGAAAAGCTTTTTGAAGATATTGTTGGAAAAATCTCAGTCCCATTGGACTTTAGAAAATGGTGTGGAGTTTGCGCTTTAGTCGAGCGTTTACTTTGTGAGTTTCCTACAAAAGAGGTAGATCCACCAACATGGATTGAAAAAGTTGACTTTGAAGGAATAGATCAAGTATTTCATGATTATAGTATTGATTCAAACCTTCATTATTTATTATACTTTATTCGCAATCAATGAAAAATTAAATTATATATGTGACGTAAAATTTAAATATTTACAATTTTAAAAAATTGGAAAAGTTTATTAAACCCTTCTAATTTAATATCACTTATTTTTAAAACTAATTTCAATAAATTAAATTAAGGAGACTTTATGATGCTTAATTCGTAACAAAAAACAACCTTCTTCAAACTCTTTTTGTAAAGAATGTATTATAATTATTGCAAAAATTCATTATGGATATTGTTAGATATTGTAGGAGCCCAATGGGCACTAGGACAGGGGATATCTTTAAGACATCCGTAGTACATCTATGTCCATTCGAAAGGCGTTACCAACCTAAAAGATTCGCTAGTAACTGCCAATGTTAATGAAATGGAAAAAATTTGTAATATTACGCATATTAAGTGATGCAACAGAATCTCAATTTTTTCTCATTCATATTATATGTTTTTGGGGTCACTGAAAATGAACCTGAAGTCCGTTTTGCTCCATCACATCATGATTCTTTCCTAACCTCAAAATACTTGCCAGATATTACCCCAGTTGACACGTTCTGTATTTGTTCTATAAAAACAGGATAACAGCCCACACAGCATCCAAACTTTCTTAAAAGTTGAAATTACCTTGACTGCAATGTTCGGAATCTTTAGTTACGAGGCTCTTTAAAGTTGAAGTAATTCTTTAAATTTCGACTGTTTTCAATGTTTGACGCGAAAGTTGACTGAACATGTAAAGGAAGTTTAAAATTTCTTCAACTCTCATGCAATGTTCAGTCAACTTTAACGTCAAACATTAAATAACATCGGGCATTTAAAGAAAATCTTCAAGTTTCATGAGCTTTTCACTAAAGATTTCGAAGGTTGCAGTCAAGCTAATTTCAACTTTCAGGACTACTTAAAATCCCTGTATAAGATCTTGTACAAGAAAATGCACACGTTCAGCAGCTGAACTTGTACAAGAAAATGTACAATTTCTTGTATACGGATTTGAAACAAGTTCTTGTATTGGAACTTGTACAAAAAAATGTACAAGCACTTGTACAAAAAAATGTACAAGCACTTGTACAAGAAAAGAATCTAGTACAAGAAAATGTATATGATCTTGTACATGTTCATGTACAAGTACTTGTACATAACTTGTATATATGAACACGTTCATGTTCTTGTACATTTTCTTTACACATTATTTTTAAGTTGTAAAAATTATAAACATTAAAGGCTGTGCAGTAGTTTTTATAAGCCTTTAGAGCTGCGCAATAGTTTTTAGCTTGCCTAAAGTGAAGAGTCTTAACGATTATAAGTTATTAAAATGCCAATTTAAAAAAAATTATTTATAAATTTACTTATTCTAATTTTCAAAAAAAAATTTATTTATAAATTTACTTGTACTCTTGTACAAGTAATGAACGTGTTCATATGTACAAGTACTTGTACATGAACCCATTTTCTTGTACTAGTTTCTTTTCTTGTACAAGTACTTGTACATTTTCTTGTACAAGTTCCAATAGAAACAAATAAATAAAAAGATCAAAACAAAAGTTCAAAAAGATTTCAAAACAGGCATTTAAATTATATATATATATATATATATATAATTTGTTTACTGAGCAAAGCCCCAAACGAAAAATCGCGCCTTCTAGCGGCCTGTTTTTCTGGACGCTTCAACCAACCGAGTTTCACCTCCTGTTTCTAGTCTTCTTGATCATTAAAAATGTGAAGCCATGTTTCGACCGATTGGTGCAATGAAATTCAATTGTGACGACTTGATTCTGGTTTCGAGCAGCAGCGAATGAGAGAGAAAACAGGGACGAATTCATGCTGGAGAATAATAGGTAATGTTGTTTCACGAGTAATATAAAAAAACTCGAAAGTTCATCGTTCCCCGCATGAATTCGTCCCTGTTTTCTCTCTCATTCACTACAGTACCCACAAGGGATCCTACATGGGATCTTACGTGGGTTCTTATACAAAAACCTGTATAAAATCCCAGATCCCACGTAAGAATCCACATGGGATCCCATGTAAAAGCACATGTTTATTTGGGACACGATTTGAAGCAGGAATCATGTGGGAATTTGAGTTTGTGTATCTACATAAAAATCCACATGAATTCCTATGTGAGAATACATAAAGGATTCCATAAAGGATTTCATATGGGTTTTCATGTTTCATATATAAGATTTCACAAAAGATTTGATATGTGTTGTGAGGCGGCATTTTGCCTCGCACAATATTTTTAATAATTAGTTGAAATTTTGTTAAAATTAGAATTTGAAAGTTAAATGTTTTGATAGAAATTCCATCAAAACGAAAATCTCCTTACCTAAAACAAATAAAAATTAGCATTAATATTTTGAAATTTACAAATTTAATAAAATTAAAAAGATTATACCTCGAAAATTCAATTAATAAATAATTAAACTTATTACAATTGCCAACTCGTCAGATCAACTGTCATAGGAAATTTGAAATATTTGAACATTTTCTGCCGTTCGTATTTTGCTTTTGTTTTTCATATTCTACAAGAAAATTCTCCACTGATAATTCGCCGGTCCATCGCGAATTATTAATTATTCGTAATCAACAAGGGAAGTGCTTCCTGGTGTATATATTTGGAAGTGATTCCCGAATATTCAAGAGCACCAGGAAGACGAAGATCAATTGTTTTGGGCCTGTCAAAACACTGACTGCGGCCATCTTGATTTAAAGGACAACGCGAAGCGAACGACAGCGACTAATAAGTAGGCGCTCTACATTATCGGCGGTGGAGATCTTACCTCGGGCGGATAATAGTAGAATAGTTTTAAAAAAAATAGTATGCCGGGGACTCACCCAAAACTAAAAAGAAGCGCAAGTGTAGCGACGCTCTCGTAGCCAGACACACGGCCATTTTATTCATTCTCGTTTTGGTTGTTCCAGGCGGTGCATCACGCCCAGTAAAAATTAAATTAAAAATTATAAAAAAAAGATAAATCTTTTAGTGCCATGTCTGGACGAGGCGCTATGCGGGGTCGGCGTCGAATTGACGGTGAGTCCCAGTAAATTTCCAATTGTCATTTTCTCGACAGATTGGCAATAATAATTAAATTTCGAAAATTGTGAAAAGTGATGTTTGTCACCGCCATTGTCAAGCGGTAAATTAATTTGAAAATTCGGCCTTCAGCCGAATATAATTGTTAAAAATAAATTTTAAATTTAAAGTAAAAATTAATTGAATAAAAATGATTTTGTGTAAAAATATAAATTCACTGACAGAGTAATTATTGTGTGAATCTCCTTACCCCCCCCCCTCTCTGCTGTTTATTAGGATTTTTCCTAAAAATTTCTGAATTAGTCTGGCAAAATAATTAAAATTAACTACATTAATCTTTTGGATATTTTCAAGAAAAATATCCTGGCGCTAATAAAATAATTTATCAAAATTTACTCAAGTAATTAAATTCAAAGTGTAGATAACGTTCTTTTCTAACCTCTTGTCTAATTGTGAATTCATTTTGGTTAAATAAAATATAAATCAAATTTAAGATGTCCAAATTATTGCCGTGATTGTTTAAAAATCCATTAATTAATTATTAAAAAATAATGTTAAAATAAAAAGGGCGTTATAGTGTTTACATTAGGGATCCATCGTGAGAATTTTCAAAGGATTAAAAATTATTTAATTAAAAATTAAATAATAAATTGTATTAGCATTTCAAATCATCAGTAAGAAAAAAAATTGGATAATATGAAACACTTCTTCTGAGCTATAAACTGTCAGTTATATAGTGTAAAAAAATCATGTTAACAGGGGGAGAAGTCGCTCTCGCCACCTGGCGGTGAAAGTATATGAACTGTGGTATTCTGTATCATAAATAAAAAAACCACGTGAGATCCTATATAAGAACCCATGTGGAAAATTATATGGGAAATAATATACGATGTCACCTGGAATTTCAAAAAATTTTCATTTTTATGTAAAATCCTACGTAAGATCCCATGTAATTTCGTATGTTATTTCCCGCATATGAAATCATATGGGATCTTATGTAGGATATTTCATAGGAATGAAAATTATATGAAATCCCAGGTGAGATCGTATATTATTTCCCATGTAATTTTTCACATGGGATCTAACATAGGATCTCACGTGGTTTTTTTATTAACGATACAGAATACCACAGTTCATACACTTTCACCACCAGGTGGCGAGAGCGACTTCTCCCCCTGTTAACATGATTTTTTAACTATAACTGAGAGTTTATAGCTCAGAAGAAGTGTTTCAAATTATCGAATGTTTTTCTTACTGATGATTTGAAATGATAATACAATTTATTATTTAATTTTTAATTAAATAATTTTTAATCCTTTGAAAATTCTCACAATGTATCCCTAAAGTAATCACATATCAAATCTTTTGTGAAATCCTATGTCATATCTTATATATGAAACATGAAAACCCATATGAAATCCTTTATGGAATCCTTTTTTGTATTCTCACATAGGAATTCATGTGGATTTTTATGTAGATACACAAACTCAAATTCCCACATGAATTCCTGCTTTAAATCGTGTCCAAAATATTCATGTGCTTTTACATGGGATCCCATGTGGATTCTTACGTGGGATCTAGGATTTTATACAGGTTTTTGTATAAGAACCCACGTAAGATCCCATGTGGGTTTTTTCAATAGGGGTTAGTCTACGTCGTTTTCAAACCCCAAAACTATCGCCGAAAATCACTTATTCCTCGATGAAACAAATCACGAAAAAAAATTATTAAGCTGATGAAAAATAGAAAGCCAGTAAACAATTCAAGGAGAAAATAAATCACTGACACCAAAGTCAAGCCTACAATAGAAAAGATTATGATTAAAAGGAGTAAAACTAAAACTAAAAAGAGAACCCGAGGTTTTGATCTGAAGATTGCCCAAAAACATTTGATATGATCTTGTACGGGTTCATATACAAGTACTTGTATATATGAACACGTTCATGTTCTTGTACATTTTCTTTACACATTATTTTTAAGTTGTAAAAATTATAAACATTAAAGGCTGTGCAGTAGTTTTTATAAGCCTTTAGAGCTGCGCAATAGTTTTTAGCTTGCCTAAACTGAAGAGTCTTAACGATTATAAGTTATTAAAATGACAATGTACTTATACAATGTACTTGTACTTGTACATGAACCCGTACAAGATCATATACATTTTCTTGTGCTAGTTTCTTTTCTTGTACAAGTTCTAATAGAAGAACTTGTTTCAAATCCGTATACAAGAAATTGTACATTTTCTTGTACAAGTTCAGCTGCTGAACGTGTGCATTTTCCTGTACAAGATCTTATACAGCGATTTTCAGTAGGGATTTTTCGGTGCTGTGTGAAAGTGATATATAACAAATGTTATAGTGTAGCTATGAAAGTAATATGTAATAAAAAAGTAACTGGGTTCTGTAATTTAGTTCCAAAAGCATTACATAATGGTGCTGTAACAGTGTGTTGCAACGGTTATACAGTAGAACCCCGGTTATCGTCAATTAAGCGAACATAACCCCGATTATGGTTGACCCAGTCAGAAATGAAAGATCTAATCAACTAGCACTGGTACAATATTAGATTATTTCCTACATTCCTAGTAGAGCTGTGAAAAATTCTAACCAAACAGAGTTTAGTTTGGTTTTGGGGCGCCGAAATGTCGAATGTCGATTATTTGACATTCGAACTAGGCGACTGAAATGTCAAATTTTAGAATTCGACATTTTAGCGTTCCAAAACCGAACACAACTCGGTTCGGTTCGAATTTTGTAGTAACTCGGATGTCGAATATTCGACATTCGAACTAGGAGAAAAAATTCGAACAGTTCGGTTTGAATTATATTGCACAGCTCTAATTTCTAGACCAAATCTAGACCTAGACCTCCTCTCAACTCCTTAGACGTCAGTTAGACCTTTTATTTTTCACTCGGGAGGTCTCGGTTATCCGAGGTCACGTCAGAAAATGCTAGTCCGCATAATCCTAGTTGTCCCTCAAGCCTAGTCCGCGTTATCCGAGTTTTGTCGATGAGTTTATTCGATATATCGGTAAAGCTATCGAAAATTATTGTGTTGAGACCTACACAGAAATACAAAAAGCTTTACCTTTTTTCCTGCCTGCTTCTTGTTCATATTTGTTTTTGTTTGTAGCATAAAATTTTTTAATTCAAGTCATTCAAGTTTATATTAGTATAATATGTCTACATTAAAACGCAAGAAAGTTTTGATAACGATTGAAGAAAAATGTTAAGCTTTAAAACGTATAGACAAAGGTGAAACACTAAAAAAATTGCAGCAGAATATGGTGTAGGAGAAGTCACTGTGATCGGCTAAACCTAGAGCATTAAAAAATATTTCAAAATCTGCAATGACAGTTTACTGTAAGAATCAAAAAAGTGCGTGGGTGAATGGAGAACTTTTTAAAGCATGGTTTCATGATGAATTCGTACCCAAGGTAGAAAAAATTTGAAGAAAATGAAATTTTCAAGAAAAGCCATTTTGTTTCTGGATAATACTCCATCACATCCGAATGAGGATCAGCTGTGTAGTGGAGATATAAAACTTTTTTTTCCGCTAAACGTCACTTTATTGATTCATCCTATGGACCAAGGTGTGCTAGAAAATTTTAAACGCAACTACTACAACATTTTTAAAATTATTATTAGAAGCAATAGAATAAGGTAAAGACCTTGTGAACCATTTGAAAAAATTGTTAAAGATGTTATATTTTGGGCTGCTCAATCTTGGGAAGAAGTGAAAGATATAACTTTGAAAAGGTCATGGCGGTCATGGCGGTTACACTGAAAGAAATGAGAGCTGTATGTTAGAAATTTGGTTATGTTTATGAATTTCTGTCAAGTTTTGAGAAACTGTTGAATTTCTCTTATTTTGATTCATGTTCAATAAAAGTATATAGCTATATATATATTTGTATGCATGTGTTTATACAGATACGTATGAAAATACCCAAGGGAGCATCCATAAATAACGTTACACGATTAGGGGAGGGGTGGTGGTTGAAAAATGCAACTGATTGCAACAAGGGGGAGGTGGGTGATTTTGAAATGTAACGTTGCAAAATGTTTCTTAACATTATCAGAGTTAATCTTAATAAATAATTAATATATGAGAAATAAAAAAAATTACTTCATTAATCTAGAAAAATAATATAATTCTTATTTTTGGGGCTATAAGTCATTTTTGCAACGTTATATTTAGGGGGGGTGTTGGTAATTTGCAACTAAATGCAACGAATGGGAAGTCAAAAAACTCGAAAATCAGTGTAACGTTATTTATAAATGATCCCCAAATTGTACGATTAGTTAGTCGAGAGTCAAGTCTCTCAATATAAACACCTCGTGTAACTACTCTGTAATCTCCTCATTTGCATCATAGAATAAATTACTTTGATTAGAATAAAGCCTTATTCATTATATTCTACAGAAACCAAATGTTGATTTTACCTCAATAGTTAGGTTAAATGAGAAATTTAAAAATGAGGAACACTTAACCTATAATTTGTAATATATGTATGTCAGAATTACACGCACCTCTTTTGTGAGCGAACGAAACTAATGTCAAATCTGGTTAAGAGGTTAGTGCGCTTTAGAAATTTTCATCTAGTTCTAATGGTATGGTTGAAATACCCTAACTGTTAGGCTGTTTCTATTCCAGCAATACTATATGAGTAATATAACCTAAGTTATGCCTGCAGGGGAGAGTGGGACAACACGGGGTACTAAAGGTTTAAAGCGCAAAAAAACGAAAATTATCGAATATATACTTTATTATTTTTTTTAATTATCATCTTTGGGAATCAGTCTTTCGTAAAAAGGCGTACAAAGGCCATCTGTTTTTTAAAAAAGCTTATAATTAATAATATTGAAAGAATTGCAAATCTCCCCATCTTACCCTACCGGCGAGTAAGATGGGGTACTAAAAAAAAACTAAATTTTCTGTCGACAAATTTTACAAATAAAGGTTGCATTTTTATCTTTGACATCGACACTAGCACACCTGCTCAAAGCCCATTGGCCGCAGACAGAACAAGCAGCCCAGCCTTCATTTGAGTCTAAATAATAACCATTGCAATAGAGACAAGATGTATTTTCCACTTTACCATCGCTAATTGATAATTTAACCTGACAAACTTTTTTTTGGACACTTTTATTTTATTCAGTCTTGATTTAAGTAGTTTTCTTAACTTCTCTTATTTCTCTTTTCTTTTGCTTAATTTGTGTACCCCGCACGGTGGTCTGAAAGGCGGAAAGATCCGAGCAAAAATGACGACAAAATCGACAAACAGGGTTGTTTTAAGGAAGATTTGGGCATTACAAATCCGTTTGATTTAAAATCCCAGCTGATCATTTAACCCTTAAACCGCACACTGCCGAATCCATCCTTAAACCGCACACTGGGTGTGCGACACCCGGGGACGTTTAAGTGTGTTCTCCAAGCTGGAATAGGATATTATCTTTTGGAAAAATTATCTTATATAGCTCAGTACATTTATTTTGAATGAAAATAGGTTTCATAATGAATTATTTAATTTAATAATTAAAAAAGAGTTTTTTAAAACTACTGAAATTACCTTAAACCAAAAACTGGGTGTCAGACAAGCAGAAATTTTTCGCCGACAACTTCATAAAGTTATCAAATACACAAAGACACTTGACAGACTAATGTCACTCACGAAACATAAATTTAAGTACAAAATGTACCGTCCAATATCAACACATGTTTAATTTTTACGAATTTAACCGAAATATTAGAGTAAAAAGCTAGAATATGGGTGTCGCACACCCAGGGTGCGGTTTAAGGGTTGAGCTAAAAAAGCGTTTTTTAGCAATTTTTTTTAAGGGGGAGGAAATGATTACGGTAAACGAAATTTTTAGATGATAGTGTATTATATTTAAGCTTAACAAGACAATTTCCCCGAGCCATACAATACTGCCATCCTTTTTAAAAAAGACACTATCTACAATTTAGCTCAATCGGAGATATTGAAGGAAACGCGTTTGCATCTGGATCTCTTAATAAAATTTAAAATTTTGTAAACGAACTTATATTCTTGATTAATTCGGACACGCTTTTTTCATTGGTGCAAAAAAAATTATTAATTTTAATTATTTATTAATAAAACTGTAGATAGTGCACATTTTTTATCCGAAAATTATGGAGAATACATGAAAAGTGCACTATGTGGTAGATAGTACGTTTAAAATTGCTTTGTCGGTCCACTTTCCTATTTAAAGCGTCACTATCTACATTATTTTCTAACACAATCCTTAATTTCTGTTATATTTTTATTATTATTTTATATTTTATTTATTATTATATTAAATTTTTAATTTTGAAAATACCGAACAAAAAATCACGAACAATAGAAGGGCTGTTAGTAAAAATGGTTTAAAATAATAACGGGAGCAAAAGTGGAAATAAGTGACTTGAGAGCAAAAACGGGTTAAAATGATTAGGTAATTTATTGATAAATTAATTATATTAATGCTTAAAAAATATTGTCAATAATAAAAAAACTTATCATATTTGAATTAATATTTTGTAATTATTATAATTAATTTATCAAGAAATTACACAATCATTTTAATCTGTTTTTGCTTCTAAGTCACATATTCCACTTTTGCTCCCGTTATTATTTTAAACCATTTTTACTATCAGCCCCTCAATACATAAATTTTATTTACCATTATAACTTTATTTTATTTGATTATTATGTTCTGCATTAAATTTTTATTAAATTAAATGTTAACTTTACAAAAAAAATAATTAAAATTGTTTTTTAATTTGCATTAAATATATGTGTTAATACAAAATAAAAGCTTTATTTGTAAATTATTTTATTATTTTTATTTTATTTTCATAATAAAACTTGTAGATAGTGCTCTCTCCGGGAGAAAGTTAACCAAAGTTCGAAAAAAATATGTACGAAAAACGTCACTATGTACATAGTTCTCTACTTTTGTGACTTTTGAGATCAGTTTACTGACTAAACTATGTACATAGTGCTCGTGAATCAGGATTTCAGGGGTCAAGTGGATTGAAAATCCTGAAAATTTTGTAGATAGGTCGGTTCCTTCTGCAGATAGTGACACTTTAAAAAATATTTCTCGAAAATCTCTGTAGATAGTTTAATTGACCGCTAATTATCTTCTAATCTAATTAAAATTTTCAATTACGAATAGAACAATGAGATTCGTCTTTTCATTACGAATCCAGCGGTATAAAGAACTCATTTTTCATAAAATATTTAGATAGTGCCTTTTTTAAACTGGACGGCAGAATAATCCTTCCTCTTCTTCAGAAAACTTGTTTCAAAATTGATTTTTTGGAGCCTGTAAAGCAGACTACTGCTTTAAGGGGGGGGTAAGGTCTATTCGGTGAAAAACGCATGTTTTTATAATTTTTTTTGGCGATACGCAGAAAGTTAATTTATTTCATCGCATTGCATATAATTATGTAACATTTGAAAAATATTTCTCTAAATTTTAATTTAAAAATATTAAGATCTGAGCGAAATAATAGGATTTTTCAAACTCCTCCAAAAAATCAAAGTGCATCTGTTAAAGGAGATGTTTTTTGAGGTAATGCTGGGAGGATTTTTAAATAATTTTTCGATTTTTCGTAGCACTTCAAAGCCAAAAAGTCGATTTTCGCTATAAAAAATTGATTTATTTGTTATTGTAAAATACGTAATTTTTTATTTTTTAAAAAAAGCTCTAAGGGTTACCTGAGTAATTATGTAAAGATACTGTGTGCAAAATTGCAGAACGATTGGTCAAATAGATTTTGAGATATCGTGAACACGGATTTTAAAAATGCCTAGTTTCAGAAAAATGCTTTAATCAGTAAGGATCAAATGCACAATACTTGAAGTTTGGCATTATTTTTACACGTTGAAATGCAATTTAAAAATTTAGCAATAGGTATTTCTTATCGCACAAGAATCAATCTTTTAAATGGTGTATCGGAAAATATTGCACATTTAAAAACAAACAAATTACAAATGATTTTTTAATGAAGAACATGAAGCCTGGGGTGCTATTCTGTAACTTCACATTCACTTCACTTTCACTTCACATTCACTTCACATTCACTTCACATTCACTTTACATTCACTTCACATTCACTTCACATTCACTTCACATTCACTTCACATTCACTTCACATTCACTTCACATTCACTTCACATTCACTTCACTTCACTTTCACTTCACATTCACTTCACATTGAAAGTGAAAAGTGAAGTGAATGTGGAGTGAATGTGAAGTTAATGTGGAGTGAAAGTGAAGTTAATTGGGAGTGACTGTGAAGTGAATGTGAAGTGAAAGTGAAGTGAAAGTGAAGTGAAAGTGAAGTGAATGTGAAGTGAATGTGAAGTGAATGTGAAGTGAATGTGAAGTGAAGTTACAGAATAGCACCCCTGGACCTACAGAACTAAAGTACTCGTAACTTCGTCAATTTTTGCTTCGATTGACTTGAGATTTTAACACAACATTCTAGAGATATTATTTATTTATTTATTTAATAACATAACGGGACATACCCTTTCGTACATTACGTACTCTCTAATTCTAAGAGTTACATTTGTAACATATAAAAACAAATACAATATGAAGGTTGGCGCTTCAAAAGTTCAAGTTCGGTATAGATGTAAACACCGTTGTAGTGTAATAATAAAAATAAAGTAATATAATTAGACATTTGCTTTTTCCACTGAGTCCATTAGAAAGTTAGTTATTGTAGTGAATCTTACAGTTTAATAGTAGAATATCAAAATAATATTAATAAATGACAAATTTGTATCTCTATCCGAATTAATTTAAAACAATTAGTAAAAATTATATAAAAAATAATATTAAAATTTCTGAATAAAATAAGATGTTTAAAACGGTCCAGAAACTGTAAGAATATATAGAAATTCAAAGAGTAACATAAAAAATGAGGAGGGTATAATACACATTTTTTGCTTAACAAAATGTCATTTTGAGAAATAAATCACAATACTCTAAATAAGTTTAACTAAAAAAAACCATACACAAAAAGTTTGCTGAATACATTTAAACACTGAAGAGAATGATGACAGAAGAATTAATCCAAAACCAGGTGCTGGAGTTAGATTGGCCAATTGTTTACCCGCCTATCTGAAGTGTGAGAGTAGAAGTACGTTTACAGAAAGAGATTTTAATAATTGTGTGGACTCTACGACGAAAAACCAAAGAAATGTTTGCTTCTCCCTCTCGTCGACGCACGGCTAACTGCTCCTTTACTCTCCTAATCTCGTCCCTCTGCATCTTCGTTTTGTCATTCGACAACCATAGATTCTCCAAGTCCGATGAATTTACAGAGTCTCTTTTAGCAGCTACGAACGATCGCAAATTCGCCTGTGCCCTCTCCTCTGTCGCACATACGATTTTTACCGGGCGTGACTTTTGAAAGACCTGCGCATTAGCACCAATTCTGAATGTTCGAATTCCATCAAGATCAGCTGATTTAGTAAACTTTTTAAATTTGTTGCTGACAATTGCTATCAAGGTGTTAGAGTCTGTGTTAGGTGTTTTATCATCAGGAAGATTAAATAGAACTAAGTTACACTTTCTTTCTGACTGATTATGTAATTATTAAAAAAATTCTAAAAAAATGCAATAAAAAATTTTTAAGACCTTACCCATTCCTTAACAGAAAGGTATAAATGTCTATTTACTGTAACGGCAGAGCAGGTCAAAACTGCCCTTAAAATTGACCTAAATTTTGAGTGCAGAGAAGCCTATACATACAGGTTATCCCTTGCAGTCAGGTAATTAGAATAATCGACAAAACATTATAAACTTTATTACAGATAGGGTTTCTTGGGTCGCCAAATTCGAATCCAGGGTTAGATTTGCAAAATTGTTAAAATTCAAAATGGTGGATTTAATAAGGCGACGAATTTTTTTTTTAAATTAAACGGATTTACTAAAAACTTGTTACTCAGGGATTTTTAGCTTCATTGATATCGAATCTGATGTCACTTTTCAAACATTCAAATTTTTAAAAAATTCGTCCGCCATATTGAAGCCGCCATTTTTAATTTTTAAAAAGTAATAGCGGATTCGTAATCAGCAATCCTAAAAAACCCCGAGTAACAAGTTTCAAGCAAATCTGGTGGGTTTTTATTTTTTTTCAACCATCTCAAAAGGTAGTCGATATATTGACAAATGTGACTGAAAGGGTAAAGCCTTAACCTGTACTTGTAGGTTAAAAAATCTTGAAAATGTTGCGTTGGTTGCGGCGATATATTTTTGTAATATAGGTGGATATACGTTAATATTCGTACCAATCCTTCCTGTTAAATTGCATTTTAAAAAAAGTTGAGGTGTAAATTTACACATTTCAGATTGATTTCCCGATATCTCACTTAAATGATCAGCTGGGATTTCAAATCAAAAGGATGTGTAATGTCCAAACCTTCCTTAAAACATCCCCGTTTGTCGATTTTGTCGTCATTTTTGCTCGAAACTTTCCACCTTTCAGACCACCGTGCCCGTCTTGCCCCACTCTCTCCTACCCCATCTTGCCCCTATCTACGAAATTGAAAAAAAAGGTTAATTACTAGGTACAATTTACGATTCAAAAAAAACATATGCTTCCCTTCTTCTGTAACCCTTGCCAATTAGAAAAAAAAATGTATACAGTTCATTAACTGTTATTATTAAATAATAAACGCCTCCTAAAAAAAGTGAAAAAATGACAAGAAAATCGTCGAAAACAGTTTTTTTAGTAAAACAGATAAAAGATTTGTTCTCATGGCTTTTAGGTTTTTTCGTCCTCTTTCCAATGGTGAATTTTACTTTTTAATATTTTAAAAATTGACCCTAATTTTTTATGATTAATATTTAATTTTCAATTTTCCAAAAGTCGGTCCGTTTTATTTGAAAATAAATTATTGCAAACGAAAGCTGAGGTTTTGTCCTATCGGCATGTAAATTTTCAGAATGTCCTTTTTTTGTTTTTGAGTTATTAAATTTCAAAAAATAAATGTCAGAAACATATTTTACAAAAATTATCCCACTACAAGTATGTTCAGAAAAAGTTCAAAAAGTAGCCGTTGTTAGCAAAATTGGTAAAATTGACCCCCCTCCACCGCCTCCAAATTTTCCAAAAAGTCAAAAATGTTTTCTGGGTCACATTTCTACTTGATAGAACATAACATTTCACGTAAAATGCCTCATATGTAACCAGACTAGATCTTTGTTACAAAATATATAATGCAGTTAAAATTAACTATATTAATCTTTATACTCATTCTGTCTGTCACAGTATGAGAGAGAAAGCATGATAAAGAGAAAGAGAGGGAGGTATTGTCTCTCCTTTTAGTTTAGTGTAGGAAGGAAAGAGCGACGAATAGGTAAGATAGTAACGCCTATTTCTTTGGTTTACAGAAGAGCATAATGTTTTCTCCATTCTCCGTGTTAGATAGAAAGAGAGGAACAGAAATTGGTAGGGGAAGGAACAGTAGGGAATTTCACTTTCAAGCCAAAATACGAAAAGGGCGTCTTATTTCCTTATTGGCTAATTATTTTTCTATTCTCACTCACAATCGTGAACATTTGAAAAACCCCTCCCCCCTTTACACTTGTCCACGTGGGCAATGCACATTTGAAAAATATGTAAGTAATTTCTTTTATGTTACACCTGCATTTTAAAAAGTAATAAAGCTCATTTTTGAACATATTTTAAAGCACGAAATTACGAAAATGATTAACGATTAAAATAATAAATAAACACTGTAATTTAATTAAACACTTTATTTTTTTAATTATTATATTGTTATATTAACATCATAGTCAGGGAAACAAAACTTTTTCAGTAAAGTCAGGGAAATGTCAATAAAAAAAATTTTTTTCAGGGAAAGTAAGAAAATTGAGACTTTTTTTCGACTTATAAACAAATCTTTCAAATTAATAAAAATTTGCGTCTAATTTTTTAAAATGCAGTATTTTTAGTATTTATAATTACATATTTCCAAAAATCCAAATACATACGAAAATAATATTTTAGAATTATTTTTAACATTTTGGAAAAAACATTTATATTCAAAATTTTTAATTAAAATTCATCAAATAATTAATCAGTTTATTTAAATTATACAAAAAATCTATTAAGAAATTCAATCCTATTTTCAAAAAATTGCATTAAATTTTTTTAAAAACTAATTCCTATAATTGTTTTATAACAATTATTTAAGATTTAATTATCTTCGAACAATGTAAATAAAATTTTTTGAATATTAACTTTTTGGACTTACTTAAATTTTTGACAAATTATGGTCCTGTTTATAATTAAAATTCTCAAAAAATTTGATCATTTTTATTAATATTTTTTACAAATTCTATTATTTTTAAAAGATTTTACCAAATTTTAATTTTTTGAAGATAATTAAATCTTAAATAATCATTATAAAACAATTATACTAGTTAAGGAAGATTTCGACTATATCAGCAATTAGTGACATCTGTTAGACGTCAATTGAACTCTTTGGTTTAGAGTCAGGTGTTATTCTTAAGATAATTATTCCGATATGGTTGTCGGTAAATAATTATTTTCTTGAATTTAATTTTTGATCTGAAAAAATAAGCTGCGTGAACGACTGCACTGTGCATCTGTGAGGACTCGAACCCCAGTTAATAGCTGCCTTTCGCGGGACTAACGCCTACCAATGGCTTGATCTGAGATTATAAGAAACGTGAACGTCCAGGCTGTGTTGGCATGGTGCATTGGTAGGCGTTAGTCCCGCGAAAGGCAGCTATTAACTGGGGTTCGAGTCCTCACAGATGCACAGTGCAGTCGTTCACGCAGCTTATTTTTTCAGATCAAAAATTAAATTCAAGAAAATAATTATTTACCGACAACCATATCGGAATAATTATCTTAAGAATAACACCTGACTCTAAACCAAAGAGTTCAATTGACGTCTAATAGATGTCACTAATTGCTGATATAGTCGAAATCTTCCTTAATTAAAATTCTTAATCAGCAAATAATTTCCTACATCAATTATACTAGTTTTTAAAAATATTTAAATGTAATTTTTCACTATCAAAATCAAAATAACTTGTACGTTTTTATGTATTGTCTCAATTTTCTTATTTTCCATAAAAAAAAATTTTCCTGACATTTACCTGACTATGGTGTTAATATAATATTATAATAATTATAAAAAAATTAAGATTTTAATCAAATTATAGTTTTTATTTATTATGTTAATGATTAACTTATTAACGCCTAAAAAAATAAAATTCTTATCAAATTTTATTTTATTGAGTGTGCTATTTTCGATTCCAGTGTGAAAAAAAGAATTTCGTTCAACCCAAAAATTAAATATAGCGGTTATATAATTTTAAAAACCACAAAAAAAATTTTTTTTTTAAGTTTGATCATTTTTTACCCTTTATTCCCTTCTCAGTGTATAACGTCTATGGAGGCAAAAATAATTCGTGCCACCAGTGTGTATGACCGTTATAGTGTCATCTAAAAGGAAAATCTTGGTAATAAATGAAATATGAATATCAATGAATATTCTAAAGTTTTGGGGTCGCTTTAAATGCTGATTCGGGCGATTTTGAGGTTTCTAAATCCAAATATTTAGTCAAAATTAAAAAATTTAAAATAGCGGCTCCAAAATGTCTAACGAAAAAATTTAAAATCAGTAAACTTTGAAATTTGTCGATTGCCATTTTGAAACCGCTATTTTAAATTTTTAAATTTTGATTACGCTGATTACGAATTGGATTTTAGTTTCCAATAAGTCAAAATGGCGGATCCAATATGGAACAAAATTTTTATTTTATACAATTCATCTTAATTTTGTCACTCGGTGGTTTTTAAGGTCGCTGATTACGAATACGATGTTTTTTTTCAAAAACTCAAAGTGGCTAATATAATATGGGGAGGAGAAATTTAAAAAAATTTCTATCCACGCTCGCTGGTTGTGAGTCGGCGCAAGTGCTAAAACAGCAGTCAATTGTCAGTGAGCGCTCCTAGGACATTTACAGCTACCTGACTGGTATTAGAACTCCCGAGTAACAACATTAAGGTCAATTGCATAAATTAAAAAGAAAATTCCGCCATTTTAAATTTATGAAAACTTACATCAAATTCGTATTCAGTGACCCTAAAAACCACCGAGTCACAAAATTAAGGTCAATTGCATAAAGTAAAAATTTTTGTTTTATATTAAGTGGGGGAGTCAAAAATTGGAGAAAAATTATCTTCGTGGTTTATTGTCGGCCCCTAAGCTTATACCTCGGCTTATATCATGACTATCAGTAAATCTCGGAGTTAATCATTTGACAAAGAAGGAAGAATACTTCAATAAAAATCATTCTTCTAATGTATAATGAATTCATAATATAAAGTTTTTCTATCGCTGGACTGAACTAACCGAAACAGAAACTATTATTTTGTGATTTGACTTGCTTAGTACTTTAAAACATCAGGCAACACCGTATTTCTTTAGTCGTGTTGCAAGTGTTTAGTATGACTTGTTCACATTTAGTTTTAAGTAAAAAATTGTGTGCAATGTTGCCAGACGTTTAAGCAGCTGTTCAATATACTGTATAAAACATGAAATAGTTTTACAAATTAATTTATTGCAACTCTCACAGGAACCTAATGACACTATTTTTAACAGATATTTAGTCATTATATATCTGTCTTGTAATAAAAAATGTTTCATCAATTTCTTAATGTTAAGTACTTTGTGGTGAGTAAATATGTTTGAAAATGTACTCAATTTCCACAAAACTCAATGTTAACATTAAAAAAAACGCATGCTTTGTAACCGACTTTCAAATTTTTTCCGCTTATAACGAATTCTTGAAATAATACAGTTATCCAGCAAACTGACAATTTAAGGAAATAATAATAAAAAAAATATTATTATATTTATGTCGTAAAACTGCTCAGGATGTTAAAATTAATTTTTGGTTTTCGTGTTTTATGTTTTTTTAATATTCTTCAAAAAAATTTGTAATCTTTTTCTAATATTTAAGAAAAAAAAACACATCTTAAAGTCTTAGTCACATTTTTATACACACACAATGAAATAAGGTCTTGAGTATCATAAGACAAAAGCAGAAATATCGCGCGCGTTGGTCTGCTAGTTATTATAATAATAAATTCAGAAAGTGTTGCACTTTGCTTTAATTTTACGTTAATAGAGAAGAACCCCGGTTATCCGAGCTAATGTAGACCGGACCTATCTCGGATTAAGAGAATATACTCCGATAATACGGACTATTCTATTAACACTATAATTTAACACTTGCAGTTTTTAAATAAGTCTTTTCTACATAAGATAAAATGATTTATTTTAAATTAGCTAATAATTTAAATAATCTATTCAAATAACACATTTTTTTAAGTTAAGTATCTATTAACTAATTATGTAAACATATACATATTTATAACACTTTTTCATTAAATTAAAAATATTATAAGTACGATAACACAATAAAATAAACATCATTTTTTAAAACTATTCTTTGGCGATTCCTTTAAATAAATTTTTTTAAAAATAACCTTCTTTTATAATGAAAAAAATAATATTTAGAACCTTCTTAAACATTAAGTAGCAAAATATAGGAATAGGCACTTAGTAATAATATATCATCAATAGAATTGTAATTATTGACTTAAAAAGCTAATCATACAGGTTTTCTTTAATCAAGAAGAACGTCGATTTTTCGCTGCAATATCACACCACTTTTTGACGTGAAACACATCTGCAGGTGTGGCTTCACTTTGCTGCTGTACATATGCCAAAGCTTGATAGAACAACAAATTCCCCGAGTTTTAATTTTTTTTCAAGAAGTTGAAATTTCAACTTAGGACATTTCACGTAAAACTCCACATATTTGTTATATAATGGTGTTATAGGAATTACAAAAAAGAGATATTATCGTATATCATTGTTACATAATTGTACTAGATTAGTTGTATAAGAGTACTCATGTATTTGTTACAGCGATCAACGCTGACATTTCTCGAATCATGCTTGTAACATACTACAAACTTGTGACAGAACATGTTACATACTGTTACATAACAAGTATATAATCATTACATAATCGTATCAACTGGGACGTGAAAGACAAAATTCTATAAATATATATTGATGGATTTACCTCAATCTTGGTATCCAGAAATTTTTAGGGTTGCTAATTACGAATTTAGAGCCGTAAAAGCGCCTTTGAAATCAAGAGCAAGCGTCGCCGTACCCTTCTTCTTGTGGAACCCTGTCATTATGTCTGTCGCCAAGACTGACGTGCAATCGAGAACAGAACGGCTTCTCCTAAAGCCAAATTGGTAAGCTGGTATTAATCTCATTCTTTCCAGGAAATGTTCGAGCCGACGCTGATCCAATCTCTCCATCTGTTTGCCTGCGTTGGTGGTGAGGGAAACAGGACGGTATCCTTTTCCTGCAGGTTACGGATAAATTTCACAAGTGAAATCTTCCATGATTCCGGGAAACTGGCCGTCATGAAACATTCGTTAAAAAAAATTCCTCAAGTAATACAGTCCCTCGAGCGATAATTTCCCTAATGCCTCATAAGATATTCGGTCCACGCCTGGTGAATATTCCTTGTTAAATGACTCGAGTGCTAATCAAAACTATTCTTCCGAGAATTTTACATTGTAGGGGTTGTCTTCTTCCTGACGTTGAAGAGAGATCTTTTCCGGAGGATCTAATGTGACCTTTTCTGCAATGAGTTCTTCTCTTAGCTTCGCAACATCCTCTGATTGAGGGTCATTGGAGGAGTTCGTAGACGGAGTCCATTTCCCCTGAAATGACTTTACGAGGCCCCAAATCCTCTTTGAGCCCATGCGTTGATTGATTGACATACAAAGTTCTCTGAATGATTTTTCTTAGTTTCTCCAAGAATTCTATTTGATTCCAATTCTAGATAGATATTCAAGTTTGTCACAGAAGGTTCTGAGAAAATGGTGCTACCGTACATATCTATCGACGTCTAGCTCTCAGAGATGCAGCCGAGGGACGAGGAGACAAGAACCAAATCCAGTACGCTGCCCCGTCCTTAACCCCTCCGAACGTCGAATAACCTTCGTTCAATATAATTAAGTTTTTTACCTCTATGATTTCCTGCAACGCTCGTCCTGAGGCATTGCTTCCAAATGGGAAGTAGTACGATGTATGTGCATTCATATCTCCTAATATTATCAGCCTTCCATCGGGGGGAACACCTCCTAGAAAATCCAACCAGTGTTAAGACTGAACTCTCCTTGTCGGCGAAATATATACAGATATTATATAGATTGGACCATGAGGTGATTGTAGTGTACTTTTTGTCGCATCCATGACCTCCGTCCAAGATCCACCAAGAAGTAGGTGGTCCAAGATCATCGATTTTTTAACTTGGATCGAGGTTCCTCTACCTGTACTGGTTCTGTCGCATCTAAATGACGAAAATCCTCTCACGTACCAATCAGGTTGGAGCTAAAATCTATTATAACAATCTCTTTATCTTCATAAAATTATCAATTAATCTAAAATTACATTGACAGGTAATTAGACCTATTTTAATAATTTCCCCCAAATTGAATAAATGAGGGCTACTGTAAAGGATATAAATATAAAATAATTAACAATTTATTTAATTAATATTAATGAGTACAAGGCACTAATTGTTACTTATCTAGGCATGTATAAATTATCTTTATTTGTACTCAATTTAAAATCCCTAGTCTCTCTTATCCCCCTGTTCTCCATCGTAGGCAGACAACGGGTGTGGAGGCGGTGTCTCATTATTACCAGAGACTTTTTCTTGAGAAGCTTAATGTTGGTGATCTTTCTTGTCTTCTCTGCTATTTTCCCCTTCATCGATTAGATTATTATCATTTGTCAATTCCCCTTGGCGGAGTAAACCCAAACTTGCTTTAGATGCGGGACCCAGGTCTTCCAAGCTTTGGTCCATAATCTCCTCTTCACTCAATGAGAGATCTTGCATGTAACTATCACTCAGTGCTTTATCCTGATTCTGTTTATTAGTTTCCGTATTATGCTCTGAATCTGATTTCTGTAAATGATCCGAAGAATTACACAACCTTGGATTAACCCATCCTCTTTCAGCCAGTTTGTTGCGAGTATCTACTTCCGATATGTTATTTAAATATTTCTCCTTCATCACCTTAAATTCGTACTTATAAACCAGACAATCTCTCGATTAAACCTTATGGTCCCCTGCGCAGTTAAATTATTTACCAGTTGATCGAGGGTCATTACAACTTTTGGTGAGATGTTTACCTGCGCAATGCTTACAGTTAGGTACCGAGAATCTACATTGTTCGTTAACGTGACCAAAATGCTGGCATATGAAGCATCTCTTGGGTATATATATCCGGAATAAACGTTTTGTATCCTTTTTCGAGTAATACCTCAGAAGAGAGTAGAAGGTTTGCATCGTCTCTATTCTAGCACCATATCTTTATTTGGTTTCGTCCACTCGTGTAAATCCTCCTGCTTCCTTGAATTATCTGGACAATTAGTTTCCCTACCGCTATGGGGTCATATCTTCCTAAATTCCTGTTTGGAGGATCGTTACTTTCGTTGATGTTCTCTTTGTATTCCGTCTGAACTTGTGCTTGGAAAATTTCGACTTTTTCCAATAATAATATTATTGTTATTATTACGTGTGTTAAATCCTTGTGCATGGGTAGGAGTAGAATTTTTTCTTTTCTTTCTATCTCTACACTGAGAGACCTTCATGTTAGACTGCAGCGCAACTACTAGTTTCGGTGCGCTACGTTCTCAAATTTTGTCGCGTGACTGTCAAAAAGTGAAAGTGAGCAGCGCGCCAAAATAGTGAGTAGGCAGCTGTCAAAAATTTTTGCCCAACACTGAACGAAATTTATTTTAATCAGAAAATTTAAATTATTTTTTAAATCTTGTAAAAAAATTTTGTATAACTGAGAGGCATTTAAATATTGTTCTGTACATAAAGAATGTAAAAATGTCTAGCTAAAGTTAATAACAGATAAATTATTAATAGAAATATTAGATAAAATATCATAAATTTAGTCAATTAGTTAAAAATAAATTTATTTTTCAATAATCCATTTCAATGGTAATCAATTTGTTATTATACCGTACATATTAAGACTTACAAACACAAAAAAACACATGATTTTTACACACACATACTTCAATAACATACATACATACATTTACAAAATATGTTTCGTAGCAATAAAATGAACTTTATTTCGAATAAGAGACAAACAAGGATCTATAAACATTAAATTGTCACATTTTATAAATTTGTTTTGAAAATTCGCCTCAGTCACTACGTATGCGTGAAAGTGTTCATCAAACGATATTTCTTTAAAAATTTTTAACTCGAAAAAAGTATAATTATCTTTATTGAAAATTCTTTCAATTTTTCCGAATTCTTTTTCACTATCTGCTATATCTGTGACTAATACAGTTCCAATTTTATAAGAAATACCATTTACTTTTACTTTTGCATTAGACTCATTTTTGCTTTGAAGATCTAAGTTTTCGTATTCTAAGTCAGTTTCGTCAAAAGTGTCAAGATTAATTAGATCTCTAAATTCTAGAGAATGAAGAATTTGACAATTGTGAAGTGTCTGCTTAATAGCAACAGTTTTTAATAAATTAATCCTATTATTTGATGATAATGCATTCAATTTTATTTGTCGATGAAATGCCTCAAATCTCATAGACGAAAAATGAATGCACGGTCCATTCTCTAATAATATTCTAGGGTAATGCACGAGATTATGAAATTTAGGTTTTAGAAAACCGAATAGGTTTAAATACATTTTCAGAAGATTTTCTATAAGTGATTTCAAATTATTAATATCCGATTTGTTTATACGCGGAAATACTACAATATCAATGATCTGTCGCAGGCATTTGTATAACTCCCAATATTTGTCATCTGTAGGAATTTTGTCACCAATAATTAACCCAAAATACCTAACAAGTGTAAGCATTTCAGACGCTGACAAAATCTACAAACAAAGTTTGCCTTAAAAGACTCCGTGAATCCTAATATGCTGTTCAAACCTAAATTATCGCCTAAAATTAGGACGAGTTGGAATTTGACAGTATGAATTACATTATTTATATTAATTGTAATTCCTACCTCTCGAAGAAAATTAATTTTTTTAATCAAATGTTCAAAAACTTTCGAATTTTCCGTGTTTTTTATCTTTGACATAAAATAAAGTTGAAAAGAATATTGTATTTTACTTAGAAGCAATGCACTGGGGCAAACAGGCAATGGAGGCATAAACTGCGCCAAATTTATTTTCACCTGAATGGCTACCTAATGCATTACCTACTTCTAGATCGTCATAGAACAAGAAAAGGGGTAGTATACAGTCGGGCCGCAGAACTGCACGGTACCCCAGAAATAACCCCTCCACTTGTTTTCAAACTGAACGCTGACGAACTCATCCCTACTATCTAATTCTCATGACCGTACTTGGATATTTATTCTCTGGGATTAAAATTGAGTTCATAGAATTTAAAAATATACGGCACTGAATTTAGTAGCGCCACCGTTCACTGTGGAGTACTTAGAAACTAAAGCCAGCGTGCAGTTTGGCGACAGCGTTCAGTTCGGAGGCCTGACTGTAATTTCATTATTAAGTTGCATTGAATATCTGTGTTTCCATAAATTACCTTGAACAATATTTCTTAAAACCCGTTCTTTTTTATAAAGAGATTGAATATTTTGTATAATTTTAGGAAATAGACCAGGTATTTCTAGAAACAGTTTCAAGGTTTTCTTCAAAGGAACACAAAATGCATATAAATTTTTTTTTTAAAGATCATTTGATTTCCAACCAGATTCTCTTTGAAAGTACTTCCAATTGCAACTTTTTCAAAATCTATTAAACCTTTGCCTTTTAAAATGTTGAACCGTTTTTTCTCTGAAGTCACACTTCCAAACATATTACCATATTTTTTAAAGCATTGTTTTATTTTATCTGCAGAAGTTTCAGTGATCTTTTCTTGACTTAAAATTTGTGAAATTTCACTTTCAAGAGAAGGTATATACATATTTTAAAGAAAATTATGGATAAAAGTAATTACCACTTGAACTATCTTACGAGAAAAAAAAGGTTCACCATATAGGAATAATATAAAAGATATAATTTGATTATATAATAATTGAAACTCCATGTTTGATTAATATATATTTAACAAATTATAAGAATAAAATGTATATAACAATTATTACAACAAGATTTAAAATTTATGTATTGAAGAGTCTGTTAACAAAATTTTAAAAGACTTTATAGTAAAGCCATTTTAAAATCAATCGTCTACAATATTTAAAACGATTAATTTCATGAAGCTTTTAAACTTTTCCTAGCTGCACTACGAATTTACTAACGCTTATTGGGCATTTAGTAGGTTGAAAGAAAATACCATCATCATAGATTAACTTGTGGATAAAATTCCATATGTGTTCACAAGCATACGGCAATGAATTTAAAGCAACTAAACATTAGAAGCAATTTTCAATCGCCTGCAATGGATTAGGAAAAGAATAAGTTTGTTTTTTTAAAACAAATAAGGCTTGGCATATTCGGTCTATTTTACCACAAAAGACTACGTAAGGATGAACAACTTGTTGCTGACATTCAAGCCAAGATTCGTAATTTTCAATCTCAGTCAATAAGTTTTTGCCATACTGAAATAAATTAATAATACAATGATTAATATTTAACATAAAAATTAAATAATTTAAAAGAATAAAGTTTCAGAATTTAAAAATAATTAATAATGAATTTAGATCATATAAATATTAAAAATTCTTTTTTATTTCATTTAATAAAAAATAATAATTTTATATTCATAAAATAGAATAAAATAATGCATAAAAATTACCTCAATATGTAATATAAATGTTATCGAAATGTCATATCTCGAAAAAGAGACAGATTGATTACCTGTCATGTAACAGAATTGTCATTTGACCGACCTGTCATGTAACAGAATTGTCATTTATCCGACCCGACATTTAACCGACTTGTCATTTGACCGACCCATCATGTAACCGAATTGTCATTCAACAGAATTGTCATTTAATTTAATTTAAATGACAATTTAACCGACCCGTCATGTAACCGAATTGTCATGTAACCGACCTGTCATTTAACCGACCCGTCATGTAAACGAATTGTCATTTAACCGATCCGTCATGTAACAGAATTGTCATTTGACCGACCTGCCATGTAACAAAATTGTCATTTAACCGACCCGCCATGTAACAGAACTGTTTCGTAACAACCTATTTCTTGGAAATTTACAGTAATTCAAAGAAATTCATACAAATTTTTATGAAAAGGGTAGTTACAAGACAGTTTTGCTAAATGGCGAGTCGGTCAAATGACAATTCTGTTACATGGCAGGTCGGTCAAATGACAATTCTGTTACATGACGAATCGGTCGAATGAAAATTCTGTTACATGACAAGTCGGTCAAATGACAGGTCGGTTAAATGACAATTCGGTTACATGACGGGTCGGTTAAATGATAATTCGGTTACACGACAAGTCGGTCAAATGACAGGTCGGTTCATTGACAATTCCGTTACATGACAAGTCGGTTATATGACGGGTTAGTCAAATGACAGATCGGTTAAATGACAGGTCGGTTAAATGACAATCCGTTTACATGACGGGTCGGTCTTGTTGAAGACTCCGTCGCGAACTTAAATTAATGTCACGGTTTTCTTACGCTACCAACTTATGTAAATGATAATGAATAAATAAAACTATTAAATTTACAAGCTTGCTATTCCAGATTCATTTCCACGTCATTCTACTAATTTTTAATAATTAGTTGCACAAAATTAATTTAGCGTGCAACAGAAGTGATATAAAAAAGTAACGCTTCAACATATGGTCCTTCGAGCCGGATACAGTTCTCAGTTTACGGTTATCGTGGATTTTATTACAATCTGGATAGTTCTAAAAACAATACATCAAGTGCTCACAAGTGCAGTTTTAGTGACAAGTTCGCGACGTTATTCTGTAACAATTATAAAAAGTTCACTCCGTTGGAGTTAAGTTGCCAATCATTTGACAGTAAATTGTGTCATAAGTTCATCGATGCAATACCATACAAACTCTTAACTGCTGTGGTTCACATCTAATTTCTGATAAGGACACCAATTACATATTGTCAAGTTGCAATCATTATACAACTCTTGATAATTCATTCGAAGGCATTATTTCATCTACCAGTGGGTCTACAAATTGTCATACAAGTATTCGAGGAGATTTATTTTCATGAAGTGATAATAAATCAAATTTCAATTGCTGCGCTAAGGTCAACATTTCCTGAGAAACGTCCTGTTGCTAATCGTCGCCTTCTAAATTGCTGCTATTGTAACTCAACGTTAAAGTCATGTGTACAACGAAGTAGTAAGTAAGTTAGTTAATGAATCACTGATATACTTTTTTAATTCAAGAACAATGCGAGTACAATAAAAATATCAAAATGAGTGACATAGGTAAACTAAAATATCAACGCGGGTCATTAACGCGACAATTAACTATTTTTTCTAAGTTTTTAACATCAAAAGATACTGATATAAATATTGACGATGTCCATGAAGTTCGGGCAAGATTATGAAGCGATAATTAAGTATATATGTATATCTATTACTGAGATGTAACTTGGGTTGCCGGGTTGTGAATTTTGGTGGAAAATGCGCGAATTTTAATGACGTATTTTAAACTGCCTATCGGTGTCTTTGGTCTGTCGTGAAATGTGGGAAGTAGGGAGAAATTCTGGAAAACCGCTGTCGGTTCTCAGGACGATGATTTTGTGTTTCTCACTTCGTCATCGTGCCTCATTTCGGACATAGAGGTCTGTGCCACATTCTCACGTGCCAGCCGCGGACACTGATAGGTAGGAATTCATATTTTATTTTACATTTTAAAGTTATATGTTTTGATTTATTTTTCTTTATCGGTGTTATATATATTATTATTTTTTTTTGTTATCGTATTTGATAGTGTGGCGATTAAATAGTGGGCAGATTATATAATAAAGCATCGAGCAAATTCTCATCCACCAATATTCGCAACCCAAAAAATTCCTCCAAGGAAAAAAGACGAGAGAATCCAGAAACTAATTATCTTGGATTATTAATCAAATTGTCCTGAGGAGTTTCTTTGCCAATTTCACTTCTTGGATTCGAGAGTTTCAACGATTTGCTTTCAAACCCGCTGTTTTTTCCGATAAGTATTTTGTTCACAGTAAAAAGTAAATCTTAATTTAAGAGCTGCCTTAAATTCAACACTGTCTGCTATAATGTTAAAGGATACGAAAAACGTGCGTAAATTCAACATTGACTGTCTTAAAAATGTTGCATCTTAATTTAAGGCAGCTTTCGTGCCTTAAAATAAGATTTTCTTTTTACTGTGTTGCACGTGACGATTTCTTTTATTCTGATTTATATCTATATATTTTATTTACAATCTGATTATTATATTTATATCAATTTATTTCTCTAAATTTGTGTATGTATGTGTATTTTATATTTGTGTGTGTATATATTTATTTGTATTCATATTTGACTATTTGTGATAGACTCGATATTGTTAAAGATTTTATTAATTGCTATGATTTAAATGATTTTTGTAAATGAACTGCAGTTCGCTATATTATACACTTAATTTGCAATTATTTGATCTCTAATTAAAGATTATATGCGCCAGATTAAATTTGATTTCGTTTATTTTCTCTATTAATTTATCATTCATGTCATTTTATATTTGATTCAATTGTTTTTTTCGTTTATATTGTGAAATTTAAATAGTAACTAATTTTGTTAAATAATAAATTGGTTACATTTTGGCGCTCAACGTGGCAGGCACGAAAATTGTTGCCTATTTTCTTATATTTTTAATTTTTAAAGTAAAGTAAATAAAATTTAATTAAATTTGTTTTATGTCCTCGAGATCAAATATAAAAACAAGGTCGCAAGTAGGAATTTTGTTGACGGGTTTGGAGAAAGAAAAACGAAATACAAACAATAGAAATAAACGCGATAAGGAGAATTTATATGAAAATAATATTGTGCGTGAAAATAATTTAATTTTTGAAATGGTTGGAGAGCAAGACGAGATGTTGAATGCGATGAGTATAGAACAATTGAAAGGCGAAATTATTCGTTTAAGGGAGTTAACATTGTTTCAGGGTAATCAATTGACTCAGTTACACAATCAGGTTCGAGACTTTCAGTCTAATCACACGACAAATGAAATTTTGCAGACGTTGACTGAAAGTTTCCGATCTTTTAATCTTGATATAAAACCCCCAAAATTCGTAGAAAACATGAACCCTAATCAATTTTTAAATAAGTTTGAAAAGTTTTGTACGTTAAAGCATATTACGGGAAGTCGTTTAAATTTCTTGGACGGTGTTTTTGAGGGGAGGGCGATAGCTTGGTTCGATTCACAACGAAATGCGTTTGTTAATTATGCTGATTTTAAAGAAAAATTTCTTTTAGAATTTTTCTCGATACCAATTAAAGTTAAAATTAAATCAGCATGGTTAGCAAAACGGTTTACTCCAAACAAAGATACATTACAAAAATATTTTTTAGATCAATTTAATGAAGCGCAGTATTTTTTACCAAAAATGGAAGCATATGAATTGCACTACACAATAGTGCAACAAATGCCAATTCGTGTACGGGAAACGTTAGCAACAGTAGATTTCGGGAGTTTCGATAAAATCTCACAAGCGTTATCACAATTGGACTTAACGTATAATGAAAAAATGCTCAGTCAAAAGAAAAACGTCAATCAGTTAAGTGGGGGGGATGAACAAAATAATACCGCGAATAGAAATAATTCGGAAAATAATCATTTCAAAAACAAATCTCGACCTGTAGGTGTTCAATCAAATTCCCTGTATAAAGTGTGTTGCTGTAAAGAGGGGGAAAATATTTCACGTATATCTCTTTCCCAACCGAGACAAACAGTTTATTCAAAATCTGATTTCAATACTAATGCGTGTCAGGAAAATTATCATTCGAGTTTACCGGATATGAGAATTCCCCCGCCAGGATATTTAAATTTACAATCTAATAATACCAATTCTTTAAACTTAAACTAGGCGCGATGGCATCTCTTCAGTCGTCGCGCCCGCCTGTCTACAATTTTGATGATATAAGCAATAGTGTATGTTGTGACGAGAGTGAAAAAATTGACAAGGGATCGTATAAAATCCCACTATGTCCTCGTTTGACGTTATGTTTCTTATCTGTACCAGTACGAGCTCTCCTTGACACCGGTAGTCAAATCACGGCAATTTCCGAATCTTTTTATAACTATTTAAAATTACATGGAACTTTAACTGAATTTCCGGTGACAAATGTCAGTCTATTTACTGCAATAGGGAAGAAGCAAACAACAATTAAAAAGCAAATTTTGTGTGAGGTCCAGGTGGGAGATGAAAAATATTCGTCATATTTTTTAGTTGTTCCAAATTTGTCAAATATGGTCATTTTAGGTAACGATTGGTTCACGGAAAATGAGGCAAAGATTGATTATAAAAATTTATTGTTTATGATTCGAGATAAAAATTTTCAGTCGCCTATAGTGTCCTTTGATAAAGTCATTTCCGAAACAAAAACAACTGGTCCAGATAATGATATTATTTATGTACAATCGGTAAAACAATCTCGTGATTTAAATGTCGAGAATAATTTTGAAAAAGAAAATGATAGTGAAAAAAGGAAATTAAGAAAATGCGATGAGGTTGATTCGAATGACGTTTTGGTTGATGGTGGTTTTCTTGGTGTGAGTCTCCTTCTGAATGATATACACAGATACGATAAGACGGTAGCCGGGGTGTCTGACTCATTACGGGAGTCTATCGAGCAAACTAACACATATAGAAATTCGGATAGTGCAGATCAAAACAATGAATTGAATGAAATTAGAAATAATATAATTTACGAGACGGATTTAAATTTGGACGAATTAGAAAATAATAATTTTATAAATGAAATCGATATAATGTATGACGAAAAAGAACGCGTAGTAACAAATTCTAATGATTTTATAAAAAATGTTCATATGATTGCGGAATCATTAACCGGATTAACTAAATTAGAAAAGAATCGTTTTATTGAAATGTTATCGAAATTCGAAAAACTCTTTACTGCAAAATTAAGTAGTGCGGATGTAGAGCCGTATCGAATTAGAGTCAAGTCACATACTCAATTTATTCGAAAGACGTACCCAATACCGTTGAAGTTTCGTAATTCCACAGATAAAACCATGAATTCTATGGTAGACGCCGGAATTATAGAAAGAGCGGATTGTTCTTATTGCAGTCCATTGCGCATTATAGTAAAGAAGGACGGATCGGTTCGTGTCTGTCTCGATGCGCGATTTGTGAATGACATAATCGAGTCAGATCATGAATCTCCGCCGTTAATTGACGAATTAATGCAACAGTTTCACGGGATAAATTTCATGACACTTTCTGACCTCGCTTCGGGTTATTGGCAAATCCCTTTACATCCCGATTCTCGAAAATATACGGCATTTCTGTACAACTCGCAAATGTACCAGTTTTGTCGAATTCCGTTCGGATTAAAAACTGCAGGATCGGCATTCATGCGGGCAATCAGTATGGCGTTAGGTGACCGATTTAAAGATTTTTTGACCGTCTACGTTGATGACTTTTTAATAGCTACGCGAGGATCATTTGAGGATCATTTAAATTCTGTCGAGTCACTCTTTACAGTTTTACAAGAGAAAAATTTCACGTTAAGTTTAACTAAATCGCTTTTTTGCAAAGATCAGGTTAACTTTCTTGGATACGAATTAACAAAAAATGGAATAAGGCCTGTTAAAGATAAATTAGAATCTATTTCGAATTTTGAATGTCCAAAGAATCAAAAGCAATTACAGCAATTCTTAGGGATTTGCAATTATTACAGACAATTTACCGAGAGACATTGCGATTTAATTCACCCTTTTCGAGACCTGTTAAAAGGAAAATCAACCTGGAAATGGACGAGGATGCATGAACAAGCTTTTGTTGATATAAAAAAGGCCTTTGTTCAATGCATCAGACTCAGTCATTATATTCCAGATTCCATGTATTATCTTCAAACAGACGCATCTGACCTTGGAGTCAGTGGAATTCTTTTTCAGTATGACAGTGATGAGAACAAACGTGTTGTAGCTATGGTTAGCAGATGCCTAAATGTTGCTGAGGTGAATTACACAACCACGGAGAAAGAGCTCCTGGCAATAGTGTATTCAATCACGAAATTTAGGATGTATCTGTCCGGCCAACCGTTTGAGATCATCACTGACCATAAAAGTCTCACTTTTTTAAATACAACTCCATTTTTAACATCTCGATTGGTTCGATGGAGTATATTTTTGCAATCGTTTGATTTTAAGGTTTCGCATTGTAGGGGGAAAGAGAATGTAGTTGCCGATTTTTTAAGTAGAAATCCAAGGGGTAAATTTGAGTCGATTCAGTCTAATGATTTGTCCATTGATGTTCTTGCATGTAACGAATGTGATTATGAGAAAATAGATGTGATGTGTGAGCAAATAATCCTGAAAGATGAAATTAAACAAGAATTAAAAAATTTGTTGACATTACAAAATAATGATCCATATATCAAAAATATAATTGATAAAATTAAAGCAAATCAACATCTGGATTTTTATACTATACGAGAAGATGTGCTGTTTCGTAGAGACGCAATACTAGATTTGTGGCAAGTCGTTATCCCCAGCGAACTTGCTAACAAACTAGTTGATTGTGTTCACTCGAAACTAGGGCATCCTGGTGTGTATAAGACTATGATGTATTTGCGTCAACATTATTATTGGCGATATATGAATCGAGAGATTAAAAATTTTGTCTTGAGGTGTGATTTATGTCAAAGGGTGAAGTATAATAATGTTAAAATGGAGGGAACATTTAATATGGTCAAATCTAATGCACCTGGAGATTTAAAATGCGTGGATTTTTATGGTCCTTTGCCACGATCAATTGGTGGTCTAGAGTATGTTTTTGTTGTCATGGATATGTTTTCAAAATACGTTAAGCTGTATCCGATTAAGAGGGAAAATTGTGAAACTATCTTACGTAAAATTTTTGAATCATATATTCCTGAAATGGGGACACCAAGGAGAATACTAGCGGATCATGGTACTCAGTTTACCACTCCAAAGTGGAGTACAAAATTGCGGGAGGCTGGGATACAGGTCGTGCATTCATCCATTCGACACCCGAAAAGTAATCCTGTGGAAAGGGTTATGAGGGAGCTCGGTAGACTTTTTCGTACCTTGTGTGCTGATAAGCACACAAGGTGGGCCAAGCATATTCAGGACATTGAGTTTCTTTTAAAAATCACTTCACATCATAGTACAGGTTTCGCTCCTAGTGAGTTGCATTTCAATAAAAAATCTTACGACCAGATTAGGGATATAGTTAGTTTTCCTGAGGATTCAAATTCGACTAAAGAATCAAAAATTCTATTGGCCCGTGATAGAATACAGAAAAATTTTAATAAAAGATTGCGTACTCAAAAAACATCGTCCAGTATTGTTTTAAAAGAAAATGATTTAGTTTTACTATTGGTTCCGAAAAAATCCGATGCTTTTAAGAAAGTAACGCACAAGTTTTTTCATATTTATTACGGTCCCTATTTAATAAATAAAGATTTTGGCAATAATTCATTTCAACTCGTAGATGTGAATGATCGAACGAAGATCATTGGTAATTATAATCGAACAAGTTTGAATAAATACTATAAGCCTGACGACAGTGACTGAGTCAATTTGACGACATAGAATGTGTGACTTGGTATTTTATAATAAATATTGTAATCGACGAAATATTTGCTATGTTGTAAAAAATGAAAAAATGTAGAAGTGTAATTATTGTCCGCTATTCAATAATTGGTATAACGAACAATAGGGGGAAAATGAAGCGATAATTAAGTATATATGTATATCTATTACTGAGATGTAACTTGGGTTGCCGGGTTGTGAATTTTGGTGGAAAATGCGCGAATTTTAATGATGTATTTTAAACTGCCTATCGGTGTCTTTGGTCTGTCGTGAAATGTGGGAAGTAGGGAGAAATTCTGGAAAACCGCTGTCGGTTCTCAGGACGATGATTTTGTGTTTCTCACTTCGTCATCGTGCCTCATTTCGGACAGCGGGGTCTGTGCCACATTCTCACGTGCCAGCCGCGGACACTGATAGGTAGGAATTCATATTTTATTTTACATTTTAAAGTTATATGTTTTGATTTATTTTTCTTTATCGGTGTTATATATATTATTTTTTTTTGTTATCGTATTTGATAGTGTGGCGATTAAATAGTGGGCAGATTATATAATAAAGCATCGAGCAAATTCTTATCCACCAAGATTCGCAACCCAAAAAATTCCTCCAAGGAAAAAAGACGAGAGAATCCAGAAACTAATTATCTTGGATTATTAATCAAATTGTCCTGAGGAGTTTCTTTGCCAATTTCACTTCTTGGATTCGAGAGTTTCAACGATTTGCTTTCAAACCCGCTGTTTTTTCCGATAAGTATTTTGTTGCACGTGACGATTTCTTTTATTCTGATTTATATCTATATATTTTATTTACAATCTGATTATTATATTTATATCAATTTATTTCTCTAAATTTGTGTATGTATGTGTATTTTATGTTTGTGTGTGTATATATTTATTTGTATTCATATTTGACTATTTGTGATAGACTCGATATTGTTAAAGATTTTATTAATTGCTATGATTTAAATGATTTTTGTAAATGAACTGCAGTTCGCTATATTATACACTTAATTTGCAATTATTTGATCTCTAATTAAAGATTATATGCGCCAGATTAAATTTGATTTCGTTTATTTTCTCTATTAATTTATCATTCATGTCATTTTATATTTGATTCAATTGTTTTTTCGTTTATATTGTGAAATTTAAATAGTAACTAATTTTGTTAAATAATAAATTGGTTACAATTAGAAAAGTTAGAAGGTCATTTACAAGTGTTTGAAGAACTGCATTTTAGAATTATATCTCTTGATGACGATCCTTCACAAGAAACATATCGCGATGAAATATAATGCGAACTGCTAGGAAATTCATTCGAGATAATGATCCTTCTTTTTCGGTAGGGTCGCCTGAAATTGCTCCAATCGTTACTGGTAATGCACAAAATTTAGTAACAAATTTATCCGAAATTTTATCTGTAAATCATCCAACAAATTCAAGTATGAACGTGCGACTTCCAAAAATCGACTTGCCTTCGTTTAACGGTTCATATGAAACATGGATGTGTTTTTATGATTCATTTAAATCAATGGTACATACCAAAACAAATATCTCAAATATAGAAAAATTACATTATTTGAGATCTTGCTTAAAAGGGGAAGCCGCAACATTCAAATTCAACGAAAGAATCACAATCTAATTCAAAAAACGGTTCCTTTGCGGTAACTTAAAAAGCTGAATATTGTAATTTTTGGAAGGTTTCTCATAAAATCCATAATTGCGAGAAATTTCTAAAAATGACAGAAGTAGAAAGATTACAATTTGCTAAAAAGGAAAAACTTTGTTTCAATTGTCTTCGTAAACGACATACGGTTGAAAATTGTTTTTGCAGCCCTTGCAAAAAATGCAATAATAAGCACCACACACTCCTACACATTGACAACTCAGATACAAATAACGAACAAACAGTAGCAACGAATAATTTACATGTAAACATTTCAAGTCAAGTTTTGTTAGCTACTGCTCAAATTTCATTTCTGGACAATAACAAGAAAAAACAAACAGCGCGTGTTCTTCTTGACAGTGGTTCTCAAGCTCATTTTATCACAGAACGATTCGCAAAAATTTTTAATTTAAAACGTAAAAATGTTAATATGCCGATAACCGCGTTATATCAATTAGAAACAAACATTAATCACTCAGTTGAGACAAAAATCCTATCTATGCGTGAAAATTATGAAGCGAATATTTCATTGTTAGTCGTGCCGACTATTACAAATTCGTTGCCATCTCAACAAATTGATTCGAGAAAAATCAAAATTCCACCTAATATACCACTAGCTGATCCGACATTTTACAAATCTTCTGAAATCGACGCTCTTATAGGGGCAGAAATTTTCTTTGGCATTTTATGCTTAGGGCAAATGAGAATCGAAAATCAACCAGCTCTTCTTCAAAAAACTAAATTCGGCTGGATTACTGCAGGAAATATAAGTACACTTCCATTCAATCCCATAAAAATTGCGTGTAACGTTATTTCTAATCCGTTAAATAAACAAATAGAAAAATTTTGGGAGATTGAAGGAATTCCTGATAGAACATTTATTTCAAGTGAGGAAGCAATGGTAGAAGAGCATTTCTTAAAAAACACAACACGTGATTCAACCGGAAAATATATCGTGAAACAACCCTTTAATGAAAGGATTAACAATCTTGGAGAATCGTACCCTTTGGCTTTAAAACGCCTTTATTCTATTGAGCGAAAATTCAAGAAAGATTCTCTATTTAAGCACAATTACTCGACATTCTTGAGTGATTATTTAAAGTTAGGTCATATGTCGGAATTAAAAGAAACCAAGTTCTATGAAAGAGGATATTTTCTTCCCCATCATGCTGTCTTAAAAGAAGACAGTGCGACTACAAAATTACGTGTCGTTTTCGCCGGTTCTGCAAAAACAAGTACACACATATCGTTGAATGATACTATAATGATTGATCCCACTATTCAAAATGACATTTTTACAATTTTAACTCGATTTCGCATTCACAATTATGTACTATTGGCTGACATTAAAAAAATGTATCGTCAGGTACTAATACATGAAGATGATAGATCCTTCCAAAAAATTCTCTGGCGCGAAAACTCAAATGAACCTGTAAAAATTTACTCTTTAAACACAGTAACTTACGGAACAGCTTCTGCTCCTTTTTTATCCATTCGTACGTTACAAAAAATTGCAGAGGATAATGTTGACAAATATCCTCTGGCAGCTCAAGTTGTTAAAGACGATTTTTATGTAGATAATTTAATGACAGGTAGGGATACGTTTTCAAATGCTCTTAAACTCAGAGATGAAATAATTGAGATATTAGATCTAGGCGGTTTCAAATTACGCCAATGGTCCTCAAATGATCCTAACTTAATTGCTTTATTACCAAATGAGGTAAAGGACGTAGATTTGTTAAATGACCCATAAACATCGATTAAAACTCTAGGAATTCAATGGAATGCACAAAAAGATATATTACTATATAATAGTCGTCATTCAAATGCCCAACACATGTCACAAAACGTAGTATTCTTTCACAAATTGCTCAAGTTTTTGATCCTAGCGGACTTTTAGGTCCAATTGTCGTTGTAGCAAAATTAATAATGCAAAAATTGTCGCAAGAAAAACTTGATTAAGATGAGTCTGTTTCTCAAACAATCTACACTCAATGGATTAATTACAAAAATCAATTGTCATTATTGAATCGTGTATCTTTCAAACGACAAGTAGTAATAAAAGATTTTGTAAATGTCCAATTGCATGGTTTCTGCGATTAAAGCGAAGCTGCTTATGGGGCATGCATTTATTTCAGATCAACAGACAAAAACAACGATTGCATTTCTCGTTTAGTATGCTCAAAATCCAAGGTAGCTCCTTTAAATTCTAAACTCACAATTCCAAAATTAGAATTATGTGCAGCCCTATTATTAGCAAAATTGTATTATACAGTCAGGTCAATATTGGATTAATACCCAACCAAGTGCATTAAAAACCTTTGTTGCCAACAGAGTGTCAGAAATTAGATCAATTACACCATTTTCTCAATGAAAACACGTTTCTACCAAAGAAAATCCCGCAGATTATCTCTCAAGGGGACAAGACTTAATCACGTTCACCAAAAATGATACCTGGAAATGCGGCCCCGAATGGTTAATTCAAGACAATTCAATGTGGCCAATTTTCCCCATACAAAAGGTCCCTCTCATTGAACTTCGAAAAACTACTGTTTTAAAAATTGTAGTGAATGATTCTTCATTCCTTGAAAGATTTTCATCTTTTACCAGATTAATTCGCGTAATTGCACTTTGTATAAAGTTCGCAAAATTTTGCCTAAAAATGAAAAGCAAGTCCAATCAAATCACAAAAAATCACTACGTGACTAATTTGATAATTCAGCATTATCACAAACTTTCATTGCATGCTGGGATCCAAAACACACTTTATCAAGTCAGAACGCGTTATTGGGTATTAGACGGAAAAAACACAGTTAAGCGAACAATCAATTCGTGCGTAAAATGTTTTCGATTTAAAAAAATGAACACGCAACAGGTTATGGGTAATTTGCCTAAGAATCGATTGGTTTAATCAAGACCATTCTTGAATACAGGTGTTGACTATTGCGGCTCCTTTTTTATAAAAGAAAAGAAAAACCGTAACCGAAATAAGGTTAAGGTCTATGTAGCAGCATTCGTATGCTTCGCTACGAAGGCAATTTACTTGGAAGTTGTAAGCGAATTAACTACTGATGCTTTTTTAAGTACTTTAAAAAGATTTTTTGCAAGAAGAGGAAAAACTCAAAATATTTACTCTGACAACGGGACAAATTTCGTAGGTGCAAACAAAGAATTGCAGCAATTGCACGCATTAATCGAAACTGAAGGTGACAAGGTCTCCTCAAAGCTAGTAAATCAAGGTATTAAATGACATTTTATTCCTCCTCGATCACCGCACTTTGGCGGTTTATGGGAATCAGCTGTCAAGTCATTTAAAAGACATTTTTTTCGCACAGTAGGAAACACACTAATGACCTTCGAAGATTTTAACACTCATGTTATTGAAATAGAAGCTATTTTAAACTCGCGCCCTTTGACACCAATGTCTGCAGATCCTAATGATCTTATTGCGTTAACTCCAGGTCATTTTTTAATCAGTGATTCATTAACAAGTTTCCCTGACGTAAATCTTTCTAAAGTTACTACCAATCTCCTTTTAAACTGGCAACTCATTCAAAAATTAAAACAACATTTTCGGCAAAGATGGCATAAAGAATATCTAAATGAATTAAATATCCGGAAAAAATGGAATAAAAAGGGTTTAGAAAAATTTACTGTGGGTGCAATGGTATTAGTAAAGAAAGACAATTTACCTCCACTTCAGTGGAGTATAGGACGAATTGTAGAAGTTCATTCAGGCAACGATGATATAGTAAGAGTAGTTAGCATTAAATCAATAACGGGAATTTATAAACGTTCAATTAAAAAGATTGTACTACTTCCTATTGAAAATTAAAATTTTATTACTTGATAATAAGCGACTCAATGGCGGGCGGTATGTTACGTTGTAAAAACTTAGTAAAATCTGTTCAAGAAGCAGAAATATTGGGAATTCTAAAAATGTGTATTAGATTACAACCATATAAACTTTCTAATTTTAAAATCTTAATCCCAGCAATACTCTGTAACATCACGTTCGAAAGGTTGCCCATCATAAAAAGGGACAACTAAATCATAAAAATAGATCCTTGCAAATTTTTATAGTACCTAGGCTCCGATATTCAAGATAACCATCGCTCAACCGTTTTTCACTATCACTTGTCTGTCTCCTCCAATTTCAATAGAATTTTGAAAACCAATCAAATGCCTTAATTTCCTGACACTCCCTTATTTTTTCCCTTTCCTAAAAAATTTCCTCAAATTCACCACTCCAAACTGCAATAGAATTTCAGAGATAAAATAGATTCAAATGAAACGTCTTGTTGAAGACTCCGTCGCGAACTTAAATTAATGTCACGGTTTTCTTACGCTACCAACTTATGTAAATGATAGTGAATAAATAAAACTATTAAATTTACAAGCTTGCTATTCCAGATTCATTTCCACGTCATCCTACCAATTTTTAATAATTAGTTGCACAAAATTAATTTGGCGTGCAACAGAAGTGAAATAAAAAAGTAACGCTTCAACAGAATGAAATAATAATTATTGGAGTTAATTAAATGGTATTTGAACTAATAATTTCAGTATTTGATTTAATTAAATATTTAATTGATAATAGTCAAGTAATCGGTTATTTGAATCAAAATAAATTTTTTTTCATTGTCATATATAACAAAAAAATTAATAATAATTTTTGGTTTCAAATTTTAAATTTATAAAATTTTGTATACATATCTTTTTATGTATAGGAAGTCATAACTTACTTGAAAATTATCGGATCTTGTAATAATTCATTAACGACTATAACTTCTTTAAGTCTGATATAATCCAAAACTTTCATTAACTTATATTTTCCTAAGATCATTTGTCCTACTAAATTATTTTCTTTGTTTAAAAATATAAACAATTCATTATTTACAAACATAACATCTGTAAATAGTATTTTGTTATTAACAGCGAATATTTATTTCATTTTTTTAATAACCGTTTAATTTACAATACTTAAAACAAAATTAGCTTATTAAATAAATAATTATTTGCTTTATTATTCCTTCAAAATAAAATTAAAAAGAAAAAAATAAATAAAAAATATATGAACAAGAATAATACTATTAAATAAAAAATAATAAAATAAAAATATCAGCTAACGTCACATACTTTCATATTCTGTGCATTCGATTGAATTTGCATTCTGTGTGCACAAACGTTTATATTATTTTGTACACTACTTCTATCGTCGTATAAACTTCTTTTGGATCCGTTTGGATCGAAACATTTGTTTTTCCACATTTAATTCTGATGAAAAGTGTGAATTTTGAGGTGATTTGTTATATTACAATATTCATCCTCAAAACAACCACCTGAACAACGAAAATACATTTTTAAATATCTACAATTTCAATTTACCGATTTCTAAATTTGATTAAAATCCGATTTTTAAACAATTTTAAAATTGATAATTATATATGTAATATTTAATAAAAATAATACAATACAGAACAATAATATTAATAATAATAATAATAATTCTTATTATTACTTATAATTATAAATATGTAATAATTATTATTATTATTAAATAATTAGGTGCATTTGAAAAACTAATGTTATTATAGAAAAATAATTATATTAAATTATTATTTTGGTACTTACTTTCAGAACTTTCAAACGAATTCATCGAAAAATGCTCACTTTATTTTCTTTCACTAATATTTGAATGTCATGGCTATTTGACCTAAGGGGACAACAGGACAATAAACAAAACCAAACCAACCACTAATATTTGACAGTATGGCACAGCTTTCCCAAACGTTTGTTCTGTCACTGTCCCAACTCTATAGTTAGCTATTGCCCCCCACCATTGTTCCGTAGCTGACTAATTTTTGGTCTGTCACGCACCCAAAATTTTACCGCAGCAGTCCAAAAGTATAGTTTCATAGCTTGCCGTCAGAATGGGCAGCAGCAAAACATCGAAAGTCTGCTGCTGACCCAAAGGTCTCTCAGTCTACTTGAAGGTGAAGAAATATTTTTACTGGATTCTGGTGACCCTGAGTAATCTCTTTTATTATTTTTATTATCTCGTAAAAGATTCCCTTCTGCCATCCCCGTTTTATCTTGTAATTTACCTTGTAGTTTTAATTTTTCAGGCAGCTTGGATGTCACTTCTCTGAGTATATCTGAAGAAGACTTTAGTGAGGACGTTTACATGGCTGAGCTCGGCCTCAAAAAAGATGTATCTGTGTTCTGACATTGTTGTGATGTTGGCCTGCTGTAGCCTCCTCTCGAAATGTAATTGGCGTTACTGAGGTTAAGCTGTTGTGAATCTCGTTGATTATCTTTCGATAACTGCTCCATAGTCCTCTCGCTGACTTCTTTATTGTTGGCGTTCATCTTCGTGTTTTGTGAAAATTTAACTCAACCTACCTTTACCTTTCTATGTAAAGTGCCTTATTGCTGAAAAATAATTATGCAGTAAACATACTAATTTAATCTAGGAATACTTCATAAACTAAACTTTTTACTTAATTCTAATTTTAATTTAAGGATATAATTACTTGTTTATTAAAGCTTACTCATAAATGTTTAATGTAGCTTCTGTAGATCTCTTCACGGTAGTAATTACTAGTTAGCCAAAATACTTATAGATTTAGGCGGGGATTTTTTTTTTTAATGAGTGAATAAGATTACCTATGGTCCCGGACATAACACAATTTTTAAGCGATTATTATTGAAATTTTTCAGATAGAACATTGGAAACCCTTGTTTTAAATTATGAAATTGAAGCAAAAATGTCCCTAGAGGAAACTAATGCAGGCAGAAAGATATCAATTTCGAATATTTTAATATATTATAATACCATTCAGGTGTGTAAATAATTATTAAGCCGACATCTAATTTGATTTTATAAAAACTTTCTTTCGCAACACTCTTGAATTTCAAGACCAAAATTAACGTGTCTCTATGAAATAAATTCCTTGTGCAATCCAACCAAAATAGTACATATGGAAAAATTAAAATAAAATGAAATTAATTCCAGCCTAGCAAAAACCACTCGAGATACAGACAACTCAAGTACAAAAAGTTAAATAAACCCAAAGAAACAAGGAAGGTTAAGAAAGGTAAATAGACAGGTCTTACTTGTATATGTTGTGGTCAAAGTCCGGAGTGAGGGCAATCCGCGGAATGCCCGGGCACTTCGCAGTTTGCCCAGGCTGTTTTGGACAAAGTCCGAAATGCTGATTTATTTCGGGCTTTGACACAGTTCCTGCCGGGCAATCTGCGAAGTGCCCAAGCAGCCGTGGGCAATGTCACCAAAATCGTTTCTTATGAATAAAAAATTTTTATTTTTATTAAAATACAGTTTTTAATTGTTTAAAATGTTGGAAATGTAATTCTTTAAGCATCCACTAAATTAAATTTAAAATTTATTAATTATCTTTTTCATATAAAATACGAAATCATGATATTATAGGCTTGTTTGTATTCCTTCTTTTGTATTTAGCATCTATTTGATTGCTGTGTATTGTTTTTGAAATATAAAGAAAAACGTCATCTTTTTGTCTATCCAATTTATGAATAAAATTGATTTGATTTTCGAGACTTATTTTGAATTATCGTCAGTATAATTATTGACGAGACAAGCGAAGGTGCTTAAAATAAAACTAATATTATAATCATGAGTGACACAGTAGTAATTAATAGTGAGGCCGTTGATAATTTAAATGAAAAAGAGAAAATGAAAGAAAATTTTTATGAACAAGCCCTTCCGTCGACAAGGGCAAAGGTGATTTGCGAAATTTAATTGGAATTGTAATGGAGGTAACGACAGACGGTTTATATAAAATAGGCACTCGCCACGGCATAATTCGTTCCTTGTATTCCCGAAATCAATTTTCTCCGTGTGAAGAAAAATTTTTAAAATTGACAGAAATCCCACAAAAAATGGTTTCAGTTCGACATATTAATGGTGAGGAGTCACAATTTGGACTACAAGGATTTGTTAAATGCAATTGCACAAAAAAATGTATCAGTATGGCTTGCAAGTGTAAAAAAAATAATGTTATGTGCAATTCCAAATGCCATAATTCCAATCCTTGTGCCAATAAATAATTTTTTTTTCAATTTCAATAACAATTTTTAATTTTAAACGCAAAACATTTGTTTGTAGTAATTTTTGAATAATTTTGTATATTGTGAATTTAATAAAATATCTTCGATGCAGAAATTTTATCATATTTTAATTTAATTTAAAAATTAAAAAAAATTTATTTTTCAGATATTAGATATCATTGCTGGACATTGCCCGCGGCACGAACTGTGTCAAAGCCCGAAATAAATCAGCATTTCGGACTTTGCCCAAAACAGCCTGGGCAAACTGCGAAGTGCCCGGGCATTCCGCGGATTGCCCTCACTCCGGACTTTGACCACAACATATACAAAAGCTAGTCCGCTTATGTTTATGTTTATTTTAGGCTTAGCTGTTGATCCATTGCTTGCTAATCAGAGAATATACTTTCCTATCTTATTTATGCCCCAATAAAATTAATAAGATAATTATTACCTCCAAATATTCTTTCAAGATTGGAGTACTTTTAGTAACCCCCTATTTATTAATGCATTTTTCAGCAGGATTTTGTTTCTCACTTGAGTATTGTATTGTCACTTTGGGGAATTACACTTGTAGTATAGTATCTCATAAATTGACGATTATGGTAGTTTATATATATATATGAACCAAATTTCGATTTCTCACAGATCTATTCACTGTTTAAATCTTTCTTTAAATATTTAACGCATTTAACCACTTTACATTTAACCTCCTTAAAACTTTAGGCGAAGGTAAACCATGCTTCGCCAAACCAAAATTTAACACATTATAAAACGTCTAAGCAGAGCTGCCAGGTACCCTCGCCAAACGCAAGTGCGCATGCATCGCGCCTCTAATTTTAATTAGTAAACATTTGCGTTTTTATTTAAAATGCCTTGTAAACTAAAACATTCAAAAATTTCCATCAATTAAAATTAGAGGCATGCGCACTTGCGTATGCCAGGTGAGAGTACCTGGCAGATCTGCTTCGCACTTGGAACAAAATTTTTATTTGTGTTTCTTTGAGAGTCGAATTCCTCTTCAATTTTAATTCTCAAAGTCTCTAGAGATGGCAAATCATCACGCGAGGAAATCGCACAACGAAAGTTTTTATAGCTTTTAGGCAAACTGCGAAAAAGCATTGCCGCGAGTAAATCTTTGTCAATTTTAACGTCCGGTTCTGACAATCTATCTACGGTATCGAAAAGGATCTGGAATATTCCCGAACATCGTCGTCTTTACTCATTTTTAAAGACATCAACTGATTTAATAACGCCGCTTTTCTTATAGGACCCTTGGATTGGTAAATACCCTGGAGTTTAGTCCAAAATTTCTCTTGTGGTAGTGCTATTCTTTATCTGCAATATCTCGGAAGGACTCATCGCCAAAATAATAGCAGATTGAGCCTTCAAATCCGCCTCCACCCATCGTTCCGCTGCTTGCTATGATGCTGCGTCTCCTTCCGTAATCTCAGGTTTCACATTAGTCCCATCTGCATAACCCCACGAACTATTTTTAATTAAAATCGCTCGCATTTTGATTCGCCCGGCCTCGTAATTATCCTTGTTTAACACTTCGAACTTTACACCGCCGCGTTCATCTTTCGACTATGTTTTTATAAAACAACACTAACCTCAAAAACAAAGATTTCACAAAGATTTGACTCCACGTTTCTTTTTACATCGCCCCTGGGTCCATAACCTGTTAAGGGAAATAACCGGCATTCGCAATATAAAAAATAAACTAACTTACACGGAGAATACAGATTTATTGTGAAAGATCGAATTAATTAAATATGAACACATGAACAAGCTACAGAAACACATTTCAAGCTATAAAAACACAGGTCCGCGCTGTATGTTGCCTCGCGAACACATGTGACCAAGATTAGACTGAAACGTGTGGCTAATTAAACAGGTGGAAGAAAAATCTAATGACAATCTTCCAATACCAGCAAAGGACTTAAGGGGACACCCCACCTTAATTTTGACCCCTTTAAAATAAAATTATTAAACGAGGTAATATTTTTTTTCTTGCATCATTTTTAACCTGAAAACATATAAGATGGTCAAAAATATTTCATTTTAATTTTTGAAGAGGTTAGAATTTTTTTCTTCTAACCTATTGCATATTATTGCAAATCCATGCGAAAAGTTGTTTAGAATAGTAAAATATGCATGGAAAAAAAATTTCGTTAAAAAATATTAAAAACTGTAAGAGAAGATCGATTTTTAATATTCAAATCTTTAAATTTTGCCGAAATTTCGGAAGTCCTGAACCTTTAGTTTTTTCCAATTTGATGTTCTGAGTTGAAAAAACTTCGTTAAAATTGACGATTAGCTCATTTTCATGGTAAAAACTATAAAAATCATGGCTTTTTGCATTTATTTCGGTATATATAAAGTATACCATAAAAGCTTCGGACTATGATTTTTATAGAATTTACCACGAAAAAGAGCTAAATATAAATTTTAACAATGTTTTTTGAATAACATCATCAAATTACGTAAATTTACACAATTTGGAAAAAGAATTAAAGATTTAAGGCTTTCGAAATTTCGGCAAAATTTAAAGATTTGAATATTAAAAATCGATCTTCTCTTACAGTTTTAAATATTTTTTAATGAAAATTTTTTTCCATGCATATTTTACTATTCTAAACAACTTCTCGCATGGATTTGCAATAATATGCTATTGCATATTATTGTCAGAAGAAAAAAATTCTAACCTCTTCAAAAATTAAAATTAAATATTTTTGACCATCTTATATGTTTTCAGGTTAAAAATGATGCAAGAAAAAAAATATTACCTCCTTTAATAATTTTATTTTAAAGGGGTCAAAATTAAGGTGGGGTGTCCCCTTAAACAACCAGTGTCGAATAATTACAATAGAAAAAGCACAAGAATGCCCATGAAGCCAGTGAAGAATTATGAAAGATTTTGTGATGCAGCTAATGTTTTATCTTAACTAAGTATTGAATTACTTATAGTGCAATAGGGCTGCAAGGCTTTTTTACTAAGAAACTATATAAAATGTTGAAAACGGAAAAGACTGAAAATAAGTATTTTTTGTTTAATTAATACAGCCAAAGTACAAAGAAGTAGTCAGTATTAATATTTCGAATTGTTTCTATTTGTATTTAAGAAAAACGAACTATACGTAATCTTAATAATTGCAAGGTCGGAATACGAATGCAAAAACAATATATAAGTATCACAAAGGGATTGCTAGAGAAAGTAGGTTCTGAAATCAATAATGAAAAAAGTGCTCTGATGTCCACACAAAACTGTATGTTCTAAGGTTTTTCTATTAAACAGCGTATCGTTCTCAGTGGGACATCAACAAGAAAAGAAACCGTCTTTTGAACCCCTTGCAAAACATTTTTGTAAAAAGAAATCTTTGAAAAAGAGAGACCTTGCAAGGCTTTCAGGCACCTTAATAGCAGCGTGTCCAGCAATTTCCTTTGGCTGGCTATACACGAAACGATTAGAGAGCAAAAAATTCCTTGCAAAAAAAAATCTAACAATGATTTCAACAAAAAAATGACCGTCACCGATGACGTTACTGACGACATAAAATTGTGGATAAAAACGGTGAAATCAGCAAGTAACCCAATATGAACAAATTCCTATCAAAAAGTAATCTTTTCAGATGCATCTCTGTCAGGTTTTGACAGTTTCTCTAAAGGAAAAAAAGCCTATGGCTGGTGGGATGAAGAAGAAAAAAAGACCACATAAATTACCTGGAGTTAATAGCAGCATTTTATGGAATTAAATGTCACGCTAAAAAATGCGACGACTGCTCAGTCCTGTTAAGAATAAACAACACTGCGCCGATATAGTATATACATCAATAGAATAAGGGGATTCAATTCCTTAAACTAATAGAAATCACTAGGTCTATATGGAAATGGTGCGAAGATCGTAGGCTGTGGATTCGTGCTTCTTATATAGAATCAAAACAAAACAAGGAAGCAGATGAACAATCGAGAATCGCACTGTCAGACACTGAGATTGTGAATTAGCGGATTGGGCTTTCGAGGTCATTGTCAAAAGATTTCTAATTTGATTTGATTTATAAAAAAACGTGTCACGCAGCTACTACCAAAGTAGATTATTAGATGGATAAAAATCGTGCTGAATGAAAGCGGAATAATTACGGAAATCTTTTCCACACACAGCACCAGACATGCTGCGACCTCAGCAGCAGCGCGCAAAGGAGTCAACATAGAAACCATTCGTAAGGCAGCAGTATTTTTATTAGTAGCACTGATGGCATACAGTCGTGTATTTTACTCGTTGAACAATTTTTCAATTTTATGTGAATTGTGAGTTAATTGTGAGTTAATTAATCTAAAAGTGTTTTCGAATTTTTGTTATGGTTTAGTAAAGCATTGGATTCGTTATAAAATCTTTCAAAAAAACAGTATGACAAGTTAAAAAAAGAGAGTGAACATTATGTTTGTTATAAATGTATGTGTACACCAAAAGTGCCACCTCTCAGCAAGAAGGTAACACTTATGAGTCAAGGAGTAGATTGAGAGAGGGATCTGATGATAATAATGATGTACAGTTGACATCTGCTACGACTGTATCGCTTGCTTTCTTAGATGCTATTCGGCTTGCAGTTGCTCAGAGACAGAAAGCATCTGGAGATGAATTACAAGCAAAGATGGATGATACGGATGTTTAAAACTTTTGAAGCATTTATATTTATAGGGAAGAATAGGGAAGATAGTTCTGTGTATATATTAAAAGAGGAAAAGTGAATAATGAACTAGTGAGTGGTATATAGAACTTTGACTAATAGAAAAACTAATACTTTATATAAACTATTATTAACTGCAAGATACAATATTTTCTTTAAAGAATTGTGTGTGTAAAGTGGTGATTAATAAAATTTTTAGTGAGGCACATTCTACGAGAAAGGCAGAAAGTTTTTAGCAGTACAAATGTCAAACATGAATACCATCAATAAAGAACACCCCGATTCGAATATGAATCAACACCATAAAGAAATTCAACGAGATTTACAACAGTCAACTGCGAGTAATTCTAACTATGGACCAGGAGGGAGAGGATATAGCAGACCAGCCTCACAATTATCTCAACGCATGAATACATCATTTTCAAGGCCAGGATCAGCTATGTCGAGCTCACTAATCATGTCTCCGTCAGAGAGACTCAGGGAAGTCACAGCTAAATTAGCTAAAAAACTACACGATGAAGGCAAAAACATAAATCAAACATGGACGGAAGAAGAGTTTTTACAACAAAAGATTAATAATAAAAGAGTTTGTTCCAGTTCACTAGAGAATATCAGAGTTATAAGAGTCATATTAGGATCATTCAACGAAAGATCGGACAAGAACGCAAGAGGGTGACAAGAGACAACCTTTTGCTGGACCACCTCTTCTAGCACATACTCAGTCAGCGTCGAATATTCACAGTATGGCCCAAGATACAAGGAACTCTGCAGCTGAATGGACTGCAGAACAAGATCTAGAAAAGGTGATCGTACAATATGACGAATGAAATGACCCGCCATATTTAGTCCTGATGGAATCCTTAATCGCAAAAAGAAACATTGGAAGATATGACCCTATTGCTGTAGGGAAGCTGATAGCACAGGTTATATAGAGAAGCAGGAGAATTTTCACAAGTGGTCGCAACCAGATAAAAATTTGTTGCTAGAATAAAGAAGATGCAAATCTTTTGCTTTCTTTGGATATATTAATGGAAAGGGGATACAGAATGTTCATTCCGGAATCATTATTGTATAAAAAGGGCTTTATCAAGATACTTCCGGAACATTCTGTCTCGGAAGTGATGGAAAACTTAGATGAGGATTTTCAGACATTGTGGACTTAGCTTTGTGGTGTCAGGGGTTTGAAATGGTAACAGTTATAGCCACGAGAGGGCTCATGATAGTTAGCGTCATAGAGCGTAGGTTTTTCGAGACACACCAAATCTCTCTCGACTAACGAGAGCTATATCACGCAACACAAAATACCTACACTTGTAGTTATCAATATTAACACAAACCCTAAGTTCCTTATCCCTCATCTATTATTAACTATACAAAGAGCATTACTCTACAGCTTTTAGGACAATTTTTGTTCCTAGATTCATCTTTGCATAGAGTGTGAGGATTTTTATAACTCCATCCATCCCGATTCCGAAAAGATGTTTTTTTTGCCAGCATTTTGGACATGTAAACGAACAATGTTGAGCATCTACACCCAACTATGAACACTGTGCTAACAAGCACCTCTCGACAGAATGTAATGATCCACGATCATCTAATAAATGTTTTAACTGCTCGAGAGATCATAAGGCCTCATCAAGAGAATGTCTGGTCTACAAATTTGAATTTGAGGTGATGAAAGAAAGATATCTAAATAATATATCTGAGGATGAAGCAAGGAATAAATTATACGAAAAGGGTTGGATAAATCCAAGAACAAAACAATGCATTGATCGACAACGGTATTCAAGATCCTTCACAATGTGATGCAGAAAGGAAAGAGTCAACTTCAAATACAAGAACAGAATAAAGCACCACCAGACCCTTCGTGCACTCATACCGGGGAGCCAGGAGATAAAGGAGATCAATAAATTGTGAACTATTATCTATAGAACACACAGCTTATGTCTGTAAAAAAAAGAAATGTGCCTTATAATTTAGTAATGTCAAAAATCATTTTTATTTTTTGTTATTTAGTTTGTTTTCGTTAGATTAAACAAAGAAAATATATATATATATATATATAAAAGAAACAAAAAATAAAAAATTGTGCCTTATAATTTGGTATTATTAGAAATCAATTAATTTAATATTAATACTTAATTTGTTTGATACCTATTCTTGTTTGAATTAGATTAGTTTGTATAAAATATAGGTGGGATAAACCAAATTGACTGATATTAAAAGAAACTCAGCTCCGTACTTTAAGAGATATTGTTAAAGGAATTGCGGGAGAAAAACAAGAGAATCTTATAATTAATTTACTTTTCTGAACAATAATTTGCTGTTTTTTTTGTTTTTGCACTTGATCTGGTGTTGGTCTCTCCTTCCCTCGGGTGCATCTTTGAATGTTGGACGTCGCCCGATTCATTCGTCAGTGATCATCTTCCAGTTTTCATTAACATTTATATCCAGGTAACAGGTGCATGCGAAAGTTCCAACAGATTAAGATTGGGCAATATTGATTGGATTCAATTCTGTAACCGGAAATTTTCGAGTACCCAAATGTTTCGAATACTCGATACATCGAGTCTGGCTCAAAATGAAGGTTTTCTTTCTTATATCAAAATAAAAACACAATTATCGATTTATAAAAGCAAAGAATATATTATCTTATAATTAAAGTCACTTTACATATTTTTGTCAACAATACCAAATATATCTTACAGTTCCGAATTCTGAAAACCTGAGTTACGTAAATAAAAAACAAGCTTAAATTTTAAAACAAAATAAATTTTTCTAATGATAGATAGATATATAGTATAGATAATTATACATAAATATTAGACGTTTAATTTAAGAAACGTCAATTCCAAAAGTAGACAGCTGTATGTTTTATATTTACTTCAATATAAAATTATATCTGTATTCGTAAGCAGTTTATTTAAATATTTAATAGTTTTAACAAAATTATATACTTTTTATTTATAATGTATTTGACTTAAGGAGGTTGCTTAGATCTCGTGAGGGACAGGCGGTGAAGAGGGATTGCCTATGCTTAATCACAGAAGTTTTTTTCTAATACTAAATCCAAAAATAGATCATCATTTTTTAATAATAACACATTTCTGTAATTAAATCACATTTAGTACAATTATTGTTTCTTACTATATTGGAAAAACAATTCTTATATTATATTTAATAGTAGTAGAATAGAATTATATATTTTTCTGTTATTCAGTGTTATCACTGTATTGAAATCGCTTAAAACTGCTGACAGAAATACAAAAGATTATTAAAGTTTTAGTATACTTTTATTAACATTTGTATGATTTTAATCTTAAAATCTCTTGTATACAATACAAAGTTTAACTTCAATTTTCTGAAAAACTATAATATTAATATTTTGCGAAAATATTTGTGGTTGACCAAATATTAAATTAAAAAATTCTACAAATGTTGGCAACCTTTTTCGTTTCGTCAAAACAACCTCCTTCAGAAAAATTAATAATTAAAAATGAGACAAACATTTTTAAACTAGAAAATTATTCATTTTAAAGAAATAGTCCGACCGTTAAATTACTTTGTAAAATTAAATATTGATAAGTTACTCTAAGGTACGTACAACTTTTTACATTTTATGTATAATGTCATTAATACCATAACAATGTTATGGTAATTTGATGAGTGACAATTTTAACAAATTTATTTAATTTCCTTTAAGTAGATAATAATATTTTAAATAGAAACTAAGTTTAAGTAACTGTACTTAATATTCTATTTTTTGAATTACAAAAATAAATAGAGAAATGAAAATTATTTAAATAAAACGAATTGACGAGACATTTTATTTAGTGTACTCAACTCTATTGGATTTATTTACTCTGTTACTTTGTAGGTTACTAGATCCTGTGTGAGGTATGAGACGAATTATGTTTCCAACTGCTTTTGTACGTCCTTCTCTGAACACCATGCGTTGACCTGTTTTCATATATTCTGGATTTTTTATAAATCTAAAATGCACTGAGGCTTTGTCCCCTGTTCTCAAACAATCTTGTGACATTGATAAAATAGATGCTGTTTGCCTTATACTCCCACAATGTACTAAAAAACAAAATATATAAAATAAATATAGAAACAAAATAAATTATTAAATAGTGACACTCGGGTCGCAAAGTTTTATTACATTTCGACTGATTACTTTAAAATTTTCGCTTAATTAATTTAGAAGTAGTCAGTGCAAATGTACAGAAACTTTAAGCAATGAATATTTGTAATACATTCTAAATACTTATTAATTTAAATATTAGAAATAAATTTACCCATTGCCTGATAACGAGAACTAATTGTAGTTGGGTGATGTAAAATTAATATTTCGCCCTCGAACTCCCAGTAAGCTTGTGGATTTAATGCAGGCGAAACTAAAACCATGCCTTTTCGAATCTGAGACCTTTTAATTTTTTTCAAAGAAAAGCTTGCCGTTTGCCCTCCTCGTACTTCTCTAACAGGCATTCGCTTTCTATGAATACTTTTTATAACAATCTGAATAAAATGTCCCAACGGATCTGGTCCAAGTAACAAAGTATCATTTAGTCGAATAACTCCTCTTAGAGTCGTTCCAGATACCACTGTTCCAACACCCTAGAACAATCATAGTAATAATAGCACTGGTAAGAAAAATTTAAACAGCTGGATAAAATTAAAAAACTTATAAAAAGAGGTAAGAATTACCTACTGTATATTATATAAATCTTAAAGTATTTTATAAAAAATGTAAGATAAATTATCAACCCTTCAAGTCAAAGTGTTAAAAAGTCAAAATTTTTCCTAAATAAAACTAAGTGGCGCCTGACTGCCGCGTTGCGTTGGTGCTAAATAAATTTGATTTGTGACGAATAAGGGAAAATGATTTATTAATCTTTGCATAATTTTTAATTTATCATTAAACAATCGTTATAGTTGATATTCAATATTCCATTTATGTGGACATTTAAACGGCCACAGATTCTTTCACGAACATCGCCACTCAATGTTTCTAATACTGTACTGTTTTTTTTATTAAGAACAATTTTCATGTAACAAAATTCTAAGACGTGTTTCAACAGAGGACATTGAAATAGATAATTATATTACATCCTTATCTGACGGGATCTTATTAACATAGAAAATTCAGAATTTCAATTAAGTATGGTCCTACGATTAATTTCTCTGCTGGAGTAAAAGGTGAAAGAAAAATGATGAAAGAAATTGTAATGTGTATAAATATTCGATTGCGTCATATGCGAAATAATAATAATAATAATAGTCCTCCTTATGTCGTACTAATGGAAAGAATTGTGCGTGGTAGGAATATAGGGAAATTAGATCCGATTAGTGTAGTAGACCTTTTGAACCCTTTAATTAAAGGAAATAAAGTTATTTCAAGAAATGGGAAAAATCAATTAAAAATAGAGTGCAAAGAGTGGCAAAGTGCCAATGATTTAGTAGATTCCTAGACCTAGAAGATGCTTTCGCTAACAACGAACGCCTAAGTGTAAAAATTGTAAAGGGAATCACCCTGCTTCTTCATCAGAATGTTCAATCTATTTACCTATCTATCGATTTATTTATCCATTCACCTATTTATAAACTCATCCATTCGTCCATTTATCAAACCACTATCGATTTATTCGCTACGAACAGTTTAACTCTCTGCTGATGCTAACGACCGTTATCGTCAAAAATCGTCATTCTGGACTTCTGGTGGGGACTATGGGAGTTACGTTCTTTGGCGATAAAGTGGAGATAAGTTAGCATCAGCAGAAAGTTAACGAAAATGGGAGTCTCATATACCGTACAAGTACAATTCTATGTTTCTATAATTTTTAATATTTAATGTGCTTTATTAAACATTTTCTGCTTCGTGTTTGTGTTGTCCAATTTTTGTGTGCAGAGTTTTTTTGGAACGCTTCTATTAGTTGGTGAAACAAATGATCATCCTGACATTCCCACTTTTCTTCAAATTTATAAAATTTTAACTGTTTATAGCGTTTTAAAGACACCCAGAATTGGTAATTGTAAATATGATCCTTTAGCACCTACTGAACCGTTACTCCCCATAACTACATTGAAAGAAATCTATAAAACGAAGAAGAAAGAAGATTTCTTAAAAATAATTCAAAGCAAATTAAGCGAAGTGATTATGGATGACGAGGGCGATTTTTCTGATTTCACAGATGCTACTGATCATGATTATGATCTGCTGTGCACAGTGAATTGCTTAATTTATTATGTTTCGGGACACATCTGTGAACGTATTCAAAAAAGAAATTGTTCTGACTGCAATTCTGCCCTTTTTACGAAGAAAATTCTAATCAGGAAAATCATCCTATTTCAAAAATCATCTCTTATGATGAAGAAAATCAAATTCGCGATAGAAATTTTAAATCATTTTCTTTTATCAAATCAATTGAAAATTCTTTTTCAATTCACTGTAAGAAAAGTAATGTTTTTGACCTTGTCAGTTGTCATAAATGACATTACTAGGGAAAATTCATTTATCCTTAATTGTGCTAAACATGGAAGCGAAATTTTATCATTCATTGTTCTCTTCTACTTGTAAAATAGAATGAGGCAATTCAGTAAATAACTTTAGTACATAACTTGGATGGCAAATTCCCGGATTTAATATATATATATATATAGATGTGATCATGGGAATGGACGTCAGGGAGGAGGGTCTCTTCTGCTAGCTCCTATAAAGATATCTAATAATGTACTAAGATTTTTCGATGGAGTTGGAATAATTGTCTCTGCGGGGAAAGGTAATTTGCAGTCTCTATCAGTTTACGCCCCATCTGGCATAGCGATACCATCTTCAATTTGGAAAGAACTTATTGATTCATGTAATGTATCAGAACCAATTATAATGTGTGGAGACTTCAATGCTCATTCTTGGGCTTGGGGCTATTTTGCCTAAAATTTCTTCTGGTAACGATTTTTCAGTTGGTAAGTTTAGTGTTGCATTAAATTCATGCAAGAAAGATTCTTCTCCGGGAATAGATGCTATAACTGTCCCTATTCTTAAAAAACTACCTCCGACAGCAAGTGATTTTATGTGAAAAATGTTTAATAAAGTCTGGAATCCATTTTTCCAGCGGTATGGAGATATACTAGATTGGTGTTCATTCCAAAACAAAACGGTAAAGGATATAGACCAATCTCACTCACATCAGTAGTTTGTAAATTATTTGAAACTATAATTTATAAAAGGCTCAAACATTATGTTTCGTAGAGGTCTCTCTGCTACTGATTGTGTGAGGAATACTTTCCTTTTCCCCCCAAATCTTGAAAGCATGGGCTGACGCGAGCCTTAGCAACCGTTGCTAGGTAGATTACACTGAGAAAACTGGATAGTCAAACTTAGAGGGTTAGGTTTTGAGTATTAAGCCTGATCCTCTGGATAGTTAACTTTTCACTACGAGTAAGTCAAATTAATCATCGGAGTGTCTATTTATCCCTCCGCGATGGTTACGAAAAACTTAACCTCAAATATAGTCTGTTTGTCCCTCCAGATAGTTAGTTGAATACCCCAGTTTTCCCGGGTAGGCATGCGTAAAAAGAATTTTGGAGTAACTCAGTTTTGCGTTGACTGGTACGCACTTAACATCTATTTATACTGATGTTGTATATAAATTGTTTATCGAAGTATAAAATAAATAATATGTTGAGTTTATAAATATTGAGTCAAACTTATTTCTGGTGTACATACATAAATTATTAATTATGGTTTGGGGAACTGTAATTATTATCTATAACTAACAAATCCCCACAATTGCGTTTCGGTATTGACAAATGATGTTCATCTGGGTTTTGCTATGAATGAGCACACAATTGTACTGGCAGTCGACCTGAAGGGTGCTTTCAGTAACATACGGCTCTCTCGACTTTTGAACGAATTATGGAATTGCAGATTGATATAGGTAAACTAATTTTGTTTCTTTTTTCACTTTATCAAAGAATTTGTTTTTTTCATCCGATAGTCATGACTACATGACTTCTTATATTGGAGTTCCTCAGTGTGGCGTTTTGTCGCATTTGCTTTTTAATTTAGCAATCAGCAGAATATCCGATGTCATACATCATAATGTTAAATGGTTAATGTTTGCCGATGACCTCTTATTGTACAGTAGAATAAAGAATGTGGACTTAGGTATTAGAATGTTAAGAGTAACAATTGAGTTATTGATTCCTTAACTTGAATCGGTGGGACTTTCAATTGCTCCTAATAAATCACAAATGATAGTCTTCTCTAGGATGAGACAAAAATCCACTCAGCTTCTATTCATGGTTCAAGGAGTTAGGATCAAGGTTCAGAAAAGTCTCGAGTATCTCGGAATTAAATTAGATAGAAAACTACTATGGCATCTTCACATTAACGAAATTTTGCAGAAAGCCACAAGAGCAATAAATATATTAAAAGCGATGTGCAGGATCATTAATAATGATCAAAGTAAAACATTGCAACTTGCTCAAATACATCAGAGAGAATTCCAGAAGACAGTTAGAGAGGCTGGAAGCAGAACTTTCATCAGAGAAGTGTTATTACTCTTCAGTCGTCACCTTTGCATTAAGGGGATAAAGGACATTGGAATTGATAACTTTATTACTCTAACGTGAGATTTGGTTGCTTAAATAGTTTTGATGGAGAAGTTTTTAAAAATATAGAGTTGAATGAGACGAGGAATTCACAGAACAGTAAAGTAACAAGACGGGGTAGGCGGCTCACCCTTGCCATAGAGACGTCGGGATTTGTTTTGTGTAACGGTTGCTCGCTCTCAGATACATCTGCTAATTTTACATTTGTTTCAAAAACAGGTTGTCGTGTGATAGATTTAGTGTGGTTATATATATTAGATAAAATGTCGCTAGTACATGTAAGATATCTTACAAGGGAGAGAACAGTTTTTTTTCTTATAAAAATTTTCTAAAATTTGTACTGTTTTTATTTTCTTACTTACAGGAACAGAATAAGTGTCGTCTATTTGAAATTCCGCGGGTTCATCGTCACGGCTGGTTATCCTTGCAGACAGTAGATTTAAGAACATTTTCAATAGGTCCAAATTGTCTCCATTAACATTTGAGATTTGAAATATAGGGCACAGTCTGTCAAATAATAGAAGCAAATTCTATATTCTACATGTTTTATATTATTTAATTTAAAAAATTTGAATGATTCTTATAAAAAAGGATTAATTTAAATAAGAATGAAAACTACAATGTATTCTTAAATTGATATATAAGTAAAATATAATAAAGAAAGAAGCAAAAAATAACCTTTCAGAAACAAAGTTCATAGCACTGACAACAACATCATCTGCGGTTTTTACAGTTACTGGAACTTTTCTGCAGCCAGGAGATTTCAATATTCTGACAAGGAGTTTTAAATTTTCTTGAAGAACATTAAAGGGGCACATGTCAATTTTAGTCACAACTACGAAGACTGGTACAGACAATGCTAAAGCTAATCCTAAATGTTCCTTAGTCATGCCAACAATACCAGCATTTGCTCCAACCATAAGCATACCTGAAATGACCATAAAAATATTGAATTATAAATCATATCCCAACATATTTTGTATTTACTTTACTTATACGATTGCAGTACACTTTACGAAACTTAAGTTTTCTTTGTATATTGTGTGTAAATCATGTTTAAATAGTTTATCATATAGTGTTTGCTCAGCGTTAATTAAACGTCTTTAAACACAATTAAGTATGTTAAATTCTATATTTTGGAACGCTTTAGTCTTTATTGTATGTCGATTGTTTGTCAGAAATGTGATTCATGTGCATTAATTGTATCTGAATTAATGGTTTTAAAACGCTTATGGGGAACTCTATACCTGAAATAAAACCAGGTATGAAATTCCATACCTCAGCAAACTTGGAAAACTATCTGAAATGGTGTGTCTGCTTTAGTTTTACTTTTTTATTTTTATCTAAATAAAGCCGGTCCTGTTGGTAGCCTGTTGGGTCTATGGGAATTGTATTTAAAAAACGCTAGAATGGGGATAAGTTTGGACAAGCAAAGGTTTTAAAGTTCAAAGTAATACATACCAAAATCAGGTACATGACCAGTCATCCCAAATACAGTTGTTTTTAAATAACGTTCATGTCCAGCTAGATCAATAAACGTTATCACTTTAGAAGACTTTTCACAAATTTTCGCCCAATCCAAAGAACCATGTTCTGCTTTGTTAACAACGTTACCTGAAATAATTAACATAATTTTAAATAAACAATGGTCCCTTGGTTTAATTACAATTGATTAGAAGCTGCTAAAAAATGTACTTTTCAAGTGTAACTCATACAAAAGTTGATAAATTATTTTGATATTCTCCAAAAATATACTTCTCGTGACCCTTTATAAGTGTGCTAAAACTGGATCAGATTGAATAGTTTATGAAAGATTGTATTTGTTAACTAATTACATGTTTTTTTCAAATGGAATTTCTACTTTTTTGATCGGATGAAATTAATTTTTTGTCTGGTTCTCTTCATGAAAAACCAATCTGTCAATCACAATCCATTCTAAGTTGGCTTTTATGAAAAATCTACCATTTTATTGCAAATATCAATTCCTCTCTAGTGAATAAAACTGCCCAAAAACAAAATGAAGATTAGTTTAAGGCGCTTGTACACCTCCACGTTTCTAAGCATATGTTTTACAAATTTTGATTGGCTTTTCTCATACAAAATTATTCAATACTTCTCTACGAGCCTAGCCAGTCCAAATTAGGTCAACATCTGCATAGTTTTGAAAATAACCAGAAATAAGGAATTAAGGATGTGTACAAGCGCCCTTATAATAGAATAATTTACCAATTCCATCAAATCCAAGAATATCGTTTCCTACTGAACTAGTGCGACCAGTTTCAGCTTCGTGTTTGTGTCGAAACAATTTCTGTCTTGCTAATCCACGACCATTGTCAAGTTGACCATGTGTCAGTACACCCAGCAGAGTTGATTTTCCTGCATCTACATTTCCAACTACAGCAATTCTAAACACGATATCAATAAAAAAATTATTTAATCAAATTTATAAGAAATTGAGCTTGTCTTAAGAAGAACTTGCCCTACGCGCTGTTAGAAGGCTTACCAGTTAGTAGCAATGAACGCCTCTGGGCGATAAATTGCTATCCGACTGGCATTACCCCTTAAGACCGCGCAAAAGGAGAATTCTTCTTGCGACAAGTTCAATTGTAATCTTTTTTGAGATGTATTTCTCCAAAACATATTTTTTTTAAAATATTGCTTCAAAGACTTAATATTTAATATCTAGTTTTCTTAAAAATTTGAGGCCCAAAAATGGGCCTTATCTCATCGTAACATTACATTTGCCTAAATATCTCAGATCCAGAAAGAGCTGTAGGCTTCAATTTTTTTTAAATTGTAGGTCTCTCCGGGGGACATAAAATGAGAGTATTTTTTAACGTTCATAGGCCTGCTTGCCTGCAGGTTGTCATGGTAAAGTGCAAGTGTAAGAGAGTCAGTGAATTTAAAATTTAAGAGACGCATGCTTTTTCCCTAAAGGCCAAAGCGTAGAAAAGACAAATAGTTGAAAAGCAAGTAGTCGAATTGTCAATTCGTAGAATGACCGCCATTTGAAAGAAAAAATGCCCTACTTACAGTCTTGTTCCGAATGCATGAAGCTTTTTCATTCAAATTTTAAAACTAGTTCAATAATTTTTGATATTCATAAGGACGTATTAAATCTTCTCCAGAGGATCATGGTTTCAATTTATTCTGAGAATAATATTTGTGCCAGTGCAATGGAATACCTTAAGAAAGAAATAAGATTAGAGGTATTTAAATGTAGAGTAGGGGAGAGTCTCCAGTTGTGAGACGGGTTTTATTTTTGACCCGTAAATTGTAAACGGGTAAACGAAATTGTAAATAAAATACACCGTTCGAAAGGTAACAGAAATACGCAACTTTTATTAAAAGAAAGTATAGTGTTTCGATAAACTCATAAAATTTTACGATACATTTTCCGAGCACATCGCTTTTTTAAAAAAAAAAGAATGTCTCCAGTTGTGAGACACTCATTAAAAATTGCTAAAATTTAATAAGTTTGACATAAAACGTTATGTTTAGTATAAATAATTAAATATATTAATAATATATATTATTATATACTAAATAGTAATATTTATTCGCCAAAATATGACTATCAAATAAACACAATTTAATAGCTTCAACAAGAGCATTAGAATTCATTTCTTCTGAATCAATTGACTTTTTTCCACTTGACATGCCCAAAAATACTAGAAAAAAAATCAAAACAACATTTAAATAGTATGCCTGCAAAGTCGTATTTTTTATGCTGCCCAGATGGGTGTTGACACCGTCTCACAACTGGTGATATGCTGTGTCTCACACCCAGAAATAGGTGCTATCTTGAAAAAGGAAAATTAAATTATTTTCAATCGTAGATTGGAACAATGCAATATTGCATCACAAAATATAAGGAAAACACTAAAAGAAAATGCATTACATTTACCTTTTCCAATTAATTAACTTGGAAAAAAGTACTTTGCATTTATTGAAAAAACACTTTTTAGTCGATTATCACACACAATGTTGGTATTTAACAAAAACAGTTTATATATCCGCTTCGGCGTACACGAAAAAGTTGGCTCATATAAAAAGAAATGTTTTTATATAAACCAATCGGCTTTTTAATATTGCATAATAAAAAAAATTGACTGTCTCACAACTGCACTGAAAAACTGTTGGTAGAGCAGTTCCGCTATTGACTGTTGTGCAGCGCTACTTAACTTTAAACTCACAGCTCTATCAAAATTAGGCGAGTTGCTCTCCTAAACTTGACTACCAATGGCGTTGGCGAGCGGCTGCTTGACAAAAAGGTCATCAGCTCTATCAAAAAGGAGAGTAACTCGCCCAAAAATAAAGTGAGCTGTGCGTTTCTTTTTAACGCAGCAGTTCACCGCATTGGGCGAACAGCTCTACCAACAGTTTTTTAGTGTGGAGGTGTCTCACAACTGGAGACTCTCCCCTACATAAGGATATAATTGATAATTTTCTAAAAATAACCACTGTACTATACATAAGTTGTACTGTATCCTATTTAAACAGTATTTTGAAAGGAACTCTGCGCTTTATGAATAATAATCTTAAAGAGAAGGAAACAAAAGAATGAATATGTTTGTAAAGCAATTGAGAGAAGGGACAAATGTTGAAAATCAAAACATACCTACTCCACTCTATCTAGAAAAAATAGGTTAACATTTGAGGTATAAGGTATGTAAGTGCCTTAAAATATAAAAAGCAGAAAAAAATATAATTAAAATTTACTTGAAACATAATTTTTATATGTTTTTAGAATATTGACTTTCATATGAAATTCATTTACATGCATCTACGGCATATTGACTTCGTGATCGAAGTCCAAGTGTAGCAACACGTAGGCAATCTCAATTTATTAGTTTTATTTTTCGATAGCTACTTTTTTATTATTTTTTTTTAAATTTGAAAGCTACTTTTTTAAAATAAATTATCGAGTGCGAAGTTTGAAACAGCGACTACAGCGCCTCTGCAATAAAAACAGGGAACTAAATTCTTTTGCCGCAAATGTATGGGCAAGTCGACCCAGCCTGGTCGAATAGTGAATTTTACGAAAGTTCATGTGGGGAGTTTGTCCTCTTCACTCTCTCCCCCCCTAAGCTCCCATGGTGGGGATAACGAGTGACAGTTCAGTTTATATGTAAGCGTCTATAAGTGTACACACATATTGTGTCATAACTTGATTTGTGTGGATAATAGTTTCGAATGTTGGGAAACCTTCCTGGAGTCATCTAATTTCAATTTATATAAATTCCCACATTGGTGACCCGGACGTGATTCACTCATGTCGAGAATCAACAAGCCGTTCGAATTTTTAAATCCATCTTAAATACGCATTTATAACCAAACATCAATAGTCATCAATGGTTATAAAGACTTTTAAAATTATTAAAAGTACACTTAGAAGAATATTTCTTCTCAAAAACGACAATTTGTCAAGAAAACTCTATAATGTTCCTTTATTTTATAATTAAGACACGAAACAACCAAACTCCAATAGCTTCTGAAGACATCCATAAAACGTCAGTTTACGAGAACTATCAGATTCGTTTGACTAATGAGATAAAAGAGTTAATAACTGCCCATTGTAATTTAATTCCTCATTCTGATAATCCCATTATTGTCGGGAAAAAACATCCTTGAAGTATTTTGAAAATACGAATTTGACTTTGCATGATCTGTATTTGCTATTCGTGGATTATTATAATGCGGTCACAGGAATGAAAAGTGCGCCGATTAATCAGAGTACATATTGTCAGTATTTCAACCGAAATGTAAATTTTAGTTTTTCATAACCGCGAACTGATGTATGTAATACTTGCTTTGAGTTTAAACAAAGTTGCAGGCAGATGAGCAGTCACATTGAAGATCATAAGAAAAGAGTTGATGAACATAAAGCATTAAAGAAAAGTATCGTAGCAGAAAAAAACGTTTTGTGTCTGGCAGCAGATTTTGGTCAGAACTTACAGCTTCCCAAACTTCTAGTTTCTGACCAAATCTACAAATGCTAAATTTAATTAAATGTCTTTAATGCTCACGTTTACGGCAATCATAAAAGAAGTTATATGTATTTTTTTAGAAGAGAAATTTTCGTCATCTCCGGCATTTCTAGTTACGGCCCTGTCTTCTTGACCCCCCTCTCCACCTCTACGAAGAAACGAGAGAAGCGCGTGGTCTATTTGGTTTGTTTGAGTATAAAGTCCTGGCCTTTGGTCTTAGAAACGCTGCTCAGACATTCCAAAGGTATATCAATTAGGCTTTGGGCGACTTTGAATTCTCTTTTTATTACATTGACGACATACTCGTGGCGTCTTCCTCCGTTGTTGAGCACAATAATCATCTGCGAATAGTCTTCGAAAGGTTGGTGGAGTTTCCACTCAGAATTAATGTAAAGCTTGCAGTCTGTCCAAAACTCGTTTAGTGCATCAATAATTCGACTCATGGGTTTCCAATTACTCGACATTTACAACGCTGAAGAAACAGGATTATATTGGAAAATGTTGCCGAGAATTACCCTTGTTACAGAATTTGAAAAAAGAGCCGATGGTTTTAAAATATCTAAAGAACGCGTAACTGTTATGGTATGTTCCAATGCAGATAGCAGTCATAAAATCCCTCTGTTTGTCATAGGAAAATCAAAAAATCCCCAGATGTTTTACGGGAATTAAAATTTTACCCGTAGAATATCGCGAACAAACTAGTGCGTGGATGACGCGTGAACTTTTTAAAATTTGACTGACATCGGTATTTTTGCCTTCAGTACAAAATTTCCAAAAAAATCCAAAAAAGGTCACATAACGTCTTGTTGATTCTGGACAATACTAGGTACCACTTGTCGAAAAAGGAGATAGAGTCCATTTCTGATATATGTTGAGATGTGCTCTGGGCAAAGGATGAGGACAATCTTTTTAAATATTTTATATTGTTGCATTCAAGTTGCTTGTGCCTGGTCAGAAATTTTTTCAGAAAATATCACTCGATCCTGGAGGAAATTAATTCCTGCTTGTGATATTACTATTGAAAGCAGTAATGTCTCCACAGATGACATTATACAACTGTTGTATAGACTTCCAGGATTTAACAACCTTTAAATGTAAGACGTACGTTCATGGCTTGCAGCCGATAACGATGAACCTGGGTGGGAATTGTTAATCGCTGATGAGATTTTACAAAGGTAAAAATGTATAACTTCTAGTAATCATTTTTATCACAATCTAATATGCCTTTCTTTGACAAACATTTTATTTTAATTTTTAGATATACTTATTGTACTGAATCTTCGGGTATTGAAGAAGTCCAGGGTTCCTACAGAATCTGGAAATCATGGAAATGGTATGGAATTTTTAAAAGGCTTCTGGAAATCATGGGAAAGGCCTGGAATTTTTAAAAGTATCTAAATTTTTCCTGTTTTCCATTTTTTCTCTTCAATAGAAATTCAATTAGAAATTTTAAGATATAATATATATTATACGACGTGAAAATTAAATTTAAAATTACACTGGGATTTCCTAAAAATTTGACCTGGAAATTATGGAAAAGGTATGGAATTTTAAATTCGGATTTTTGTAGGAACCCTGTAAGAAGATACCGAGGTAGAAGCAGAAGAAGAATAAATAAATAACAAAAATGTTGATTTGCCAAACGAAGAGGAAATGGAATCAGCAACAGAAAATATTGTTTCTGAGGCTTACGGAAGCGCTCATGCGCAAACCCTAGCAAGTGTGCTTGCCTACCGCTCTGAGCATCTCGAAGCAGCTCGGCATGTGTGCATATAGGCACACATGCACGCATGCTTTGAAAATTTTCTAACGTTTCGACACTGTTTCTGATTCTCATCATCTTTTTTTTAAATTCATAAAAACTAAGTGCCTTATTTAATTAAACATTCTAGGTAAGTGTTAACAATAATTATAAATATTGCTTAAAGCAATAAATCAAATATATTTTATTGAAAAGCGCTTAATTTAATTTATTTCACTGATTTTTTTCAAAATAAATTTACATAACCTTAATAAAATTTAATATTTACTTTATGTTAAAAGCAAGAACTTTATTTTGTTTGAAGATAATTTTATTACATTTTTGTTCAAAGTATATAATGTAATTATAATGAAATTAAAAAAATTTAATTTTATTTGTTATGAAAATATTCATTGTATGAAAAAAAATTATAATACTATAACATGCGACACAATTTCAGATGGAGTTTGCGAAGAAAAAAATAAAAATAGAGTACAAAGGGGAAACGCAATGCATTTTTGTAACTGAAAATAAATTAAAAAAATCTATGATGGATGAATTTTATTTCAAAGGAGCAAAATTGATGTATAAAAAAGATGGAGAAAGTGTTTTATTAGAATTTGACGAAACTTTTATTTATTTAGAACCAAATATTGAAGAGTATTGCGTTATTGCTCCGAAAGGTAGTAATTATATATAATTACTACTTATAATTACTACTTTTTTCTTCCGTAGAGGCTGATAAGGCTTTGAAAACTCTGGAATTTTTTAAAAAGTGTCATTCATCTATTTGACAATTTCATGAGATGGCGTTCCAACTAATTGAACTTTCGTTAAATTCACCATTCTACGAATTGACGATTCGACTACTTGCTTTTTGACTATTTGTCGTTTCTATGCTTTGTCCTTTAGGGAAAAATCATGCGTCTCCAAATTTAGTACACATTGTCCTTTACTCTTGATGCTGCTGCCTGCGCAGACAGGCAGGATGCTGAGGTCTGAATGTTCGGTAGTTTGACTACCGGGCGCATTTAGACATAAGTTTCATGTTTCAAAAAGTAATTATATATAGATTTTATTCTTGGAAGTACTATGTTGCTATTTTTTATTTATGCTAATATTCACATAAGCTGCGCAGCAGTTTTCTTAAACCTTTACATAAATTTATCCATTTATACATTTTTATAAAAATATTAACCATACTAACCTGATTTCTAAAAAATCTTGTTCATTAAACTTTTTACGAATTAAATATTGTCCCGTTAAACCTTGTTCAACTTTATACTTTCTTAACAATACACAGTCTGCTTCCAGTTCTTTTGCAAGTGATTCAAGAGTTTTAACTGATGCGAGATAGTCATCTTCTTTTAAACCATCATCTGATCCATCTATTTATTCAATTAAAAGAACAGAGCATAAAAATTGTAAATTAAAACAATTTTCAATTAATTTTAAATTTATTGATAAAATAGGGTGGAAGGAATGGGACGTCATTTTTAAAGGGGCCATTCATAAAGTACCAGGGTGGCAAGTTTTTTTTTAAATTTGAATTCCCGGTCAAATTTTTATCAACAATTAAACACTATTATTAAATAATTTTTTTAATAAACAAGAATGAGAACGAAAAAGCATGAAGACAAACTATGTCTTTAGTTTACTATGCCATTAGTAATTTTAAACAACAGTTACATTCGTGAAATTAAAAAAATTTTCATTTTTGAATATTTAACAAATTTTAAGAACAAATAGTAGAAAGAACACAAGAAATTCCCGGTTTAAAAAAAATTTCCTGGTCATTTCCCGGTCAATTTTTAAAATCCCGGTCATTTCCCGGATTCCCGGTCAGGTCGCCACCCTGAGTACGTTACACCTTACACGACTAGGGGAGATAAGGGTTTGAAAAATGTAACTATTAGTAACAGGGGGGTGGGCAATTTAAAATTGTAACGTTACACATTGAATATACTCAACGATTTATTTAATGTACTTGATTTTAGTCCTCTCAGGCATAATGTAAGTAATTATAAATTTCAAACATATAATTTAATTTTCAAAGCACTAACCAGTTGATTTATCATACATAATGGTTTATATTTCTAAGTTATAAATTTTATTTTGATTACAGTATAAACTAACGTCTTATAAAAAATCATTTTTAGTTGAGGGTAATCAGATGTTATCTTAATTTTCTTCCTACACTTTAAATGAATTATTACTTAATTGGGGATAGCGAATTTTCTCAATTTTGGACAAATTATGACAACGGGACTTTAATCCGCTAATAACCAATCAATTATTATCATGAGTAATAAAACTTTTACAGTAATTCAATGATTTGAAATACAATTTTCAGTAACATTTTTAGAAAGGAATGAATTGGCTAATATTGTTGATTATTTGAACATTTTGTGAGTAATATGTCTTTAAATCCGTCAATTGATACAAAAATAATTTACAAATTTCACAGAACGTAATCAGCTTTTGAAACTATGTATTAGAGTGACGATAGCTCGCAAAAAATAAATATTTTTTTATGTCTAACAGTACGTTTAATGGATTCATGGTTACATTAACGACTGCTATTGAAGTCATGCACTTTTTACAAAATCACTGTAACTACAAATTCTTGATTACTGCAAGACTTCATGTGCAAAAACTTAAAAATGAGGAAATCTCGGAACGTGGGGAAAACAATGACCCGGAGTACACTATTCGTCACGTTCAAGACTACAATGTGGTTGGTGTTAACCAATACGTTTAAAGTTATTGCTCTGGATTTCTTTGCAAAAAAATAGAAAAATAGACTTCATGCCAGAATTGTTTAAAAATATATACTAAAGAAGAAGGCGATTTAATGAGGGATAGTATGATAAATAATCTAAATAGAGGGTACTTAAAGTATCCCTCCTACAAAGTGTACAATCTTTTAAGCACATTGGAGAAAGCGATATTGCAGACTATTGGACAGGAGCAATTGTAGTACTACACATTTAAACGGATAGTTCAAAATACATTTGGAGATAACAATGTTAGGCCTAATTAGGTTAATAGATAAAGATTTCCATCATGATATTATTAAACTTTATTCCTAGATCTGTCTAAGTTATTAATTTTATGTTCAAGATAACTCCCATCATTTTTCCTCCAAGAAGATGCCACTATTGCCAAATATTTAAACACTCAGTTGAACAATGTCATTCAACACACCTAATTTGCGAGTATTGTGCCGAATGTCACCAGTCGGACCAATGTCGAAACTAGAACCCAAAACCCAAGTGGTAGTGGTGGTGGAAGACGTGTAAGACTTCACTACCAATTGTGGTAGTGAACACTTTGCATCCTCTAGTGATTGTCCTACATTTAAATATGAATTCCAAGTTGCAAACACTAGTTATCTCTGCAATCTGAGCTTCGTAGATTCTCAATTCTGGCTTGCTAATAGAGGAATTAACCCTTTTATACCAATGATATGATTATTGATGATGATCCACCTCCAAACAACAACTTTCAAGCAAATTTAGATCTCCCTTCAGAATTTAAATCACCACAAAACACTCGGGGTAAGAAAATTACTTCAAAAAGCTACAAGTAAATAAAACTAGTTTACGATTGAGGAATATAGCTACAGCTCTGACCACCTTCCGGTTATAACTGACCTATACCTCGCTCCATCTACCTATAGATCTATTGGATGTCGTTATAACGTCACTGATGTTGATTGGTAAACATATTCTTCTAGTTTCGATTCGTGCATTCCTCAAATTAAGTATGGGTTTGCTCAATCCGCATCGGCTGATTTGGTTTACACTAAATTCTCCCAATGCTTGAGGCTATCTTTGGAGGCCCTGAGGGTATACGCCTTGATCCCGAATATTCCCTATCCAAACTTCAACCTACTTGGTTACAAAATCAAAGCGCGGAATCATTAGGTACCCTTCCATGGCTTCTAAACATATATGTGGTACAATCAGAGCCTTCAACTCTCAAAAGTTAGCAAAACTAACTCAAATATTCAATTATCCTTTATCTCCGGAACATCTTAAACTAGAAGAAGAACTAACTAGATCCGACATTCCTCCTTTCAACATTCCTTTTGCTCCTGATAATAAATCTGACAACATAATGAATCAGGAATTCTCTCTACAAGATCTTCACAGAGCATTAAGCTCCTGTGTTAAAGACACATCTTTAGGAATGGATTATATAGATCTTATATAAAATGATTATCAGTCAAAATTATCAATTCAAGGACTTACTCTGTTAGAATATTTAATAAAAAGTCCTCTGTAAGTTATTGGAAAGGATGGTGCTTTATAGTTTTGAGTACCTCGTTGAACATAATAGGTGGTTACCAGCGTCTCAATATGGTTGTAGAAAAACTCGTTCATCCATGGACTGTGTCGCCGCTGTCACAACCGATATCCATCAATCATTTAATAAAAATAATGCAGTTCTTGCTCTCTCTATTGATATAAAGGGAGCTTCTAATTGCATTCAACCACAAATTCTCTTGCAACAATTATCCAAATTAGGTTTTTCTTCGAGAATCTGGAATTTTATCAACTTCTTAACCACTAACATCTATGTTTCTCCCAGGATCAATTCAATCCTAATGTTGTCGGCATAGGCATCCCACAAGGAGGGGTTCTTTCACCCTTCTTTTTAACCTCTATATGAGAAAGATTCAACATAACCTTTGACCAAATGTTAAGACAGGTATATATGTTGATGATCTTTTTATTTACACCAAATGTTTTAACTATCAGAAGGGTCTTAACACTCTTCATGAATCTGTTACACACTTAACCTCCTGCTTAGAGACTATTGGAATGTCAATCTCTATTTCAAAACCACCATTATGTTCTTTCTCGAGAAACCCATATATCACAAATCAACTCTCACTTTCATATAAAAGTGAAACAATAGCCTGCAAACATAACGTTAAATACTTAGGTGTCATATTAGACTCAAAATTAAACTGGTCTTTACATACATATATCCCATACAATTCAGCAAAGTGTCAAAGCCTCGAATATTTTAAAGGTCTTAGCAAAAGTTTCATGGGGTTCATCACCAATTGTTATGCTAACCATTTATCGAGGTTTAAGTAGAGCTTACTTGGAATGGGGTATTATTTTGTTTTGCAGGAGCAGCAAAAAAAAGAATTGTCAAGACTCGACAGGATTCAATTTGCAGCCTTACGGATTGCCTTGGGTTGCATGTCATCAACACCTATATCCTTTCTGTTGTCCGAATCTGTGGATCCCCCTCTAAGGTAAAGACGATCCTTCCTTTGCAATTGATTTATGGCGAGATCATTGGCTTACTCCGAAAATCCAATAGTTCCTGAACTTAAATTATTATCTAACCGAGTAAAAAACAAAAGAAACCGAAACAATATATAACGAAATCAGGAGTTCTAACAACTTTTTAACGTATACCTCCACTTATAAATTTAGGCACGCTTCCAAAAAAAACCATTATATTTTAATTTTCCTTACGAACTCAATAACTTATATATCCCTAAACATGCAGCTACATTCACATTACAAACTCTTGCATCGTATTTGTGAACTATACCTAAATATTAAATTACCAATTAATTACTAGATCTGGCTACTTGCAACAGCAAAAAACCATAAACGAAATAAGAAGTATATTCAAAGTCAATTGAGACTTCCGTTTCGTTCGTTGAGCGGGAGACACGTTTTGTCTAATAAATTAATTATTCTTATAAGTTAAATTGAATATCATTTGAAATGAAATGAATTAAAATTAAGTTATTGTATCAAATTTAAGTGTTCTTTTTGAGGAAAATTATTCCTTTCAAGTTTAAACAAAGAAACTCAGAGATTTGTTAATTTTGCGTTACATGTGCTCTTACAACATAACCTCATTCCACCACGAGGTAAAAGGCATGGAGTAGTATAAGGAGACCGAACGCCCGTGATGAATCCGCGTCAAACGTGGCCGCATTTTTCATAACAGTGATTCCTCTAGACTCACTTACATCGATAGAAGCGCCTCTCGCGGAGGAGAAGATCATTATATTTAAAAACAAAATAAGACATGACATAACCTCTAATTTTGTTTATAAAAGTGATTGTTAGTTCAATGAAGCATGTAAAAAATAAATTGTGAGTGAAAATGCCTGCTGTCTGTGTAGTGAAAAATTGCAATTCTTATCTCTTAATTATATTAGTGTGAATTTTAGTAACAATTAAGTTATGTATATAAACATAATATTAATCGCAACAATTCTCACATATACTTACTTATTTATCACTTTTCACTTCCAACCGAGCACTTTCAAAATTAATATTGAATAAATAATAATATATTATAATTATAAGATAATTATTAATGATAATTGTCAACTATTTCTAAACAACACTAACCTATAAAAATACCAACTGCACTGTACAATAACAATTAGCAGACGATTATTAGTGACATTTTTTCCCGTTGGGGGCGCTTCTATCGATGTAAGTGAGCCCAGAGGAAACACGGTAATGAAAAGTGCGGCCACTTTGCGTGAGTGGCGTTCGGTCTCCTTATACTACTCCATGGTAAAAGGGAAAAGTCGAACAGGAAAAGGAAAGAAAAGTCCTAGACATCAAAATCGAACTCATTCTTGAATAGCAGAGATACTTAAAGAAAATAAAAACAACTAATTTTCAAGTAAGACCAATCCTTGAACTTCTGCCACTGCTAATTGCTGACTTGAGCTTGGTATCCTCCACTTTCCTTTTCACCTTTTATGTTTCCAAAAATGCTCTACTCTATGATAATTCAATTTATGCCTGTGTTTGTCCTTATTGAGTGAACATTGCTTGACCTGTGTGTCCTTAATTATAAATTTTTTTGCTTATAGAACACGTGGAGGAACTTAACCTCAAACTAACCGAAGCAATCAGTCAGAGTAATCTATTTTCTGTATATAAGTTGTACTAAACACTGCAAATTTAATTTTGATTTACATTTTTTCTTTTTAAGCATTAAATTTCTTAATATTTAAAACTAGTTAAATTTACGCATGAAATGAGACAGAGGCTTCTAATTTAATTTTGGGGAGTTTGGGAATCGTAGATTTACTCTTTACCATAGTCGATTCGTTTTTATAATATTTAATCAATTTAACAGAATTCTCTAACATGAATCGGAAGGAGGAACAAATGGACGAGGTGCTCTCCCTGTCGGACGTTGAGGAGAACAAAAATGAACAACAGCAAAACGATCATCTTCCAAATGAGCAATCAAGTCAACAACAATTTCGCGATCTGGGAAATCAAGGAACTCCTAGTTCCATCAACCAACTAATTGACGTGCGGAGCCTTGAACCGCGGTCTCAATTCATCCAGGCCGCCTCTTCGCCGTTTCAAAATGTTGACATTCTATCTGGTAACATCAACAGTAATATTTCTTCTCTTGAAGGTGAGACTCTTCCTTCCCCGATAAAGCCTTGTATTCAAAAAAGAAAGAGGCTTGATCGAGGATCACTCCCTGATTTGGACATGAACAGTTCCTCCAGTTCCACTGAAACTAAAAATCATACAACAAAAAAAATAAATCTTGATGATGAGCCAGATGCTAGTTCCTCTTTGATTCCAGCAAATCCTAACCCAGACATGACTCAACTAAACACAAACGGAAACGAACCCTCAAAAAACCTTAATCCGATTAGAACTGATAATGGTAGTAATAAAACTAATCAATCAAGTACCTTTCAACAACAACAACATCCACAAGCATCTTCTTCCTCTAAGCACCAGGATTTTTTGGTCGTTGATGATGATGACCTGGAATGGGTCAATCTAAATTCCACAACACTTTATAACCAGTTTAGTTCACCCCCTTTCGTAGTTCTCATTGAATCGACCTTGAGGGGTCGAAATTTGGGTAAACTTGACCCAATCAGCGTCATAGACTTTTTGTCCGGCTTCATTAGTGGCCCAAAGCAAATTAACAGGAGTGGTATCAACCAAATAAAAGTTACGTGCGAATTATAGAGTGATACAAATATCCTTGCTAACTCTAAGGAACTAACTAATGAAGGCTTCAAAGCCTTTGTCCCGGACTCCTTGTGTAAACGTGGTTTTACAGATTGGTTCCCTGCTAGTCGATCTATTAAGGATATCATTAGAGTGAGTTCTTTGGATGAGTTAGAAATTATTGCTAAAATGACAAGTATTTTTGACTCGTCTAATATTATGTTGAATCGCATCGAGATATCATTTAACTGTTTAACAATACCTAGATTCATTATTCTGGGAGGGTTCTCGATCCAAATCACTCCTGTTATTCAACGTCCCCGATGCTGCTTTAGATGTCAACGTTTTTGTCATGTCAAGAATCAATGTCGTTCTACCTTCCCTCCTTGCGATCATTGTTCGGGTCGTCATATTTCCCACTTATGCCCTTACCTCGATCTTCCTCCAAAGTGCAAAAATTGTGGAAGGGAGCATTCTGCATCGTCGGCCGAATGCCCAATCTACAAAATGGAGTTTGACATTCTTAGACTAGGATACTCTACTAACTGTAACAGAGAGGAGGCCAAGAAAATGTTCTTCATCGAGAATCCTGACCTCCAATCTATTGGTCAAGCGAGAGCTGATGTCTCTGACCCTATCATCCCTCCCGAATCGAACAACAACAACATCAACAACAACGCAATTCCCTTAACATCGGGTAATCAGGGACTCTCAAAATTAGATAATCCTGCCAGTGACTTCACCTCTCTCTCTCCAAAGGACCTTATGATTGAAATAGCTGAGAATGTGAATGCTCATACTCTCTCTGAACAGATCCAAGCTGTGAATAGCTTAATTTTACTCAACAACTCAAGCTCAGCCCAGCCCTTATCACAGACATCCAAGAGAAGCTTGATTTAAGTAAATAATTCAACAAATGCCAACATTTTTAGCAACAAATTAGATAAAGTAAAATTAATCTTTATTAGTTAAATTAAAAACTAAAAATTTATTATTCCATTTAAACTAAATAGTTAATCAACTAAGAGACACTAACTGATTGCTGAAGTCTCCCACTAGTCAATAAAGCAAATTAATTACGTTAAATTATTCTTAAAAAAGAAGTTCTATTGGAGAACCTCTTGAAATTAACTTTTACATATTTCTACATATTTTTATTACTCAATTGTTTATTTAAATTAGTTTTTACTGTCATTTGGAGGCAGGAAATTTATTATTTCTTAACTTTCATTCCCATCCACTTGGGGTGGTAGAATTCTCTCTGAGAATCTTTGATATTGTTTTTATGTTCGCATTTGTTTGATACGTTATTGTTCTTTGTTTTGAAAGTTTAGCATAGGTTAAGTCGATTTGTTCGTTACTTGCTTTATCAAGTGGTTACTAAACACACTTGATATATTCAGGTCCTTTACTCTCTACTTATTTTTGTTTGTTTTTGTGTTGAAAGTTTAACATAGGTTAAGTTGATTTGTTCGTTACTTGTTTTAACAAGTGGTTATTAAACACACTTGATATTTTCAAATTTCTTACTCTATTTATTTTTGTATAGAGACATTTTATTTGGCACTCCCATACCCTTATCGTTGTTCGTTTTCGTCCCACAAAGGAGCCAATATCTGAATTCGAATTAAATCTCTATTTTTAGCAAGAAATCAGTTAGTTAATATGCCTGTTAGTAAATTTAAATATTGGAACGCTCATAGCTAATTGGAACGCTCATAGCATATTGAATAAAAAAACTGAAGTGGAGTCCATTCTTCACATTCATGATCTTGACTTATTAGTCATTACTGAGACCTGGTTGACCTTGAAAAATCCGGTTTGGCAAATTAAGGGTTATACTACCTTCAGACAGGACCGACAGGAACAGAGACCTGGGGGAGGAGTGCTTATTCTTGTCAGGAGAGAATTAGTCGTCTCCTCTATAAAGATTTCCAAAAAAATTTTAAAACAGATTGATACTATTGGAATAACATTAGCTACTTCTCAATTCAAACTTCAAATTTTGGCCTCCTATGCTCCCCCTAACAAAAAAATTCCCCCCAGTACGTGGTCTGACTTGTTGGATAGTTGCGAAATTGGTAGCCCCATAATATATATGGGTGATTTTAATGCTCACTCCTGGTCATGGGGCTCAGTATACTGTTCTGCGAGAGGAAACCACTTAAGGGAAGTGACTGAGGATTTTGATTTGATTCCCCTCAATGATTCTTTTCCTACTTTTGTGAGCGGAGTGGGTAGGAGTAGTAGCAACATCGATCTCATTTTTATCTCTTCTCAACTAGCCCAAACATCAAAAGTTGAAGTCACTTTGGACACCTATTCTTCTGACCATAGCCTTGTCTTGGCAACCTTAGATTCTACTCCGAAGTTTACCAGGTCAAATACTAGTAGACTTAACTTCAAAAAAATAGACTGGGATAAATTCAACCAGCTCCTTGAGCCTACTCTTGATCTACTCAAAGCCGAATTCAGCTTAAACAACGAACCTTTAGTAATATATAATACATTTATTAATAATATTAAATTACATTTAATAGAGTCAGGAGCATATTACCCATCCTCGCTTCACGGAGTCAGGAAATCACAACCTCTTTGGTGGGATTCCGAATGTGATCAAGCTCTTGTCAGACGACGTGAAGCCAGGAAGGAATACCTCAAAGTCCAGTCTCAGTTAAGGCCTTCGCATCCTCCACTCAACCTCTTAGAACAGGTGTCTATAATGACCCTGATTCTACTATTTTTAAAAATCTTCAAGTCGACCTAGTAAGAGAAGATGTTCCTCTCTCATATCTTCCCAACAACTCTATTTTAAATTCTGATTCGGTTTTGAATAGTCCTTTTTCCGATAACGAATTCTCCCAAGCCTTGAATTACGGTAAGCCTGATTCCTCTCCTGGTTTGGACTCTATTACTAATCTTATAATTAGAAAACTCCCCAAAAAAGCGAAAAAATTGCTATTGTCATTATTCAATGAGTTTTATCTCAAATCAATCTTTCCAGAAGAGTAGAGAAACATCCGAGTAGTCTTCGTTCCTAAACCAAACGGTAAGGGTTACAGACCGATTTTGCTTTCCTCAATGCTCTGCAAACTCTTTGAGAGGATGGTCCATAAAAGATTAGAACATTATATCGAATTTCAAAATGCCATTCCCCTCAATCAATATGGCTTCAAAAGAGGCAGGTCCACTGCGGATTGTGTATCGGCTTTGCTCACTGATATTTCCATCGGATTTGCTAAACAGGAACATACCATAGCAATTGCGGTTGATTTAAAAGGTGCATTTAACAATATTTTACCCAGGGCTATCTATGACAGACTAATTGAAATACAAACTCCCAATAAGATAATTTACTTTGTAAACTTTTTGATAACAGTCAAACATCTCTGCTTTTAAACTGATGCTAATTATAGTAGTGACTCACATATAGGAGTTCCCCAGGGTGGTGTCCTTTTCCCCCTTCTTTTCAATCTGGCAACTAGCAAAATAAATACCATAATTTCAAAAACTATTAAGTGGCTAATGTTTGCTGATGACCTATTATTATATGTAAATACCAAAAATCTTCAAGAAGCAATTAATCTCTTGGAAAAAGTAATTAACCCTTTGCGGCATGCATAACATTAAGACATTAATTTAAAAATCACAAATGCTTATGAGGGTTTTCGGGGTCGCTGATCACGAATCTGAAGTCCGTTTTTCAAAATTCAAAATGGCGGATCCAATATGGCGGACAATTTTTTTTAGAATTGATCCAAATCGCTTAAAACTCGTTACTCGGGGGTTTTTGGGGTCGCTGATCACGAACCTGAAGTCCGTTTTTCAAAATTCAAAATGGCTGATCCAATATGGCGGACAAATTTTTTTAGAATTGATTGAAATCGCTTAAAACTCGTTACTCGGGGGTTTTTGGGGTCGCTGATTACGAATCTGAAGTCCGTTTCTCAAAATTCAAAATGGCGGATCCAATATGGCGGACGAGTTTTTTAGAATTGATCGAAATCAATTAAAAATAGTTACTCGGGGGTTTTTGAGGTCGCTGATCACGAATCTGAAGTCCGTTTTTCAAAATTCAAAATGGCGGATCCAATATGGAAGACAAATTTTTTTAGAATTGATCGAAATCGCTTGAAACTCGTTACTAGGGGGTTTTTGGGGTCGCTGATTACGAATCTGAAGTCCGTTTTTAAAAATTCAAGATGGCGGATCCAATATGGCGGACGAGTTTTTTATAATTGATCGAAATCGCTTGGAAATCGTTACTCGGGGGTTTTTGGGGTCGCTGATTACGAATCTGAAATTACTTTTAATAAATATACGTTAATTTATTGAATAATTGTACCGTCGGCATTTGCGTTACCCGATGTACACCGCGGGGTGGTTGCACGATCGGGTTTTGTACATCGTTTAGCCCTGAAAAGGGCAGTTTGGTAAATACTGTTCAAAACTTTATAATAATAATCAAAATGAGCTGTTTATTTCCTAATAAAATTAACTAATTAATTAAAATCAGCGGATTTTAATTGCTATTATAAAGTTTTGATGTGTCTTGCTTTGAACAATAATTGAATTTTATTTTCAGCAGTGGTAAGCAGCGAAGCAATTCGCTTTCAGCAAAACTTATTTGCTTTAGTCCAGTTAGTATTTTAGTGTCTTTGAACTCTCAACAGTGTTTTGTTTATTGTTTGTTTTAATCAACGTAAATATGCGTTTAGTCAAATATTGCTGATTTATAACTTGTCTTTTTTGCGATTGTCATTTGTTTTGTCAAACTATGAATAGTGTTTTGTTTATTGTGTGTTACCATCAACGTAGGTATGCGTTCAGCTAAATAATTCTGAATTAGAACTTGTCTTTTTTACGCTTGTCATTTGTTTCGTCAAACTTTCGATAGTATTTTGTTTATTGTGTGTTACCATCAACGTAGGTATGCGTTCAGCTAAATAATTCTGAATTAGAACTTGTCTTTTTTACGCTTGTCATTTGTTTCGTCAAACTATCGATAGTATTTTGTTTATTGTGTGTTACCATCAACGTAGGTATGCGTTCAGCTAAATAATTCTGAATTAGAACTTGTCTTTTTTACGCTTGTCATTTGTTTCGTCAAACTATGGATAGTATTTTGTTTATTGTTTGTTACCATCAACGTAGGTATGCGTTCAGTCAAATAATTCTGAATTAGGGCTAATTTTTCTTTGTGTCTTTTATTTATCTCTTGTAATTTAAACTTATATTCTGTGAAAAAGTATAAGTTTTTCGTCTTTCATTTGTGTTTCTGTTTTTTATTTCTTGCTTAGTGCGTGAACGTGCTTTTAGTAAAAAGAACTTTTTTTCCACTTTCAGTCTTTTGTTCGTTTTTTAGCAGCATTTATTTGATTTCAGTGTATATACAAAATCTTTTAACTCAGAAGTGTTTTCTTTATTTTTTGTTACCAATAACGTGGATATTCGTGCAGTCAAATAATACTAATTTAGAGCTTGTCTTCTATTGCGATTGTCATTTGTTTTTGTATTTCATATTATTTTCAGTATCCTATTTTTCGTGTCTTTGCTCGTTGGTTTTTTGTTTCCTTTCTTGTACTCATTGTGCTGCTATTATAATTATATTTGACTGAGAACATGGAGGAAGAAGTGGAGTTGGTCGATATTCCAAGTGATAGTGACTCTATTGATGACTTATGTGTTTCCGATATTGATGATGATTTGAACATTAGGGATAAACGAAATAAAGCTACTAAGCAGAGTAGTTCTGCTATCTTTGATGAAGAAGATTCTGCAGACGATGTCTCAGATAGTGATGAAAAGTGGGTAAAATCAGGAAAGAGGAAAAGGGATGCTCCCTTTACTAGAAATGTTGGACCTAATATTCCCGATAATGTCAAAACGCCATCAGAAATATTTCTTTGCTTATTTTCCGATGATTTGCTTGACTTGATTGTTCAAGAAACAAATCGTTATTTGCAACAAAAGGGATATAAACAACCACCCACTACTAGAGAAGAATTGTTGATTTTCTTGGGCATTAATATTTTAATGGGCGTTAAAAATTCTCCTTCTTATCGGGATTACTGGTCTGCCAATCCGCAACTAAATGATCCTTACATAAGTTCGTTGATGTCTGTTGTTAGATTCGGATTTTTTCTTGGTTGTTTACACATCGCCGATAACAGTACAGAACCAAAAAAGGGTAATGCAGCTTATGACAAGTTATATAAATTGCGGCCTTTTCTAGATAAGGTGAATGAAAATTTTATGAAATTTTTTTTGCCAAATAAATACCAAAGTGTCGATGAATCTATGATAAAATTCAAAGGTCGCAGTAGCATGAAACAATACATGCCACTCAAACCTATAAAACGGGGATATAAGTGCTGGGTTCGAGCAGATCCATCAGGTTATGTATGCGAATTTCAGATGTACACAGGTAAAACTGAAAGTACGGAAAAGCAGTTAGGAGCAAGAGTAGTAAAAGATCTCACTCGCGCATTGAAGGGCAACAATCACCATGTTTATTTTGATAACTTTTTCACAGGGGTAGATCTTATGATATCTCTGAAAAAAGATAAAATTTTTGCTTGCGGTACTGTACGTCAGAATCGATCAAGATTGCCAAAAAGTGAAATGCAAGACAAACAAATGAAACATGGTGATAGCGAATTCCGAACATCGAATACGGGTATTCGATGGGTCAAATGGATGGACAAGAAGGCAGTCTACTTCTTGTCTAACTATCATGATCCTCGTGAAACTGCGTCGGTGAATCGGAAACAAAAAGATGGCTCGCTGAAACCCACCAGTTGTCCTGTAATGGCTTTTGACTACAACAAACACATGGGCTATGTAGATAAGGCTGACCATCTCTTGTCAACATATAACATTGACAGGAAATCTAAGAAATGGTGGCATAGAATATTCTTCCATTTCTTAGATGTCATTGTTGTCAATGCGTATATTTTGTACAAAGAGAAGAGATTGAACCCAACTTTGACTTCGAAAGAATTCAGGTTACGTTTAGTAGATGAATTGGTAGGACACAAACTACCAAGTTCAACTGGGAAGAAACGTAAATTGAGTACAATCTCTTCTTACAAACCAAAAGTGTCAGAGGAAAAAAGAAAAAGTCAATCAGCTCATATGCCTGAAATTATCGCTTCACCTAGACGCTGCGCTCATTGCAGTACTAAAGCCGACCAAAAGCGAACATCATGGATGTGTAAAACTTGCAATGTACCACTCTGCCTGCTTCCCACAAGAAATTGCTTCGCTGCTTACCACTGCTGAAAATAAAATTCAATTGTCCAAAGCAAGACACATCAAAACTTTATAATAGCAATTAAAATCCGCTGATTTTAATTAATTAGTTAATTTTATTAGGAAATAAACAGCTCATTTTGATTATTATTATAAAGTTTTGAACAGTATTTACCAAACTGCCCTTTTCAGGGCTAAACGATGTACAAAATCCGATCGTGCAACCTCCCCGCGGTGTACATCGGGTAACGCAAATGCCGACGGTACAATTATTCAATAAATTAACGTATATTTATTGAAAGTAATTTCAGATTCGTAATCAGCGACCCCAAAAACCCCCGAGTAACGATTTCCAAGCGATTTCGATCAATTATAAGAAATTCGTCCGCCATATTGGATCCGCCATCTTGAATTTTTAAAAACGGACTTCAGATTCGTAATCAGCGACCCCGAAAACCCCCGAGTAACTATTTTCAAGCAATTTCGATCAATTATAAAAAATTCGTCCGCCATATTGGATCCGCCATTTTGAATTTTGGGAAACGGACTTCAGATTCGTAATCAGCGACCCCGAAAACCCCCGAGTAACTATTTTCAAGCAATTTCGATCAATTATAAAAAATTCGTCCGCCATATTGGATCCGCCATTTTGAATTTTGGGAAACGGACTTCTGATTCGTAATCAGCGACCCTAAAAACCCCCGAGTAAAGACTTTTAATCAATTTCGATTGAATTTAAAAAAAAAATTTTTTTTGTTCTTTAATTTATTTATTTATAGTTGTTTATAATTTCACGTAACCTCATTTACTATCATTCCTTCGACATTCAACAATATTTTGATTATTATTAAACAAAGATTTTTTGATTTTACTTGAAAAAGACTGTATATAAACAGATATTTTCAGAATATAAAAGGTGGTAATCTGGGTTACCACTATGCCGCAAAGGGTTAAAGATTTGATTCCGTGGTTGGAAGATATAGATTTGTCAATTTCCCTAACTAAATCTTAACTTACTGTTTTTTCTAAGTCAAAAATTGATGTTTCAAATCTCTCTCTCAAGATCCAGAATATACAAGTTGGTGTCCAAAATGAGATGACTTATCTGGGGGTTATTCTTGATAAGAAACTTTCCTGGGAGAAGCACATTAAGAACTGTGCTCAAAAAGCATCTCGATCTATTAATTTGATAAGTTCCATGTCCAGAATTTCGTGGGGGGCTAATCCGAACTTAATGATCACAGTTTTCAAAGGGTTAACCAGATCTCACCTAGAGTGGGGATCTCAATTTTTCTCTAACTCATCCAACTCAAATCTTAAAATTCTTGACCAAATTCAAAATCAGGCTCTGAGAGTGATCTTGGGTTGCATGAGATCCACCCCGATAGGTATATTAATGTCAGAAGCTAATGTTCCTCCTCTTCACCTAAGAAGATCTCTAGCCAATAGGAAATTTTTAACTCGAAATTTTTCTTGGACAACTAATCCACTTATTCCAAAATTAAACAATCTTAATGAAAGTACTGATCTTAACGAAAAGAAAAACAAAAAACTTTTTATTACACACACTCCATTACTTGGTACATTTATAGACTTACAGCAACTTACAGGAAAATGCGGGAAAACAAAAAAACCTACTCTACAATTTGACATGACATGGGATGAATTAACAAAAACGGTTGAAGTTGACCTTGAAACGGGTATTCAAATTAAAAGTAGTCCCACTCCACATAAGACACTCCTTGATCTAATCAATTCTAACTACCATGAATACATTAAAATTTACACAGACGGTGCCTCAGATCCTGTCAAGGGTAACACTGGCTCGGGATTTGTCATTCCTAGTCTTAATATAAATTTCTGTGTCAGACTCAATGGAATGATGAGTGTTCTATCCTGTGAACTATACGCAATATTCTCTGCTTTGAAAGAAGCAGACAGATTAAGTCTTGATAACATCCTTATTATGTCAGATTCACAAACAGCTCTAAAGGATTAACAACAGGATGTACACTCCTCATCCCTATCCTATGATCATTAAAATTATCAGGCTCATCATCAAGATCTTAGACAAAAATGGTCAGGTCCGGTTCCTATGGATTCCTTCTCACGAGGGAATTAGGGGAAATGAGTTGGCGGATAATCTGGCGAAGTATGCATTAACGTTGCCTTTTGGCAATCTACAAAGTTGTTTACCAAGAGACCTAATTCCAGTGTTTGAAAGAGATTTCGATCACTGGAGGTACCTGACGTGGTCATACTTTTTCAACAAACCTCTTACCAATAAATATTACAACAAGGTTAACGTTAAATCTAAGAGACCGTGGTTCAAGGGAATAGATGCACCTAGGAGAGACATTAATCTAATTACAAGGCTGAGAACCTCACACGTCTGCACGAGAGAGCACATCGCCCGCATGGGCTGGAACATTTTTCCTGGTTGCATTTGTGGAAACAACTTTAAAAGTCTCGAACATCTCATGAGATATTGCCCCCGCCTGGCTCTTAAGAGGCCTGCTTTTTTCTCATTCCTCCGTAGAAGAATTCATAATTTCAACCCGGACGATCTCAACCTGGATGAATTAATTTTCAATCCGGATATTGAGGTTGTCCGGGAGTTGGGGAAATTCTTTTCAAGCGGGGAAATAATTGTATAACAACTGCATGGTCAGGTGGGTTTAGTCACGAGGGCAATTGCTGATTGAAATTGTTCTCTATTCTTATTCCTTTCCAGTAACGAATTAACGCCTACCAAAATTTGAATCTCCCGCTCTGTCCTCTAAGCCAACCAAATAATCTCAAGCAACGAAATTTAAATATCCCGCCAGAAATCTGATTTTCCGAAAGCGAAAAATGAGGTGTGAACGGTCAAATGTTTCTGCATGCATGCATCATGCAGATGCATTAGATCGTGTGACTGTACCCTTAGTTTCTACGACTATTCTGTGCCAGGAAATCTTTTCGGACAGCTCTACATATTTAACGAAAATCAAACTGCCACCATCAGGAACAAAACCAATTAATTAACAATATTTGCTATTCGCTTATTACGAGTGGCTATAATCCTTATCAGGACCTCAATTTTTGAATTCGTAGTGGCTATTTGTTTATACAAGAGGCCATTAAAACAAAACAAACAAAGTCAATTGAAATTTTTCGTTCGTCTGGGCTCGTAGTTACTAACTATAGTTAAACAGTTTTTTATTTTTTACCTCAGCAAAAGAATGTCAGATATACGAGAAGAACGCTTCTCATTATTGTATAAATAATTTTTAAGTGTTTGTAAGTTGAAAAATTATTAACGAAATTCGCATTTTATTTATAGCACATGAATTTTAACAAAACCTATAAAAAAAGGTTTTTTATCCAAGGGAAGAGAGTATGACAATTTGAATGAAATCAGCATATGATTCCTTTCTAAGTATTCACTAATTTAAAGAAATTCTAAAATTTAATTTACAAAATTTCTCTCCTTTCTATTAACGTTCCTTTTAAATGTATATAGAATACTATAGGTCCCTGCATTACACAAATTGCATTGTACTCTCTAAATCTGAATTAGTTCATATGCACTTATTTTTTTACGTGGAAAAGTTTTTACTTATTCAGATTTAGACAGTAATATGTTACACATAACAGTTACTTAAATTTAGAAAATATTAAATAATAAAATACTATAAAGGTAAATTAACTAACCTTCACCAATTCCAATATCAAAAATGGTTTCATTTCTTCCATCTTGAAGTCTGTCCTTCAATTTTGTTAATAAATTATAATAAACCGTTTCTGAAGGATTAACAAAATCATCCTGTAAGGAGAATAGTGTTATAAAATAAACCTTAAAATATTAAAATAATAAAGAAATAGGGTAAACCAGGCAGTAGTCAGCCACATTTCAATTTTGAATAGCTGTAAAACCGTATGAGATAAAAACAATTTTTTTTGTAAAGATGATTGGTATATTAGTTTCGTAGGACTACAAGGAACAATCACAGGTGGAAGAAATTTTAATTGCAATTTTTAAACAGTATCCATTAAAAAGATTTTCTTAAGTGGCCGACTACTGCCTGGTTTATCCAAGTATATTATGCATCTAGGGAGGAAAACAGGAGTTGGAAATAATTTTCCTTCCGAGTTGCACATACTATTTTTTCTAACACACGTATTCCGATAATACAAACGCGGTAATGTGCTTATTACTGTTGACAGTATAATTATAACTCCACTCGTGTCACAAAAATCACCGTAAAGAAATGGCTGCCCTTATCCCCTTGTTGCTTAATATATTATTTCCCCCTGCTAGTGACGTATGTCGGGAGAGACATACTTTTTCCCCGCTTTACAGGTAAGAAATGGTGTACTTTCGGTGCACGTGTTAGAAAAAAAAATTTATGAATTGTATTATCAAGGATTCATATTTTTAAAAATGTCAGACTAGGTTTGGAACTAATTATTATTAAACTATCCAAAATAGTAAACATATATTGGTAGTAATCAAATTGGTAATATTGGTAGTTGAAAGCAAATATTGGTAGTTAAGCGCATCAAAATACGTAAGAAAATTATATTCCGGTTTGTCTTAAAAAAGTTCGATTTTTTTGTAGTCCTGTGTAATTTAGGGGTAGAAAATTACACCTGTTAGTTCAGAAGTTAAAAATTGATAGTATCGGATGATTCTGAATTCCAGTTTCGCTTTTGTTGAAGCTCGTCAGTACTATGTGAACAAATTTGTTAATAGTATACCGGAACAGATATTTACAATATATACAGCATTAATTATTTTCAATAATGTGTAAAAAATAAGTATTTAAAATACATCCTAATCTTCTCACCCATTCGATGACATAGCATAGGTAAGCTTTACAGCTTTTTTAAAAGCAGGTTAACATACCAACATTATATATGTTACGGTCAATGTCGATTATTGGGCATTCTCGACAATGCCCGGGCACTGTCACATTTTACTGAAATTTGTTAAAAATATCCGGGCAATGGCGACAATGCCCAAAAATCTACATTAACCGTAACATATATGATGATGTTAAGAGTATCGTATATGAGACTTTTTCTCACGGCGCGGCGCGACTGCTGACGGGTTAATTGAATGCATAATATCTCCAGAATATTGTGTTAAAATTTCAAGTCAATCGGAGCAAAATTGACAGAGTTATGAGTATTATGTTTTTATGCGTAATATATTTTACAAATTGTGTTTTAAAAAGTCAAAATATTTACCTTCTTTGACATTTTACAATGCTCTGGAGCACGATTTGCGTCATTATTTTTACTGCACGTTAGTGCATCAGCCGTAGAAAACATCTTTTACGGCAATCCAAGAAATCTAAAACCAAAATTAAATTTTTATATTTACAAAACATTTTAATTTTTGTATAAATTTATAGAAATTCTATGACATTGCCTAAATTTAACCATTAAGAGCACTTTTTGGTTTAGAACTGGTAAAAAACACAATTGGAAAAAGCACTTTTTTATAAATGTAAAAGAACAAGCAATTAAAATTGGAACTTTGCTGATTTTTAAATGCAAATAATTATCTTACAGAAAAATAAAAAATTACAAAACTTGGGAAATATCTAAATTATATCACTAAATACACATAGACTTTCACTATTTTCATCAGGTTAATACATGAAATAAAATAGAATTTATCGATCACTACGAGTCAGGCTGATAAAAAGAATCAAGAAATTTTTTAAATCTTATTTTATGTTTCAATGGCACAGCCGTCCTCTTCAGAAACTAGCAATTTATTAACAATTTTTTGAAATAAATATAAACAATTGCATACAAATATATATAAAATATGACGTTTTACAAAATTGAAAATTATAAAATAAAAATAATTACCAGTAAAAAATTATATCAAAAAATTATTTAAATATTTAAGAATATAACATTTTAAAAATTGGTAACTTTTTAAATGTTCCGAACAACATGAATTGCTATTAGACACTAAACCAATATAAGACAATTACAAAATATGACAAATTTTATACAGAGGTAAGGTCATTAACCTATTTACAATTAGTAGAAAATAATAGGATACGTCGCAGTATAATCAGACAATGAGATTCACTAGAATTTTCTATTATTGAGGGAATGTAAGTAGCTATGAATGAAATTTACTTTAAATCAAAACCAAGTCAACGATTTGTCAAAGAAAGTGAAAGTAAGTTTGAGGCTAAGTCTAGGCCTAAGTCTTAGTCTTTGACTTTTTCCCTGACTCTAAAGAGTTTACAATTACAATTTAATTTTACGAAATTTCGATTATTCTGGCATTCTTCAATTAAATATATTAGAAATTAAAAACTTCAAATAATTAAAAAAAAATTCCACTAAAACTTTTTTAAAAAAATAATTCTACAGAATTCTTAATTAAAAGTATGAAAAGTTCAAATTTTCAAAAATTTTAATTTGAAACTTTTTGAAAATTCAATTATTTCTAAAAAACCACGCTTTCAATATTGAATTATAATCTAAAATTTTAACAGAAATACATTTTTAAATCAATATTTGTTAGAAAATTGTACGAGAATTCAATTATTTAAATGCAAAAATAAATATTTTATTATATTGAATGATTGAATTGAATTATTATATTGAATTTTTATAAAGAATTTTATCAACAAATTTTTAAATAATTAAATTCTCTTGACAAACTTTAATAAAATTTTTAAGAATAATTTCATTTTTCGAGAAATTTGATGAAAATTGTATTAAAAATAATTGTAATTCTGCCAAGAATTTTATTAAAATTTTTGAAAATAATTGAATTTTGGAGAAAAATTTTATTATTTATAAAGATAATTGAAATTTTGTCCAGAATTTTTGTAAATTTTTGTAAATTTTTTATCATAATTGAATTTCTGCGAAGAATTATTATATTATTTTTGAAAATAATAATTGAATTATGGAGACGAATTTTATTAAAATTTCTTTTTAAATAATTGAATTCTTTTGTAAAATTTTATTCAAATAATAGATATTGAAAATAATTAAATTTTGACAAATTTTTGAAATTAATTAAATTTCTGTGAAGAATTTTATTAAAATTATTTATAAAAAAATTGAATTGTTACAAATGATTTCATGAAAATTTTTGAAAATAATTTAATTTTTTGAAGAAATTTAATTAAAACTGTATTGAAAATAATAAAATTAAATTCTAATAAAAAATTGTAGCAAAGGTTTTTTTAAAATAATTGAATTTCTTTGATAAACTTGAATATAATTATTAAAAATAATGACATTTTTCGCGGAATTTTATTAAAATTGAATTAAAAATAATTGAAAGTCTGCGATGAGTTTTAATATTTATGCAAATAATGAAATGTTTGCGTAGAATTTTATTAAAAACTTTTTTATCTAATTGAATTCTTTTGGAGTTTTTTCTATTAAAGTAATAGATATTAAAAATCATTGGATTGAGGAAATTTTTTTTTAATAATTAAAATTTTGCCAAGAATGTTATTAAAATTTTAGAAAATAATTTAATTTTGTGATAAGAATTTTACTATTTTTGAAAATAATTGAATTTCTGCAATCATTTGTAATTGCTTCAAAATTCAATTTGTTTTAGTGTTTCTAACTAAAATTCTTCTATAAATCCATTATTTTTAATAATCAATTAAATACATCATATTAAAAAATTAATTTTTTTTTATCGAAATTAATTAAAAAAACTAATTTCAAAATAATTTTAGTTATTAAAATTTTTTAAAAATCTAGTTTTTTAAAATTTTTAATAAATCAAGAAATTCCCGGTTCAAAAAAATTCCCCTGTCATTTCACGGTCAATTTTTTTAATTTCTGCTATTGCAAGTTTCCCAGGTTTCCCAGATCTGTGGCAACCCTGTTAATGGATAAAATTTGTAAAATTAGGTTATTTTACAGGTAAATTTAATATTCCTTATTTTTAATTATTTCTATCAATATTTAATAATAAATTAAGTCATTATGTACAAATTTAAATTATTTTTTTTTACATTTTCATAGTAAATTATGTGTTTTCTTTAATTTTTTCTATTAGATGAAAAAAAGAGAATTTCTATTATTTCGCATACTTTAAATGATATTATTTTACAATAAATAATATAAATTTTTTAAATTCTTTTTATTTGTTAATAGTACCTTTAAAATCATTCCTGCAAAGTATAATTTTCATAATTAGACGGCACCAACTTTAGTCGAAATATAATTCAGAAATTCAGAAAATAAAGCAATTGGCATGTATAAAGTTTAAATTTTACCAAAGATTAAGTAGTAAATCAATTTAAGAATTATATTTATATTATGAACGTCGACGTCTGCTTTCTCGAGAAGAAATTTGTTTCTCATAATGATTTTAGTAGTACATATTTCAGAATAATTCAAATTTGGAAGATAAAATTTTTAATGTTCAAATAAACGAATTTCTTTACTAAAAAATGGATATTAATAAATTAATATTAATGGATATTAAATGGATATTAATTTTAGTTAGAAATTCCTCCTCAGAAAAAATTAACTTTTTAAAAATAATTTGCTGATACATCAGATATAATAAAATTACGTCAGATAAAAGGTTCAGGTATATTTAATAAAGAAAGATTAGACTTATAAATATAGAAAAAATAATTCTTCTCTAAATACCAATTTTGATAAAATATCGTTTCATTTACCTGGAAATTTCAATATAATAATCATTTTTTTTTAAATAAAAACGCGCCTGTGATGTATTTACTAACAAATACATACATATATACAAACACTTCTGTCAATGTCAATTACAATTGTTAGAATTTTTTCAACTCCGAGAATCATTCAATTGTTACAAAAGTTTAAATATTATTGAGTAATAATAATAATAATAAAATATGTTTTAATTCACTAAGTGTATATTTGTCAAGAAAATCATTCCATATAAAAAACAAAAACTTATATTTCTTAAATAATTAAAAATACATATTGATAAGTAGAGTTGTGGAGGAAACATGAATAACATTAATATACTTATAAAATTATAAAGAATTAACATTTTTCACTACAAATTTTCAAATTTAAACTTACAACTCTGTTGAAAATCGTATTCCAAAAGTTTAAATCTGTTTCACTTTGGATGATTCCACCAAATACATGCACTTTATTAATCGCAAAAATAAATAAACAAGAAAAATATTGCGCAAGAAAATTTAGTTCGTGAACATTTCTTTCATTCACATATTTATTTACGAATTGGCAAAACCAATCGCTTTATATATCTCTACATTCCTATGAAATCATAACATATGAAATTAATATTGAATGTTGTTTCATACTTTCATATGACATATCGTATCCCTTTATACATGCATATTTGCATATAAAAGAGAGTGAAGTTCACAACGTTGCTTCACCACACTATAAAGGTGTATCTACAATAGCTTGAAAATGAATTTGTTTTGTCTGATTCAAAGTAACTGCATATTCTGCATAGAAATTTGCAACAATATACTTTTAATTTAATGATTTGAAGTAAATTTACATGCAGAATATCCAGTTACTTATGGAGAGTCCACAATATGTGCAAAATGCAGGTAGCAAGTCCAAGTGCAAGTGCGATTCCTATACATTTAGCATTGGTTCGCACTTGCACTTCTTGCCTTTTGCACCTATTGTGGACTCTCCATATAATCAGACAAAAACGAAGTATTTTCAAGCTATTGTAGATACACCTTTACAGTTTCGTATAAAGTGATAAGAATCACTGATCTCTATATATAACTGGATGGGCGATTACGTCGCAAGCAGTGCTTCGATTAGAAGACCGGAAGCGCCATGTTTTGAGTAGAGTTTGGCTAAAAAAGGCGGGAGTATTCAAAAAATATAATAAAATTTACACTCGTGAATATTAAAATTTAAAGATGATAATAAATAATTTTGTCCTTTAAACAAACCAAGTAATTAATAAATAATTTTATGTAGCTTTAAGAAATTATTAAATTAAATTTAATAAATAAATCAATTGAAATAAATAAGATAATATAACTTTAATAAAATACTTGTTTAATTTTTATGACAAAAAGTAGGATTTTTTTATTTTTTGTATCTGTTTTAAATAAGTATAGAGATTATTAATTTTGAATGCAATTTATTTGATCTAAATAAAAATGATTTATTTTAAATAAATATTAATTTGATAATAGCCAATAAACCGATTATTTGAGCGAAATTTTTATTTCTCATTATAGAATTATAGTTGTTATAAAAAGTATTTACCGATAATTAATTTCTCTGAAATTAAAGAAGCATATTATTTAATCTATAGATTCATAAGCCATGAATTATTAATTAATTAATTTTAAATTTTTTATTTGATTAATTTATTAAATCAAACAAAACATAAGGAAATAATACAATGTGCTAAAATATTATGATCATTTATTTGTATTCATTCAATCATTAAAAAAGAATATATTATTTACAATTTCTTGGATGGTAACCTTTATCTCCAATCTAAAAATTTCAACCATGAAATTTTCAGAGAATCCTTGGCTGATGAATTCGGCATGTATTTGTAATATACAACCCCCACAGCATCGAAACTTTCCTAAAGATTTCCTAAAGATTTATTTGAAATGTTCGATATATTTAATTGCAATGTTTATTGAAGGTTGTGTAAAGATTTAAATGTCTCGATTAAATAAATGTCTAGCGCGAACCTTTCCTGAACATTTCCTGAACATTTTCTGAACATTATAATTATAATTATAATTATGCGAAAATGTTCAGGAAATGTTCAGGAAAGGTTCGCGCTAGACATTTATTTAATCGAGACATTTAAATCTTTACACAACCTTCAATAAACATTGCAATTAAATATATCGAACATTTCAAATAAATCTTTAGGAAATCTTTAGGAAAGTTTCGATGCTGTGGGGGAATTTGAAACTCCACATGTGAAGATTAGAAAAATTTATTCCTGTATATTTATAATAATAATATTATAATTATTATTTATAAATATACACATTTAATTTTAATAGTTCATCTACAAGATTATTTTTAATCTTTAATAGTTAGTTTGACATCAGGAGCGATCTGAAATAGCTGTAAAATTAAAGAAAAATGTTTGTGATTGAAAGTTGTTTACAAATAATGAAAATAAAGTAAGCATTTATGAAATATGTATATTTAAGCAATAAAAAGAAATCAATATTTATGTGAAAAGCAAAGTTTAAATAAAATAGACATATTTAAGAAATTATGAGTAATATGAGGTATGTAACTGAAAGGAAAAGCAGAGAAAAGGCACACAAAGAAACTGATGATTTCTGTACTAAAAAATATAAAAGTCCAATACATACCCATTTAAATAAACTTACAAAACCAATGCAACTCGAAGTACATTAACTTAAAAATACTAACAGTTTTGATTATCGTAAAGCATAAATTGAATGAGTATATACAATAAAATTGTTATGCAAAATATAGGAAAATCCGAAATTCATGCATACAAATATTTTTGTAAAATAAAACCAAATACCAAGTACAGAAACTTAAAAAGTCAAACATGATTTTAACTATAGTAAAGAATGAAATGAATTATTATATGGAGTGAATTTTTTACAACGGAGAATATAAAACTCCAAAACATACGCATACCAATAAATATGTAAACTGTAACAATTCATTGTAGAGCAACTGAAGAAAAATATTAAAGTTTTGGCTAATATAAAACATGAAATGAATGAATGAATATATATAATGAATTTTGTACGATGGAAAATGATTTCATCTGAAAGTTACAGAAACAAATTTGCAACTACAATAAATACAACACATGGTACAATGTGAGAAAAATAAAGAAAAAGAAAGTCTCATGTAGCGTAGGGCATATTATAAAAAGACACTATAAAATTTCTTTTACAGTACAAATCGTAAAATTAAAAAAACATGCATAATATATAAACAATTAAAACAAACGCAACAAGTATTATTAACATTGAAAAAATATAGAAATTTTTTTAAAATAAACATTTTTCTGCATTAGAAATAAATAACATTTTAAAAAATACCTATGAACCCACTATATAAAAAGAAACATGCCAAGTAACTTAGATTACTAAAATTTTAAAAATAATAATTTCCGAGGAAAATATCAGAAAACCAAATGCCAATAGCATAGAAATAAACTTCCTAAATACTACTGATTCTGCCAAATAATTTGCCGATTCAAGTAATGGCGAATTTTTTGGCCAATTTTTTTTTCAGACACTGACTTCGTAGCTGAAAACATGCGCAATTTTATATAAGTTTGACAAATTTTTTTTTATAATGTGTAAATGTGATTTCCCTCTTCCGGCGCATCGTCAAACAAATGGTTTGTCAAAGAAGGAAATAAATTAGTCCCAGACTGAAAAAGGTCATTAAGAACTTTCGAACACAGGATAGCAGGAAAATTTTGCTCTTTTGGAACCATATTATTAATTTTAAGAAGGGAATACTTAAAAAACTGCTCAGTTCGTTGACAAATTATAGTCACTGATTCGCTGGGATAAGTTAGTCCTCCGTGACTTTTTGCTTCAATTAAACAATGTTCCTCGAATTCAGCTTCTCTTTGTCGAGAATGTACAAGAGCTTCGCGACACGGAAGGCATCGAACTCTCAAATATGTTTTTTGGTCATTTAAGATTTTTCGAACAACCCAACCAGCAATGTAAGAAACGCAATTTTTGGAAAATGGAGAAAGCGGATCTGGTAGAGCAACAGCGGTTATAGAAAATTCCTTATAGAAATTATTACTTTCGGTGCAATATTCTACTTCACCAAGACCATATTTCTTCTCTACTCTTAAATTACTAATTTCGTCATACAAAGACGAATCATAATAATCAACCCTTTTTAATTTTGAATTTGTACTTGGAACTGTTAAAATGGTCGTTGAATCCATCGCTTCAACATTACTATTAGTAGAAACTACTTCGTGGTGTACAAGAAGACGTTTATACGCAACAACGAATTGGGTACAAGTTGGACTTGTGCACCAACCGCCGCATTGCCTAATTGCGGAAAAAAAACAGTTCCAAGTGATCTTGACTTAGTTTATAAGTAAGTAAATATTTGAGTTGAGAAGTCTCTGGCTTTACATATAAATCAAATATGTTTATTACTGACATTACTGCAGTTATAAAACCGACAAATGGAACGTAACGTCTAGTTTTGTAAATTGGCACACCTGCAACGTCCGTTATTTTTTTTAAGTAATCAATTTCTTCTAAAATACTTTCCCGCCAAAAAACTTCATTCGACCTACGCAATGGTGCTTTAAACCCTTTACCTAAAGGATTTCTTGAGTTTAAAAAATCAAAAATTCTATCTATACAATGGATGAATCTAACTGTTGCTGAACTACCACGAAAATTGCTTAACTGCAAATATTTATCGCAGAATTCGATGGAATTAGCTGTGCTGCTGCTCAGAGTCTGAGCGGCAAGCATAACTTTCATTTTCATTTTATGAAAATCTACGTGAGCCCTTTTAAGTTTATTCCCTGCTCTAAGTCCTTCTTGTTCCTGTAAATTAACTAGGTTTTCAATAAAACGCCACTCAATTAAATTTCCTTCGCTGTCTTTTAACATTTTTAGTTGCCCTAAGCAATTTCGAAACAATTTTAGCATGTGACATGCATCGAAAATAACAAAGACTTTTTCTTTGGTAGAAGGGTGAGGAAAGAAGGGTTTCGGGTTTGGCATGTCGAATGTAGCTCCCAGTAATTTCATCGCGGCGAAATGTTCAGCAGTGCCATCTAAAGTTAAGGAAATTACTTTAACCTTCACATTATGCAATAAACTCAATGCGTTTGAAATCAGCCCTGAAGTAGTAGCGGAGTCCATGCCATCAACTACTACATATCCTATGGGAAGCTTCCAACTATTGTCTACTGCTACAACCATTAGGACAACTGCTTCTTTAGCTAATTTCATATTATCACTATCATCTATTTCCGTCCCTAAATCTACGTATCCGCGGACCTTGCCATTTGGCAGATATTGTAGACCTTTTTTGATTGACATTCCGTCAATCATTAGGCTCACTACAACTTCTTGACCTTTCTTGTCAGCTTCCGATACTTTTCGCCGTAAAGCATCGAAGCTTTCGGATGTAAATCCTGGTTCTCCATTCACAGAAGAGTACCAATCTTTTAAGGTTCTGGGATGAGGAAGAGCATTGCAAAACTTTCTTCTCACAAAAGCATAGGCTTTTGGAGAATAAAAATGTAAAGTACACGCAAAGGAACGCAACGCGGGCGGATATTTATCTCTAGAAATCGTATTTGCTTGTTTACCCTGTTTACTCTTGTTTTTTTGCGACTTCGTTTCAATAGTATTATGATTTTTTAAAAACCGTTTCATTAATTGCGAAACATCACTTTCTGCTATAGATTCTAAACATGCAAGTCCACTCTCAGAAATAGCTCGTGTACGTCTTAATTCTCTTACTATTTCAGTTAAAGATGTCACTTTTTTCCGCAGGCGCTTAATAACTTGCTTCTGAAGTTTTGACCTTGCCATACTCCTGTGTAGTCTCTGCCGCATTCCAGTACATCGTCTCTTCAAGCCTTTAGGGCTGGAGTAATAATGGTGGTCGTGAATTAATCTCCGTTTTGCTTGTGGAGTTGTAGATCTATCAGGCGTTGTTTCCTTTTCTGTGATAATTGTAGATTCAGTAGAAAATTGAAGATCTAAGAAAGTAATATGTATGTATGTATTATTACAATTAAAACGCCTAATCAGGGTGGCCGCAAGATTGACTTTATCAATTTCCCTGACATTTTATTGACATAACGAATTTCCCTGACAAAAATTTTTTTGTTTAGAGCAAAAAATGTATTGCATGACTGTCTTAATTTCTTTAATTGCCCTGACAAAAAAATTTTTCCTGACATTTCCCTGACTTTACTCAAAAAAATTTTTGTCCTGACATTTCCCTGACTTTACTGACATGTGGCCACCCTGCTAATGTATATATTATGAATACTGTCTATTCTGTCTACTATATATTAAAAAATTCTTACCAACAAAATTTTTCCGAGTGTTAAGGTTACCCCACAATCCATTTCAACATTGTTATAATTTTACGCTTACCTGGTTTAAAACGTTTCGGATTTTGTACATTCTCTAATGTACATGAGTGTTTATTGGTTCTTGTAATTTCATCGTCATTTTCTGAATTTATTTCCATCGAAGTATTTACAATGTTCGTTTGTTCAACTTTTTCTAATTGTGATGATCTTATACCTTCAGCGTCATTTTCCGAATTTACTTCTATTGAAATACTTGCAGAATCCTCTTGCGCAACTTCATGACGGATTGTAAAATCTGAAAAAGGGACGTTCATAAATTTCGTCACGTTTTTTTCGTAATTTATTGCTAAAATTAAGTTTTTATGTCTGATAGTCACAAAAACAATTCACTTGAATTGAAATACCAAGGTGGTCACAAGTTTTAGTTTATCAATTATTCCCTGACAATTTACTAAAATTAAAATTATTTTCCCTGCTAAAATTTTTTGTATAGGAAAATATGAATGTTTACGGAAAATGAATAAAATTTATGAATTTTAATAATTTTTAAAAATTACAATTACAACCCTTCCTGAATTCAATAATTTTCTACAATTTTCAACTAAACTTCATCTCTGAATCAATTAATTTAAACAATTCTCCAAAAGTTCTTCTAGAATTCAATTATTTTAATACAAAAACTCAATTTTTTATAATAATTGTAACTTCCATATTTTTTTTCAAGTTATTGTGGTATAATATTTTCAAAGATAATTGTTTCTCAATATTAAAAAATTTCCAAACAATTAAAACTTGGAAAATTTTTTTTAAAATAATTGAATGTTTTAAAAATATAAATAGAAATAATCAAATTTTTGAAGAAATTCTCAAAAATTTTAATAACAGGGTGGCCGCAAGATTGACTTTATCAATTTCCCTGACATTTTATTGACATAAAAAATTTCCCTGACAAAAATTTTTTTGTTTAGAGCAAAAAATGTATTGCATGACCGTCTTAATTTCTTTAATTGCCCCTGACAAAAAATTTTTTTTCCTGACATTTCCCTGAATTTAATGACAAAATATTTTTTTCCCTGACATTTCCCTGACTTTACTGACATGTGGCCACCCTGAAATAGTTTTAAAAAAAAGTGTTTATATTTTAATATTTCTATTATGAACAACTTTAAAATTGTACTATTTTTAATCTTACCATTCAAAAGATTGCTAGAAAACAAAGTTGGGTAAGCTTTTGCTTTTAAGTAAAAACCACCTCTTTTTCTTTTGTAAAAGCAATGCTCTTCAAAATGAGCATCACAAATCAGGCTTTTTTCGGTAGGTTGAAATTCTTTCAGTCCAATACTCACTAACCATCGATTTAAAAGTTGTTCGTTTTTTAAAGGAAAACTGTAAAGCGTAAACAGATATCATTAACATAATTAGAAAATTCATAAAATTTGTACTTCTAAAATATCTGCAAGAATACAATGAACTGAAACTTTTAAAATATATGTTCTACCTGCGGAAATGAATATTGCATCCTGATCTTTTGATATTGTCGCAACAGACACATTTTAAAGAGGATGCATCAAACTTTGTTGGAACACTATTTGAGTGGATTTTTTTTATTTCATTTGTCTCCTTTGAAAAACATGTGTCTTCAAAGTGATCAGAACACAACCTACTATTTGGTTTTATATTGAAATTTTCACCCACCCCCATATTTTGTAGCCACATTTTTTGGGTCTCCAAACATTTAGGGAATCTGAAAATTAGAATTTATTATAATTTATTACCAAAAACAGTATATAATAATTATCCAGGGAATACAAAAAAATATATCGAGAAACTATCACTATACATGTACAAAAATTTTCTGTAGATTTACAATGTTGTTCAGAATTTTATAGAACTTTGTAAAATAGTCTTTAAAAGTAGCGAATTTAAAATCCTTTTTGTAAAATGAATACTTTAAATGAAACAATTTTCTATAAATTTACTACTTTGAAAGTAGATAACATTTTTGTCTTTTTATTACCTACTTTCAGAAAAATTAATTTTACCGAAAAATGTAAAATTATCAACTTAAAAGTATTCATTTTACAGAATAAGGGATTTTAAATTCGTTACTTTCAAAGATAATATTTTACATGTTCCTATAATATTCTGAACAAACTGTAAATCTACAGAAATTTTTTTTAAAGTGTAGGTATCTTATGGAAATTTTGCATAAATTTGTTTTTATTACAAAAAATTACTATTAATTTATTAATTAATTTATTTAAAAGAATTTTTTTATAAAATAATCGAGAAATTGACAACCTTATTGTAAATGGTAAAATTATACGAAATTGCACAACATAAAAAAAACAAACATTCAACATAACCTAAAATACATATAACGTTGTCTTCGTAATATTATTGAAATTTTTACTTACTTGTAAAAAGAAACTCCCTCTGATTTGTGTTTCCCACAGAAAATGCAAATAACCACCATATTTACTTATTTTTAAATAATATAATTTTTAGTTATTATTGTCACATGTCATAACACAAACACGCTACACTAATACTAACAGGATTCTAAGCTCACCTATGTAGCCAAACTCTACTCAAAACATGGCGGTCGATGCTTCAATACGAAGCACACCGGAAGCCAGTTTTCTACAGGAATCGCCCATCCAGTTATATATAGAGATCAGTGATAAGAATAGACTGCTTTGGAGTGAGGGTGAAGTCCCATGGCAGCGTTTTGCGTTGCGTTTTGTAACTAGGCCATGAGTGCAAATATAGCAAACATATATCTCCATCTCTCTCACACTCATTGCCTAGTTACAAAACGCAACGCAAAACGCTGCCATGTGACTTCAGGCTGGAGTCCCATGGTAGCGTTTTGCGTTGCGTTTTGTAACTAGGCCATGAGTGCAAATAGAGTAAACATATATCTGTATCTCTCTCACACTCATTGCCTAGTTACAAAACGCAACGCAAAACGCTGCCATGGGACCTCAGCCTGAGGGTGGAGTCCCATGACAGCGTTTTGCGTTGCGTCGTAATGGGAGAGAATGCAGCAAACGTATATTTGCGTCTTTTTCTCTCCCATTACGACGCAACGCAAAACGCTGCCATGGGACTGCGGCCTAAGGGAGAAAAAAGAGAGTGTTTACGGTTGTTGCGCAAAGCAGACTTTTAGAACCTATTGCAGAAAGGCCTTTACCATTTAATGTTTGTCTTTCCAACGCTGCTTTTTGCTTCAAGTTACACTATAGCAAAATTTCTATAGAATTTCATTCGACAAGTTTTTGACATGTACAATTCCATCTGTGTTTAATTTTTATTTATTAACAACTTCTGACGCATAACTACTTTATTTAACAGTGAATCAGTTTTTGATACTAATTTACATTATACCTTAGACTTTTTTTTAATTATGAAGTATTGTCATTTTTTAATTTCATTTTTTCTAGACTTTCAAGAATGAATTATTCTGATTTTTCTCTATTAATAAAAATGCGTGTTTCTACTATTCGATTCTTCGAAAGATGAAAAGTGAAGGAATTTTTCGAAAATGAATTTACTATCAGATGAGATTATTATTGTTAATAATTTTTAACAAGTTTAAATGGCTGAAACTGAAGGGCCGATTTTGCATATAATAGTGATTGGTTTTCATCACAAAAAAGGTTGTCAAGTAAGTTAGATTCATAAAATATTTTATTGTATAAAGTTTTGTGATATTTCATAAGAAATTTATTCTTTTTCGAAGTACCTCCAAGAATTTAAATGAAACTTGGTAATGTACATTTATGTTGTAAGCCAGTAGAAAAATCTGTCATGTAGAACGTATAGTTCCTGGGCAAGTAGAAAAATGCCGGTAATTAGATAGGTGAAACGTCAGAAATGTTTATTTTTCTATTTGTCTAGTTTACTGCATAAAGCGCACCCTGTCAATTTTTATTATACAAATTAACGTTTTCGTTTATTTATTATTAATAATAAATAAAATCTGATAAAGTCTATAAAAGTTTATATTTAGAAAAAATTTAGAAAAACAAAATTTATATAATTTAAAATCTAACAAGTAACACTACCCAAGTGTAATAAGCATTTTAAATTATTTAATTATTTAATTTACTTTATGCAACAAAGACGTTTTATGGTCACTCTATGCTACCTGTGCCGGCGCATGCTAAGTTCCCCCATATAACCCAACTGATCAATAAATTGTCCATTATTGCCCTAGGGTAATAATGAGTACTTTATTCACCTGTGAGCGCGGATCAATAAAGTACACTTTATAGCCCTAGGGTAATAATGGGTACTTTATTGACCTGCGAGCGGTCAATAAAAAAGAATATTTCTCAATTTTACTCTTTTAGTCATTTAATATAAATTATATTACAAAACTATTTTTTAATATCACAATTTCTCTTAAAATTACTTTTTAAATTAATTGTAACATTGATATTTTGTTAAATTGAAGTTTTTCATTAAAACAGAAACATATTCACTACAAAGATACGTACTTATATACTATGATAACTAATTGTATATATTTTTGCAATAACAAAACATATACTTAAAATTAAAAATAAAAAAAATGAAAGTAAAATAGAGTGTTTAAAAAAAGATAGTTTTTACGGTTGCTTACTCACTTTTTTTCTATCTTAAAATTACCAAAATTTTATTATTTATTATAAAGGTTATGAGAACATTATGAGAAACTTGTATTAAATTCTCAGAGAATATTTTTGTCCAGATTCTAGACAGGCTTCATATCGAAGAATGTAAATAAAAACTGTACATTAACTTTTAGGGGCCAGAATACTTGTTTCAGAATAAATTTTCACGAAAAAACTGTCTAATTGCAGTCTATTTCTAGAAATGCACAGTGGGCCAGGATCGATAAATAGTGGCCAAAAGTAAATATTTTTTTAGAGGTTTAAGAAATTTATTTTCTGAATTTTGATACCTACCTACCTGAAAGTATCTAAATATGAAATACTAAGTGTTTTTTTTTGCCAAAACTCAAAAATCTTAAAGAATTTTTGTTCGCCATATTGGATCCGCCATTTCTAATTTTCAAAAACTGACATTGGATTCAGATTCAGCGACCCCGAAAATTCCCAAATATTGAGTTTCAAGCGGATCTAAACAATTTTTAAACTTTTGGTCGCCATATTGGATCCGCCATTTTGAAATTTTTAAATCCAACATCAAATTCAGATTCTGCGATCCAAAATACTATAAGTACACTCATAAAAATTGAAATTAAATTTGATTTGGTACATTTTTTAAGGTGCTTGTATACACAATTCACGATGGAAATACTAAAAATTACTTTTTTCAAAAATCCCCCGATGGATTATTTTAATTTTTGTTGCAAAATACTCAGGGAGGTCTCCAGTGTTGGAATCCACAAAAAAAATCCCATTTCGCAAGACTTTTTTTTAAAAGTTGGTTCAAGCCCACCGTGGATTTTTTATTTGTGTTAAGCTGTTAAGTATATGTTAATCTCTAAGAAAAAATGGAAAAGAGAATTTTAATCATGTCAAATCTTTATTTTAACACTTTAAAATTCAGAAAAATTTTATTTCTCAGTAAAGTACTTTCTTGCTTTCATGTATCCCCGTGTATCTCCGCGATAAAAAAATTGAACATACCGTTTTTTAACTTAATATGTCTATTTTAATAAAGAACTTGCGCTTATTTATATTCCAGTGCACAGTGCGCAAGAACCGCTAGTTTTTTTACCATAATTGATAATTCTTAAAAAAAGTGAAATTCATGCCAACTAATTATGCTATCTATTGTTTTTGGGGTCGCGTACGAACATGAAGTCAGATTTAAAAAATTCAAAATGGCGGATCCTTTATGGCGGACATCAAATTATTCAATTTTTATTAAACTTGATATCTGGGGGTTTTCGGAGTCGCTGATTATGAATATGAAGTCAGATTTTAAAAATTTGTTTGTTTAATATATTTGAAAATATTTGTTAATTACTGTAAATTTTACTTAGAAAAATATTTTTTCTTTTAAATTGTTAATTATAAATGTTAACAACTTCACTTATGTCAAAGTTTTACATTACAAATTTCACATAGTTATAACGTTTTTGCTTTTATCAAAGAGCCCCTCAAGATATAGTATAAAAAAAACTAACAGCAGATTTTAAGAGATGTAAAGAAAATGTTTGCCTTAGGTGGAGTTCTCTTTTCCTCCATTGGTACCTGAGGCTCCAAACGAATGTCCGTTGAATTGGAGATATTTGCCGTCATTAGCACTACCAGATGGATCTCACAATTATGATGAAGACACCGTATTTTTTCACCTTCCTAGTCTTACGGATCCAAAATGCACAGTATACGGAATTTCATGTTTCAAACAAATTCCAGTTGAGGTATCTTATATAAATAATTCTAATTCTAATTAAAACTTACATAGTTGAAAGAAAGTATGTAAAACGAAATATATGATATAGTCGTTTTACATTGAGACTATAAACGAACGGGCAATGCGTTTACGATACCAACATATTTATTGTTTTATTTTTGTTCTGTTTTTATATTCTTTAAAATTACTTTAATTTTTATTTAATTTCTAAAGTTAAATTAATTAAAATTCAAAATAAAAATTGCAACTTATTGTTGTATGACACTCGTGCGTAAAGCACTTGTATCATAAATAACTATTTTAGATGTTTGATTGATTATTATCTTCATGTGGAAAATCTTGGAAACAATATCATTGAAATAGTTGTATTTAAGCATTTATAAATTTCCTAAATAAACAAGTTTTAAGCAATGTAAAGACAAAAGGTACTAAAACCCGTCGAAAACGGATTTCACAGCTGTATAATATATATCCATCGTGCTTTCTGGATTAATAAATATATTACAATTTTTTAATTTTATACATAGTTCTTGACTTTTACTGTAAGAGATTTTTCATTTCAATAGAGACTAAAATGTCGAACATCGGATATTACAAGAGGAACTGTACAGAAATCAGTCTGTATTTTGAGCACATTACCTCTTTACGGACATATTCAAGTTAAAGTTGCATTGATAACAAATGCATATTTTGAGGAAGGAGACTTTAGTAAAATTTCATTATTAAAAGAAACTTATTATCATCTCAATTCTTGTATGAAGAAAGACAGTCAAATTCCTTTACAAATTTTTGGAGGTAACATTAGCTTTTTTAAGTGTCTGTAAATTATTAATAATTGATAATGTTTTAAAGATATTATACTTTTAATTATTAAAAACTTATTATTAAAATGTAAAACGTATTTTACAGGTCTCTCGGCACGAGATTTAATTTTACAATTTCGACACAAAGTTCTCTTATTATTTAAACTACTACTTTTAGAAAAAAAATTAGTTTTTTTTCAATCACCGGTGCATCCATTATGCACGACGATATTGACTCTGCTTTCATTATTTCCCGGAATGATAGAAAGTGGTTTAAAGAATTCTACCTACATCAGGTACGTTAATGGGAAACATTTTTGCAGAACAGGATTTATTGATTTTTATTTAATTTAATTTGATTAATTTATTATTTATATTACTTTACTTATTATAACTTATTGTTTTAGGGTTCCAACATCACCTGTTTCAAATGACGAGAACATTTCAGTTGTTGATTCCGATTTGCCAAATTTATATTCTCTAGACCAGAAATCACTAAATAAAGAACAAAATGATGATATAAATTTAGAAAAAGAAATTTCATATTCCAATTATGATGCAAATTTAGAAACACTAGAGCAAGAGTGTAAAGAAGTTTTGAATGATGAGGCGGACAGAAGCAGAAATTCCGAAGAAACATTAAAAAATAAATACATTAATAAGGCTAATTACGAAGAAAATTCGGGGAACTCTTTGACGATAAAAGATGATTTAAATACTGTCTCTTTCGAAGCAGGTGACGGCGATAGTGTTTTATCCAAAAACAGTAATAGTCTTTTATCTGTAAATACATGGATTGAAGAAAGTGTATTGCAGGCGGCATCTATAAATACTCAAAAATGTGGTTTACCTTTGCAAATATTTTCTGAGGTACATTTGCACATTACACTTTTGTAAAATTATTAAAAAATATTTTTAATATCAGCCATTTTTTTATTTTTAGGGATACCTCTGTTTACCGTATCTCTCATTGCCATACTTAGAATTATTAAGTGATAAAAATGTTCGAGGCTATGTAGTAGGAGCAACAAATGTTCTTTTTAAGCAGAAGAAACAGCTTATCGATGTTTTAATTGATGTAAGTCATATAATCATTAACATGAACAAAAACTTTAATAAATTCTTCTTAGATATTGAGACAAATTTAATAAAGATTTTTACAATAATATTCATGATACCAACACTAATCTTGTATTGTGTAAAAAGATCATAACTCTGATACTTTTTAATCGATTTTGTTCATATTATAATTGTTATACCAACAATTTTAATGCAATAAAAAACAAAACAAAAATTTTCAAAATTTGCCCCAAAAGAAGTCAAAAAAAATTTTGATTTCATTTTTTCAGGCAAAAGCACCGCTTAATTGTTATAAACATTTTGTAAACAAATTTAACCCCCTTGTAATTATTATCATTGTGGAAGATAAACACTAAGTAACAAATAGATTATTAGTATTTTGTATTTTAAAAAAAATTAATACTACTTTATTTTTTTTATTTATTTTTATAACTCTTCATATTTATTACTGAAACTAATAATATTAGTTATTAATAAGATATATCTAAGTGAAATTTACAGTCGATGTTTTAAATTCGGGCTTTTGCCCGAAAAAATGAAATCAAAATTTTTTTGGGTCAAATTTTGAAATTTTTTTTTGTATTTTATTGCATTAAAATTGTTGGTATAACAATTATTTGTCATCTGAATATGAACAAAATCGATTGAAAAGTCTCAGAGTTATGTATTTTTGAAAAAAATTACTTTAAACTTTAATGCCCGGTAAAACTCAAAATTTTGAAAATTTAAAAAAAAAATTTTCTTCTTTCTTCTCTTACACAACACTACATTTACACCAAATTTCAGAAAAATTGACAGACCCAATGCCAACATTACATTAAATTTATTATATGATTTTATTATTGAATTAAATAATAAAATTTTATTAAATTACATTAAATTATTACATTAAATTGATATATGTTTAATTTATTATGCAGATAGAAAATGGACGAATAGAAGCCAATGATCCTGAATTAAGGCGTTACTTGCATCTTACAACTGAAGATTTGAGATTTATTGATTACGTTATTCGATGTGTAGTTGAGCCAAGAAAGGAGAATATTCTGGATAGTTCCACATATCACGGTGGGGAAGAATGGATAAGGCTTCAATTCAAAATGTATTTGCTTCATTTATTGCGGACATCAATGCAATATGATACTCGTGAAACGGATCACTTCAATACCTTATTTATATCAGCTTGGCGTACCACGAATAACTATAAGAAATGGAAAGACTTTAATTCTACTGAAATAACTAGCATAGAACCAAGGCATCCATTTGTCGGCCAGTTATCAGTTCAGGATATGAAATTACGGTTGACACAGTAAGTTTATAAATAGAAACAATTTGCCTGTTACTAAACATTTTAACAGAACTGAATTATTTCAGCGAGAATATTAAAATAATAATAATTAAATAATTCTTTTTAAGTTTTATAAATCGAAAGACCTATTTTAATTTTCTTTCTTCCAGTTCCATGCAAAACACAGAAAGTGGACGAAAATTGAACCAAGCAATGTTAACAACAGGAAAAGCTGTAGGCAAGTCTTAATTTATTAATAATTTTTTTTTTGTATTTCATTTTAGTCTAAATTTTATTTTATTATTGTATGACATTTGTTAAAGGTGGAGCTTTGTCGCAAGCGAAAGGTGAATTTTCAACGTGGTGGAATACTTTAACCGCAGTCCAACCTATCAATGTTGTCAGAGATAATACTCTCCCCGAAGAAGAAAGAGAACAACATGCCTTTAAAGTGGAAACTGATGAAACGATTTTAAATAAAGACTTTCTGAGAGAGTCTATAAATTATGAGAAAATAATTAAACCAAATTAACAATCTTATAACTATTATTATTTAAATAACTAAAATAACAATGTCAAACACTGAAAAGACCAAACTCTCTAAATTATATAATTCTTTAGATTAAATATGGAAGTTGCTTAAATTTAGAAAGTTAATTTTAAGAATTTGAGGATAGAGATTTTACAGAATAAAAAGTTGTAAAATCCAAAAAGCAGATATTCAAGTTTTAAATAAATTTAAAAATATTCTAAAAATAACTTTTGGACAGACAAAAATAATGTGAATTATCTTTAAAGAAACTAATTTTTATGTCCATCCGTTTATTTCTCAAGTCAAGTCAATTTTTTACTCAACCGGGTCTTTTGATTAAAAATGGATGGAATAATAATTGACAAACAATAAATCAATTGCAATATTATTATTTTTTATTATAATCGTAAAACCGTTTTAATATTAAACTAAACAAGCGGTCTAATTTTCATACATTTAATGATTGAACTGTAAAAGAATATTCTATTATAGGTATACAGAAATTTTGAAAATTATAAAAACACATGATTTAAAACATTAGCGTTTAGTAGAATAAGTTTTACGAGTACAATTGTAAGTTTAATAACTAAACTTAAAATTAGAAAGTAATTATTACTTTTTAAAGCGTGTAAAAAGTTACTAAAATGATTGTAATTTTTCTTTTTATTTTTAGTCGGTTATTTCAGATTTTTTTTAAATACCAAACCAACACTTGTTCGTTATTGCTGTCTAATATTTGTTTTTAAATACCAAGTCTGTGATTATTTTCTGACTGCAAATATATGTTTATGCAAATTATAAACTTTTATTTATTTCTTCATTTCTTCCAAAGAAAATGGATGGCTTCCAACAGGAAATATCTATTTCCCCTTTTGTCCCCTTTTTTCAATTTTGTCACCATTTTATTAATTAACATTCAAATAATTAAAATATTATTATTAATAGTTTTTTCTAGAAAAACAAAAATTCTAATACAAAACCTTCAATTTTTTCCATTTTTGACGATAATTTCTTTTTAAATAACTTACTTGTTCAAGAGAAGAACTATTATAAAATTATTAGAAGTTATTTACATTTACATTTTTTAATATATATATATATATATATATATATATATATAATTAATTATTAAAAATAATGAATTTATCAAGGAATTTTAGTTAAAAACACTAAAAAAATTGAATTTTGGAGAAGTTTCAAATGATTGCAAAAATTCAATTATTTTCAAAAATTTTAATAAAATAACATAATATAATAATTATAATAAATAAAATAAAATAAAATTATTTTCATAAATAATAAAACTCATCACAAAATTTCAATTATTTTTCGTACAATTTTAATCCAATACCTCGAAAAATGTAATTATCTTTAAAAATTTTATTAAAATTCGTCGAGAGAATTTAATTATTTAAACATTTGTTGATTAAATTCTTTTTATGAGAATTCAATATAAATTATTTATTTTTGCGTATTTAAAGAATTGAATTCTCGTAGAATTTTCTAATAGAAATTGATTTAAAAGTGATTTTAGTTTAAATTTTACATAATAATTGAATATTAAAAGCATTATGGTGTGAATTTTTAGAAATATTTGAATTTTGAAAAGGTTTCAAATTGAAATCTTTGAAATTCTAAATTTTTCATATTTTTAACTAACAATTCTGTAGAATTAATTTTTTTCAAACAGTTCAATTGAATTTTTTTATTGAAATTATTTCAAGTTTTTATTTTTTAAATATTTAATTGAAAAATTTCCGAATAATGGAAATTTTGTAAAATTTAATTGTAAACAAATACATTTGAAAATTCTCAAATAGTTTTTCTTTAAATTATAATAAATAATTGATTTAAAGAAGAATTTTAGTTAAACATTATAGAAAATAATAATTGAATTGAAATGATGAAAATAATTTTAAAGAAGTAACAGTAACAATATTCTAATAGGTATAATATAAAATAAAGAATGGTTTTTGGTTTTTAAAATCGGTTCAGTAGATTTCGAGAAAAGTGTCTTCCCGTTTTCAAAAATGTGTTTTCGAGAAAAACGCGTTTAAATTATTCCGTAATTTATCACAGTGAGTTAAGAAACGGTCATAAAAATTGATATAACTTTTTTTGTTTGCATATTTTTTCAAAAATGTTTTGGGACTGTAATTTTATTATACAACGGAACATTTTAAATAAAAAAAAAAATAATTTTTTTTTAATTCTTCACCAGAAAGTCCACTTAATTTCTAAATATGTACCAAAATTTTGTATAAAAATTATTATTATGAAATACAAGGTTGCCACAGGTCAGGGAATTCAGGGAAAATGTAGAGATTTTTAGTATAAGTACAGGAAAAAATTAAATTTTTAGAATTCATATGAAAATTCTGAATTTTGGTGACTTTTTTGTTTGCCTCATAAACTTTAAAATTGACAAGTATTCTAATACAAACCCTTCAATTTTTTCAATTTCTGACAATAATTTCTTTTTAAATAACTTAATTCTTCAAGAAATATCAAAAAATTATTACTGAAAAATTATTTAATGAATAATTTTAATTAAACAATTCAAATTTAATTGAATTTTAAAAGAGTTGCGTTTACAATTTTCATAAATATAGATGAACTTCAAAGGTTTGAATTTGAAATTTGAGAAAATTTCAATTTTTAATAAATTTAATTAGAAATTTTTAAGAGCTGAGATTTTTAAAAAATTTTAATAATTCAAATTCTTATTAAATTATTTTTAAAAATTTTCCACAATTCAATCATTTTTAATATTTACTATTTTAATAAAATTTTCCAAAAGAAGACAATTATTTAAAAAAAATTGTTGATAAAATTTTAAGCAAACCTTTAATTATTTTCATAAATAATAAAAAGTTCACAGAAATTAAATTATTTTCAATTTTTTTATAAATGTCTTTGCAATAATTCAATTATTTTCATAAATAATAAAACTTATCTCAAAATTTTAATTATTACTTCCTCATAGAGGAAGTATTGTAATACCGAAATTTTTTGAGTTCGATTTTTTGACATATCCTTTATGTTATTTGACCTCAGGAGTTCAAAAATGACATTTTTAAAAAATGTCATTCCGTATGTGTGTGTGTGTGTGTGTAAACATCACATTTTCATAAATATCTCGAAATCATCAAGAGCTTTTGGGTTGAATTTTTTTTTAAATTGTAGATCTCACCTGCGGACATAAAGTGAGAGTACTTTCTGATGAATTAATAAAGTTTAACTAAATTTTTTTTTGATTTTTAATTTTGCAAAAAAACGTTTTTTGCCCATAACTTTAAAAAAATGTTAGGACACCTATAAATGTTTTTCCATAATTTTGTAGAGTTTTTTTTAGACGCATCTTTTGAGTCCTAATTGAACATTTTTTGTCCATATTAACCGGAGTTATTAAACTTTTAAAAATCAAAAATTTTGGAAAATAAGACTTTTTTGAAAATTTTATTGAAAAACGTAGAAGTAACTTTAAAATTATCGTTATCAACTTGTAGAGCATTAAAAAACGCTTCAATTGACCTATTTTTGAACCTAATTCGATAATAAATTTCTAAATTATTGGTATTTTAAAATCCAAAAATTGTGAAAAATGACATTTTCTCAACTTTTTTGTTTGAAATTTTTTGTTAACTATTAAATTATTGTAACTATCTTGTAGAATATTTAAAAATACATTGATTGACCCAAAATTCAATCACTTTTACCATATTTATAAAAAGTTATTCATATATTTCTATTATTTTTATCTCTATGAGGAAGTAAAGTGTTCATGAAATGACCACCAAAATTATAAAAAAAAAATACAACTTGGCAGCGGTTTTTTTAATACAATTTTAATTGAATTCTTTGAAAAATGTCATTATTCTTAAAAATTTGATTTTTTTATTGTTTTAAATTTATTTTTCAATTATTCTTAAAAATGTTTTTAAATTTGATAGAAAGAATTCAATTATTTAAAAGTTTGTTGATAAAGTTCTTTATGAGAATTCAATTTTAAGAAACATTTAATTATTTAATAAATTATTTATTTTTGTACTTAAATAATTGAATTCTCATGAAATTTTCTAATGAAAATTGATTTAAAAGTGAATTTCAGTTAAAATTTTAGATAACGTAAAAGTAGTAGTGAAATTTAGTAAGACATTTCTAAAATTCTTGAATACTTTTTGCTGACTAAGAGGTAGGTGTGATATACAGATTATCTTCAAAGACGCATACCTCAGTTTATTCTTTGTAGATACAGTTATGATTTATATAATTTTTCTTTATTCATATTTATTGTAAAAAGTTGACGAAATATGTATAAAAGTGATTTATTGACAGTTTTTTTAGAATGAACATGGAATTGTTAATCATTTCATAAAAATCTCAGTAATTATTAAATTCAAATAAACAATTAGTGTAAATATTTTTAAAAAAATGTGATTTTTATGTAAAAAAAAGTTGTGTTTATCAATGAAAAAAGAAAATAGATAAGAAAAAAATTGCAAATTAAAATGCAAATCATTAAAAGAGTGATATTTTTACTTTTTCTTTCTCTTACGTGTATTTGGTGTCGTTGCATTCAACAAGTTCCGTTTAAGAACAATTTAGTAGTTAATGAGAGAAATGAAATCGAAAATAAAAATATAAAAACATCTCAAATTGTGCAAAATTTGAACATAGAAAAAGGAATTCTCAGCAGTAAAACAGTTGATAATATGTTAGAAAAAGTATTATTAGAAATCATGACCGGCAATTTGACTAAAAGTGACATTGAATTATTGAAAAGTTTAAACTACAGTTCAAAAGAAATTTATGATTTTCGAAAGCAGAAAAATGGAAGAAAAATGTATAGAAGGCAAAAAAGTAAAATACTTAATTTAAATAGAATACACAATTTAAATGAGACATTATTTCTTCTAACAAGAAGCTCATCAGTAGATTCCAGATTTAACGACAGTAAAGAAAGTGAATTTGAAGAATATAATAAACAAGCTGTTTATGATTATGAAAATATGAATGCAGAATTCGACATTGAAGAATACGAAAAAGAAAAATCATCTTTAAATGAAGTAATAAAAACACTGCATTTATCGAAACGTAAATAAAATTATGATAAAAAACTCTTGGAATGATATTAGTTTATCTCTCATCTCGCATGAATTAAGTAAAGAAAATTATTTTCGAGAGGTTTTATTTAAGCTATGGACATTGATCAACATGAACTTTAAAAGTCAAATTCAAAATATATTAAATAATATAAGAAACTTAAGTTGGATGGACAAAATTACTCAGAAAGCAACAAACTCAAAGGAAGTTGATGAGAAATATTACAAGACTATCAACGATCAAAGGATCATTAAAATCATTTGTCATAAAAATGAAGGTCACTATTTCAAAATAATGGCTAAGGAAGCTGGTAATAATTTTTGGAAGAAGAAAATGTTGCTTGACTTTTGTCAATTTCAAAATATTATCATCAGCTCAGAAGAAGTAAGTAGTAATATATTATTTCATTCTTGTCAAACTTAAGGAATATTACCTAACTATATATTTTTGTAAATTTAGAAACTTCATTAATCACAATGAAAATTATTTGACGCAGATGAATTTTTTTATCACAAAAATTTATTACAATATATAAAATATGTTGAAAATGTATTTTCATAAAATTTCGCAAAAGAATTCAATTATTTAAAAAAAATTGATAAAATTCATCCAAAATTCAATTATTTTCATAAATTTTATAATTTCCACAGGAATTCAATTAATTTAGAAAAGCTTTTTCAAAACAATTTCGAAAAAAAACAATTATTTAACAAAATTTTTATGCAATTCTTCACAATAATTCAATTACTTTCACTAATAATAATATATTTCATGAAAATACAATTATTTAAAAAGATTTTTGATAAACATTCTAAGCAAGAATTCCATTATTTTCATAATTAATAATACTCATCGAAGAATTTCAATACTATCTTCAATTGGCTAATCGAAAAATTCAATTATTTTCACAAATAAAGGTTTCCATAAGAATTCACTTATTTAAAGTAAAATTTCCATAATATTTATCCTTTTTTGAAAATTTTGTTTTTTTAACTTTTCGCCTCATGCTGGGGCGAAAAGTTAAATGGCTGGGTACTTAAACTTTGGAATATTTTAGCTGGTACTTTAACCTTGCAAAAATTGAAATATTTTCCCATTTTGCATTTTTTCGCAAATGTTATTCGCAATTGTTTTTTTTAAAGATTGAAATTGTTGCTTTTTGAAAAGAAATATAGTATTGGTCAAATTATAATTTAATTGAAAGTTGCAATTTTGTTTCAAATTGAAATTATTTAGAGTTACAATTTAATTCTAATTATTGGAATAATTTAAAGTCAAGTTAAATGTTAAATTCTATTTTTAGCCCTGGTTAAAAAACCGGACAGATTTCGGACTAATCCGAAATTTGTCCGAAACAATGCGGTTTATGGTCAGGTTTTTGTCATCCGCAATTAATCCGGAAAAATCCGAACTCTAGATGCAAGTGACCATGCAAGTGACCTGTAAAAAAATGTATATATTAATAAAAGAAAATTCTAATTATAAATTCTAACTAATTTCCTATTATTAATTTTTAAACAAGTTGCAATAGAAGAAGAATTATTCATTAAAATAAAATAGATGAAAAAATAAAATAATTATTTAATCATAAAATGGAATTTTAATTATAAAAAAACAAGTTATTTTTTAGTTACTATCACAAAAGGTTTTATTTTTAAGTACTCACGAAGTTAGAATGTACATTGAATATAAAATTATTCTTGCAGAGTAAATCTCCTGTTAATTTATAAAACAAACTTTGGTTTTTTGAAAAATGTCCTTAATTTTTCTGTGATTACTTCTAGAAGAAACGCAATAATAGAAAGAGAGTATCCACCAACTAGTACACAAAGAAGCACTGGCAATAGTTTTTCCTTTGTTATATATTCCGGTTCCATTGGGTCACTTAGTAAATTTGGAGCATTTTCATAAAATTCTTTGAGTAATCCAAAACCAGAAGCTTTGAGAATTATTTCATTAATCTTTTCAGCATACGGTGAACCGGAATGCAATGGAATTGCATACAAACCACTAGAAATAGTTTCTTGGAGTATTTTCGCATTAATTAATCCGTTTTTAGCTTGAAAAGTATTCACGTGATATGTAGCATCATCAAGAAGACAACTTACGTTTCGAAATTTATGTAAAAGACTCAAACAATCTTGGTCTGAACCAAGTGAAAATTCAGAAGAATTAGATAGCCATTTATAAATAGAAGATCTCAAAAATCTCATTAGTAATGATTCTGTCACAGTAATCTTGATCATTGGTTTTAAATTGGATTCAGCAAGTTCATCGAAACTTGAAATTCCTGGAGAGGATTGAAAGCTAATGTCAAGAATTACAGAGTAAAAATAACTAGTGTAGACAATGCGGGCAATCAAAAGCGAACCAAACCTTGCTCTTCCTGGTAAATCATGTGGCTCTTCGGAAGCTGCCGCTCCCATTATAATTTGAGTGATGTTCAACGTTTGCCATGTACTCCTTCGAAATTTCAATAAGTATGCCAACAATCGTATGCCACAAATCGTACCAATTGTCGCTGAGATCATGTACCAAAATTCTGATGAAAATTCAATGTCCTTAGTGACTTTCACCTCATTTGGAATTACAGCCCTAACATGACTGAATTTAAGAACTCGTGAATAACTGTGTACTTCGAAAATTTCCTGAGAAATTTCATCAATATTTAGATAAATTTCAGGATCTGCTATAAGTTCTTTATATTCATTGTCGTCGCTAAAGTCATTGAAAATATCATCTTCCATCATTTGCATTACTTTACCGAACACAGAATAAATCTGTACTAGGTTTGGTTGAAAATTCATTTCCTGCTGCAGAATATTCAAAAACTTTATTCCTCTGTTGAATTCACCTTCGGATGAATCATTAACTGCACGGAAAAAAATTAATCTCTAAATTAGTGATTAAATCTGAGATTTAGGCATAAACTATCACTGGAATCGGACGTAAGATGTAAGCAGATCACTAAAACTGAAATTTGGTATTATATCTAATCCGAATATTAGTATTGTGAAGAACACGTATTTCTTATGCCTAAAAATGATTGATATTAGGAATCTCAAATTTTATGACATGGAACATATGTTCTAAACTATCAACTTACTTGAATAAATTCAAATCTAATATATTATTTGAATAAACAATATTAAACATTTTAGTCGTATATTTATATAATTCGTATTTTTGTAATAACTCGATGTAATAAGAATTTATAATTTATCACAATTTAGAGTGAGAATTATTCACAAAATATTTATATTGTTTTCCCTGTATGAAGTATATACATTGACAAGTATAAAAAAGTAGTTGGATATTTTTAAAACACAATACGAATTTTATATTTTTATTTCATTTTTTTGTTTTAACGGCGTTGGAAGGTCTGTAAAATTTGTAGGTTACAATTATCGCCCGACAAAATACGGCACTGACTGATTTAAAATTTAAATGACGTGAAATAGGTAAATAAACATTTTTCAACCACTTTTTCTCTAAACACAGACACTTTTTACAAAATCTTCTTAATAACCTAAATTCAAAAGATTGTTTAAATTCATGCAGAAACGCGGTTGTAAAATGTAAAATTGGAAAGTGATGTAAAGCTAAGAATATAACAGCTGGACCATTGTGCTCTCTGCATGCTTCTGCCCTCTTCTGGCGACTGGCAGTAAACCGCTTCTTGTTGTCTGTCATTACATTACTTTCCACTCATTTCCAATTTTACATTTTACAACCGCGTTTCTGCATGAATTTAAACAATCTTTTGAATTTGGGTTATTAAGAAGATTCTTACCCGTTGTATGTTGGCCTATTTTGTAAAAAGTGTCTGTGTTTAGAGAAAAAGTGGTTGAAAAATGTTTATTTACCTATTTCACGTCATTTAAATCAGTCAGTGTGCCGTATTATGTCGGGCGATAATTGTAACCTTAAAATTTCACAGACCTTTCAACGCCGATAAGTCTAATAAATAAAAATAAATGTTCCACGTGATGACGCGAAAAACATTCATAAAATACGGAAAATGAAAACGGTTAATTGTATGTAATTCATATAAAAAAAGTTGTGAAATTAACAAATCTCTAAATCAGAGATGTGAATTTATGGCGTTTTCTGGTATAAAGTTTGACAGAATCAAACACAACTTATCACAGTAATTGTGACTATAATGTTTAATTTAGATACACTTATATTTCATTGGACTTGAAATTAATATTATTTCAAGTTTAGAGATTAATTTTTTTCCGTGCATAAAGAGCTTGAATGAATCCCGCTTTCTACCAAAAACCTTAATTCATTTCAATCCGTTTGAATTAGTTTTTTTTTACTGGGTAATGTGTTTCAACTTTTGGCATGGTTTATTTTTAAACTTATGTATAATGCATTATTATTTATTAGTTTGAATTATTTTATAAATAACACAATTTTTTATGTAATTCTTTGTATCTTTTAACATTTCCATACTTGAAATTGATTTTTTCTTAAATCTTGTAAAAAATAATCAACTGTTTCTATTTACCTCAACTCCCTGCTAAAAATAAAATCAGGAATAGAGAGAAAACGTCAGAAATTTTGACGTTTTGTGACTACTTTGACGTTTCCTAAAGCTTTTAGTTAATTCTGACTAAAGGATTTTTTATGCTCCTGTTGAATCCTGATGTTTATGGATTGCGATTATTGAGCATTGAAATCTTTTTTTTTATTTACAGCCCCTCACCGAAATATAGTCGGTAAATGTAAAGTACCGTTAAAACTTGAAATTTGTGCGTAGCCCTTTTTTCACAATAGAATCGCGGGTCTATTTTTACGAGGTTCGGGTCTCTAACCTAATTTTTATTATGCTCAAAAGTTTTGCAATCTAGAAAACCGTAATTGATAAATAAAAAAGGATATCATTTTTGAATTTAAGTTCTAAAGGATAAATTGCATACATAATAAGAGCATCCCGTGTAGAAATTTAACCATGGCCCAAATCGGTGCCAGATCTTTTGATCATTGTGTAGGCCATAACATGGCAATTTCTACACGGGACATTGTTAGATATAAACAAATAAAAAGATTTCCCTTCAATTTTATGACGGTCAGTTGACCTCTTTGCAGGTAAAAAAGGGTGTCGACTTAGTATAAAAAACCTGACTACTTTTGAAGCTTTATGATTAAACATGACTCAAGCCTGACGTTCTGTGGCTTCTGTTCTTGAGAAGAATTTTATTATTTCTAAAAATTAATTTACTTCTTGCAGTGAATTTTACTATACTTATAAAAATAATTAAATTGTTTCGAAGAATTTATTAAAATTTTAGAAAGTAATTGAATTCTTTCGTGAAATTTTATTAAAATTGTGTTAAAAATAATTACATTTTTGAAAAAAATTTACTATAATTATAACAATTGAATTCTTCCTGAAATAATTGAATAAAAAAAACCGCTGCCAAGTTGTATGTTTTTTTTATAATTTTGGTGCTCATTTCATGAACACTTTACTTCCTCATAAAGATAAAAATAATAGAAATATATGAATAACTTTTTATAAATATGGTAAAAGTGATTGAATTTTGGGTCAATCAATGTATTTCTAAATACTCTACAGTATAGTTATAATAGTTTAATAGTTAAACAAAAATTTTCAAACAAAAAAGTTGAGAAAATGTCATTTTCCACAATTTTTGGTTTTTAAAATACCAATATTTTCGAAAGTTATTATCCAATTAGGTTCAAGAATAGGTCAATCGAAGCATTTCTTAATGCTCTACAAGTTGATAATGATAATTTTAAAGTTACTTCTACGTTTTTCAACAAAATTTTCAAAAAAGTCTTATTTTCCAAAATTTTTGATTTTTAAAAGTTTAATAACTTCGGTTAATATGGTCGAAAAATGTTCAATTAGGGCTCAAAAGATGCGTCTAAAAAAACTCTACAAAATTATGGAAAAACATTTATAGGTGTCCTAACATTTTTTTAAAGTTATGGGCAAAAAACGTTTTTTTGCAAAATTAAAAATAAAAAAAAAATTTAGTTTAACTTTATTAATATATCACAAAGTACTCTCACTTTATGTCCGCAGGTGAGATCTACAATTTAAAAAAAAATTCATCCCAAAAGCTCTTCAAGATTTCGAGATATTTATGAAAATGTGATGTTTACACACACACACACACACATACAGAATGACATTTTTTACCTAATGTTTTCGTATTATTTACCTTGATTTATTAAAAATCTCGGACGTTAAAGATTAACTAATTATTAGCGGATTTAAAGTAGTGCAAATTTTCAAGAAATAGAGAAAGTAGCTTTTAGTGACACAAATTTTATTGTGTCATAATAAAATGATGAAAAAAATAAAAAAGTAGGGTAAGTCTCAATATTAAATTTCTTTACTCCAATATTGAATTCATTTGATATACAAATATAAATGTAAAAGAAATATAAGAATCGTATGATTAATATTGAAAGCAATCAGGTGCAAACACGCAACACTTTTCTAATAAATGTCCATGATTAAATGCCGCAATAACAAAAAAATCTATAAATAATAATCGAGTAGAGTGGTGTAAATAAGCCACATTTTTACATTTGACGCTATAAAATCTGAGTTAAAAATTTGTTTCTCAAATTTCCAATTGGTATAGAATAGAGCTGTGCAAAATTCGATTCAAATTGAGTTTTTTTTCGGTTTTGCGGTGCCGAAATGTCGTTAGTCTGATATTAATCCAAACGAAAACTTGAATTCGAAAACAATCCGGAGTAATCCTGAATTTCTACGAATTCAGTCCGTAATTAATCCGCAACAATCCGAAATTATGTCCATCAAAAAACTCATCTTAAATAAATACGAAATAATCCGAAATCAATATGTAAAGAATACGAAATCATTCCGTAATAATCCAAATTTAATCCAGTTAAAAGATTTAATCCGAAACAACTATGTAACAATCCAAAATCTGTATGCAAAGAATCCGGTAATAGTCAGCGGCAATCCGAACAATATCCGATCAAAACACCCCAATCCGAAAGAAAGTCTTATAATAATATGGAATTTGTAAATGAGTGATTCATTGTCAAGTGATCAAGGTGGAAAAAAATTTCTTTCCAATAGTGCCTAAACTTGCGGCTTTTGTAGTACTAGTGGATAGTGATTTTTGGTGAAAATATTTTTTTACCTAGTCCAATATTTTCCGAGGGGGAGGGGGTGAAAGTTTTGTGTTTTTCGGTACAATGCTTATTTTGATAATTTTTTACTCTTAAACAATTAAACATAAAAATTTGGCCGAGTACAGTTTCGAAAGGTTTTTTCATGCTCTTTCGATTGGAAACAAGCATTTTAAAAAAAAATCAATATTAAAAATAAATTTTAATTTTCAAGGTCAAATTGACAGAAAACAACTTTTTTTCATCACCAGCTTATAGCCCGTGAAAACTCCTTTAAAAATCACTATTCATACTTTAAATTTGATTAATTTTACTTATAAATATATTAAATCGAAAAAAAGATATTTTCAAAAAAATCAAAATTTTGAAACTCCATAACTCAAAAAATATTTTATCAAATTCAAAAAAAATTAATATTTACACTTCTACTAATAATAGTAACATTTTAGCAAAGTTTAGAGAAAATTCATTTTTTTACCTGGGCAGTTGAGGAATTTTGCCCCATATGTTCGTAATTTGTGGTTACGTTTTATTTTTTTACTCCGAATCCCTTTGAGATCTCAAGATGAAACTTACAGGACATATATAGCACATTTGCCCTAACATTTAGTAAAATTTTGAAAAAAATCGAAGATGATGTTTTTTCAAAAACAAATTTTTAATTTTTCAAAATTTCAAAAAAATTTTTTGAATTTTTTTTATATTAATTTTAACTTAAAATATACTTAAAACCCAAGAAATCCTTTTTTCAAAATCCAAAATCGGTTAATTAGAACCAAAGTTATAGCACTTTAAAAGAAAGACTCAAATTTTGAAAATGCCATATATTTTTGGTAATTTTCAAAATTTTGAAAAAATATTTGGTGGAGTTGTTTATCACTATAAAAGTAATAGATTTACTAAAGCACAGCCAAATCCCAACAAGTCGTGAAAATTAGTGTGTTGAACTGACGTGAAATCCACCTTATTTTAAATAAAATATTTAATTCTGCAGTCAATTTGTTTTTACAAATTTACTAGTATTATTAGTTGTCTTGTTTCAATATTAAAATTAACACTGATTATGTGTTAGTTTCTTGTCATTTCTTTTCGTGTCACTTCATAAATTCTATTATGAATTTGAACTCTCATGCGAGCGTGGTATAGTGGTTAGTGTATTCGATTACGGTGCGATATAATGTTAGATAGGTATAGGTTCAAATCCCCAAGCGTAAGAAATTTTAAGTTAATGTAAATAAAATTGTGATAGGTAAATCGAAAAATATGTTGAATGTACCATAAAGTAATAATAATTAATATGTGTAACTTGTATAATTATTTTTTTATTAACATTCACTAAATTGTCCGGACTAATTTTTTACTGTTTTGGACTGATTCCGGATTCACTAGTTAAAATTAACTGATTAATTTCGGACTTCATAGGACCAACTATCCGATTTCACTAGTTGTTCACAAACCGTATAGAATTCTACAAACTTTTAAAAAATGTTGATCATGGACAGAGAAATTTTAATTTTTTAAAAAATCCTTGGAACTTAATAAAAATCATAAAACTCATAATGAAATCTGCATTTTACGTGTTTTCAATAGAATACAGTAAATTTGAAATGTTGCTGCTTCAGGAATTTTGTCTCAATATAGAAAATTGCTAAAATGGAATTTCTGTTAAATAATACTTCGGAAAAATACAAATTCTTATACTACATTAATAGTATTAAGTTTAGAAGTAGAATTTTACATTGTAAAGGAAAAATTCTACTTGTGTAGCCAAGTTTGTAAGGCTTAAGACGGGAGTGTAGACAAATAAATAGAGAAGAATTTTTTTAATTTCTGTTCTAAATAATATTTATTTCTTTCTTTAAAAATATTCTCAGTTTATTACCACGACTTACTACAAATTCTATTCTAATTTCTGGATAGAAACTTGGTAGTTCTTGAAAAGTAATAAAATTAAGTTACGATTTTTTTATCCCGTTATGACTCCATGCAAACTGTAACTCCCTGTAATAAAAAACCAATATTAACTTATATACATTTTACCTCTTAACTTTCGCTTTAAAGTATCCTAAAAGTATTTTCGCTTTCACCTCCGAAAAATCAGCTATTATCTGGAATTATTTTTTCATTTTCTTTGAAATATATTGATTTACTTCTTTTGAGTTCAATTTGTTTATTTATTATTTAATTGTTTATAAAACCTCATGAAAAAAGTCGATTTTGTAGGCGTTAGGGTTTTAAAAATAGTACATTGTGCAGCTAGTGATGAAAATGAGAATTAAAAGGAAGAATCCTTTTAATTTTTAAATTCTCGTTTCAAACTTGTAGAGTGATAAAAATGTTTGTGAAAATTATTGGAACTTTCATTTAAACATAATATGCATTTTTTTCATCGAATTAACCTTACCCCTTTTAAGTATTACTAATACGAACTTTTTTCAAATCAGATAAACAATTACAGGATATTTTAAAGCATTATTCTAAATATTGTAAAACAATTATGCATACTTACTTGTTCATCAAGATATTTTAATAGTTCATCTTTTTTATACTTAATTTTTTCTTTTCTTAATTGTTCTTTCAAACAATTTAAACTTATAGGTTGATATTTCAAAATTTTTGTTAATATTTCATTATTATTTTGAAAGAAGTTATTAATAGTTTTTGTTTTCTGTAAACTGACACCACTTCTATTTACTTCATCACACTTCTGAGAATTATTCTTTGGTTTGTTTTTTTCAGAAGATGAACTGTAACAATAACAAAGAAATAAAATTTTTGAATAAATTATTTTTTTTTAATTTCTTTTTAATTTTAGAAATAACATTATTGTTTATTATTATTTTATTTTTAAGGAAAAATCGAACAGAAGTAAGTCTAATGTCATTAACGAGTATTCTAAAGAAAAAAAAATTATTTTGGTAAAAGCATAAAAATGTAATTTTCAACAATTTCAGACTTCGCAATCGATAATTAATTTTAAAAAAAGTTTCAAAAAGTAGCTTTCAAACTATAAAAAAGTATTAGTAAAAAAGGAGATGCTGAAAAATTAAACTTGACGACCAAAAAAAACTCGTTTTAGACACTTCACAAAACTGACAAGAATTCCATTCTATATTTTATTTTTCTCATTTTTTCCTAATTTTCATCAAAAATATTTACTTCTTTTTTATCCTGCTAATAAATTAATTAATCTAATTTAAATAATTAAATTCCTGAGAAATTTCTATTATTCATGAAAAGAAATGAATTCTTACGAAGATTTTTACAAAAACATTTTCCAAATAATTGAATTCTGTTTGGAAATTTTATAAAAATAGTTAATACTAAAAATCATTGAATTGCGAAAAGTTTTTAAAAATAATTAAATTTTACAAAGAATTCTATTAAAATTTTTAACAATAATTGAATGTTTGTGAGAAATTTTATAAATTTTTTGAAAATAATTGAATTCCTAAAAAGCATTTTATTATTTATGAAAATAATTGAATTCTTGCTAACAATTTTATTAGAATTTTTTAAAATAATTGAATTTCCAAGAAAAAATTTATTACTTTTAAAAATAATTGAATTCTTGTGATGAATATTGTTACATATGAAGATAATTGAATTTTCGGAAATAATTTTGTTATTTATCGACATAATTGAATTATTTCGTTAAGAATTATTTATGTAAATAATTGAATTCTTATGAAGAATTTTAATCAAATCTAAAAGAATAATTGAATTCCTGTGAAAAATTCTAATATTTTTGTAAATAATGGAATTCTTCCAAAGAATTTAAAAACAAAATATTTTTTAAATAATGTATTTTTTCGAGGAATTGAAATTAAACTTTTAAGAAAAATTATATTTTTTGAGCAATTCTTGTAAAATTGTATTAAAAATAATTGAAATCCTGCCATGAATTTTATTATTTAGGAAAATAATTGAATAGTTGTAGAGAATTTTATTAAAATTTTCAAAAATAATTGAATTTTGGATGAATTTTATCAAATTTTTTTTAAATAATTGAATTCTTTTGCGAAATTTTATGAAAATACTAGATATTTAAAATAATTAAATCATTTTAAAGAATTTCATTATAATTTTTAAGAATAGTTTTTTTATTTCTATTATTAGTGTATTTGAAATAGTGGAAATTCTAAAAAAACTGAAATAGTAGCTTTTTTAAAAAGTAGGTAGTAAATAGTAGGGGTTTATATTTTATTTTTTTGTATACTTACGTTTTCTTAGCTAATTTAGTAGAATTTCTTTTTGACGTATTTGTCTGGGAATTATTGCAATCTCTTTCTTCACTGCTTTCACTAAAGTTTGCTTCCAACTCCTGGGTTACTAAAGGTTTTAATTTTTGTTTAATAACCTTATTGGAATCTAAAATGAAATTAAATATTAAATTTGAACAAAATGAAAATTTTGATTCTTATTACTATACTTTCTAAAAATGTATTACTTTCAAAACGTTTGAAAAAATTATTATAAACCTTTCTTCATACACAATTATCTCTCTTCCATAATTCACAATCTGTTTGCCTCTCGGGGAAAAGTCAGAATAAAAGAAAATCAAATTTTAATAAAACTGCAGTTTTAAATGTAATTTATAGTAACATTTTATTTGAGTATTTGAAGTTTTTTTAAACGTGTAAATTTTCTACATTATTATTACCTTGAGAATCATTGTTCTTGCTGAAATATTCCACAAACGAAATGTCATTATCAACATTCCTGATCTCATTTTTAATAAAATTATTTTCTTTCCCACAACACGAAATATCTAAATCCACAGATGAACTATCGCAATTGCTTTCAATATTTATAACTTCATCTTTATTTAAATTAACTTGATATTCTTTATCCAAAATCATATTATCAAAACAGAAAGAAGAACGACTGCTATCTTCTTCAAGATTTACAATTTCATTTGCGCTACAATTATCAGTCTTCTCACAAATCGCAATGTTTAAATCATCAGATGAACTGTCACGATTCACAATTTTATTTTCATTTAAATTATTTCCTTTCTCACAAAATGAAAGATCAAATTCCATTGATGAACTGTCAGAATTTGCTTCGAGATTTATGATTTCATTCTTTTTTAAATTCTTATCTTTCTCGCCATACGAAATATCTAAATCCATGGAAAAACTGTTGTAATGATTTTCAATTTTATCTTCCTTTAAATTAGTTTTTTCCACACTGTGCGTATTATTAAAATCTGTAAATGATGTTACGTTACTTTTTTCAATATTATATTTTTTATCACAAAACGCATTATCTAGGTCGAAAGATGAATTATCGTTGTCTTCGTCAAGATTTATAATTTCATCTACATGAAAATTACTTTTCTCCTTGCTTTTTAAATCTCTGGGTGAACTCGAATTATTTTTTTTGTCGCAAATCAAAAAATCGAAATCCATGGATGAACTGTCGGAACTTTCTTCTCTGTTAATAATATCATTTCTAATAAAATTATCTTTTTTCTCACAAATGTCAATATTTAAATCGTTAGATGACCTATCGGTGTCATCTTCAATATTTATAATATCTTCTGTATTAAAATTATTATCTGTTTGTTGATTTTCATTTAATTCTAACTCCAATGAATTGGACTCTCGACTTTCTTCTTGAGTGAACTCGATTCCTTTCAGATTATCATGAATTTCTTCATTTATTGGACATAAGCTTATTAAACTCATTAAAATTTTTAAATTGCCATCATCATTTATTTCCTTCTCCCATAATTTTTCATTAATTTCATCGAATTCTGTTTTACTTTCATTTTCAAGTGTATTTTTCTTCAAACAAATGTTATTGGTTGAATTTTCTTTTGATAAAGTTTCATGTAATTTACTTTTTGGATAAATCAATTTGTTTATCTGAAAAATTTATAAATATATGAATATATTTAATTTGTAATTACGTTAAACGGTTTTTGTATTTTTTCATTAGTCACATTCCGCATATTAAACATTTTAGGAGGTTGTACCAGTGGTGGATCAACTGACAGGAACCATTAAAAGTTTGTTAATTAATTATCAACTATCTTTAGTAAATATTTTTTATCGTACAACAAAATTCCTTCAACTTTCGTCACTAAAAGGATTATTGGTTGTCACTTTGGAGATATTTTTACGAGAAAAATAAAAATCCACCTTATCTAAGGACTGTATGACTTGAAAAAAATTTATTTCTTTGTCTCAGGACTTGAACCAGTGAAAGTATTAAAAAATGCGGACTTTACGTAGGCCAGTCGGTGAGTGCAAAAACTGCCCAAAAATCCGAACAGCAAAGTCTAAACGGTTTCTGGTAGTTTGGGGGCTCCTTATAAGAGCCCCACAGTTTGCTCTCGATTTCCGGGTGCGAAAAAGAGTGTAAACAATCGCCAAAGTTTGGAAAACATGGTTTTTCGATGCTCGTTGCTTCCGGTTAAGTTTTAGGGGAAAAAGTTGTTATTGAAAGTTATAGAGCTTGGAAATACCTTTCAAATGATGGATCATACGTTAAAAAAGGTTAATTAGTTTAGTTGCAAATGAATTTAAACCATTAAAAATAGCACTTCTTTAATTGTTTAATAACATTGTTAATAATTATCGAATTTGTTTATAACTTACGAGGAATGTTCTCCTTGCGTAGCTGAATAAATCCCAAAAAAAATTAACTAGATCGGAGAAATAGTTTATGCATAATTCCATTTGTTAACTAAAAACATGTAATTTTTCAACGGAATTTCCCCACTTTTGGTCCATCGAATTTCGATTTTTTTTTTGGAAAGTACACTTAAGAAGTCAAACTTTCATCCTATTTAAATGGCCAATTGATTTTTTTTATCTAAGTGCATAATAAGAAGGGTTAAAAAAGGGTGTGTTTTTTTTACATAAACAAATGGAATAACTCAGTCAATTTTCACTTTATCAATTTAGTGTAAACGGCATTTAATTTTATTTGTTTTCACAAAACTTTTTCAAAAAAAAAATCCAACCTAGTTTCAAGGGGGGGAGAGTTAGTTTTTATTTTTCAAAAAATTCCTGACTAGATAATAATTAATATTTTTAATTGAAAATTGTGCCACTTATAGTTCAATACATGTATTTTACGAAAAAAAATTGAACATAAGGTTTTGTGCATTTATTTTTCATTTACATCAAGTAAAAGTAAATACATCCTTTTTTCAACCTCTAAACGTCGGAGTGGGGGTACTCGGAGGAGCGTGATTCTCGCCGCCACAACTCAATTCAGCCGTTCAAATTTGCAAAAATTGTCATAACTTCGTTAATTATTTACCGATTTTAATCATTCTTTTTTTAATTTGATGTATTTTTTTACGCTGAATCCAAAAATGATTTTATATTTTTTTAAAATACAATATTTTTAAAAATAAAAGAGAAAATTTTTTTAACAAAAAATTTTTAATTATTATTTATAACATTTGACAAAAAATTCTTTTCGTACATATAATTTCATTGCATTCAGAATAATATTATGACATAAAAAAATTCAAATTATTTTTATATAAGTGTGTAGCATCGTTGTATTAATAGTTGGACAGGTGTGCATATGTGAACCTAATGCTACAAGCTTATAAATAATTCATTTGAATTTTTTTATGTCATAATATTATTCTGAATGCAATGGAATTATATGTACGAAAAGAATTTTTTGTCAAATGTTATAAATAATAATTAAAAATTTTTTGTTAAAAAAATTTTCTCTTTTATTTTTAAAAATATTGTATTTTGAAAAAATATAAAATCATTTTTGCATTCAGCGTAAAAAAATACATCAAATTAAAAAAAGAATGATTAAAATCGGTAAATAATTAACGAAGTTATGACAATTTTTGCAAATTTGAACGGCTGAATTGAGTTGTGGCGGCGAGAATCACGCTCCTCCGAGTACCCCCACTCCGACGTTTAGAGGTTGAAAAAAGGATGTATTTACTTTTACTTGATGTAAATGAAAAATAAATGCACAAAACCTTATGTTCAATTTTTTTTCGTAAAATACATGTATTGAACTATAAGTGGCACAATTTTCAATTAAAAATATTAATTATTATCTAGTCAGGAATTTTTTGAAAAATAAAAACTAACTCTCCCCCCCTTGAAACTAGGTTGGATTTTTTTTTTGAAAAAGTTTTGTGAAAACAAATAAAATTAAATGCCGTTTACACTAAATTGATAAAGTGAAAATTGACTGAGTTATTCCATTTGCTTATGTAAAAAAAACACACCCTTTTTTAACCCTTCTTATTATGCACTTAGATAAAAAAAATCAATTGGCCATTTAAATAGGATGAAAGTTTGACTTCTTAAGTGTACTTTCCAAAAAAAAAATCGAAATTCGATGGACCAAAAGTGGGGAAATTCCGTTGAAAAATTACATGTTTTTAGTTAACAAATGGAATTATGCATAAACTATTTCTCCGATCTAGTTAATTTTTTTTGGGATTTATTCAGCTACGCAAGGAGAACATTCCTGGTAAGTTATGAACAAATTCGATAATTATTAACAATGTTATTAAACAATTAAAGAAGTGCTATTTTTAATGGTTTAAATTCATTTGCAACTAAACTAATTAACCTTTTTTAATGTCTGACCCATCATTTGAAAGGTATTTCCGAGCTCTATAACTTTCAATAACAACTTTTTCCCCTAAAACTTAACCGGAAGCAACGAGCATCGAAAAACCATGTTTTCCAAACTTTGGCGATTGTTTACACTCTTTTTCGCACCCGGAAATCGAGAGCAAACTGTGGGGCTCTTATAAGGAGCCCCCAAACTACCAGAAACCGTTTAGACTTTGCTGTTCGGATTTTTGGGCAGTTTTTGCACTCACCGACTGGCCTAACGGGCCAAAAATGAAAAATTACGGACTAATCACGGACTTACTTCAATTATTATTTTCAAGAATTTTTAACTAAAATTCTTCTTGAAATCGTAAATTTCTCAATTAAATAAACATTAGAAAATAAAAACTTCAAATAATATTAAAAAAATTCAAGTAAACTTTTTCAAACAAATTAATTTCAAAATTCAATTATTTCTCAAAATTCAAGCTATGCTGCTTTTAATATTCAAATTATTGTCTAAAATTTGAACATAAATTCATTTTTCAATCAATTTTTATTAGAAAATCCTACTCAAATTCAATTATTTAAACACATTAATAAATAATTTATTGAAAAATTAAATGTTTCTTAAAATTCAATTCCCATTAAGAATTTGATCAACAAATTTTTAAATAATTAAATTCTTTCGACGAATTTTAATAAAATTTTAAAGAATAATTACATTTTTCGAGAAATTCGATTAAAATTGTATTAAAGTAAATAATTGAAATTCTACGATGAGTTTTATTATTCGTGAAAATAATTGAATTACTCTTTAAAATAATTGAACTTCTGCAATAATTTGTAACTTTTCCAAAATTAATTTTTTTGTTCGTGTTTTTAACTAAAATTCTTCTATAAATGCATTAAGTATAACAGAAAGTAAAAACTTAAAATAATTTCAAAAGAAAAAAAATTCCCAATTAAACTTTCTCAAAAAAATGAATTCCACAGAATTGTTAGTTCAACGATTTTAATTTGAAACCTTTTGAAAATTCAATTATTTCTAAAAATTCACGCTCTAATGCTTTTAATATTCAATTATTATCTAAAATTTTAACTGAAATTTATTTTTAAATCAATTTTTATTAGAAAATTTTACTAGAACTCAATTATTTAAATACAGAAAAACAATTTATTGAATAATTGCCTGTTTCTTAAAATTGCATTCTCATAAAGAATTTTATCAATAAAATAATTGAATCTTTTTTTAACGAAAATTGTATTAAAAATAATTGAAATTCTACAATGAGTTTTATTATTTGAGGCTCCAGATCTTAAAAGGGCACTTACAGCATTGATTTTAAATGGTAAAAGTGCCCTTTTAAGATCCGCAGCTTCATTTGTGAAAATAATTGAACTCCTAAAATTAATTTTATTATTTACGATAATAATTGAATCTCTGTAAAAATTGTATTATTTAAGAAAAATATTTATGAAGAAATTTATAAAAAATTTGTAAATAATTGAATTCCTGTGAAATTTTTATTATTTTAATAAAATAATTAAACGTTTACGTAGAATTTTATTCAATTTAGAAAATTTTATTAAAATAGTAGAGATTGGAAATCATTGAATTGAGGAAAATTTTTGAAAATAATTGAAATTTTGCCAAGAATTTTATTAAAATTTTTGAAAATAATTGAATTTCGAAGAAGAATTTTATTATTTATAAAGATAATTGAAATTTTGACAAAACATGGTTTCGAGTAAGGCGCGTTTGAAGTTAAAATTTTCAATTTTTACACTTCAGAATTGCTACAGAAAAAATAATTTTAAAAACATTTCCAAGTTGCTTTCATGCAAGGACGTTTTATTAACTATTAATCTAGGGATCTTATAGTATATTTTAAGCCATTAAAAAAGTGACGACTAGGTACAACCCCTTTAATGTAGAATAATTTATATTACATTTTTCTATTTTTATAATTTGAATTGAAAAATTATTCAGAAATTCTTGCTTACAAAAGAAAAGTTTTCTGTTCGCTCGTTATAATACGTTGTGTGATTCCAGAGTACATTGACCTAAAAATGTAAAATCAATACAAGTTAAAATAATTATTTATTCATAACAAAATTTTTTGAATTCTCTATTTGCACTTAAAACGCAATTTTGCCTACCAACTTTATTGCATCTAAATTCTTTGTTAAACAATTTTCATTTTCACAGCCGTCATTTTGAATTAGTATTTTTGAAATGTTTGTTGTTAAAACTCTGTCTCTTATATCTATAGTTGAGGTTTGTAAGGCTGTTTTTATTTTTAATGCATCTGAAAAATATTTAATTAATTATATTTAAAGTGGGTTCAAAGGATGTTAGAATTTTTTAATATTTTTCATTAAAAGACAAATAATTATAGAACTGTTTAAAATTAATAAATTTTATAATATTCTTTTACGATTTCAATAAAAATCACCATCATGATTTAACAAATATTTATATGACTTGGATAGTTGAAATTGTTTAACATTTCTAATACATTTCTAACACATTAATAGCAATAAGATATTTCTATTCTTTAAAATTGCCTGTACACTTTAAAAAAATGTTTATCATTTTAGAAATAATTTTAATCTTAATGAAAAACAAACAAAGAACTTTTAGGATATTAAATTTTCATTTTTATATTTCAGGACTGCTGGAGGTTACAAACAAGTATAATGCATCCTTTGACATAGATTTAAATAACGAAGTACTGCAGAAAATTCTGAAGATTGTGAAGCAAAAAAAAATTTAATTAAATACTTTAAATGAGTTTTTGTGAGGAAACAAAACAAAGCAGAGAAAGAGAATTAACTGTATCTACACTTATTGTTAAAATTAACAAATTTAATCTTTTTACACAATTAATTTATATTTACACCATAATTATGTGAAGGTATAGATATTAAAATATAAATATATTTATAGATATTAAAACTATACTGTACTTCTTTTAAATTTTGTGACAACTGCATCATTAGTTGCTTTATTTTTATTGAACCAATGGCTGGAAGAATTTTTTTCAATTTTTGTTGACACTGTTGACAATAGTTCTGATGGTGAAATTAAACCTAATTCAAATTTTTCTTCTTGTTCAGCATCATGCAAAGATTTTGATATAGCAAGAGCAAGTTCCATTTCAGTGCCATAGTTGGATTTCTGTTGAATATAATAAGGATTTTGATTGGTACATAAAGGATTAACTTTGCTTATTAATAAAACATAGTTAAAGTAATTATAAATCTACCGGTTGTTTAATTCTTCGTTTCTTTGGATTTGGTTTTATTTCATCGTTAGATGTTGTTATAGAATTCTTTTTATATTTCTTTGAAAGCATATTAAATATTTTTATTAATAAAATGATGTTCCTTTTTGCTCTTCCATTTGCTTTCTCAAACGAGGTGCATTTCTTAAAATTGACTCAGCCAAAGCAGTATCAGAACTAGCATTTAAACTTTCTTCTCTAGCTTCTATTTTTTGTAGCGTAGATGGTTTAATACTGAAAGGTCAAAAAAATGTTTTTTAACTTAGTAAATTTATGAACCGAACACGAAAATCTTTACTGTAGAGTGTAGACCTTAAAAGCATAACATACATTAAGTAAAAAAATTTAAATTTATAGGTTTTCGATTTTTTTACCCTTAAATATTTGAATCCGAAATTTTGAATAAGTAATTCGCAATGTTAATAGTCTAACGACAAAATCTTAATAAAAAACATTAAAATTCATCTCGTAACAAGTTTGAGTAAAATTGATTACCAGTCATCAATAAATTAAAAACACCAGTTAAATTAAACACCAATTAAATACACCAGCTGATGAAGACTTGGAACCAATAAAATACAGCGATGACAAGGATGATATTGTCGGATTCCCCAATCAACTAATCAACACCCTCTTCCTCTAGACGAAGCGATATTGACAGATAATCTACAAAACCCAACGCGACGAAGAAGACCACGAATTGTACGAACCGGGACGGTAGATCATGGAATATTTTACAGCTACAAAAAGAATAAACACCGAAGCGGAGTATATATGGTTATGGGTGAAGTTTCAAAAGAAGCCATTTCAACTATTTTTAAATCTTAAAAAATGTAGTTTCAAGACTTCATACAGTAATTAACCATCAGTATAATTTACTTAGTAATTACTTGCAATGTTCAGTGAAAATTATGTAAAGATTTAAATGTTCCACTTCAATAAATGCTTAGCGTGAAACTTTCCTGAAAATTTAAATAAAATTTTCGCATAAATGTATTTTAAAATAATGTTCATGAAAGTTTCAAGTTAAATTTTCAGGAAAGTTTGACGATAAACATTTATTAAAGGGGGACATATAAATCTTTACACAATTTTCACTAAACTTTGCAAGTAAATTCTTCGAAGTTTGCAAGTAAATCTTTAATAAATTTTTAAGAAAGTTTCGGTGCTGTGTGGGAATTAATTTTTATTAAATTATGTTAAGAGCCATTTTATTCAATTTAACTAATGTTTATTAAATCACAAAAAAATAAATAACTGAAATTAGTCAAATAATCTTTCATTCAATGGAGAAAGTTTTTAATTGTTTTTTATTAAAATTAATCGATTTTTTCTATAAGGGATAGCAAAAAATATTAATGGTTTCATGTATTTCCAATATACAACAATACAATAATTGTTGGCTATCAAGTGAAAAAGATTAATTTACTTTTTCATATTTCTAGCTTCCATTATTTACTTAAATAATACACAAGACTTACCTCAACAAATAAGAATAGAGATATCCAACTACAAGGGTCCCAAGGACAATTTTAGAAAAATATCTGTTCGCAGGAGTTCCTTTCAACCGTCGTGGTTTTCTCAATGATGTATCTGTTGGATCAGGCCACATATCTTCTGTTGAAAAATAAAATTTACCTTTAAGGAGGTTCTCCGGCTGCTACTCTTGAAAAAATCGATTTTCTTCCAATTTTATTTAAATTTTGAGGAAATGTTTCTTCGAGTGCGCTCTAAATGGGTTCTGAAATTTCTACCACATTTAGAGCGCACTCGAAGAAACATTTCCTCAAAATTTAAATAAAATTGGAGGAAAATCGATTTTTTCAAGAGTAGCAGCCGGAGAACTTCCTTAATCTAGTTAGTTTGCATTAAAGTTTTCTTGTTGCTTACTCAGGAAAACATTGTAATACCAATTTTTTAAAATTAAAAAAAAATTATATAATTACACGGAGAAAAATGGACAGTTAAATTTACTATCTAGATAATCAGGGTGACGATCTTGGATACTCAACTATAGGACAACTATCTAGATAGTTAAATTTAGTATCTTGGGATAATCAAACTTACATACTAACTGCCATTATCCAAGATGTTTACTTTGACTATCCTAGATAATAAACGCAAGTTGCTGTGTTTATACACATCTAAATTGATCAATAAGAAATATTTAATGATAAAAGTTAATTTTTTAAGAAATTAGTGAACATTTTTCCTAGATAAATAATTTTTTATGGAAAATCTGAAAATTTTAAATAAAATACATTAATTTAACGGAACCCATGAAATGTTTAAATCCTTTTGCCAGATTTAAAGGTTATGTTGCTAATCGTAAGTTTTATATGTTTTATATATTTTTTAACAATATATTTTTTCAGCAATATTATATCTGAAATTCAGTATAAAAAAACTTGACAATGTTTTTAAATTTCGAATAATATAAAACTACTTAACGGTGTTCGATGGTCTCTCAAATTTCACGATAATGTGCGACCAACAGTCATCACCCAACAAATACGGCACTGACCGGTTTAAATGACGTGAAATTGGTAAACATTCATTTTCTAACAAATTTTCCTCTATTCACAGGCACTTTTTACAAAATATGACAACGTACATTTGTCACAAATGTTTTTAATTGTCTGAATTCAAAAGATTTTGTCAATTCCTGTAGAAACGCGGTTGCAGGATTGGAATTACCATAGCAATGTAATGCGAATCATTTTGACAGCTGATCCTTTACGCACGCTGCATGCTTCTGCCCTCTAATGGCAAAGTGGCTGCAACACATGTATAGCCACTGTCATTAAATTCCTTTTGTATTTCCAATCCTGTAACCTCGATTCTGCATGGATTAACAAAATCTTTTGAATTCAGACAATTAAAAACATTTGTGACAAATGTACGTTGTCAGATTTTGTAAAAAGTGCCTGTGTGCAGAGAAAAACTCGTTTGAAAACGGTTGTAATCGGTAATCGGTAATCAAACTTCTGCGCAAGCGCTCGGCAAGTTGACTATCCAGGATAATAAATTTGATTATCTAGATATACTAAACGGGAATATATAATATTTCAGGAAGATAATATTTCTAACTATACAGATAATAAATTTGATTATATATTTTTTAAATATCTACTTTTAACTATCCATTTTTCTCCGTGTATATAATAATAATAATAATAATAATAATAATAATAATAATAATAATAATAATAATAATAATAATAATATAAATTATATAATAATTATTTTTTCAATTTAAGAAGCTTTAAGTGAAAAATGATTCGGAGAGATTGTTAACTTCTACCAACTTTAATATTAATTACCGAATGATAAATTCCCTTCCTTTAAAAAGTTTAACTATATTTTTTTTATTTTTAATTTTGCAAAAAATCGTTTTTGCCCATAACTTAAAAAAATGTTAGGACAGCTTTAAACGTTTTTCTCTAATTTTGTAGAGTTTTTTTAGACGCATCTTTTGATCCCTCATTGAACATTTTACGTCCATATTAGCCAGAGATATTAAACTTTAAAAATCTAAAATTTTTAGTAAAAATATTCTTATAAAAGCAGATGTGTTTCTTGTAATAAAAATTTATGTAATAAAAATAAAGTAAATTAATCGAAACAAATCTCCATGAGGAAGCAAAGTGTTCATGAAATATTAAACAATATACATACGAAAGGAATTTTTGCAATAACTATAATACGTTTGTTATAATAAGAGTTAAAAAAGTGTTTTTTTACTAATTCTACACCAAAAAATCCCTTTACACTTTATCATTACTAGATTACAAAAACTGTAACAACAAAAAGATTTATTTACACTGAAGAAAAAATTCGACAGAATGTGCTTTTTACTCAGGCAATTTTTGCCTAAGAACATTCTATCGAATTTTTTTTTCAGTTTAAATTGTTAAACTTACATCAGCTTTTTATTAAAAATGAATTGTATATTTAATATTTGTTAATATTATGTAGTTCGGTTAAAACTCATATCTATTTAAAAACATTTTTGAGATTAGGTTAAAACAAAGTATTGTGAGATTATTAACAAGAAAATATAATTAAGGAGCAATTTTTCAAATGTTGATAAATCCATTTTTCAAAAAAAATCCAGATAAACACATATTTAAAATATTAAAATTCTTAGAAATCGATTTATCACTGTTCAATTTAAGAAAAAAAATTTATTACCAAAGAATTTTTTAATTTAAAAAATATTTTGGCCTTGATGATTTTTAATTTTTTTAAGGAGTGTATATTTGGCCCGTCACCTCACTTCCATACATTTCAAAGATGGGCCAAATAAAGAAAGTAGTTTATTTGGCCAGTCAGATAACAAATTACCTATAATTAATGACATTAATGAATATTTGACAGGTAATGTATATTAAAAATTGAATCATACGTTTCATTTTTAGTATTTGCTCTTTGTCCCGTTACTCACCAGATATTATTATTTATGTCAATATATAAATCCTTAATTAATTTAATATTTTATTAATAATTTGTAATAATATTTTCCAGTAAATTTATCATTTTTTAAATGTTTGTATTGATAAATTACATTCAATAAATGAGTACTTATGCATGTATATTAGTGTGTCCGTTATTTCCCAAGTTAGCTATTTTCATTTGGGTATCGTCAAAATCGTTTCTTTTTGACCTAAAAAACAATTCTAGAAACTAGAAAAAAATGTTACGATGCCGTTTAACCCTGCCTAAATAACAATAATTTTCCCATTTAATTAACATGGGATTTTTTCACTTTTTAGAAAATAATTTTTATTTCGTTTATAATACTCTTTGACTAACCAACAATGCTTGATTTTGCTTCTATTATGATTCCTTTAGATAGAGAAATTTTCATATTATCGCGAAAAATTTATTACACAAGTTTTAAAAAGGTCAATTTCATTTTTATTGATTTTTCTGATTATTTTGCTAAATCTACTTATTAATTAATTTTTATTCGGTATTTCATTGAAAGTTTCTTGTTTTATGCATCTAATTGGACCATAACAATAATTTCAATTCATAAACTATCCAAGAATCACACAGTAGACTGAATCCATTTCAAATCAGGCATGTCGACTAACTTCATGTTATAGAAAAAAAATTGTTTTGCTTGTCATTTTTTTTCTTTTGAGTATAATTTAATTTTCTTTCTTGGGTCTTGTAGATGGTCTTGTCCTCTTTACAATCCAGTTTGAAATTTGAAAAAATATTTAAAATTTCAAAAATAAGGGATGATTTTCTGAAAATAAATAAGATCAATTTTCTCAAAAACACCACCTTTTTTTGTTATCAAATTTTTACTACAAATTCTTAAAATAATTATGAACATTTCCTAAGAATTTCAAGCGGGCTAAACCATTCTGTCAATCAAGAGAATTTTTTTTTAAATATTTATTTTTGCAAATTTTAAAATTGTTAACTTGCATTTTTAAAAACAAATGAATCGTTATAACATTGTTGACGTAAAAGTTAACAATTTAAAAATTTGTAAAAATAAATATTTAAAAAAAATTATCTTGATTGACAAAATGGTTTAGCCCGCTTGAAATTCATAGGAAAGGTTCATAATTATTTTAAGAATTTGTAGTAAAAATTTGATAACAAAAAAAGGTGGTGTTCCCTGATAAAAATTTCGGACTAATTCCGGATTAAATACGGGCAGAATATTACGGATTAGTCCGAAAATTGTACGAAAAAGGTCCGAAAATGATCTGCGTTAGTCTGATATTAATCCGAACGAAAACCTGATTTCGAAAACACTCCGATGTAATCCTAAATGTCTACGAATTGAGTCCGTAATTAGTCCACAACAATCCGAATTTATGACTGGTGAAGAATTCTTCTAAAATAAGTACGGAATTATCAGAAATCAATATGTAAAGAATACGGAATCAGTCCGCAATAATTGGAATTTAATCTAGTTAAAAAAACTTAATCCGTAAAGTGTCCGAAGCAATCCGAACTCTGTAAGCAAGAAATCCGGTATTAGTCCGCAACAGTTTGAAATTAAGTGTGGCAAATTCCTATTCCGAAAGAAGTACGAAACAATCCGAAATCTGTATGCAATGAATTCGGAAATTGTCTGCAACAATCAGGATTTAATCCAATTAAAAGGCATAATCCGAAACAAATACTAAACAATCCGAAATATGTATGCAAAGAATCCGGTAATAGTCAGCGGCAATCCGAATAATATCCGAACAAAACACCCCAGTCCGAAAAGAAGTCTTATCATAATATGGAATTTGTAAATATATATATACAATCTACAGACAGTCCAAAACAATCCATATTCAATCCAATTCAAAGATTTAATCCGGAATGATTTTGGTCAGATAAATTCAAACTATAATTATAATTTCTTATGACAAATATTTCAGTCAGGTATATACCTGACCAATACCAGATTAATTCCGGACTTAATCGGACTATTTGCAAGTTGCAACTTCAGACTAAATCGTACTAATTCCGGATTCACTGGTTATACACAAACCTATTGAGTTTGGATTTATCCCAACTAATTCTGAGTGACGAAAACCTGACCATAAGCAGACTGTTTCGGATTAGCTGCGGATTCACTGGTTAAACCAATCGGATTATTTCTGCATTTACTAGTTGCATATAATCTGACTAACTTCGGACTAAATCGGACTAATTACGGATTCAATAGTTATAAAAAACGGTATTGATTTTAAACTTAATTCAGGGTGAAAAACTCCACAATAAATCGTACTGTTGCGGACAAATTCCGGATTAGTCCGAAATCGGTCCGACTTTTTATTCAGGGTATTTACTTATGGTAAATAAAATATTAACTTTTGCAGTCAATTTGATTTTACACTAGTATTATTAGTTATCTTTTTTAATATTATAATTAACACTGATGCCTTAGTTTTTTGTCATTTCTTTTCGTGGCACTTGATAAATGCTATTATGAATTTGAAATCCTATGCGAGCGTGGTATAGTGGTTAGTGTATTCGATTTCGGTGCGATATAATGTTAGATAGGTGTATGTTCGAATCCCCAAGCGTTCGAAATTTTAAGTTAATGTAAATAAAATTGCGATAGGTAAATCGAAAAATATGTTGAATGTACCATAAAGTAATAATTAATATGTGTAACTTGTATAATTATTTTTTTATTAACATTCACTAACTTGTCCGGACTAATTTTTGACTGTTTCGGACTAATTCCGGATAACCTAGTTAAAATTAACTGGTTAATGTCGGACTTCATCAGACCAACTCCGGATTTACTAGTTGTTCACAAACCGTATAGAGTTCGGATTTATTCGGATTAATTTCGGTTGACAAAAACCTGACCATAAACAGCACTGTTTCGGACAAATTTCGGATTGGTCCGAAATCTGTCCGGTTTTTTAACCAGGGTTTTTGAGAAAATTGATCTTATTTATTTTCAGAAAATCATCCCTTATTTTTGAAATTTTAAATATTTTTTCAAATTTCAAACTGGATTGTAAAGAGGACAAGACCATCTACAAGACCCAAGAAAGAAAATTAAATTATACTCAAAAGAAAAAAAATGACAAGCAAAACAATTTTTTTTCTATAACATGAAGTTAGTCGACATGCCTGATTTGAAATGGATTCAGTCTACTGTGTGATTCTTGGATAGTTTATGAATTGAAATTATTGTTATGGTCCAATTAGATGCATAAAACAAGAAACTTTCAATGAAATACCGAATAAAAATTAATTAATAAGTAGATTTAGCAAAATAATCAGAAAAATCAATAAAAATGAAATTGACCTTTTTAAAACTTGTGTAATAAATTTTTCGCGATAATATGAAAATTTCTCTATCTAAAGGAATCATAATAGAAGCAAAATCAAGCATTGTTGGTTAGTCAAAGAGTATTATAAACGAAATAAAAATTATTTTCTAAAAAGTGAAAAAATCCCATGTTAATTAAATGGGAAAATTATTGTTATTTAGGCAGGGTTAAACGGCATCGTAACATTTTTTCTAGTTTCTAGAATTGTTTTTAGGTCAAAAAGAAACGATTTTGACGATACCCAAATGAAAATAGCTAACTTGGGAAATAACGGACAGCCTAATGTATATAATATTCATTTTTAATTTTAATAAGAGTCAAACGAATTAAAACAATTCAGTTTCAATTAAGTATATGACAATATTTTCAAAACTTAAGTTTTGACGGTTTTGACAAATAGAAAATGCGACTATAGATGTCGTCTGTTAAAATTTCAAATATCGAAGGCGCGTACCTAGAGACACAAAATTTCTGTTTATCACATTTGATTATTGTTCACCTTGTAGTGTACTTAAATCCGTAATGTTTTGAGTTCTGAAAAATGAGTGATCTTTGAAGTTAGAACTTCATTTAACTCCTGAACTAGAAACGAATATTGTTCAACAGGAAATTAATTCTTCGAATGAAAACGACACTGAAAATGATTTTTGTGGTGAAGGTCAATTATTTGAAGAAGACAATTTTCCAAAAAACAACATGGAAGGAGAAAATATTGCATTTGAAATAAACGAAAAAACGCAACAGAAGACAAGTGAAGACATTTTACCAGAAGAAAAAATTTTAGCATCTGGGATGCAAATAATATTCGACGGGGAATGTAATGTTGTGGAAAATGATGATAATTTTATTTCCCCACTTCAAGATGAATCACCACAAAACAATGCATCTAATTGAAAACATTATAATGCCATTAAAACCGAAAATGCGTGGAAGACCAAAAAATTCGTTAACTACAACACCTATGGGCCTTCCGAAAAGGGTAGCAAAAAAGAAGGCAAAAAAGGAAAACCAACTCTTTTTATAAAAAATGATTTAGACACAAAAATTCGTCAAATTTTAAGATTTTTCATCGATGATTCACTCATCGAAAAAACCTTGAAAGGGAATCTGAAATTGAGATGAGACCAGAATGTATAAGTGAGGCAATCATCGATGAAGATGTTAATTTATCTTTAATTAAATCATATTTAAGTATAGAATCATGGCTTGCAGTAGAACAATTATACGAGATGAAGAAAAAAATAATAAGTGGAATTGTTTTACGTGCAAGATTATTTGGAGTTGCATCCTTCAATACGGTGTGATTCATGTTTGAATTGGTTTCACCAAAGATGTGCTTTTTCTCGAACATCCATTAAAAGCGTTTACTGGTTTTGTTCCATGTGTAAAAAAGATAGAAATTAATATTTATTTTTTAAACATTTTTTTTGATAATATTTAATATTGTCAAATTTTTTATAGTTGATATTTGATAATTGCAAACAGTTATTATTAAAAATTAATACTTAACTGTAATAATTTTGCAACAAAAGATGATTCTGTTTAAATAATTTTACGTCCGTTTATTAAATATTTTGTCAAATAAATTTTACGAGGCCTTTAAACGGATTTACACAGGTGTTATAAACTTAAAATCATAAGGACAACATGTTTCGACAGAATACTGTCCTCTTCAGGTCCATTTGGCTTTTTTAAATAATAAAAATTTTTTGACAAAAGTACAACAATAACGACAACATTTTCCTCAAAAAGAGGAAATGTTGTATAATTTAAAAATTACATATTATTTATTTTTCAAAAAATGAAATAAATAATATGTAATTTTTAAATTATACAACATTTCCTCTTTTTGAGGAAAATGTTGTCGTTTTTTGTCGTTATTGTAATGTGTACTAAATGTTTATACTCTTATTATAGTATGTATCTAAACTTTCAGGTTATAATATACATTACCTGACAAATAGTCATTATTAATGTCATTAATTATAGGTAATTTGTTATCTGACGGGCCAAATAAACTACTTTCTTTATTTGGCCCGTCTTGAAATGTATGGAAGTGAAGTGACGGGCCAAATAATATAAGTAACACTCCGATTTTTTTATTAGAAAAAATTACCAAAACCTTTAAATTCCCTTATTGCAGTAGACTTTAATTACAAACAGAGCGTTTTAAATAGAAAAAATATTGAAAAATGAATAATTTATTACAATTTTTCTATACATTAAAGTTAATTTTAATGGTTATGTGAGAATTGTCAATTGTTTAAATTTCTCGAAAATGACAAAATTTGGATTTATCAGGTTTTGAAAACTTACTCCTCAAATAAACCATGTTGTTTTTTAAAATTAAATAGTTGCATTTAAATTGTCTAACCTTTTAACAAATGTCCTTATTTACATATATTGTACTTGTACATGCAATCAAACATTTATAGCAGAAAGAATTTAACCGGTGCAAAGCTACTGATTTAGTAATGGCGCATTCACACCGTTCACACGGTTCACACCTTTGGTTGCTGTCTGCCTGCAGATTGTCATGGTAACATATAGGAGTAACGAGTAAGAGAATTCAAATTATATGTTTTCTTTTTCTTTCTCTTACCGTTTTGCGTTGCGTTTTGTAAATAGGCCATGAATGTGAGAGTGCCCGCCTGAAGAGGTGCAACCGCACCTTTATTACATTTCCCGCGTTGTGCTTAGGCCTTAAAGAATGTTACATTCTAACCCTGAAAACAAACAATTTACGACTAAACAAATTTTTGTTATTGAATTAAATACTTGTTCTCAAACGTTTGCTGTTATTATATTTAAACAATTTATGTACCTTTCGTGAAGTAAATTTTAAATTAAAGAGATGGCTGAGAGTAAACTTAAGGAATTAATATTCGACGATGATCAAATAGTAAGTTACATTTAAAACTTTACACATTTATTACACTGATTGGCATATAGCGGTTTATTATATTTATGTTTAAACAATAGTTTAAGAACTTATATATTTATTTGAAAATTATACGTATTATTAAATTCAGTAAAAACACAATACTTTATAATAAACAGTGGAGTAACAATCTTCCGAATATCTAAATAACCGAATGTGTTTAAGCTTTTTAAATTGTATTATTTCATTTATTAACAAATTTTCAATTTTGAATATCTTTTAGAGATACTAGATCATTCTCGACTATATTTTCAAGCAAAAATTAGATTTTATTCGAGTAAATTATTTTATTTTGTATTTTTGTTTTTCTCCCTCAACATTAAAAAATTAAAAATAATATGCTACATAAATTTTGTTGGAAATTAAATGAATTTTGCAACATTCTCAACATTACATAGATCTCCGAAACTACAAGAGCTTTAGCAAGTTTTTGTTTACGAATTTGTAGTTATCTTTAGGAGACAACTTACAGAAATTTTTATGTTTTAATTAAACTTGTCTTTGATGTATGCACAAAGTAAAAGATAATTTAAGTTTTTATGTTTTTAAAATGAACTCTTAATTTCACTGAACATAGTTTATTAAATTACAAAAAATTAAAAAAATCACTCCACAATGTATATAGTATATGTATAGTGGCTATATGAAGGCAATTTAGAAACTCAAGAAAAAATTTTAATTTGAAATACATGAAAACATGATTTAATTTTGAATGAATTTAATTAGAAATTTTAAAGAACTTAGATTTTTGAAAAATTTAAATATTTCAAATTCTTCTGAAATTACACAGTTAAATTTTATAATATATTTATCTAATCAATTATTAAAAATAATGGATTTATTGAAGAATTTTAGTTAAAAACACTAAAAAAAATTTGCATTTTGGAGAAATTACAAATGATTGTAAAAATTCAATTATGTTCAAAAGTTTAAAAAAGTTCTCGTCAAAATTTCAATTATCTTTATAAACAATAAAATTCTTCTCCGAAATTAAATTATTTAAAAAAATTTTAATAAAATTCTTGGCAAAATTTCAACTATTTTCAAAAATTTCCAAAAGAATTCAATTATTTAAAACAGATTTTGATAAAATTCTACTAAATCATTTAATTATATTCATAAATAATAAAAATATAGGAATTACCATTATATTTTCAAATTTTTTAGAAATTTCTTTGTAATAATTTTATTATTTTCATAAACTATTCAATTTTTTACAAAGATTCAATTATTTTCGTAAATAAAATTTCTTCAGGAATTCATTTATTTTCATAAATAATGAAACTCATAGCAGAATTTCAATTATTTTTAATTCAATTTTAATGGAATTTCTCGAAAAAATGTAATTATTCTTAAAAATTTTATTAAAATTCATCGAAAGAACTTAATGATTTAAAAATTGATTGATGAAATTCTGTATAAGAATTCAATATTGAGAAACATTCAATTATTCAATAAATTATTTATTTTTGTACTTAATTGATTGTTAAATAAAGAAATAAATAAATAATTGAATTCTCGTAGAATTTTCTAATAAATATTGATTTAAAAATTGATTTAAGTTAAAATTTTGTATAATAATTGAACATTAAAAGCATTACATTACATCAATTCAATTGATGAAAATAATTTTGAAGAAGTTACAGTAACAATATTGTTATAATATAAAATAATGATTTTATCACTCAATCATGTTTTATAATAATATTCTTAAAAGTTATTGAATTTTAAAAGGTTTAACTTTGAAAGTTTTGAAAATCTTAATTCCTATGGAAAAATAATATTGTTTAAATTTTTATTTAGAAAAGAAGTTATTGTTATTTTTGAAATAATTTTATAATTAGAGAAATTCGTTAAATAAATGTAATAGAACATTTTTTGAGTATCTAATAATTTTTAGAGTGAATCAGAATATTTTTTAAAGTCTGGAAATCAGGAAAAAGTCAGAAATACAAAATTAAATTTTTGTAGCAACCCTGTATATGCTTTATTGATTTATTATTTGTCTTAAAATCTCAGTTAAAATTATTTTAATAAAAAGATTCAAAAATCTTTAAGTAACAATAAATAATATTTAAATAATTTAAATATTTTTGAAATACTCCGTGTATGTGGAATAAAAATACATACACACAGGCTTAATAACTCTGTTCATGAAATTTCTTTTTTTTTCTAGGTGACATATACAAGATTCAGTGAACAAATGAATGTTCACGTTAATGAATCTAAACGAGTATTATGGGAATTTTGGTGCAGTAACAAAGAAAATTCTCTTATAAGTGCAACATTCGTAATAATGGGCCAATTACCTGATAATTCTGATCGGATAGAAGTTGTTGAAGAATCAGATCTGTCTTCGAGGAAAGAAAAATATCAAAAGATATATTCGGAACATATTTATAGTATACAAAAATCATTAAAGAATCTGCAAATGTTGGCACTAACACAACCATCTTATACTAAATTCTCTTCAATCACTTGTAAAGAAAGTTCTTTAAGGTTAAGCAAAAAAACTTCAAATGCTCAGTCAATAACAAAGTCAACGGAGCCGCCGAAAAAATCCTTTGAGTCACAAAAAGTCGTTTCCGTGGAAGCGAAATCTCATGTAAAAACACCAGAAAAAGAAGCTTCGAAAACTCCAGATTCATCAATGATTGACGAAAAGAAAGAGAAAGTAAATAAATCACTAACAGTAAAAGAAAAATCGAAAAAAAGTTCTGAGAAAGTATCGAAAAAGCCAGTTCAAAGTCGTGAAGCAGGATTTAAAAGCATGTTCGCTAAAGTCGCTGATGTAAATTCAAAACATTTGGCTCTACAAAAAGAAAAGGAAGAATCGTCAAAAAATAATACTTCCACTACTGAGAATATCGATAGTCAAACAGAAGAGGAAACGGAGAAATCAATGGAAAGAAAAGAATCATCAATGGAGTCTTGCAAAAAAGAAAAAATAAAGGAGACTAATCAGAAGATGCCTAAAAAGAATGGAAAAAGAAAAGTAGAAGTTGTCAAAGAATCGAATAATACAAAAAAACGGAGGCGAATTATAGCCGAATCGGATTCGTCAGAAGAAGAAGAAAGAGAAGAAGAAATGGAAGAAGCCGATTCGAATGACTTTGAGGAAGAAGTTAAAGAAAACACAATATCTTTTGAGAACACAGAGGAACGTAAAAAATCGGTAAATTCACCTGAAACAAATGACAGGGACGGTAAGCAAACAATTCATAAAGTGGAAGACGTTCGTTTTGTTGATGATGATGGTTTTCTTGTTACGAAAAAAGTTCATGTTACCACAAAAGTTGATGTTAAAAAAGATGTTAAAAAAGACCGTTCGCCTTCGCCTAAAAAGTCCAAAGATAATAATGTTAATAAAAAGCAAACAAAACAATCATCACTGATGAGCTTTTTCAAAAAAAAATAATTTTTTTCAATTCTCTTAAGAGGTTTTTCGTTTTTGTACGTCATTGAAATTGAGTAAATTTAAAAACAAGTGAAACATATTTTTTTGAATGTTTAAATGCCAGTTTTTGATGAAACAACTAAATTGGAAATTTTTTTATTTTTATTGCTATATTTTGATATTCAAAAATGACACTTAATATATTTGATTGTGAAATGAAGTAGTATATCATCTACAGCTTAAAAGATTTATATTAAATACATTTTTATTTCTATTAATAACAGTTTCTAGAGTAAAATAATTTGTTATTAGTTACTGAAAATATTACTATTTTGTAAGTTTTTGAAAAATTGGATTCTAAGAAACAATTAAAACTTTATTAAGCAAATGGAAATGTCAAAAATTTTAATAATTTCCTTACTATTTTTTAAGCAATCCTTCAATCCTTATTCAATCTTGTCACATTTTTCAATTCCTATCCACCATTTTGGATTCGACATTTTTAATTTTCTAATTTTTACCATAAGTTCGTACTTATGATCTTATAGCTGATAAAGAATCAGTAAATATATTATCAAGTTTTTGAGTTTTTTTGGTTTTAGCAAATACAGTCGAACCTGGATAAGAGAGAACTGGATAAGCGAGAAACCTCTATAAGCGAGAGAAAATAGCCGGTCCCTTGGACTCTCGCTTATCCAGGTTCGACTGTATATCTATATTATATTTAGAGAAAATGAAATATTTTTATTATTATTAATGTTTGTCTTAAACAGACAGAATTTTTTTTATCAAAAAATAAAAAAAAATTAATTACAAAACAATAGGATATTTACGATAAGAAAGTCCTGGTAAAATAAAAAATATTTCTTATTAACCAAGGAAAGTAAAAGTATTGGATTATTGTTACCATAAAAATGGATTTATCCCTACTTTTTAGGTTTTCCCTAATAAGTTTTTAAAAAATTTTCAAAACAAATTAAGTCTGTACATTTTTTTATTGTTTATACATCATAGAACAAGGAAGCTAGTGGATATCTTATTGTAAACGCCAGCACACTGCATATTATCTGAAACATAAATAATTTTAAATTAAGAATTTTTTTTATTTATGTCAATAAACCGTGTAAATTTCCACAAATAAATAGTGTAGAAATGAATAATTTTAAAATATTGTAAAAGTTTAGTAATGATGTATGCACTGAAAGAAAATCTATAATAATAATAATAATTTATTGATAACTTCATACAAGAAGAAAATTTGTAAGCACTTTCTATATTAAGGGGGGAAACCATATTAGAACGCTGTTTTTAGCCGTTTTTCGCGAATTTTTTTTTAAGGTAAGAATTTTTTTGAATGAAATAAAACATTTCCATTATGTTTCACATATATTTAACTGTAACTCATATTTTTTTAAGCGTTTATATAAAAAATCTTTCAAATTCGGAGCTATTACATATAGAGCTGCTCCGCCGGAGTTCATAACTGCCGTGCAGTCCTGAGCCCACAAATTTTGTCCGAAAGCAAAAAATCAAGTTTATTCACATTTTATAAATATTTTATTATTAAGTGAACCAACTTTTAAGTGAAAATATTGAAAATTGAAAAAATGACACTACTTTGAAAAAAATATTCGATTTTTTGCCTACTTTTTTGCAACTTTTTTATTTAAAAAAAGGTACTAAAAATTTTTTTTTCTTTTCAAGTTTGGTTCACTTAATAATAAATTTAATAACGAACAATTTCCAATTTTTAATTTTAAAAACGGTCAATAACTTTTTGAGCTACACTGCACGGCAATTTCAAAAATCCTGTTTTGGGAAAAACGCATTTGAAAAAAAGTAGGTTTCGAAAAATTGATATTTATACAAAAAAAATTTTTTAAAGTGCTTACACTTTAATCGGCTATTCCAGCACTGTACATATCCCTTCATCTGCTTCATGTAAGTCTAATAATTCCTCTTTTCGTCCCTTTCTGCTCTCCTTAGTCTCAAAAGTGCTACGCCTATTCTACTAATCTACGGTAACATGGAGCGCGCTCCGTTCATCACCAATACAGCAAGGACGTCGAATTTTGCTCTTAAAACTTTTGCAGCCTATTTTTGAACACCTTAACTAACAATTTATGCAAAAAAGAAAAAATCGATTTTTTCAGACGTCTAATGTGGTTTCCCCCTTAAAGGACCAGTAGAACCGGGTTGAGACAGGAACTTACTTGCTTTGAGTTGTTTATTATCACGTAAGTTCCAATTTAATAATAATAAGAATATTACTGTCAAACGGACAGTAATTACAATCGAACTAATATTTTTGAGGAAAATAGTAAAAAATTCATTCTAATGACTATTATTATTTTATAATCTTAACACACTCCAGACAGTCAAAAATTTTAATTAAACTTCAAGAATTAAATTAAAACTAGCCAAACTATCCGCCCGCAAGCGCGCGGGAATGTTGTATGGGGCTGCTTATTTTAAACAATTTAAAAAATTTTAAAGAAATAATTATTATAACCTAACAAAGAGATTTAACTAACTAAAATTCAAATAATTTCACTCAATGGTACAAAGTGAAATCTGTAGTTCATCCAGCTAAATATTTTTTGCCTTGCATAACGAAAAAAGAATTAAATTAACATCAGATTTTCTACATTCAAAAAAAACAAATTCAAATAGAAATTAATCATTTTACAACTTAACCAAATTCACCCCAGAAATCACTGAATTCGATAATTTAGAAGAAAGTCAGACAAAAGCAGGGTTCCCACAGAATCTGGAAATCATGGAAATGGTATGGAATTTTTAAAAGGCTTCTAAAAATCAGGGAAATCATGGAAAAGGCCTGTAATTTTTAAAAAATTCTAAATTTTTTCAGATTTCCATTTTTTTTCTTGAATAAAAATTCAAATAATAATAAAGCTAAATGGTATAAAAGAGAAAAAAAATGTTGAATTTTAAGAAATTCAATTTTTCGGATTTATGATAATTTTTAATAATTTTTTATTTTTTTCCAAAGAGTCGAGACAATTTAATAAGTAAAGTATTTTCCAAAAGCACAAAAATAATAAAGCTAAATCCCATAAAAGAGAAGAAAAAATGTTGAATTTTAAGAAAATCGGATTTTTGAATTTTTTCGAATTTTTGATAATTTTAGATTTTTTACCAAAGAGTCGAGACAATTTAATAAGTAAAGTATTTTCCAAAAGCACAAAAATAATGAAGCTAAATCCCGTAAAAGAGAAGAAAAAATGTTGAATTTTAAGAAAATCGGATTTTTGAATTTTTGATAATTTTCGATAATTTCACATTTTTTACCAAAGAGTCTAGACAATTTAATAAGTAAAGTATTTTCTAAAAGCACAAAAATAATGAAGCTAATTCCCGTAAAAGAGAAGAAAAAATGTTGAATTTTAAGAAAATCGGATTTTTGAATTTTTTCGAATTTTTGATAATTTTAGATTTGTTACCAAAGAGTCGAGAGCATTAAATAAGTAAAGTATTTTCCAAAAGCACAAAAATAATGAAGCTAAATCCCATAAAAGAGAAGAAAAAATGTCGAATTTTAAGAAAATCGGATTTTTAAATTTTAGATAATTTTCGATAATTTCACATTTTTTACCAAAGAGTCGAGACAATTTAATAAGTATAGTATTTTCCAAAAGCACAAAAATAATGAAGCTAAATCCCGTAAAAGAGAAGAAAAAATGTTGAATTTTAAGAAAATCGGATTTTTGAATTTTTGATAATTTTCATTAATTTTAGATTTTTTACTAAAGAGTCGAGACAATTTAATAAGTAAAGTATTTTCCACATTAAAAAGTTTGACATTAAAAAATATATAAAAAATGCCAATACTTAACCCACAAAATTAAATTTTCAAAACAAACAAATGAATGCAGATAATTTGCTAACGGAAAGGAAACTTACGATTATTATAATGTATGTATATGTATATGTATATTTCTATTTTCTATCAAAACGTATAAAAAACAAAAGAATAACTATAACTAACTTCAAGTGTGGACAGAGATCCGGAAATCTGGAATCACGACGATTATTATATATAATTATTATATATAATTTGTACCTTATGGGAATCGAACCCTGTACCCATGACCTATCTATCTATCTAAATGTTTAACGACCATGGCTATCGAACCAATGTAAGAAATTATTTTCGATCTGTCATAAGTGCAACTTTTATAAAATATTCAAAATATATATTTTGTAAGTGCATACCTATCAAAACACAAGCAGAAATCAAAATATTTAGTAACTTATGATCTATACCTACTATTATGTAAAAATTATTAACAAAATATTTAATAAATTTATACTCAAATGTCATTTGACGTTTAACGTAATTGTCAGCAATTTGTTTTTCTGACTATTCAAAATTTTTGATATTTTGACCACCATTTTGAATTTTGAAAAATTAAAATTTCTAATACAGTAGAACCTCGATTATCCGAGCTAATGTGGACCGGACCTACCTCGGATAAAACGGACTTTTATTTTAGTACACTGAGAGACCTTTGGGTCAGCAGCAGACTTTCGATAGGCTGATACTGACCATTTTGGAGGAACGCTACAGGACTATACTTTTGGGTTGCTGCGGTAAAATCTTGGGCTCGTGACAGTTCAAAAGTTGTTTAGCTGCAAACCAAAGGCGGCATTCCCACTACTTCGGTGAGCTGCTCACCAACATTTGGGACTGTCACGCGCCCAAGATTTTACCGCAGCGAACCAAAACCATAGTGGAGCTGCTGTCACATACGTTGTTCCGCTACAGTCCCAAAGGTCTCTCAGTGTATTTGTAATTTAACCAGGGACCGCTTCTAAAACGAAACTAAATAGAAATTACTTTCGTTTTAGTGTTTGAGTTGACACGAAACTAAATTAACAAAGTGACTTTTGTTTAAAGTCGACACGAAACTAAATTAACAAAATGAGTTTAGTTTCGTGTCGACTCAAAACAAAAGACTGAAACACATAATTATTTAGTGTCAATCACAGAAAAATTGTTTCCCTTGTCATCCGTAACTAGAGAAACGTAAGTAATTAATGTAAGTTACGTTACCAGAGTAAATTACGTAACTAGAGTAATTTACATAATTAAAGGAAGTTACGTAACTAGAATAACTTACGTAACTAGAGTAAAGTACGTAACTACAGTAACTAGAGTAAAGTACGTAACTACAGTAACTTGCGTAAATGGTCAAACTTACGTAAGTTACGTAACTAGAATAACTTACGCAATTAATCAAAACTACGTAAATGGTGGAATTTACACCATCAACTCCAACAGTCACATTTACGTAAGTTACGCAACTTACGTAAATGGTCAAAATTACTTCATTTACACCATTAATCAAACTTACGTAAGTTACGTAACTTACACAAAAATGGTCAAATTTGCTTCATTTGAGTAATTAATCAAACTTACGTAAGTTACGTAAGTTAGATTAATTGCGTAAGTTATTCTAGTTTCGTAACTTACGTGAGTTTGATTAATTGCGTAAGTTATTCTAGTTACGTAACTTCCTTTAATTATGTAAATTACTATAGTTACGTAATTTACTCTGGTTACATAACTTACATTAATTACTTACGTTGCTCTAGTTACGTAAGTCAGGGGAAACAATTTTTCTATGATTGACACTAAATAATTATGTTTTTCAATCTTTTGTTTTGAGTCGACACGAAACTAAATCTAATTTATTAATTTAGTTTCGGGTCGACTCGAAACTAAAGTCACTTTGTTAATTTAGTTTCGTGTCAACTCAAACACTAAAACGAAACTAAACTTTCGAGACGGTCCCTGAATTTAACATTTTATTTTTAAAAAAGCCTTAACTATAAACGAGAAAGGGACTTTTATATTTATATTCCATAATAACTTAAGCAATTTATTAAAATAACAAGAATTTTTCAAAAATTATTGGACTTTTTTTTAATGTCGTAACTCGGATAACTCAGACTAGACCAGTCACAATACTCGGATAATGAGGTATTTTCTCTTCTGACGCCACCTCAGTTAATCGAGACCACGGATAAAGCGAGCTCGGATAACCGGGGTTCTACTGTAATGCCTAAATGAAATATCATTTATTTTGAACGCGATATTTTGTCATTCCAAATTTTGCCTGAAGCAATTTCCAATCAAAAATATAGTTTTAATTAAAAAAAACCTAAAGATTTTGGGTTTTTTTGTTTAAAAGGACTAAAAAACACATAAACATCATGTGTAAATTTTTTTAGCCCACTGTCTTTGAAAATGATAAGTACAAATGTAAAGGGAAATAAACACTTCTCGGAATAATATTTTAATTTTTCCAAAAAATGATTATTTTTCTCATTACAGATAATCGTATTGAATTGGGACAACATGTTTAAGAAACACAATTAACACCAATAGAAGTAGTAGTCGATGTTCAATTTGTTTCAGATTTAATGGAGCAAAATTTGAATATTTCTAAGTCACTATATTAAACTTTATTTTCTTTTACTAGTAAGTCTTCATTTTGAAATTTTAAATGTTTAAATTAACTCTGATTGTACCCTAAATAGCCTCCTCTTCAATTCGACTAGAATAAAATATATTCTCATTTTCATTAAATTTTTAAATAAAATTTCGTACATCGCTCGCTTCAGTTTAGATTAATCTAGATATTAGACAAGAGTAAAGTTTTTACCTGTATAACTATCAAAATCGTTGTTAATGTTCGTTCATTCTTTGGTCCAGTTAAGATTAGTACAAAATTTATCAAAGTTAAATTATTGCAGATAACTGTATCGCCGTCTTCTTTCCATTCCACTATACGAAATATTCGGTAAATTTTCATTATAAGTTTTGCTGTGAACAAAAAAAGTTGAAATGTACATAGAAAGAATAATTTTAAAATCAGTTTTCGGAAATCTGTTAAATGATATATGATTTAAAATTCGTTACAGTTTTTTTAGCTCGCAGATTGCAAATCTGATGTAAATTTTTTAAAATGAAAAACGTCTGATTCGCTATAAAGTTCTTTTTTTAATTTCAAACGAATTCGTTTTTTTCAATTCAATTCAGCATCGAAAATTATAATCAGATATTATTTATAATTATATATATATAAATATATACATATTCAATGATAATATTGTTGTAATAACTTACCTACTATATTGAGCTCAGATTTATTGAACACCACTTTACTTGGGTCCAAAGTATCAGTTTCTTTATTAATTCTGCAAAAAATGTATTCTTTTAGACATGAAGTACTTTGAAAAAAATGCTATTTATACTGGAACTCCCCAGAGTCACCAGCTGTGGTGGCGACGCATAGAGACATCAGGGGTCGGTATCAAAAACTGAAGCGTTAATTTTAAGTGTTTCATGCACTTATAAATATATTTAAAAAAATAGTTTGACAGATATTTTTGAATATTAGGTAGAATATTCATGTAGCTGAATTAAAGCTGATGCAGCTGATTTAGTTTTCTATGTTAAATTAACTCGAACTTTTAAACAGTAAAAATTTTACCAAGGGGCCGTCCATATATTATGTAATGCTAATTTTTGAAAATTTTGTCCCCCATTTTTTTGGCTTATCGTAACAAATAGCTTGACCCCTCCTCCCCCCAAAAAGTGTTACATATAGACGATCCCTAAACCGAATATTTATGAGAATCTTCAATTGTTTGAAGTTTCCAAGTATGTATATAAATAAATTCTGGTTAACACTTTATACTTTATATGAATATTTAAACCAATAGAAGTAGAATAATAATACGTCCCTTAATAATTAATGTTTAAATACGTCCCTTAATGTTTAAATTTTTGCAGCGTCAAGGTCACTCTCCAAGAGAGTCACATAAGACTCTATGAGTGACTCTCTTGGGAGTTCCAGTATATAATTAATAAATATCACTTTATGTTAATCATATTTGCTTCTGAACGTATCCGAATATACGTGCTATTGATTCAATAGCATTTCTTTTTCATTTGAAGAATTACGAAATTAAATAACAAAAGCATATTGATGTTTGGCAAATAAAAAGTTATAGTAAAAAATGTAATCAAACAGATGATTAGGAAATAATATTTACTTGGGTAGTCTGTGTCTCGGACAAGGCACCAGATGAAAAAGTTGTGGAACGCTGTATACAAAATTCAGTATTTGAGGAATGAAAAATAACAGTGTCGTTTTACTGAAGTGCCCTATTATTCCAACAACAGCAAAAGTCATTCCAGACAAATAGCAAAATGTATCACCAACAAATACTTGTGATGGGTACCTTAAAAGTAACAAAATTATAAAATAGCAATAAAGTCGGAAAAATTGATATTTCTGCTGAAAAAGAAAGCTTTAATAATCGTTATATTTTTCAATCCCTACCCATTAGGGGATACCGGGGTGTTATGGATAGCTTTTTACTCTTTGTTGTCTTAATTCACCAATTTTACATTAATTAGATGTTTATTTTGCAGAAAATGCATGTTCCTCGGTTTTCTTTTAAAAAGTGATAAATTCTTATTGAAGTTTGAAAATATAAAAAAGTTATTTAAATTGAATTATAAAAAAAAATAATATTAGATAATAATAATAATAAATAATAATAATAATAATAATAATAATAATAATAATAATAATAAATAATAATATTAGATATTTTTTATAATATAAAAAATTATTGGTTAATAAAGCCAAGAGCGTACTTTAAATATTGCGTGGGGTGTCTAGACACCCCACTTGCTTCTTCTGGCGTTAATCCTATAATTTTTCCTTTTAACACTCAAATTGGTTAAAAATTATTGGATGTAGACAGTTTCGAACAGTCAATTGTAAAAAATCGTGCTGTTAAGTGTAGCGTAGCTTACGAGCAACTTGCAAGCGAATTTTGTAAATTTTTTTTAACTCTAAACTCAAACGCCTCATCTCGGTACTTTTAGAAAAATTTTCTCTATATTATCAGGTATAAATAAATAAAGAAAAAATTAAAATTAATCACGCCCAAATGAAAAAAAAAATAATTTGTTTATAAAAAAATAATTTTTTTTAAATATAAATTAAAAAAATAATATTTTTGCATTACTTAAAAGTTGAAGAAAAACCAAAATTTTCTTTCTTTGACAACTTTTTTCTAAACCCAATACTTTCAAACTTATAAGCTACTGAAAATAGGTCTACTTTTAAAAATCCAATATTTCGAAAATTCATAACTCGAAAATTTGGTCAATTATAAAAAAATAAAAAAATACGTATTTGATATTTTTCCATAAAGAACGAGAAAAAAATAGGCATATGTTTAACCGATTTTAAAATATCATAGAAAAATTTCACGTGGGATTGCCCGTATATAATAGGAAAAGCTTCATGTCAGTCATAGTCAAATACAAAACTAAGGAATTATATGTTATTGGATATGTAGAAATTTATGTTTGATTTCTTATTGCAATTATTAATTTAAAAACGAAATTTAAAGTTTCTTTTTTATTATAACACATCTAATAAAAAAATGAATTAAATAAAAAAAATTTTGTTAAAATTAAAACGTGTATTTATTATTATTAAATTATTAATTATTATGATTATTGTTAATATTATTATTTCTTATTTCTCTACCGTGAAAGAGAAAATTATTCAAACAAGTTTTTTCAGTTTCACATCTAATATATAGGTATACAAATATTTTTAAAAATAATAGAAGAATAATTTTTTAATTTGAAACAATTTGGAGTCACCTTAAAATGCATGTTTTTATTTAAAAATAAATATTTGGTTAAAATTGAAATTTTTATGATATCAGAATAAAAAGATTAAATATAAAAAATTGTAAAAATGCTAAAATTTCAATCAGTCTGTATTTAGGTATTATATTCACGTAAAAATATATCTAGTGTGCGCCTTGCAAGGGTGAAAGCGCGTCTGCGTATTGATCATTTCTAACTACAATTGTAATTGAACGAAGGGAGGAAGTAAGTGTCATGTGGTATCAAAAAACATTGCGGGTGTGGTTTTTTTAAAATACAAAGTTTACTCAAAAAGGATAATTAGATACAGAACAAAAAAAGAAAGAAATAACTCAAAAACAAGCGAAATGTTCTATTATTCTTTAAGTTCTTAAACTGAAATGCTAAGAGATTTTGGATTCACGATTGATAAATATTACTTGTCTAAGATTATTGAAAATTCGAACAATGGAAAAATTTAAAGGTAATTTTTTGAATTTGCACATACAATTTGTGCTTGCTATAAATTATAAATAGTTTATTTAGATAAAAAAATTGTAGTTAAACATTGTATTTAACAGTTGAATCAGTTCCTGATTAAAGTTATATAACAGAATTTTTTAATATTAAAATTATTAAACAAAATGATAAAAATATTTTGTAGTTACGTTTAAAGAAAATTTAATATTACATGGTACAAATTAACATTTCAAATTATAATATTTTCATTTTTTCAGAAAACTGTTCCACCAGAAATGTATTTCAAATAAAACGATCTTGACTTTTAAATAATTTAAAAGTCATTTAGTACTTTTCAAATTGCTGTTAGAGATATCAAACAGAAATGTTTATTTTGAAATACAAAAACTCAAACATTTAGTCGAATTATTCAAACTTATGCCATGCATATTCGAACAGATGGAAAAATTATTTTACTATTCACATTATTAATTTTACAAGTTATGATTGTCATTATATATGTTATAAATACTACTCCATCTTCTAAATTAATGACTACAACGAGACAAGAAGCAGTCAGTTTCGTAGATATCCAGTCTGAAGAGGTAATAATTAATTCAAATTCAAATTTATTTTTCTACATTATTATTAATTTTTTAGATTTCATTTCAATTTATTTAAAAAAAAGATCCTAAAAACTTTAAAATTCCAGTAATAAAGGAGAATAATATTTTAGACATTAAACAAATACATTTGTTAACACTAAGTTCAAGTCTTTAATATTTAAAAATTATCAGGATTTTCACCTTTTTGCTCTGTCAAAACTTTGAACTTTTCCCTCACTCTAAAGAACTTTATATTTAAATAAATATTTAATCATTATTATTTTTTTATAGAAATTAAGATTTTCAAAAATTTTAAATTCAATTATAAGAATATTATTATAATATTATTAAATCTTGCTACTTTGTTACTGTAACTTAATCAAAACTTATTTTCATTATTTTGATTATTCATTTCTAGAATTTTCAACTAAAATTCTTCTTTAAGTCAATTTTTTTAAAACAATTTTTGATAAAGTTCTTTGAGAATTTTCAAATTGTTTTTTTACAACTTAATTTTACGAAATTTCGATTATTGACATTCTTCAATTAAATATATTAGAAATTAAAAACTTTAAATAATTAAAAAAAAATCCATTAAACTTTTTGAAAAAAATTAATTCTGCAAAATTCTGAATTAAAAGTATGAAAACTTCAAATATTCAACGATTTTAATTTGAAACCTTTTGAAAATTCAATTATTTCTAAAAATCCACGCTATAACGCTTTCAATTTTCAATTATAATCTAAAATTTTAACTGAAATTCATTTTTAAATCAATATTTATTAGAAAATTTTACGAGAATTAAATTATTTAACTATAAAGATAAATATAGCATTTAATAATATTAAATGTATCTTAAAATTGAATTTTTATAAAGAATTTTATCAGCAAAATTTTAAATAATTGAATTGTCTTGATAAATTTTTATAAAATTTTTAAGAATAATTTCATTTATCCAGAAATTTAATGAAAATTGTATTAAAAAGTAATTGAAATTCTGCCAAGAATTTTATTAAAATAATTATTAACAATAATTGAATTTTGGAGAAAAATTGGGGTATCAAAAAATTTTATTATTTATAAAGATAATTGAAATTTTGACAAAAAGTTTTGTAAATTTTTTAACACTCATTGAATTTCTGTGAAGAATTATATTACTTTTGAAAATAATTGAATTCTAGAGACGAATTTTATTAAAATTTCTTTTTTAATAATCAAATTCTTTTTTGAAATTTTATTGAAATAGTAGACATTGAAAATAATTGAATTTCAACAAAATTTTTATTAATATTATTTTCAAAGAAATTGAATTGGTACAAAGAATTTCATTCAAATTTTTGAAAATAATTTAATTCTTTGAAAAAATTTAATTAAAAATGTATTGAAAATATAGGCAAAGGTTTATAAAATAATTGAATTTCTATAATAAATTTTAATACAATTTTTAAGAATAATTTCATTTTTTGAAAAATGTAATGAAAATTTTATTAAAAATAATTGAAATTCTGCCAAGAATTTTATTTAAATTTTTATTTAAATTTGATTAAAAGCAATTTAATTTTTGCAAAGAATTTTAGTATTTATAAAAATTGTTGAATTGTTTCGAAGAATTTATTAAAATTTTAGGAAATAATTGAAATTTATGTAAATATTTAAAAATATTTGAATTCATCCGAGGAATTCAATTAAAATTGTTTTTAAAATAATTGAATTCTTGCAAAGAATTTTACTATTTATAAAATTAATCAAATTCTTCCGAGGAATTTAGTTAAAATTGTTTTGAAAATCATTGAATTTTTATAAAGATTTTACTATTTAAAAAAAAAATTGAATTGTTTAGAAGAATTTATAAAAATTTTAGAAAATAATTGAATTTTTTCGTAAAATTTTATTAAAATTTTTGAAATTATGAACAGTAATAATTTTGTACTTAATAAGTGAATTTTTTAAATTTTAATTAAGAAATTGTTTTAAAAATTTATATTTGAAATTTTGTAATTTGCATAACAATAATAAATTGAACATCACGTTCCGCGCACGTAACATTTGCTAGTTTGTAAATAATTGAATTTATGGGAAATTTTTATTATTTATGAAAATAATAATGAAATGTTTGCGTAGAATTGTATTAAAATATTTTTTGACTAATTGAATTCTTTTAGGAATTTTTATTAAAGTAGTAGATATTAAAAATAATTGAATTGAGGGAAATTTTTAAAAATAATTGAAATTTTACCAAGAATTTTATTCAAATTTTTGAAAATAATTGAATTTTTGAGAAGAATTTTAACTTTTGAAAATAATTGAATTTCTGCAATAATTTTTAATTGCTTCAAAATTCAATTTCTTTTAGTGTTTTTAACTAAAACATCTACTTATGAAAATTATAAACGTAACTCTTTTAAAATTCAATTAATTTTGAAATATTTAAGTAAAATTGGATTTCAAGAATAAACACAATAATGTGAATTATTTTCCTAATTTTAATATTGATGGTCCCAAATTTTTGAAAATAATTTTTTTAAAGCAGAGGGAACATTACATTTATTGAAAAAAAATAATACTAATTGTTTCAGGCTCTTTACAAAAACCGATTAAAATATGACCTGCAACTGAGAACCCAAACAGTAAATGGAGAATTTACATTAAAAGATACTAAAACATCGACATTTTTCGAGAACTACGCAGATTTCTCGTGCTGGAAAGATGGAGTTAACGATCGAATAATGAGAAAAAATTGTACCAGAAAATGTGTGTGCAATCAAGGCTGGCATGGATCTGATTGTGGTCAACCTGAGGTAGTGTGGCGAGCAATTATGGCATCAAAGCAATTGGTGAAATTAAAACAACGTAAATGGATGAGACGTATTATCTATACACTATGCATTAATCAATATAATTCAGCAATATCTGAAATTATAGTACAAGAACTATACAGTGTAGTCGATCTTTTTATTATCTGTGATTCAAGTAATTCAGAATTCAATTTCAACTATTCTCTTGCTAAAGGTTTATTGAAATCGCAACAGAGGAAGATTTTATACATCAATACATTTACGAAAGCAAGGAAACCATTTAAATTGATATTCAAATATATTTGGGACAAAATTCATAACACTATCAAAAATATACGAGATGACGACATAATTGTCATGACTGACCCTGAAGAAATATTAAATTCGAAAGCATTAATGTTTTTGAAAACGTATGACGGTTGGTCGCAACCGATAGGATTTAGATTGAGATGGTTAGTGTTTGGATTCTTTTGGCAACATCCTTTAAAGACAACGATTAAAAAGGGAGCTTTTACAATAGGTTTCATGCAAGAAGCTTATCGAAATAATAATATACTTCTTCAGAAGGAATTGGTAGACGAAAATATTGAAAGAGATGAATTAGGATTAGTCATTGGAGATTTAAATCACTACGGCGGATGGTACTGTCACTATTGTCAAGTTCCAAAAAATATAATGTTCTCTATTAAGTGCAAAACCAATCCTAGAAGCATTAATTCCGAGGCAATTATAGATATAAGTTATATTGAAGAATTAATTGGAATGGGAATGTGGCTAAATGGCAAGACAAGTCTTCTTAGGGTTCCTAGATCTCAAGATATCTATTTTGCTCCTGAGATCGTACTTAACAATTCCATAAAGTACGATTGGCTGCTTCAAAATTTTTACGTTAAAGTGGATTATTATTGAGGAATCGTCAACTTTAATTGGCTGTGATATATACATTTACATGCACTAATCGTTTTATATATTACACATTTATTATTTATTTACAAATCAATTTTATATTGTGCTTCGATTATGATAATTATATTTATATAATATATTATTTAGAAATTTATTCATTTATTCATTATTACCTTTTGCTCTTCCTCTTTATATTACACCAGGTGAAAAATAGATAAAAAAAGTAATTAAAATTTATAATTACTAAAATTGTTTTCATAAATAATTATTAATTTGAAAACATTTTTGATATTTCACTCACAAGAGAAAAGTTAAAAAAACTTTATAGGGACGTATAAAAAATTGCATTTCAAGGGTTCAAGAGCTTTTGCTCTTTTCAAATTCCCTGACTTTTCCAGGTTTTCATGGTTAAAAAATGGAATTTTTCCAGGTTTTTAAAACAAAAAATATTCGAAAACATCAAAAACTTCATTTTTAAATAAATTTTTAATCTTTATTTTTTTATAGAAATTAAGATATTCAAAAATTTGAAATTCAAATATAAGAATAAACTTGCTACTTTGTTACTCTAACTTCAGGCCTCGGATCGACTTTAAGGTGCAAAAAAAGTCGCTTTAGTCGATTTAAAATAGAAAAAAAGTCGTTTATTTAATTAAGTTTCATCACAAAAATTTTATTTTTTATTCTTCTGATCTTTCACTGATTTCTAAATTTAATTATTTAAAACTTGAATAATTTCGTTAAATAAATATTTAAATACATCTTGTTTGTTTTTATACGGGAATAAAATTTTAAAAATTTCTATTTAAAACCTTCTAAAATTTAATAACTTCTAAAAATTACATACAACTTTAATTCTCTTAAAATTCTCAATTGTTTTCTACAATTTTTAATCAAACTTCTTCTCGAAATCAATTATTTTTAATAATTTTCCAAAAGTTCTTAGAGAATTCAATTATTTAAATACAACTTAGAATGTTTTCAGAACCTTAATTTTTGTCAAATAAATCTGTTTACATTGTGATTTTAAGGCCATAATATAAACAGATTTATTATTTAAATACAACTTATTATTATTATTATTATTATTTAAATTTAAAATACTTTATTGTGAAAGAGTACTAGCTGTTACATTATATTATAGTTGTTTTCAAGACTATTATTATCATGAAAATATTGTTACCTTTTATAATTATTGTTTATATGAAATATTTTTCTTTTATTTACTGTTTTTCATCATTATATTAGAGTGCTTATTAGCCCTAGGAACTTCATTCAAATAAATAATTGAATAATATAAAAGAATAATTTGTAAATAATTGAATTCCTGTAAAATTTTTATTATTTTTGAAAATAATTAAAATTTTGCCAAGAATTTTATGAAAATATTTGAAAATAATTGAATTTCTGCAATCATTTGTAATTGCTTCAAAATTTAATTTGTTTTTAGAGTTTTTAACTAAAATTCTTGTTTAAATCCATTATTTTTAATAATCAATTAAATATATATGTATATTAAAAAATTTAACTAATTTCAGAAGAATTTTAGTTTTTAAAATCTTTTTTAAATCTATGTTTTTTATATTTCTAATTAAATTCATTTAAAATTGAAATTTTACAAAATTTTAAATTAAAATCTTTTGAATAAAAATTTTGTTATGGTCAAAGTAGTTTTTTTTATATATTTTTGAAGAGCCCAAAAATATTAAAACAATTTGCCTTAAAATAAAAGAGAAATGTTGAATTTTAAGAATTTTCGATTTTTTTGGTGATAGTGGTCAAAGTAATTATTTTTGCTAAAGGGTGAAGTTTAAAAGACGAGTAAAGTATTTTTGAAGAGCCCAAAAATATTTAAGTAATTTGCCTCTAAATAAAAGGAAAATGTTGAATTTTAAGAATTTTTTATTTTTGGTGCAAGTGGTCAGTGGCGGATCTACGTTGGGAGAAGTCCTGAGATTATGATAAGTAATGTAGGTATTTCGTGAGGTGTTTCATATTAATTATGGGAGGGAGGATAAGATTAATACAATCGCCCCACCCGAAAATATTTTCTGGACCCGCCCCTGAATTTTATTATTTAACAACTTTTTTCTAAACTCAATATTTCCATACTTATAAGCTAGGCTTCGTCCATAAATTACGTCACACGTTTTTAGCCCATTTTTGACCCCCTCCCCCCCTTTGTCACACTACGTAACATCTGAAGGAACCCTCTCCCTCTAAATTACGTCACAATTCGTAAACCCCCCTTTAAAAAATTTGACTTTTTTTGAAAATTTGGGGGGGGGGGGTAGAGGGGGGCCAATTTTGCTAACACCGCCTACTTTGTAAATTTTTTCTGAACATACTTACAATAATTTATTTTTAAATAAAACGGACTGATTTTTGGGAAATTGAAAATTAAATATAAATTATCAAAAATTAGGGTAAATTTTTAAAATATTAAAAAATAAAATTCACCATTGGAAAAGAGACGAAAAAACCTTTCAGAAACATATTCTAAAAAAATTTTTCCATTACAAGTGTGTTCAGAAAAAATTCACAAAGTAGCCGGTGTTATCAAAATTCGTAAAATTGGCTCCAAATTTTGGAAAAAGTCAAAAATATTTTTTGGGTCATTTCTACTTGATAGAACAACAAATTCTCCGAGTTTCAATTTTTTTCAAAAAGTTGAAATTTCAACTTAGGACATTTCACGTAAAATGCCTCATAATAATTAGTACACTTTTTAATATTTTAAAAACAAGAAATATATTTGATATTTTTATTTATTACAATTTTCTCATTATAATAAATAGAGTATAAAGTGTGACATAACAAAATAAAAAATCCTCACCCCCCTTTTGTCACAATTAGTCACATTTTCATAGACCCCCCCCCTAAAAAGTGTGACGTAATTTATGGACGAAGCCCTATTAAAAATTGGTTTACTTTTGCAAAACCAAAATTCTGAATAACGCCCTTAATACTACCAATTAATAAATAAAATGAATGTATGTACTCACCAATTATATTTTAAAAGCGCCAGTGATGTCGATGTGTATGGAATCAAAAAATACATGGAAAATATATGTGCTTTCCACATATCTCCAGTTAATTCAATTGTATTGAAAATTATAATACTTATAGATATTATTAAACTCTGTCCAACTTCTAATCCGTTTATGCCAGCAAGTATGTTTATGGCGTTGGTACAGAAAACAGCTAACATTCCCATATACACATAGTAAAGAATGTACAAGTTTACAGAAAAACCAAACCACGCTCTTAGAGGTTTTGGAACGATAATTAATGTCGAATTGAAATTCACAAAATACACCATCAAAAGTGGTAACGAAGCCACAGTGGGTAAAAGTAATTTGTGTCTCCAACGTAAATCTAGGACGTCATCAGCAAAACCTAACAAAACCATACAACAAATTGACAAAAGTGCAGCTAGCATATCAATAAACTGAAAAGAGAAAATTAAGATGCAGTTATTTATCGGTAAGACTGCAGAGATCTTATAATTTTATCTTTAAACAATTACACAAACCTCGCTGTACTGGAAATCTGCATTTTTTAAGATATAATCGGAGAACGGAATCGGTATGAATAGAAACATAGTTACGAGAAAGGCACAACCGCTAACAACGCCTAGAGCTTCTGGCCTGAAAAGTTTTTTAAAACATTTCCATTTTTTAATCACAATTTTTAAAGAAATTATTACTTTTTTAATTAATGAAAAAAATTTGCATAATTTATATTTTATATCACAATTTTTATACAAAAGTCTTTTTTTCAAAACAGAGTAAGTTTGGATCATTTATATTTCACCATCACAATTTTTTAATAAAACCTCCAGTTTCTTTAGAAACTAACTAAAATAACGCGCGCGTGTAGATTTTACTTCTAGTGCTACTAGATAATTAATAATAACGCCTATTAACAGTTCTTATTTTCTTATAGAATAAAACAAAATTTAATTTCCTTAACACAAATCAACAATCATAAAAATACCACCCAAAGAATCGCTTTCAAATGCATTAATTTTCCAGAAAATGAAATTAATCGGAATCACAATGTGGGTAAGTAAAATGGCTCCATTAATTACACATTTTCAGGGCTCAAACTAGGTCCATAAATTCAGTAAAGGTCCATAAAAGTAATTTTTTTTTAAAAAAAGGTCCGTAAAATCCGAAAATTTGAGAGAAATTACAAATGAATGCGGAAATTCAATTATTTTTAAAAGTAATAAAATTCTTCGCAGAAATTCAAATATGTTTAAACATTTTTTTAAATTCTCGTCAAAATTTCAAATATTTATTTATTTATTTATTCAATTTTTAACAGGCTTTAAAGCCCTTTCGTACATTGTACTTAACAAAAGTATTTAATTATTTATCTTTAGAAATAATTAAATTCATCTTCGAAATTGAATTATTTTCAAAAATTTTAATAAAATTCATGGCAAAATTTTAATTATTATCAAAAATTTTCCTCAATTCAATAATTTTCAATATCTACTATTTTAATAAAATTTTCCAAAAGAGTTCAATTATTTAAAAAACTAGACAATGTTTTTCGGACTCAGGGTACCCCAAAACGTCGAGATTTCATGAAATTAGCGAAAGTCAATTTTCGACCAAAACTATTACTTTCTCATGTGATGAGAATGTAAAAATAAAATAAAATTCCACAGGGATTCAATTATTTTCGTAAATAATCAAATTCTTTTTAGGAATTCAATTATTTTCATAAATAAGAAAATACATTGTAGAATTTCAATTATTTTTAATGCAATTTTAATCAAATTCCTCGAAAAATGTAATTATTTTTAAAAAATTTATTAAAAATTGATCAAAAGAATTCAATTATTTAAAAATTTATTAATAAAATTCTTTATGAAAATTCATTTATTTATTAATTTTGTTTCTTTTATAATTTAATTCTCGTAGAATTTTCTAAGAAAATTTCATTGAAAAATGAATTTTAGTTACAATTTGAGATAATAATTGATTATTAAAAGCATTGTATCGTGAATTTTTAGAAATAATTTAATTTTAAAAAGGTTTCAAATTAAAATCTTTGAAGATCTGAATTTTTCATATTTTTAACTAACAATTCTGTGAAATTGATTTTTTTGAGAAAGTTTAATTGCGGATTTTTTTTTAAATTTTTTGAAGCTTTTATATTCTCATACATATTTAATTGAAAAATTTACGAATAATTGAAATCTTGTAAAATTGAATTGTAAACAAATGAATTTGAAAATTCTTAAAGAACTTTTTCAAAAAATATTAAAAATAATGCATTTATAGAATAATTTTAGTTAAAAACACGAAAAAAAGATTTAATTTTGGAAAAGTTATAAATTATTGCAGAAATTTAATTATTTTGTAGAGAAATAATATTCTTCGCAAAAATTAAATATTTTTCAAAAATAAAAAAATTCTTCTTAGGGATTCAGTTATTTTCGAAAATAATAAAACTCATCGCAGAATTTCAATTATGTATTTTTAATACAATTTTAATCGAATTTAACAAAAAATGTAATATTATTCTTAAAAATTTTATTAAAATTCGTCGAAAAAATTCAATTATATTTAAAAATTTGTTGATAAAATTCTTTTTGGGAATTGAATTTTGAAACATTCAATTATTCAATATAAATTATTTATTTTTGTTTTTTAATAATTGAATTCTAGTAGAATTTTCTAATAAAAGTTGATTTAAAAATGAATTTCAGTTACAATTTTAGATAATAATTGAATATTGAAAGTAATATAGTGTGAATTTTTAGAAATAATTGAATTTTGCAAGTAATATAGTGTGAATTTTTAGAAATAATTGAATTTTGCAATTAATTTTTTTGAAGAATTTTAATTGAATTTTTTTGTATTATTTTAAGTTTTTATTTTCTAATAAATATTTAATTGAAGAATTAACGAATAATTGAAGTTTCGTTAAATTGAATATTGTAAACAAATGGATTTGAAAATTGGCAGAGAACTTTTTCGAAAATTATTAAAAATAATAGATTTGAAGAAGAATTTTTGTAAAAATTCTTAAAAATAAGAATTGAATTGATAATGACTTTATCACTCGGTCATCTTAAATTATTATAAAACATAAAGAAATCGATCACTCCGAGTCTTCGACTCGGAGTTATCGATATCTTCATGTTTTATAATTATGAAAAATTTAATTTATAATTTTAAGTAAAATGTTCTCTTATTTGACTCCGACTGGTTATATTTTTGTCAGTAATTGGTCCGTAATTTTTCATTTTTGGTCTGTAAAGTCCGTATTTTTAAATTCTTAAACTGGTTCGAGACCTGCATTTTAAGTGAACAGCTCCATCGAACTAATTAGAACCTACATTAATATAATTGTGCAATTAAATCGCCTAAAACAAGCAATACATACTGTGGCTAACAATTCCCCAAATGCTTCATTTTACAAAAAGCTTTGTATTATTTACTCATTGATGCAAAATTTCTTTTTGGAGTCGAAGTACCAACGCCTCACAATAATTACAAAAATATTTTCCTTAATTAATTCTTGAAAATCCTTGTGAAAATAATTAAAACATTAACGCCCAAAACGAATATTTGAAAGCAATTTTTTAGTGCTTATGAAAAATTTACTTTATACTCAATAAATAAAATATTTAATAATGAGGTGGATCACAATTCCCCAATCTCCCCTAATATTTAGAAGTGCGAAGCATGAAAAAGTTTAAACTATCAAATGTTAGTCTGATCGGAAATGTAATCATAAAAGAATAAAAACAAATTAATTAAAGTAAAATAAAAAATTAATTAAACAATTTTTGAAAAGTTTAAAAATAAAAATTGACTATGAACACTTACACTTTTTTGGTAGACTTTTTGTTCATATCGACACCGTAAAGATTTGCTTTTATAAACATGTTTTCCATGCTGGGAATCAATCTACTTGTTGCAAAATATGCAACAATTGACATCAATATATTGATAAACAGAGGGAAATTCATTGCCAACATTTCCTTGATTTTCTCCATATTAAAAGTTCATAAACTGAGAGATTTTATTGAAATATTTCTAAAACAGAGATTTAAAAATAAATAAAAGGAATTATTAAATAAAGACTCAAACACGGTTTAGTATTGACATATTACTCTTCGTACACGGAGCACAACAATTTTGGAAGTTCAAAATCATGACACTCGTTATTTGATCAAAGAATCAAATAGTTTAAACATATTATGAAATTTTTTCATAGTGACATTCATGTGTATACAAAAACGAAACGTGTGTGCACGTGTCGGCAAATCTTTCGCCGAGCAAGAAGGGATGGGACAGTTTCATTTTAACTTTTTATCCATCAAAGCAGAGATGGGATGTGTGTAGTCACTTTATAGTGTTTCTACAATGATGGAAATTGAGTGCACACGTGCACACCGGCACACGCCGCTTTTCCGATATAGGATAGGAAAACAGCCAAATTGTAATATGAATAAACTTTTAAAATTATCAATAAAACGATAAAGGAAATTATTGATAAAGTTTCATGATGTATCAATCAGCTTTTATCCATATCCATCCATGGCAGCGTTTTGCGTTGCGTTTTGTAACTAGGCAATGAGTGCAAATAGAGCAAACATATATCTGTATCTCTCTCACACTCATTGCCTAGTTACAAAACGCAACGCAGAACGCTGTCATGGGACTCCAGCCTAAGGTTGAGTCCACAATAGGCACTTTTCTTAAAGCGATGCATACCATCTACATCGTTATCTATTGTTCGAACAATGGAAATCGATGTAGAGGGTATGCATCGCTTTAAGAAAAGTGCCTATTGTGGACTCAACCTTAGGGTGGAGTCCCATGGCAGCGTTTTGTAACTAGGCCATGCGTGTGAGAGATATGGAGATATACGTTCGCTATATTTGCACTCATGGCCTAGTTACAAAACGCAACGCAAAACGCTGCCATGGGACCTTTTTGTCATAAGGGTGGAGTCCCATGACAGCGTTTTGCGTTGCGTCGTAATGGGAGAGAAAAAGACGCAAATATACGTTTGCTGCATTCTCTCTCATTACAACGCAACGCAAAACGCTGCCATGGGACTGCGGCCTTAGGGTGGAGTCCCATGACAGCGTTTTGCGTTGCGTCGTAATAGGAGAGAAAAAGACGCAAATATACGTTTGCTGCATTTTCTCTCATTACAACGCAACGCAAAACGCTGCCATGGGACTGCGGCCTAAGATTTGGTGAAAGTTATTTGTTTATATCGTTTATATTTCGTAAAATATGAAAAGATTGTAATCTTTTTAGGGTGGAGTCCCATGACAGCGTTTTGCGTTGCGTCTTAATGGGAGAGAAAAAGACGCAAATATACGTTTGCTGCATTCTCTCTTATTACAACGCAACGCAAAACGCTGCCATGGGACTGCGGCCTTAGGCTGGAGTCCCATGACAGCGTTTTGCGTTGCGTCGTAATGGGAGAGAAAAAGACGCAAATATACGTTTGCTGCATTCTCTCTCATTACAACGCAACGCAAAACGCTGCCATGGGACTGCGGCCTTAGGGTTTCGTGGCCAAGGGCCGAAACCCTTATACGAAATACTCCGATGTCTGTCCGTAGTTTTCCCTAGCAACTGTTGCAATGGCAACCGTTACTATAGTAACCGTTGCTATGGTAATGGTTACTATAACAACGGTTGGTATGGTAATGCATTCCATACCAATGTGTGGTAATTTTAATAATTTTGTTTGTTTGTTTTATTTTAATGGCTTCTTGTAATAACAAATAGCCAGTACGTATAATTTTAATAATATATATTGCGCAAAATAAATTATTAAATTATTAATTTGTTAAAATTTTATACAAACATTTTTGAAAATGTTCGTGGGGTTTAAGATTGGTTTTATTATTTATTTATTTTTTTTTGTCCTTTTAGGCCACGAAACCCTAAGATGTAGGCACATTGCGCCTGTTTCTCTCACTGATTTTTAATATTTTTTAACTTGCAAGCACGTAAAGATGTCGTATATATAATAATGACGAAATGGACTTTAGGCAAAATGTCGTTATATCATAATTTCAATACATCACAAATGAAACAAAATTTTATAGTGAACTATAAATTACATACACTACCGTCCACGATTATCAGGACGATTATACGCGACTCTACAAAAAAACATGCCATCACTTTTTTAATCATATCTCGAAAATAAAAGGAAATACAAAAAAAACTTAAATACGGTTAGAAATGCTTATTGAATTCTGCGTAAAATAAGTCGTCTTTGAAGTCATTTCGTTAACTCTTTTTTGAGTAGTAGAGTGAGAAAGAAATAAAAAAAAATATCAAATTTTCTCATTTTTGTCTCTTGACTTCAACTTTTTCAAAAATGTAGATAACATTTTTTTAAAAACACAGAAATCTTCGTTAGAATTTCACCTTTAAAATAAGCCTTCGAAAATTATAAAATGTTAATCTGTCTCCCAATACCCCATAGGTGGAGTAATGGGAGGAAATGTATTTTCTTTTATTTTACTTTTTGCAAATTTACTGCTTTTTTAAGTTTTTAATTAAACATATTTAAAGATAAATAATAAAAAGAGTAGAAAATTATCAAAACAATATATTATTATAAGGATGAGATGCTTTTTAAAATAATTTCCTTTAAGGGGCTTCAATTCCCCCACCTTCTAATAATCTAAATCAAAAATAAGACACACTGAATTCTAACATTGAGTCTAAATTCTATGATTACACTTTGAAATATATTTTAAAAAAACTTCTTTATTTTTTATTAGAAAAAGGTTAAAAAGGGGACAAATCACCAAAAAAGGGAAAAAGATGACAAAAATGAAAAAAGGAGGTAAAAAAAAGTTATAAAAGTTGTTTCAATGCAAATAATATTCACTAACTCTTTTATTGTGTCATTGAAAAAATTTTATTAACTACTTTTTAATTTAATCAACAGGATTTTGTATCACAATCAGTATAAATTCTTTATCAGGAGCAACCATTACTTCATGTTTCTTACTACGTATACGCAGAAAAGTTAAATCATTCGTAGGATCCAAATCACGAACAACTGAACGAGCCTTATCAGAAAGCTGGCTTATCAATCCAGCATATTGCACTGTTGTTGTATTATCTAAAGTTGTCTTTATAGGAATGCCTGCAAAATACAGTTAAATGGATTTCAACAAAGGGGTGTATTTGCATTATTATTATTACTTTTTAATTGAAACATTAGTAATTTTAGTTTAAAATAAACATTAGCAAGCGGTCAGTTATAAATAATTGAAAACTTTTAACAATACATAAAATTTCTACAGCAGTATTTGTTGTCTCCTGACATCTCGAAAAATAATTTTTTTTAAATAAAGTTTTTTATATGGGTGATTCTCCTGAAAGGGACCACTTCACGTGTCTCCAACATGAGGTTCATTATTTAAATTAATTTTTCATTAATATTTTATCAAGTTTAAATTATTTGAAAAATTTATTTATAATCTACGAAAATTTATCTATCTTTATATAATCTTCTATTGCTTATATTGAAATTTCTTCCTATTTAAAAAACATATTTAATTTTGTCATCGAATTTTGGTTAAACAGAATGTATATTTCATAATTATATTTTAACGTATTTAAATAATTTCAACATATTTATGATATATATCAAATTAAAGTTCAGAATATAAGGATTATTTTTTACTTACATTTGTTTAAAATAAGGTAAAAAAAGTTATTTAAATTATTAATTAAAATAGTATTATCAATGAGAGTAAAAATTAAATTCATCTCCGAAGCCTCATTTTCTATATAATAACATCATATTTTTTAACGTTTTAAACATAATATGTAATCGATGTGAAAATATTTGATGATTAAAACTAAAAATATTGTTTAAAAAATTGTAATATTTTTAAAATTAGAAAAAATGAGAATTTTTTCATTAAATTATCAATTCATCTCCAAAGCCTTTTTTATATTTGATAGGCGTTTTCTTTTATTTTTAATTTTTTAATCATTGTTTTAAAATATTTAACCCTCAAATTAAATTATTAATTTAATAAAAATAAAATATACAATCAAAAAGTGCAATAAATGAAAACATAACAATTTATTATTTAAAAAAAATATTCCTACCGAGTTTTTTTTACAAAATAATTAATTTAAAAGTTATAATTAATTATACTTAACCTCTAGAACACATGATAATAAAATGTTCCTGGAGGTCTTATTTCTAAAAAAATTAATTTTGCGCAACTTATATTTTTATCTTTAAACATTTTCTAAACTTATTTATGAAAGAAAAGTAACAAAAAAAGAATAATTTGATTTTTTGGAAATTCAACCAAAAAAGGGTCCCTTTCAGGAGAATCACCCATATCACTATCTTATAAGGTAGTTCAAGTTGGGTGGGGGAAATCCAATATGGCTGACATCAGCTGATTTACCGGAGGACAAACAATGCATTGAATTCAATGGGACAAATCAGTTTTTTAACCATAACTTTTTAAATATTCATTTTTGAACCATTGTGTAATGGAAAATTATTCTTTATTTATCGAAATCTATTTTTTAAAACAATAAAATTTAATTTTTTGGTTTTATTGTTTTAAAAAATAGATTTCGATAAATAAAGAATAATTTTCCATTACACTATGGTTCAAAAATAAATATTTAAAAAGTTATGGTTAAAAAACTGATTTGTCCCATTGAATTCAATGCATTGTTTGTCCTCCGGTAAATCAGCTGATGTCATCCATATTGGATTTCCCCCACCCAACTTGAACTACCTTATAGGAAATTTCCTTGCGCATGTTTTTTCTTCTCATGATTTTTTTTATATTTATAACAGTTTTTGAAAAAGCCAAAAACTGATGTTTTCCGAAAATTAATTTTAATTGAAATTTTCACTTCAACTCGTTTTGAAATGAAAAGATCTTTAATATTTTTGCATGAAATTTACAGGAGTTATAGTTTAAACTATTCTTGGAATGATATGTTCTTAATAATACCTAATTTTTAAATTGCAAAAAAATTATTAATTTTTTTGTTACTCAGTGTTGTATTAGTTACGTGACAAAATATTATTGTTAATATCTCATTAACGGACAATTGAATTGAAACAAACCTTTCCAGAAAACTTTCTTATGTATCGATGAAAATTTCATTTACTGGAAGTTTGTCGTCACTAAAAATTCCCTCGATAAACAAAGTGTTTGAAAATAATCATACACTAGAACAACACTGAGTAACAAAAAAATTAATAATTTTCTTGCAATGTAAAAATTAAGTATTATTCATAATATATTGTTTCAACTATAACTCCTGTAAATTTCATTCAAAAATATTCAGAACTTTTCATTTCAAAACGAGTTGAAATGAAAATTTCAATTAATACAATAGTATTTGTATTAAACTCTTCTCAGTGTACTTATTTTTTATACATAAAAATAGAAAAATATCGATTGCTCCAATCGAGAAAATGTTATTTCAAACGTCAATCTAATATAAATCTTTTGACTTATCCGATAAAGATTCTTGTTTGTAAAAGAGTAAAAATAGAAAATTTTAACTTCAAATTGCATTTACTTGTGAGCTAACTTCATATTGCACTTGTTTCTAAGATAGATCTATATTGCACTGACGTTTGAAATATAACATTTTCTCGACAGGAGGCATCGATATTATTTATGAAAAGATGAAAATAAAATTTAAAAAATTAACATTACCCTCGGCGTTAACAACTATTGTCCCAACAACTCCCTTATGGGACTGAATGCGTTTCATTGTTTCTTCAACTTCTTGAGCCTAAAAAAATATTCAAATTAAATTTTTCAATTATTCTACGTAACTAGCAATTTTTTAACATACCATATTTTTATCATTAATGTATTTTCAAATTCACTTAGTCACCCAGTCCGTATCCTTGTTGAAATACAGTTTAAAGAAGCTGATCTTTTCTCCTTATCTATGATTAAAACAAACATTTTTATATGTTAATAATTAATATTTTTTTAATGTAAAATAAGAATTCAATAAAATAAAGGACTGTAACAGTAAGATTTCAACGCATAAAAATTGACAGAAATTTCATTTAAAACTAATTTCAACTAAGACCAAAGCCAAAATATCGATTTTTAAAGTGCGAAAAATAACTAAGTAAATCTTTCAAAAATTATTTTTCAATCACTTTATTACTTAAGATATAATTAAATTTTTCAAATACATTTGTAATAAAAATCTTTTTGAATAATTGAAATTTTCTAAAATTTAATTGAAAATAGTTGGATTTTTTAAAAAAAATTTTGTATACTTTAAAAAAAGTAATTAATTTTGACAATTTTGCCATTTCGGAGATATTGACACCTGACCGGTTATAATTATTATCTATTTACTTATTTATATATTTTATATATATTATTTCTATATTTTTTGTTTTCCGTTTTATTTGCAGTAAAATAACGAATAATAAATAAAATAATAAATTCCTTAAATTTAGTGTTACGTACTTTATTATTTTATCCTTTCTAGTTACTTGTTAAATAATAATATGCAAAAAACAACAAAAAACTCATATTTTTAGAAATACGACAAAATATCCCAAAAAATTGTTACGTATTTTATTTTGTTGTCCCTCTTTCATATTATAGTAAGAGAAATTAACAATAAAATACTAATAAAAAATCTCTAGATTTTTAAATATGACAATTGCTTATTTGCATAATTAGCAATAATAATATTAATATTAATAAGTAAGAATAATAATAACATTAAATATTATCAATTATAATTATTTATAAGTTTTTTAATTAAATAATACATATTTAAAAACTCAACTGATTTTTAAAAAATTTAGAACTCAAACTTTTCAAAAAAATAAGTTTTTTAGAATTTTTAATTAAATTATAAATCAAAATTTTAATTTTGAAAATGTTTAATTTAAAATTTAACGTGAAACCTTTTAAAGTTTAATTCTTTCTAGAATGTCTAATTAAAATTCTTGTGTGAATCAATGGTTTTTAATAATATTCAGAAAGTTATTCGAGGATTCAATTATTTAAATAGAAAAATTAAATTTTTTTATAAAAATTGGAAACTGTAACTCTATGGTTTTTTAAAAATGTTCTTAAGGTGAAAAAAACATACACAAATTTGACAGAATTGGAAAATAAATAAACATTGTATTCATAACAAACCAATCAAGTCGAGTAACCTAACAATGAAATAGCACGGTTTACAGATCGACACGTAGATTATAGAACAGTTTTACACTGAGATATGGAAATGGATTTTAATGGTTTTTTTTTATACTTTTTACTACTTTGGTTAAATTTTTCTAACTTCTCGAACTTTTTTGAACTGCGGCGACTATTTTATTGCCTAAATTAATAAAAATAAAAAAAGCAGTAACTACAGATAAAGATTAAAAAAAGAATACATTTTAATGCAAAATTACTGATTATATGATAAAGATGTCGCGTAAAAAACAAACAAACTAACAGAGAAAAACATAAAAAATGACATTTTACATTAATTTATATAATCCATTATAATTTATGTTTTAATTTAATATATACATAATTATAAGAAAAAAAACATTCATTGGAAGAGACATATCTAAATATAAATATCAAGTATAAAATAAACGGAGGTCTAAAATAAATCCATATTCCAAGTACAAAGAATTAACAAATAAGAGAAGAAAATAATTTAATTCAATCATATTGAGAAAATTTTTACTGACCTTGTTACGTGTAATATATTATCCTAATTTTAAATTATATTTTATTTTACTTTAATTAGAAATTTTTCTGCATATTTATATATTCACTTTTACCAATGTAAGTCTGAGGATGTAAAACAAATATATTGACCAAATAAACAAGTGACTGTCAATAGATATGTTGGTATGTGGATGTAAACAGAACTTGGAAGAATGGAAGGGTGAAATTTAAATTCGATAAGTAAAGGTTGGTTTTCAATACAATCTATCCAGAATAAGACCAACGTAGAATGAATACGGAACGGGAACAGGGCACAAGAAAGAAAAGGACACAAACAACTTCTGTCTTCTGTCATTTTATCTTGCATGTCCTGTCCATATGGATATGGGGCATTCTCAGTGTAATTTTTACTCAAACAATTTTTTTGATTGAAACAATTTTTTTTTGAATTCTATATGAAAAATAAATATGTGTTTTTTTATTTTTTTATTTGACCAAAATTATGAAAGTTATGGTTTTTTTAGATTTAACATTTTCAGATACAGAGGACTTTTAAAACACTTTTTTCTCTGTTATACCAAAAGATAAAAAATTATATAATATATGGAAATTATTTATTTTTTCTTAAGTATTTCAAATATGTAATAACAAATAACATTAATAAAACGAAAACATTAAATAAATTAAAATTTCGTCTAAAATGCGACTTTTCTCAAAATCGAAGTAATTGATTTTCGATTTTGAGAAAAGTCATTATCTTTATATATACATATATAATTAATAATTAATAATACAGTAAATTATCGTACATTAGGATGCAGTCCCATGTGAACCGAAAGCGTTAAATCGAAAGCAGAAATTGATGAGAGTGAAAAGGATAATGATATCAGCCTATCTCTCTCACACTCATCATTTTCTGATTTCGGTGTTAAGGTGCTTCTATACCTCCGGTATTTTGGTCAAGCAATTTGACTCGACGAATTTTCATGGTCGTATCAAATTATACGACCATGAAAATTCGTCGAGTGGCATTTGTTGACTAAAATATCGGAGGTATAGAAGCACCTTAATGGAGCGTAACAATTGCCTATCTCTCTCACTCTTGCATGTTACCATGGCAACCTGCATGCATGAGCCATGCCTGTAGAGCTGCGACAGTACCATAAAGACAAACTTATGCCTCTGTCATAAGAGAGAGAAGGACAAGAATGATTTTTCCAAAAGTCGTGTGACCGCACCCTGATTTTCTGCACATTTCACTCTGTTTGACAATATTTTCGTGTTGTTATGTTGGACATTCTGCCCATGTGTTTCCCTTAGTGAAGTGAGCGTCCTTTAAGGGTATTTAAAGTGAAGTTGAAATCTCATATTTATTGTGAATTTTATTATCATCTGCTATTTCTCCCGTGAATAGAACCGTGTTAGTTAAAAAATTTCATTTTTATACTTATATAGTGAATAATTACTTGTTGAGTAAGTAATAAGTTATTACACTAAATTGAGAGAATGTAATGTATGATAATCTTTCAACACAGCATCTTAAATTACTCTTGTATTGTTCATTTCCGCTTATTATGAATAGAATTTCATGAACCATAATTTAGTTTACTCATAAAAAGGGGCTTTTCTAGTAATTTAAATGGCTTTATAGAGTTTGAAAAATTGTAAACAGTTTATCGAGTGGTGTGCAAATCATGCCGGCTATAAGGTTTTCATTAAAATCAATATTTACTGCTATTGTCATCAGAAGTGAATTGGTTAAGAGTGTTGACAAATGCAAAATTTGTTTAATTTACAAGTAACGTTAATAATTTTTAAAGTCAAATCTTGTTTTATTTTTAAATAAATAAATTCTATTCGATACAAGGAACGAGTGAACTTTGTTTACCATTGTATGTAAAACGTCAGATGTTTCATTTTGCACATTTAACATTCAATAAAAACAAAGGGTTATAAAGATTAAAAGCTTATTATCTTGTTATGTTTGAATTATAATAAATGGTGCGTGATAAAAATTAAATTCAAAGTTTTACTTTTAACATCTATTATTTATCATGTCAATGAAATGAATACTTTTTTACTAGTGTTTTAATTTTTGGAAAAATCAATTATATTTGAAAATTTTTCCATTTTAATTCTGGTTCTTTTAAAACTAATTTTGCATTTGACTGAAACATAATTTTTACTTTTTAAAAATTTAGTTAGACTTTTTACAAAGTCGCATGATTCACCATAACGTATATTAAATCATTTGGAGCAAACTCTCGTAATTTGGTTGAAAGAGGATCTTATTTAATTTTTTGTTTTTCTCATTAATGTGTTGTAACTAACAAATTCTTTTATTAAGTTACTTTTGGTTTACGTTTTTAGTAAAAGTTATTTTATAAGATTAAAAATAATACTTATTTGTAAAGTTCTGATAAAATTATCAATTTTTACTGATAAATTATATTTATCAATAATTTTGATTTTTGTTAACTGTGTGCGTTATAAAATTCGGAAAAAGTTATTAATTTGTGTTTTGAAATAAATCATAGAAATTAGAATTATTAATATGAATTTCATTATGACAATTATTTATTATTTTTTTATTCCGATTTGGTAAAAGATATTAAACAAGCAAATTTTATTCTTCTAGTGTGTCTATGTATATTTTCGAATCTAATTTTTTTATTTTTATTAGGTTGAAAAGTGTGCTGAAGCTAGAGACGAAGGCGTTCAGTATGTGGCCAGACTCACTTGGAAGGTGCTATGCACCTTCCTTAAGTGTTATTCTGCTACTTTCTTTTTTAAATATTATTTCTGGTAAGTAAAATATCTTAAATACTATTTTCAATTTGAATTAAACGAAAGTTAAAATTCTTCTTCCTTTCAAAAACTTCTAATTTGATATTTAAAAAGATGTGAACGCTGTAAATAAAACTTTAAATGCGTTTTCCTAAAAACTGACTGATACGATTTTTTACAGAAAAAAACATTTCTACATTTTAGGATAGACAAAATGCAACTGAATAAATTGTAAGAGTAAATAAAAAATGTAATTTTAGGTATAAACGCTGAGGATGATACAATGGGACCAGTGTTCCTTAAAGAACCACCAAATAGAGTAGATTTTTCAAATGGTACTGGAGCTGTTATTGAATGTCAAGCAAGAGGAAACCCTCAACCTGATATTATATGGGTTAGAGCAGATGGAACTGCTGTCGGAGACGTTCCCGGCTTGCGACAAGTATGGATTTATTTTTAAAACATTTCAAGTTAAATGTTTCTTTTATTCCATTTTCAAATAATATAACTATATATAAAAGAATAAATGAAACATTTGTAAATAATTTTAACAGTCAAGATATTAGAATTTCGTATACTATTCATTGAATCTCTTTTGAAGATTATTAATTAAAAAACTAAAAAATATGCTTAATTTATTATTTAATTTAAGTAATGAATTTTTAATTCTACCAAAAAAATTTTATTTATTATAGTTTCCTTTGCTTCTTTCATTTACATTTATGTTAATCATTGCTGTACAGTAAATAGAAATATTGGTACTGTATTTTATGAAAAATATTATTGTTTTTATTATTGATAATAAATTATCACCTCATTTTTAAATAAACTTAATTCAAATAACGAAAGGTGTAAAATCAGGGTTGACACAGGTCAGGGAAATCAGAGAAAAATCAGGGAAACTAGAATTGGTCAGGGAAAAGTTAGATTTTTATTAAAGTACTGGAAAAAATTGAATTTCGAAAAAGATGCAAATTATTGCAGAAATTCAATTATGTTCAAAAATTTAAAAAAATTCTCGTCAAAATTTCAATCATCTTTACGAATAATAAAATTCACTCCAAAATTCAATTATTTTCAAAATTTTTAACAAAATTTCAATTATTTTCAAACTTTCTTCCTCTAATCAATGATTTTAATAAAATTTTTTACAAAGATTCAATTATTATCATGAATAATAAAACTCATCATAGAATTTCAATTATTTTTAGTATAAATATAAATTGAATTCTTCTAAAAATGTAATTATTCAGAAAAATTTTATTGAAATTTGTAGAAAAAATCCAATTCTTTAAAAATTTCTTTAAAAAATTCTTTATGAAAATTCAATTTTGAAAAACATTCAATAAATTATTAATTTTTGTATTTAAATAATAATTGAATTCTCGTCGAATTTTCTAATAAAAATTGATTTAAAAATGAATTTCAGTTAAAATTTTAGATAATAATTGATTATTAAAAACATTGTAGTATGAATTTTTAAAAATAATTTAATTTCGAAAAGATTTTGAATTAAAAACTTTAAAAATATATCTGTAGAATTATTTTTTTTTAAATTTAATTGAATTTTTTCTTGAAATTATTCCAAGTTTTTATTTTCTAAATATTTAATTAAAGAATTTTTGAATAATCTAAATTTTATAAAATTGAATTGTAAACGAATGGATTTGAAAATTTTCAAGGAACTTTTGCAAAAAGTATTAAAAATAATTAATAATGGAATTCATTCGAAGAATTTTAATAATATTTTCCAAAATAATTACATTTTTTGATAAATTTACTTAAAATTGTATTACAAATAATTGAAACCCTGTGCAAAATTTTATTATTTAGGAGAATAATTAAATTCTTGCAACGAATTTTATTACATTTTTTTTTAATAATTGAATTCTTTTGAGAAATTTTATTAAAATAGTAGATTTTGAAAAAATTTTAATTTCAGCGAAGAATTTCAATATTTGTGAAATGTAATTGAATTTTTGTACAAAATGTTTGAAAATAATTACATTTTTCTAGGAATTTATTAAAAATAATTGAAATTCTATGAAAAATTTTATTATTTATGAAAATAATTGAATTCTTACAACGAAAAAAATAATTAAAATTCTATGAAAAATTGTATTATTTATGAAAATAATTGAATTCTTACAACGAATTTTATTACATTTTTTTAAATAATTAAATTCATGTAAAAAATTTTATTACTTATAAAAATAATTGAATTCTTGAAAAGGATTTTTGAAATTTTGTCTGGAAATCAGGGATAAACAAAATTAATTTTTTGTGGTAACCCTTAAAATTAAAAGAAAACTTATAATTTTATTTTGGCGTTAATTTTCTGTTAGAAAATATTTCTTAGTATTAATAAATGCATTTGTAATTTAGGTGTTGCCAAATGGAAATTTAGTATTTCCACCATTCCGTGCTGAAGATTATCGTCAGGAAGTTCATGCACAAATTTACATCTGTCTAGCAAAATCTTCCGTTGGATCAGTACACAGTCGCGATGTTAATGTGAGAGCTGGTAAGTTTACATCTTTATTTTTTTAGTTTACCTCTAATTTTAATACATTATTTGCTAATAAAATAAAATAGTAAATAATTTTTTAATAACTTAAATTGTTGATTTTATAAATCAATTAAAGTTTTAATTAAAAAACAATTAAAGTTTCTTTTCTTTAGGACACAAATCAAATTTATATGAACATAATTGCAGTTTATTAAAAATTATATTCAATAACAGGCATCACAGTTGGTCCCCTTTTTTCAATTTTTTAATTTTTGATTTAGATTATTAACACAACACAATATAAAATTATTTTTTTTACTGTTTATGACATAAATAATACACTGGGATCACAAAGTTTCAGTATATTTTGATTGTTTGCTTTTAAATGCTTGCGACACTTTAAATTCAAATATTTCTTTAAAAATTGATGTAAAACTTATTAAACTAGGATCAATTTGAGATTAATTAAATTTAGAATCCAATGGGCCAAGATATAACTAATTTAATAATATAAATATGAAAATATAGTTAATTCATAAAACAAATGAATAGAAACGACGAATTTGTAATTTAAATTTTTTGAAAAATTTAGAGCAAGAGAAGTTATTTTTATAGATTTTAAAGAAAATACTGAATATTTGTAAATGATTTTGGTCTAAAATTAAAGAGTAAAATATAAATATTAAGGTGGTTCATCCAACAGAATGCACGATTATTTTTAGAATTATTTTTATATGATTTACACATTATTATATGTGCAAATTGTATAAACAAATAATTTTTTGCAGGTTTTAAATATTTTTTCTTGAAAATTAATATTTGTTTTTTCAGAAAATTGTATTAATAATAAAATTTCAAAAGTTTGTAAATGTTATAAATGATTATTATTTCTTTTAAAGACTGCATTTCATTGGATGAACTTTCTTAAATGGTTTCGATTTTTTTGGCTTTCTGATATAATAGAAGAGTTTATAAAAAAGATATATCAAAAACACTTAAATATAATTATTCTATTTTTCTATTGTTTACATATATAATGTAAATATTTAAAAAATTTCTTAAATATTAAAATTATTTTCTAACAATTTGAATATTAATACATTGTTAGCATAAATTGTAACACATTTGAATTTGTTGTTTAGTGTATTTTTTGTCCCCTTTCTGACGAAAAAAATTCCCCTTTTCACTTTTTTTTAAGATAAAAGGTACTGTGGTGCCTGCAATAATATTACAAGGAAATTCATCTCATAATTTATTCTAACTTATTTAAAATTACAATATAATGTAACTCAATAACTCATTCTTTACTTACAGCATTTTCATAAAAAGAAAAATTTTATAATAATATACTGTAGTCTAATCTATTGAATAATGTGCATAATCGAAAACAAAAGTAAATAAGGAAATAAAGAACAATGTCTGAAGCCGTTTACATCTCACAATCAGAATAAATGAAAAGTAGCTTACTTTTACGCTTAAAACTAGATTAAGTCAATTTCGAGACTTAGAAGCACATTTTCAAGGCTATAATGCAGTTAAAATATTACTAATGTATGTGGTTTTAGTCAAATTAGGCTGAAAGTAAGATTTATTTATACAGTGTGGTGTTCACCTTAGGATTTCTAAAGTGTCCATCTTTTAGGGACTATGGCACAATTTTTTAATCCTCAGTAAAAATTTGTATTCAAACAAAATTTTGAAAAAATCATTTTAGAATATTATTGGACAATAAATAAGTAGTATTTTAACAATAAATACTTATAGAAAATCAAAAATTTAAATAACTATCGAATTAAGAATAAATTGTGAGAAAACTTTGTAAGACACAAATTTCAAGAGGTGTGTGCAGAATAAAAACAAATTGCTGTTTTCCCTTCAAATGTGCATAAAAAATTCGTCTATACTAACAACAAATATAACAAAAAGCATAAGGTGCTGCTACTTTATACAAAAATTTTAAACGAAATGTCCACCTTGGGTCTCTCTCCCTTAAGAAAAGAATAAAAATTCTGCATTGTTTCGATTTGTCAAAAAACGTTATTTAACGAAACTTTAGTCTTTTAATGAAAAGAACTGAAAAAAATTCTAATGATTTCTATTTATCATTACAATTTTCGTTACAATGTTTTAATTTTTTAGAAACAGGATAAAAAATTTGCAGAATTTTTTTCTCTATGACATTTTTTAACATAAAGTTTATTAAAATAGTTATTGCAATTAGTACTTTGTACAATTGGAAATAATTTGTTTTCTGCCTGTTTAAATTTAAATAAAAACAATACATTTTTAGAAATTAATAAACATTTTTTTAATTAATTATAAAATAAATTAAATATGGGGAAATCTCACGAAATGGGGACTTAATGTTGTAAAAAAAAATTATTTTGAAATGCAATAACCGTTATAAACAGCTCATCATCTCGATTATTATAACTGGTACACTTGTTTAATTTTTCTTTTTCTATCCTTCACAACCTATAGATGAATGACAAAAAATCCCAAACATAAAAAAAATTGTTCAAAAAGTTATCGCTTAATGAAAATTCGATTTTACACTGAAAAAAAAAGTATTGAACCAAGAAAATTTTTCTTGGTTGAAGCAAATCGTGGGATTGAATACGGCCAAGACTATTAAAGTATTGATTCAAGAAAACGATTTTCTTGACATAGGATATTTGGGAGAAGAACATATATTCTTGATCCAAGAAAATATGGAATTCGACCAAGAAGTTAATCTTCTTATACGAAATATAAAATGTATTAAATGAATAAAATATTTTCTTGTTCTAAGAATATATATAGATGATTGAATTATTTTATTCGATTCATTCAATGTTTTGTAACGTTCGTTCAAGTAATTCAAGATTAAATGAAGAAAACATTTATTTTGTGAGAAGAACAGATATTCTTGATCCAAGAAAATATGGAATTCTACCAAGAAATTAAGTAGCATGTAAGAAATGCAGAATATATTAATTCAAAATCATTTATGTATCAAATCAAGAAAGTATGTTCTCTGTCCGAGAAAATATTTTCTTGATTTGAGAAAATTTATAGTTTTCAATTAAAAAAATACTTTCTCAATACAAGTAAATTATTTACTTAAATTACCCCCCCCCTTACCCCCATCCCATCTTTTCTAATACTTAGGTCAAACATTTTTATTATTTAATTAATTAACATTTATATTTTTTATTTAAATAATTAAATAATTGTTATTTTACATACATATTTACATTTAATTAATACTTAACACAAATACAACAAATATACCTTGAAAGAAAATTTTCCACGGTCGGAGGAATTGAACTCGGGTTGCACGCGCCAGAAGCCGTCACGCTACCACTATGCCATCCTAGCCTCAATGGACAGGTTTCAAAAACTGATATTTAAGTTGCATATACATTTGAAGAAAAATATTTTCTTGGATCAAGAACACCGACATTGCGTTAAGTAAAAAAAAGTTCCAAAGCAAATAAATAAAATGATTCGATTCAAGAAACATGAATTCTCCAGACAATACTTTATTATTTCGCTTAAGAACATGATATTCTAGATTCAATACTTTTTGGTACTTCGGAAAAGTAAAATATTTGGTTGAAATAATTACATATTTAGTTCCGCCAAATACTAAATTCCTAATTCAAGAATTCTGTTCAATGCTAATAATTACTTGACACAAGAAAATGAATTTCTTTCTTCAAATAAATATGGGATTAATTGAATGTAATTTTTAATCAACTTGAAACAAATATTTACTTATATTAAGATCTTACACTTAATTGAATTGAATAAATAAAATATTTCATTCCAGAAAATATAACATTCTCGCAAGAAATTAATGATTTTGAAACATGAGAATATAGAAATGCTTCAAGTAAAAGAAATGCTTAGATTAATTAATATTTCTTTGAAACAAAATAATTTTTAATTGAGTTGAAACAATTATTAACTTGTATTAATCTTCCCATTTTCTTGGCTCAAGACTATGGGTGTTGGATGAAATAAACAGTTGCTTTAAAGGAAATAAAAAAATGATTTGACTCAAGATACCAAATGACTCAAGGTAAATTACTTGACGTGAGAACATGATATTCTTGATTCAATACTTTTTCGAGACTTGGCGCATGTAAAACAGTTCGTTTGAAACAGTAAGATATTTACTTATGTCAAACCCATATTTTCTTATTTCAATAACTTTGATCAATGCTCAAAATTACTTGACACAAGAAAATAAATTGCTTCCAATAAGAAAATATGGGTTTGTTTTAAATAAATCAGGTCAAGAAAATGCATTTACTTGATTCAATGAACTTTTTTTTTCAGTGTATGCGAGTTACGTCAATAATTTCTCAATTTCTACAATTTTAATGAATAAATCAGTTGCATAGATCTTTAATTTTGACTAACAATAATTTTTTCATATCTCAGCCGCGAAATAGTATTAGCAAATGTATATAAATGTGGATTAACAATATGGAAGCTTTTTGTGGCACAGATATCTTAGTACCCAATTTGTCCCCATTTCGTGAGATTTCCCCATATATTATAAACATAATACATAATAATTATTTTGAATTAATGACAAAATAAAAATAATTGTAACATAATATAATACACTAAACTTAACAGAAAACAAAAGTATACATAAAAGACTAAATTCAGGGTGTGGGGGACAGCAAAATGAAAGAATGAGTGAATACGAAGATTATTATAGTTAATTCTTAAATTTGAAAATTTGTTAAAATGATTCTTTTTCCTTTAATAGCTTTATCAAAAAAGTCATATTAAGTCTATCTCTTTTACAACTTTCACAGAGGTCCATTATTGGTACAATTTGAAGGTAATTGTACAAAATCAGAAGCCACAAAATTTTTAGAGGTATCATTTTTGACGAATCTTTACCCTATACTGTGATTTTACTAACACGTGTAAAAATTTGTATAATATTCTATACCCCTTCATTGTTTAATAACTCGTACAAAAGTTAACAAATTTAAAAAAAACTATTTTTATGAATTTGATTTATAAAAATAGCTTTTGCAATTAGTAATGTAGGAAGAACAATTTATTAAATTAATAACAATTTCTTTTGCAAATATAAAAAAATAATAAATATTAATTCTCTCATATTGTTTATAAGTTTTTTAAAGAAGTGATAAAAGATTTTAAATCCTGAGAAAAAGTTAGTCCAGTTTAAAAAAAGGATGATTAAGATTCGATAATTTGTACCAAAGTTATAGCACCTTCGCGAGCCAGTTTAATATCAAACTCTACTCGATTTTTCCTTATCAAACCGTTTGTTGAAAAGTTTGCAAATTTTTTAAAGCATAATATAACTAACAAATTATCGAAAAAGAAACTAAAAATATTAATAAACTCGAATATACTAGGATTTTTTCAAAATTGTAAAATTTTCTCCCACTCACCCCTTTAATGCTAGGTCAAACATTTTTTTTAAACTTGCAAAAAAATATATCTATTTGAATGTCGTTTATCTCGAATTGTTAAAGTTAATATTGTCGCTACAGTGTTTAATTGTTTATAAGGAAAAAATTAGCCTCTCCAAAAAACAGTTTTTTTGCAAAACTTCAGCTAGCCACAAATTGTGATTGATATATTAGCATTTCATGAAGAGATCAAGACAAAAAAATATTATTTTCATCTGTCAAAAATAAAGAAATTCTATTTTAAAAAACGATGCTTTTAGTTAACAATTTTTTTTTTTTTATCATAAACTTTTTCCATCTTTGGCAAATTTTTTAACGATCCAGTGACGTATAATTTTGGAGAATATCAAAAGAATTTATTAACTTTTATATGAGTTATTAAATAATTAAGAAAGTTAAATTTTTAGTGGTTTCAATTAATTTTCAAGTAAATAAATATACCAATTTTAATTTAAGACCCGTTACTTTAATGATATTTCCGAGCTCTATAATTGTATTTGCAATAATTTTTCTAAATTATATTAGATTCGTTACCTTAAGAATTGTTACTACAGAATTTTTACTTGATAGAACTTTTATACAGCATTCCAATCTTCATTTTAAATTTATGTGACAATTTTCTGGGCGACTGTCAATTTGTTTAAATCCCTGTAAAAAAAAGAATTGGGTGGTCTAGGTTTCAAATTGGGACACTTTCAAATTGGACTGATTTCTGAATTCAGAATAACAGTTTATTGAGATGATGCACGCAATTGACATTGAAATATAGCTTTCTTTAATCGTTATTGATAATTTTCAATTAAATATCAAGTAACAAATATTTCATGTATGGTTACTATGTATAAGAGACATTTTTTTCTTTTTCAAGGGTAATAATAATAGTTAACTTACCGATATAAATTCAACAGTTTAAACAACGTAAAATAAGGGACAGTGCTATGGACGTACTGTATCTATGTTGTATCGAAAGTTCTTAGTTCAGTATATGTCCAATTGAAGCGTAGGAACAGGACATCTTTTGAGCCAAATTCTTCTCAATGTATGAATTCGGTTAAATGACAATTAAGGGGATTCCACTTATCGACAATGCAGATCTAAAATGTCTAAAAATCAGCAACGACTATTACTTGGAAGATATAAAATATTATAGCGTATAAATTTGGAAAACTCATTTTTTATCATAAATACAAAGGATGAATATTTTATTTGTTGTAATTATTAAAAAAAAAATATATTGTTAGAAAATTAAATATGAGCAGTTCCCAACAGCTTACTTGGGACCTTCCTTATGCTTAATTCGTAGTAAGTGATCACAACGATATTACATGAACGAACGGTCCGAAGAAGCGGAGGGAATGAGAGCCCAAGTCTCACAAGGTGATTCCGCAGGAGGCTATAAACCCCCCTAGCTCTCTGACAAGTTTCTCATCTGGGTTGTACACCAGTTCATCCATCGAAATCTGTCTCGGGTCCAAATCAGGGAATCTTTTCGTCAAGAATTGGATGAATTTTCGTCTTGATTGCTCCAAAATGGGGCAATCATAAAGTATATGATCAAGATTCCTCCACATCGATCCACAACCGCAGCCTAGGTAATGCAATGTTCGTTACCTACTAAGCCAGAATGACCAGGAACCCACAGAAAGCTTATGTTCTTGTTTATGGAGGAATTTGTAAAAGCATAGATATGTGTAAGGATTTTGTAAGTGGTTTCTGGAATGTTTTTATATTTTAGACAATTAGAGATGATATTTAACACCGAAAGTGAATCAGAAACAATCATGACCCTTGTCAATGAGTGATTCTCAGCTTTCAATATCTCTCTAAAAATGGCATACAGTTCTGCCGTGAGAACAGAGGTACTAAACTGGAGGGGGTTCCAGAGTGGTAGTATCGTTCCTCAACAAAGACCATGTCTCCACCGTCGGTATTTAGCCAATCCCGTGTTAAATAAATCTTGTAAGATGTGCGTCTCCACCGCTAAGATTAACGTAATATCGATGCGAGAGAAATGCCGGATTGGGGCATGCGCCTTGTAAATGTGTTTCCATGATTCAAAAAATATTAAATATAAAGAGAGATGTCGATTTATTTAAATTAAGAAATAAGTGATTGACAATAAGAATTCAATTGACGAAGATACATCGATAACTGTATAATGTCACAAACATACAAATTTCGCATCACACACACGCAAAAAACGAAATACTTAATTACACCTGTTACAAAATAGGTAATAGACATTAAAATAATATAACAAAATACGGACCAAAAGAAAGAGATTCTCGCCGCCTTCGAACAGTTAATAATGTGTGTCACTTCGAATTATTGTTAGAAGAAAATGTTATCCCTTGCTTCACCAAAAAATAACGAGTATTGCAAGAATAAAATCGCATGGGTGATCCTTTGACGATTTTATATCACTTATGGTAGGACAGATGGTGGTGTCAACAATTTCATCAACCAATAATATCACAATCAGGACAATTTTCCCATCAAATTCGCCACTTTAATAAAAAGAATAACATTTATGTATCGACCACTCAAATATAAATTCAGATTCACAACTTTTACCCTATGAGTTCTCGGCGAGATACACAAGCAGTGGCGAAGATTGCTCACTCGACCGAAAGCGACGAGACAATGATTATCAAAATGACGAAATACGACATTCAAATCATCTCTCTCTACTTAATTCTACGTAGGTCCCCGCAGGCGATTTCGAGAATTTACGGATCTTTGCACTCTCGCGTACATTTTCGCTACTTTGCTTTCACACACATTCCTGATAACGTTTTTCTCTCTCTCCTTCATCATTCTACATCGCTACAATTTGGATCGAGAAAAATTGTCTAAATTTTCGACTATTTCTGCAACTGAATATGGTTGTACTTTTATCGTACTTTTACGTAGGATAAATGATTCAGGGATATATGCCCTGTACTCGGCTTTTTCATTGTCCTCTAACTAAAGAAGAAAGTTAGCATCACTGAGTGTCTCGCAGAAAATTTTTATTTGATTAATTCCACTATCATATACTTTTCTGTTACCATTAATAAATCTGCCTACCAATTTGCCTATAGCTATCGGGGTACAACCTTCCTAGATTCTTTTGTATGTTGATGGATTCCATCATTACTAGGAAAGGAGCATCGAAAGAATTATTATATGTATACTTGAAATTTGGTCTATTGGTCGTCAAAATCATATAATAAGAAGAAGATAGCATTTACAATTGATATCAACGCGAATTATAAAAATCAAATTAAAATGATAATTAATTCCTATTAAATTGGTCTGACTAGTCGAAGAAGAAGAAGAACAAATAAACTATCTATTCATCCTATGTATTTATGATAAAAAATGAGTTTACGAAATTTATAGGTAATAAATAATATTATAATAAACTTATAGAATATAAGATATTATGATCTTATATTTTTCAAGAAACGGTCGTTCCAGATTTTTAACCATTTTAGATCTGCCTAAAATTCACTCAAGGATTATTCATGAACTTATAAAATGAGCTATATTCTTAACTATAATTAATCGTCGAAGAAAAGAGAGTATTTATTTGAATGTTTATCCCTAGTTGTGATGCAGTTTTATGATACGGATGTTAACAAGGAGTACGCTATTCGAGGTAACAGTGCTGTACTGAAATGTGTTGTACCATCATTCGTAGCTGATTTTGTAACAGTGCTATCATGGCACACAGATCAGGGGGAAGAATTCGTACGACAAGATACTGAAATGGGTACAATATTAAGTAGTGCATCATATTTTTTTAAATTAGGCTTTCTGAATTAACAGATAATTTTTATTCAATTGTCAACGCGAGAATACTTAGAAAAGTCTTTTTATTAGATTTTTAAAAAATAATTAAAGCAATAAAAATAAGAATATCATAAAATGAACGAACGAAAGAATCATTTTAACAGTAATCCTTTTGTCATGTAGATAATAATTAAATAATGATATGAAGCAGTATTATTAGTTATTCAAACGTTTAGGCACAAGAGACTTCATTTATGCTCAATTGGGAGCACATTAAGAATTTGAGTGTAATACTTTTACAATAATTTTTAACGTCTCAACTTTATTTTATTGCCTTTAAATTCTTCTTAACAGAAATTCTTAAAACTTTTAGCAACTTTGTTAATATCTGTGTTGAAGAAGCGGCACTTGATAGTCATCCTGATTTACACTAAAGTTGAGAATTACCAAAATATTAGAAAGTGAAAAATTCTACTTTTAATATTTAACTCAATGAAAAATCTGCTAAAAAGAATTGAAGTGTAAAAATTATTTTGTTGAATACATTTTCAGTGCTTAAACATTTAAATTTTAAGTAATTAGCAATAATTACATAGTAAAAGTATTTTGGTCAAATATAAGAAAAACTATCCAGAAATCTGGTTTTGTAAAATGGGTTAGTAAAATAAACATGTGTTTTACAAAAACTCCTAAATAGAAAAGGCTGAAAACATTCATGCTATAGATTAAGTTATTTTAATTAATATGATGAAAATTAATCGGGGATATAAAAGTGATTTTCTTTTTGAGCGCCTGTATCGGCTGCTAATTTTTTAGTTTTATTTCATATCTTATAACAATATGCAAAAAGTTAATATGCTTTCAATTCTCCATTTTTAGGATTAGTAATATGCAGGTAAACTAAATTGTTTGAGAACAATATGAAATCCCTTTTCAATAGTCCACGAAAATAGAAGATGGTGTATAATATTTATTAGTTAATAATTTGAAATCCCTTTCAGTGGTACATCAGTATTATCAGTCAGAAGTCAACAATGAATATGTTATTCGTGGCAACGCAGCCATTCTAAAATGCAGTATTCCAAGCTTTGTTGTAGAATTTGTACAAGTTGTCGGTTGGCAAGATGATCAAGGAAATTCATTTGACCCTGTTAATGATAATGGTAGTTTTAAAATAATACGAATATATGTAATTGTATTCTTCTTTGCAATGATGAATATTTCCTCAAGCGAATCAGTTTTGGCAATTTATGTTTTAATAACACGAAACAGTACTTTTTTAAAAATTTCAAAATACCGATTAATCTAATGAAAATCTGACAATGAGAATTGTATTTACATTGTCGTATGGATATTTTTAATTACGTTCCGCTTTCTAATTTCTATGTGCACTTTTGTTATACAGTTGTCACACAGTATTATGAAGCTGAGGTGGTGTCCGAATATGTGATTCGTGGTAATGCTGCAATATTAAAATGTACAATTCCTAGTTTTGTTGCTGAATTTGTATCAGTTGCTTCCTGGGAAGGAAGTGACGGTTCCAGCTATGAAGCTTCATTTAACTATGGTACTTGAAGCTTAAGTGCAGTAAAAATTTTATTCCAAACTTAATTTTTTAAAAATTAAGTTCAGTTGACACAATCAAATACGAAAAATTATAATCTAGATTATAATCATTACTAGATCTTTGAACGTGTAAAAGAGATTTAGAAAAATCTTCCCGTTATATTCAATGAAATTGATTATAATGTTTCTAATAATACTAAAGTCCATATGAAAAAGTTGAATAATTCAATGGATGGTGCGGCGTGGGTAGTGGCAGTATGGACACGTCAAATTGCTTGTATTTTTAAGATAAATTCCTTTTAATGAACGAATTTTGAAAACGGTTTTACTTAAATTTGTCACAGTTGTTACACAAGTTTACCAGCCGGAAATAATGACAGAATACGTAATTAGAGGCAACAGTGCAATATTGAAGTGCAGTATTCCAAGTTATATAGCAGAGTTTGTTACTGTCGATGCCTGGATTAGAGATGATGGCGAAACTTATGTTCAACATTTAACAACATTTAATCAGGGTATTTGATTAAAATGTGCTGTGTATTTTGCATAAAGTGTTGTATTATTTTATGTAGGCATATAAATAATATGCTTAAATTGACATATAACTAATACTTCATTTTACAATTGCGATTAGATGCAAAAAGTCGAGCAATAATTCTCGTGCTTATCTTTCTGTTGCATTTAACTCCTCAATTAATTTTGCGCGAGCAGTTAATTCTTAATTGTTTTTTTAATCCGGGAAATATTTAAATATTTTATAAATGATGTACGATAAGCAGCACTATTTTCAGTTCACATTTTTCTCATTTTTAATTAACAAGGGGAGGGCACGGTAAGATTTTCAAAAAAAAAGTTTGTTTTAATTCCATTTAGTAGGGTTCAAGTTTTAGCTTAGTGCGTCTTAGAATTTTACAAGAAAAGTTACTTTATATGACCCTAGTTGATGGCATAAAAAAACTTTTTTAAAAAATCTTACCGTCTAAATGTGAAGCAGATCTGTTACTTCCTGAGTATAGATTTCAAATAAGTTACAAACAATTATATTTCCACGACAAAATATATTGTACACTTATTTATAAATGAAAACTGTCACCACAAAAAGAAGACAAAAAGTCATATCAGAGTTTTATTAGATGCTAAAATAGCACACTGATACATTAATTTGACAGGACCTTAAATTATTTATTTCGACGTTACTGGATCACTTTCTTTTAATTACAGCTGTGTCCCAATATTTTGAAGCTCAAGTTTACGATGTATTTGCTATTCGTGGAAACGCAGCGATATTTAAATGTCAAGTTCCTTCATTCGTAGCAGACTATGTGGAAGTTGCCGACTGGATTGATTCGAATGGTGGAAAATATTATACCAAAGAAATTGATGGTACTTTGAATGAAATAAAAAAGAAGTCTTATTTTAATCGTGCCACTTCTATTCCCCCTCAAAATCGATGCGTACTGCGTACCTCCTTGCGAAAATTCCTATTTCAATGGGTCCGGTTGTCTGGTTACAGTTGTCGGGCAGCAATATGCAGTGAACGTGATGGATGAACATGTCTTACGAGGAAATGCAGCTATTATCAAGTGTCATATACCAAGCTTTGTTGCTGAATTTGTCGTGGTTGCCTCGTGGGTAGAGGATGGTATCACAGATATTTATCCCCAAGATGAATACGGTACTTAACAAATCGTTTAATCGTGTTATTTTTAAATCAAAATAATTCTTTCTCGTTAGAATTGGCTATTATTTACTAACATATTTTTTAACCCACTAGTGTGAAAAAGTAGCTTACAGATGCTTTGAAGATTTCATAAAAATGACAAATTTTCAATTTTACTATCGCATGTAAATTAAATCCTATTTCCATACGATCGTAAGAGAAAATCGTTTGTTTAATTCTTCAGATATCTGCAAGCGCAATCTTCATCCCTTTGGAATTGAAAATATTCGTGGCTTATATTAATTCCATTTGTTTATATTCATGTTTGTACCATTTATACTCTAAGCGTCTAGGTGTACAAATGGCAACCTTTCTTTGACTCTTTATGGGAATTTTTTTTCTGCTTTAAAAACATTATTTTTATTTTTATATTGATAGATAATGACGTTTGTTCGAAATAAATTATTTTCGCTTATCTGAAAAATAATTATGTAATCAATGTCATTTTTAGGCGATGATCATTAATTACATTTAGGATGTTCAAAAATTATAGTAATGGTCTAATAACATGAAATGTTTTGGGTTTTAAGAAAACTTGATTGGCAAGCTTAAAACAATTTAATCATACATTATTATCATTAATTCATCATTTATCATTCCATAAAGTTGAAGATATTAAATCATGTTCAACTAGACGACGAATGTAGAATTTTTTTTCAAATAGGTAACACGAAATCATCATTCAATCCGTGTGTTAACCCTTTCAGTCACGCAATTAGGATAAAAGACAAAACATTATAAACGCTATTGTAAATAGGGTTTCTGGGGTCGCTGAATACGAATCCGGGGTCAGATTTGCAAAATTTTTAGAATTCAAAATGGATTAAAAAAAATTAAACGGATTTACTTAAAACTTGTTACTCGGGGGTTTTTGGGTTAGTTTTCAAAAATTCAAAATAGCGGATCCAATATGGCGGACGATTTTTTAAAAATTTAACGGATTCACTTGAAACTTGTTACTCGGGGGTTATTGGGGTCGCTGATAACGAATCTGGAATTAGTTAGTCTAAAGATTAAATTTCAATAAAAAATTCTGAATGAAAGTGTTAATTTAAAAACTAAATCTTAAAACTAATTAACAAAAATGATTATCTTCTGATGAGTTGATTTACCTCTAGATGAAAATTACGTATACATTTAGTAGATAGAATAAATTCATCTCCATCCGTTACTAGATCTCTTCTTGAGAACAGTTAGTAACATTATCAGATAAAACTCCATTTTTAATGGAAGTTTGATTCGATCGTAAGATTTTTCAGTCCATTTTCAAAAGATTCAATAACTTGGATGACAATAAAATTAAATAACAAACAAAATTATAATTGAAAGGCTCGATTCTGTAATTTTTTTTAATTATTCCACAATTTTATCTTAGTCAAATCTTCAGGCAATCTTTTAATTGTAACCTTTTTTGTAAATCAAAAGAAAAATATTTCAAATTTTTTAAGCTGATTGTATAAGTTTTCTCTAATTTCTTAATGGTTGTGTCATCTTCTTTAGAGTAGGTATTATTCTTGCATATTATTTTTGCTATATCGAATTATACTGTGCGTCATGCATAATAGGGACAATAACTGTTTCTTTAATTTTTTGATAGTTTTCGGCATAATTTCTTGTTAGAAATGTTAGTCAGTTTTTTTATTTGCATTATAAACAAGCCCACAGTTGGAGACTATTAAAGGGCGCACTACATCGAATAATTACTTAATGATAATTTGTACATTAGTAATGTGGTTAATACGGTAATAAATGTTTATATGATACGGACTAACGCGTTGACATAATATATTCAATTAATTTTGACTTCAAAGAACTTATCGACATATTGAAGAGATCAATGTTCATATCTCGGTTAACGCACATAACATTTATCGCACTTCACGTGTTAGCTATAGGTGTATGAAAACCAATTGCAGAATGTGGCAATGGTAATTAACATCATTGTTTTAATTAATTTAAATAAAAAATGGATTGGGCTAGAAAATGTCTCTCAGCTAGTGTTAGAAAGTTAAATTCAGTGTATAATTGTAAATAGTCGGATCCTTGCAAAGGATATGTTCCAGTTTTTCGGAAGTACAAGTATTTCAAGAACCTTTTTTGAATTTTTTCTAAAGACATGATGTCTACGTTACTACTCCATAGCATTGTCAAGTAGTTAAGTTTAGCTAAAACAAAAGATTTATAGAGTTGATCAATAATTCTCAGATTCTTAAAACCCTTATAATTCCTTAGATGGGTTCCTAATGTTTTCGGTGCATCAAAATAAACTGGATTCTCTTTTCTTGAAAAAGTGACTACATGGCATTTCGAGATTTTATACAAGTGAAAATTTTTTAGTCGACTACGTAAAGTAGTTTATCTACTGTTAAGTGTAAAATCAATTCATTAATAAATGAGATAAACAATAAGGAACCTAAAACGGAACCCTGGGGAACTCCTGATGTTGGTGTAAATTCTGTTGAAGAAATTCCGCTATATTGTACAATATTCGTACTATGCGTTTGGTAACTTTGGAGTAGAAATTAGAGGCTGGATGGTAAATTCATTCCATAGAGTTTGTGAAAAAGGTCTGTAGTTTTTCATGTTGTTTTCGCCAGATTTAAACAAACCTTACTCTGCCTAATTTGTAATGTGTAGGAAAAGTATATTGTAGATTAGGGAGTTGTTCGTTAGTCTCTTTCTTATGATCGGTTTGTCCAATTTTCTTGTCAAGTCCCTTGTATTTTTTTTTTGGTTTAATGGCTTGAAAGTTATGACTTTCGTGAATTTGAAGAATTTCGCGCATGATTAATAGTCAGCGAATGTCACATGATCAATGACCCTTTCCAAGACAATTTTAGGTGCTGTTTAGTGATGCAATATTTTCTATGTAAAATTAACCGTTGCAAATTCCACCCTTACACGGTTATTATTTATATCAGGACATCTTAAACCAATAAATTTCAGTCGGTAACAACCACAAGTAGTTTTGAATGATTTTAGAAGTTTTTAACTGTTTGACAAAGAAAAAGCGACAAACGTGACATTTGTCAATTCTGATATTAATGAAAACCTCAATAAATCTTTACATTATTTAATTACTGACGTGTTTGAAGTATAAAAACAATCAATTTAGTCAATCAGCTGCCGATCCATAATGGAAATTAAAAATTATCACACTAAATAAATAAAAATAATAATGCTGCTTTGGAAAAATTACAACATATGTATATATGAATCAATACAAAATATGTATATATGAAGCAAATTACGTTTGCTTTAAAAAAAAGAAGAATTTAAAAAATATTATATTTTTCTTGTAGAAAGGGGGGAAATAAATTGATTAAGTTTATTTAAATGTAAACTCAAATTTAATAAATCTGTTTAGCAACTAATAAGTATAGGATTGTCTAAAATGTAAAACTGCATTACTCTCAAACATTTATTCGGTTACTGTTTCATTCTTTCGTTCGTTCGTTTTCCTTCAAGTGCATAGATTGAGAAATAAAGATCGTAATTTTCAGAGGCGGAACGTAATTTTTATATAAATGTGCTTAGTTTTATAAATATTCTCGTCTTATGAAAACGTTAACTGCCGCTGCTCGCGCTGTTCCAGACTTTCCAGAATATCAACTTTTCCATTCCTCACCTTCATCCAACAAAGAAAACTGTTCTTTAGTATAGGTTAATAAAACAAATAATTATTTAAGTGTTATTTTTAATTATACCTATGTAAATCTAATAAAATTATACACTTAAATTAAACTATTTTACTTGAAACATTGATTCTTTTTGTGCAAGAATGAAAATACGAGTTTTATGTAATCATACTACAGAACAGACGTTTATTCCTATTTACATAGAAAAGATATGATGCTCTTCTAAATTGAAATAAATAGTCAATGTCTCATAATGATTGGCAATTTTATTTTCTCTATGTAAATAATTTACCAATCTTCATTGTATAATAATTGCATGCTTAGTAAATTATGATAAAAAGACTTGAGAAAAGAGGTATTTTTAGAATAGTAAAAAACAGTTTAAGGGAAGAGAACTGTCAATTTTATCACATCGAAAGTTACCCTAACTGATAGATATCATTTTTTTCTTGTATTATTAATAATTTAAAATTATTCTCTATTATTAAAATTTTCATAAATTCTTCTTTATCAAAAAAGGAAATATTTGGTTAATTTAACAGATTGTTTTTATATCCGAAATCACTAAAAACTATTTTAAAAAATGTTCATTAACGAATAATAAAAATAGATTATGGTCTCTAAAAAGTAAATTTTAAAAATAATTTCTTCCTTCTATCTCTCGTCTTTTTGATTAATGTTTTATTAATTTCGTAGCCTTTGTTTTTAAAGTTAATGTATTCAGTAAAATTTTCAATTTTTTTCCTAAAGCAATTTTATAAAAATATTTTTAAATCAAGAACTATTAGTTTCTCTCTGAATTTGAATTAGTAAAAATGTTTAATAATTAAACTTAATGACTGTATTTTTGCTTTTGAATTAGTAAATTTTACTAATTAATTAGCAGAAATGACTATTTGTTAGTAAATTTTACTAATTAATCAGCAGAAATGACTATTTATTAGTAAAATTTACTAATTCAAAAGCAAAAAGTCAGTCATTAATTCAAATTAGTTAACATTTCTACTAATTCAAATTTAGAGAGTTATTCTTATTCATAAGTTATTTCTTAATTATAAATTTTATTAAAATTAATTTTTTATATTTAAATTAAACAAAATTAAATTCCATGGTTACGAAAATAATGAAACGTATTGTGCATGTTGTGATAAAAATATTTTTTTACTAAATGGTGTTAATTTTCTAAAATAGTACTTGAAGTAAAATTTTAACATTCTATTCCTTATTGTATTAAAAAAACATTACTTTTAGAAATTATTAACATCCCATTTAGTAAAATAAAATTTTGCTTTCTTAAAATGAATGTATTCCTTTTACTTTTAAAAAAAAATTTTATGAACGTATATTTTCATTTAATCCGAAAATAATATAAAACAAATAAATGTTCCTAAAGTTTATAGTATATTAAAATGGAAAAAAATAATTACTTTTATTTTCAAGAATATAGTATATTAAGAGTATATAGGCAAGAAAATGGTGCATTTATATAGCAGACGATAAGGAGTTAAGCCATTCATTTGTTCAACAGTATGAAAATGGGGACCATTTCTCCCCTTGGGCAAAAATGACGCATGGTCCAATGTATTATTTTTGCCCAAGGGTAAAAATGAACTCCATCTTCACAAGTCGAACAGGTGTTCGTGTTTCCTAATATACTTTATACTTCGTTTTCATTCATGGAAAAATTAAAAGGAAAAGGAATGCATCTCAAAAAATGCATGCAACGTTCAGTTGTAAAAATTTCAAATAAATTATAATTTGTATTATTGGGATGGTTTTCGGGGTATAGATGGAAAATATCTTGTTCTTCCATCCGGAGAATTACATATTAAAGATGTTGGACCAGAAGATGGTTACAAAACCTATCAATGTCGAACTAAACATAGACTGACTGGAGAAACAAGACTTTCTGCAACCAAAGGACGTTTAGTCATCACTGGTGAGTTAAAAATAAATTGAAGTTTATTTTTTCATAACAAGTGAATGTCTACAGTGATTTTAAATTTGTTAACATAAACTACCTACTTACTTAACTTCCAAGTAATTTATTTGCTTAGTTAAAAATTTAATTAGAAAATTTTATTTAAATATTTTCATAAATCTGTGCAATTTATATTGCATAATAGCAATTTTTATTATCAATATAGACATTCACTTTCGTATACAAAGGCACTGTAGTCCAAGTTTAAAGAAATAATTTAAATCTTAAGTAAAATTTTGATTTTTTTAAATGATGGATTTATCATTTTCTATTCTAATCGTAAATAATTAAAAAATGTAAAAATTTTAATCATGTTATGAATATTTAGCTTTCTTATATAATTTACTATATGGGGCATTCTAGGGGTCGTTCATTAGCTACGCTATTATTACTGAGTTGTCTAAACAGTTGTTAAACAAATTTTTATTTCTATATAAACTTCTTAATATTTTATACACATTTCTTAATAATTAAAAGATATTCTAACTCAATAGTACATTAGAAAAATAAAGACTCTTGGGAAACATTAAAATACTTAACTATATTAAATTAAACTTTCAACAATAGCCTACATTACTTTTATAGGAAAGGGAGTTGGAAAGAAAATTTATGGTTATCAATGAAGGGAGGGAGGAGGTCTAATGGGTGAAAAATTGGTAACGTAACTTTTGGACGACTCCTATTTCAAACAGTTTCACCTATAAAGAACGATCGCAAAAATAAAGTGAATTTTATTCTGTAAAAAAAAATTATTTATATGTTGATTGACTGTACGCTTACAAGCCAGTCAAACATACCAAAATGGCCTAAAATTGAAATTGAAAATTTTAATTTTTGAAACATACATTCTTGTAGGAAATTGAATGGCGCATCTTTTTTCCTTTAACATTTTTTGTAGAACAAATACTTTGTAAGATAATGACGAAAAATTTTAAATTTTAAAACATAAATCATCATATCTTTGGCAATTATTATTGGATTCAAAGATGAAATTTGGTATACACATGCATTTGGGTCAAGAGAAGGCAACGACAAAATAAAAAATTCATCAATTGTTTACAAATTTTGCTTTGTTAATTAAGAGAGGTCAGAAATTTTATTTTCTCACCTTTTCCGATAAAATATCTGCGGGGAACTTTATAATTCAGAAAACTTCCAATTAGACATTTGTTTGTTAGCATTCAAGGAAGTTTTTTGGAAAATTTGAAAAAGATTCGTTAAAAACTAACGAAAATATGAATAAACATAAGAAAAGCGTTGCGCGTTATACATCGCATCGCCACGTCAACCCTTTTTTATTATACTCGCAAATGTATACAGCTTTTTTTCTTCTTAAATACAAAAATTCAATGAAAACAATAACAATTTAACCATTTATTAATGAAACAATTATTTAATAATTAAATTATATATTTGTTTATACAACAATTTTTTTATTTATTAATTAAAATAATAAAACTCATCAAATTTAAATTTAATTAAATTTAAATTTTTAAGTATTATTAACTACCAAACTTCGGTAGGGCAATTGAAGGTGGGCTAATTGTATATTAAATAGTTGAATACATTTTTGTATGAAATAACTTTCAATGTTGATCCATATAATTAATCATAGATTTTAGTAAGCTTTTTGAATCACGATAATTAAGATAACATAATAAGATATCTCATTTGATAACAAATAAAATCGATTTAATATACCAATTACCATAATTCTAATGTTTATTTATAAATTGAACATAATGTTTTTACTATTTTTATAGCGTTTAACCCGTTGCCTGTTTCCGACCCACGGGTGGGTCGTGAAAAAGTTTGTCCATAACTGTTTTCGACTCACCTGTGGGTCGTGTTCATTTTCACTCAAAATCAATATAATTTGTATATAAATTGATAAATATTTTTCTTTATATCAATATTATAAGACATTAAAAGGGTCATTAATGATATTTTTTACAATAATTGGATAATTAGTTATAATTTAAATATATTATACTATTTGAAAAAGTATCAGATTCCGCTGGGCATTTTGGGACAATCATGTTGTATTTTCCTCAAGCAGTTAAGGGGTTCAATAGGTTGTTATTAAAAAAACAAAACAAAGTACTTTTTAAAATTAAATACAAACATAAAAGAAATATAATTTTAAAACTTCATAACTGCGTAGTCGAATTTTTATCAGTTTTAATAATTTTTAACAACCATACGTTGAAATAAATTTTTTTTCTTTTGTAAAAGTGAAATCAAACAAATTGTTGAAAAATTTCTCTCCTTTTGCAGTCAAATATTTAAGAAGTGCTTTAACGTCCTTTATTTTCTCTTTAGTAATTCTAATAGATGATGCTGAAGGCGTATTTAATAAGTCATTAAAAGTTAAAGTACTATCAAGTAAAAAATCTCTTGGCTCTCCATGATAGTCGTAAAGATTTACATATCCATTTGGATAATAACAAGTTTTTACAGCGTCACTGATGTGTACATTTTTTGGAATGTTAATTTTTTCTGTTATAAGCAATTCAAAATTTTGTAAAATAATATCACTCTCTTCAATAACAGTAAAGTGTGGAATTCTAGATTTTTAACAAGGTTATAATAATCTTTAGCAGTTTCAATCGTCTCTAAACTTTTCTTTTTCTTTTTATATAACCCAAAATTGCGATCGCAAGAACAAAATGAGGGTCCTACTACCGGATATAAATATACGATTTCAACTTGTAAATATTTTGAAAGTAATGAAAGAAAAGATTTTTATTTTGCCCACCGCAACCGTCCGAAAAAAGATAAATTCTATTACAGTGGAGCGTCTATAATTTCAACATTTTGGGGGGGACTTGAAATTAAACACTTTTTGAGCGATAGGGGAAATTGTTGCGCAGTAGGTTTCTGCGCATGACGTTATATTTACAAAATATACATATACCGGTCAGCCATTAAAAACTGTTTGCCAACGTCACGACTCGGCTGAATGGTGGGGAGCTAAAGTAGGGGAAAGTTGAAATTATAGGACCTTGAAATTAGAGACGTTCTACTGTATAATAGTCGCGATTTAATTCTTTTTGTACGGCTTTAAAAATAAAATTACATACAGTCTTGTCACCTTTCTTGAAACTTCCTTCCATAAAAAAATACATATAACTTTGTTAATTTGTTTATTATTTAAAATATTTACATTAAAAATGTGTAACCAGAGATGTCTGCCATAAAACTGTTCAGAGCACGGAATTTTAGGCAATTCTAAATTCTGACCAAAATCGAATTCTAAAAATAACACATTTTTTTCAGATAACATTTTCTTTTCCAAAATATTATAATTTTCTACATTTTTTTATGATTTTCAAGTGCAGAATTATTTTTAGCATTTAATCCGTTTACAAAGCATAAATTGCAAACATCAGTCCTAAGTTTCTTAAACGTATTATTTAAATTGTGATTAAAGTACTTAATATGAGTTGATTCTAAAATCGGATGGTTTTGGATCATTCATTTTTTCAGTACAATAAGTTTTAAATAAAGCATACAATTTACTCGCACATAAATCCGGATTATCAAATACAATAAATTTGTATTATTTTCGCGATAATGAGATTTAGCATGAGGAATTGTTAAACCGTGTTCTGCAATCATGTATTTTATTTCATTAGATAATCGAAGAAAACGATTTTTATGTTTACTGCGATTATCTTGAAGAGATTCGTTTTTTACCAGCTTTTGTTGAATTGAAGTAATTCTGACCTTTTTAATGTCCAATAAATAGCATAATAACTGTTGAAAAGCTGATGAATTTACTGACAAAAATGAATATTCATATTGTAGGATGGATAGGGCGTGAAATAATTGGGAGAGGCTCGTGTTCATTTTAAAAAAGAGTGTATCTTCTTCTTCTCCTTAAGTAACTGGAGGCTTAGCCAACTGTCAGAACAAACACTTTATGCTGCCATAAAAATTTTCCTTCAAAATTGTAGATACTCCAATATTCTCTTAGAGATGTAAAGAGCAGACGTATCCAACTGCAGTGAGCGGTCTATGTGTAAAAATCCGATATAGATGCAAAGTATTTAATGTAGATTTATTGTCGAATAAAATTTTTAATTTTCAGTACTCCAGATCACTCAAATATTTTAGATATGAAAATGAAATTAAAAACTTTAAAACGATGTAAATTGACGCTTTTTGCACATCGACTTCAAGATTAGTTATAACACAAATTTAAGCATTCTAGGTTAAAACAAAATTTTGAGAACGTAATCCATGTGAGGAGATACCTCACGAAAATTGATGCTTGAGATCTGTACGTTACAACGATCGGAATCGAACTCAAAAAGAGTGTATATTCTTAAAAGGTTAATTTTTCACTGTCGATATTTCGGGGGTGGAAGGTTTACAAAGTTTTACCTGCACCCCTCTACTTCGCAAAATCTTGGGTAAAGGCCCATGACTCAACCTGGCGGAGGCCATACATTGAGAGTACATACAATTAGTTTGTAGAAAAAAAATTTATACATTGTTCACTACAGATCGGTCATTCTTACAATTTGGTCGTCCCGAACAACCGTAATAATCGTAGAAGACTTAAAATATTTTTCATTCGGTTCCCAACACATGCTGTCTCAAGTATACGAAATTTAGTTTTTTTAATTTTATTATGACAATAGTCGGACCCAATCTTTCATTTATTCGCGTCCCACAGTTCCGGTATAAGGCACTTGTGTCAATTAAAAGCCTTCGATATCCGTTACAATATATCTATCGTGGTCTAATACTTCTTTTACGACATAAGGCCATAAACAAATTATTTTATTCTCCTACGTGAGAGTTGGATTTTAAGTATTCGAGTATATAATTTGTAGTTTATTATTAACATTAGAAGTTGCTTTAATAATAATACAAATAATAATATGTAATTTAAAGTTGATTATTTGTTTATAAAATTTTTATTAACTGAAAATATAATTAAATTCTTACATTAATATATAATACATTAATATGCAAACATTTATTTATATACAAATATTAAAAGATATTTGAAAGAGCAATTTTATAAAAGTTATCGTGATGCAATAAAGTGCATATTTTTAATTTCCGTCGACAAACAAGGCTCGATAACAGGTAAATCTGTTTAAATTTTTGTATTCATTATTTTTGTTGTATACAAGGTAAGCGTGATAGTGATCGTAGAACGTTATTTCACGATATATTTTAATGAGAAAGTAAATTTCGTCATTTCCTACAAAAATTTCGACGATTTCTCCGAATTTTTTTTCAATACCATCTATGTTGGTTGCAACGAAGGATCCAACTTTATAAAAAAAATCCATTATTGCTGATTTCTTTCTCATATTTGGTATTGCTACCTTCCTGGATTTGTATTTTTTACATTACTTTCGCAGTTTAAATTGTTTATCATCTCACAGAATTGTAGAGCTTGTTTGATTGCAATCGATTTAAAAGATTTTTAGTCGAACTTATTGATTGTGCGTTTGCTTTTATTTGCCTATGCCGAGATTTTGCATAATCCAAAAATGTATCACCGGTCCATTTTCTAAAAGAATTCGCGGATAGTTTACCATATTGTGAAACTTAGGTTTTAGATTCGTTTTAAAAATATGCATGTACAATTCGTTGTGTTCTTTGATTAAATCCTTTAATATTTTGGCATGGTAGCGAATAATTCTAGACGAAGTGGCAATGTCAATAATTTGTCTCAAACACAGGTACAATTTTTAATACTCGTCATTTTCTGGCATCAAATCACCTATTATTAAGGAAAAATATCTGACGAAACAAAGCATTTCTGAAGCAGACATTTTTAATTTGAGTCTTTTTTTTAATCTATTGAAGGAAATTTGTGGAGGTTTATCGGCTTTTTCCGATATTCCGAAACCAATAACCAATAACTTGATTATCAGGAGTTTTATATCTATCCCTGAAAAATAAGTCCACTTCTTCCGTGAAAAAAAGTTCGTGACATTCTTTACGAAGTTTTTGGAAAGTAGATGCTTCTATTCTGGAATAGATAGAACAAATTTTGATATTAACTTTTTCTACTTTATTTACATATTTAATCAAATAGTGTAACATATTAAGTCTTTACTATTCAATAGTTGTCTTCCGAGTTATATCCTTACGATAATAGTTGGAAATAGTACTAAGAAACTTACTTGAAGTCCTCTTTTTTTGGATTTCATGCAAAATAATTAGGTCTTTTAACCGAGAATAATCAAGGAGTTTAGTCGCTTCATATTTTCCTAAAATTATTCTACCTTGTAAATTTCTCTGAGCATTTATAAACAGATATAAATCATTTTCTTTATAAAACGAAGCGCCTATAAAAAAATACAAAATATTTACCTCTTTTCTCTTAGTGGTTGGGTTTTTCCTCTTTTCATTGTAGGCGCGCTCATTAGGGTGCGATCCCATGTAAGCAGAATACGTCGACCGAAAACAAAAAATCATGAGTGGAAAAGAGATAGGTAGATATTGTTGTTCTTTTCACTCTCATAATTTTCTGCTTTCGGTCGACGATATTCTGCTCACATGGAATCGCACCCTTATTTTCCTGACTTTTTGCTATTTTTTCGGAGGCGTCCTGTCGCATATTAACTTGACCTGTTTGATTAACACTAAATAATAATTGGCTGGGCGTTTCTCCAGTAGATCGACAAATGGTATTATTAATCGAATGTTCAACATTTTCAAGGATAAGGTCCCATTTTTCGGGACTATCGCACATTTTCACTAGCGTGGGAGTTAAGCCTCGATTAAATCTTTCCACTTGCCTGTTGGCGTGTGGCGTACCTACGGCTATTAACACCTGCTTAATTGATTTTTTTCAGTAAATCAACAAACACTTTAGAGGTAAAGCATGTACCTCTATCTAATTATTGTTTTCAGAACGCTGTAATTTCTAAAATAATCGTTCAAATGAGCTATAGCTTCTTCAGATTTTGTTGATTTGCACGCATATAATTTTATAAATTTTGTGAAACTGTCGACACAAGCAGACAACACATGTTCGTTCCCTTTTTTGGTTTTTCTAAAGGACCATAATGGTCGACATGAATTGTGTCGAACGGAACGCCTTTTTGGGATACTACGCAAGTATCCTCCCACTTTACCGCTTTTCGGCGAAAACTATACGTTTTAAACAATTTTCGATGTACAATTTTACTTTTTGTCTTAAAATCGGAAACCAATAAACGGATATTAATTTATCATCAATTTTATCTACTTCTATGTGTCCTAAATCGTCATGACACGTACGAATGACATTCTTAATGAGCGAGTGTGGTATAAAAAATAAAACTTTATCATTTTTGCATTTTCTATAAACAAGACCGTCTGAAAACCGGCTAAAAAACGAAACTGGTTGAAAGGATCCGTTCTTTTGTTTTTGGACCAGAATTGTGCCGAAACCACTTGCGCTAGCATCGCAATGTAATTCTGTTTCTAATAGTGGCGAATACATAGCCAAAAGTGGATCGGACATTAACTTATTTTTTAAGTAATCAAACGCGTGATTTTCTTCTAGGCCTAAGTGAAAAGAACTATCCTTTTTTATTAAATCATAAAGGGGTTTCGCAATGATTAAGAAATTGGGCACGAACTGCCTAAAATAACTTGCCATACCAATGAACTAATGTATTTCTTTCGCATTTCTCGGATGCGGATAATTAAGAATCGCTTCAATATTTTCAGGACTAGGCATTATTCCTTTCTCATTTATTAAATATCCTAAATATATTATTTCTTTGTATAAAAAGGAACATTTGTCTAGTTTAAATTCGAAACTGTTTTCATTAGCGATGTCAAAAACTTCATGTAAAATACTTAAATGTTCTTCAACTGTTTCAGTTGCTATAAGCAGATCGTATAACAATATCTTCCCTGATCTAATTAACGAATCGAAAACATTACTTACATAACGCTGAAATACACGAGGTGCATTTGTTAAGCCAAAGGGCATTTATAAATATTCATATTGGCCAAATGGCGTCAAATATACATATATTTGACTGAACAGTCGGACATTTTTATGTGATGAAAACCATTTTTTAAATCTAATTTACTAAAAAGCTTTTTATCTTTCAGTTGATCTGAATGATCTTCGATAAGCGGCGTCGGAAAATTATCTTTAACGGTAATTTTATTTAATTCACGATAATCTATACACACGCGAATTTCTCCGTTCTTTTTTCTAATTAAAACAATAGTAAACACGTAAGATGAATTACTCGGACGGATCGTTTTATTTGCTAGTAATTCGCCTAAAAGAATACGTAATTTTTCTTTATCCGCGAAAGATAATCTTCTTGGCCGAAAAATAATAGGTTAATTATATGTTTCAAGTTTATTACCATAACAGGTGGATCTTTAATATAGAGCCATTAATTTTTAGATTTGTTTCAAAGCGACCTAAAATATTCAAACGAGAGCGATAACTGTGTTCGTAAATTGACAGGAACATGTTTGCTTTCAATTAAACTAATCGGAGAGCCTGAATCAACAATTGCCATTATTAACATTTGACGATGTGTCGTTTTCTCGTCACTCCTCGGTCGACGCTTTGGACAATCAGCGATTTGATGTGTAGTACCTCCGCACTCATAACAGGATCCCTTTTCTCTTTTTTCCTTTCAGCACTCTGAGGCAAGATGGCACAATCTGTTGCTGTTGTAGCACCGCGTAGTACTCCTTTTCTCCTTAGTTGTCAACATCGTCCCTTCCGCCTTTGGTTTGGTTGATTTTACTTCCGTTGATTTATTTTCTGATGTCGATGAACCCTTTGTTTCATACTTTTTCTGTAAGGATATTTTCTCGAATCCTTTTAGAAGATCAGCTGTAGTATCAAACCCGTACATTTGAGCTTGTGTTCTTATGTTTGAATCCGGTACCCCTTCAACAATGTAATCAATTAGTTCGTCTTCGGGTATCAACGCGCGGTTACCAAGAATCACTTTATCATGGTGATAATCACTAAACAGTTCCGCGGGTGACCAAATACGTTTTTTAAACTCGCGGCGCAGCGCTAATTTATTAGGCCGCTGATCAAACATAATTTCCCTTTTACGCTTTAATGGTGATCAGAGAACCTATGATCAGAGAAACGTCAAAAAAGTGGATGTTTAAAAATATATTCTTTAATTTTCTATTTAAAGAAGGAAGTAAGTTGCTTAATGTAACGTATTGGTAAAATTTTGTTTTTTTAAATCTAATTATTGTTATTACTGACATGAAATGTTAATATAATTTTATATAGTTTATTGGTATGCTTTAAAATGGGTAACTCTGTTCCTTAGAGGGCTAATTAGCCCCAGGAGCATAAAAGGTGAAATAAATAAATATAAATGCAATTTCTGACCTATCTTAATTAACAAAGCAAAATTTTTAAACAGCTGATGGATTTTATATTTTGTCGTTGCTTTCTCTTGACTCAAATGCATGAGTATACCAAATTTCATTTGAATCCAATAACGTTTGCCAAAGATATGATGATTTATGTTTTAAAATTTAATTAATTTTATAAATTCAAAATTTTCAGTTTTTGTTCATTATCGTCTAAAGTATTTGTTCTACAAAAAAAATGTTAATGGAAAAAAAAGATGCGCCATTCAATTTCCTACAAGAGTGTATGTTTTTTAGGAATAGAAATTTTGAATTTCAATTTTTAGGCCATTTTGGTATGTTTGACTGGCTTGTAAGCGTACAGTCGAGCGGAGAGCGATTTATTCGATGCAAACGCTTAATTGAAGATAATAATTTTACAAAAAATATATCTAAATTCCAAATTTTTTCTATAATTTTGTAGATCAGGCAGTGAGCTGAACATATCAAACCATAATTAATGATTTAGAGAATTTTGTTCTATAAATTACCAAAAAATTCTTTAACTTTCAAACAGAAAAAAGCATTAGCCAAAGCTTACATATCTGCCACAGAATTTTATAAAGCTTTCCAAATCCGTAAGATTTAAACCTCTATCTTCGTTTTTTTAAGATATCGTGATTTTAGTGAAATTGTATTTTTTATACTATTTATACTATTTTTATATAAAAATTAGTCTATGCTTTTTATAAATATCTACAGTCAGAATTTAGTTTGACATTTATTTAATTTAAACTGTCAAATATATCACGTTTTTATCAAAGTTTTAATAACATTAAAACGTAATAATTTCAAAATCCATAGGAACATTATAAAAATTTCTAAATCTATTTTTTCTGCTCAAAAGATTTGAGCAAAAATTATAAATTTAAGTATTAAAACTTTATCTTTAATTCTTTATCTCTTCTTAATAATTTTTATTTATTTCTTCCTAATAAGCAATAGAAAATTTTTTGAGGAAGCGAGAGAAAATTATTTTCAGTTTATTACTTTAAGATTTTTGAGTTTACTAAATTTTAAATTGTCTGATCAGAATTCAAAATGTAGAATCCAGACAATGGATGAGCTTATTAGTTTCTTGTCTTTACTTTTTTAAAATTTTTAATACATATGGATATAATGTCTTTGTATATTATGATTAAGATTGTTAAATGAAATACGAAATCAAATTTGTCATCACTATGATATCAAATTTAATTTTTTTTAAGGTATTAATTAAAATGTTTTATAACTGTTAAATTTATCTCAAAATGAACCAAGAATTATGTAGATTTTTGATTTCGTATTTTACTTAACATAAGAATGAATGATTGGTTTAAATAATTTATAATTTTAGTCTGTGAATATTACTGCAATTGAAGGGTTTCTGCATCACTTAAAAGTCTCAAGAAGATAAAAATTATATTAGAAACTTGTAAATATAAAGGGATTGTTTCGAGGGAACGCATGAATATTCCTCAACTGACCAGTAGCTGATCTGACATTTAACACAATAGCATAAAGCAGAATTGAAATTTAAAATAATAACCACGTAACTGATTTGATATTCAACAGATTTATAATTTTAACAACATGACATATATCAAAATTGTCGTTCAACAGAACTGCAGAAATATCATTTTAGAGGACAATACAATTTTGTTATAAAACAGTTCTGATGCTGAACGACAATTTTGCTACATCTTAGTTTTTACAATTATAATTTTGTTGAGGGTCATGTACGTTAGGTACATTATTCAGATAAATTTCAATTATATTACATGCTTTTCTGTTAAATGCCAGTTCGGTTGTTTGTCAATTGAGGGTAAATGGAAAGAAAATAGATATTAAATTTTATAGAAGTATTTTACAATTTGGGGAGAAAATGACACCAAGTGAATTTTTTATACAAAAAATACTAAATATAATTTTTTTTAAAATTTAGTATTTTCTTTATAAAAATGTTGCTTTTTTACATCTTCTCCCTAAACTGTAAAATACTTTTATAAAATGTAATATTTGGTAATTTGGAAATATAAAAAAAATTTATTTTGGATAATTTTTAAGCTTAGAAAATTCTTTTCTTTAAAGGTTGGAGATACCCTGATATTATAGATACAATGAAGTTGAAACTGTCACTCACTTAATTTTGGAAATTAAATTTTAAATTTAAATATTTTTTATGAAGCTACTACTTGCACCTACTAATTAGGACCAAATTAATTGTTTAAAGTTTAATGTTGATTTTAAACAAAAAAGTATTTAACTTTAAAATATAATTTCCAAAATTAAGTGGGTGTTGATAACTCGGTGCCAGTTTTAGCTTCATATAGATATATACGTATTCATTATTGACAGACATTTTACTTCTAATATTTATGAAATATTAATCTATTACAAATTAAAATTTTACTTTTTACATAAAATTAAATTATTTTAATTAATTCTAACAATTATAAATAAAAAATTTAAAGCCATACATTCATTCTTAATAAAAATGTTTATTCTCTTATTTTTCATAATTATTTGTCAACAAACCTGGCTTCATTTTTTATATGAAAACTTTATATGAAAATGTACGTTTCAATTGAATTCATGTAAAATTACAATTGTATCTGATATACATATTATCTAAAAATATTTATATGATACCTCATCTAGTGGTAAAACTTTCGTTTAAAGCAGAGACTATTATGGAAGTTGCGACTCAATTACAATATCGACGAATTTTGTATTACATTACTACAAATTCAGTAGATTTTGGATCAACTTCTAGAAACTGATTTATAAATTTGTCAACTTTTATTAATTTCAATTTAAGAAATAGACATTGAACTCAATTGAAATTACGTATAAAGATTAGTTTTGCATTCAAGAATCTCTTCTTTCATTAAAAAAAGATAGAAGTTCGGTATTCATTTGTTTTCCATGTATTTTTCACGAGATTCTTGTCTTTTCGATTTTTTCTAATCGATTTCTCTCTCGAATGCAACACTAATTTAAAAATTCATATTTGGTCTTCATTTGGTATATATTATTGGTACAATTTTTTAGTTCAGCGTTTTTATAATATGGAAACAAAGAAAGTTATATTAATATAAATTTTGCAATATCTCATTATTAAGTTCATTTCAAAGATGATTTACGGCAGTAGTGTAAAAATGTTTGTTTCATTTGTCATTTCTTGTTAAAATAAATATGAGCAGTTGATAAAACAGCTTTTCAAACACTATCAAAAAAAGGCGTAGGCAATCTTTGACATGTTCTTATAATTAATGAATTATTGAGAATATGAAAAGAAAACCAAGTTTGTTGTCAATTGCCTGAATGCTGGGACAGGGTACCCCTACGGGCGTTATGCCACCTGAGAGCTTTTCATTATATCAGTTTTATCCCACTTTTGGCAAATAAAATTATCGATTCAAATATAATCATCATGCTAACATGTAGCTTAAAAATTGCACTGTAAAATTATTTAGCAATTAATCAGAAAAGCTAGATCAGAAGCTAGAGAGTTATTACTCATAAATGCAGGTAGTATGATAGTTACGAGGAAATAATTTTTGAAATCAATACTTATCAACATGTACTTAACTCTTACTTAGAAATGTAATAAAACTTAAGGAGGTTTGATTTCAATTCTGTGCGTAATACACGTTTGTAGTTCTAACCGTAGGAATCCAACAAAGCTTTAATTTTATGCCTCATGTAATTGACATGCAACAAATTAACAACTCGGGGAGCAGGACCGATTTTTAAAGCACTTTTTGAGATTTTTTTGAAAACTTAGAACTTCAAATTTTTGAATTTATATATATGGGTGATTAAATTTAAAATGTCATTTTGCTGTCCTGCCGAGAAAACTCGAGTCCGAACTTATATATCGAACATATTATGGTTCATTAATTTTATATATCATTTATTTTGTTCAAATTTTAATTTTTAGCCACCAAAAGCACTCAGAAAAAATTTGGCAGCAAAATTGCAGGCAAAATGTCACTGGTGTCCCGTGTCCGCGAACATGAAATCATATCTTGTCTACTAAGAAAAATGGTTATTTTTCATGTTTTTGATTACCAAAAAAATTATTTCGTAAAGTGGAACTTCTATATTTAAAGAAAAACTACTAGTCGAATATAAATAAATAAAATAGTGGTTGGAAAAAAATCAAAAGCGTATGTCCTTAAATTTTATATTTTTAAGAGAAAATGACAAAATCTGAATCTCGCGCTTAATATTTAATTGTGCAAGAGTATGAAACTGCTTTATCGACTGTTAATAGAAAGTACTATGTGTCTAGAAGCCTAGAGAAAAAAACTACAACGTTCTAACCTATCTGCAAAATACACGATGCATGGCAGATTGGCAGAATGAATTTACCGAGCACAAATGTCACTGGTGTCCCTGCGACAAAATAGTACTTAATATTAGTATTTTTTTCAAATACCTCATTATAGTCTCACTTATTACTGAAACTTTCAGAATCGCACACCTCCAAAGTTAGAAATATAATCATTCTTTTTTAAAATGAAAATTGAGGCAGAATGTCACTGGTGTCCCCTAAAATACACAGGCACTCAAAAAAAAAGTGTTTTGTTCTAAACACTATGTATTTTTCGCTGCTGAATCCGAATCCGAAGGCAGAATTGACAAATTTGCTCAAAATTTTGAAATAAAAGTAAATAATAATAAATAATTTTAGAGTCGTTTTTTGAAATTATAAAATTTAACAACATATTTTTCCTTTTTTTTGTCAATATTAAGCTTTCTACATTTTTTCTATGAATTATAAATCCACCTATATTTTCTATTTATTACGTTCAATTATTCTAGTTTTAAACTATATTTGTACTCATGTGTTCATATCTTTTTTATTATTTAAAAATAATTTTCAATGAAATTTTTAAGCGTGTCACTGGTGTCCCCTAACTTGCTTATGTCTTCTTGTGATTTACAGCTACATAATTCACGGTGAAAATTAATATAAATTATTTTATAATTCGTATTTGACTATTAGCTTTTAATACAATGATTTATTATAAAATCTGATTGTATTTTTAGTTTGTTCTAGTGAATACATACTGAAAAAGTGCCTCGTGAAAATATGTTTTTTCTCCAAAAATCTGTCTGTTTATGAAAATATTTGTTATTATGTGCTTGACCACTATTGATTTCATGGATTATACATGCTAGTCAACCAAAAAAAAAAATAATTTAACCAGAAATTTCAACATCGCCAAGTCAACATTTGCAGATAGTGAAAATGACATTTTAAATTTAATCACCCATATATATAAATATATGGGACTTTGCAGGTAAAATTTGTATTACAATCTTTTTGTTTGAAAATTTTCTTTAAAAAAAATCTGCAGCAGAAATATCTAAAAATTAATATTTGAAAAAGTGACTTCTCAAAACCGAAGTGATCGACCCAGTAATAAAAGGGTGAATTAAAGTGGATTGGCACTTTTATGCCCTTAAATTCCAAACCAATTCCGTTTTTGTCCGCAATCTTAATGAATTCCTTTTCTACTGTTAAGATGTCCATTTATATCCAATAAAATTCTCTGCAACCACGTGACTAGAATCTGAATTCACTTTAATGCCGTTTAAGAGAATCATTAGTTGCGGAGTTAATGCCCTTTAATTAATTTGAATTCTTTAAAGGGCATTAAAGGGGATTTAAATTCTGGTCACGTGGTTACAGAGAATTGAATTGGATAGAAATGAACAAATTAACAATAGAAAAAGAATTCATTAAGATTGCGGACAAAAAAGGAATTGGTTTGGAATTTAAGAGCATAAAAGTGCTAATCCACTTTAATTCACTCCTTATTATTACTGGGGATTTTCGAAATTTCCTAGGCTCTTTAAAACTTGTATCCTTGATATAATTTGTCAGTATTTATTATTTACTTCGTAACGTATTGATATAGAGGATAAATTCACTAGTCTCAATAAATTCTACAATTAGAGCTTTTGTTAGTTTCACTTTTTTAAATTTGCTTATCTCTATCTTATTCTCAATAAGAACTCTTTGCAGTACCCTTTGCCTAACGACCTATCTTGTCAGGTCTCCAACAAAATCAAGAACTGCTTGATACTCAAACCTGCTGGCCAAAACTGCCCTTCGTATACGAGCAAATTCGATAGGCAAGTTTCGTTACGAATCGTAAGTCTAAAACTGCGGTTACACCTTTGCAAGCAGGAGCTTGTATGTTACCATTTTGCGTCGCGTTTTGTAACTAGGCTGTGAGTGCAAATATAGCGAACATGTCTCCATCTCTCTCACACTCATGGCCTAGTTACAAAACGCAAAGCAAAACTTAAAGGAAAAAGAAATGCAAAACAAAATGGATCGAAAATAGGGTTGTGGGAGGTGTTTCTAGGTCTCTTCTAGATTAAGAATCTGTAAAATTTGAAATCCTATCTGATCCCTTTTTTGAGATAGAGATATTTTTGTATTTTTAACCGTAAATGAGGAGGGTCAATATGGCCGATTTTTGGGCCCAGGCGTCGCCTGGGCATTTAATCCGAAATGGTGGACCAAAAAATTTATATCTCGTCTGAATTTGCTCAAAACTTGATACTAGCTACTTCCTAATTATAAACTTTTATAGAAGTATGACATCAATTTTATGCTCCGAGATCCTAAAGACCCCCTAGTAACAAGTTTCAAACAAAATACGATTGAGTGTAAACTTTTTCATCCATTTTGGATATGCCATTTTGAATCTTTGAAGAGTGATATCAGATTTATGATCAGCGACCCTTAAAAATCTCAAGTAACAAGTTTCCAGCAAACACAATCGAGTTTAAATTCTTTCGTCCTTCAAATTGAATATGCCATTATAAATTTTTGAAAACTAACATCAGATTTGTGGTCACGGACCTTCAAAACCCTAGAATAACAAGTTTCATACAAGTGCTTTCGTTTTTGAAGATTAAATAGTGTAAACTTATACTCCTCATTTCGCAACGTTACTCTAACTCTGATCAAGTATACCTATCACTTGCCCCAACGTAAAAGGGTTTTTATTGTGTGTCTAGGAAAGCTCTTGATGCCTACTATTAAAAAATGCAACGCCTGGGCCCAAAAATCGGCCTTATTGACCCTCCCCATTACAGTTACAAATACAAAAATATCTCTATCTCAAAAAGGGATCAGATAGGATTTCAAATTTTACAGATTCTTAATTTAGAAGATACCTAGAAACACCTCCCACAACCCTATTTTTGATCCATTTTGTTTCGCATTTCTTTCTCCTTTAAGACCACCTTGACGAATCGATGACTTCCGATTGACCTAATTATGGCTAATTCTCACATATTGTATTAGTAGTTATGGTCCATGATACAGTTCTTCAAACTGTATTTGAAGAACAGCAATTCTGTATGTTTATTTCAGACAGAAGTCCTAATCATATTCGTACGTCGGAATTAACAATATCATTTTTTTCAGTGTATATTTGCAATTTTTTGCAAAACTTACTATAATTGGAAAAAATAGCTACAAAATTAAAGCAGAAATATTTGTGTTTATTGCGGTGGCCCAAAAAGACAATGTCATGCTGTCGCCTCCTACAATTGTAGAAAATGGAAAAAGATCCGTATTTTTTTACAAATTTTTTTTACAAACGATATTTTTCTTCAGAAATGTGCAAACTTTGAGTCTATATTACTTATTTATTATTTATTAATCGTACAAACAATTGCGTCAATTAATAAAATAATTGTTTTAAACAATTTATTAACTATTTAACTCCCAAGTAAAATTATCATTAAGTATAAGATAATGCATATCTTTTTTAAGGTTTTTGGGGTCGCTGATCACTAATTTGATGTCAAATTAGCAAATTGGCAGTTGGGGTCCACACAAACTACGTAAGGCTTTAAGAGGGGAGGGGGATAAAGTTAAACCTTACGAACAGCAATAGATTATAGGTGTCAAAATTTCTCAAATATGCCTTACGTAGTTTGTGTACGTTTCCTTATCAGCTGTAAAAAAACTGGTAACTTTTTTAAGAAGTTTTCTAAATGTCAGCTAAATGATAACATTTGGAAGCCAAATTTGTTTTGAATATAAATTCAACAAATTCTACTGAAAATGCTTACGGGGGGATTTCGAGGTCGCTGAATCTGAATACATTGTAAAAATTTAAAAATTCATAATTGCGAGCAAAAACATAATTCAAAAATTGTCTGATTTTTTCATTCTAAGATCGTATTTAGAAAAATGCAGGCTCGTTTCACATTTTTAGATTCAACAGGTCCAGTTAATTATGAACGGAAGTGTAGCTTTTTTATTTTTTGATGAATAAAGGGAATAAATTATAGTTTCCATAAATATTTTGTTAAATTTTTTTTTCCATTTATTATAAAATGTTTGGTCTCAAATTATTCTGACCAATACTGAAGCACGTCGACTGGTGTAGTTTAGTACAATTCAAAGTATTAATTTTAATTCAATTGTGAATAAATCTTCAGACTCCTTACCTAACTTCCTTCTTTTTCGATAGAATTCTTCTACGTAATTCGTAAGATCCTTTCTAACGACTTTTATAACTTATGCCTTGGAAGTTTAATATTAGCTTCATTCTGCAGCACTTGTCTTCCTCAAATTTTTCTATTTATTTTAGTCAAAGGCATTTATTTAGTTATGAATAGTAATCGAATTAATTTCTAAAGGAAAGCACTTCTTTAATATGTTGTTAAACATCTTTAAATGAATTTAAAAATCAATATTCAAGGACAAAATAAAACTAATACAATCCTAAAGTTTTCAATCAATCTTTTAAATGCTCCTATGAAATTTTTTAACACATTTTAAATTTAAAGCATTCTGAATTATATGCTTTTTATTTCTTTTATTAAAATCTGTAGAACCTGTCGGAAGTGCAAGACCAAAGTTTCCATCGCTGGTTGATTTACAAGCTTTTAGAACAATGCTTAGCGAACCAATGACACTTCTTTGTCCTGCTCAAGGATTTCCTGTTCCTTCACAGAGGTAAAAACACAATTGTAAATTATTTATTTTCAATGCAGTTATTATTTATGGGATTGTATTAAACAATAATTGATAATTCCTATCCTTATAAACATTTTGTTGAGTTTAATTAATTTGATGGAACAGGCGACCTGCTGTTAAATCGTCAATATTAAAATTAATCAATTAGAAATTATTAAGTAAGTTATGATTTGACAATTTATAGATTTACGCCGAAATCTTTTCCAAAAATGGGAATTCTACTATATAAAAATTCGTTGTTTTTAGAAAGCCATCAAACACCAAATTTGTGCTAATGAAAATCCAATAAATTAATATTTATGAAATGATGAATTTAAGAATTTAGCTTACGAAAACTATATTAAATATAAAAATTCTGCTAATAGAGAATTCGATTAAATTAACATCTATTTCAATAAAACTTGGGTTAGATCTGAATTTCATTAAGGAAATAATTTGAGTTAATTTATATTCGATTGAACAAAAATAAAATGAAATGTTCGATTAGTTAGGTAACTTAAGTTCTGAAGATTTTGATAATCGAATTGAGATTAATCTGGAAATGCCTTAAAGCACAAGACGAATCAGGTTTGTTGAATAAACTGTCATTAATCTGGGTACCAGGTTACTTAGGAAAATATTTATTTTTTTAAAATTAAGATGTTGATGATTAATTATATCCGTTGGTAAGAAAACTTTCAATCTTGTTACATGCTTGTTATTTTGGTTCTTCCATTCTGTATACTTCCGTAATGTTATCTTTTTTCTTTTCCTTCAGTTTGAAAGCACTTAATGTAAATCTGAAACTACATTATTTGATGTTTCTCTCTTTGAAAGCATGAGTATGATAATGATTCATTAGGACATGCTGTATTTACTGAAGATCAATGAAACAGTTATTTTGGTGACTGTACCCTGTCTCAGTATGTCATATTTAAAAATTTATTTTGAAATAATATTTTTTCACAGAACCCGTTGGTTTTACGAGACCTAAATTTTCCACAAAAGATAAAAGCCATAATTTTGATATAAATGAAAGCCAGGATCTCCCACTTTTCTGTGCCGCACAGGCGTACCCAGTCCCACACTTCAAGTAAGTTATTAATTATCGAGAACTAATTTTTATTTTTCAAGTCATTAGATGTTTCTAGTATTTTTGTTTTGTTTGTATTGCATAAATTATTCAGAACCAGTATCCAGTACAAAACCTAAAATGACTGCTATGGACATCAAATCAACAAGTCCTACTTCTATATTGTTACAAACGACTGCTCTACTTTGTCCCGTACAGGGATTTCCTGTACCAGCGTTCAGGTAACAATATATCTGAAATTCAGTTAACTTTTAAAATCTGTCAATTGGGAATCTACTTCAGAATAGAGAAATTTGCTTCAATTCTATATGAGCGAAAAACAGATTCGGATTCTTTGTGTTTTAGTAACATATATTTTCTTCTTTTAGAATTTTGATTTCAATGACAGTATATTTTTGAGATCGCATGTTTACAAGCTAAAGAAAGGCTTTCCACAAATATTTCATTTATAAAGATAGTGAATTTATTCCTTATTTAACTATTTTTCAGTCAAGGGGTAGAAAGCTCCTTTTTGTTCTTTACTTCTCAGTACAACAAGAGGTACCTACACACGTTTTACCTTATGAAAGAGGAACCATAGACTCATTTAATGTACATTTAGTTAGCCGTCACATTTTGAGACAATATGCCTTGAAAACATACTGAAACTGAAAACAGACAAACTGGTCAGATTCCCCTTTCTTAATTAGTTTTATTAATTGCCAATTAAGTGGAAAAATTATATTTTAAATATATCAATACATTGCAGTTAATTCTATTTTTGCGATTTAATATATTTAATAAATTTTATTTTATTTTCTATTTTTAAAGTTTGCAAACTATTTATTTGCAGCTAACTTCCTAAATTACTTAGTCAAATTCAGAAATAGATTTAATTTAATTCTGTAAATTTGAATTCTTTTGTATTTACGAAACTAATCTACAATAACTATCGTTAAAATTGAAAGTAATTTTATAATTAATTTCGGTAAATCGATTAAAAACATAAAATTTTAAATTCCAGCATGGTTAAGAACTCTATTTTCTAAGACATTTGATGAATATGTTTACGTCGATAATTTTATTATTCTTCTAAAATAATACATAATGTGAGTGTATTAATTTACCTGTGGAACATTAAACTTTAAAAAGTTCTTAACTGTAAGAACTGAAAAGCTTTTAAATTAATAGTACCCTTACTTCCAAATTGGGAATTTTAATCGAAAAATCCATGAATTTAAAATTTTTTGAGCTTTATATAAAAGTATTCTATTTTTAATTTTTCCTATTCATAGAACCGGTCTCCAGTGCAAAACCGAAACTTATGAGCTTCGATATAAAAGTAATAAAGTCAACAATTAGTTCTTCAGAGATAACAGTAACATGTCCGGCTCAAGGGTTCCCTGTGCCCATTACACGGTTTGTAGTTTAAATATTTGTTTCTTGCGGTATTAGATTTTGAAGCATGTGAATCTTGTTTATAGAGCCTACTTCTAATACGAGACCTAAACTACCAACTAATCGAAAGGTTGAGTGGGTGGAAGTTCTATCAAGTAAATCAACTAATTTAATGTGTCCATTGCAGGGTTATCCTGTTCCTATTTCGAGGTGAGATAAAAGACCTAATTTGAGTGTTTATGTTCTGAATGCATTTAGTCTTGAATGGGAATCTTTTTAATTTTTTTATGATACGGAATCATTCACTTTTTTGTACACCCCTTTTTTTTATTAGTACTAAGTAATAATGATAATTATTATCATTACTACTAATTACAAACGGTCTCCTTTTATGTATTAAACATATATATTTATTTTATTTATTTATTCATAATAAACCGGACAAGTCCTTTCGTGCAATAAGTGCTCTTACAATCTAAGTAAAGTAAACAGCTTAATAATCTTTACTAAACGCTAGACAAGCTCATAAATGACCAGTGATTATCAAATTAATTTAATTCATCTGTTATTAAATTTGCTTCTCTACCACTCCTATTTAACATTGTGTTATTAACATAGTTCGCTTTATGAAAAGAAACGAAGAACAATGTATAGTGCCTTGTGATTCGCCTAAGAACCGAAAGATTAATCATCGACAAAAGTGAGGGACAATAGATAGTTCCATTCATTAACATGTAAAGAAAAGATATATCCTTATACAGATACCTAGAAGTCTTCAATGGGTTACCCATAACATTACGCAGTTCATTGTAATCATGGGCATGCCTATCAAAAGAAATATTGAGGATACTAGTCGCAAATATTAAAAACATAAAAAGGTGACTAGATAATGCAAGCATACTCAAGTATCGATCTGACAAGTGTAAAGTACAAGGTTTTAAGAGTTCCCAGGTTACGAAAAACAGATGCACACCTCATCACAAACACCAATGTTCTTAAAGCTTTAGTAACAATATCAGAGATGTGAGCATTAAATAAATAATTACTAATAAATAATACTCCCAAATCACGTACCCTTGTTACCTTTAATAATTCCTGGCCATTAATAACGTGATTGAATAAATCAGCACAACCTTTAGAGTATGAAACTAGATTACTTTTATTAATATTAATTGATAAATGATTTTTCTCATACCAGCCAGCCAATCTTACCAAGTCTCTTTATAAGCGCTTGCAGCACTTCTCAAAAGTGGATGTTTAATTAATTTTATAACATTTAAGGTCATCTGCGTATAGCAAAAATAAAGAGTGCTTAAATATAGTTCTAATATCATTCATATATAGTTCGAACATGAGCGGGCCGAGACTAGATCCCTGGGAGACTCCAGATGTAGATAAAAATGGTTCCTGTCCGAGAGATAACTCTTGAAGATAGAAATTAAGTTATCACACATACCCATGAATTCCAAATTTTTTAGCAAAATGTCATGATTCACCCTATCGAATGTCTTAGATATATCTGCATAAATTACATCAACTTGAAAATCGTATTTAATATTCGCAGCTATATAATCAGTAAAAACTCACAAGCGTCTTTGTTATGAAGTGTTTTCCCTCTTGTCCTAGTTGACCTACTAAAAATTATATTTATTTGAATAGACTAGTTTCGAATTTCTTCTTACAATCTGTCGCACTTAACAAATACTCGTGAGTAAGGTTAATTTCTGTTTACTTGATCACAATTAATTCTGTGCATTATAAATGCTAGTGACCCAACAGAATTTTGTGTGCTTTGATCTGATCACTAGCTTCTGATCTAATTATGAATAATTACATATACATTTTGAAATTAAAGTAAGTTTTAAAGAGTTTAAGTTTTTTATTTAACGATAATTGATTACACTTGCCAAACTTTACTTTTGCCACAAATCATATACATAGGTTTGTTATTTATTTGGAGTTAGATATTACTATGATTTATTAATTTTTGCTTTAACACTCATAAAAGAAAACTTACATCTTCTTCAAATAAAGCAACAAGATTGCACTGATATATTCCAGAGCCAGTTAGTACAAGATCACCAAAATTCTCCTCAGACGACTTGAGTCGCACTATTAGAAGACTTCAAGGACAACCGGTGGTAATATTTTGCGAAGCTCAGGGTAGCCCTGTCCCGGTAACTAGGTAAAGCATTCTACTTCATTTGCATCTATATTATGTAAAATATTTTAGAACCAGTCGGAAGTAAGGCCCCTGCTTTTTCTGGTGACGCTACTATAAATCTTTTAATGCGAAAAACAAGTGCTGAAATTGCTCTTCCTTGCAATGCACAGGGTCATCCAGTTCCTGTTATGAGGTATTTTTTAAAAAGTGTTGGGCAATAGTATTTCGATTTTTTTATTAGTTTGAAAAAGCATAAGAGTTTCTCATATTTAGCAATTACTATAAAATTAAATGACTTCCCCACTCCTATATCAACTACTAATTTTAATTTCAATGAAGCTTATCTTTTCTTTCTATCTAAACTTTATATTCAAACAATTTTGATAAATATGTCGATAAAAAAATCGACTTCTAATATCCTAGATGATAACCATATTTCTAATTTAAACAATATCACCAACAAATTTTGTTCACACTTACGTACATTTTTGTGTTAATTTCATATTACTAATATTTATTATTTAACTAACGTCAAACTTTATTTACTACAATTATACTTTTGAAAAGAGAGTCAAAAGTTTAGTTAGTTCTTTTAACTGCATGTTAATGAAGAGCTTCTCGAAAATACGAAACATGTAAATAATTGCATTAGTCTTTTATTTTATAAAAACTAAATTATAGAAATAGAAGATTAATGTATTAAAAATAATTAAATGAAGTACAAGTGCATGTTTTATTATTAAACTTAAAATTTGTTTCCACGTTTATAAGAAAAACCCTGTCTTCATGCATCGATGATACTTTAGCATAATTTTTATTATTATTACTATTATTAGCGGATGATAAATTTAAAAATATTTTTTAATTTTGTAAAGAACCTGTTGGAAGTAAAGCACCTACCCTTGACGCTGATACAAAACTTTCTCTAGTGGTCAGGAAACTAGGCACAGATATAAACCTGCATTGTAACGCACAAGCTTATCCAATGGCTATAAGCAGGTACTTCTTTTAACTGAACACAAGAATTAAAAAAAAAATTTTCTTGATAATTAAAATTTTATTTAAGGACATTTGAACCGTTATGACGTCACAGTTTTTCAACACAAAGTTTTTCGGTATCTTGTTAATGGAGTTTTTAATAATTTTTAATGAAAGTTGTTGGAAAATGTTTATAATAATATAGATGTGCAAATTAATTGAAATTTTGGGTTTAAAAGGAAATTTGAACCTTCCACTTTTTTAACCTTTACGACATATATCTTTCCTATATCAGGTTAAAATTTGTGTTGTACAACTGTGACGTTATAATGTACAGATTTTTGTACTTGGTACAAAAACACTTAATTGTTGTCACTGTTTTATTTTTTCAACGGTTATTTTAATAATAAATTATTTTTTTCGATTTTCGAAAGGTGTTTTTTAAAGGTGAAAGAAAAAAAACTATCTTTAACTTTTTAAAACAGGCGACGTTTATTTTATTATCGATTTCTAATTCATGAGTGAATTTTAAATTAATATTAAAAGAATTAAAAGTATTAATGAAAAGTTCGACTTGATCTTTATGAACGCACAAAAGTGTGTCGTCACATATAATAAATAAATAAATTTGTATCGTTTACAAATTGCGTTTGTGACTAGGTCATGAGTATGAGAGAGATGGAGTTATATGTTCGCTATATTTGCACTCATGGCCTAGTTACAAAACGCAACGCAAAACGGTTCCATGGGACTCCACCCTAATATACTCGAGGTTTTCTACGTACCCATCTCTAACGCCTGGTGACTTTTCAAGGAGTCCAGAACAGGTTTTTTTTTAACGCGTCGCTACCCACATTCTGAAATCCTATTCTGGACTCTTCTTCAAGGGCAAGCAATCTTTTTTTAATTAACAAATTAAAATCAATAAAAAATGTCTCCAAATTTTTGCTGACTTTTTTATTTGGTATGAGTTATTATTAGGTAAGGTAAAATAATTTTTAAGACAAGGTCAATTAACGAGAGGTTTGCCTTTTATTTTTCTTAGAATTCCAATTGAAAAGCTCTCATTGTAATGTAAAATCTTCTCGCACATAGTACCTTATTTTAATACCTCATTAAATTTTCCTCTAAATCAGAACCAGTTACTGCCAAGTCGCCGAAGTTCTCTAATGACGTGAAGAAAGCTTATTTCGACAGAGTATTGGGTCACGACATGAGTTTATTTTGTCCCGCTCAAGGGTACCCCGTTCCATCTTACAGGTATTCGAAATTTTTTCCTTAAAGTAAAATTTATTAACAATTATTATCGTTGCTTTTTGGGTTTTCTATAAATAGAACCTGTCGGGAGTAGAGCACCATCAGTATTTGGCGAAAGAGGCAGTTTAATGGATAGAGAAAGGGGTGTCAATATTGTAATTCCATGCTTAGGTCAAGGTTACCCTGTTCCATCCTTCAGGTATTCGAAATTTTTTCCATAAAGTAAAATTTATTAACAATTATTACCGTTGCTTTTTGGGTTTCCTATAAATAGAACCTGTCGGGAGTAGAGCACCATCATTATTTGGAGAAAAAGGCAGTTTAATGGAAAGACAAAACGGTGTCAATATTGTAATTCCATGCTTAGGTCAAGGTTACCCTGTTCCATCCTTCAGGTATTTTTGAAAACAAAGCTTTTAGTATTATATGTTTCATTAGTAATAGTTTATTGAATCTTAAACCCAAATTACGAGAATGTCTGAAAGGAAAATATTACTATTTCACAAAAGTGCCACATTGCAACTCTTCTTAATAAAAGAAATTGAAATATTTTTATTGGAAAAGTTCATGTCAATAATAATTATTGTACTTTAATGCGGTAATTGAACTTCTTTTAAAAGAAGATTCCGGTGTTCCTACTTTTAAATCATTTTCTTCCTCTTTGAAGAAACATTTTTATTATCCAATCAAGCTAAATTTTTGTAAGCAATTTGTTTTGTTTTTTAAAAGACAGCATTTGTGTACACATGTTTGTGTATTGTTTTTTTAAGAACCTGTTGGTAGTAAAGCACCTTCAATTGCGGGTGATGCAAAACGGTGGCTACAAGTTAGAAGTTCTACTGAATTCGAGATACCATGTCAAGCACAGGGTTATCCAGTACCAGCATTCAGGTAGTGTCGAGATTCCTTGTACAAATAGATTACATTTGAGAAAATGTTTTAAATAATATGATTTATCAGTTTTTGATATCGAATTTTTTATTTTCTTTTTTAAAATAAATAAAACAAAGAGATAAACAATTTTAACTGACGAAAAAGGAACTATTTATGATTATACATTTTTTAATCATTATGAGTACCTAATAATTAATGGGAAGGGGAAAAATTCGTAAATTTCCTTACTTTTTAGAACCAGTGGGAGTAAAAGGGCCAAAATTTTCTACTGACAACCGTATTAATTCGTTTATCCGCGAAGCTACAGTAACTGTAACACTAGGATGTCCTGCTCAGGGGTACCCTGTTCCATCTTATAGGTAAAGTTAAAAATTTTAAAAGTCAAGAATAATGTGAGAAATTGAGTTACGAAAGTGGTGATAAAAACGAAATTTCCGTCCTAAAAGAGTATTTTACAAAATATGAAAGTCAATTCTAATATTTCTAGAACCAGTAGGAGTTAAAGCACCCAAATTTTCTACTGATGATCGCGTTAATTCATTTTTACGGAGCATGCGGGAGAGCATTACTCTTAGATGTCCTGCTCAAGGGTATCCTGTTCCGTCGTTTAGGTAAATTAAGTAGTGCTATGCTCGAAAGTCAATCAATGTAACTAAGTTAAGATTTGAATTTTCTAAATTTGTGGAAAATCAGATCCAGCTGGCCAGGTACCCCCAAAATTTCCTAGGTCATCAAAGTCAAGGTCTGATTCTTTTGAGATGAAATCAAATACAACTTTGAGTATTTTATGTGATGCTCAGGCGTTTCCTGCTCCCAGTTTTAGGTCAGTTTTAAGTTTTTCTTTTTAATACTGTAGACATTGTAGAATAAATTTTGTAGAACCAGTTAATGGCGCAAAACCTCGAGTTCCATCAACATCCAAATATGATGTTCTTGCAAGTACAATATCAATGAAAGTAACCATGCATTGCAATGCGCAAGGACATCCACTTCCATTTTTCAGGTAACATTGTCCTGACTTTTTTATCTTTTTATTTTTATTTAAAAAAGTTACTGTCTTGTGTCTTAGAATAAGACTACATTTATACAAAAATTTTACAACAATTCACTGTAAACTCCGGAGAACAGACGCCAAGAATGATAAACACTTACAGGTTACCGAAGAAAAACAATGTGACACCTCACAAATGACGAATTTTATTAATAGATCCTTCAACAATTTTCATAAAGAGAAATGAATTGAGGAAAACCAATGGAATTGTTGTATTTTGAACGAGCCCATTTCTTCCCTCTATATTATGTTTCCCTTAAAACCCTACGGTTCTACACAGTTTACTATTTTTAGTTCCCTATTTTTAAACTTTGGTTCCTTATTCGTGTTCAGCGACCACTATTTATTCTAAAAAATATATATAATATTAGTATTATTTTAATCAAAGAAATTTTGAAATATTTATTATTATTTAACTTCTAATTACGAATCCCAACCATACTTTTTAATAGATTTTGCAATATTTCTGTCTAAATTTTTTTTAAAGGTATGAAGTGAGAGTAGCTACGTAAAACTCTGAGGTTTTTTTTTGCTTCCACATTTGCACTAATTAAATATTTTGATCTGAAAATTGTATTGTCCATTATGCATATTAAAGAACATCTAGTATTGTATATGAAAGGTGACGTTGCAAAATCTATTAAGGTTGATCAATGGTCTCTGAAACTCAAATTATTTGGGTTTTATGAAACCTACAATTATAGCCCAACAGAAACGTATGCGCAGTTCAAATGCGATGAAAAAATTTTTCGTATGTCATCCTCTACAATTTCATTTATATTTTAACCATTTCAATTTCTGTAGTACAATTATGAAAATGCTAGGGTTCAGTAAAAGAATTTGGAATATCATAACGAAATTTAAATCCAAATCATTGCTAACCTTCCGTTGAACTTAAAAGTATAGTTATAATCTTTATATTCCTGATTATCAAGTTTTGTACCATATGCATAAAATGCAATTGCAGAACCCACGGGTAATGTCGCTCCACGTATTGCTGGAGATCGGTATCAAGGAAAGTTAGAGACTGTTTTACTGACAAAAATAGTAGCTTTGGATTGTGAAATTCAAGGGTCACCCGTTCCATTCACAAGGTACGTTGAATAATTTGTGTAATCAGGACAATCACTGGTATTTTATATACAAATTATTATTTGAGCTAGTCACGAAATACTTACATGTTACGTTTCAGAGTACACTAATGAATTTACTTGAAATTTATTAATATGTTATATTTATTGGTATGAAGTTTCAGACAATAAATTTTGTAATAATTGTTACAAAACCATGAGAACAATTCTTACAAAGCAGCTTATAACAATATAATAAAAAAATATTGCAATTATAAATAGAATAATCTTGTGCATATAAAAACCGAATAAAGCAAAATTTATACAGCCTGTACTATTTACAAATCCATATTATAAACACATCATAGGCAACATAAATAACGCATATAAATTTAAATACACACATACTCGTACATATTTACACATGCGCCAAAAGATAAAAATAAATTAGAAGGTAATAAGACCAAAAAAAGAACATAATTAGGTGTCAAGAAACAATAAATAAGTAGAAAGTTTTTTTCTAAAACCGAAAAGACTGTGCACTTGTTATAAAGCAGGGAAGAGAGTTCGATAGTCACTATCGAACTCTCTCTCTCTGCGTCACGCAACAGCAACAATAAAAGAATTTTGATATTGACTATACACCGAGGAATTCTTAGAACATTAGGACTTCTAATCTCCTTGGTAGTAATTTCTTGTCTGAAAGTAAATTTATTAAACAAATACATAGGTTCTTCAGAGTTTAGAATAGAATATGTTAAGCAACCAATATTTAATAAGCGTATATTTTTAACTGTAAGCCATCCCAGTCTTTCCTGATAAGGAGATACATGTTCATCTATTCTTAAATCGAAGACAAATCTAATACATGAATTAAGGAGTTTCTCAAGTTTATAATTGAGTTCCTCAGTAATATTACTATAGACAGCACAGCAATAGTCAAAATGAGGAAGAACCATAGAAGAGACGAGTTGAGTTTTTAACTTAATAGAAACTGCTCTTTTGTTTAGCTTGAGCTGATGCAAGGTTGCATAAACACTTCTACAAATGTGTCCAACTTGTTTATCCCAAGAGAGGATGGGATTAAAAATAACACCTAAATTTTGACAGATTGAACGTTAGGTATTGTAGTATTCTTAATAGAAATTAATGGAAATTCAATTAAATTCAACCTGTTTACATGTCCGGGTGATCCAACTATCATTGCATATGTCTTAGTTAAATTAATCTTAAAGTGATTGGTCTTCGCACAGTCCCAAGTAGCATCAACATCCTTCTTAACCAATGCTATGCTGTAATTTAAATCCTCTATACTAGAATGTCTATATATTTGTAGTTCATCAACGTAAAGCGTATACTTAGAATGCTTAAGAACATTCCTTAACTCATTTGTAAAAAGAAGAAACAATAAAGGACCCAGACAAGAGACAAGATCCCTGAAGCACTCCTGTACCAATATTACCTCAATCAGACATCTCTCCATCAGGACCTATAACCGACTGCATTCTACCAGTAAGATAAGATGCAAACCATTTTAGAACCGAGCAAGATAAGCCAAATGATTTTAATTTTAACTATGTTGTTTGGAATGTGTCAAATTGTTTGGAACAATGTCAAATGCTTTACTGAAGTCAAAAAAACAATTACTGTTACCATCTTATGGTGTATGGCCTGAAGTATATCATCAGTGACCAGGATGTTGCGGAGTCTTGAACTAAAAGACAAATATTTATCCACAAATATTTAGAAAGTGAGCATTAATATCATTAACAGAAAAAGAATGTGGAGAGATATCACATGCACTTGACTCAATAATTCTAAGATACCTCCATTCCCTGCAGAGAATCCTCTGATCAGAAGCACTCTGAAGCCTTATATTTATCTCGAATCAAAATATCACCAGTCATATTACGTACTCTAAAAGTCGAGTTTCTCCTTTGAATAAAATCCATAATATCATCATTCACACAAGGGCATGCTTTTTTCTCTTTGACCCCTGATTATATGTAGGAGCATGCTTATTCAAGGCATCATTAATTACATTATTAAAAAACAATAATTTATCATCGATCAAATTGACCAGAGTATAGTTATACAAATCCGAGGCAGACAAAGTAGTTAAACATTCAGTGTCATTTATACCTTTGAAATTAGGACATGACTTTAAAAGACTCTTTTGAACATTTTGTTTTCATTTATATGAAATATTAATCAATTCATGTTCAGCCACAAAAGGAACATGAGTTTGAGAAAAACGAGTTAATTTGTTCATCTCATCCAATATGCGTAAATCAAACCAAGAAACAGAGTTAGTAGTGTGATGAGTTGCGGCATAAGGCACAATATATAAATTAAATGATTAAAGTATACTGATGTCCCATGCGTTTAAAGTAAAATTTTTATGCTCATATCGCACAACTTTATACAAATACAGCACAAACTTTACGCCTAGAACTCATATATATTCTTTTGTGAAATAAGTATAACTGTTAAGCGTAAGATTTCTCGACGTTTCATTAAATTCCATAGATCTTACTCCAGCGTCGAATCAGTAACTAATTGTGCTTCCGGATCAAAAAACTCGATTAGAGCTTGGATGTACTCTCTAATATCAGCCAAGCAGCTAATTGAGTTTTCTTGACACAGGAGCTCACTTGTTTTTCTATTTTTTTACTTTTCTTAAAAATGAGCTGTTCTTTTGTCATAAGTTAATTTTCTAAAACTTTATACCAATAAAAATATTACTAAGTTTCAAGTAAGTTGGTGCTGGTGCTCCGAAATGTAGAGAATATTTTGCGTTCTCGCATACATGATTATGATTGTGATCCAACTTACAATTTGGTTTTCAAGAAAGTTCCCATTTTCTTAATTTTCTAGAGTATTTTTCACTGCTAAAGTAAATATTCAGTGTAAGAGTATAATTTATTTATTTACATATTAGCGGGCAATGCCGTTTCGCACAAATATACTTAATATAAGAAAGTAGAGCTCGAGAATGACAATAAGCAAAGCATTGACACTTAGATATCTAAATAATTCTAATAAATAAATTATATTTTGTAGACTCCTGACAAATTTGCCAAGAAAAATGCCATAAAGTTCTAAAACATTATGGTATTCGTTAGTCTCTCTACATAGTCTAAATGTTAGAGTTCTCATGATAGTTAGTTCTACAAATGAACGATTTGAACATAGAAGGGTTCCTAGCAGGTTTGAAAGGAACTGAGAATTTTAAAAGTGACAAAATTTGAGGGCAATTGAAAAAACCGTTTATTATTTTTAACAAAAAAAAGTAAACCAGTATATGGAAATCTTGAACTAAGTAATGGAATGCCCAGAATCCTTCTAAGTTCAGAATAGTCGTGACTGAAAAAATCAAAAGACAACACTAATCGTGTCGCAATAAATCGCATACATTTTTTTTCAAGTAAATCAATATTAATGTCCAGATAGGGTGACCATATTAAAGACGCAAATTCAATAATTATTCTGACAAGGGAAAAGTACAAAACCTTTAGAGCAACAATATTTGTGAAACTAGAAGCACTTCTGGTGACCATACCTAAAACCCTATGAGCATTGTTGACAATATTAAAATTGTGAGTTTTGAAATCAAATGTAGAGTCCAGAGTGACATCAAGATCACGGATAGAATAAACCCTAGAAACCGACTCAGTATATAATCAGATCATGAATTAATCATAAAATAATGTATGAAAGTGATTGTTCATTTTTAATAATTGGAAAATTTTTCTCTCATACATTTAGTATAGATTGTGAAAAAAGATACTTCATTTTTACCTTTTTGGCAGAGATTCTTGAGAGAGTTGTGAACAATAATCGGAACAGACAACGTCATTATTTGCCTTGAACCTTGACAGTCCGTTACTATCAGTCCTCAACTACTGCTATTAATATATATGCATATATTTTTTAGTTTTCTTAATAAATAAGAAAAATTTTGTATTTTCGAGGTGCGACGTCACTTAAACTTACCTGTAGGATAAGCTTGTCAAAATATAATGAATGTGGTACCATTAGAAAGGTACTGAAATTATTTTTTGATCCATAGGTTACAGAATACAATTCGACGAAAATTGAGAGAGTTACAGTCGATTACATATCAAATTTCATGAAAATTTTGATGATTTTTAGACACTTGAGTAATTTTTACTACTCTTTTCCACTTCAAGCTGTAAAAAATGTTTATGTTTAAATATTTTCATTGACATTCTATATCATTACGAAAATTTTGAGCCCTTGTGGACCTCGATTGGATTAAAAATGACAATTCTACACTAAATTTAGTGAAAGAAACTACTTTCTTCATTTTTAGTATAACTTAAACATTTGCAGCAAAAAGTAAAAAAAAGGAAATTTAGTTAAGCGCTAAAATTACTAAAATCACTAATCAAGGATTTCTTGAGTCGATGATTTCAAATCCAATTTCAGTTTTAAAAATTTCAAAATGGCGGATCCAATATGGCGGGCAGGTTTTAAAAAATCGATTAAATTACATAGTCTCAAATTCATTACTCGTGGGTTTTCGGGGTCGCTGATTACGAATCCGATGTCAGATTTTGAAAATTGATAATAATGGATTCTTTATGGTGGACGAGTATTTTAAAAATCCATCGAACTCGCACCTATTGAATACACTTCTTTGAATTTTCTAAATCTGACGTCGGATTCGTAATCAGCGTGATGGAGAACCCCCGAGCAACACATTTGAGGATACTAAAAATGAAAATAGTAGTTTTATACACTAAATCTAGTGTAGAATAGTCATTTTATTCTATAACCTATGGATCGAAAGGTAATTGAATTAATTACCTTTCTATGGTACCCTACTCATTATATTTTGACAAGCTAATTATCCTACAGGTAAGTTTAAGTGACGTCACACCTCGAAAATGCAAAATTTTCAGCTACAGCAAAATTGCATGAGGGGAAAGAATTAAAACTGATTTTCTTACTCAAAAAACACCTTCTAATCGAAAAGAAATGTTTTGTTCGATTGGCAAAAAAATGCTTTTAATTTGTAAATCTGTGAAATTCGCCAGATAAACGAAGCGCTCAACTTTCTGCTTGAATGCACGCGGTATCTCCTTATTGCACTTGAATCCTTAATTGCACTCTGTTCTTAAGTCAAATGATTATTTTAATTATTTTGGTATAATTGTAATTGACTTTTTATTATTATTAAATCAACTTTTCGTCCAATTACAGTTTTTTTAAAGTCTAAGAGCTACTTAACGACAGTATTAATCAAACGTTTTAAATAAGGCCTATAATTAGGAAATAATGAAAATGTGAAACAATTATTTAATATTAATATGGAACAGACTTCTTTGATGTTAAGCCTTTATGTCTAAATTTCATAAAAATAAAACTGCCAGATCTGTTAACCTCTGCCAATGTTGTGCCAGATTTGTTGTCTTTATTTCACATACGTATATATCACCATTAAAATGATAGCAATACCCCCGTTAAATATGTGAAAAAATTAATAATGTTGCAAAATTGGTATTGATAAGTGGTATTTTGTCTGAAATATATTTATTTAAATGTCTGTTAGAAATATTATTTTAATTTTTTTCTTTGAGAAATTAAATTAAGTTTTAAGTTATCTATTAGCAACATTAATTTTATCAAAATTGTAAATGTGGTATATAAATATTTTTTATGAACAATTTATCTTTGTAATAGATGGCAATTTTATGACGTATTCTCCCTTTTAGAGCCGGTGGGCTTAAGTCCTCCTCGATTGCCATCTAGATCTAAATTCGATGGAATGGTCAAGGAAGAAGGAGAAACGTTAACGTTATTCGCGGAAGCGCAGGCCATGCCACCTCCTTTTCACAGGTGAGGGACTGCCGCTACCTCAAATTCGCTGTTTTTAAAATTCATTTATATACACAGGTCAACAAAATTTTGAAACAAAAAGCAATCTGTTTTCCCATACATTTTTAATATTCTGTATTCAAATTTAAGATCAGCATTAAAAATAAAACAAATTAAATTATGAAATATCCATTTTTAATTATTCTTTTGATTACCTATGTTATAATTAGAAATTTGCAATCAAAATTGCGAAATTCAAAATAGTTGACAGGCTATTTTTAAGACCACATTGTGGCTTCATTCAATCTCTGGTAACGACTATTTTTAAGACTCTTTTATCACACTAATTTTAAATATACGAATACTACTTTTTGTTACATCTTAAAATTAGTTCGTTTGTAAACTCAATTCAAGAATTTTTGTGTAGTATACGATACCATTTCGTAAAATTAAAATAAAATTTTTGGTAAGCCACACAAAAATAGCCATTTTTTTACCATTTAACCAAATATTACAGAAAATCCTACCGTGATGGTCTATTTTGAGGTCAGATTCGGATTCTGTGTCAAAAATATGTAAGAATCACCTCCCTTTTTTGTAACAGACATGAACAAAATTTTGCAGGCCTGTGTAGTTATTCTCTTCATCGTTAGGAAATTATATTTTTCTGTAACTGTTTCTATATCAATATTTTAAGGTCTTAATAGTTTCACTGATCTTTTGAGACTAAGAATTTAAAAGATTTCAAAGATGAAATACTTAAATGGTGCTTTATTTTTTAAGAAAAGTTTATCTAACCATACTATTATTTCTTTTTAATACAATTGATCAAAGAAAAATAAATTATATTTCCTTACAGAATTTAAATATTTAGGATATCCTATGGGTCTCCTATGAATAACCATCGGTCCTAGAACGTAAAAAAAACATAAAATTACATTATAAAAACTTATGCAATAAAGACCTTATTGCAGAATAATACAACGGAAAATTACTAGAATTTCTCATAGAACTTTTACAAACCTAAATATCTTTGTGATTCCTATTTTTTTCCTAAAATGGTTTCATATACTTGAGGTGATCTCTTAAGAGCTAAAAAATTTACTGATCTAGGGACAATTAATTTTATTACTTATTAGTTTATATAAAAAAAGTAAATCAACATAAAAGAATCATAATGTTATTGTTATAATATTGATATGCGATCTAAAGTTATCGTATCCGTTTGTTTAGCAGTAAATCTAAAAAATCAACTTTGTATTCTTTGAAATCTAGCCATACATATCTGATTATGAGGCTACTAAATAAGAAATAACTGACAGAAATTCAATCCTGACTCTTATGAAACAAAAAACAGCGTTTTTAAAGTTATTTAATTGTAAAAACGAGATACATTTTTCAGGCAACGATATAAACAGTGTTTGGTAGATTACAAATTAACAAAGTAATTTAATTAATTTTGATAATTTTAGATAACGTTTTTAAAGATAAGATATTGTGTAATCTTAAATACTAAATCAGGGCTACATTCCAAAAAGTGACCAGGTTAATGATGAGTAAGTTTACAATCGGTGCTGCTGTCGAAGGGTCCCATACCAAACTTAGAAGATCAAAATCTACTGAGGTCCTTTTCTTGTTATTTATATCATATTCAGAATTTAGTTGTTCTTCGTAATGTTTTTGATTCTTATGTGTAATCATTATTCGTATTTATTGATGTCGGATCATATTCTGCATTTTTTCTCCAATTATTATATTAGTGTTTGAGTTAGGCAAGGATTTAAAGTTTCTGTTTGATGAGTCAAATTGTGTGTTATAAGACCTACAGATGCTATCCAATAAGTTATCAATTCTATTATCAGGGCTTGAACTAAAAATACCTTTTTGACCAAGGATGATGATTGCTTCTTCTCTTGAACGATTGGTAATGTAGCGTTCTCTCCTAATTTTAAGTTTAAATCTGCAAACCAAGCGGGAACTCGACGAAGATTTATGGTTCGCAGCGCAATTGATGCAATAATTATTATATCTTGTGCTCTCACAGCCATCCTTCTCATGTTTTTCTCCGCAATGTTTACAAGTAAAGTGTGTTGCTCTACATTAAGCAGTGACGTGTCCGAAGACTTGACATTTGAGCATCTTTTGGAAGGAGATTAATATAGGTATTATAGTATGGGCTACCTGATAAATAAAAACCAATTTGGGATCTGAAATTTAAGTCTATAATATTCATTGAAATATTATACTACCTTTTTGTAATCTCCTTTTTGATGAAATCAAGATACCCTTTGATTCTCCATTTATATAGCTGATCACTTCAGAAACAGGATAAGTTGGATCAACTCTAATAAATCATTTTTTGCAGAATGTGGACTCCGATAAAAATACTTTATAGCCCAAATTATAAAGTTCTTCCGATGATAGTGCGGCATTTGCGTCTTCAATTCAATCGTAAAGAATTTTAATCCGGTTTTGTCTACTAACGTGAATTTTTCTATCACCAATATTATAATTGGACATCATTTTTCCAATGGCTATCCGGTCCATTCTATCCAGATTTCTGCCAGGGTTGTTGATTCCATTAGTACTAAAAAGGGTGGATTGAACAAGTTATCATAGGTGAAGTTGTCTGGAACGTAATCTGTCTCAGAATGCCAATAGTTGTTATTTGGCTGGATATTACTTGCGTTCTGTTGCCCAAAAGGTTTTGTAGCTGTTGATGATTCTTGGACAAAAATTCAGTTTGTCCATCCATGGTTCGAGCCATTCCTGAATATGGTCTTGAAGTTGAGGAACTAGATGACATATTAGGTGGGCCTCCTATAGTTGGGCATAAATATCGGCTTTGGTAATCTTTAGAAAGTCCAGTGATAGTGCTTTTGAATTTTTTCTTGTCTGTCTTATTCCCGGGAGGATCCGTAGGAGGGCCGCTCGATGTGGAAGAGTGTGAAGTATCACGGAGTCTTTTGTTACCTTCTTCGCCGGATGATTGTGTGAATAACATTGTAGGTGTGCTGCGTTCTATACTAGAAGACAAAAGTTTGGTTATTTTAATAAGTCTATCAAAATAATTCCTATTACTGGATTGGGATTTCTGTGAATTATTACAATTGTATCCTGGAGGTTGAGAAGAACGAGAGTTACATGGGCGAGGAGATCTAATAAATACATATTTTTATGTATTTTTTACCAATGTGGGATTTGTGGTTAAATTAATATTTATAATAATTGTAAATGTTCTTTAAAAGGGCAGAAGGCATCCCAACAAAATGCGTGTTCAAAGATTCAATAATTTTAATGAAATTAAAAAACTTGGAAGAGCCCCTATCAGTGAAAGCAAAAAATCAGTAAGTAGCCTCGATTTAACCAAATTAGAATAGGTTTAATAGATGCATACATTAACGATCAATGGTTATTAAACAGTATAGTGCATTATAATATGAAATTGTTAATTTCTAAAAAAACGAATGTTGAGGCTAGAGTAACCCTGTAGTGTATTATTTGTTTGTTTTGATAATTAATCAATGAGTGCACTCAACAATATAGTATTAATGTTCAATTATAAAAATACACTCAATCAACAGAGACAAATATTTCCAAATTCAAAGCAATGTGAATTCTAATATCGGTTAAATATCGATTTAGTATTTTAATGTATTTTAATAATTATTTATTATGCTAATTTCAAAAGCAATTGCAATTACACAGGCATTGGTACAGGCTAAGAGCAAGCATAATTAGAAACAAAGAGTAAAGCAGAATATTAAAAAAAAAGATTTAAAAATAGAAAAGAATAATCATAATTTCACGTCTTGCACAGTTCCCTCATTCTATGCAACTTTCACTAATTTCACAATCACGCAATGAAAGTTATAATAAGAACAAATTTTGAAGTCATTGTGCACTCGTGTGTGTGTCAAGGAAGCAATCAATAGCACTAAATGCTCGCACAATGCTAACATTTTGCCTTCATTCGTGCGACTCGCAACTTCTATCTTAAATTAACCGCAAATATAATGAAATTTTCACTCAAAATTTTTTTTTATTAAAACAATCTTTCTCGAATTCTATATGAAAAATAAGTAAATACGTATTTTTTTATTTGTTCAAAATTACGGAAGTTACAATTTTTTTAAATTTAACGTCTTCAGAAGGAAATGACTTTTGGAACAGTTTTTACTCTGTTATACAAAAAGATAAAAATAAAATAAATTGAAATTCTGTCTAAAAAGTGACTTCTCTCAAAATCGAAATAATCGATATTTTTCTTTCATTACAATCACTAATAAATAAATAAATAAATAAATAAATGTTTCCCACTTATGCTAAAGTGGTGTTCTTTAGGAATAAAATTATATTTAAAATCATGTTAGTTGCTACACAGATTTTTTTTTACTTTTACACTTGTTAAAATATTAACCTTCAAGAACAAAACAAAAGCCTTACTAATGAAATGAAGTTTTAAAGTGGTTTAATTTCTCAATTTCCTTCACTAAACTCTGTACAACAACTGACATAATTTTAAATATAATTTTATCCCTATAGAACACCACTTTGGCATAAGTTGGAAAAATTTCTTTATTTTTCAGTGACTGTAATGAAAGAGAAAAATCGAAAATCGATTACTTCGGTTTTTAGAAAAGTTACTTTTTAAAAGGAACTAGCTAAATAAACGCGCGCAAGCGCGCGTGAAAATTTTTCTGTTTTTCAGCATCTGATATTTAAAAAGAAATTACAATTGGGAGCAAAGTCAAAGTTTATTTTTTACAGTCATTTCTATATGAACGTTGTATTATGCTTACATAATATATAAATTGTTTAATTAAATTTTAATGCAATCAATAAATCAATATATACATATTTTATAGGTATATGTAAGAGAATCCATATATTAAAAATAATGTAATTATTTTAAGAACAAAAGACATTTTTTTGTAAATGTGTTAATTTTTAAAACTAATCTAAATATTTTTTTGCAAAATGAAGAACAGAACGTAATTTTTTTTAATCATTTATGAATTTCTTAAATAGATTGAAAGAATTTTATTCTTTTCTAATTTTTGATGAAGTTCCAGGATCAATTTCTTCATTACTCTTTCTTTTAATACTTTTATTGCCGTTTACCAATATATTCATGTTCATTTTATGACCATCCATTTTTTTAATATTGTCTTGATTTTTTACTTGAAGAATGTATTTTCCACCTAGAAAGAACAAAATTAAGTATTATTTTATAATGATCCAAAATTATAATAAATAAAAGATCAAATTAAAATTCAATTGCGAATTTCGAAAAGGGCTCAACTCCGATTTTTTTCAAATTTCACTTTTTTGTTTTTTTGCATTATTGTATGTTCATTGACGTTTTCTTGAAAGGAAAATTTCATCTGAGGTACTTTTAACGGAGAAAAATGTATTAAACTGTATTTTCCTTTGACTTTTAACCTAAGCTTGTTTGTTTTCTAACCTATTGCTGAATTGTTTTTGAGCTCCAAAAAGTTATTACATTTTAAAATTAAATAAAAAAATAATTGAATTGATTCTCGATAGTAAAATATTTAATTAATATATTTTTATGATTAAAATGATTGAATTTTTTTCATGAATTTCGAAAAGGGCTTAACTCTTAAAATTATATAATATCAATTTTCTCCAACCCACTTTAATTTAAGACAATTATTTTATCATTTTCTCATACAAAATAGCATCTAATTAATATAAAAATACTGCTCTTTTAATTAAAGCTTTTTGAAATAAAACACTTTTTGTCTCTCCTGTAAAATTTAAAAAAAACCGAGTTAAGCCCTTTGCGAAATTCGTAATTCTATTGTAATATTCAATTTTATTATTCAAATAATAATTTTTACTATTACTAAGTATAAAAAGAAAAAACTTAAAAAAGTAGACGATATTTTGCAAAATTGGTCAAAATTGTTTTTTGCGTCACATTTCTACTTAATTAAAAAAGAAATTTTCTGAGTTTTAATTGTTTTAACTAGTTGAAATTTTAACTTGGAACATTTTACGTAAAACACATATTTTTATTTAATATTATTAGCAAATAGATAATATAATTCCAGAAGTAATAATATCATTACTGGATTAGTTCCATATCGGCTTTAAATGATGCCCAAAATCTTTTTCATGTCTGAAGAAAATATATTTTTGAGTTTTAATATACACTTACTTGCAAGTGTGAGGTACCCTTTCATGGATACTGGATCTCCTTTTTTAAGGAGGTTCTATCGCTTGACGCAGCTAGTCAAAACAGTGACAAAATATTTAATGATTTGACTCACTTGGTTTGGCAACGCCGAATTATTTCTAACCTGTGATGAAAATCATCATTTAAATTTCGCGCTCAAATTTAATGTGTATAGTGCATGCAACGTTGATAAACGTTATAAGTGTTGTTTATATTATCAGATGAAACGTCAATTTCGTTTACAAATTGATTTATTGTAAATCTCACAGGTACCTATTGACAATTGTTTTTACAGATATATAATTATTGCATATCGGTTTGGTATTTAAAAAATTTAGAACAATATCTGTTCATTTAATACTTTGCAGTATGTAAATATATATGACAAATTACTCAATTCCCATAAGACTCAATGTTAAATATTGAAAACCAAAAATGTTTATAACTTTTTTCATAGGTACCTAGAGGTCACAAAAATTTAACTACGCCTTTATATTAACTTTATCTAGCTGCTCATCAAGTTTTATTAAAATCTGTTCATTAAATCAATTATCGATAGAACCTCCTTAAACTCACTTAAATCATTAAAATTCTGAAGTTTTACATCAAATTTATATTCCCCGTCAGTGATAGCACATAATCCATAGTATGATCCTCTTTTTGGAAATGCTGTTTTTATAAAACCATGAGTTTTGGTATTTTACATTTTCTCAATTCGCGCTGTATGAAAGTGACACCGTCATATTTCCAACAATATAGCTTGTAAGGTATGATGACGTAATTTTTGTAAGGTACAGTGGAGGATCATTCTTTTGCACGAGTTTCTATTGTCTTTGCATTTTTTGTGTACTAATGTATACAAAAAATGCAAAAATAATTGAAACTCGTGCCTCTTGTGCTCAACCGCAACAATTTACGAATATGTGACACTTGGGATCCAGAAGTTTATGCTAGTTGCGTTAAAACATTCACCAGCTACTTCACATGTCCAAATTGTAACCATAACTTAAGTGAAACTTTTTTTTCTATAAATTAAAATCATCAGTTTTTTCTCTTTTTGTTACTTTTCATCATTTCTAGTAGTTTTAATAAATGATTTTAGCATCTACACATAATATTTTAGATGAATAACCAATCCGTCACAATACCTTACAACTTTCGTAAATATTAAAAATCAATGTTTTGTGCCTAGAGCTGTAAAATTTCACTGCATTTAAATTTTAACAACCGCTTCTGACAGAAATATGCTTAATAGATGTCAGCAACTGCCTGCTTTTGAAATTTTGAAAAATATTGATTTTTGAGAGAAAGATGCAAAAAACATACCTTACACTCCCTTATATTATTTTTTATCTTTTGGTAAAACAGAGTAAAAAGTGTACCAAAAGTAATTTGCTTCTGAAGACGTTAAATTAAAAAAATCATAACATCCGTAATTTTGAACAAATAAAAAAATAAAAAAAACAAGTATTCACTTAATTTTCATATATAATTCAAAAAAACATTTTTTTATAAAAAAAAATTTTTTGTGAAAATTTCACAGAGAATGCCCCAATGCTTTTTTTAATGGATTATACACCCGTTTTAAGCTTATTTTATCTGTACAAGTAAACATACATCCGTATGAATGTTCTTTACAATTTTATACTACATATATTATAGCTAAATGTTGCGTGTACAGAATGATTTGAAATTTTGATTACTCCTACACGGAAAAAATTTTGGGTGACGAGCCGCTCCAAGTAGACCGAAAATTTACGAATGCGATACGACTTTAGTTTGGAGGAGCTGCATTTCCAACTCGGGCGTGCTGAGCGCCCAAGATGCGGCTATTGCAGTCTCAAGGTTTTGAGTCTCAAATTTTGGGTGTTCAGCGCCACCGACATGGGAACGTAGATTTCCCGAATTGAGAACGCAGCACATCCAAACTATAGTTCCTCTACTTTCCGACGATTGGGATTGCACGGTACTCAACATTTTTTCAGTTTTTTTTTTTTTCATTTGCTAGGACCACGCGTCTATTGGGTTTTCTCGACAGAGGAGAGGGAGTCTGTAGAAAATTTCGGAACCCTATTGGTGAGATTCTTGCGTCAGTAGCCAATTTTATGCCCCCCCTAGCGGCTAAACTATTTGACCTAGAGTTCAAATTTGGTACAGATATGTATTTTCACACGTAGATTACAGAAAAAAAATAACGAATGTGATTGGAGGTGATGGTCATAGAGTTGTCAAGGAATTTGTATGATTTTTTGCCAAGAATGCATAAAAAGTGATCTTGCCCCCCTTAACTTTTAAACTATTTAACATGCAATGCTAAAATTTGGCATATTGGTGTATTTTAACGCGAATATTACAGAAAAAATATAGAGAACTTGCATGTAATAATGGCCATAGCGTTGTCAAGGAAAAGCTAAAAATTGTTATAAAAATCGTTTTTTCCCCTAACTTCTACAAAATATATGCTTCACAAAAAGATTTACAACTTATTAGTATGACTTTTATACAAAGAATTTATAATACAATTGAGGCCTTGGATCCAATAACTCGCCCGACGCTCGGAGACACGCGCTAATACCAGTCGGGTAGCAGTGAGTGGCCCAGAGGCGCTCACTGCTCACTGACTGGCAGTTGCGCGTTCCTCCGAGCGTCGGGCGAGTTATTGGATCCAAGGCCTCAATTTTATGTTGAAACAGTGATGAAAGGTTTTATATTTTTTTGTTAATTTAAGGTTTTTTACTAATATTCTTCGCTTACTTTGAGTGAAATTCTCTTTTTGTCTTGAAATTGAATAATCAATTAATGGAAAATAAGATTTGCCATCTGAATTAGTGCATCAAGTAAATTTATTAATCCTCAAAGTCAAAGTGTTTATTCAATAAAAATGTTGAAACATTACTGCCGTCCTTTTTAAAAAGACACTATCTACATTTTAGCTCAATCGGAGATATTGAAGGAAACGCGTTTGCATCTGGATCTCTTAATAAAATTAAAAATTTTGTAAACAAACTTATGTTCTTGACTAATTCGGACACGCTCTTTTCATTGGTGCAAAAAAAAATTATTAATATTAATTATTTATTAATAAAACTGTAGATAGTGCACATTTTTTATCCAAAAATTATGGAGAATACATGAAAAGTGCACTATGTGGTAGATAGTACCTACGTTTAAAATTGCTTTGTCCGTCCACTTTCCTGTTTAAAGCGTCACTATCTACATTATTTTCTAACACAATCCTTTATTTCTGTTATATTTTTATTATTATTTTATATTTTATTTTATTTATAATTATATTTTTTAATTTTGAAAATACCGAACGAAAAATGAGGGGCTGATAGGAAAAATGGTTTATAATAATAATAATGGAAGCAAAAGTAGAATAAGTGACTTGAGAGCAAAAACGGGTGAAAATGATTATGTAATTTCATGATAAATTAATTATATTAATGCTTAAAAAATATTGTCAATAATAAAAAAACTTATTTTATTTGAATTAATATTTTGTAATTATTATAATTAATTTATCAAGAAATTACACAATCATTTTAATCTGTTTTTGCTTCTAACTCACTTATTCTACTTTTGCTCTCGTTATTATTTTAAACCATTTTTACTATCAGCCCCTCAATACATAAATTTTACTTACCATTATTATAACTTTATTTTATTTGATTATTATGTTCTGCATTAAATTTTTATTAAATTAAATGTTAACTTTACAAAAAAATAATTAAAATTGTTTTTTAATTTGCATTAAATATATGTGTTAATACAAAATAAAAGCTTTATTTGTAAATTATTTTATTATTTTTATTTTATTTTCATAATAAAACTTGTAGATAGTGCTCTCTCCGGGAGAAAGTTAACCAAAGTTCGAGAAAAATATGTACGAAAAACGTCACTATGTACATAGTTCTCTACTTTTGTGACTTTTGAGACCAGTTTACTGACTAACCTATGTACATAGTGCTCGTGAATCAGGATTTCAGTGGTCAAGTGGGTTGAAAATCCTGAAAATTTTGTAGATAGGTCGTCTCCTTCTGCAGATAGTGACACTTTAAAAAATATTTCTCAAAAATCTCTGTAGATAGTTTAATTGATCGCTAATTATCTTCTAATCTAATTAAAATTTTCAATTACGAATACGACTATTAGATTCGTCTTTTCAATACGAATTCAACGGTATAAAAAACTCATTTTTCATAAAATATGTAGATAGTGCCTTTTTTAAACTAGACGGCAGATTAAAATTTAATTTAATTTAACTACTGTGATTTAATTACATAAACAGTTTGACTTAAAGGATTGATAAATTTGGTTTACGTAAACAACATACTTACAGATGCCATAACCTGCCCATTTATACCGTCCTTTACATCTCGCTTCCACAGAATGTCATCTTTAAGAAAATGCTTTTCGCATACGACCTGACCAGTTCTAATTAAAAATTTTTTTCTTAAAATCGCCTTTTGCCACTTTTCTACATCATCTTTATTCCCAGGAACTGGAAAAAATGTATTTTCTCTGCCTTTCCTTGATATTTATAACCCGATTTACAATTAGGAGCAACGCAAACACGTCCATGATATTTTGCCATTGTTCTATACTAGAACTAGATTTTCACGAATTAAACACTATTAAGATACTCTTTTTTAAATGAATCATTTGATTATAATTTATAACGTTTATAACGTGTTTTTCAAAGAAAGTATGTTCACACTCGAATGTAAACATAAAGGCCTAAGCACAATAGGTTCGCAAACGCAAAGCATGAGCTACAAAAGGACAGAGATATATTTGTGTCCTTGTCTATCTCATGCGTCTCGTTCGCGAACGACTTTCGCGAACCTATTGTGCGTTGGACTTGACGCGTGCTGCGCACAGTGCCATCTTGCGGCCACTTTTAGCATACAGAAACGCAAACCACTAAGGTTGCGATCCCATGTGGGCAGAATACGTCGATCGAAAGCAGAAAATCATGAGAGTGAAAAGAACAAAAATATGTACCTATCTCTTTTGCACTCATGATTTTCTGCTTTCGGTTGACGTATTCTAAATTAAGTAAAAATTATTGAGGAACTGTTTAAATATATAAGAAATAAAAACAGTTTTATATGATTTCGATATGAAATGATATTAGGAGTTCGTTTACGCTTTATTTTTTATAACTGCTTTTTATATTACTTATTTTTAATGGGATATAAAGTAGTATTTAGTTATTTAACTGCAATTTTTAATGAATTTCTTTTTTTTTCTTTACTAGCTGTTTTCCTCTACTTGCATGTGCTTTTTGCATGAATTTTAATTATTATGCACGTCAAAATTCGTTACTAATACTGGACATATAATTACAGGTAAGATTATTATTTCATTACTTAGTCGTAATTTCTATGAATTTTATAAAATACTTTATTTATAAGAGTTTAATTATGTCTGTTAGAACTGATTGGATAATAAAAAGATAACTTGATTTACCTTTACTATGTAATTTTCTAAATCTTACAAATTTTTATGCTATATATTCTCGTTCCCCGACGAATTTCCTAATCTTAGATTCCTAAACGTATTTTCCTAACAACTACTTTTCCTAATAGTTAATTTTTCCTAAAACTATTTTCCTAAATCATTTTTCCGAACTCAATTTTCCTAAAGTCTTTTTTTACTAAAGTCTTTTTTTTCGAACAATATCATTTTTCCTAATATATATTTTTTATGACGATATGCGATCTGCAATTGTTTTTTCAATAGCAACAAATATAAATGTCAAAAGTTCCAAAATTTTGAATGTAAATTAATATTTCGAGTCTAAATTAAAAGTATAATTTATAAATAAAATAAAAAAATTTATATTTTAAACAAAAACAATGGAGATTGGTATGAAAAAAAATATGGATAGAACGAAGTTTATAAACCAGACGCAGTTCTGAAATATCTAGAAAATTTGTCACATACAATTGTTCTCTAAATTTTAGTAATTAATTTTAAATTATTTCCACTTTATTTTTAAATTAAAATTTTTAGGAAATTAGGAAAATTTAATAACTTTAGGAATTTTCGCTTAGGAAAATTGTTTTAGGAATTTGAAATTTAGGAAATTCGTTTTTAGGAATCGTTGAAATTAGGAATCTACGATTAGGAAAATCGGTAGGGAATCATATATTCTAAGCGTCAAAATTACGCAGGCCTATAGGATTTAAGCGAATTTCAGAAGTAAAAACCGGACAATAATTTTCAGATGTTTTTTAACATTTTGAATTTGAATCTGACATCAGAATTGACACAGTTAAGAGAAAAATTTGTTTTCTAACAGTTTGTAAATTCATCCTCTGAAAAGGATGATTTTTAAAACTTGCTAAAAACTTTATTTAGCTCTGAGATATCGCTGTTAAAATTTTTTGAAACTTGTTTAGAAGGTTTTACAATTTTTAAGAGAAAGCTATGTAAGTTTGAATATTTTCTGTTTCATATATGTATCGTTTAACAAATCAAATAAACTGTATCTCTGTCAAAACATTGATTTTTTCCAAAGTATTAAAAAGAAATAAGTTTATTCAACTTGGGGTGAACGATATAAATGAATAAATTTTAACCTAGATGTAGTTAAGAATTTAATATAACGATATAAAATAGAATAGAATTCTCTTCATAAATACTCATGCTTACATTTTATGGCTTACAGTAATTAATAAGCTTATTTAATAAAGTCCAAAAGATACCTTATATCCTAGAGGCATCCTTCGGACATAGGATGTCTTTCCATTTTGGCGGTCAGATTCCAATTCTATAATATTCAAATCTTCCTTTTTGTAACAGAAAATATTGAAATTTTGCAGGCCTGTGTAATTTATCCTAAATATTACATAAATTTATTCTACAAATGTTTATTTTTTAATCGCAATAATTTAATGTGCAATATTTAACTAATTATTATCATCATTTTTGACCTCATCTGCACATTCTACGACAAGAAATTAGTCTAGGATGGCTATACAAAAATTAACCAAACGCTTATATTTTACTCAAGATCGCGATCACGCAGCATATGTCACTTGCATTGTTAATTACAGTCAGGTCTCGCAAAGTGTTGTCGTTCGAGACCCGACAAGTGTCACTTTCCCCCCTTTTTTACCCTCCTCAATGCGAAAAATCGACTTCGCCAAACCGGTTTGCAACATAAACCAATGAAATGACCACTTTCACTAAAGGGGCGTGGCTTTGGCCACTGACATTTACTGAAACAGACCGTCCCAAAAAATTCCCAGTGACGACACTTAGCATGACCTGACTGTATATTTATTAGTATTCTTAATAATTAATTTTACTTATACACTCGTCTATTGCTTAATTATAGATTCTTATTTTTATTAAGTTACACTATTTTTGGACATTTTTTGCCCCCCTCACAAATTGTTTGATTCCCCCCACCCCCTTAAAGTGGGACGTAATATTTGTATGGCCCCTAATACACGTTTTTAATCTTTGGAGTACTGGTTGGGCTTCATGTAATAAAGACCCCAATGTCTCCATGGTTAACTTCCCTATCTTTTATGAAACGGAGGATGAGTTGGAACACACAACTAAATATATGCGGGATTCAATTATCTGCTTCCATGAAAGAAACTGCAAAGCGAAAAAATTGGACTATAGCAAGGGTAATAAGTAGTGAAACCCTTATTGGGAAGGACTTAGGTAAACAGTAAGAAAACTTTACAATAAAGTCAAGAAACGTAAGAATCAGCCAGCGTGGGATGCATATTATGTTGCTCGTAATCCTTATATGTAGGTGGTAGAGAAGGCACGAGGTATCAGTTGGAAAAGTTTTTGCGAGGGAATGGAAAGAGTACTAGAATAAAGGACATACACGGGAGTCCTGGAAAAGGACGAGGTAATCCCTAAAGACCACAAGCAAAATTATCTTGCAGGGCAGCGAGAAAGTGAGGCGTGCCCGAGCCGCTAAGTAAGTGGATCGATAGCATGCTGTAAGAAGGGCCCTAGAAGTCTTAAAAGATTGCACACAGCGAGAGTCAACTCAACTTATGACAGTAAAAGAGAAACTAGACCAACTTCAATCAATGGTTTTTAGAGGCACTACGGGAACTAGAAGAAGTTTTTTTCACTTGAAGACGAAGTATGGTATACAGAAAGCTTTAATATGGACTGTGGATTAGTACTTCTGTGGATAGTCAGGCGGCGATAAGGTGTCTGAATAAATCTCTTAATAGAATCGACACTCGTCTGGAAATGCCGTAGCATACTAAATGAGTTGGGTTCAGTAAATATACTTTTATCGATCTGGGTACCGGGTCACTCAGGGATTAACGGAAATGAAAAGAGCCATTGAAAGATGTGGTCAAAGGGAACATGAAACATATTGGGCAGGAATTGAGGCATGAAGACTATCGGAGTCTCTGTTGGGACTAGTACTCAACAGTAAATGAGCGAGCGATCTCCTGAAACGCGATAAAATTAGAATTAGAACCTATTAGTTAATTAGAAAACACGAGTACATTTATAGTCACTTCTCAGAAATCGATTAATATCTTTTAAGCTTTGACTTTGACGTCTTACTGATTATTTTTAGAGAAATAGACACTTCCCTTAAAGATAGACTTGCGTTTACTTACATACACAATAAAAGATAATTTGACAATGGTCCAAATGTAGATCACAGTTGCTCCAGCGGTGGATCACTCACAAAAATTTTACTAAAAAACATTATATATCAAATTTACGAGAAAGATACGTTTCACGCCTTTTATTAGGCTTTACAGACTAATTTTCAAATTCACTTTCCGTTCTATAATGGATAAAAGGATAAAATCCTTTGTATTTTTACATATACAATGTGACTAAATACCAATTAATCTTATTTAAACCCTTTCATGCCCAATTTTTTTAAACTGACGTAAATTTCATCATTTCTGAGTCGCTGATTACGAATCCAAGGTCATTTTTAAAAATACAAAATATCGGATCCAGTATTAGCGACCTCGAAAACCAGAATGTAGTCATTTTAAACAGTTTATCTGGACTTTTAAAATTTTTCCTCCGCAATATTGGATCCGCTATTTTGTATTTTTATAAACTGATTTTGAATTCATAATCAGCAACCCAGAAACCCCCTAAGTAGTTATTTTTATGACCTAAGCTAAACATTATCTCTTGATGAGTGAAACATTAAAATGCTTTCCTCAAACAGCATGTTTTTTTTCATCACTTTTTCTTGATGCCCAATGGATTTCGACGATTTCGACCAAGAATGCAACATTTCATCCTGCGACAAATTTGACTTATTTTACTTAAGGGCATCCGGGAAAAATCGAGCCCAAAAAGTGTTTTCCCGCGTGTCGTCTCACTCCTAAATAATTAGAGATATTTAGTTCGGATTTATCATGATTATTAGGGGAATTCATGATGATAAAGAATATTCTCGAAATTTGCAAGTAATTTTTGAAATAAATATTGAAAAACGAAATTACAAAAGTTGGATTTTTGGCGAAAGTGAGAGACAATATGGCGGCGAGCACACAGACAAGTGGATCTATGTGTCAGTGGTCAAGGAGGTGGCGCCAATTCTCGGAAGTGGTCGCGACTCGAACTGAGGAAATGTATTAACCTCAAATTACTCCACTTTCAATCGTTAATAAAATAATTTCCTCGCAAAATTATTGCAAAAACGGAGAGGGCCGCTCCTCGGAAAGTCTTCCTCTATCACCCCTCCAAATATGAACCCGAAATATTTTATCCTCTCAAAATGAGACGTCTATACTGAACCGTGAAAAACCCCTTTTTTCCGTATATTTAAACAATTTTTTTCAATAATTATTTATCAAAATTTCTCTAAATTCCGAGAGGACCGCTGGTCCCAGAGCATTTCTCTATATTTACCAAAATATCCCGACTCAAAATATTCTTTTCTTTTCAAATGAGACGTCTATCACGAAACCAGTATTATTTCCCGGATGCCCTTAAGGGGTTATATACAGTCACAATTTTCAAAAAATCGATTTTTTTTGCATTTTCTGAAAGCTGTAACAGGAGTAAAAGACTCAATATATGGTCCTTGAATAGATGATTCAATGTAAGTTTAAAAAAAATTTTAACTCAATGTAAACTGTTTGTGAAACTTTAAACTCGCTTTTATCAAAACTATGTTTTTCAAGTCGGTGAACACGATTTCTCAAAAACCGCTGAACCGATTTAGTTTTAATTTTCACACAAGCTCAACAACTACTTTTTGCTGTCCTTGATCGAAGGTTTTTTAAATAAAATTATAATTTTAATCAATATTTGAAGACGATTTTTTTTCCATAAAAATTAACTTTTTTTGGCTGACATTTTGTCAAAAAGTGATATTTTTTTAATTCCTTCGATCAAAGACTACATTTTTTCATACACTAACAGTATCAATTTAACTTTTTGATCTCAGATGATTCTATCAATTGTTATCTTGTACACCGCGGGACACATTTTTTTCGAGGATCTTTGAGAGATAAGCTACAGAGGCCAAAAAAATAATATTTTTACAAATGAAATATTTTTTTTAACTTTAAAAGATATAAAACATTATAGGAAAACTTTCGCTTTAATAAATAAATATTCCTTTTAAAAAAAAAATCCCGAAAAACTGCATTTTTCCGACCGTCTGACTGTATATAACCCCTTAATTGAAAATACAAATAAATTATACTAATTTTTATTTTATATAAAATTTATTTGTTGTTAAACAATATTTTATTAAAAACTTGCCGTACGAGGTTTAAAAAAGATAATATTGGCGGTAGAATTTGAATGAATAAAATCAGTTAAAGTCACACTGCACTGTTAAAAATTTCGGGAATTTTTCCAAACTTTTGCATGGGAATTTTCCTAAAACGTGTTTAGAAAAAATGTTTTCCCAAAAAAATGGTAATTTTCCTGAGTGTTTGGAAATTTTTAGATACGAATTGAAATTTTTCTAAATTTTGTTGGGAAGGGGATTTTTCTAATCGTTTGAGGGAATATTTATAAATTTTTAGGAATTTTTCCAAATTGTTGGGAACTTTTCTACTTTATTACATGCACTGTAATGTAATTACAATGCAATTAATTAATTAACCCTTTGCGGCATGCATAACATTATAACATTAATTTAAAAATCACAAAAGCTTATAAGGGTTTTCAGGGTCGCTGATTACGAATCTGGAGTCCGTTTTCCAAAATTCAAGATGGCGGATGCAATATGGCGGACAAATTTTTTTAGAATTGATCGAAATCGCTTAAAAATCGTTACTCGGGGGTTTTCAGGGTCGCTGTTCACGAATCTGAAGTCCGTTTTCCAAAATTCAAGATGGCGGATCCAATATGGCGGACGAATTTTTTTAGAATTGATCGAAATCGCTTAAAAATAGTTACTCGGTGGTTTTCGGGGTCGCTGATCACGAATCTGAAGTCCCTTTCCCAAAATTCAAAATGGCAAACCAATATGGCGGACATATTTTTTAAAAAGTGATTTGATTTGCTTGAAAATAGTTACTCGGGGGTTTTCGGGGTCGCTGTTCACGAATCTGAAGTCCGTTTTCCAAAATTCAAGATGGCGGATCCAATATGGCGGACGAATTTTTTTATAATTGATCGAAATCGCTTGAAAATAGTTACTCGGGGGTTTTCAGGGTCGCTGATTACTAATCTGAAATTACTTTCAATAAATAAACGTTAAATTATTGAATAATTGTACCGTCGGCATTTGCGTTACCTGATGTACACCGCGGGGAGGTTGCACGATCGGGATTTGTACATCGTTTAGCCCTGAAAAGGGCAGTTTGGTAAATACTGTTCAAAACTTTATAATAATCAAATTGAGCTGTTTATTTCCTTCTTGCTTTGAACAAGTGAATTTTTTTTCAGCAGTGGTAAGCAGCGAAGCAATTTCTTGTGGGAAACAGGAAAAGTGGTACATTGCAAGTTTTACACATCCATGATGTTCGCTTTTGGTCGGCTTTAGTACTGCAATGAGCGCAGCGTCTAGGTGAAGCGATAATTTTAGGCATATGAGCTGATTGACTTTTTCTTTTTTCCTCTGACACTTTTGGTTTGTAAGAAGAGATTGTACTTAATTTACGTTTCTTCCCAGTTGAACTTGGTAGTTTGTGTCCTACAAATTCATCTACTAAACGTAGCGTAAAAAAGACAAGTTCTAATTCAGCATTATTTGACTGACCGCATACCTACGGTGATAGTAACAAACAATAAACAAAATACTATCCATAGTTTGACGAAACAAATAACAACCGCAAAAAAGACGAGTTATAAATCAGCAATATTTGACTGAACGCATATTTACGTTGATTATAACAAACAATAAACAAATCACTGTTGAGAGTTCAAAGAAACTAAAATACTAACTGGACTAAAGCAAATGAATTTTACTGAAAGCGAATTGCTTCGCTGCTTACCACTGCTGAAAATAAAATTCAATTGTTCAAAGCAAGAGACATCAAAACTTTATAATAGCAATTGAAATCCGCTGATTTTAATAAATTAGTTAATTTTATTAGGAAATAAACAGCTCAACTTGATTATTATAAAGTTTTGAACAGTATTTACCAAACTGCCCTTTTCAGGGCTAAACGATGTACAAATCCCGATCGTGCAACCTCCCCGCGGTGTACATCAGGTAACGCAAATGCCGACGGTACAATTATTCAATAATTTAACGTTTATTTATTGAAAGTAATTTCAGATTCGTAATCAGCGACCCTGAAAACCCCCGAGTAACTATTTTCAAGCGATTTCGATCAATTCTAAAAAAATTCGTATGCCATATTGGATCCGCTATCTTGAATTTTGGAAAACAGACTTCAGATTTGTGATCAGCGACCCCGAAAACCCCCGAGTAACGACTTTCAAGCAATTTCGATCAATTCTAAAAAAATTCTTCCGCCATATTGGATCCGCCATCTTGAATTTTGGAAAACGGACTTCAGATTCGTAATCAGCGACCTTAAAAACCCCCGAGTGAAGACTTTTAATCAATTTCGATTGAATTTAAAAGAAAAATTTTTTTGTTCTTAAATTTATTTATTTATAGTTGTTTATAATTTCACGTAACCTCATTCGCTATCAATTTTTCGACATTTAACAATGTTTTGATTATTAATAAACAAAGATTTTTGGATTTTACTTGAAAAAGACTGTATATAAACAGATATTTTCACAAAAAAAAGGTGGTAATCTGGGTTACCACTATGCCGCAAAGGGTTAATATAGTTAGTTATTTTTTACTGATTAAAATTTAAAAACTGCTAAATTAAATAGAAAAATATTTTTCTATAAAAAATTTTCTGTGTATAAAGCATTTTTTTAAATATTTCTCAAAAATCTTATTACATGTCATAAATTTAACAGAAACATGAAGAGAACAAATACATTCATGTATGAAAACGAAAATAAGAAATAGGTACATACACTGAGTAGCAGACACGCAAGTTATGTTTTAACCGGTAAAATTTTGTTTAGTGCGTGATATTATAATAACAAAGTTTTCTACAAAAGGCGTCTTTATTCTTAGATTGATGAAAATTCAAGAACTTACTAAGTATACCAAAACCATGGCTACTTTCCGTTAGAGCCGATCATTGGTGTTATGTCTCCTTATACTACTTCGTGGTCCAGGTAAATATAGTGCTTGAAATGTTAATTTTGGTTAGAATATTCACAACTTATACAACCGATGCATCCTATAAAAATTTTGCGCAAGTTAATCTCCCTACGGACTGATTTGGGCGAAAATCTTTGTTTTTATGTCATCGCTCGTACAATAGTGTGTGAGAAACGTCGATGTATTTATTTCGCAACAATAAACGCAACCCATCTTAAATTTGAAGTAGTTATGGGGCGCATGATTTCAGCCAAATTATTAAATTTATAATTGTCATATATTAGAATTTTGAACTTCATAATTGTTGAAAATTGTTTTAATAATAATAAATGACAAAACAAAGAACTGTATTTTAAAAATAATGTTTATTTTAAAAACTATTTCAAGAAACACTATACATTGAAAAACCGTCTGAATACATGAACGAACAAAATATAACTGAGGCATCAATTAGAAAAATAGAATCTTCTTATTGGAAATCCCCTCCTTCAGGTAATTCGTCTAGACCATTATATTGCAGGTAGAAGAGTCGATAAGCCTGAAAATAAGTAAACAAAGAGGGGTCTGGTATGACCCTTGAAGAGTCGAATGTTTATAATAATAAAACTGTAATAATTTTCAAATATATTTAAATTTGTGGACAATACAGCTTATTATTTCTTACAAATCATTTTTATAAATAATTAACAATTTTAATTGAGTGTCAAATACAATTCAATACATAACTACGAACAATAATCATCATTTACTCGAAATTTAGGTGTCTATAATTTGATGTTGACATTATTATAATATTGAGAATTGATATTTGTTATAATTTACTTAAGTTAAATTTTTATTTTACAGATTTTCTAAGTATTATAAATATAAATTACAATAAATTTCGCACTATGAAATTGTATGTATAATAAATTTTTTAAGAATAACAATTATGTTTCATAATTTCTATAGAATCTAGTTATAAATTAACATAATTTTTAACTTGTGAAATGGAAAGTAATATAATTATTAAAAGTATAATATTTATTTCTTACAATTTGTATGAAATCTAATTATTATTTGAAATAATTACTGTTTTTCACATTTTTCAAATAACCGAAATTTAAAGCCTCGAATTATTATTTGACATAATTTTAAATTATATAAAGTTTTATTTCTTATAATTTTCATTGAACAGAATTATTATTTAATATAATGTTTATTTTATAAACTTTTAATACGGCTTAATTTTTATATCACCGACGACGTAATTCACAGATTATTCTACGAATAAATGAAAATTTACTGTGAAAACAATGAAAATCTATTGTTAATTCGTAAAATATCCTGCGATTCAGGTATTCAGTGGCATACAAATTAAGATATTTGAAAGATTTATAAAATAAACATTATTTTAATCAAACTATAGACATCTAAATTTCGAGTAAATGATGATTATGAAATTCAAAATTCGGATATATGACAATTATAAATTTAATAATTTGGCTGAAATCATGCGCCCCGTAGTTATTCAGGAAAATTACGAAACCTAAAGGCTTCACCTGCGCCCAATTTTAATAAATAGTGAAGCCTGGAGGAACGTGTGTGTAGTTACTTCATTAAACCTGTAGTAACACCGATCGGTCCACCATCTCAAGCGACAACTGATCAATGGACTTCAATCAATTTAAAAGCTTAGCCGGACATTATTATGGCTATAATTTCAAGTGAATGAAAGATATTAAAAGCTGTTCTTCAGCTCGCGAAATTTGGACAAAACTGAAAGGAATCTACCAGTTCAGAAGTCCAGCACAAAAATCAGCCTTGATAAATAATTTTATATCTTAAAAAATGGAAGACGATGACGATGCTCGCGAACATTGAGAAAATTCAAATTTTCGTTGCATGTGTTATAATTAATATATTGAAATACAGTTACAAATAAAGGACTTCGAAATTTTCTGCTTATTAATATTTTTTTAATCATTTAAAAGCTCAAATCTAATCGAGTACCTAAATATTTCAAGTATTGAAATATTCGACAGATAATCAATTCATCAAAATATCGAAGAAAACGTTAAATCAACTTATTTCCAGAAACAGGCAAGATAATGAACAACAAATTGCAATGAATTTGAGGAAAACTGACGAAAGCTGCTCCTTGTATGTACTTGTACAAGAAAAATGAAAAATTACTCATCATTGTTGTCTATTTTGATGACATTCTGCAGATGTGTCGAGATTTTAAGGAAATTTCATCTCTTGGATCGAAATTCGCTAAGTGCTTTGAAATCAAGAATCTGGGTGAACTTAAAAGTTTCCTGGGGATGGAGTTCGTTAAGATCGAAAGTGGAATCCTCATAATTCAGAAGACCTGTATCACCAAAATACAACAACTATTTGATATGGCATATTATAAATCGGTCTGAATCCCCTTTGAAAATAATAGTTAATTAACGATAAAACAATTAATTATTAATAATTAGTTACTTTTATAACTATTGAATTATTAATAATAAAATAATGTTACTTGCAATTATGATAAATTTACTTGTCAGATTTGTCAACAGTTGCCTTTAAGTCAAAGTCGATCAAGTGTCGACATGAATATTGGTATTGGAGAATCGTCTTCAGACATCTCACACACTACAAGGGCGATCAGCTAATTTAATGACAATTTCTCAAAGGCTCACTGGACTGCTCGGCAAAAGAATCCTGCGATATTTAAAGAGAACAAGTTATCTTGGCATCACGCCAACAAGAACGGCTGTTAGAATTCTATACGTACACTGAAAAAAATTTCTGGCACCCATATGCCAGGAATTGACTAGATTGCCTGGTTACGAAAGGCATCCACCACGCAATCCTGGTCACAGTTGTAGTGAAAATATAGTTAACTCGACTAGGAACATTAGTCAGAGTGACTAGGGAACTTTATCAGATTAACTGGATATCATAGTGAGATTGACTAGGGAAATAATAGTCGCAACGACTAGGAGGAATTATTTACAAGACTAGACGGAGTAAGTCGCGATTACTAGAAAAAAAGTCTTAATGACTTACGGTGCAGTCACACTGACTAGGAAATTTGAATATCGTACCTACGTTTCCTACTAACTTTGACTAGTTTTCATAGTCCTAATAACTAGAAGTATTTGTCAGTAATTCATTCAAAATTATACTTAATAAACATAAAAATTGTTGTCTTTTTAAGAAACGAAATACAAAACTATTTTCTTCGTTCAAAAAAAACATTTATTCATTATCGAAAGATATAGAGCAATTCCACGCCAAGTGATCATAAGAATTTTCGATGATTTTAGCAATATTAAAAATACTTTCAGAATTTGTTCCTTTTTATACATGGAATAAAAGTGTATAAAAGTTTTTTTAAAATTTTCAAAATTTTTTGAGTTACCTCTTACTCAAAATTTTGGTCGGTTTTTCAAAAAATGCACATAACTTTTTTTCTTGTTAACCGATTAAGATAATTTTTTTTGGAAAATACTCATAATAAGAATTACTTTAAAGAAAAAAAATAAAATTTAATAAAAATTTTTTTTTTGCCCGAAAAAAATTTCAAAAAATTTTTTGAATTCAAATTTTGAAAAAAATATATCTTCGATTTAAAAAATTTTTTTTGGTAAATATTGTCAATTAAGTAAAGAATACTTCCTGTAAATTTAATTATGGGACGAAAATAACTTTACGAGAAAAAAAATAAAGTGTGCAGCGCGGCGTGCCGGGACTTGTGCTTATGGCGGCGCAAGTTTCGTTTCAAATCACTCTAATAGGTCACAATTCTTTACCAAAACGCTTTTTTTCTAAATCTTCGTAATTAAATTCTCTATTAATCTCTCGAGCCTTATTTTTGAATTTTTGATTTTAAACATTTTTTAAATAACAATAAGTATTAAAAAAATCATAAAATCGTAAAATATATTTTTTTAGTTTTATTAATTGAGAAAATTAATCAAAAAACCTATTAAAATAATTTTTGATTAATAAAAAATAAAAAATTATTTAGTTAAAAATTGTTATACAATAAAAAGTTATTATTTTGTCATAAACTGTACTTAGGGTTAAAAATTTATATTTTTTCTGAATTGTGCAATTTTTCATAAGTAAAGTATTCAAGTATAAAAGAAAAACTAAAAATTTATTATTTAACCCTTGTTTAAACAGTTTATAATTTTCAATTTTTCAATTAATTGTTTAGAAAAAATTAGAAATTTCTAACCCAAATGAAACTTATGAAAAAATGAAAAAAGTACATATGAAACAAATATAAATTTCTTACCCTAAGTATAAATAGTTTATGAAAAAATAGCAACAATTAATTGTTTAAACAATGTTTTAATAAATAATTGTTTTTTTATCATCAGTAGATATATTACTCATGAAAAATTGTACAATTGAGAAGAAACTAGTAATTTCTAGGCCTAAGTATACAAATTATAAAAAATAACAACAATTAATTAATTAAAAAGTGTTAAATTAATTTATTTTTTATCAATCAAACATTATTTTAATAGGTTTTTTAAATAATTTTCTTAATCAATAAAACTAAAAAAAATATATTTTAAGATTTTATGATTTTTTTAATACTCATTGTTATTTAAAAAATGTTTAAAACAAAAAGTCAAAAATAAGGCTCGAGAGATTGATAGAGAATTTAATTACGAAGATTTATAAAAAAGAAAAAGCGTTTTGGTAAAGAATTGTGACCTATAGTGTGATTTGAAACGACACTTGCGCGGCCATAAGTGAATACATGCACAAGTCCCGGCACGACGCGCTGCACACTTTATTTTTTTTCTCGTAAAGTTATTTTCGTCCCATAATTAAATTTACAGGAAGTATTCTTTACTTAATTGACAATATTTACCAAAAAAAATTTTTTAAATCGAAGATATATTTTTTTCAAAATTTGAATTCAAAAAATTTTTTGAAATTTTTTTCGGGCAAAAAAAAATTTTTTATTAAATTTTATTTTTTTCTTTAAAGTAATTCTTATTATGAGTATTTTCCAAAAAAATTATCTTAATCGGTTAACAAGAAAAAAAGTTATGTGCATTTTTTGAAAAACCGACCAAAATTTTGAGTAAGAGGTAACTTAAAAAATTTTGAAAATTTTAAAAAAACTTTTATACACTTTTATTCCACGTATAAAAAGGAACAAATTCTGAAAGTATTTTAAATATTGCTAAAATCATCGAAAATTCTTATGATCACTTGGCGTGGAATTGCTCTATAGTTTTTACAAACAATAAGGGGTCGTCCATATACCACGTGGACAGTTTAGGGGGGAGGGGGGGTTCGCCAAAAATCCACGATTTTCCACGAGGGGGGAGGGGGGGTCAATACAAATGTCCACGTGGACACAAAAGTTTAATTTTATATCTTTTTTTTCTTTATATTCAACTTTATTATTAGATTATTATTAGATTGTGATCAGACAATATTTGTAATCCGAAATTTATTTAACTGTCAAAAAAACGCCAAATTCTTTTTTAATTTATATTACAAAATCATTATCGTAAATGCACAAATATGAATATATGCAAATTTGACAATTAGGAATACAAAGCAACCTCTACAAACTCTTACAAATTCTAAAAAAAATAATTTCTATTATTGTTTATGTGAAGGCTCAAAGCTACTGGATTTTAGAAAATTTTTAGATTTGTTACAGAAGAGATTAAGTATTTCTACTAATATAATAATTGAAGATATATTGCTGCCAAAGTCCTCTCTATAATACTAAAAATGGTATTTACCTATTTAATAATATTTTAAGATAATTTAATCTTTATTGAATTTTAAAGAAGTTTGTTATAAAAAAATTTAAAGAATTTTTTAATTGTATTTCTTATTAAATATCTTTTTATTATTCACTATTTTAAAATAAAAAACCCGATTGTCCACGTGGACAATCAGGGGGGGAGGGAGGGGTTCGTCAAAAATCCACGATTGTCCACGAGGGGGGAGGGGGGGGGGTCAAGAAGTGTCTAAAAAGTGTCCACGTGGTATATGGACGACCCCTAATGTCTTGTGGCATATAAATTTTAATTAAATATTCATATATATTATCGCTATCACATTTTAAATGTAACAATATAAAATATAAGAAAGACCATCTGGCATGAACACTTGATTCCATAACTTAATATCATTAATTTGGTCTAAGCGTAATACTTTGGTTTCTAAAACTTCGTCGAATACAACATAAGATTGCAAATGATTATCGTAGTGCGACATTTCTAAACAACTTAAAATAAAAGTAAAATCTTTGCTTTCGTTGGCTTTGGTATTATTTTAAAAAATAATTGTTCTATCTTTGCAAATTCTGAAAATTGTTTGTTATTAATTAAAACAATAGAACCTTACGTGTACTTGATTCCGTTAAACCTTACGTACTCTATACTACTATAATTTTCTCCATAATCAGGCAAGAATAATTTTTCCGAAAAATGTAATATTCTGAAATTTTCTTGAAATTGTGGTTGCTCAACTTGAAAAGACTTATTTTCTAAAGAAACGTCGCTTAGTTGAAGCTTATTTTTGAAAGCAATAGAATAACAGAGATCTTTACGGTTGTAAGTCACTTTAGCATAGGTTTTAAAAGGTCGATGATTTCCTTCGAGTCTTATCGTCCAAAGAGTGCGAACCGGACTAACCTTTTTCATAATACGATAATGTTGTTTCGTCTTTAAAGTAAATCCATATAGTTTAACGTAGGGGAGACTGGGGCTAAACCAGACGGATTTGGTCTTTGACCAGAAAACTCATAGAAAAAAATTTTTTTTGCTAAAGAGTAATATACCGTTTTAAAGCTTATTCCTTCACCTACAAATCGCACTTGTTCGTTTTTAAAAAACACAATAGCTTAGGAGATATATTGCTTTCAAGGTGACTACCTCATAAACGAAAATCCCAAAATTGGTGGGGCTAAACCGGACACCCCATGGGGCTAAATCGGACACGGCTAATTAATTAAAGACAGAGTCACAAATTTTCGTTTTTTTTTGTAGAAAAGTCAAAACAATTCTTTGTTTATTTGTAGGTAGTTATATGCAAAGAATATAATATAAAATGTAAAATATGTAATTAATATAATATAAAATAAATTACAGTTTTCTGACTTGCTTGTTTTCAGCAACTCGCTTGCTAATTCGTGTTTTAAAATAAATTATTTATTTATTGATAAAGTGGTTCTATGCAAAGAATATAATATAAAATAGGTCATTAATATCAAATAAATTGTAGTATTCGCGAATTTGATTGTTTTTTATCACGACGTCCGATTTTGCCCCACACCGTCATCTAATAATTAACCTGCAATAATTTTTTTCTTCTTAACGTTTTCCATTAAACTTTTTTTCTACTAAACTCAGTACACCTTCAGCTAATAAAAAAATTTCCATATAATATATGCATTTTAATAATAACAATAAAAACCCAAAAAAAATTAGAAAAAAAATTTTTTATTTTTACTGCAAAAAACGACATTTTTATATATTAACGGCAACTATTATTACAAGAAAAATGACATGTCCCTAAAACCTCATGCAATATATGCTTCACAAAATAGTGCGTTCAAAGATTATTAACATTATTTGAAATTCCTCATGGTTTCGGAAATATTTGACGTGTCCGGTTTAGCCCCAGTCTCTCCTATTATGAGTGATGTCGTTCAATAAGATTTTCCATACTTCGAATATCGAAATTGGTAATAGTTGAGTTTAAGCTCAAAATCAGTATTTTCCCAACAACTTAAACAATTCCCAGTGTTTGCTTTTTTTATCTTTAATTAAATCTCCAAAAATTAAAGGACCATTAAGAACAAATGACATCATTTCGGAACCTGCCATCTTAGAGTTTAGTGTTTTTAAATTTTGTCCGGTAAATAATGGTGGCTCGTTACTATTAAATCAAAAGCTCTTAATACGCCAATTTAAAGTATTCAAAGAAAAATATTCCTTTTTAAAATATAAATTCATATAAAACTAGCATTATTTCGTATCGGCAAATTCCCTCGAGAATATCATGAAGAACATCTACGCTATAATTTTTGATAACATAAAAATCTAGAAGTTCATTAAAAATACATGAAGTATGTATGCCAGTCGTTTTGTAATTTCCAGTTTTAATATATTTTAAATAATTAAACTTGTTTCTTATAAGTAATTTTTTCTCTTTACACATTTTTGCAGTTTCATCGCTCGACGCTTTACAAAACCTGCAAAAGAATTTTGCCCTGTACCCTTTGACAAAACCAAGCATATCGTTAAGAGCTTTATTGTCTCCTAAGATGAGAACTACTTTAAAATGTACTCGAAGTGATTTTCCATTAACAAAAATTTCTAAACCCTCCGTATTTAATTTATTGAGATCACTAATTAATGTGCCATAAATTACTTCTCAGAATATATTATTTAATTTAGATTTAAATTCAACTGGCATACATGGAAAAGTAATGTAAATTCCGTTTATGTTATAAACGCCAGCGTGTGAAGCTAGTGGGTTTTCAGTTTTAACCCCATCTTCGTAAAGAAATAATAGAAATGTTTGTAACGCGACTTTAGGTTCAAAGAACCCAGTATCTGTCGGTCAATTAAATTAAACAAATTCGAAACGATTAAACAAACAAACTTAGGTGAGGTTCAGCCAGGGACAACGGCGGATACCAAACGACGTCGTTGATGGATTGGAAACGGCGGTCTAATACTTACTTGTCGTTTCTCCTCTGCTCTCAGGTCTCGACGAAACAACACAAAATAATAATCAACACGCAAAAGAAACTACAAATAAATTAATTAAACTGTCTAAAATTTATTCAATCAAATTAATATTAATGTGAGACAACGCTCACTATAAATTAAATAAATAATGGGAACTGAAGAGGTCTTCTCGTATTCAAGTCTGAAACTGGACTGCTCCTCGCCAACACACGTCCTGCGCAGTTCCCCTCTCTCCATCAGTCCCCTTCGGTCATACCTAAAAACTCGCCCTAAATTAGTCAAAATTCTCAATTCGCAACAAAACGAAACCGGCAAATTCAAATTAGTTCAATGACTCGACCAATACAAAGTCAAGATAACAAAAGTCCATTAAACTAAACCAAGTGACGAACACTTCGTCACATGTTATTTTTTCAGAATTAACTTTAGATTTCCAAAATTCTGTTTGTATAATATTGCTCACAACACTATTGTATTCGCTTTCCGTATTAAAAAATATTTTTTTGGATTAATTAAACAACCCAAATTTTACAATTGCTGGAATCTTTTATGTTTAGTGTTAACGTTATTAAAACTTTTTTGAAAGGTTTCGAATTTTTTATTAATATTTTCTTTCTCATCGTTTGGCACATACTGTGGAACTTTTAATTTTAGCTTATTTAAATAATCGCAATTTAAAAATAATTCAAAGGCGAAAACAAATCGTTGAATTTGAACTCGTGATACAGATGGATCTGCATTAAATGGTGAAATAGTTTCAAATACTTTCAATTCTAGTTGAGACTCATCTAGTTCTATCAATTTTAAATATAAATCGGAAGCATCAATTGAAATATTCTTGGATTCGAAAAAATCATTGTTTTCTGACAAATCAATTGCATTTAAGCAGTTATTTCCAATATTTTCCGTATTTGCGATAGAAGAGTAAATGTTATTTTTATGTGTTTTCTGCATATGATTATTCATTGAACGTCTATCTGAAAACATGCGTTCACAATCTTTTTCTGGACATTTATAATTGTCAACAGAATTTACAATGAACAGATTGTAGACATTTTGATGCCGATATATTATTAATGATCCTTTATAAAAATAAATACTATTAACTACTTTCAAATTTAAAGTATTTTTCAAATAAACTCAAAATAAAAAGGTCCTTACAAATATTTTTAACGCAGATTATTCTTTACCACTTTCGTCTCCATCGCTTTCAGTTCCTTCACTGTCCTCGCTTTCAACTTCTTGAATAGGCTCATCTGATATTCTGTTAATCTCTACAGATAGTAGATTCGACCATATTAAGTTAAATCTGGAAAATTTGTCATTTTCATCACTGGTAACTTCAAAAAAAATACTTTTGCAAAAATTGACAAATCAGTTTGCAGTCTCCTGGATACTGCGCATTCAATGCGTAAAAAGACAAGAAGCAGAATTCAACTGCTGCGCTGCCACGAGACTTATCATTTTGTGTTTATTTCCATTGCTATTGACGTAAATATCGCAATTCTGTACAGGTCCAATAACGATAACTTGTGGTTGCAATGTTAAACCGAATTATCTTTCTAACCGATACTCTCATCTAGGTTTTTATTTCACATCATTGCTAATTGTTTTCCTATCGCCAAATGAAATTTCATATTTGTAATTTTTTTCGTTTGTAGTCGGAAATGGAAAATTGCTTATGTTCAGAAACCTGGATTAAATGGCTCATCCAACTGAATGAACCATTTTGGAGATTTAAAAATTGATGTTAGATTCGTAAACAGTGACCAAAAAAACCTCTCAAAAACCATTTCTTTTCAAGAAAATCCGAATTTAGTTTAAATATTTCTTCAGATATATTGGATTCGCCATTATGAATTTTTGAAAACTGACACCAGATATGTAATCATCGACCCCAGAAACCTCAAGTTAACGAGTTTCAAGTATATCCGATATATTAAATCCGCCATTTTTATTGTGTAATGTTAACTTTAGGTTTTAGTCAGCATGAGAAAGTCTTCAAATTTAATTAATTATTTAGATATTACCGACTTTTTTTCGCCGTGCAAGCAAAAAATAATATTTTTCACAGGCAAATTCTACTTTATCTTGATTTTTAATAGGTTAGACATTTTTCAGTGGTTTTTTAATATTTTTCTTTGCTGTTTTCAGCGTCCACCCAGTGTTAACACCAAGTTCATTCTGATTGGATAGATCGAGTAGAATACCAATAAATATTAATGATCATTGGAGTTTTGTTATCTCGGTGTTATCATCTGATGAACGCCGAAAACAGCCTCTGTAATCTGGAGGAAATAATCTTTTGTTTTTCGTTGGATTTATTAAAGGTATTCACTTCTATCAAAAGTTATGATTTTGACACGTAAAAGAGCACTTTTGACCTCTATGTGTCACTCTAGCGACCCGTCGATGCCGTTCTTTTTCCGCACTATTTATTTCTGGTTCTAGCGAATCTTTTTGGCTTCCTCAAAGTTTGACCTAAAGACAAAAACATTCGCCACTGCCTGGAATATGGTTAACATTTCTTTAAACAAGAAGACTTAGGCTTCATTGAATAGAAGTAGACATATGACCGGCTTCACCACACCTAAAGCTAGCAATCAGCCAATCTGTTTATCGCCTTACAAACTCTTCCTATGTGGCCGTATCCAAGGCACCTATTTCACCTAACGACTGTACATCTTCTGATTGGTCACAACATAAAGCTTACCTTCAAGGCCACCATCTTTTCAAGCTTTCCAGCTTCTTCTAAGCTTGTGACTGGGACTAAATGAAACCAAACCAAACCACCATCTCAATATACCACGATTTTATTCACCTCATCGGTTAAACTTCGCCTATCTGAGGGACCGTCTATTTTAGGCAGAAAGACTCTACTCTTTGTGGACCTCGCTCCAACCACTCGTGTTTTTCCTAAAACTTCAGTATAGGTAACGTCCTAATCGTGTTAGATCATTGCTGATCCTCTAGGTGACCTTCGTGGTTTACTGCGTTCTTTTGTAATCGACGTCCTGCTGACCTGTCCACAAGATAATTTAGAAGACTTCTTCTTCGAGTCATTATTTGGCTCGGAACTGCTTCTTCTTTCCTTTTAAGACTCCAAAACGACGTTTCGCATCTCATTTAAGGACGCGTTGAAACGGTCTTTTCTGACTCTTCTATCCTTACGTGCTTCTTCTGCCCAGACCAATCCTTGGTAAAGATGCTCGTCTTTCTGCTTCGATTCTACATACTTAGTGCAGGTGTACGGACGCTGTAAGACTTTTAAGTGCTTTATCGATTGTCATGTTGACATTATTCTGCACTTCACAGGACTTCAGTATTTTGCTGACCTCTTCTGCAATTCTATCAGTGTGCGCTGCCTTTTCATCATGCAGCTTAATGCATTAATATTCATCTTCTTTGCAGCTTACGATAATGATAATAATAATTCAGATATACTACTGAATACAAACCTGCAAGTGGCCTGATTCGTCTTTCTACCCTCTTCGAGATAATTCTTTGTACTAACAAGGCGTTGTTGCTTTCCTGCATCCTTTAACGACTGTTTCGGTTGTCATTTAGTGAAAAGCTCCGCCACCACGACAAGGTCTACCGAACATATCCAAGATGTATATAATTTTTGGAAGTGGATAACCACAACTCAACGTATCTATAAAACCGTTGATGTCCGGTAGTGGACATCTATCGGCGGGGTTCGTATTTGTTATTATAAAATTGTTTGTTGATCTCATGGAATTATTTTGACACTACCAATGCCAATACGGAATCCCGTATCACCCAATACTTTTTTAAAGGGAAGATCAAAATTTGAGGAGTAAAATACTTACATATTAGCGGATACGAATCAAAGTTTTAGCAATAACAGATTCTAATTGCAAGTGATATTGTTTTAAGTTGATCCCAAGAATAATAAAGTATTTTTATTATTATTCTATTATTAAGGACGTATGTACTATTTATTTAAATAGATATTTTTCTTCTACTTTTATTAATTTAAGTATTGTAGTTTACTTTAATTTTTCTTTTATTTTTGTTACAGATGGTACAAATTCATTGATGGAACATCTCGTCGACAGCCTGTTCAGTTAAACGAGAGAGTTAGACAAGTGAGTGGTACGCTTATCATTCGAGAAGCACGAGTTGAAGACTCAGGAAAATATCTTTGTATTGTAAACAATTCAGTTGGCGGAGAAAGTGTTGAAACAGTTTTGACTGTCACTGCACCACTTTCTGCAGAAATTGAACCTACAGTACAAACAGTTGACTTTGGAAGACCTGCTACTTTTACGTGCAACGTGAAAGGAAATCCAGTGAAGACTATTTCATGGTTAAAAGATGGAAAACCACTTGGACATGAAGATCAAACTCTTCGAATCGAGAGTGTTAAGAAAGAAGACAAAGGAATGTACCAATGCTTTATAAGAAATGATCAAGAGAGTGCTCAGGCTACTTCAGAACTGAAGCTTGGAGGAAGATGTAAGTAAACTTTTTCTCACATTATCATTTTCCCTTTTTTTATGTAAGGTGATTAAGTTAGAAAAGAAGCAAATCATTTCAATAAACAAAGTTCAACCATTGTCTTTGTTACTTGTGGAACATATGTATAACGCCAATAATTTTATTGTAACAGCAGTTTAGAACTTGTCGCACTCAGGAAAAATTTCCTCGTGTTTAATTTCTTTCTCAGTACAGAATGTACTTGTTTCTTCCGTAAGAAAAATATTTTCATCATCTTCTGTAAAAATACGGTTCTCCATCAGAAGATTTTCTTCCTCTGTCCCCTCATGTTAGTTAAAATGTCCTTTTTTAATATGACAGAGTGGGCGAAAATAACAAAAAAGCGATTAGCGCAATTCTTTTAATTGCTCATAACTGCAATCGCCGTGGAAGTATCTGCGAGTAACTGTGTTCATTTGTTTTCGAGTTTCTTTTCTTTGGTACCTTCCGCGGTCATTTTTTATGTTTTGTTATGATAAAGGTTTAAGATCCTGTACTTTCGTCAAATAATCATAAATGAATCTATGTGAGATGAGGATTTCTTCCTTTAAATTTTCTATTAACATTTCATTTATATAACCCTCTTTCCAAAGCGGCATTTCCATAAGACAATGTAAGGATAAGTTTTAATACATTCTGAAGATTTTCCGAATTCGATTCGAATCTCTTTAATAGCAATAAATTCCACCGAAAACCATCCAGACTGGTATCTTTCCTATTATATGTATATCTTCAGTTGTTCCACGACAAAATGATCAGCTAATAAGGCTTTACACTCTTGATCAGCGTTTTGAATAATACTTCCACTAAGGAAATTTGATTTTAAGACAATGTCCAAGACTAATCGTAACTTTTTTTAGCTGATTTAAAAGAGACAGCTATTAATGTGAGATTAAAACATGTTATTCCTTCTATTAAAGGATATTTCAAGGAAATTTCTCTATTTATTTAGATACAAGACGCTGAAGACATTTCTACAATCTTCTTTAAATAGAAGGACTTCTTTAGAGCTTACACCTTTGCACTTTCCTAAAGCATCAAGAGTAATGAAACATAAATCGAAAAACACCTTTATATGTTTCATTAGATCGATTCGATGTAATGAAGATTTTTCTAAAATAACTTCGTCTACAAATCGTGTCTTGCAATTTCTCCGTAAAAGATTCATTTCATCAAACAAAAAAGGTGCTAAAGTAGCATCTGACTGAAATTCCATAAAAAAAGGTTCTGAGATCCTCAGGTAATGATTGAAGATAGGCCAACTTAGCCGGAAAAAGTTTTTTAGATATCGCATTAGCGACAATCGTGAAACTGTAACATGTCGGTGGTTTATTTATGGTCTGCACAGGTTTCATCAATAATTTGCTTTTGTGATTCCTGTTTTAAAAGCACCATGAACCACTTTAAGTCCACTAGAGCCCAATTCTAGTAATTGTGGTGAATTATAATCAGTTCTTAACTCGGAATTGAATAATTTCAGAAATTTCCAATTCACATTGGGTCCATCCATTGACACTTGTGAAATTTTCTGACTATCAATATTTTCAAAAGTGGTCTTAAATCCTTCAAGGAGGTTCGTTGCTGTGGAACATTGCAAAAAGACTGAAGTTAAATATCGAGTACATACTTGCTTTTTGTTACTATTCCAGAAAAGAATATTTCAATCCGTAGACTATGCTATAGGCAATTTTCTCTTTGTATAATTTCATATTTTTAGCAATATCGCTGTAAGGAAACATTTTCTGAAAAAGGAGAATATTACACCAAAAAAATTTGGCTTGAGTGTAAGCATCTTTAATAAATTGTTCATAAACCCTACTTTTCAGTTATCTACTAATCTATCCAATATAGGTATCATTTCAATTTCTACAATCTATTTTATAAACAATGTTTGTTTTCACAAATTTCGGGGTTTCGTCTTTTGATAGTTTAAAAAGAATTGTGCTAAATTTATTAAGTGATCTGAAAACTATCTTAATGATATGCTTATCAAAAGCTTTTTTAATTAATTGTAAGGTTGTTTCTATGTAAGGTAAAGAAATGTTTTTTGGAAAAATATTGTTATCCAAAATTTTTATGGAATAATAATAATTTTAGTTATTAGTATACAACATATCGAATTATTAACATATCTATAATAAAAGATGGTTTGGTAGTCAATTTCATTTAAGTTTTCCAATTCGATATGTGATACATATTAAGATATCTGGAATTGTAGCAGAAATTAGGTTACCTATAGGCACGCCAAACTTCTGTTTATACAATTTACCTTGAAATTTGAAAAATACTATTACCTGTATTAATTGAAGTTGACTGGTTCCACATACCCTTAAACAAAAATTTTCAACTGTGTAAATTCCCTATTCAAAAAGTTTAATTTTTATTGTATTTTTTCAATTTTATTAAATTATTAATTTATATTTATAGTTGAACCACCCCAAATCCGACAAGCTTTCTCCGAAGAAACACTTCAACCTGGACCTAGTGTTTTCCTAAAATGTGTCGCTAGTGGAAATCCAACACCCGAAATAACTTGGGAATTAGACGGAAAACGTTTATCTAACACAGATAGACTCCAAGTTGGACAATACGTTACAGTCAATGGAGATGTCGTATCTAACTTAAATGTTTCTAGCATTCACACTAATGATGGAGGACTTTACAAATGCATTGCTGCATCTAAGGTATGAAAATGTTTTTATAAATATAAACGATATTTATGATTTGTTGGTTAACTGAGTGATTTAAAATTGAAATTCTGAATATCTTTTTCTGGGAACTATTTAAACACATAGAACAAATGCAAGCAACAGTTGGCAAAAAAGTCGCTTTAGTCAATTAAAGTAAAATTACGAAATAATAAATTATTCTATAGCGAATACGGTAGGGAAAAGAAAGTACTTAAGTCCTTTTTATTTTAGGTCGGTGCTGCGGAACATTCTGCACGTTTGAATGTGTATGGGCTACCTTTCATTCGACACATGGATAAGAAAGCTATTGTCGCTGGTGAAACTCTACGTGTGACATGTCCGGTTGCTGGTTATCCGATAGAGAGCATCGTTTGGGAGCGGGACACGAGAGTTCTTCCCATCAACAGAAAGCAAAAAGTATTCCCCAACGGAACATTAATTATTGAAAATGTTGAACGGCAAAGTGATCAGGCAACGTACACGTGCGTCGCTCGTAATGCTCAAGGCTACAGTGCAAGAGGAATGCTAGAAGTACAAGTCATGGGTAAGTTTCGTAACATGTCTATTTTTTAACTATACTATAAAATTTATTAATTCATATTAACATTTATCAGTCATTGAGCAGAATTTACTATTTAAAGCAAAAATCAAAATCGATTTCTAAAAAGTGGATTGATTTGGTAAACAAATTTTTAATATCAAACATATTTTAAAACTTATTCTTTAAAGTTATATGTTATAATAAATTGTTTTTAAATTATATATTTTTATATTTTTACTGTTGAAATTAATTTATTTTAATTTGTTTAATTTTGTTATCAAAAACAGAGACTCACACTTTTAGAAAATCTTTTTTGTTTTATTTAAATATTATGATTTTACTCAATGCCTGTTGACAGTTAATAATAATTGACATTCTTAAAATCAAATTTCGAGTATTGATTAGAAATTATTTGTATGGAATTCAGAACTATAAGTATATTAACGACTTCTATTATTATCTACATTACTAAACAAACTATTTATACACAAAGGATGCATAACTTTTGTAGTTACGCAGAGAAACGATCAAAATTTTTCTTATACTCTTTACTTTATAAATAATTTTTCATGTCATTATATTTTATTTTTAACTGAATTAAATCTACAACTTCTAAGTATAGGCAATAAATTTATTTTAATATTAATTTATGTTTTATATTATAATTACATGAAGTTAATAACTTTTGTAAAATTATTAATTGTGAATTTCCAAACCGGAAAGAAACTGAGAATGAGGAACACGTTTAACCAATAAAAACCTGTTAAGGGGGAGATGACATCCCTGAAGTCTCTTTTGAATCGGATTTATATAAATTTTTATAAGACACAGGAATAAAGTGAATAAAATTTGGTTTTCGGAACTTTATTTGTTAACCTTTATAGTTTAAATTGATAGCTTGCAGAGGGTGCTAAAGTTGATCGCGTTTTTTTGGAGGACAAATAGGTAGGCAAGATTCTTGTTAGACTGTTTAATATAAAACAAAAATTCGAAATTTTTCTGATGTCGCTTTAGAGAACGTAGGATATTTTCAAAATATTAATTTTTATGAATTTGGCAGCTGTTTGAAGAAAAAAGTCAATTTTTTAGAAAATGACGAGCAAAGTCTAAAAAAAGTGAACTACTCTCAGTTTCTCTCTGTCGAAACATTATTTTCAAATTAATATTGTAAATTTGAATAACTGTTACTTATTTAATGTTCAAAATTCAGAAGCAATATTTATATATTTCAAAAATCAATCTGGTAATCAAATTATAATCTCCGCTTTTTTAATTTCAAAATTCTTTAGTTATAAAATTCACAGTACCAGAATGATTAAATAAACATTTTTTCTGAATTTCAAACTTAAAAATAAGAAAAACTTATGTAATTGTAGTTTATTTTCAGATTTAATTATATAATTACAAATAGGTGAATTTTCTTTAGATTTTTAAAGAATCTACAGAATTATTTTAATTTCAGCAGTTTACTAATTATAAAAGATATACAATATATTTTCTTTCAGAGGAGTTAATTTCGAAAATTTCTTTGTTTCTTAACAAGAATAGTAATAAATTTCAATTTACATAATAATGATATTGATGTGAACTAATGTTGAAAACTATTTTTGATTTGAATCAATTTTTAAAAATTGATATCTTGATCATCGTCGTATCTTGTTGTTCCACTTAATATAAATGAGTTAGGGAACATCTAGTTGCTGATTAGTGTTGATTTAATCATTGTGGTGTTCATTTTTGAGTGATCAACTTTTTCTAGTTCATTATATAAAGTTGGTATGGCGGTAGGCACTGATCAAAAGACTTGAACCTGGATTTTTGGTGAATGCGCTCGAATTATTAAATCCAATAAAATTAAATGCAATTAGTTTTAAGAATAAAAATTATAACGAAAAGATGCTTTCGTGAGTGTAATTTTTAAAAAATGTATAATGCAAAATGCGGTACGCATTCTGAAAACATTTATCAGCAATACAATGTTGTAAATGTATTAGTTCAAATGATAATATACAACTCGTTGATACTTCAATTTTATTTAGGCATATTTTTGAATGTTATAAAAATTAAATTTTGAAAGATTGTTTCTCGTCTTACCTGAATAGAATATCGTTTTTAGCTCGAATAATGATTTGTGCGAAAAAAAAATTATCCGCATCTATTGCAGCTATTAGTCGAAAGTATTTAAGTAATAATTATATCAAACTGAACAGTGTTGTCGGCAAACAAAAAAAGTTATAGTTTTTAGATTTCTTATTGTTCTTTTATATGATTTATTCACGTTTGCTTCAGGTCAATATATTAATAATTAAATATTAGAGATTGTTACACAATTAGATCTTCTAAGTGCAAGATTTTCCTAACTTTCTCGCTTTTCGTGATTTGCAATTGAACTGCTACTAAATACTGAGTTTAAAGAATAATTTTTCGGTGATATATTGATGATTAAATTTAAAATGTTATTTTCAGCCCGTCAGAAATAACTGAAGTATAAATTTACATATCGAAAAAATATCAATGAAGCAATTTTTATGATTACTTGTTTTAAAAAACAAAAATGTTATATTGGACCTGGTCTAGGAAAAGGGGGCTTACTTGCAAAAACAAGTTTTCGAGAAAACAGCGACAAAAATTAAAATTTATCAGATTCGCTTGAAACTCATTGCATGGGGGTTGTTAGTATCGCTAATTATGAATCCGGTGTCAGATGTTAAAAATTAAAAATGACTGTTCTAATATGGCGGAATACTTTTTAAAAATTCAACTTATTTATTTGAAACTTATTACTCGAGGGGTTGTTCTTTTAAGAATAGAATATGATTATCTTGCACATAAGAATTTTTCTTTATCTTATACATCGATATATTCTCTTTCTTCCAGATTTTTAAAAGAAATCAGTTCTTTTCGTATTTCTACTCTTCCTTATTCTCAATTTTAGTAAACTTCTAAACAAAGTAAGACTTTCTGGTTTTCACCACGGGAAAAAGCGAAAAAGGACTTTTTTATTTGAAACCCCCTTTTCCTAGACCAGGTCACATATGAATCCATCATATCAAGAATGAGTCGAAAGCTTTTAAAACATTAATTATTAAAATGATTTTATATTTAGACTGGAAAATTGCTGTTAGAAATCTTTTTATGAGGAGAGAATGCAGTTAATGAATATTGCTTTCTTTAGTGCTTCCCATAATAGAAAAATTCGCATTCACGAAAGTACCTATGAATGCTGGTGAATTTGCGAATCTACAGTGCGCCGTTACGTCCGGGGACTTACCATTGAAGATACATTGGAATTATCCTGGGCAAGAGATGGGTGGTGCTTCAGGTGTACTTGCAAGGAAGGTAGCAGACCGTATTAGTATGTTAATGATTCCTGTAATTGAAGCAAGACACGCTGGTGAATACGTTTGTACTGCTCAAAATGCAGCAGGAAAGTCTTTCGAGTCAACATTACTCACTGTCAATGGTTTGCAGTTTTCATCTACTGCATTTTTCTAATGACAGTTTTCTGTCCGTGATGCCCATGAATTGTCTGAATTTTCCTAGTGAAATTATTATTATCAGCCTATAATTTAATTTTTCGTTAATACTATTACTTTTCTTTATCATCAAAGATCTCTCTTTTGCACGTAATTTATTGTGATAAAAGCAGATTTTGATAACTTTTACGCATATATTGTAGTCCGTAAATTATGTTATTTTCAAGAGTAACAATATTCCAATCCTTAAAATCATGATTCATCCTTGACCCATATTTTTAGAATTTGATGATTGTCTTAATTTTTATTTTTGAGAAATATTTATTAAACAATAAGTAATTGAAGTTTCATCAGTTGACGATATCTTTTTCTGAACTTCTCATGAAATTCTTTTGCATCTTCTCGTAGTTGGGCCACAGTTATTACCGATAGCTTTTAATACCGAAACTGCAAATGAAGGAGACTCTGTGTCTGTGGCTTGTTCGGTTTCAAAAGGCGACATGCCTATGGAACTCTCTTGGGCTTTTAACTCAAATCCAATAGATGCGTCAATGGATTCAAGAATTACAATAAACAGAATAAACAAACACTTAAGTACTTTAAGCATCGATGGAATTTTAGCTAGGCACGTAGGAGAATATTCATGTTCTGCGTCAAATCTTGCGGGATCCGTTAGTCATTCGACAACTCTTTCCGTCAATGGTATTTGAGTATACGAAGCATTTTATATTTTCATATTAGTTAACAGTCAGCTTTAAACTTCTATTATTGGTGTTACACTCTATGCATGCGCAGTTACAATTTTAATTATTCTAGAGTGCAACAAGTTCAAAATTATCAAAGTAAAATTATGAGTATGGGACCGCACTATACTCTCATGAAGCTTTCTTTGTTTATCTCATTCCAACTCAAAAGGTTAAGCGAAATTAATTACATATTAACGAGAATTTCTAATATAAAAATTTATTATCATCTCGAGGAATTACGAAAATTTATATAATAAAAAATACTAGACCTACTAAATATTTTGATTTATTATAAGAGAGTACTCTGCACAAAATCATAAAATCTCAACAAATAACTTTTTATTTTTTAAAAATATTTTTGTTTTCCTAAACATGCAAAGTTAAGTTTTAAAATTTCTTGGTCTATAATGCTATTGAAACTATTTTCATTATTTTAAACTTCGGTAATGAAAATCACTGATATGAGTTCTCTTTTATACATAATTCTATCAATGATGCTCTTTTTGTTTCTCTTTTATTATAGAGCTTTTTTCTTTCCTGTTTCTGAACCAAACACCAAAGATAATAGTTATCTTGACGCGGCAATGTTACTAATTGCTGCTTCTTTTTTTTCTGGAAACCTAATCTATGTTCAAAGTGTTTCCTTCTTTGCTGCTTCGTCTTATTTTCCCATATAAGGAATTTAGATTCTTCGGTCATTGTATTTACGTTTTTCTAAATCGCAGAAAATTTCAATATCCAGAGAATCCTTTCTTCTTGAATCATTTCTTACATTACTACAGCTTTTACAGAAGTGATACTACAAACGCTTTTGTAACCGTTCAGGATCTTTTTCTCCTACTTGAATGTGAATTTACAGTAGAAAGTTAAGTTATCTGTTTGAATGATTTTTAATTACTATAATTGATTGAATAGGAAGTACAACTGAATAATTTCGAATGTTGGATTTCTTATAATATATGAAACTTATTTTGTTAGAAACATAAGGGACATAAAATTGTGTTTTGTGGAAAATCACCTTCACATTTTATTTATCTACATAATTCTTTAAATTGATTTTTTTCACCGCCATACCATATTTTAAGAAATGTTCCGTTTGATGTTGAAGTTTGGAACATGGGTTAAAAAATATCTATAAACAAACTTCAATGTGAAAATTTGCAATATTTGGTTTTGTATTAATTTTGTTATTTCGAAATATCGTTTGAAATTTTTTTAAGGCAAAAATCATTGGATTATATAAGACATCATTGTTTTTTATGTTTATTGCAAGTTGCACCACAGATTACGCCTTTCATTATGAGAGATAAGCCAGCAAATTGGGGAGATACAGTTACAGCAACTTGCACTTTGAACAAGGGAGATCAGCCCGTTCAATTTGAGTGGTTCCTAAATGGACAGCTTATAAATGATGACTATTCTGAAATATCTATAGTGACAAATAAGCGTGTCAGTTTGTTGACAATTGATAACGTTAAAGCGAGTCATGCGGGAGAATACACTTGCAGTTCTAGTAATACTGCTGGTGGAACAAGTTTTAGCGCTTCCTTAGTCGTGAATGGTACAAACGTTTGTTGATTTTTCATGAAATGCCTTATTATTTTTAATTTACTAAACACATTTTTCACCCAGTCACAAAAATATCCTCAACTCTTTTTATCCCAAATTTGTTACAAGAGATCCTGATTTTTTCAAAATTATTAGTAAAATTCTAGGCATTACTACGAGTTTTATATTATTTTTTTAATTATCCGCGACTTCCTCAATAGAAATTAGAAAGCTGAATAGATTATATAAAACGTGGTGTAATATTATAATACTTTTGTTTTAAAGTTGCTCCACAGATTGGTCCATTTGTAATAAGCAATGGTCCAGCAAATTGGGGTGACACTATTTCAGCAGCTTGTTCCATTACCAAAGGTGATTTACCTGTGGATGTAATTTGGCTCTTTAACGGAGAAGATATTCGTTTGCACAATCCAGATGTTGAGATAAATTCTATAACTAAACACATGAGTGCGATCAGTATAGAATCAGTTACTGCTAGACATGCAGGAGAATATACTTGCGTGGCAATAAATAGAGCCGGAAACGTCAGTCATTCGGCAGTGTTGACAGTAAATGGTACCTAAATATACAAATGTTTTCTATTTCGTGCACGCTAATTTGAGTATCACTTTACGCTTCTTTTTCATAACCATGTGTTAGTTCTATTTGAACGTTCTTTTCGAATAATTAACATATTACACTGTAACAATTGTGCAAATGTTAAGGAGAAGGCAAACTTACTATTAGTGTTCATGTACATATCGTATTCCAGACGTCCTTTTCCGCAAAATCCTCTTTTTACAAAATAATCTATTTCGTCGTTTTTAACGTTTTAAAAAGTTGATTGTTACAGTTGCAATCATTTGAAGCTGAACGAAGTGTGGTTGCGGTACTATTAATATATTTAAAAATTGAGAACATACGTTTTGACAGTTTTATTTTTCTTCTTTCAGTTGTAGGAAATTGAATTCTCTGAAATATTCCAAATGAATATAGCCCTATAGTTTTGAATGGAAATTTGATTCCAATTACATAATAATTGGTAAATCTGACAGCGATTACAAATACTTTGCTTACTAGGAAGAACATTATTTGTTTTAGCTGTTCTATAATATTGCGTACCATATTTCGCATCACAAATGTGTTTTGATCATTGTTTATTCCCGAAAAGTTAATTGCTTGAGAATATTTACGAGGTATAACATTTTACTCCACATCGGATGATTTTAGTCGCACCTCAAATAACTCCTTTTACTATTGGGGATGGACCAGCAAATTGGGGAGATCAAACATCTGTAGTATGCAGTGTTATAAAGGGTGATCGTCCAATTGAAATCACATGGAGTTTAAACGGAAAGGAGATAACTCCTCAAAGCCATCCAGATATTTCAATATCAAAAACAGGACCAATGATTTCACTTCTCAGCATAGATTCAGTAACTGCACGTCACGCAGGAGAATACACTTGCATGGCCAGTAATTTGGTTGGTTTCGTTACTCGATCATCCGAACTGACGGTCAATGGTACAGATCATAGACATTAACTAAACTTTTTACTTAAGCTTAATTAATTTCACATCCTTTCTAATCATTTTCATGATTCCTATACCTTTTCATGGCATCATTAATATTTTACTTTTTTGACTCATCTATCAAGATTCGCGGTAGTTAATAGACGCTAAATAAAACTCGATTCTCAAACTATTGGTCTTTTTCGGCTAAAATTGAATATCACGGAGAATTTTCAACTGATTTTGCTCAATCCTGTTCTGTCGATAAAGTAATGAATATAGAATAAGTTCTGTCTAAAAATCTTCGATAAACTGAAAAGTTGAAGCTAAGGGAACTTAAAGAATATTGATTTTTTAATGATTACCCAGGCCTGAAGTCTATACTATGTACTAGACTGATTCGAATAAAACTCTAGAACAATATCAACTAAGTTAAAATCTTGATATGCATTTTAGGAATTTTCAATGTACGCCACAAAGATTAAACTCATGTCATTTTCCACTGAACAAGTGAATGTTCATATTTCATGGAATTGATTAAAAACTTTCATCTAATAAAACATAAGCACTCTCACTTTTTAGCGGGAAATCACATGAAAAGTTTGCTAAAATAATTCATTAAACTATCATTGATATTAATTATAAATTTCGAAAAGGGTTCGATCGATGGATACTTTTGATAAATTAAAATATTAACACGTGTGTAGGTAAAAATCGCAAAGGTATTTTAAAAACATACTTCGGTCAGTTTAAATCAAAAATGTAATTTTAGGGACAGAAGATATTACCGCGCATGTTTATTTAGATGTCTTTTACTTCTTGTTAGTTGCACCACAAATTTCACCGTTTACTTTTGGAGAGGAACCGGTCAATGCAGGTGAGATTGCATCTGTTCAATGTGCAGTTTTAAAAGGAGATTTACCTTTGGAAGTCACCTGGATGTTTAATGATCAAAAGATTCAATCTGATCAAAGTGATATAATTATAATTGATAACGGGAAACGACACAAGCAATTGACAATTGATGCGGTTTCGGCAAGACATGCTGGAGAATATACATGTGTTGCATCAAATATTGCTGGAGCAGTCTCGCGAACCGCTACGCTTGACATTAATGGTATTATTAAGAGCTAATGTTAATTTAGTTATTGTTTCCTTAAACCTCAATCCTGAGTTGAGATGAGACTTCAAAATTTTTAAATTTAAATTTTTTTGAAGTGAGTTAACATTTATTTTTTGCCACGCCGTTAACACACTGGATCAGTTTGACCCAAACATTAACTTCATACCACTTAAAAACACTTTAGTTGATTTTTCGGATACAATTTACTTAAATTGACTTAAAGATTAGTTTGTATATAATAGGGTACAGAAATTTATAGAATGAGCTACATCTATATTGAATTAAAAAGATTTAACTAATGTTTAGAATTGAAAGAAAAATTGGTTTTAAAAATCCTGGAAAAATTACCAAATTCGTCAACCGAAGATTAATATCAAATTGTAGTTGATAAAACTATAAAAATTTGTTGGACGTGGAGCTTTGTAGCCCAGTGGAAGAGCAAACAACAGGCAATTGATAGGTCTTGAGTTTCGATTCTCAGCAGAGCTAGTCCCCAATTTTTTCATGTTAATAACTTTGAAATTTTAGACCGTATAAAGCCGAAAAAATAAGTTACTTGATGCGTTTTTAAAGCGCGTATAGAAGGCAACTCCGTAAATAATAAGAATGCACTAATATTGATTTCCTTCATTTATTTTATAAGAAAAAATGCTTTAACTAACTGAATAGAATAACTGTAAATTTTTAAACTTTTCCTTTGCTGTTTCATAGTTGCACCTCAAATAACACCTTTCAGTTTTGGAGAAGAACCTGTAAACGCAGGTGAAATAGCATCCGTTCAGTGTGCTATTTTAAAAGGAGACTTACCCTTAGAAATAACTTGGATGTTTAATGCTCATCTCATAGAATCTGATCAAAGTGACATTTTCATTGAAAGTGAAAGACGACGTAAACAATTAACGATAGAAGCAGTTTCTGCAAGGCATGCGGGAGAATATACATGCATTGCATCAAACATTGCAGGATCAGTCTCACGAACTGCTACTCTCGATGTTAATGGTATTTTTGGCAGAGTATCTTAAACTAGTAACTACCTTCTTGAACCTCAATCCCGTGTTGAAATGCGGCTCCACCTAATGAATTTATAAACTTTTTAATATGTCAAACTGTGGTTTTAACATAAATTGGTGTTTAATTATTTTTGTTAAAATGAAATGCTGTTACAGTGTCCACCATTATTCTCACATAGACAAAAAAAATTATTAAAAAAAATATTTGCAATTATAAAAATTCTTCCAACATGTAAACAGTTTTATATAAATTGTCCGCAAGTTCTTTCCATTCAAATTATTTTCTTCAATGAATTTAAAATAAAACTATTACTTATTGGAGATGTAGGAGAAGAAATTTTTTAAATTTCATTTTTCTTCAAACATGACATGACGAGAGTTATCGCGTGCTCATTAGTTTCCTTTTATACTTTAATTTTGCGATTAAAAACATTTTATAAATTGTGATAAGACAAATTACACATTTGGAAGGGAATTTTGCTTTTTATATTAATAATACACATTTCTGATATGTTTTAAAAAATCATAGTATTTAATTTTCGAAAAAAGTAGCTAATGCAGCTCATGGGCAACTGATCAAATCCTTGTTCAGCGACTTTTGAAATTTTTTTTATTTTCGGATTAAATAACTGCTGCTTTAACTAAAAATCGGGTTTACCATAAATATGTTAAATAATGCGCCTTATTCTTAGTTGCCCCACAAATTTCACCATTTGCGTTTGGAGAAGAACCGGTTAATGCAGGCGAGATGGCATCTGCTCAATGTGCTGTTAAAGGAGATTTACCTTTAGAAGTAACATGGATGTTTGATGGTCATCTTATAACTGATCAAAGTGATATAATTATAATTGATAATGGAAGACGACATAAACTATTAACTATTGAGGCTGTTGCAGCAAGACATGCTGGAGAATACACTTGTGTCGCATCTAACATGGCCGGATCGGTCTCACGAACGGCTAAGCTTGACATTATTGGTATTTTAGGCTTTGATTGTTAATCTAGTTAGTGTATCCTCGTACCACAATCCTTACTTGAGATTCGACTTCATCCTATATATGATGCTTTAGACCTTCGTTAATTCATTCGAATTCATTTTGTAATTTCAAAAGTAGGATGTCGTTTTAAAGAAGCGTTTCGTTTGCAGAATTTTGTAAATTTAAATTCTACGGATTTAGAATCTTACATTTTTACGAAATATGAATTTCCGAATAATTACTTTACTAATTTAATATAATTGTTTTTATTCTTAAATTGTTCTAAAGAAAAAATTGAAAATTTTATTTAGAAGGAAGATTTGAACGCAATACATCTACTGTTGGTTTTTACAAAGCCAAACAACAAATATTCACCTAAACCTAAGCGAATAATTATTTTTGCTCTTTCTTAGTTACTCCTCAAATATCACCCTTTACTTTTGGAGAAGAACCGGTTAATGCCGGTGAGATGGCATCTGTTCAATGTGCTATTGGAAAAGGGGACTTGCCCTTAGAAATATCTTGGATGTTTGACGGTCGTCCCATAGAATTTGATCAAAGTGATACAATTAAAATTGATAATGGAAATCGTCGTAAACTGTTAACAATCGAGTCTGTTTCTGCAAGGCATGCCGGAGAATACACTTGTGTTGCATCGAACCTTGCAGGATCCGTCTCTCGTTCAGCTAACCTTGTCATTAATGGTACTTGACAAATATAGTTTAGATAATTATTTTTTCCTTGAACCTTAATCCTTATTAGAAAAGCGAATTCGTTAATTAAATTTCAATTTTTTTTACTTTTTTGACTCACGAGCTAGCATTAAAAGATATCATAAAAATGATTATTTCAACAATTAATTAAAGTCAACAAATAAATAAGTAATTTATAAGAGATTTTACTTGCTACTCTATACTCACATTGCATTTATATTCATATTAAATATAATTCGTATATTAAGACGGGGTGATTTATTCAAATGCAACTTACAATGTTAGATGGCTGGTGTATGCCAACTAAAGTATGTTTTGGTCAAGGAATGAAAAGAACCTTAAAAAGTTTTAGATGATCAAAAGGATAGTATTGTTTTTAATAGGTTAATTTACTACTCAATTAACAAGATGTCGTAGGTTTCCAGTGATAATGTTTAGAAGTGCATAAAACTTTTCATGTAAAAAACGTTTTTGTTTTTTAGGACTTTTGGTTTAAGCCTTTTGTATAAAACGAAAGTGCTGTTGAAGTTAATTACTCACTGTAGATTATCTGAATTATTTTGATATAAACCTTTAAATAGTGCGTATAAATATTAGAAATCTCATTAAATTCACTTTAAATTGGAAGTTATAAACCTTTTTTAATGATATTCAAGGGATAAAAATAAGTATTAAAATTTATAATAAAAAACTTCTCTGAATGAAGTGATATTATCGCGATTTTGGTAAACATTAACAAGCAATAGGTAATGTTAATTGACATTAGTTGTCTCATTCAATATTATTAAAAATATATGATATTAACAATTTTATTCTCCCGTTTTAGTGAAATTTTGAATTAAAGTACAAATGGATTTATAAATGTTAACAGTATCATAATTCAAGACAATATGTCATCAAGGTTTTATATTGCTGCTAGCAATCATATGAGAAAAAAATTATTTGATACTGGAATAATTTATATGCAACAATAAATGTCTAGATCTTTATATTCAATTAGCATATTGATCATCTTGTTCTTAGTTGCACCCCAAATTTTACCGTTCACTTTTGGAGAAGAACCAGTTAATGCGGGTGAGATGGCATCAGTTACGTGTGTTGTTGTGAAAGGAGATTTACCTTTAGAAGTATCTTGGATGTTCGATGCTTATCCATTAGGATCTGATCAAAGTGATATTATTGTACTTGATAACGGAAAGCGTCATAAACAGTTAACAATAGAGGCTGTTTCTGCAAGACATGCGGGGGAATACACCTGTGTCGCATCAAACCTTGCAGGATCAGTCTCCCGAACAGCTGCTCTTGACATCAATGGTATTATTTAAGAATAAATGTTAATGAAATTCTTTTTCCCTTAACACAATCCCCAGTTGAGATTGACTCTTCTAGATATTTTTTAATTTAATGAATTTGTTGAATCCTAAATTTAACAATATGGAGGAATTTAATTACTTTTTTCTCATATTACGAATATTCTTTTTTTTATTATACAGTAGAATTCTGTGGAATCTTTGTCATTCAGTTACTATAAAATATTATAATTTTTTTCTTTTTTATGTACAATCTTTTATTTACAAGTATTATTACTAATCAGTGATGGAGTTTTAAAATCCTTGTAAGTGTAGGTATTAAATATACTAATACTACTAATTGCGAAAGTCTGTAGGGAAGAATTCAAAATGTGTTTACATAGGTCTGGAATGAGCTGTAATAGAAGATCTAGATTCAGATGTACTAGACATGTTTGAAAAGTAATTTTATTTGAATTTCTCGTAGTTGCACCTCAAATAACTCCGTTTACTTTTGGAGAAGAACCAATTAATGCGGGTGAGATGGCATCTGTTACGTGTGTTGTTGTGAAAGGAGATTTACCTTTAGAAGTATCTTGGATGTTCGATGCTCATCCATTAGGATCTGATCAAAGTGACATTATTATAATTGATAACGGACGGCGTCATAAACAGTTAATAATAGAGGCTGTTTCTGCAAGACATGCGGGAGAATACACCTGTATCGCATCAAACCTTGCAGGATCAGTCTCTCGAACAGCTGCTCTTGACATCAATGGTATTACTTACAAATAAATATTAATGACATTCTTTTCCCTAAACACATTCCCAAGAGATTGACTCTTCTAGACATTTTTTAATTTAATCCCAGCTGAAAAAAATCGTCTGGATTTTCCCATGGACTTTTCAGGTAGAAATCCATATGGAGATTTGAAACTATCCACATGAAATCCGCATGGATTGCCATGTGGATTTCCGCATGGATTTTTTTATATTCTTAATAAACTCCAAATATGAACGAAAACCTCTTTAAAAATGCAGAAAGCAGTGAGTGAGACCCCTTCGGGGTCTCAGAATTCGAATTTGATGTTTATTTTTGAAAATATTTAAAAATAGAAGAAATAGAGAATTTCCATGTGGATTTCCATGTGAATTATTTCAAATCTCCTCATGTATTTCTGCGTAAATTTCCATGTGGAAAATCCAGACGAACTTTTTCAGTTGGGAATGAATTTATTGAACTTTGAATTTAACCAGAGGAAGTTTATTACTTTTTTCTTTTTTATACATATTAAGAATATACTTTTTTATTATACAGTAGAATTCTGTGGAATCTTTGTCATTCAGTTGATATTGTAATTATTTTCTTTATTATGTTAAACCTTTTATTTACCAGTAATATTACTTATCAGTGATGGAGTTTCTAAATCCTTGTAAGTGTAATGTATTAAATATACCATGAAACAAATGCTAATTGCAAAAAGTCTATAGAGAAGAATTGGAAAATGAAAATTGGGTTTACATCGTTCTATTATGAGCTGTAATAGGAGATCTAGATTTAGATGTACTTAGACATGTTTGAAAGGTAATTTTATTTGAATTTCTCGTAGTTGCACCTCAAATATCTCCTTTCACTTTTGGAGACGAACCAATTAATGCTGGTGAGATGGCATCCGCCCAATGTGCTGCCGGAAAAGGCGATCTACCTCTAGAAATATCTTGGATGTTTGACGGTCAACCCATTGAATTTGATCATAGCGATACAATTAAAATTGATAATGGGAAACGTCATAAACTATTAACAATCGAGTCTGTTTCTGCAAGGCATGCCGGAGAATACACCTGTATTGTATCCAACCTTGCAGGATCTGTCTCGCGATCATCTAATCTTGTTATTAATGGTATTTAAAAATATCGTTAAAATTACTTCTTTTCCTCTGACCCCTAATCCTCATGTTGAGAAGCGACTTTAATATTTCATTTTTAAAGTGTAATTTATTTTTCGGGTAATTGACTTTGCCGTGAAAGAAAAGCATTTTTAAAACATATTTTAATTGAAGAACTACACAATTCCTTTTATAAGGCATATTCAGCATTCTTCCTTTTTGGAACGATTATTATTATTTTATCATACTTAAACATCTAATTAGAAAATTTTATTTTTAACACACAAGATTGATACTAATTTACTATATTTAATGATTGAGAAAGGTAATATTTAGGGTCCTGCAAGAAAGCATCTGTTATAATCGTTGTCGGAGATTTAACTTAAAGTGGAGTTACTTACTATACTTCCATATAATAGGCATTCAAGAGTTAATTATTAAACATGTAAATTATTCAAAGATATTTTATATTTTTGGATGTGATATAAAAGATTCATTCAAAACAAGTAGATGTCGTTTAATTACACAATTCTACTTTTTCTTAGTTGCACCTCAATTAGCAACATTTTCCTTTGGAGAAGAGCCAGCTAATGCAGGTGAAATGGCATCCGTTACATGTGCTGTTATAAAAGGAGACTTACCCTTGGAAGTTTCATGGATGTTTAATGATCATATTATAGGATCTGATCAAAGTGATATTATTATTGATAATGGGAACCGACGTAAACAGTTGACCATTGAGTCGGTTTCTGCAAGACATGCAGGGGAATATACCTGTGTTGCGTCAAATATTGCAGGATCTGTTTCTCGAACTGCCATTCTAGATATTAATGGTATTTCTGAGAAAGCTATATAATTTATTTCCTTATTTAACTCTCTCCCTAACCCATTGATCCCAATTCGAGAAATGACTTCGTCTAAAAAATTTACAACTTTAATTATTTTTCAAAATTATTGATATAGTTAATGTCATATTTTTTGTGATCAACTTAAATTCAATCTGAGGCATGCACAACAGAGTAGTAGTACTTTAAATATATTAAATTGTTCGACTTCGTTTTAATTTTATATCAGTTTTATCGTTTAATTGTTGCGAACTGGTTAATTGAGATTAGGTTTATCTGAGTCATTATGAAGGATGATTAGACCTTAAGTAGAATAAATATATTTACGAGATACTTTTTTATATTGTAACGTGTCACTGGTAGCATGGTTTAATAATTCTACTGACGACATATACTATCAAATTTTAGGTATATAATATTGGAATAACTTGTAATTGGATAACAAATGTCAAGATTTTTGTATTTAATTAGCATATTAATTTATGCATCTTGTTCTTATTGTTAGTTGCACCCCAAATATCACCATTTACATTTGGAGATGAGCCTGTTAATGCGGGTGAGATGGCATCTGTTACATGTGCTGTTGTGAAGGGAGATTTACCTCTTGAAGTATCTTGGATGTTTGATGCACATCCAATAGAATCTGAACACAGTGATATAATTATATTTAACAATGGAAATCGTCAAAAACAGTTAACGATAGAGGCTGTTTCTGCAAGACATGCGGGGGAATACACCTGTGTCGCATCAAATCTTGCAGGATCAGTCTCTCTAACAGCAACTCTTGACATTAATGGTATTATTGAAGACTAATTATTATTTATAATTATTGTTTACCTGTTCCTTAATCCTCAGTTGAGATTTGACTCTACTAGAAATGTTGAAGTTTTATTAATTTCATAATAACGAAATTTAAAAACGTAGAAAAGCAATTTCTATATAAAAAGTTTTGAGTAACATACTGTAGATCACTACAGTATGTTATTCAAAAACATCAATTTTTCCATATTATTGTCTTTCAATAATTATAATCTATATAGTTATTTTCTTTATCTTATGCAATGTATTATGTTTAATTTTCATCAGTTATAATTTACCGAATTTCTAATTCAGTGTAGGATATTTAATACCATTATTCTAATACCTTTCGTATTCAGTTCCTTTATCGCGCTCTAGCTCTCACAATTTTATACATGACCACTCACATTGTTTGTTTTTGTGACAAATTTCCCGTCTAAGGAAACATCGCTACCACAACAACCCCAGGATCGTATAGTCAATTCCAACATCAATGACTCATTTAGAATTACAAATATGTAGTATTAACAATTTAACTTCTTCGAATGCTACAACTTTTTTTCCTCTTTTTGTAAGGAGATGCGACCTAATTCTCATTACACAGCAAACAGAATTAGCAAAAACTTAAATACACATTTAAGTACAATTCCAAAGAGCATTTGTTTATATTCAAATATTAAAAAAAAAATTTTTTAATTTGTTTCTCTGCATTTTACTACTATGTGTATCGGAGTTTTGAATAGAAAAATTTTCTATCCCGAAAATATTAAATAATTCCATTTTCTTCATAGTTGCACCTCAAATTTCACTATTTTCCTTTGGAGAAGAACCGGTAAATGCAGGTGAGATGGCATCTGTTACATGTGCTGTTGTGAAGGGAGATTTACCTCTAGAAGTATCTTGGATGTTTGATGCACATCCAATAGATTCTGAACAGAGTGATATTATTATAATTAACAATGGAAATCGTCATAAACAATTAACGATAGAGGCTGTTTCTGCAAGACATGCGGGAGAATACACCTGTGTCGCATCAAACCTTGCAGGATCGGTTTCACGAACGGCAGTTCTTGACATTAATGGTATTTCTTAGCAAACAATGTTAATGTAATTATTATACTTTTCCTAAACCTTAATCCTATTGAGTTGCGAGGGATTTGATATTTCCAAATTTGACGTCCTTAGATAAGTTTTATCTAAATATTTGTTTTATTGCATACAATTTCTTTGGATCATGGACAATAGTTAAAAGTCAAATAAATTAATTGTATTATAAATTGTAGTGCAAAATTACTGCAAGTACCAAATGCTATCATAACACCGCAACATATAAGTTTGCCTCAAACTAGAGTTATGAGGACATGATGCAATTTGCACTGTAAGTTTATTGCAAGCTTGCGGTTTAATTAATGTACTGTCTAATATTTTAATATTATAATAATTTCTTATTCGTTACATTTATCAATCGTTATCTGGAATTCTGTTACTATTCATTAGATGAATAAGTGAAGCAAACTTTTTGAGTTATATTATAGATTTTTGATACTTTTTTTAAATACAATTCTGATTCATTTCATTATTTATTTGTTTAGTTCTTCAACGACTTGCAACAAAGAAAAATCTTACCAATAATTGATTGATAAACTAAATCTATATTGCTATTATTAGGATAGTACTAGGGTGAAAATAATTGGATCGAATTTCATAAGAAATTTCGCATGGAATTCGTATTTATTTCATGTCGAACTAGACTTTAAACACTTCTTACCTGAATATCTTCCTAGAAATACCAAAGATATTTGCATTAAAGTCTTTGGTTTCGATTTTTTCGAAATGAAGTTATTGACATTGTGAACTTTAAAATTCTATAACTCAGCGATTTTTGTACCAAATTGGACTTAAGACGTATCAAAATTTTCAAAATCTAACTAGGAATTTGACCATATATAGATAAGACCAATAGTGCCAAAGTAATCTTTATAGTTTTTTATAAATTTTTATAAGTTGATGTTATTGATATCCTGATTATTTTCTGAAGATGAATTGCTGATATATTTAATGAACCGAATCCCGTTAATGTAGTCAATTATTTGAATTCTCTTAGTTGCACCCCAAATTTCACTATTTTCCTTCGGAGAAGAACCGGTAAATGCAGGTGAGATGGCATCGGTCCAATGTGCTGTTGTTAAAGGAGATCTACCCTTAGATATATCTTGGATGTTCAATGGAAATCCCATAGGATCTGATCAAAGTAATGTAAATATAATTGATAATGGAAAACGTCATAAGCAATTAACTATTGATTCTGTTTCTGCAAGACATGCTGGAGAGTACACATGTGTTGGGTCAAACATTGCAGGATCGGTTTCACGAACGGCTGTTCTTGACATTAATGGTATTTCTTAGCAAATGGTGTTAATGTAATAATTATACTTTTCCTAAACCTTAATCCTATTGAGTTGCGAGGGATTTGATATTTCCAAATTTGACGTCCTTAGATAAATTTAAGTTTATCTAAGTATTTGTGTTATTGCATACAAAGTAAAAAGTACTGTCTAATATTTTAATATAATAATTTGTTTTCTGGCACATTTATCACACGTTATCTGGAATTCTGTTACTATCTATTAAATGAACAAGTAGAAGCAAACTTTTGAGATACTTAGAGTTTTGTCAACTTTTTTAAAAATATAATTCTGATTCATTTCATTATTTATTTGTTTAATTCTTAGAAGACTTACAACAAAGAAAAATCTTAGCAATAATTGATCGTTTATCTTAATCTATATTTCCATTAAATGGGTAGTACTAGTCTGAAAATAATTCGATCGAATTTCATATTCATTTTTCATCTTAAAGGTGTACTAGACTTAAAACAATTCTTATCTGAATAACTTCCTAGAAAAACCAAAGATATTCGCATTGATTCCGATTTTTGCACATATTTATTTATTTGTTTTTACACCCGTCTTAATCCTTCAATCTTGGCTATAGAAATGTTTTTACAACCATAGAATTTTTTTATAAATATTCTCATTACTTAATACTAAATTTTGCGTCTGCAGAATGTCTTGAAATTAGGAGTACTCGCATTTGTCTGAACCACCGTCTATTGGGTTTTCTCGTCAGTGGAGAGGGAAACTGTAGAAAGCCTCTCTAAGTAAAACTGGTTTATCGACAGTCGAGTTCTAATGGTGTGTACCGGACATTAATCGACAGTGCACATCATTATACTTCGACGTCAAACCTCCCGCTCAGATTATCCCACGTACCGGAAAAATCCCAGGCTAATTACAGTCTTTGATTTCAATTTGCACCAAATTTATTTATTGTTTTATTTCTGTAGTAAGACACATATAAAGGTTTTGATTTCCGTCACAAGAGACATAAGAAGTTTATGTATAAGTTTATCTATAAATTTTTACATTTGAATATTTTTTAAAATAAGGTTACTAAGTATATTTACTTTCACGTTTTAAAAAATATAAATGTACAGTAATCTTTAGAGTAACATAAGTTGATATTATTGCTATTCTAATTATTTTCTAAAGATGTATTTCCAATTTATTTAAACAAAGTGAATCCTGTTAATGTAGTCAATTATTTGAATTCTCTTAGTTGCGCCACAAATTTCACCTTTTGCTTTTGGAGATGATCCTGTAAATGCAGGTGAGATGGCATCGGTCCAATGTGCTGTTGTTAAAGGGGATCTACCCTTAGATATATCTTGGATGTTCAATGGAAATCCTATAGGATCTGATCAAAGTGATGTAAATATAATTGATAATGGAAAACGACATAAGCAATTAACTATTGATTCAGTTTCTGCAAGACATGCTGGAGAGTACACATGTGTTAGGTCAAACATTGCAGGATCGGTTTCACGAACGGCTGTTCTTGACATTAATGGTATTTCTTAGCAAATGGTGTTAATGTAATTATTATTCTTTTCCTAAACCTTAATCCTATTCAGTTGCGAGGGATTTGATATTTCCAAATTTGACATCCTTATATAAATTTTATCTAAATATTTGTTTTAATGCATACAATTCCTCTGTAAGTTTACTGCAAGCTTGCAGTTTAATTAATGTACTGTCTAATATTTTAATATTATAATAATTTCTGTTCGGTCACATTTATCAAACGTTATCTGGAACTCTGTTCCCATCCATTAGTTGAACAAGTAGAACTAAACTTTTGAGATCTTTGGATTTTTGTCAACTTTTTTAAAAATATAATTCTGATTCATTTCCTTATTTATTTGTTTAATTTTAAAAGACTTACAACAAAAAAAATCTTAGCAATAATTGATTGTTAATCTAAATCTATATTTCCATTAGCAGGGTAGTACTAGGGTGAAAATAATTCGATAGAAATTCATATTCATTTTTCATCGTGAATGTGTACTTGACTTAAAACAATTCTTATCTAAATAACTTCCTAGAAGAACCAAAGATATTCACATTACAGTCTTTGATTTCGATTTTCGCCTTATTTATTTGTTAATATCCCCGTTTTAAGCCTCCAATCTTGGCTATACAAGTTGTTTTACTACCGTAGAATTTTTTTATAAATATTCTTATTACTTAATACTAACTTTTGCGTCTACAGAACGTCTTGATATTAGGAGTACTCGCATTTGCCTGGACCATCCGTCTAATCAGTTTTCTCGCCAGTGGAGAGCGAAGCTGTAGAAAACATCTCCGACTGCAACTGTTTTATCGACAGTCGAGTTCTAATGGTGTGTGCCGGACAATAATCGTCGGTGCACATCATTATACCTCGACGTCAAACCTTCCGCTCAGAATATCTCACGTGCAGGAAAAATCCCAGGCTAATTACAGTCTTTGATTTCGATTCTCACCATATTTATTTATTGCTTTATTTCTGTAGTAAGACACATATCGGTTTCGATTTCCGTCACAAGAGACATAGAAAGCTTATGTATAAGTTTATCTAAAAATGTTTACATTTAAATATTTTTAATCTAAGGTTACTATTAAATATATTTACTTTTACATTTTAAAAATTATAAATGTACAGTAATTTTTACAGAGCAACATAAGTTGATATTATTGCTATTCTGATTATTTTTTAAAGATGTATTTCTGATTTACTTAAACGAAGTGAATCCCGTTAATGTAGTCAATGATTTGAATTCTCTTAGTTGCGCCACAAATTTCGCATTTTGCTTTTGGAGATGATCCGGTAAATGCAGGTGAAATGGCATCGGTCCAATGTGCAGTTGTTAAAGGAGATCTTCCATTAGATATATCTTGGATGTTCAATGGAAGTCCCATAGGATCTGATCAAAGTGATGTAAATATAATTGATAATGGAAAGCGTCATAAACAGTTAACTATTGAGGCTGTTGCAGCAAGGCATGCTGGAGAATACACATGTGTTGGGTCAAACATTGCAGGATCGGTTTCACTTACGGCTGTTCTTGACGTTAATGGTATTTCTTAGCAAATGGTGTTAATGTAATTAATATTTTTTCCCTAACCTTATTCCTATTGAGTTGCGAGGGATTTGATATTTCCAAATTTGACATCCTTATATAAATTTTATCTAAATATTTGTTTTATTGCATACAATTTCTTTGGATCATGCGAAATAGTTAAAAGTCAAATAAATTAATTGTATGTATTTTTATATTTCAAATAACATATTCAATTAACCTGTAAATTTTCTTGAAGCAATTTAACTTAAATTATAGTGCAATTTGCACTGTAAGTTTACTGCATGCTTGCGGTTTAAATAATGTACTATGTAATGTAATAATAACAAATTATCATTATAATAATTTCTTTTTTGTCACGATTATCAAACGTTATCTAGAATTCTGTTACTATCCATTAGATGAATACGTGAAGCAAACTTTTTGAGTTATGTGGATTTTTGTTACTTTTTTAAAAATACAATTCTGATTCATTTCATTATTTATTTGTTTAGTTCTTCAACGACTTGCAACAAAAAAAAATCTTACCAATAATTGATTGATAAACTAAATCTTTATTGCCATTATTAGGGTAGTACTAGGGAGAAAATAATTCGATCGAATTTCATGAAAATTTTTGCATGAATTTCGTATGGATTTCGCATTTATTTCATGTCGAACTAGACTTTAAACAATTCTTATCTGAATAACTTCCTAAAAGAGCCAAAAATATTCGCATTACAGTCTTTGATTTCGATTTTCTCGAAATGAAGTTTTTGACATTGTGAACTTTAAAAGTCTATAACTCAGTGACTGTTGTACCAAATTGGACTTAAGTAGTATCAAACTTTTCCAAATTTAACAAGGAATATGACCATATAGATAAGTCCAATAGGGCCAAAGTGGTCCCTTTTCATGCGGACGTTCACATATAAAAAACTTCCAGTGTTAAGTCTGCTAAAGTCAAATTTTTCGTCATATTTATTTATTATTTTATTACCGTAGTAAGACACATATAAAATTATTAATTTCCGTAACAAGGGACTTAAAAATTTTATCTATAAATTTTTATATTTGAATATTTTTAATCTTAGGTTACTTCTAAGCATATTTACTTGCCCGATTTAAAAAATATAAATGTACTCAATCTTTATAGAGTAACATAAGTTGATATTATTGCTGTTCTGATTATTTTCTAAAGATCTTTTGCTGACTTATCTAAACGAACTGAATCCCATTAATGTAGTCAATTATTTGAATTCTCTTAGTTGCGCCACAAATTTCACCTTTTACTTTTGGAGATGATCCGGTAAATGCAGGTGAAATGGCATCGGTCCAATGTGCTGTTGTGAAAGGGGATCTTCCATTAGATATATCTTGGATGTTCAATGGAAATTCCATAGGATCTGATCAAAGTGATGTAAATATAATTAATAATGGAAAACGACATAAGCAACTAACTATTGATTCAGTTTCTGCAAGACATGCTGGAGAATACACATGTGTTGGGTCAAACATTGCGGGATCGGTTTCATTTACCGCAGTTCTTGACATTAATGGTATTTCTTAGCAAATGGTGTTAATGTAATTATTATTTTTTTCCTAAACCTTAATCCTATTGAATTGCGAGGGATTTGATATTTCCAAATTTGATGTCCTTAGATAAATTTAAGTTTATCTAAATATTTGTTTTATTGCATACAATTTCTCTAGATCATGCGCAATAGTTAAAGTAAAAAAGTTTTATTTTTTTTTCTAAGAACATATTCAAATAACATGTAAATTTTCTTGAAGCTTTTTTACTTGAACTGTAGTGTAGACTTACTGCAAGTACCTAATGTTTGCGCAAACTGGAGTTATGAGGACATGTTATTATTTGCACTGCAAGTTTACTACAAGCTTGCGGTTTAATAAATATACAGACTAATATTTTAATATTGTGAACAATCATAGCTTTTTTGTAATGTTTATCAAACGTTATCTGGAATTCTGTTTCTATCCATTAGATGAACAAGTTGAAGCAGACTTTTTGAGATATGTCGATTTTTGTCACCTTTTTTTAAAATACAATTCTTGTTCATTTCATTCTTTATTTGTTTAGTTCTTAAACGGCATATAACAAAGGAAAATCTTAGCAATAATTGATTGTTAAACTAAATATATTGCTATCAGTAGGGAGAAAATAGTACTAGGGAGAAAATAATTCTATTGAATTTCATAAGAAATTTTGGATGAATTTCGTATGGATTTCATGTCGAATTTCGTTTTGGATTCTAATGTCATTTTGGACCCTTTTTCGGACCTTGGTATATTAAAAATTTGAATTAAATTGATGAATAGAGCAACTATAATTAATTCTTAATTAATATTAAGAAATACAATAATTTTAATATACAGCTGAGAACAAAATTCTATAACAAACAAAAAATATTATTGAAAAAATTCAACGAATTACATATAATATAAAAAACCTACCAGTGTTAAGTTTGCTAAAGTCGACGTTTCCGCCATATATATTTATTGTTTTGTTTCTGTAGTAGGACATATATAAAGGTTTTGATTTCCGTCACAAGGGACATAGGAAGCTTATCTTTAAATTTTTACATTTGAATATTTTTAATCTAAAGTTACTTCTAGGTATATTTACATTCCTGTTTTAAATAATACTAATATACTCAATCTTTATTCAGTAACATGAGTTGAAATTATTGATATTCTGTTTGTTTTCTAAAGATCTTTTGCTGACTTATCTAAACAAACTGATCCCGTTAATGTAGTCAATTATTTGAATTCTCTTAGTTGCGCCACAAATTTCACCTTTTACTTTTGGAGATGATCCGATAAATGCAGGTGAAATGGTATCGATCCTATGTGCCGTTGTTAAAGGGGATTTGCCATTAGAAGTATCTTGGATGTTTGACGGTCGTCTTATAGAATCTGACAAAAATGACATAAATATAATTGATAATGGAAAGCGTCATAAACAATTAACTATTGAGGCTGTTGCAGCAAGACATGCTGGAGAATACACATGTGTTGGGTCAAACGTTGCAGGATCAGTCTCACGAACGGCTGTTCTTGACGTTAATGGTATTTTTCATGAATAATTTCAGTTTGATTATTAATTCCTTAAACCTATTCCTTAATAGCAGTTGATTTATGTCTCATTTTTCTTTGATTGTCCTAAAAATTATGAGACTTGATGTCAAAAGTTGTAAAATATTTTACACAGATAATATTTGAATGAGGATTTCTTTAATGCTTTATGACTCATTACTTTTAGGTACATTAATTCAATATTCCGAAATTTTGACGCAATTTTTAGGTAATATTCGTAGAATTTCTGATCCTATTAGGTAGGATGTATCGTCTCACTATTCTTCTATTGCTTTATGTACATACGTTTTTGAAATTAAATTTTTAAGGAAGGTTACGGTTTCTAATTTTCCTTTTTAATGAATCATATTTAGGTGTACTGAAATGAAATGATTTTACAGTAGCGCCAATCAGATTGCAAAATGTATAAAATGTTATCTTACTATATATAGTATGAGAAAAAGTTTCTTTACAATACTTTTTACATATTATTTTTACAGGTGTCTAATTTTATTAAAACTCATTAGTATTTTGTTATCACTGCAAATATCGGATTATTATTTTCAAAAGAAATGTAATTTTTTTATAGTTGCTCCTCAGATCGCTCTTTTCTCTTTTGGAGAAGAACCTGTTAATGCAGGTGACATGGCATCTGTACAGTGTTTGATAACAAAAGGAGACTTACCGTTAGATATAACTTGGATGTTTATGAATATTCCTGTAGAATCTCAAGCAAATGATATAAGAGTAATTGACGTTGGAAATCGTCATAAACAATTAACTATAGAGGCTGTTTCTGCAAGGCACGCTGGGGAATACACATGTATTGCATCAAATCTTGCAGGATCAGTCTCGCGAACTGCTACTCTCGATGTTAATGGTATTTAAATATCTAAATAATTTAACCTTGTTAAAATTTCCTAATACCATTTTCCTTTTAAGAGATGTGACTTTGCTAGTAGCGGTTGTCTGATAAGTATCATAGGTGAAAGAGAATATCATGTCATTAAATTTATTTAATTCTCTGTTTAGAATTTCACTATCTTGTTCATAATTTGAAATGTATTCGGTAAAAAATTGTTTCTCTGTACTATTTTGATATATCTTAAAAACCATTGTGTTTATTTAATTAAAATTTATAATATTTCTATACTTTTAATATGTTTCCATAGTTGCTCCACAAATAGCACTATTTTCATTTGGGGATGAACCCGTAAATGCTGGCGATACAGTATCTGTCCAATGTACAGTATCTAAAGGAGATTTTCCCCTGAAAATAAATTGGATGTTTGAAAAACGCTTACTTAAACCGGGCAAAGAAGATATAATTATCACTAATACTGGAAAACGTGTTAAACAGTTGACTATTGAGTCTGTGTCTGCAAGACATGCTGGAAAATATACCTGCGAAGCGGCCAATATTGTTGGATCCGTTTCAAAGTCATCAGTCCTTAATGTTATCGGTACTTTTGTACCTTATAATTAATCTATTGTTTGTGTGCACTTATTACATTTTCCCGCGTCCTCCTGCAATTTCTTCTAATCTACTACTTTTTGTTGGCTCCACGTGTTTTTAGGTGAAGACTTACTAGCTCCAAGAATAGGAATTTTTATCCTTTAATCATAGAATCGCATATTACAAAATTACTTTTCTAAAAAAATAATAAAAGATAATTATTAAATTATTTGTAAATACAAAGAAAATTTTATTCGCAGTTGCTCCACAAATAGCGTTATTTTCACTTGGGGAGGAACCTGTAAATGCTGGTGACACAGTGTCCGTACAGTGCACAGTGTCTAAAGGAGATTTTCCTTTGGACATTGACTGGCTATTTGAGGGTCAATCTTTACAGTCCTATAAAGAAGATGTAGCTGTAACTAATTCTGGAAAACGTAGCAAGCAATTGACAATAGAAGCAGTCGCAGCAAACCATGCGGGAGAATATACCTGCGTGGCGTCAAATATTGTTGGAACTGTTTCTAGATCAGCCACTCTCAATGTTAATGGTACCTTCGTACCTTACACAACATAAATATTTAGTGTGTAGTTTTAACATTATCCTTTTTCCCTTCAGAATCATATTTCGTTTTGTTGACTCCACGTTCATCTAGGTATATTAATGTTAATCAGTTATGATCTCTTCTTTGTAGAGGAAGACGTACCATTAATGATTTTTTGCTAATACGATAACATTTTATTCGATACTTGGAAACTTTTCTTTCTAGTTGTTCCACAAATTGCACAATTTTCTTTTGGTGGTGAACCCGCGAATGCGGGTGACTTGGCTACAGTAACTTGTGCTGTGACAAAAGGAGATTTACCTATAGACATAACTTGGATGTTTGGCGATAGAGAAATAGAATTTGGTTATGATATGGTTATATCGAGTTCCAGTAAACGGTTGAAACAGTTGACCATTGAAACGGTTGCAGCTAAACATGCTGGAGAGTATACCTGTGTGGCTTCTAATATAGCTGGTTCAGTTTCACAAACAGCTGTACTTGAAGTCAATGGTATTTTATTAATTTCATAATTTTCTTAGCTTATTTCCAATACTACTTCCTGATTATTAAACTTCCTATTCCAATTCCAAAGCACGTAAATTCATTCGCCGCGAATACAATGTGACTTCATTTGATATAGCTGGATATTTTAGGATGAAATTAAAGGCAATTATGGCAATAGTAACTGGGTTATTAATGCGTAGAAATGTTTGAAACTGTTGTTTTGTTCTCTTTCATGAATTCAATTTTTACATTTATATAGTTGCACCACAAATATCGATGTTTTCCTTTGGAGAAGAACCTGCTAATGCAGGCGACATGGCGGCGGTACAGTGCGCTGTGATAAAAGGAGACTTACCTATTGAAATAGTCTGGATGTTTGCGGATCAACCAATATATAAGCCGCAAGGAGATATAATTATATCTGACTCCGGAAGTCGCCTTAAACAATTGACTATTGAAGCTGTCGCTGCTCGGCATGCAGGAGAGTATACATGCATTGCTTCTAATGCAGCTGGTTCTGTGTCTCGAACAGCTATACTTAATGTCAACGGTACACTTCGTTTTTCATCGCAATTGATCGTTTATAGAAAATTCATCTTTGGGCGTCTATTTGCTTATCCTTTTCCTGGTCGTTTAATATTATTTTTCTAATGTAGAAATCAAATTTCTTTTCTAAAATATTGTCTACTTTTCCTATTTCGCAATTATATCACAATGTCCTAATACTTTAAATAGATGTATTATTAAATAATGCCATATGTTTGAAGGAGATGTGTATCTAAATGTTATCACAATACTAGCAGACTTTTATTTCTAGGATAAAATTAGAATTCTTTTCATAGATCGCTATGAATTCTTAAAAATTCTTAGTTGTATACAGATTCGCAGTGCTAATGTGAGAGAATTTTGTAAATTAAGGGTTTTTCTAAAAACAAAAATAATTTATTACGAACTTTTTAGGTAAATTACACAGGCCTGTATGGTTTTTCATTTTTGCTATTTGAGTGGTTTCAAATTCATTTCTGTCCGATGAACACGATCGCAGATCATAAAATTGCCTAGCATGTCAGGATTTTGAAAAAAGAGGAGTTAACATCTCCAAAAAACGTGTTTTTGACGGTTTTAAAGATTTTTTCCTCTGTAACCTAACGAACTACAGGGATTTCCATAAGGTCTTAAAGTAATACTTTAAACAGGCGCATTTTAAGACCCATATCCACAAGAGAAAGAAAAATTTGAGCAATTTGAGCAAAAATTCCAAACAACGTATTTTCAGGTATTTTAATTTAACCTAACATGCTAACATGTACAAAAAAAATGAGAGGATTTTGAGAATAGTGACAGTAAAGACCCAAAATAACAAGTGTTTTTGGTCTGTACCTACACTTTTCTCAATATCCTGATGTCCTAAGCAATTTAGAGACCCAGAATTGAATTCAAAGGAGAAAAATACATTAAAAATCACTCCGATTTTTTGGGATCTCCAGTACATCAGGTTCAGGAGAAAACATATGTTGAAACAACTAAAAAACACGATTTTTTGGTTTCCCACTTTTCTCAAAATCTTGACGGGATAAACAAATTTGTGACCCAGGATTGTGTTCAGTGGACGAAAATACATTAGAAACCGTTCCGATATCTAAAATGAAAAAAGTCGAATTTTCCAGGCCTACATTATGAATTAGTACTATGCAGAGATAAAAAAATTAATGAACTGTATAATTTCAATAAAAAATTGATTCAATAGAATTTCATCAAGATCTTAGGATTCATACTGAACAAGGAAATTAATCACCTACTTTTTCTTGTTGTAAGTTTGCTAAGCTTGTCAAACTTGCAGTAAATGAAGATGCTATTTCAGCATTGAAACTTAAACAAGAAAATGTCTAATCAATTAAATATTGACATATTTGGGTTTATATATTGAATAAAAAATATTATCTTTCTTTCTGTTGGCAAAGATTAACGTAAATAACTAACTTTAACTCCCGGATACTTTATGTAATTCTCGTTATTTTTCAGTTACTGAAAATCGCAATAATGTGATTATTTTAAAAGCAATTTTGATCATTGAAAATCGTATCATTTTCATTGTCACAATAATTCAGTTGATCAGTAATATTAGGACGTAAATAATTTTCTTTCCAGTAATGCCAAAGCTATTACCTTTCACCTTTGGCGAAGAACCATTGAATTCTGGTCAAGTTATAACTGTACCTTGTGCAGTTATTGAAGGCGATCAACCACTTAAGCTTCATTGGATTTTAAACAGCCATGTTATTTCACCACATTCGGGAATCTCTGTCTTGGATTTAGGTGGACGTGGTGCAATATTGAGTATAGGATCAGTTCAAGCCTCTCATGCCGGAACATACACTTGTATTGCCGAAAATATAGCCGGGAGACATGAACTGTCGGCTGAACTCATAGTTAATGGTGCTTAATTTCAAAAATCATCACAGTAGAACAACTTTCACCCGGTGACCTTTATTTTCTCCTTTCCCGAGATTTCCTCCACTATTTTGCGACAAATGTGCCGTAGCTCAAAAATAGATCAATTTTTACTTAATTGTACATGTTTATTTGAACCATCTCCTCCAAAACAAAACGTTTTAAGTTACAATTTGATTGTTTGTTTTTGCGGTCTACAGTACCACCACATTTGCAGCCTTTCAACTTTCACGAGAGTACCAATACTGGGGATTTGATAATAGTTCACTGTACAGTTTTGAAAGGCGACACGCCTATTGATCTGAAATGGTTGTTTCAAGGCAGTCATTTGAATATAGACGATCAAGTTCAAATCACGGCGATGGGAAACCGAGTTTCTACTTTGACCATACCTTCCGTAAGAGGCGAACATGCTGGAGAGTATGCTTGCGTGGCAGATAATGTCGCTGGTCGAGCTAGACACAGTGCTCATCTCAGAGTGAATGGTATTTTTGTAGACAGTTTTCAACAGTTCGTTTTTGTCGTAATGCAACATTTTCTACTAAACAAACCAGGCTCAAAATTTCTGAAGCGTGCCACTAACTTTCGGTAGAGATTTTTTTTATATTTCATGCCAATAACTTTATAGTATTTTCGTACCAAAATATGACCCCAAAGTTGATTTGGCAAAATTTTAATTTTTTTAAAAGTTATTGTTTAAACAATTTTGACGCATCAAATTATTAAAAAAAATTTTCCTACCGTTCTATTTGATGGATTTTAATAAAATTTGGTATGAGTAATATACAATAATCATACCATCGAACAAAAAATATTAATTAGATTTTGTTCATAATTTGTTTAAAATAGCAACAATTATTATAAACAAATAGAAATAAAATAAACTTCTTCGCCTAATTTCGTATTTTTTGGTCAATTATGATTCCCTGATTTATCACGAGTATTTAAAAAAAAGAAAAGTCAGTCTATTGCATTAGGTCAAAAGTTATTAATATTTTTGTGACCACAGTGACCACAGTGGGATAAAAAGACGAAATTTGGTTCAAATTAACTTTTAGACCACAATTTTCAACCAAATTAAAATTCCTTTTTTTCCCTCTAACTAAGAACTAAATTCTAAAAAGATCTGTGAAAGTCGATTTTTTAAATTTTGTTATATAAATTGTTAATGTTAATGTAAAGTGTAAAAAAATGATTTTTTAAACTTTTTGATGTATTTTAGAAAAAATTTCTTTACATACTCAATATTGCATACATTTTATGTCTGGGGGTGGTAAAAAAATTGTTTCTTAGATTGCAAATTGTTATAAACAAATCATAAACAATTATACTCTAGGCAAAGATAGGAATAAAAAAAATTTGATTGGCATTTTTGCGCAAACATGAATCAAATTTATTACGATTAATGTTTCTTCTAAGCTGCCTAGAGATTATCCTCATGAAAATGTTATTTTGCGAACAACTTAATCATTTTTATAAACTTATATAAAAAAATAGACTTTAGGCGCAGTTATGCCTAAAAAATGGGTTTTTTAAAAAATTTACTGCAGCTTATTGCAATTTAACTTTTTTTAATGAAACTGATGTTTTGCGATACTTTTTCTTAATTATTTAAACAATGTCAATAAACTATAGCATTTTAGAGACATTTTTGGACAGAAATAAATCGAATTTTTACAATTAAGTTTTTTTCTAAGCTGCCCAGAGATTAACATCGAAAATAAATTATTTTTTAAATAACTTTATAATTTTTATAAACAAATTGAATAAACAATTATATTCATCAAACATTTTTGGGCAAAAATTAATCGTCTGTTTTATAAATTAAGATTAAATTATACAGTTAATTTCTTCTAATGAAAACCAAGTTTTGCATCAATATTTCTCTTATTTTTACAAATAAATATCATTAATAATTAAATTTGAAGAAAATATTTTAATAAAAGAATAAAACGTTTTTAAAACTTGCTTAAATAAAGCTTGCTAAACTTTTTTTGAAGATTTATTTTATTTCTGTCCAAAAATGTCCCTCTAATGCAATTGTTTATTAAAATTGTTTAAATAACTAAGAAAAATTATCGCTAAACATCAGTTTCAATAAAAGAATTAGATTGAAATAAGCTAAAGTAAATTTATAAAAAATATTTTTTTGACATAACTTTGCCTACAGTGTAATTGTTTATAAAAATGATAAATTTATTTTCAAAATAACTTTTTCAAAAGGATAATTTCTAGGCGATTTAGAAGAAACATTAATTGTAAAAAATTTTATTCATTTCTGCCCAGAAATGTTCTAACAGTGCAATTGTTTGTTAAAATTGTTTAAATAATTAAAAATTATTGCTACACATCTATTTCATTGAATGAAAGTTTGATCGCAATTAGATGAAGTAAATTTATAAATGAAACAAATTATTTTTAATCATATCTTTGCTTAGAGTGTAATTGTTTATATAATTTGTTTATAACAATTTGTAATCTTAGAAACAATTTTTTTATTGGTTACACACCCCCAGACATAAAATGTATAAAGTATTGAGTAAGTTAAAAAAATTTTGTTTAAAATATATTGAAAAGTTTAAAAAATCATTAATTTTACAGTTTACATTAACATTAAAAATTTATAAAACAAAATTTAAAAAATCGACTTTCACAAATATTTTTAGAATTTAGTTCTGAGTTAGAGGGAAACAAATTTTAATTTGGTTGAAAATTGTGGTCTACAAGTTAATTTGAACCAAATTTCGTCTTTTTATCCCACTGTGGTCACTGTGGTCACAAAAATATTAATAACTTTTGACCTAATGCAATATACTGACTTTTCTTTTTTTCAAATACTCGTGATAAAACAGGGAATTATAATTGACTAGAAAAAATACGAATTTAGGCGGAGTAGTTTATTTTATTTCTATTTGTTTATAATATTTGTTGCTATTTTAAACAAATTATGAACAAAATGTAACAAATATGTTTTGTTTAAAGATATGATTATTGTATATTACTCGTACCAAATTTTATTAAAATCCATCAAACAGAACGGTAGGAACAAATTTTTTCAATAATGTGATGCGTAAAAATTGTTTAAACAATAACTCTGAAAAAAATAAAAATGCAAAATCTACTTTGGGGTCTTATTTTGATAGGAAAATACTATAAAATTATTGATATGCAATATAAAAATATCCCTATCGAAAAATTAGTGACACGCATCAGAAATTTTGAGCCACGAATGGTTTTTACGTCCACACTATTAAACTATGTGAAAGTCATAAAACTTTTTATAAGTTTTATGACCGATGGTTTGTTTAAAAGGAAATAAGTATATTCTCAGTGAAGTAATTTGTCGTTTGCGTTGGCTTTGTTGCGGTGCTTCTTTACCTCCTTCGATTATGATTGTACCACTTATTCATCTACATCTCCAAGTATTTGCCTTTTTAAAGTATGTTACAGTATCTAAATAGGCAGTTAGTTGAGCTGATGAAACCATTTTTAAACGAAATTACTCAGTTAAATTGTTTTTTTCATTTATTATTCTTCTCGGACTTGATTTCTATCCACTTCCACATCCTTATCCTGTATTGTAATTAATTATCTGAATTGCAGATCGATTAAAGAAATACAGATAACAAATGAACAAATGAATTACACTCCACGTCAGTGTTAGGAATGAAATCCACCGCGAATCACACAATTCCTTGCGTTTCAGTTCAGCCACGCATCAATCCATTTGATTTTGGAAATCAGCCAATATATGCGGGACAGGCGGCTCAGTTACCTTGCATGGTATCAGTCGGCGATTTGCCGTTAAATTTTAATTGGACTTTTGACAATCAGCCTTTGTTACAATTCAAAGGATACAGCATCGGAGAATTAGGACCACGAACTAGTATTCTACTTATTGAAACAGTAACACAAGAGCATAGTGGATCCTACGCGTGTATCGTTGTAAATCCGTCCGGAAAGGCTAAGCACGAGGCTATGTTAAGAGTACACGGTTAGGGCCAGATATTGAGTAGTTAGGACTGATGCCTTCTGAAAGCTACTCTTTCATTTTTCAAAATTGCTTCTGGATGGTAATATCATTTTCTCTTGTTTCATTTTATTCCTGTTGACGAAATCATTACTTATCATTATTTTAACATGATCGCAAAATCTCTCAAACTTTCTCAAAATGTCTCTATTCTTTTTCATTAAATAATTCAAATATTTTAAAAGAAATCCATTGTCATTAATTTATCAATGAAATATTAAAATTGATTTTCTCAACAGGTTTCCCTTTTTCCTATTTATTTAATTGCTGCTTTCAAAGTGCTCTTTTTTGTCGTAAATTGTAAAGAAGGTGAACGTATTGTTATTTTAAAAACGTCTTGTACATGAGTTAATAGGTGGATACATTGAAAAAGTTTATTGACTTGCTTGACTTGATATTGCATCAAATTTTTATTGTACACTACTGATCTCAATTTGTTGTTCAATATTGTTCAACTGCTATTTATAAAATTGATTTCTTGTAAATAATTTAAGGCCTATTAATTTTCAGATGTTTTCGAAGGGGTTTTTTTAAAAAAAATCCATATTATTAATTTCCATATTCCAACACTTTAAAAGTAACTCTTTTAAATATTTTCTTGATAATTTATTATTATTGTAATTAAAATGTTGACTTGATTTAAAATTTTTTAAAATTGAAAAGCTGAGAGTTTAATATAAATTGTATGACTTTTTTTGGGGTTAAAAAATTGAGGACAAACATTTACAAAGAAAAATGAGATGAGAATTATTTTTTCTCTAGCAGCAGTATGCACTTCTTCAAACCTAGGCATTATTCTAGATATCGTTACTTAATCGAATGACGGTGGATAAATAAAGTCACAAACCTATTGCGATATCTGTTTAAAGTTTTCAACTTTTGATTTTAGTCTAATTTTTAAATATTTTCAATATATGTTGAAAATAATTATTTGATTTATTGTTTTTAATTATTTATTAGCTACAATTATTATTTTAAAATAGTAGCATTACCATTGGTTTCTTAATATACTCAATTCTGCAGACTCAGCTTCATTAAAGTGTAGTTTAAAAAAAGAGATTTTCTTTATATTGAGTTTATTCATCAAGGAATATTGATATTAAATTAGGATCTCCAATAAGCATAATTTTATTCGAAATATCTCGCGTGGAGTCAATTAATCTCGCTTTCATCAATTCTATCCAAGACCTTTTCCCTACAGTTCCATTCTTCTACCAAAAAAATAACCACAGCCTTTACCTAATTTTGTTTTTATAAATGTTTTTGCGTAGAAAGTAGAGCATGCTTTAACAATAACAAAAAAGTTCAATACTGTGCATGATTATCATGGAATAAAAATATATTAAATGCTTAAAATCTTTCAGAATATGTTAAATTAAAGTTTTTCAATGATTTAATTAAACTTTCCAAAATTGTTATTAATAGTAAATTGTCATTAAGAAAAAAGTGTGCTTGCATGTTAATAAATATCAAACAATATTTTTCTGCATGCAAATCAATTGAGTAGTGTTAAACTAATAATGTATTCGTTTAATGCATAAAAGTAAATAAATTCTTTTATGTTAAATTATTAATGACTAATTTTTCAAGGAATACTAATAATTGAATAAAAATTAAGTATTTCAAATTAATTACGAATCTACATTTTTTGTACTAGTGATTAATTTCTATAAAGTAACAATAAATTATGTATTTAATCAATTTACTAAAATTTTAAAAACTTTAATGTAAATATGTATATTTTGATTTTAAAAATTCATTTGATACGCAGTTTACGAATACATCATTTGTTGTAGAATTGAAAGAAGAAAAAGTATTGAATAATAACAAGAATTTATGATTTCGTTTAGTGCCACCACGTTGGATTCTTGAACCAACAGATAAAGCTTTTGCTCAAGGTTCTGATGCAAGAGTTGAATGTAAAGCCGATGGTTTTCCAAAGCCTCAAGTCACTTGGAAGAGGGCTGCAGGTGAGAAACTATTAACGTTTGTTAAAAAGTATTGTATTAGATTCGTGTTAAATAATATAAAATTAAATAAAATTAAATAATAATAAAAACCTGGAAATGGCAGGGAATTTTATAAACCTTGAAAATACCCGTAAAAATCAGGGAATTTTGATCGGAATCCTGGAAAATTGTTGTTTTCTAAAGTTACTGGTTTTTTTGTATCGGAAAAATATTCAATTTCTAGAATTCTTAAGAAAATTTTAAATTTTTGTGGCTATAAACTATGAAATTACCACAAATTTTAATACAAAACCTTCAATTATTTCTACTTCTGACAGTAATTTCTTTTCAAACAACTTAATTCTTGAAGAACTATCATAAAAAATTATTACTAAAAAATTATTTAATAAATAATTTGAATAAAATATTTTAAAATTAATTAAAGTTTAAAAAAGTTGCGTTTACAATTTCCATAATTAGATGAACTTCAAAAGGTTTTAATTTAAAATTTTAAAGAACTTAAATTTTTGAAAAATTTTAATAATTGAAATTCTTCAGAAATTAGTTAAATTTTTTAATATATATTTTGAATTAGTTATTAAAAATAATGGATTTATAGAAGAACTTTAATTAAAAACACTAATAAAAATTAATTTTGAAGAAGGTACAAATGTTTGCAGAAATTCAATTATTTTTGAAAGTAATAAAATTCTTCGCAGAAATTCAATTATGTTCAAAAATTTTTTAAAATACTCGACAAAATTTTAATTATTTTTACAAATTAATAAAATTCTTTTTAGAAATTCAATTATTTTAAAAATTTTAATTAAATTTTTGGCAAAATTTCACAGAAATTAAATTATTTACAAAATTTTAAATAAATTTCTTGGAAATAATTCAATTATTTTCATAAGTAATAAAATTTTCACAGGAATTCAATTATTTAATATATAAGATTTCATAAAATTTTTCGAAAAATATCAATTATTTAAAAAGATTTTTATAAAATTCGTCGCAAGAATTTAATTATTTAAAAAAAAATTTAACAAAATTCTTTTCAAGAATTCAATTATTTTTATAAATAATAAAATTTTTCTCCGAAATTCAATTATTTTCAAAAATTTTTCTCAATTTAATGATTTTCAATATCTACTATTTTAATAAAGTTTTACAAAACAATTCAATTATTTAAAAAAAAATTTAATAAAATTTTACGCAAAAATTTAATTTATTTTATAAATAAAAAAAAATTTTTATAAATTTCTTTGCAATAATTTAATTATTATTATAAATTCAATTTTTTAAAAAAATTTTGACATATTTCGAAAAAATTCAATTTTTTTCTAAAATTTTAATAAATTCATCGAAAAAATTCAATTATTTTTATAAATAGTCAAATTCTTTGCAGGAATTCAATTATTTTCAAAACAATTTTAATTGAATTCCTCGGATGAATTCAAATATTTTTAAATATTTCCATAAATTTCAATTATTTCCTAAAATTTTAATAAATTCTTTGAAACAATTCAACTATTTTTATAAATACTAAAATTCTTTGCAGGAATTAAATTATTTTTAATCCAATTTAAATAAAATTACAGGAAAAAATTTAATTAATATTTTCAAAAATTCCCATACAATTCAATTTTAACAAGAATTTAAAATTCTCTAAAAGTAATTCAATTATTCTCAAAAAATTTTTAAAAAATTCTATATAAATATTAAATTACTTTCAATGCAATGTTTAAAAATTATATTCGTACAAAACATTGAAAGAATTCAATTATTTTCAAAAAATAGTAAAATTCTTGTGGTGAATTCAATTGTTTTGAATATACTTAATTTTAATAAAATTATTTAAAGAAATTCAATTATTTTCAAAACAACTTTAATTGAATTTCTCGAAAAAATTTCATTATTTTCAAATATTTCTATAAAATTCTTCATAAAAATTTAATTATTTCTTGTAATTTTAATAAATTCTTCGAAACATTTCAATTATTTTTATAAATAGTAAAATTCTTTGCAATAATTTAATTATTTTTATAAATACTAAAATCCTTTGCAGAAATTCAATTCTTTTCAAACCAACTTTAATAGAATTCCTCAAAAGAATTTAAATTTTCAAATATTAACATAAAATTCATTTATTTTCTAAAATTTTAATGAGTTCTTCGGAACAATTCAATTATTTTTATAAATAATAAAATTCTTCGCAAGAATTCAATTATTTTCAATTCAATTTTAATAAAATTCTTCTTCATAAAATTCAATTGCTTTCAAAATTTTCAATTAAAATTATTAAAGAAACTCCATTAATTAAAAAAAAATTCAAAGAAATTCTGCAAAATAATTTAATTTTCCTAAATAATAAAATTCTTTGAAGGAATTCTATTATTATCAAATTTTTTGATAAAATATGCAACGATTAGATGATTTTCAATACAGTAATTTAAAGATTGAAAATATTTGAAAAGAAAAATTATAAAAAAGTTAAGAAATAAAAAAGCAAACAACAACTAACTTCAAACTGCGAACAGATTACCGGAACATGTATTTTATTATTATTATCAATTTTACAGGAGACACACCCGGCGATTACACAGATCTGAAATTAAATAATCCTGACATAAGTGTTGAGGATGGAACTTTGTCGATTAATAATATTCAAAAGACAAATGAAGGCTATTATCTTTGTGAAGCTGTAAATGGAATAGGATCTGGACTTTCTGCTGTAATACTTATTTCTGTACAAGGTATGGATATTTTTTTATTTACCTTTAATTTAACTAATTATTTTTAAATTCATAAAACACTGAAAACTATTTTATATTTCCAGCTCCGCCTCATTTTGAAATTAAACTGCGAAACCAGACTGCTCGCCGTGGTGAACCAGCAGTTTTGCAATGTGAAGCCCAAGGAGAGAAGCCAATTGGCATCCTTTGGAACATGAACAACAAAAGACTCGACCCGAAAAGCGACTCTCGCTACACAATTCGAGAAGAAATATTGGCTAATGGCGTTTTATCAGATTTGAGTATTAAGAGAACGGAACGAAGTGATTCTGCCCTTTTTACCTGTGTGGCTACTAATGCTTTTGGAAGCGACGATACCAGCATTAATATGATTGTTCAAGGTAACTTATTTCCAAGCTTCGACTTTAATCGACTTATTTTCATAAAATGTAACTTTTCTAACTATTATTCCATCTAAAAAAAATATTTGATTTTATCACTCGGTTGTTTTAAATATTTAATAAAACGTTGAATTTAACGATCATTCCGAGTCAGCTGACTCGAAATGATCGTTAAATTCAACGTTTTATTAAATATTTTATTCCATCTAAGTATTGCAATAAATATTTAAAATTACATTCTTTAACCCTCGGAGTACACACTGGGTCAATTTGACCCAAAAACCATTTCTGAAAAAAAAGATTTCGTGTCAACTATTTCTATTTATTCTTTAAGTATATCTCAAAAAAGGTCCATCGAAATCGATCTAGTCATTTTGTAATTACACTTCATAAAAAAATAATGGCTCAGATTGATCCAAAGTTTACTCCGTAATCAAGAAAACAGGTGTGCTCTCGAAGGGTTAAATTTGTATAAATTATTAATAATTTTACTTTTTAATAGTGTAAAAAAAAGTCCGTAAAGTCCGTAATTTGATTGAGAAAAGACGAAAAGTTCGTAATATTTGTTATATAATTAAGAGAATTTTAGAGTAATTACAAATGATTGCAGAAATTCAATTCTTTTCAAAAGTAATAAAATTCTTCGCAGAAATTCAATTATGTAGGTATGTTCAAAAATTAAAAAAAAATTCTCGTCAAAATTTCAATTATCTTTAGAAATAATTAAATTTTTCTCCGAAATTCAATTATTTTCAAAACTTTTAATAAAATTCTAGTCAAAATTTCAATTATCCTTAGAAATAATTAAATTCTTCTCCAAAATTCAATCATCTTCAAAACTTTTCTTTTTCTTTTTTTTTATTTGAAAATAATTCGTGCAGCCCATGATTATAAAAATTGTTGAAGGGCAATATTTTTACATTATAGTACATTTAAATATACATAAAACAAAAGAAAATCAATTATCTTACAATAGAAATTAATTTGTAGTATGAAAGATTTTAACGAAAATATTAAGGTACAATAAAACAAAATATTATAAATTTAGTGAGGAAAAAAAATGTTATAAAGTTTTGTCGGATAATAACAAATTATATAAACTAATTTCGGAAAGAGAGAAATGTATCCTTTAATAGATTATTTAATTTAGGCGCTGGAGTACTGAATAAGTCAATTTCACACGGTTCAGTATACACAAAATTCATTAATTGAGTCGCTCGATACATTGGGGAATGAAACGCTATAGGAGCCTCAGGGAGCTTATTTTTGAAAGGTTGTAGGTTTCTTGAAGTTAGTCTAGGCAATCTAAAGTTTATTTGATTTAAGAGTATTGGACAATCAATTAAATTATTAATAAAATTCTTGGCAAAATTTCAATTATGTTAAAAAACTTTCCTCAATTCAATGATTTTTAATAAATTCTACTTTTTCAATAAAATTTTCCAAAAGAATTCAACTTAAAAAAAAATTTGAGAAAATTCTGCGCAAAACCTTTAATTATTTTCATAAAATAATAAAAATTTAACAGGAATTCAATTATTTACAAATTATTTATAAATTTCTTTGCAATGATTCAATTATTTTCATCAATAATATAATTTTTACACGGATTCAATTATTTTCGTAAATAATAAAATTCTTTTTAGGAATTCAATTATTCTCATAAATAATAAAACTCATTGCAGAATTTCAATTACTTTTAATACAATTTTAATCGAATTCCTTAAAAAATGTAATTATTCTAAAATATTTTATTAAAATTCCTCAAAAGAATTCAATTATTTAAAAATTTGTTGATAAAATTCTTTATGAGAATTCAATTTTAAGAAACATGTAATTATTCAATAAATTGCTTTTTTGTCTTTAAATAATTAAATTCTAGTAGAATTTTCTAATAAAAATTGATTCAAAAATAGATTTCAATTAGAATTTTAGATTATGATTGAATATTAAAAGCATTATAGCGTGAATTTTTAGAAAATAATTGAATTATGAAAAGGTTGCAAATTAATATCTTTGAAAATTTGAAATTTTCATATTTTTAATTTTTAACTATCATTCCGTAGAATTAATTATTTTGACAAAGTTTTATTGCATTTTTTAAAAAATTATTTATTTCATTGCAGAAATTCAATTATTTTCAAGAGTAATAATATTGTTTGCAAAAATTAAATATTGTTCAAAAATAATGAAATTCTTCTTAATGATTCAATTATTTTCACGAATAATAAAACTCATCGCAGAATTTCAATTATTTTTAATACAATTTTCAACGAATTTCTCGAAAAATGTAATTATTCTTTAAAATTTTATTGAAATTTATCGAAAGAATTCAATTATTAAAAAATTTGTTGATAAAATTCTTTCTGGAAGTTGAATTTTAAGAAACATTCAATTATCTATTCAATAAATTATTATTTATTTTTTAATTTTAAATAATTGAATTCTGGTAGAATTTTCTAATAAAAATTGATTTAAAAATAAATTTCAGTTTCAATTTCAAATAATAATTGAAAATTAAAATCAATATAGCGTGAATTTTTAGAAATAATTGAATTTTGAAATTAATTTTTTAAAGAAGTTTAATTAAATTTTTTTATACCTATTATTTGAAGTTTTTATTTTCTTATACATATATTTAATTGAAGAATTTACGAATAATTGAAATTTCGTAAAATTGAATGTTGTAAACAAATGGACTTGAAAATTGTTAAAGAACTTTTATGAAAATTATTAAAAATAGTCGATTTAAAGAAGAATTTTAGTTAAAAATTCTTGAAAATAATAATTAAACTGATAATGATTTTATTACTCGGTCATCTTTAATTATTATAAAACATGAAGATATTGATCGACATCTTCATGTTTTATTGTTATGAAAAATTTAATTTATAGTTTTAACTAAAATGTTCTCTTATTTGACTCGGACTGGTTATATTTTTGTCAGTAATTGATCTGTAAATGGTCCGCAATTTTTCATTTTTGGTCCTTAAAGTCAGTATTTTTTAAAAATACTTTCACTGGTTTAAGCCCTGATAATTAAATTCTGGATTAAAATGGACGACTTTTGTTTACACTTTTTGTACTTTGAATGGACTAAAACGATTTTTTTCAGCCTTAAAGACTCAAGCAGGTATAATATCAGAAAAACGTAATTTTCTCAATTTCAGAGGTTCCGGAAGTACCATATGGCTTAAAAGTTCTAGACAAATCTGGAAGATCAGTTCAATTATCGTGGGCAGCTCCTTATGATGGAAACAGTCCTGTAAAACGATATGTTATTGAATATAAAATCAGCAAAGGCTCATGGGATAGTGACATTGATCGAGTTGTAGTTCCAGGATCTCAGCAAAATGTCGCAGGCGTTTTTAATCTCAAGCCCGCCACAACTTACCATTTAAGAATTGTTGCAGAAAACGAAATTGGCACTTCTGATCCATCTGATACAGTGACAATCATTACAGCAGAAGAAGTTCCTTCAGGTCCGCCAAGTTCCGTTAGAGTCGAAGCTCTGGATCAGCACAGTTTGAAAGTAAATTTCAAAATATTAAGTATAAAAAGTAAAAAAGGTTTTATTTGCGTATATGAAACTAATAAAGAAAATTTTGTAGGTAACGTGGAAACCCCCTCCCCGTGAGGATTGGAATGGAGAAATTTTGGGCTACTATGTGGGATACAGACTATCGTCTTCCGAAAAACCTTACATGTTTGAAACCGTTGAATTTTCAAAAGAAGATGGAAAAGAGCATCATTTGCAAATTACGAATTTAAAAATATACACACAATACAGCGTCGTTGTGCAAGCCTTTAATAAAGTTGGATCCGGTCCTATGAGTGAGGAAAGAAGACAACACACTGCTGAAGGAGTACCAGAGCAACCACCTCATGACACTACATGTACTACTCTTACTTCGCAAACCATCCGAGTTTCTTGGTCTTCACCTCCTTTGAGTGCTGCTAATGGGGTCATTACTGGATATAAGGTATTTATTCAAATAAAACACTTATTAACTAAATCTATTTCAGATGTATGTATTCGTAATTTTTAATAAATCCCACAAAGATTTTAGCATTTGACAAGTTTGAAAATAATTTAAAAATTAAAATTTCTTGACAACATTTTTTTAGTACCTTTATAGCAGGCTTCGCACTCATCTACTGAAACCTACTATTTACTACTTTTTTTACGTTATGCTATTATTTGGGTACTTTTTTTTAGATTTCAGACACTAAAAGCTACTATTTCTGTTTTTTTAGAAATTCCAATACTTTAAATTCGCTAAAACTAGAAATCAAAAAAATATTCACAAAAATTATAATCAAATTCTTTAAAACCATTCAATTATTTTCAAAAAATATTCGAAATTCAATTATTTTCAATATCTAGTATTTTCATAAAATTTTGCAAAAGAATTCAATTTAAAAAAAAATTGATAAAATACATCCAAAATTCAATTATTTTCATAAATAATAACATTTCCACAAGAATTCCATTAATTTAGAATACCATTTTCAAAACAATTTCAAAAAAATCAATTATTTAACAAAATTTTTATACAATTCTTCACAATAATTCAATTACTTTTACTAATAATAACATTTTTCATGAAAATTCAATTTTTTTAAAAACATTTTTGATAAAATTCTAAACAAAAATTCAATTATTTTCATAAAGAATAAAACTCATCGAAGAATTTTAATTATTTTTAATACTATTTTAAATTAATTAACCGAAAAATTCAATTATTTTCACAAATAAAGTTTTCCACATGAATTCAATTATTTAAAATAAAATTTTCATAATATTTAGGTATTATATTTCGAAAAAATGAATTATTTAAAACAATGTTTATAAAATTCTTATGAAGAATTCAATTATTTTCAAAAATAACAAAAGTTCTTACAGAAATTCAATTCTTTTTAAATATTTTAATACAATTTTCAAAATAATAAGATTATTTCCAGAAAGAATAAAATTCTTCACAGAAATTCATTTATTTTTGAAAATTTTAATAAAATTCTTTGCAACCATACAATAATTATTTTCATAAATAATAAAATTCATCGCAGGATTTCAATTATTTTTAATACAATTTTAGAGACATTTTTTGGAAATATTTCAATTATTCTTTTAGATTTTAATAAATTTCTCCCTAAAAATTCAATTATTTACATAAATAATTCTTCAAAAGAATTCAATTATATCGATAATGAACAAAATTATTCCTGAAAATTCAATTATTTTGAGGGATTTTAATAAAATTCTTTGTAAACAATTCGCAAAAATGACAATTCGTAAAAATGGCCATTCGCAAAAATGACAATTTGCAAAAATAGCTTTTCGCAAAAATGACAATTCGCAAAAGTGACATTTCGCAAAATTGGCTTTTCGCAAAAATGACTATTCGCAAAAGTGCAGTTCGGTAAAATGACATTTCGGAAAAATGACATTTGGGGAATAATCATGCGTCCCGTAAAATTCAATTATCTTCATAAATAACAATATTCATCACAAGAATTCAATTATTTTTAAAAGTAAGTAATAAATTTTTGCTCGGAAATTCAATTATTTAAAAAAAATTTTAATAAAATCGTTCTCAAGAATTCAATTATTTTCAAAAAAATTTAATAAAATGCCACACAAACATTCAATTATTCTTAAAATTTTAAATAGAATTCTTTGTAAAATTGAATTATTTTTAAAACTTTTCGCAATTCAATGATTTTCAATAAAAGAAATAATAAGACTTTAAGACTTTTTTTTTAATGACTTTTTATTTTAATAAAAATTCCAAACAGAATTCAATTATTTAAAAAAATCTTTGTAAAAATCTTCGTAAGAATTCAATTTTCTTCATGAATAATAAAATTCGTTGCAGAAATTAAATTTATTAGCAGGATAAGAAAGAAGTAAATATTTTTCATGAAAATTTGGAAAAAGTCAGTAAAATAAAAAATCAGGAATGGAATTTTTGTCAGTTTTGTGAAGTGTATAGAACGAATTCTTTTGGTCGTCAAGTTTAATTTTTCGATAGCTAATTTTTTACTACTTTTCTTTAGTTTGAAAGCTACTTTTTGCTACTTTTTTAAAATTAATTATCAAAGTCTGTTATAGTTTTCCATTTTGAATATTGATTGGTATTTAGCCAGTTTCATTGAAACTAATTTTCTTGAAGTCTATTAATGGTCAGCTCCATACGAAAAGCAAATGGTGGATCACCGATTTTTCTTAAAGTTTGTAATTTTGTAGTACATGGGGTACTAAATAACTGTGCCAAACAGTTTTGCAAAAAAAAATTTTTTTTGCAAGATATTTAGATTTGAAAAATCGGAAACTGAAAAAAATGACTTTTTTTGAGAATTTTTATTTCGAAAACTATTGATTCTACAAGAAAAAGTCATTTATTCAAAATTGTAGAGAAAATGTCAATTCTTTATAATATTAAAAAAAAAGTTAAAAAAAATTAATTTTTCAATAATTTGTTTAAACAATAATTTTTTATTGTTAAAAAAAAGAGCAAAGGACATCATGGAATTTTCTAGAAAAATTATTTTCTCAAAATTTGAACCTTCCTTAATAAGTGGTTAAATTTTTAAAGAAGTGCTTTTTGATTTTTTTTGAGAAAAAAATTTTTGAAGTTTGCGCTACGAGTTTTTGTGCGTTGCGCTAACTAAGTAGCGCCTATATCAGTGTATTTTAAAAGATGATATGACCTCTACTGCTCGCTCCTAATACATTTATTAATTATATACGTATATATTATTATTATAAACAGTTTAACAATATATTTTTAACTTTTTTTATAAACATTATTTTCCTTTTTTAATCCATTAATGCCCATGGGCACAGGAACGCAGAAATAAAAAGTAACTATTGAGATCCTGATATTGGGTCTAATAATAATTTTTGACGTTAAAAATTTAAAAAAAAAATTTTTTTTAAACAATTTGTTATAAACAAATGAAAAAAGATTAATTTTCATAAAAAAAAACTGATAGCGACATTCGATTCGACGCAAAAAATACTACGAGAAAATTGGTGATCCACCATTTGCTTTTCGTATGGAGCTGCCCTAATTTTAATTCATGCAGAAAAAATAAAATTTTAAGGAAAATAAAAAGATAATGTTCAAAATTTTTTAAAAAACGCCTAAGTGCGAAAACCTACACGGCTAATAATGGCGCAGTATTATCAAAGTTACTTTAAAAAATGTACTGGCCATAAGAATTAATTTTTTAAAATACATTTTAAATATGAAATTGTGTTATTTATATTAACTTCATTTATAGATTATTTACGGACCATCAGAATCATGGTATGACGAAAATACAAAAGATACAAAGATCACATCATCCAGCGAAACAATTCTACACGGTTTGAAGAAATATACCAACTATAGTATGCAAATACTGGCCTTTACTTCTGGTGGAGATGGAGTCAAGTCTGCGCCTATTCATTGCCAAACTGAACAAGACGGTAATATCATCTTTAATGAATAATAAATTCTTTAATTTAGGTTCAATTTTATACAGTATTTTGAAATGATTTTAGCTCCTGAAGCACCCATTGCTATCAAAGCACTAGTCATGTCCGCCGATTCTATTCTTGTTTCCTGGCGACCACCAAACCAACCCAACGGAGTGATTTCTCAATACACTGTATACACCAAAGCTGATGATTCCGAACAGCCAATTAGTCAAAAAGTGCTCTCTAATCAGTTAACACATGAAGCGGCGAAGCTGAGTGATAAGCGTAGATATGACTTTTGGGTGACAGCAAGCACAAATATTGGTGAAGGACAAGCTTCCAAAATAGTTACATTATCTCCAAGTGTCAGTGGTAAGACTCATTAGTTTCTTTCATCTACATTCATTTATAAAAATACAGGGTTGCCACGCAACCAGGAAAACATGGAAATGTCAGGGAATTTTTATCGAAATCCTGGAAAATTGTTGTTTTCTAAAGTTATTGTGATTATTCTTGAAATTTAATTAATTTTTAGAATTAATAAGAAAATTTTGAATTTTGTTGTTTTTTTGTTAAAACTAGTAAATTATCACGAATTCTAATACAAAACCTTCCATTTTTTCCATTTCTGACAATAATTTATTTTAAATAATTTAATTATCTTTAACAACTGTCATAAAGTTACTATTCATAAATTATTTAATGAATAATTTTACTTAAATATTTCAAAATTAATTCAATTTTAAAAGAGTTGCGTTTATAATTTTCATAAATAGATGAACTTCAAAAAGTTTTAATATTAAATTTTTATAAAATTTCAATTTTCAAAAAATTTAATTAAAAATTATAAAAAATTTTGATTTTTGAAAAATAAAAAAAACTCAACGCAAAATTATAATTATTTTCAATACAATTTTAATCGAATTCAATAAATTATTATGAATAAAAATAAATTTAAATATGGATTTTAGTTAAAAACACTAAAATAATTAAATTTTTTTAGAAATATTACAAATGATAGCAGAAATTCAATTATTTTCAAATATAATAAAATTTTTCGCAAAAATTCAATTATATTCAAAAATTTAAAAAAAATCTTATCAAAATTTCAATAATTTTTATTTTTAAATAATTATTTAAAAAAAATTTTAACAGACTTCCACACAAACTTTCAATTATTTTCATTAATATAATAAATATTCCACTGGAATTCAATTATTTTCAAATTTTCTATAAATTTCTTCGCAATAATTCAATTATTTTTATAAATAATAAAATTCTTTTTAGGAATTCAATTATTTTCATATTAATATAAATAGAACTCATCGCAGAATTTCAATTATTTTCAGTACAATTTTAAGAAACATTAAATTTTCTAATAAAAATTGATTTAAAAATGACTTTCAGTTAAAATTTAAAATAATAATTGATATAAATTTCTGAAAAAATGCAATTCTTTATAATTTTATTAAAATTCTTCTAAAGAATTCAATTATTTTCGAAAATTTTAATATAATTCTAGTCAAAAATTCAATTATCTTCATAAATAATTTAATTCTTTTTAGAAATTTAATTATTTTCATAAATAATTAAATTTTTTTAGGAAATCAATTATTTTCATAAATAAAACTCATCGCAGAATTTCAATTACTTTTTAATACAATTTTAATCTAATTTCTTCGAAAAATGTAATTATTTTTGAAAATTTTATTTGATTTTATCAAAAGAATTCAATTATTTAAAAATTTGTTGATAAAATCCTTTATGAGCATTCAATTTTAAGAAATATTCAATTAATCAATAAATTATTTATTTTTGTATTTAAATAATTGAATTTTCGTAGAATTTTCAAATTAAAATTTTTTAAAATCTGAATTTTTCATACTTTTAACTAAGAATTGTGTAGAATGAATTTTTTTGAAAAAGTTTAATGGATTTCTTTTGAAATTATTTGAAGTTTTTCTTTTCTAATTTATATAATAATTGAAGAATTTCTGACTAATTCTTATAATGCAATTTCTGCAATTCTTTATTCTTATGTAGTATTATTTGTAAATGGCTTTTTATGCCCGTTTATACATTTAAATAAATAAATAATATAAAATAATGATTTTATCACTCAGTCATCTTTAATTATTATAAAACATGATGAAAGTGAACCTTGTCTTCATGTTTTATAATAAATTATTCTTTCAAGTTATTGAATTTCAAAAGGTTTGAATGTGATATTTTTGAAAATTTTAATTCCTATGGAAAAATAATAATTGATGTTTTCAATTAATTTTATAATTACGAAAATTCGTAAATCTATTTTAAAATTTTCAAGGTTTTAAAAACCTGGAAAAATTTCGTTTTTTTAACTGAAAACCTGGAAAAGTCAGGGAATATCAAATGAGCAAAAGCTTGGCAACCCTGATATAACTCTCCAAATTCTATTTTATTATGTTTTTACAGTTCCTGCGAAAATTGCCTCATTCGATGACAAATTTACTGCCACATACAAAGAAGATGTTAAGCTGCCATGTCTCACGGTTGGAGTGCCAGCACCAGAAGTTAAGTGGAATCGAGGAGGTGACGCTGTGCAACCAAACGACAGACTTAGACAATTGCCAGAAGGTTCTCTTTTCCTGAAAGAAGTGGATCGTGAAGACGCTGGAGAATATTCCTGTTATGTAGAAAATTCATTTGGACATGACACTGTTACTCACCAATTAGTAGTTAATGGTATATGCTTAAATTCAATTGTCAACAATTTAGTAATTTTCTAATCATTTAGAGGATTGCCTGAAATTAAATGTTGAGTATTATTTTAGCTCCTCCTCAACCACCGCAAGTTCAACTCACTGCCACTACGACTAATTCTCTGACACTGAAACTTCGACCTCTCTCTGGAGACAATGCACCAATTCATGGATATACAATTCACTATAAATTGGAGTTCGGTGAATGGGAAACTGTTCAAATTGGATCAAATACTCAAAAATATACTTTAGAAAATCTTTTATGTGGATCTAGATATCAAGTTTATGTGACTGCCTACAATGGGTGCGTAAAGTTCAAATATCATTTTAAAAGTATTTTTAAAAAATATATTTAAAAATAATAAATTTTAAATTTAAATATTTTAAAATATTTCTAAATGTGCGTTTAGGAACAATATTTTACTGGTTTATTTTTAATTAAACTATTGAAAGTCAGAATCAGTTAAACCTATTATTAAATTCCTTAAATTTTGAAAATGTTTCTCATATTTTCATTTATTCTAAACTAGAAGTAAAAGATTGAAAAATTTGTTGGCGAAAAGTTTGATGAATTTCTTTACATTTGAATGTTTATTTCAGAATTGGTACAGGAAAACCGTCTGATATATTAAACATTCGTACCAAAGGACAAAAACCAAGTGTACCTGAAGCAACAAGGTTTATCGAAGTATCAACTAACAGTATAACTCTGCATCTGAATGCCTGGTCCGACGGAGGATGCCCGATGCTCTATTTCGTAGTTGAACATAAAAAAAAGTAAATGACAATAATTTTTGGAATCAATTATTATAATTATATTATCTTCAAAAATTCTCAAATTGTACCCAGAATTAAAAAAAATGATCTAATTTCTTTTTAATCAGTTCATAAATAATGCTGTTTAATATTTAAAATAAAATTTCTAAATATTTTTAATCTATGTTATTTCAGAAATCAACTTGAATGGAATCAAGTTTCTAATAGTGTTAAACCTGGAGGAAACTTTGTCGTATTAGACCTGGAACCTGCAACTTGGTATCAATTACGCGTGACGGCGAATAATAATGCAGGATTTCAAGTTGGAGAATTCGACTTTGCAACTTTAACTGTAACTGGAGGTAAATTTGTTTTTTGATTAATTTTGTATTTATCTGAAATCAATTTATAATTTTGTCCAATTCAATGTTTTAATTGTGATAAATAATATCAAGTTTATTTTAAAAATCACACAGCTCAACAAAAACAAAGTGTCGGGGTTTTAGTACATTAATTTATTTTAATCAGACTTGCGTCCAACTCTCATTTATGTTGGTCGAAACGACCAATTATTTAAACGACCAATTTTTTAAAAACCGATTAAGTTAAAACAACTAGAAATAGGAGAGGAGACTCTTTCACTCCAGGAAACAATATTTTTTTGAGTTTTTTTTAACAAAACTAGGGGTTGTTTATTATTGAAAAAAATGACCATGCATTTTTGTACTAATAACTACATTTATTACAAAAAGTAAAAAGTAACACATTTCTATCAGATTTAAGGGAACAGTGTCAAAATATCAGAAAAATCTTGAACATTTTTTTTCTTTTTTTGTTATTTTTTTTACTAAAAGTAGTATTAGAAAAAAAATAAAAAAGAAGACGACAAGAGATAACCAACAGCGATGTATATTTATATAAAAAGTGCCAAATACAACGTACGTTATAAAAGTAAAATGATGATCTATGCAAACAGTGAAAAAAATGTCAACTACTGAGATGATGGAGCAAAACGGACTTAAGATTCCTGTTCAGCGTTACAAAATATATGAAAGAATAGTCTGATACTCGAACCCTGGCACTTTTTTGTGGAGCTGTGTTATGTTCTACCTCTGATTTTCTTTTTAAGAATGTTAGGGGACTGTTTCAGGACCATTTTGCAAAATAAATTAAATTCAAAGACTGAGCACTCTTTTTTAATCGTGATTTTTAGATTTTTTTATAATTTTTTTAAAGAAAAGTCGTATTTACGATTTTTCTTTAAAAAAATTTTCTTTTAATTTGAAAAATCGCGATTAAAAAAAAGTGCTCAGTCTTCGATTTTAATGTTTTTTGCAAAATGGTCCTGAAACAGTCCCCTAAAATTTCCAAAAAGAAAATCAGAGGTAAAAGTAGGTCGAAGTTGAAATTATTTGAGGACCACCGTGGGAAAATTAGACTGAAGAGTAAAGAGGAACTGAAATTATACTGGTCTGACTCCCATTTCAGTCTAAATTTTTGAGGTGCTTAGGTAGACAGATTTAAAATCTCTTAACCCATTAACGCCCAGCTCGTGAAAATTCTTTGGTCATTTTCAAGCTACGTAATTATACACTTCCGAGAAAAGTAAAGTAGAATTTAAAATTTCAAGATGGCGGACCAATATGGCGTCAAATCTAGTGTAAAATTGGAAAATTTGGACAATATTCTTCATATTGCCCAAAAGTCAATGAATTCGCCTAAATTTTGTTTTTCAAGGCTTTTCGGTGTCGCTGATTACGAATATGAATTTTATTTTCAAAAATTCAAAATGGCGAATTCAATATGGCGGACGAATTTTTTAAAATTGATTAAATATGAAGAATATTGCCATCTTAAAATTTTAAATTCTACTTTACTTTTCTCGGAGGTGTATAATTTTTATGCACCTACGGTTGAAAATAGAATTTTATTCTTACACTTTTTCGAGGTGAAAAAAATGTCAAACTTGAAAAAATGAATTTTTTTTTGTGTTTTTTGACATTAAAACCGCCATATTTAATTTTGGTTTAGATGAAATTTATTTTTGACACCTGAATCGGAAAGGGTAACACCAAAACCTTAAGAAAATGTACCTCTGGTATAAATTGTCAACCATTTTATTTATAATTACGTAGCTTGAAAATGACCAAAGAATTTTCACGAGTTGGGCGTTAATGGGTATATATTAGTATAAACCCAACATTCACCATTTGAAAAAAAAATTTTAAATTGATAACCAAATTGGATAAATAAAATTCCAATATGGTTTTCAATATTTATTACACCCCTACTTTAACAATAGATCCAAAGATCTATTGTTATGTAGGTTTCTAATTTTATGACGACTAAAAAAATTTGCAATTGAAACAAATTAAGGTTAACAACTAAAAACTTAGAATCTGTAAAGGTTCCTGATAACAAGTATCTAGAATTTATATTAAAAATTTTTTTTTAGAAAGTTATGAATTATCTTGTAAATCTCAAATCTTGCGTCATTTTTTAATTCTACTTGCAATGGAAATTTACTATTCACAATAAGAAAAAGTAGTTATTTATTTTTCATGAAAAATAAGCAGGTATATTATTCCTAAGTAAATAAAATTTATTTTTAACGTTAACAAAAAGAGACACATCTTCTAATTTTATGTCGATTAAGCTGTAAAATCAACCTTTTACGACCCTTTTCCAGGAAAATTTCTCAATCTCGTTTCAGTATAAAATTGCAGCAAATTTATATTGAAGCGATTCTGAGACAAACCATGGCATTCAGTTGAAATTACTTTTAATTAGAAAAAATATTTTAGTTGGTAATATTTTTTCCAACTTTACAACTTTTCTCAGCACATGAGAACTTATTATTTTTCGTTATGTTTAGATTGTATAATTTATTTTGTAAATGAAGTTCGCGTACCCGGTGCTAAGGTGGCTGGTAAACTTTTATTTCTTTGTTCCAGGCACCATTGCACCGGCTCGCGAACTTCCTGAAGTAGTAAATGGTAGCAACGAAGACCCAATGAAAATTTTAATGTCAAACCTCAACCTCGTTGTGCCTGTGGTAGCAGCTATACTCGTGATCATAATTGCTATCATCGTTATTTGTGTTCTCAAAGGGAAAGGTCACGATAACGAGAAAGGTAAGACATAGTTTTTAAACGACTTCTTTATTTAACAGGTACAATTGCGCCGCCATTCCGAAGTGACACTGGCAAAGCGAACATCGTGGAAGGCGAAAGCAACGACTTGGCTGTCAAGAAGATTTTCTCTTTCCTACCCGAATGGCTCGATATCAATGTAATTGTGCCAGCAGCAGCTACTGTCGTTGTCATTATTGTAGGAATTGTTGTCATCTGTGTAGCACTCTCCAGAAGAGCTGGCGGACCAGAAACTACAAGGCTCAGAGGAATTTCGTCGGCCGATGAAAAATATTACGAAGGACAATGTATAAAATTATGATATTTTACATAAATCAGAACGACAGATGCAGAAAGACCTATTAGATTGTTATTCGTTTGGCAAAATTTTAATTCAATTAGTAAAAAGCAATTTCACTTGCACTGATACAGTCAAAAAATTGAGATTTTCACTTTAACTTTTTATGTACTTTTCAATTTCAAAAACAGGGTTGCCACAGGAAATCAGATGTCAGGGAAATCAGAGAATTCAGGGAAAGTAGAATTTGTCAGGGAAATCAGGGAAAAGTCAGTGATTTTTATTAAAAGTACTGGGAAAAATTAAATGTTTAGTATTTATAAAAAAATTCTGAATCAACTATGAAATTACCACGAATTCTGAACAAAAACCTTCACTTTTTTCTATTCCTGACAATAATTTATTTTAAATAACAATTCTATTGAAGAATTATCATAAAGTTATTCCTTATAAATCATTTAATGAAATATTTTTTTGAAAAAATTTATTTTCAATTCTGTTGAAATTAGTTTCAATTTTAAAAGTTTTAACGAAATTCTTTAAAAGAATTAAACTATCTTAATAAATATAAAAATTCTTTTCAGAAATTCAATTATTTGCAAAATATTTTTTTTTTAAATTCTCGTCAACATTTTAATTATCTTTATAAATAGCAAAATTCTTCGTCGAAATTCAATAATATTCAGGAATTTTTATTGAATTCATAGCAAAATTCAATTATTTTCATAAATAACAATATTCATCACAACAATTCAATTACTTTCATAAATTATCAAATTCTTCGCAGAAATTCAATTACTTTCAAAAAATCGAAAAAAATTGTCGTCAACATTTCAATTATCTTTATAAATGAATAGGAAAATTCTTCGACAAAATTCAATTATTTTCAGGAATGTCAATAAAAATCATTGCAAAATTCAATTATTTTTATAAATAATAGTATTTATCACAAGAATTCAATTATTTTCAAAAATTTTAATAAAAATCGTGTTAAAATTTTATTTATTTTCAAAAATTTCTCTTAATTAAATGATTTTCAAAATTCTACTATTTTAATTAAATTTCCCAAAAGAATTAAATTTTTAATCAAACATTTTGATAAAATTCTACACGAATAGTCAATTATTTTTCAAAAAAAAATTTCACAGGAATTCAATTATTAAAAATAAAATTTGAATCAATTCTTTGGAAAATAATCATTTGTTTGAAAATTTTTTATAAAATTCTTCGCCATAATTCAATTATTTTCATAAATAACAATATTCATCACAAGAATTCAATTATTTTCAAAATTAATAAAATTCTTCGCAGAAATTCAAATATTTTCAAAATATCAAAAAAAAATTATTTTATTTCTATTATTTTTAAAAATGAATAGGAAAATTTTTCGACAAAATTTAATTATTTTTATAAATAATAGTATTTATCACAAGAAATCAATAATTTAAAAGAAAAATTTCACAGAAATTCAATTATTAAAAATAGAATTTGAATAAATTTTTTGGAAAAAAATCATTTGTTTGAAACTTTTTATAAAATTCTTCGCAATAATAATTACATTATTTTCATAAATAATAAAACTCATTGCAGAATTTCATTTATTTTTAATACAATTTTAATCGGATTTCACGAAAAACGTAATTATTCCGAAAAATTTTATTAAAATAAGTCGAAAGAGTTTAATTATTTAAAAATTTGTTGATAAAATTATGTATAAGAATTAAATTTTAAGAAACATTCAATTATTCAATAAATTATCTATGTTTGTATTTAAATAATTGAATTCACGTAGAATTTCCTAATAAAAATTGATTTAAAAATTAATTTCAGTTAAAGTTTTAGATAATAATGGAATTTTTGAGAATTTACTAATAATTGAAATTTTTAGAAATTAATTGAATTTTGTAAAGGTTTCAAATTAAAATTTTTAACAATCTGAATTTTTCATACTTTTAATTAAAAATTCTTTGGAACTAATTTTATTCAGAAAACTTAATCGAAATTTTTTAAAATTATTTCAAGTTTTTATTTTCTAATGTATATTTAATTGGAGAATTTCTGAATAATCGAAATTTCACGTAAAAGTGAAATGTAAACAAATGGATTTGGAAATTCTCAAGAAGAATTTTTTCGAAAATTATTAAAAATAATTGATTGAAAGAAGATTTTATTTAAAAATTGTAGAATTTTTATATCAGTTATTGATTTATTTATTTATTTAAAAATGAAGTCATTGGTGTTTTTGAATAATTTTACAATTACGAAAATTCTTAAATAAATGTAGTAGAACATTTTTTTGAGTATCTAATAATTTTTAGAGTGAATCAGAATATTTCTTTAGGGTCAGCGAAAAAGTCAGAATTTTGTCTTAAAATCAGAGAAAAGTCAGGAAAAAACAAAATTAAATTTTTGTGGCAACTCTGAAAAAGAATTTAAAATAAAAATTTTTTAACCTCTCCGTTTTCAAAAATGAAAAATAAGGTTTATTTCTGAGAAAGGTGGCTTAAAAATTAAAAAAAAAAGATTTTTTAAAATGAAAAGTACACAAAAAATTCTTTAAAATTCACTATATAGGAATTAAAGTCTGTCAAGTTTTTATTTTTTTTAGGATTTTATTACTTTTATTTAGAATAACAATTTACCAGAGTAACAAGCCATTCTCAGGAAATTAAAAATTGTATGCAATTCAGGCGTATTATGGTTCACTCTATGCTACCCGTACCGGTGCACGCTAAGTTTCCCCATATAACCCACCTGGTCAATAAAGTGCCCATTATTGCCCTAGGATAATAATATGTACTTTATTGACCGCGCTCACAGGTTAATAAAGTACTCATTATTACCCTAGGTCAATAACAGACACTTTATTGACCAGCTGGGTTATATGAAGAAACTTAGCGTGCACCGGTAGAGGTAGCATAGAGTGGACCATATTTATAAAATTTAATCTGACTTTATTAGCTATTTTTAAATCGGTCTTACTGCAAAGCTATTTTAATTTCATAGCCCTACAAAAGAGCATTCACCGGAACTGAAGTCATTGTTAGATTTTTGAAAGATATGTTTCTTCTTAGCCAAGAAAATATAGCTTTGATTAAGAGTAACCCTAAGGCTATAAAACAAATCTGACATCAAAATTGTTGTCTTGTTTGCCTCAAAGGATCTTTTTTGAAGGGCTATGTTTTTTATGTATACTTGTAAATATTGTAATTCAGAAATTTTTTACAAATTCGGACAACTAATTGTTAATGATTCTTATTATATATATCTAATAATGTTGTTTAATCTATAGTAATAATTTAATTTTCAAAGAGCAATTTATGTTCTTACAAATATTTGGAAAGTTATCAAACAAACTTAATATTTCACTAAGTTCAAGTTATGATGATACACTATAAACAATTTGCTACCTTATTAGATTATTTTTCGTCCGATATTGTAACTAATGCACTTTATAATAATTAAATATGCATCCCAATAATATTGATTTTCTTTCTTACGCCAGATGATGTGGTGTATCAGCAAACTGGAGTCGTAGGCACAACCCTGGATAAGCGAAGGCCCGACCTTCGAGATGAACTCGGCTACATTGCGCCGCCAAACCGGAAATTGCCCCCAGTTCCAGGATCAAACTACAATACGTGTGATCGTATCAAGAGAGGTACAGTCATAAGTAAGCCCAACCAGCTAATAATTTAACGATGATAACCTTTACTTATCATTATTGTCGCATCAGCACGTTCTTTCTTCTGAGTGAATAGAAAGACAATTTATAGGTAGTATACGGTCAGCGTCATTATATATACGCATGGATGAAAATATTTACTATTTTTCGCCTTGTTCCATGTGTATTTACTATTTACTATTTACTATTTACAAATTACATTTTACATGCCATCCCTACTCACATCATTTCACATGTTGCTAGAATCACGCTTACTATTTTTCATAGATTACAAATACCTTGCTTTGCTTCTTCATTTTTTATATTTATAACACTTTTTCACCGGAATGACAGATTCAATTTTATATTTACTATATTCTTCTCAGACATGTTAAGTGTGTGGAAAACTATAATTCTTCTCGTTTAATGAATTTTTTAAAAATTCAATTCCTTTTTTAGAGAACTGAGTAAATGCTAGAATGTCTTTGTTAGGACATTCTCTCTCTTTTCATGAAAGTCAGCACAAAATTCGCAAATAGGATTTGAACTTCTGCATTGCTGAATTATGTATCAATTGACATGTATAAAACCTCTTATGAATCAGTCGGCTCCAACGGGACCTGAGTAGTTGTATTTCTATTTTGTGGACGAGATATGATCCTTCTGCAATTCTCCAAAACCTGAATCCAAAAATAGCGGTCCAATAAATCAAAAAAGTCTTCCGCATCAAGTTCGGTTATGGAAGTTTCAACTTCCATAACCAGGATTCGCTTATGTTCTGAGATAATACTACCAATCAGGATGCCAATAGCAATCTTCTTTAGCTTCCCAACATTTCTACCCGGATTCAAAAACTCAATGAGAACAATGTGTCTATAGAAACATTATTGAAACATTGGTTGTACGAAAACTTAGCTTTTACATTCCTTCAGATCAAGGAAGCCTGTTTAATGAAATTAAACTGTTTCTTGAATGTCTTAACTGTTTCAGGCGAATTCCATTGTCTTTAGAAACAGAAAATTAAAGATGTATATCAGTTGGAACACTATTTACAAAGGAGTATTAAAAATTAGAGATATTCAAACCATCAAAAGCTTTTCAAAACGTCTAAGATGTCGTTTTATCTTCCCACTTAGAAAAATTGCAAGTACCCCCTGAAAATTTCATGGAATTTCTCTAAGGAATTTCTGTGTAGTTTCCATGTAAATACTGTAAATTTTTTATTCTATAAATATTTTATCATTTTCAGGGTTGTCACAGGTCAGGAAAAAGTTAGGGATTTTTATTAAAGTACTGGAAAAAAATGGAATTTAGAAGAAGTTACAAATAATTGCAGAAATTCAATTATTTTCATAAATATAATAATATTCATCAGAAGAATTTAATTATTTTCAAAATTAATAAAATTCAATTATTTTCAAAAAATCTCAAAAAAATTGTCGTCAACATTTCAATTATTTTTATAAATGAATAGCAAAATTCTACACGAATATTCAATTATTTTTCAAAAAAGGAAAAATTCCACAGGAATTCAATTATTAAAAATAGAATTTGCATAATTATTTTCGAAAAAAATCAATTGTTTGGAACTTTTTTTTATGAAATATTCTTCGCAATAATTCAATTATTTTCAAAATTAATAAAATTCTTTGCAGAAATTTAATTATTTTCTAAGAATCAAAAAAAAAATTGTCGTCAACATTTCAATTATCTTTATAAATGAATAGGAAAATTATTCGACAAAATTCAATTATTTTCAGGAATGTTAATAAAAATAATTGTGAAATTCAATTATTTTCATAAATAATAGTATTCATCACAAGAATTCAATTATTTTCTAAAGTAATCAAATTCAATTATTTTCAAAAATTTTTAAATTCTACACAAATATTCAAATATTTTTCAAAACACTAAAAATTTCAGTGGAATTAAATTATTAAAAATAGAATTTGCAGAAATTTTTTCGAAAAAAAATCATTTGTTTGAAACTTTTTTATGAAATTATTCACAATAATTCAATTATTTTCATAAATAATAAAACTCAACAAAATTTCACTTAAAATTGAATCGTAAAATTCTTCGCAGAAATTCAATTAGGATGTTGAGAAAATTTTAAAAACGTCAAGATTTCAATTATCTTTAAAAATGATAAAATTCTTCTCCCAAATACAATTAATTTCAAAAGTTTTAATAAAATTCATGTCAAAATTTAATTTATTTTCAAAAATTTTTCTTATTTTAATGATTTTCAATATTCTACTATTTTAAAAAAATTCCCTAAAGAATTCAATTATTAAACAAAAATTTTGATAAAATTCTTCGCAATAATTACATTATTTTCATAAATAATAAAACTCATTGCAGAATTTCAATTATTTTTAATACAACTTTAATCGGATTCCTCGAAAAATGTAATTATTCTTGAAAATTTTATTAAAATTCGTCAAAAAAATTCAATCATTTAAAAATTTGTTAATGAAATTCCTTATGAGAATTCAGTTTTAAATATTTTTCGAAGAATATACTTAAAATTGTATAAAAAATAATTGAAATTTTGTGAAGAAAGTAATTGAATTTTTGCAACAAATTTTATCAAATTTTTTGTTTAATAATTGAAATAATGTAAAGAATCTTATTATTTATGAAAACAATTGAATTCTTGCAAACGCATTTTATTACATTTTTTTTAAATAATTGAATTCTTTTAAGAAATTTTATTAAAATTGCAGATTTTGAAAATATTTGAATATCAGCAAAGAATTTCATTATTTGTGAAATGTAATTGAATTCTTGCAAAAAATTTTTGAAAATAATTACATTTTTCGAGAAATTTATTTAAAATTGAGGGCTCGGATCGAAGAACCGACGCTTGTAAACGCACAGAACATTGCGAAGCGTCGGTTCTTCGATCCGAGCCCGCAATTGTATTATAAATAATTTAAATCATATAAAAAATTTTATTATTTATGAAAATAATTGAATTCTTACAACGAATTTTCCTATATTCTTTTAAATAATGGAATTCATGTGAAAGATTTTATTACTTGTGAAAATAATTGAATATTTGCGAAGGATTTTTTAAAAATTTTTGTAAATAATTTAATTTTTCTTTTGTAAAATATTATGGAAATTCAAATTATTATAAGTTGTTGAATTTCATAGAGGTTTGAATTTTAAATTTTTAGAAAATCTTAATTTTTATAGAAAAATAATACCCAATAATGATTAAATAATTATTTAAAAAAGAATGTATTGATGTTTTCGAATAATTTGACAATTAAAAAAATTCACAATTAAATGTAAAAGAACAGTATTTGAGTATCTAATATTTTTAGAATGAATCAGAATATTCTTTAGGGTCAGGGAAAAAGTAAAAATTTTGTCTGGAAATCAGGGAAAAGTCAGGGAAAAACAATGTTAATTTTTTGAAGCAACTCTGATTTCTATTATGATAAGAGTTTAATAATAAGCCGAAACACGGAGGTACTTAGAACTCTTTTAGAATTTATTTTCGATTCTGAAAAAATTTGTGTCTTGAAAAACGACGCTGGTCTTGACAATTTTTTGAAACAATTTTTGAAATCGAATATCAAATTTGGGCCTTTTTCAGGAAAATTCTGTAAGTTTTTTATTTTAATAATTTTTTAACATTTCTATTATGAATAGAGTCTAATAGAAATGTTAAAATAATATTAAAAATATAAAACTTGAAGAATTTCCAGGGGGTAATTCCATGAAATTTTTCGACGTGGGTTATCAAATAGATGTTTCTTGATCCCAAAAAGTATTAATGCTGAAGTGGCGTGGCGCCAATTGAAACACAAAAATTGTTATACTATTAAGACAAGTTTCCACCACTTAACATGGTTGAAAGTTATGAAAATTGTTCCCCTAAATTCATGTGTATTTTTAAGCTGGTGAGCATGGTTCTGGAGTGAAATAAAATACAAGAATACAAGGAATCGTAAGAATCAAGAATAATTAATGTTGCGCGCTGAAATAAGTGTTGGTAGGCTATAGCAAGTAGAATGGATGTTGTAGTGTTTATTTGGCAGGTGGTCCCGGCTCAATAAGAAGCCACTCAACGTGGGATCCGAGAAGACATATGTACGAGGAATTGAGTCACTATCCGCCAAACAGGAGGTGTCCACCGCTACCACATATGAGCAGTACTGATGTATTAACTCGAAAAGGTTAGTAACTACTTTATTTTCACTGTAATAACGGAAGCGTTATTACAGTTTCGCACTCGAGGATAATCAAGGGAATCTACGACTTTTCAATTTTCAATATTTCAATTTTCAAACAATAACTAAGACAATTTTTCCATTTAACTTTTGCCCTAATTTCGTATTTCATTATAAATCTTTAAATCTGCAACTAATTCATTGTTGGTGCAACCGCATAAGTTACTACGTAAGTTCCGACCGACTAAAGGTACACTCTCACCTCTACTGCCTGCCTGCCTGCGCAGGCAGGCGCCATAAGAGTGAGAGAGAAAAAACATTTAATTTGAATTTTCTGACTCTCTTACTCTTATGTGTTACCATGTCAACCTGCAGGCAGGCAGGCAGGCAGTAGGAGCTGTGCTAGCGCCTTAAGAAGAAATGTTTGCACGTAATTCAAATCATTTCGTTGTTGCACGTTCGCATGTTCGCTCTTAATCATGTAAAAATGTAGCTATCATTGGTTAAAGAAAGTCATATTTCATCAAACATAATTAGTGCTGCAAACATCAATTCATATTTTTTTAATTCTTGCATAAAAAGAGATTCGTATTTATTATAATTATGTGCCTTTAAACTTTTCTTCATTTATTTTAGATTGAAGTTTTTTCTTCAATTAGTGTATTAATGTAAGAAACACTTAGACCACTAGAGTAAATTAAACAAATTTATTAATTAAAGAAATCACAATCATTATACTACCATACAGTATCTAAACATATAGTATATTCTCTGTAGTATTGAAAAAAATTATTATTTGTTATATCTTAATTATTTATTCGTTATAATTTATTAGCTTTAGCTATATTGTGGTGTTACCAATTTAAAACACATTCTTATATCCATTTTTGTGAAAATTGGAAACATTACTAATTATGTTTAAAATGACGATTTAAAGCAGAATATAACAAAAAGGAATGTCATTCAAATCAGAGTAAAAGAAATATTTCAAGTATTCTTTCTCAAGTGGGAAAGTCCCTTCTTTCCATTTTAAATTTGATCTAGAAAATTTTTATAAATAGCTTAAATTAACAGTACCTAGTAATAACAAACAATTTATTGAAAAATCCAAATTTTTAAAAAACTTTATCTGCTTTATTGGATCGAACATTTTGAACTTTTAGAATCTAATATCAAGTTCGCAATTAGCAATTCAAAAATCTTCTAGATATTAGCTTAATAAGAATTTTTATTTTTTTAAATTAAAATATGAAGCCTTATGGGAATCTATATAAGAACCTGTTGAATTACCTATATGTATGTAGAATCCCATGAGTGCAATTCTTAGACTCCTTAAAATTATGAACAGACCATTAATCCGCTTCAAGTTGAACATTCAAATAACATTTATTAGTTTAAATAAAAAGTTCACTATCTATTAAAATAAAAGTAATAACAAATAATTATTCATTTAAAATATGATTAATTAAACTTAGAAAAAATAGAATTTTCTCATTAAATTATCAAAAAAAAAAATAATAATTTGATTTTTTGGTAATTCAAACAAAAAAAGGGTCCCTCTCAGGAGAATCACCCATATAAAGGAAAAAAGATGTTAGTGACACACAATTTTGCATGCAATTATAACCTTCTAATATAGTGATAGTTTTAAACTTATATTCTATTGCAGAAAAAAATGTTTTTTCTTTTCATAGAAGAAAGCTTTAGTTAATGTAGTTAAACTGTTACACAAACTAAATTTTTTATTTACTTGAGTAAGCAGAGAAATTTTTTAAAAAATAGTAAATATACTGTAAAGTGAAACACTTTTATGAAATGAATTATATTTTCATTATTGGAAATAATATTCCAAATGTTTAATAAAACAGTATAGAAAGAAAATTTTTAATGAACTTTCCAAACTATGTATTTTTTTAAATTTCTTATTTACATAATAAGTAATACACACTTAATATTTTTAGTTGATGAGTATATGATAATAGAAAACTTTTTAAAGCTCCTAAATTTTCGATTTTTGTTACTAAAATGAATATCTGTTTTATTTAACCTAGGGTGGTCCTTAAAAAGGTTTTTTTTTTCAAATTTCTTTGCTCCCAGGGGCTTAAATGCTTCCAAATTAATAAAAAAAAATTTCCTGAAAATTTGAGCTCTTAATATTAACTTTTAGATAGTCCGCACTCAAACTTAAGTTTAAAAAAAAAATTTTTTATTTTTTTATTTTTTATTAATTTATTTTTGATAAAATTTGGAAGGTGAATCAATACTGAGGTGTATTACGGTCACGAACACCTAAAATCAGACAAAGGGATCTTCAAAAATATCGAAACAAATATTTTTTAGCAATTTTTTAATTTTTGAAAAAAATCGATTTTTCCTTTTAGTACTCTTTGAAATGAGCAACTTTGATTTTTTTCAAATTTTTTCATAAAGCGGTCAAAAATTGATGAAATTGGACGTTTTTATAATGAAAAGTTTTGTTTTCACGCGTAGTTTTCAATAAAAATATTTTAAAAAATTTTTCGTGGGCAAACGATGGGATCTATTTATTTCAAAAATTTTAATTTTTACATACACAATGAAAAAGGTCGGCCTAACTTGTCATTTGACCAAATCACAATTTTACACGGAAAGAAGGTTAAGTTTGGAGAGACTGAATCTGAAAACACATTTGCTGTGAAAAATTTGTGTGATTTTGTCAAATGGCAAGTTAGTCATTTGGCCACAACTGCGTATATAAAAATTAACAATTTCAACATAAATAGATCCCATCGTTTGACCAGGATCGTACAAGGCTTAATACATTGCTAAAAATGAATTTTTATTTTAAAAATTTTAAAATCTTATCGTAAATTATTTAATTCTTTTTTTAAATTTTCATTATAAAAACGTCCAACAATTTGATCAATTTTTGACCGAGTTATAAGCATTTAAAAAAAAATTTACGTAAAAAACGTTATTTTTCAAAAATCTGTATCTCCTGAACCGCTTTATGAAAAAATTTGAAAAAATTCAAGATAGCTCATTTCAAAGAGTACTAAAAGAAAAAAATGTTTAAAAAAAATTTAAGATGCAAAAGCAAAATAACAGGGTGTCTACTAAATTTTGCTTGACAAATTCCCGGTCATTTCCCGGTTTTTTCCCGGTTTTTCCCGGTTGAAAATATCAAATTTTCTTTTTTTTAAAGCATGAATAACAAATTCTAGTCTATTTTAGCAACCTACCTTTGTAGTTTAATGTTATAAATTAATGCATGTAGGTATATATTCATAAAATTTAAAAAATTTAAAAGTAAATTTATTTAAAAAGTTCACAACCATGAAAATACTTTTAATTAAACGATTAAATAATTACAATGTTTTCAATATGCTACCTCTTATAACATATAAACAGTAGAGTCTTTGTGAAATCTATTTGACAGTATATTATGGTAAGTAATAAGTTTATAATATAAACGAAAGTAAATGTTAAAGTTTATTAAAGTAGAGCTCTTATTGGATTCGAAACAACATTAAAAAATAAAAAAAAGTATTAAAAAATATTTATCAAATCAAGGAATGTAACAAGTGTCAAGGTAAAATAACCTTAAAAACTTTTATTTTAAAACTTGATTAATTAAAAAAAAAATTTATGTACATTTTCAATTAATTTTAATTTGGGCATTTTAAAATAAAAATAATCCAATGATTTGATATATAAAATATTTTAAATTAATTCAGGAAAATCGATTAAAAAATACTCGTTTTTAATCAGTTTTATTTTTTCGCAATATCACACAAATTTTCTAACCAAAAACCACCAAATATCGAAAAAACTCAATTCAAGTAAAATTTTCATAAAATGTTTTGAATTAGATTTAAGACAATAAAAATTTACAAAAATGAATACATATATGTACCTGCAGAAAATTAAACAGTTTATCACTATTAAACGGATTGAACGCTTCTTACCGGGCTATGTAAATAACAAGTTCAATAAAAACATTATTTTTTAAAGAATCCATCGTTTCAATTATGGTATAAAAATAACAAGTTAATTACTAAAAGCTTTTTTTGAATAAATTTTGTATAAAGAATTTATTTGCTAGTTGAAATTTAATTCGTAACCTCAAATTCAAATAAGATACTTAGATACATGTGACTATGAATCCCACTATTTGGCTTGAACTTTTAAATACTATTATTAAAACTTGATAGATTTATAACACAGTATGTTTTCTAATACTTGAATTTATAAAAAATAGCTTACCGAAATGTAAATCAACACAATTAACTTTTTTACAAAATATTTTGCTGTCTTTACTTTCAAATGTCAAAAAAAAATTTTCTAAAAATTTATTGAATTATTACGAATAAATTTCAATTCCCGAATATTTCCCGGTTTTCCCGGTTATTCCCGGTTTTTATTTTTTTCCCGGCTAATTCCCGGTTTTCCCGGTTAGTAGACACCCTGAATAATTTCCGATTTGGCCTGGAATGCCCCATACATTAATCGATTTGTTTTCATGTCAGGAATGTAATTTTGACAAGAATTAATGAAAATATTAATAGATAAAAAAGTTATTTAAAAAGATACAAAAATCGATTTTTTTCAAAAATTAAAAAATTGCTAAAAAATATTTGTTTCGATATTTTTGAAGGTCCTTTTGTCTTATTTTAGGTGTTTGTGACCGTAATACACCTCAGTATTGATTTACCTTCCAAATTTTATCAAAATAAATTAATAAAAAATTAAAAAAAATTTTTTTTAAACTTACCCAGATAACAATTTGAGATTGATATGCGTCTCATATCTCTCGCATGTATGAGGTTTCTTTTCGCACTCGTGCCTTCACTGATGCAGACAGATGCGTCCTCATATGAGACGCATTACGCTCGCATGTCATAAAGGTACATGATGCATGAGAGTGAAATGCAAGTCTCGTGCGTTTTTTAAGGATTATTTATGATAAATATATTGTAAAAAATTAAATACAAAAAAACTAAGGTTAAATTTAAAAATGTTTCATTAAAATTTTTTATTTCAATAATATAAACATGGCATTAATATTGAACATTTTTCTCTTTAGTCTTGAACATACATAACCTCCTAAATAACCTATAATAAACAGCTGAGATCATAATTCGTAATAAATATAAACTTTTCAACACAAGTTCAACAAAAGTCAACTGTATAACATAATAAATTAAACAATTTGGACTGCGTCTAAGAGCCTTTCTATATTCGAAGCAAAATAACTTTAAATGCTCTTGTTCGATATGACCGTTATATTTTTTAATTTTTCAATTTAAAAACGAGTTTAAACAAAAACAAATATTTATAAAACATAAAAGAAACAAAACTGTGATTCGCACACGCACTTTTTATAAATAACAAACAATCACGACATTCACCCAACGATAAAAACACATGCTCAGAGCGAAGCTGGACGTCATGTGTCATGTGACTCGAGACGGACATCAACAAGTACATTTTCGGCCATATTGGGAAAATTGGCTGCGCACCCTGCGCACATGCGCATCGGTGAGACCGCGAATATTAAAAAATTATAAAGTCAAATATTTTTCTGCCTTTATTATCAACTTTAGATAAATAAATGAAAATAACGTTCTACAGTAAAGTTTTATTTTTTTTAAGTAAAAATTTTTTGTAGTAATTTCAAAACATTTAGTAATTTATTATTATTTAAATTAAATTATAAATTACAATCTATAATAAATATTATATATGTATATGAGTCATTCCATTATATTGTGACTAAAGTCTTTGTCGACTAATTTTAAAAAATTATAATATTTTGCAGGAATGATTTTAAAGATATATTAGGATCATTGAACAAAAAGAATTTTTTAAATATTTTTTATATTTATTGTAAAATAAGCATCTAAAGTATATAAAGTCGTAAAAACTGTCTATTAGAAAATATTAAAGAAAACACATAATTTACTATGAAAACGTAAAAAAATTATTAGAATTTATTATGAATGAATTATTTTATTATTATAAATTGATACAAACAATTATTATTAGGAAATATTAAATAAACAATTATTTTAAAGTTCACCTGGCAAATAACCTATTTTTGCAAATTTCATTCGCTAAATGTGAGAAAGAGAAATCATTAAATTGAATAAAACCTTATGAAATATAAAGAAACTTTCAATAACTTTTAGTTTTTCTTATCACTTTCTTCCTTTTTTCTTCACAAATGTTAAAAAATAAGCAATTAAAACTGGCACTTTGCTTATTTTCACGATTTTAAAACAGGCCTGTTTTAAAATGTAAATAACTTCTGCCCAGAAAAAAGAAAAATTACGAAAATTGGGCAATAATAATAAAATAATTATTTTACAATAAATATAAAAAATATTTAAAAAATTCTTTTTGTTCGATGATCCTAATATCTTTAAAATTATTCCTGCAAAATATTATAATTTTTTACAATTAGTCGGCAACGACTTTAGTCGAAATATAATGGAATGGTTCATATGCATTTTATATAAATTAATAAAATATAAATTGTAAATTATTAAATAATTCAATTTTAAAAATTTCTATAAGTTATCATTAAAGTAATTTTCATAAATTCATAAATTTTATTAACTTTAATGTAATATAAAATTATATGAGGGGCTGATATAAAGTGGTTTAAAAAAACATTGGGAGATAAGTGACTTGGTAGCAAAAATGGTTTAAAACAATTAAAATATTTATCAATAAGTTTATTACACGAATGATTTGCAAAATATTAAAGTTTTTCTTTACTATTTTAAATATTTTTTGATCATTAATAATAATTAATTTATCCATAAATTACAAAATCATTTTAGCCCGTATTTGCGCCCAAGTCACTTATCCCACTTTTGCTCCTAATTACCACTTTTACTATCAACCCCTCATTTCAAAGTATTACGTTTATGCCCTCACGCATGCTACAAAATTAGCACGAGCGACAGCAAAATGTGTCTCATTAAGCAAGCACGGTGTGACTCGCACGTCATGTGCCTAAAGTGCAACAAAATCAGAACGAGTGACTGCTAAATGCGTCTCATTATGCACGCACCGCGTGACTCGCATGTCCTGCGCCCGAAGTGCGACAAAGTGCGACGCATGATTGTTATCTGGGTTAAGTTTGAGTGCGGACTATCTAAAAGTTAATATATTAAGAGCTCAAATTATCAGGGAATTTTTTTTTATTAATTTGGAAGCATTTAAGCTCCTGGGAGCAAAGAAATTAAAAAAAAACCTTTTTAAGGACCACCCTAATTTAACCCCTTTAGTGTCATGCTAAAATACAAAGACATTGACCACGTGTGTCAGGAAAATTGAAGATTTTAAAAATTTAATAAATTCGCTTAAAACAGGCTATTCGGGGATTTTTGGGGTCGCTGATGACGAATTCAATGTTACTTTTTCAAAATTCAAAATGGTGGATTAATTATTATGTTTTACAAACTATTTTGCATTTTTAAAGTCTGACATAAGATTTTAATTCATTTTTAAAATTTGGGCTGTCATATTGACGACATCAATTTTTAATTTTTTAATTTTGACAGCAAATTTGAATTTAGTGACCCCAAACCCCTCCAGTAAACATTTTAGACAAATCCGGCAATATTAAAAATTTTTGGTCGCCATATTGGATCCGACATTTTTAATTTTTCACTCCTGGCCAAGTTTAGTCATGACTCCTATAGGTGTCAGTGACACTGAAGGGGTTAAAACGTTAATTTTGATAACGTTGCTAAGCATATAATTTTTAATTTCAAGTGTAATTTGGATAACCATTGCATTTTCTTTTCTATTTGCACTTAAAATAATCAGACTATGTGCAAACCTTTTTTTTAATAAAGAATTTTTGGAAAACATACACTGAAAAAATCCTTAGTTTTGACTACTTTTTAACTACTTTCTATAGTTCAATAAGTCCCCATAGATATTTTTGAACTTAAATTAATTATTAGATATATATATAGTTGAACGATAGTTATAATACAATTGCATCAACCACTTCTATTAGTTAAATATAGGAACCAATGATAATTTGGCAGTAAAATTAACTGCTCATTTGTAGTTAAAGTTACTAAGATTAACTCAGTAGTAAAGACAATTACTTAAAATAGTAAAATAAAATTATTTTTTATAAATATTATTAAGTTCCATTTTTTTGCACTTTTGTTTATCTTTATATTATATATTTAATTTATATATACCTAACAGAAAAATCTCTAAACGCCGGGAATTGAACGCTCGACCCTAACATTCGTAAACCGATAACCTAACCACGTTCGCACTCTAGGATGACTTACTTAATACTTGAAGGTATTCCTGCCATAGTTCAACTGATAATTACAGTTAATTTACTGCTTAAAGCAATTGTATTTACAACTTGTCACAGTTAGTACTCTTTTAAAACTCTATATGACAAAAATTACATGAAAATTTATTCAACTGCTAGAAGAAGTGAAATCTACTACTTTTACTTTAACTAAACAAATTTACTTTAATTGAATTAATAATTTTTAACTTTATAAAATAGTTAAAATTAGTATGCAAAGATGGTCAGACTAATTAAAAAAGAAGTTCTTTTTATTACTCTCTACTCATACTAAGGAGATGCAGTTGAAAATGTCTCAAAGTTTTTTCAGTGTATGTACAAAAATTTATAAATGCTTTTTCAAAATTTCTTTTAATTTGTTGAGTATTGAAATTGGAAATGGCTTTTTTTTAGTTGCTATGTAAATTATTTTTTAAACTAAGCATTCTGCAAAGTTTTCTAATAAGATAGCAAGGCTAAAAAACATTAGTGCTCTCGGCTTCTATGATTTGCCTAATTCCATTGCTAATACGACACAGCTACAAATTGTCTGTATTACTTAATGAAATATGGTACTTATGATGTTTTTGTTTTTTGTTTTAAATATAATCCACACGGAAAAAAATTAATCTCTAAACTTGAAATAATATTAATTTCAAGTCCAACGAAATATAAGTGTATCTAAATTAAACATTATAGTCACAATTACTGTGATAAGTTGTGTTTGATTCTGTCAAACTTTATACCAGGAAAACGCCATAAATTCACATCTCTGATTTAGAGATTTGTTAATTTCACAACTTTTTTTATATGAATTACATACAATTAACCGTTTTCATTTTCCGTATTTCATGAATGATTTTCGCGTCATCACGTGGAACATTTATTTTTATTTATTAGACTTATCGGCGTTGAAAGGTCTGTGAAATTTTAAGGTTACAATTATCGCCCGACATAATACGGCACACTGACTGATTTAAATGACGTGAAATAGGTAAATAAACATTTTTCAACCACTTTTTCTCTAGACACAGACACTTTTTACAAAATAGGCCAACATACAACGGGTAAGAATCTTCTTAATAACCTAAATTCAAAAGATTGTTTAAATTCATGCAGAAACGCGGTTGTCAAATGTAAAATTGGAAAGTAATGTAATGACAGACAACAAGAAGCGGTTTACTGCCAGTCGCCAGAAGAGGGCAGAAGCATGCAGAGAGCACAATGATCCAGCTGTTATATTCTTAGCTTTACATCACTTTCCAATTTTACATTTTACAACCGCGTTTCTGCATGAATTTAAACAATCTTTTGAATTTAGGTTATTAAGAAGATTCTTACCCGTTGCATGTTGGCCTTTTTTGTAAAAAGTGTCTGTGTTTAGAGAAAAAGTGGTTGAAAAATGTTTATTTACCTATTTCACGTCATTTAAATTTTAAATCAGTCAGTGCCGTATTTTGTCGGGCGATAATTGTAACCTACAAATTTTACAGACCTTCCAACGCCGTTAAAACAAAAAAATGAAATAAAAATATAAAATTCGTATTGTGTTTTAAAAATATCCAACTACTTTTTTTATACTTGTCAATGTATAGTTCATACAGGGAAAACAATATAAATATTTTGTGAATAATTCTCACTCTAAATTGTGATAAATTATAAATTCTTATTACATCGAGTTATTACAAAAATACGAATTATATAAATATACGACTAAAATGCTTAATATTGTTTATTCAAATAATATATTAGATTTGAATTTATTCAAGTAAGTTGATAGTTTAGAACATATGTTCCATGTCATAAAATTTGAGATTCCTAATATCATTTTTAGGCATAAGAAATACGTGTTCTTCACAATACTAATATTCGGATTAGATATAATACCAAATTTCAGTTTTAGTGATCTGCTTACATCTTACGTCCGATTCCAGTGATAGTTTATGCCTAAATCTCAGATTTAATCACTAATTTAGAGATTAATTTTTTTCCGTGCACTTATTTATTTCTCTTTTTTAAAAATACATTAAAATTACATTAGCTTTCGCCCGACAACGTTGGGCCTCTTCAGATGAGAATTCTAGAGAATACATATAAATTCATATAGAAAGATATAAAGAATAATTAATTCTTTATATCTTTCTATATGAATTTATATGATTTCTATATGAAAATTTCAATATGAAATATTTCTAGAATTCTCATTTGAAGAGACCCAATGTTGTCGGGCGAAAGCTAATGTAATTTTAATGTATTTTTAAAAAAGAGAAATAAATAAGTGGATTATATTTAAAACAAAAAACAAAAACATCATATACTATATTTAAATAACCCAAAGAACATTTACATCTATTATATTAATGAAATATGTTTTTAAAGTAGATCCGCCAAAAAACCTAATTTTTATCGAATATAGAGTATTTTTGATGAACTTTCAAGACTTCTTATCACTTTCTTAATTTTTTCTTTAAATATACAAGAAATATTGAGTTGAAAGTACGCGATTTCTGAATTGTTGCGTAACGTTACAACTTAATAACTCCGTTAAAGGAAAATAAAAAAAAATTGTCACTTTCACAACTTCTAAATCCGGGTCTATTTTAAAAGATATAAAGATTTAAAAATTGCACACTTTTTTAGGTTAAAACTGTTTATTTTTTTTAAATTGAAGTTGGTTTTTAATTTAAACACTATGATCGAAACGTGATTAACAAGAAGAAACCAACTTCAATTTTAAGAAAATAATCAGTTTTAACCTGATAAAGTGTGCAATTTTTAAACCCTTATGTCTTCTTCTCGTAATTAATTGATAAAAACGTCAAAATTAGTTTATTTAGTTTATTTACTTTAAAAACATATTTTATCTATTATTTTTATATTTTCACTATAGTTTTATTATTAAAAAATAATTAATCAATTAATTTTAAACAAGAATCAATCATTATTTTTGCACTTTTAAGAATTTTTCTATGCTTTTTTAAATATTTTCTAATTGCTATAAAAAGTGCCATTTTTCCGCACCTTCTCCACTTTACACTCATATTTTAAGAAAATTAATAAATATTTTAACATAATTCTTTTTATTTCGTTCTCGACAGATCATACAGATTCCTTTTTTTTAAATTAGGCCGCAAATTTTTAAATAATCTAATTAAGAATCGTAATTAACAAATAGAAATTATAGGGATTTTTTTTCCTAAAGATATTTAAAATTTTCCAAAATTGGAAATTTTGATATAAAAATGATGCAAATTATTATTTCTTTTTTTCAAAGAAGAACAGAATTTTGTTTAAAAAAATTGTGATAAGAAATAGGAATTTTATAAAAAATTTTCTTCTTTTTCAAAAAAAAAAACTCATAATTTTGTGAACAGAATTGTGATTGAGAAGCAGAAAATATGCAAAATAGTTTCTATTTCCTAATTTTAATTTTTTAACAATTTTCTAACTTTTATCAAAATTATAGAATTTTACAAATTTCAGAAAAATAAATATTAGAAATCATATAACTTTTCAGAAAAACTTTTTTTAGAAAACAGATTTTATTAGAAATCGCTTTTTTAGACAAAAATAATTAGAAAATATTTTCTAGAAACAGTGCCCACCTATCGAAAACTTGCTTGTTTCATCTGAAATCATTATCAATTTACTTCTGTTTTGATGAATATTTCATGGGGGCAGAAAATAGGCCTTGGGGGCCCTTTTCCTTTCTCAAAAGATTTAGAAAATCAAGTTGCAAATTGTATTCATATGTTGAACATTTTTTGCTTTCTTATGAGGAAATTTGCTTATTATAATAATGGAAGATGGTTATGAAATAAGCAACAGGTTTAAATAAGTCAGCCTTAAGATGAATAACTTGTCCTGACATTTTATTTTATACTTTGGGAAATTGCGGAGTAGAGTTCTTTGATTAAAAGAATTGCTGCAAATTATGAAAACCTGCTTCGCTGAGGCGTTATTAGAAAATAATATATCCCGCATGCGAGCTTTAATTGCGAAGCAATATTGTGAACAAATTCGTTGTATGCTCATTCAGTCGCTCATTCGTACATTCAGATGCATATTTGCATACAACAATCATACATTTTTCATTAAAGTAAAAACTCAATTGAATATGACTTAAATATTTCTTTGCTTACTAATTACTACTAACTTGAAGTTGGCAAAATATTTGTTTATATTTATTATTATATACTAAAAGTTCTTTTTAATTGGGCTTAAGTTATAAAAACAAATTATGTATATATAATCGTTTACGAATTTTACAAGTTTTTTCTTACACTCATAATAACTTGGTCCTTTTAATACTATGCATCATTATATTTTATTGTAACTAGAGTTGAAAAATTGTTGTTTACATTTTATAATAAAATTTTTCAGGTATGGAAGACGAAATTTGCCCTTACGCAACCTTCCACCTCCTTGGATTCCGTGAGGAAATGGATCCCAGTAAAGCTATGCAGTTCCAAACCTTCCCTCATCCGGGCAATGGACATTCTGGCACAATGGGACCACCAGTAGGACACCCAACAAACTCATCCGCACATAGTCGCTCTGGTTCTCAATCCATGGTAAGTGTATGAAAAACGTAGGTTAATTAATGCTCAGTATTCTTCAAAAATATATTTAAAGTGACTATTTATATAAAAACTTAAACTTAAAAAAACTTTTTACGTAAAATTCAGGCTTTGCACTCATCTACTAATTCAATTATTTTCATAAATAATTAAATTTCCACAGGAATTCAATTAATTTAGAATAGTATTTTCAAAAAAATTTCGAAAAAATCAATTATTTAACAAAATTTAACAACTTTCACTAATAATAACATTTTTCATGGAAATGGAATTTCTTAAAAAATTTTCATAATATTCTAAGCAAGAATTCAATTATTTTCATAAATAATAAAACTCATCGAAGAATTTCAATTATTTTTAATACTATTTTATATTAATTAATCGAAAAATTCAATTATTTTAGCAAATAAAATTTTCCACAATAATTCAATTATTTAAAATAAAATTTTAATAATATTTATTACATTTCGAAAAAATTAATTATTTAAAACAATGTTTATAAAATTCTTATGAAGAATTCAATTATTTTCGAAAATAACAAAATTTTTCACAGAAATTCAATTCTTTTTAAACATTTTAATAAAATTTTTCGCAATAATTCAATTATTTTTATAAATAATAAAATTCATCGCAGGCTTTCAATTATTTTTGAAAATTTTAATAAAATTCTTTGCAACTATTGAAATCCTGAGATGAATTTCAATTATTTTTAATACAATTTTACAGGAATTGCTCAAAAAATGTAATTATTCTTAAAAATTTAATTTTAATTCCTCGAAAAAATCAATTATTTAAAAAAATGTTTTTTTAAATTCTTTGAAAGAAAATTAAATTCCCGAAATTGAATTGAATTAAATTGAATTCCCGAAAATTCAATTATTTTGAGGCATTTTAAGAAAATTATTTGCAAAATTCAATTATTTTCATAAATTACAATTTTTTTTCACAAGAATTCAATTATTTTTAAAAGAAATAAATTTTTCTTGAAAATTCAATTATTTAAAAAAATTCTAACAAAATCGTTCGCAGGAATTCAATTATTTTCATAAATATTAAAATGCTTTTTAGAAATTAAATTATTTTAAAAAAACTTTAATAAAATGCCACACAGACGTTCAATTATTCTTAAAAATTTTAATAGAATTCTTTCTTTATAAAATTTAATTATTTCAACAAATTTTTCTCAATTTAATGATTTTTAATAGGTTCTAGATACTATTTTCATAAAATTTCCAAACAGAATTAACTTATTCAAAAATTTTTTTGTAAAAATCTTCGTAAGTATTCAATTTTTTTTCATGAATAATAAAAATTTTCCAGGAATTCAATTATTTAAATTGGATTTTGCATAAGATTAGTCGAAAGAAATTAATTATTTAAAATTTTTTATAAAATTCAGTTAAGTGAAGTTTCTAAAACGAGCTTTTTGGTCGTCAAGTTTAATTTTTCGATAGCTACTTTCGATTTCGAATTTTTCGATTACTACTTTTTTTTGTTTCAATATTATTTAAAAGAAATGTAATAAAATTCTTTACAAGAATTCAATTATTTTCATAAATAATAAAGTTTACAAGATCTCAATTATTTAAAAGAAATGTAATAAAATTCGTTGCAAGACTTCAATTTTTTTTTTAAATAATAAAATTCTTCGAAAGAAATGAGTGAACTATAAATTATTTTTAATGATTTTTCCAAAAGTTTCTAATTTATAAAAATTCACGCAATAATGCTTTCAATATTCAATTAATATCTAAAATTTTGATCTGAAATTCATTTTTAAACCAATTTTTATTAGAAAATTCAACGAGAATTCAATTATTTACATACAAAAATGAAAAAATTATTGAATAAATGAATGTTTCTTAAAATTGAATTTTCATAAAGAATTTTATCAACAAATTTTTAAATAATTGAACTTTTTCGACGAATTTTAATAAAAATTTCGAGAATATTTACATTTTTAGAGGAATTTGGTTAAAATTGTATTAAGGGGTTAGGCCACTGTAGAAGGTTACAAAATTAACGTATATTTGCGATTTCTTTTTCGTAGAAAGAAAAGTTGGAGAGTAATTATATTTAAGGATGTTTTTAGGCATCTTTTAAAGTTTCCAAAAAATTTTTTTTTATTAAAAAATAATGCAAAATAGTGTTCTGAGAGATGTTCGCGTAAAACGCTTTTTCCTTTAGAACCTCCACTGCACGCAGTCTACAGGTTTTTAAAATGAATCTGTAACAAAATAAATTTTTTTTTCTAAATTTACATTAGAATAGCTAAAGAAATACGTAGGCGATTTTAAAAATATTTATTTTTGTTAAATTGGTGAGCTTTCAAAGTTAAAATTCAAATTTTCGACCAAAAAATGGGTACTTATTTGTATGCCAAAAATAGAAATTTTAACTTATCGAAAATCGGCTACGTATTTCTCTGCGGAATCTTATTTTCAAGAAGTGATAAAAATTTGGAGTAAAAAAAATGAAAATTGTACGAGTTATGCTGCGTGCAGATTTCAAAAATCGTGTTTTGAGAAATACGTGTTTAAAGTTTTGAGATATAGGGTAAACGCACCAATTGTCGAGCCGGTTCCATTTGTCGATGTTACCATGGTAATAACCAAAAATATTGCCTAAAATGTCTAATTTATTTGTGGACATAATATTAATATATTATTTTTAACATTCATGACACTAAATAAACATAATTCTAATCATTTTTGGCATTTAAATTGTAATTCCATGTTTAAGTCAAAAACGGAATTTGTTGACTCGAGAAATAGGTTCACCCTCGACAATTGGTGCGTTTACCCTATACAACATACCTAGATATAAAAAAATGAAAAAATTTTTTACCATTAATCTGTAATTAAAGCATCATATAATTTTAATTTTTAAAATCGGTTAACATGGATCTACAAAAAAGATATATTATATTCATTTGGCACTGTTTATAACTTGAACAAACAATTTTTTTTATTTTAAAAATCTTATGATTTCATTTCCAGCACAACAGGCTAAGAATAGAATAGGTTCAACTCCACTTACCGGGAGTACTTTTGTCTAAACTAACATTAAAAAATTGAATTACTTACAGCCTAGACAAAATGGTGGACGCTATTCACGAGTACCATCTCAAGGTGGTAGTATGCAGACTAATGTTTTCTCACCTGAGTATGATGATCCTGCAAATTGTGCACCTGAAGAAGATCAATACGGCTCTCAATATGGACAATACGGAGCTCCCTATGATCACTACGGCTCTCGTGGATCTGTTGGTCGCCGCAGTGTTGGATCAGCCCGCAACCTTCCAATGTCAAATTCTCCCGAACCACCACCACCTCCACCCAGGAACCATGATCCAAACAGCTCTAGCTTCAATGACAGCAAAGAAAGTAATGAGATTAGCGAAGCAGAATGCGATCGAGATCAATTAATTAATCGAAACTATGGCGGTAAGTACTCTTTTCGCAGCGAATAAAAAAGTACTTCATGAAATTTCTTTATCTGCCGCTAACTGATGAGTTTTCCACCTTTTTACTAACAATATTTTGTTGCTAAATGTTACTAACTGCTGGTGGCTACTAACTTACTACATTCTTAAACGACAGAAATTTAGAAAGTTTTTATTTTTAAGTAAATTACTTTTTTTTCCAAATCTCGGTTATAAGTAATTGGAAATATTAAAATCTTTACTTTCGTACATAAATTCTTTACGATGTTGTAAGATTTTCAAAAATAATACTCCATTCGTAAATTGTTTTTTTATGCAAAATTTTGGAACAAATTCAACGAAAATTTGTAGGAATATTCTTCATCATTAGGTGATAATGGATGACATATTTTTTAAAATGTTTTTGAAATTCTAAAAGAAACATAATACTTTTCCAAAATTGCTTTATGTTTTGCAGATGATATGGACTTTTATTAGTCTTGGACATTACTGTCGAGATCAATAATACTCCAAGAGAACTAATCTTCCCTCAAAAACTGCATAGTATAGCAATATTATTATTAATCTTTTATATAAACTGAAGACATGATATAAAATGTTCCAATCCTTCCTCTCTTCAATATTAAGATCCCGTCAATCCTCTTTTCTCTTATCGTTACGTAGATGAAAACGTTAATTTATGGACACAATTTTAAAGTAAATTTTAATTTTTTTATTCTATATAAAAAGAAATAAATATAATAAATTTAATATTAAATTTAGAGGTGTGCAAAAAGCTCGAAGCTCGATCGGGTATTTTCGAGCTTTTCATTTTTCGAGCCGAGCCGAGCCGAGCTTTATAAAAAGCTCGAATAATTTCGGGTACTCGAATTTTTCGGGTACTCGATTTGATTCGAGCCCTTGAGAAAATCCCAAATTTTCTACATTAATTTTTAATTAAATTTGAAAAAAAAAAATTTAATTTAAAAGCTCGAATTAAATTGAGCACTCGAAAATTTCGAGTACCCGATACATCGAGTCTGGCTCGGGTTCGGCTCGTCTCGGCTCGAAAAAATTGCGGCCCGGCTCGGCTATTCGAGCTTTTTGCACACCTCTAATTAAAATATTTAATATTAAATTTACTAAATTTTATACAAAAAAAATTTTCTATACATTCAGAAGAATTTAATGACCTCAACCGATTCAGATGACACTTTAAGAAAATCAAATGCAGATTATACACTTTGTGTAATTGTAATTATGGATTTTCCACAATATGTACATACATATATGAAATATTCAAGTTGTTAAATACCAATAATGAATAGGTATCATAATTATAAATAAAAATATCACGAATCAAATTTTTATATTTTACTTATTTTTACTTCACAGACAAAACACAAGTAAAAATAAAATAAATACTAAATAAATATTAACTAAAATTAAAAAAATATTATGAATAAAAAATATTTTAAAATTTAATAAATAAATTAATTCAAAATTATACATAATTTTATTAAAATTTTGTTTTCAAAAAATATTTTCACATATTGTGAAATTACGTATTATGTGAAATTACAAATAATAATTGAACAAATTCAATTATTTTCAAAAGTAATAAAATTCTTCGCAGAAATTCAATTATGTTCAAAAATTTACAAAAATTCTCATCAAAATTTCAATTATATCGTTAGAAATAATAAAATTCTTCTCCGAAATTCAATTATTTTCAAAAATTTTAATAAAATTCTTGGCAAAATTTCAATTATTTTCAAAAAAAAATTTCTCAATTCAATGATTTTCAATATCTGTACTATTTTAATAAAATTTTCCAAAAAAATTTAATTATTGAAAAAAATTTTAATAAAATTCTACACAAATATTCAATCATTTTCCCAAATAATAAAACTCATCTCAGAATTTCAATTATTTTTAATACAATTTTTATCAAATTTCTCGAAAAATGTAATTATTCTTAAAAAATGTTATTAAAATTCGTCAAAAAAATTGAATCATTTAAAAATTTATTAATAAAATGTTTTATGAGAATTTTATTTTAAGAAACATTAAATTTTTTAATAAATTATTTTATTTTCTATTTAAATCTTTCAATTCTCCTAGAATTTTCTCTTAAAAATTGATTTAAAAATGAATTTTAGTTAAAATGACTAAAAAAATTGAATTTTAGAGAAGTTACAAATTATTGCAGAAATTCAATTATTTTCAAAAGTAATAAAATTTTTTAATACTTCTTAGCTATTCAATTATTTTCACAAATAATAAAACTCATCTAAGAATTTCAATGAGTTTTAATCCAATTTTTATCGAATTTCTCGAAAAATGTAATTATTCTTAAAAATTTTATTAAAATTTGTCGAAAGGATTGAAGTATTTAAAAATTTGTTATTTAAATTCTTTATGAGAATTGGCTTTTAAGAAATATTGAATTAGCCAACAAATTATTTATTTTTGTATTTAAATAATAATTGAATTCTATTAGAATTTTCTAATAAAAATGGATTTAAACATGAATTTCAGTTAAAATTTTAAATAATAATTAAATATTAAAAACAATATAGCATGAATTTTTAGAAATAATTGGATTTTGAAATTAATTTTTTTGAAAAAGTTTAATTGAATTTTTTTTTAATATTATTTTAAGTTTTTATTTTCTAATATATATTTAATTGAGGAATTTACGAATAATTGAAATATCGTAAAATTGAATATTGTAAACAAATAGATTTGAAAATTGCCAAAGAACTTTTTCGAAAATTATTAAAAATAATTGATTTAAAGTAGAATTTTAGTTCAAAATTCTAGAAAATAATAATTGAATTGATAATAATTTTATCACTGGGTCATTTTTCATAATTATAAAACATGAAGAAGTTGATCACTTCGAGTAGAAGACTCGGAGTTATCGATATCTTCATGTTTTATAAATATGAAAAATTTAATTTATAGTTTTAAGTAAAATGTTCTCTTATTTGACTCGGACTGGTAATATTTTCGTCAGTTAATGGTCCGTAATTTTTAATTTTTGGTCCGTAAAGTCCGTATTTTTAAATACTTTCACTAGTTCGAGCCCTCCCTGAATCAAATCTGCATTTGCATTTTATGAAATATTTAAACGTACTGGATTCATTATGAACTAAATTTTTTACCACAAAGTGGCCGCATTTCATAAAGTGCGGTTTTTCACAAAATTTATAAATATAAACGTATAAAATATAAAGTATAAATTTTTACACCTATACATACCTAATAATTTTCTATACAGTTTTATACAAATTTTGAATCACTGTGTTGTTTAAATTAGAAAATTGTGGAGGATGAAAAAGTATATTTTTTTATTTTTAAATCATAACTTTGTTAAGAGAGATTGAAATTTCAAATATTAAGTTAATATTATTTCTTTTTTGTCCATTTTATATAACTTAACAATAAATGACTTTATTAAAAAGTTGTTGGATTAACATAAATTAACGTTTTATCGTTGTCTCTTTCACGTATGTAATGTTATTATAAAGCAGCAATGTTGAACGAGCAATTAACGTGCATGATAGTGTCGTCGTAGTACTAGTTTTGTGAATTGGATTTTATATTTTTCTATTTCAGTGAATTCTCGAACCAAGGATGGTATGTCAACTGAAGAGATGCGTAAACTTATTGAAAGGTTAGTAATAAAACCATGTAATTAAATTTTAATGTTTAGCTTTTCTCCACTTGCACTACTTTCACAGACAATTTTTAATACTTTTAAACTTTCAAAAAGAAACTTTATATGTATTCTTTCTTTACTTCCACTACAGTTACAGTTGAAAAGTCTTATAAACAGAATATTTATAGTAATTAATTAACGAATTTTCTTAAAATTATTATTTTGACATTACTGAATAGGGGTGAGTGAAGTTGTCATGGCCATAGATAATATCAAGTTTAATTTTTGCTTTTAGATCAATTTATTAAAAAATTGTAATTTAATTTAAGATAAATAGTGTATTCGAATTGAAATCGACAGGGGATTTTCTATTTTTATCTGTAAAAATTGAGTCATTTTAAAAGAAAACTTTCATACTTCATGCAATTTTTCTTTGTTTATAGTTTAGAATTATATTTCAAATGTTTCAAGTTTTAACCCTGAAATGCAAATTCGATATCAAAATATTAAGTTTAAAGCAAGAAAACATTCATGTAGTTATAAACTGCTTAACTCTTTCCTAATTTCAATTTAAACAAATGAATAAAATTTAATTATATAATAAACACAATTTTAAAAAAATTATCAGTATGCATGTATGGATCTGACGCTTCCAACACATTAAAATCCTACATCTTTAGCATAAATGAATTCAAAAATCATTAGTGTTTTAATTAACCATTTCAATAAGCAATTTTTTTTCTAATTCATAAATTCATAAATTTTAATTTTATACATATTTGAGGACAGTTATTTCAAACCTTTCATAAATATTAGTATAACTATTTTTATCGTTTTTAGGTAGTGCACGTTACGATGTATTGAATGTTTCTAAAACCAATTTTACATTTTGCTTCTGCAGCCTTTTGTGTTGTGAAATAACATTTAAAACTTTGCAATGCTTATTTTTAAAATCTTAATGTACTCTTTATTACAGGAAAAACGTTTTTATCAATAGGAAATATTTAGCAAACACTTTTCTCAGATCAAAATTCTGAATTTGCTTTAAATGTTGAGATTTAAAATTTTGTACAATGCAATTTTTTAATTTTTAATGTACAAAATTTTCTGACTGTCCAAATTTGTTAATCTCTGAATCAGCGATGTTCAAAATTCTAATTAATTAGAATAATGAAGTGTCTTACCTTGAATTACAGAATAAAATATTGCACTTTTGAACATTGCTGAGTTGGAATATAATTATGTGAAAATTTCTTACCATTTCAAACTCCTGCTCATATACTAAATTATTGAGTTTTGGAAAAGTGATAAATAAAAAATCTAAACAAATAGTTTGTTTGCATGGTTTAAATAATTAGTGTGAATTGCAGTGTACAGGCATCACAGTACTTTTTATTTTCAAAAAAGGTGAAAAGGGAGAAAAAAGGGACAAAAATATACCAAATAATAAATTAATCAGAATTTTTAGTCATTTAAGTTCAAATCATATCGCTTCTATATAGAATTTTTTAAGAATGATGCGATTTTAATGTAATAATGTTTCTTCAAATAATTATTTTGAAAATGGCTTAAAATTTCTGATGCGTGCCACTAATTTTTCGATGGATATATTTTTATATTTCATATCAATAATTTTATAGTATTTTCATACCAAAATATGGCCCCAAAGTTGATTTTGCAAAATTTTAATTGTTTTAAGAGTTATTGTTTAAACAATTTTCACGCATTACATTATTGAAAAAAAAATTTCTACCGTTCTATTTGATAGATTTTAATAAAATTTGGTATGAGTAATGTACAATAATAATCATACTTTCAAACAAAAAATATTTTATATAAACAAATATAAAAATATCCCTATCGAAAAATTAGTGGCACGCTTCAGAAATTTTGAGCCAAATATGTTAATTTTATTTTATGACTACACTTTTAAAAATATTTCAGAAAAAAGAAAAACTTGCTTATTTTGTATTAGAAAAAGGTGTCAAAATTGAAAAAAGGGGGAAAAGGGGAAAAAGGGGACTATCTGTGATGCCTGAGTTTATAGCACAGTGCACATTTTACATACGCAATAAGGCGAACAGAATAGAGAATTGATTGAATTGACCTAAAACTATAAGACCTAGAAATATTTCTAGATCATTTATTAAAAAGTGACGCATGAATATTCTCAAACTTATAAAAATTTTAGTGAGTTCGAATTCCAAATTATCTAATTTCTGTATTCAAATTAATACATTACTCAAATACTATTTACCTACCATTCTTATTTAACCAAAGTTTGATTTCACAAAATTTCTGCTTGACCAAATTTTTAAATTAAGATAATTTCTACTTGGATGAATTTTCATTTAGCAGAATTGGTATTGAACAAAATTTGAAGTAAATCGATTTTGAGCTGAGTTTCAAAGTTTATATTTTCAAAACTATAAACTTTAAATTCATATTAAAGCACCAAAATGCATTTAAATACCAAGTTTCAAGAAAATCTTATTCATTTTGGTCTCGTATTTTGAAAATATCCACTTATTTTTGTTAATGTTTAAATACTTGGTTATTCTTAGCTAGTCATATTTACGCTTTTAAAAGTGCAACATAGCTTAAAAAAATAATATTTGATAAGGTTTCAGCGTATAAAAAATTATATGTATATTCTCTAAATCGGAATAAGTGCATATTCTCTTATTTATGTTTCAAAAGTCTTCCACGTAAAAAATAAGTAAAATTTCACTTACTTTAAGTTGAACTGCATTTATTTTTTTTGCGTGGAAGACTTTTCACTTTTTTAAATTTAAAGAGTAGCATATAATTATTTATTGCAAAATAATGTGATTGTCATGAGAAACAAATACACGCTCACATGCTTTTACATTCTTCATATGATACAATATTAAATAATAACTTAGGATTTTTTGTCAAAAGATGTTGTTAATGCATGATTTGTTTTATTCACTTTTTGCATCATTGTGTACTGAAACAGTTGAGTGCACGGACGACATTTTTGTAAAATGTGTAGTAAAATTCAATAACTGGAATATTATTTTTAATCACTTCTTTATTTTAATTTATCCTTTAGTATAAAATTTATTTATTTTTCACCGTCATTCTAATCATCCATTCATTCAATATATAGAGAAATCGTAGCGTTAAAATTTCACAATAATTCATAATTCTGTCATCCATCATCTAATGAATATTCTCATTGTATATCTAATATGTTATAATTCTTTCATTGTCATTGTTGTCATTGTTGTCATTTAGCGATGTTTCAGGTAAAATGAAATTAATTGTAATACTTTTTTATTTTTAAATAATTTTTTTGGTTTTTTATACCTAATATCCAGGGGAAAAAATTCATTTCGGAACATTTTTATTAATTTTAATGAAATCTGATACTACTGTATTTTATGGATGGTATAACATTCAAGGGGATTGATATTTCAATTTCAAAAATTAGTGTAAGGGCTAGCAACAGTTTCGGTTAATAGTTTTTAATAAGACCTATATTTAGAGAATATCCGTGTATTGTAAAGAGTTCTAAAAGAATTATTTCTATTTAATAATTTGTTTCTAATTTAAATTCAGAAAAAACCCTACAACAATAGAAATGTACCTATCACATCATATTATCTGTAAAGCACTATGAATCATGCATTGAAAAAAATTTATTTGATTTAAAAAATTAATTATTTAGCTATTATAGGTATCAAGGAAATATTTGAGGCATTTTAAACGAAACATACAACCTGAAATTTCTAGTGAAAAAAACTTTATTTTTAAAATGCTGCTATTTTCATAAAAAGGCATAAATAAAAAAAAATATGTCACTTTTGTATAGTAAATTTTATTGTCTTTAATTTCGTGAATTTTAGTTTTAAAATTGGATTAGGTAACTTTTATTCAAAATAGTAAAATCGAAAGTTTTAAGTTAAATTTTAAAGAACTTCGACTATTTAAAAAATTTTAAAAAATGGCTTAAAAATGGTTTAGATTATAATTTTATTTATAATTTTTTTGCCAAAGATCAGAATGGCATCTTTTATGGTTTTAAAGCTATTAAACTATTTTTTAATACATTTTTGAAAATTTTTTTAAATGGTCGAAAGTTTTCAAAATTAAACTTAAAACTTTCGTTTGTAGAACTTTTAATGTAAATTAATGCAATTTAAAAATTAGAATTCACCAAATTAAAGACAATTAAATTTACTACCAAAATGTGCCATAATTATTTCATTTTACCAATTTTAATGGAAATAGCAGCATTTTAAAAATAGAAATTTTTCAATTAGAAATTTTGGATTGTCTGCTTCACATAAATTTATTCAAAACTATAAAAAGAATAAGAATAGTTTTACCTCAACAATAAACTTTTTAAATGTAGAAGTCCCAATAATTCTATGTCTCTCCAATTTCAAACCATATTTTGGGAGGTTTTCAACAGTACTTCATTGTCTCATCCGAGTTCTCATCATGACTGTATTTACCATATATGCATAATAGTGAAAAGGAGTTAACTGTCAAAAATTTCCTGGAAAAAGTGTTGTTTGAGGAGCAGTAATTAAAGTCAATAAAATCTAATCAAAAATAATTAACATCAATAAAGTAAAACGTAATATTAAAGAGGATTAATGTAAAATGTTAATTAATTTTCATTATATCTAATTCAGTGTATTTTCTGAATTTAAATCACTGCTTCTTCTAGGAACAAGGAAAATACAAAATGTCTCTGACAAATACTTTTCTTGCTAGGCATTCAATCTAATCTTATACAGTTTGTTACATTTTCGGGTAATCTAGGCATAAAAATACGTAAGTATACCAAAACTCAACCCTCTAGGTCAAACTGGTTTTAGTTCTGGAGCCAGCGACTCTTTGATTTTAAATCGACAATATTGATAAAAAAATTACAAAATATTCGCTATAAGTACGAAATGGTATGAAATGAGAAAGTCGATTTCGTCGCTAGCTCCCGGAATATTGGTCTGAAATGCAAAAATGAAATTGATTTACATTTATTATAAAATTATTTAGTTTCCAATTGAAGGTTTTAAAAAGAATCTTTCGATTAGAAACTACATTTATATGTAAGGCATACTAAATTTCAAATAAATCGTTTTAATGGTTTTTGAGTATCTAATTGTCAACATCTTTAAAAATGTCATTTTGAGAAAAACACCCATCGTATGGTGTGCTGCCGCCTGGTCTGGGCTAATTTACGCAGATACACCTCTGAAATCATAATCAGGGTTGTCACAGGTCAGGGAATTCAGGGAAAAGTCAGCAATTTTTATTAAAAGTACTGGAAAAAATTAAATCTTTAGAATTTATAAGAAAATTCTAAATTTTTGTGTCTTTTTGTTTGCCTCATAAACTATGAAATAACCACGAGCTAGAGCTCGTTGAATTTTGTATTAGAATACAAAACTTTCAATTTTTCCTATTTCTAACAATAATTTATTTTAAATAACTTAATTCTATTCAAGAACTGCCATAAAGTTATTACTAATTAATTTCTTAATAAATATCAAATTCTTTCCAGAAATTCAATTCTTATTTTCAAAATTTTTTTTTAAATTCTCGTCAACATTTCAATTATCTTTATAAATAGCAAAATTCTTCGTTGAAATTCAATTATATTCAGGAATTTTTTTAAAGTTTATTGCAAAATTCAATTATTCTCATAAATAATATTTATCCCATGAATTCAATTATTTTCAAAATTATGTAATAAAATTCTTCGCAGAAATCCAATTATTTTCAAAAAATCTAAAAAAAAATTGTAGTCAACATTTCAATTATCTTTATAAATGAATAACAAAATTCTTCGACAAAATTCAATTATTTTCAGGAATTTTAATAAAATTCATTGCGAAATTCAATTATTTTCAAAAGTAATATATTTCCATTTTCAAAAATTGTAATAAAATTCATGTCAAGATTTCAATTATTTTGAAAATTTTTCTTAATAGTTAATTTAATGATTTTCAATATTCTACTATTTTAATAAAATTTCCCACAAAAATTCAATTATGAAACAAAAATTTTGATAAAATTCTACACAAATATTCAATTATTTTCCAAAAAATAAAAGTTTCACAGGAATTCAATTATTTTCATTAATTCTAAAATTCCTTTTAGGAATTTTATTATTTTCATAAATAATAAAATCATTTGAAGAAAGTCAATTATTTTCATAAATTACAATATTTATCACAAGAATTCAATTATTTTCAGAAATTCAATTATTTTTAGAAATGTTAATAAAAATCATTGCAAAATTCAATTATTTTCATAAATAATAATAAATAATAGTATTTATTACAAGAATTCAATTATTTTTAAAAGTAATAAAATTCAATTATTTTTAAAAATTTTAATAAAAATTATGGCAAAATTTCATTTATTTTCAAAAATTTTTCTTAATTCAATGATTTTCAATATTCTATTATTTTAATCAAATTTCCCAAAAAAATTCAATTATTAAACAAAAATTTTGATAAAATTCTACACGAATATACAATTATTTTTCAAAAAAATAAAAATTTCACAACAACTCAATTATTAAAAATAGAATTTTCATGAATTTTTTCGAATAAAATCAATTGTCTACAACTTTTTATAAAATTCTTCGCAATAATTCAATTATTTTTATAATAATAAAACTCATTGCCGAATTTCAATTATTTTTAATAAAATTTTAATCAAATTCCAAAAAAATGTAAATATTCTTAAAAATGTTATTAAAATTCGTCAAAAGAATTCAATTATTTAAAAATTTGTTGGTAAATTTCAATTTTATTAAATTCAATAAGAATTCAATTTTAAGAATCATTTAATTATTCAATAAATTATCTATGTTTGTACATATTTAAATAACTGAATTTTCGTAGAATTTTCTAATAAAAATTGATTTAAAAATTAATTTCAGTTAAAGTTTTACATAATAATGGAATTTTTGAGAATTTACTAATAATTGAAATTTTTAGAAATTAATTGAATTTTGTAAAGGTTTCAAATTAAAATCTTTGACAATATGAATTTTTCATGCCTACTTTTAATTAAAAATTCTATGGAACTAATTTTCTTCAAAAAGCTTAATTAAAATTTTTTAAAATTAATTTCAATTTTTTATTTTCTAATGTATATTTAATTGAAGAATTTCCGAATAATCGAAATTTCAAAATTTCGTAAAATTGAATTGTAAACAAATAGATTTGAAAATTCTCAAGAAAAACTTATTAAAAGTAATTGATTTAAAGAAGAATTTTATTTGAAAATTGCATAGAAAATAATAATTGAATTGAAATGATAAAAATAATGATTTTATCACTCGGTCATCTTTAATTATTATAAAACATGAAAAAATCAACTCTGAGTGATCCATTTCATCATGTTTTGCAATAATATTTTTATATCATTTATTATTATTCTTTAGGGTCAGGGAAATAGCAAAAATTTTGTCTCGAAATCAGGGAAAAGTCGGGGAAAACCGAAATTAAATTTTTGTGGCAACCCTAATAATTTAAGAAAATACAAAAAAAATAATCGTTTGTTTGAAAGTTACACTCTCTAACTTTGAATTAGTAAAAATGTTTACTAATTTGAATTAGTTACTGACTTTTTGCTTTTAAATTAGTAAATTTTACTAGTAAATAGTAATTTCTATTAATTTATTAGTAAAATTTACTAATTGTAAAGCAAAAAGTCAGTCACTAATTAAAATTAGTAGACATTTTTACTAATTCAAATTTAGAGAGCAATTGATGTACCTCTCTTAAATTTTATGAGAAAGTATTCACGAGTAAATCTGTACTTTTGCTGTATCTGAATTTGCTTTTTAATTTACTGACAAAATTACTGCCTTATTGGTCACGTGTGCAGCCCTATATTTGGAATATATTCCAATAATTGTATGAATAAATTTGTAAATTGTAATTAAACTTGTAAAGTTTTAGCATACAATTAAGGTTATATTGAATTGTTTTGTAACTCATTTTAACCTTTTGCAGAAACGAAGCACCCTCCAGGCAAACCAACGCCGCCCTCAGTAGTCACGGGGGACTCCTCACACCCTACGATACTGTGGCAGTGTAATCTGTAAAGCGCTTATCGTCTTCCATCTTTCAACTTGAAGTGAAACATACTTTTTTCTTCACGTACAATTTTACGTAGGTTGTTCAAAATTGAATGATCAGTAAGGTCATCTAAAATTACGGGTATCTCAATATACCCACAACTCTTTCCCAATTCGTTTCTCTATATGAATTTACCAATTTACCAATTTACCAATTTACCAATTTAACAATTTAACAATTTAACAATTCAACTATACATTTACATTTACATTTACTGAAGAATTAGAATTTTAAACAAATACCTACAGACACATAACACTGTTTCTACGAAGATCTAGTAATGTAAAAGTAACAACTTTTTCGGTACCCTTTTGCATGCAATTCTTCAAAAATTTAAACAAAGAGATATTTCTCTTATCAAAAGTTTTAAAAATTTGACTGAATATTTTTAAAATCATTAATTTATTCGTAAATTAAAACTCTGAATTGTACTTTAAGATTCAAAAGTAAGTCCATTTATTGTGGGCTGAATTCGTAATTTTCTTTTTAATAAGTTTACATCTCCCCAATGTTAAAGAATTGAAAATAATTCTCTCTATTATTTATGTATCTGTGATATTAACTGAAAGGTGAAAAATGCTCCCAACTTGAGTTTTTAATTTCAATCTAAGTTTCAATTAAGTGACTTTCACTAGACTTTTTAACTGCAACGAATGGATAAAAAATTATTTCGCATCAAAACCAGTCATAGAAAGTAGAATCTTTGCAGTGAAAACTTTTAAATTATTTTAATATGCTCATAATTTTGTTTTTAACTAATAAAATAAAATAAATTATTTCTTCCGTAAATTAAAGTTTTTAAAGTCGATATAATTATAACAATGAAGCATATTTACTATGTATTCAATTAATTTTTTGCATTTAATTCAATTTTTAAGGGTCCGAATGTTTAAATGTTTCACTTAGTTTTTTATTAACTCATAGTTCTATTACACTGCCGTGATTTATAGACCAACGATTTATAATTTTGTAACGAAGGTTGTGTCTCCGACGAATGATATGAAAATGAAAAAAGAAAAAAAGAAAAAAAGAAAAATCATCATGTGGTTTAAAAGAAAAACGATGACTCTGTCATATTTACGGTCATGGCCGTACATTTATGCTCATATTTACACAAAATCATCCTCGTTACTACTTTGTGATATTAGAGCATTGTACGGTTGCGATGAACATTTCACAGATACAATCGATTGTTCCGCAAATGCAAATAATTAACGAGTATGCGTAGATAGCTCAGAACTTTAATCGAACAGATGGTTGCGAGTTGGTATTACACGATGTCTACGACGGCAAATAATAAATGCAACAAGAAACCAAAGAACAAAGATTTGTTCAAATTAAAAGGCAAACCAGTGGATTGTAGACGTCGTGCGTATTACCAAACTCATAGGTCATTTTTACAATGGTATTATTGCTAGGCTATATAAGTATAATGTAGATGTCACATTTGTTTATGTGCCATGCGTCGATCGGCAGCCATCATTTTTCTCGCGTCGAATTTTAAAAAAGAGGAAGCATACCGGTGACGACATTGATTTTCTTTCTAGTTTTCCTATTTTTAGCATAATATTTATTTACGTGTGCCAATTTTCAATTATTGCAATTTTATGCAATTTCCATTGCATTTCAATTGATTCAAAATCAAAATCATCCTTTTTTAATAAAAGTGATTTTTTAAATTTCGTTTTGATAGTCTATGAAAGGAATTTAAAAAATTATTTTGAATTTCCTCGTTCTAAATGAGCCAAAGGAATGAAAAATAGTCAATGTCGAGAGGTATACGACTGTATGATGAGGATTGATGATCATTGATGATCATTGAAATAAGTATAAAATCGTTATAGAAACTATAATGGTAATTGGTTTGGCTGCGACGACGAACCCTCTGTCATCGATGTGATTTTAATGCTGCGCAGTTTTTTGTGTGTCGTATATGTGTTAAATTGTGCTATTAGATATAGCAGTACTCAAAACTATAATATTATAAACTAAACTATTACGATTTGTGTAAGACTCGTAAACTTTTCGCTTATCGCGTTTGAATTTAAAAAAAACCAACAAAAACACACGATTAATCTCAAAAAAAATTAAACATAGTCAACTAGCACTAAAAAATGGTACGTAATTGATTCGATGAATTTGAAATTGATGAAATTTTAAAATTCAAAAATTCAAAAATTTAAAATTCATCGAGTTATTTATGAACTCGAAAAAATATACCCAGGATATCGTAAATTGATAAGTATAGTTTTATTTTAGACAACTGCCATAAGATTAACCGTTCATATTATATCAGTATAAAATAAAGCGGCATTTTCATATCTACGAGCAATACAATGAACCTGATGAATATTTCGATTCTTACAATTTCAAATTACAGAATTTAAAATTGTATATAACAAAAAAACGGAAAACACAAATTGAACATAAGAATTTTTGTAAATTGTACTGATTCCATTTTTTTGAAATAAGATGTTTAGTTACGCAATTAGTATCAGAAAACAATATATTTTCTATGTGGCATTTTGTGTAACATTTCATAAATAAAAGTCTGAAAATCATTACTTGATTCAGAACAATGCAACTATGCGATAATGAATGTTTCATTAATGCATCGTCAGTATAAAAGAAATTGCCGCTTTAAAACACTTTTAGGCTTAAACTAAATAAAAATGCAGTTACTTTATCAGCTAATAAATCTTATAAAAAATATAGCTTCTTAAGCTGCTTAGTGCGTAATTGTGCGAATTAAAAAAAGAAAAGGAATGAAAAAGTGATTCATTTTTTACTTTTTCGTAAGTGGCAAACTTTTTCGTGCTATATTGTACAATTGTTGAGTGTCAGAACAAATCCAATTCCAATTTGCACATTATTTGGAGAAATTAATTGTAGTTGATGATTGTTATCAAAACTGCAATTGAAAATTGCAAATATGTTAAAAATGGAGTTGCCGGTTTTTGATCTAATGTTTATCTCAAATTTTACAACTTAATACACTGCGTAAATAAAGTGTATTTTGAAAAATTTATTTAAATTCACCTTAATGAATAATTATATATAATTCGACAAAAAACCAGCTATGAATTACTGTCAATGCATTACAACTACTTTGTTTTATACCAAAGTTTTCTTGTTTCATGTTAAATAAATAAAATTTACACCTATACCTGTTGTTCCTTCATTTATCTCTTTAAAGAAATTTAAATTTTATTTCATTAGTATCCACTTTTAAAGTGTTAAGAAAATTGTTTAAACTTCAAAGAAACTTTTTATCGACTGAATCTTCTACAAATCTTCTATATTATAAAAATTTTACAAAGTGAATTTTAATTTTTAAATTAAAGAGTTTTCTAAGATGAATTTCTTGACCTAGTGTTGAAAGATTTCTCGCCCTTATGTTTTCATCTTGTTTTAATAAAATTTTTCGATTCAATTCAATTATTTTCAAAATTTTTAATAAAATTCTTTCAAAACATATAATTATTATTTTTAAAAATTCTTCAAAACAATTCATTTATTCTCATAAAAAATAACATTCTTTGGAAAAATTCATTTATTTTTATAAAACATAAAATTCCTCGGAGAAATTTAATTATTTCCAATGCAATATTAATAAAATTTCTAGAACAAATACAATTATTTTTAAAAATAATAATTGAATTCGATTATTTTTATTATTTTTTTTTATTTTGATAAAATACTTTAAACATTAATTATTTGTAAACGTGTTAATAAAATTATTCGACTGAATTCAATTATTTTCATAATTATTCATAAAATTCTTTCAAAAAATTTAATTAAATTTTTAAAAATTCTGATAAAATCCTTTGAAGGAATTAAATTATTTTTATAAATATTGTAACATTCTTCCAAAAAAAATCAATTATTTTTATAAATTGTAATAGAATTTTTCTAAAAATTTCAAATTATTCTCAAAAGTTTTTTTTATAAAATTCTTTGTAAATTTCAATTAATTTTAAAACTTTCAGCGAAAATTATTTTTTAAAAATTACATTATTTTTACGAAATTTAAAGAAATTCTTCAAAAAATTTTAATTAATTTTAAAAACAAATAAAAATCTTTTAAAGAGTTTAATTTTCTGTTATAATTTTTAAAAAATTTAATAATAAGATTATTTCCTTGACCAATTCTACTTTCCCTGACGTTTCCCTTAATTCCCTGATTTTCCTGATCTATGGCAACTTTGTTAAAATTTAAAGTTTCAATTATTAAAAATATTTCCAAGTCTCATAAATTAATAAAAATTATTATATTTTATTTAAATAATTGAATTCTGATAAGAATTGATTTAAAAAAGAATTTTAGTTAAAACTTTAGGAAATAATAAAGAAGTGTTAATGTAGGATTCTTTAGAAATAATTAAATTTTAATCTTTGAAATTCTAATTGCTGTAAAAATATCATAATATTTAAATTTAAAAAATTATTAATTTATTAGCTTCCTTAGAAATTAAAATTTTTGAATAATATTATTTAAAAATTCTAAAAAAATAATTGAATTTTGGAAGACTTGCAGTACAAATTTTCATAAAAAATGTTTCAAATGGTTTTACATTGAAAGTATTTCGAAACTTTAAGCAAATAAAGAACAATAAGTATTTTAATATTTATTTTACAAAAATAATTGAAATTTGAAAGATTTATTTTGGAAATTCTGAAAAAATTAAGTTTATGAAAAATTGTAGGAATACAATTTTTTGAAGATATACTTGAATTCCCGAAAATAATTTTTAAAAATTGAAACAATCGGAAATTTTGTAAAATTTTATATTTAAAATTTGTATTTTAAGAAATTATTAATTATATTATTTTTCTTTAAAAATTCTTAAAGTTTTAAATAATTTAATTCAAAAATTCTAAAAAATAATTTTATTTTGGAAGAATTACAATTGCAATTTTTAGAAATAATTAAATTTCGAAAAGTTTTTCATTGAAATCAGGATGAAATTTGAATTCCTGTCGAAAAATAAATAAGAAAATTTTTTGTTTAACAAAAAGTATTGAAATTTTGAGTAATTTAATTCAGAAATTCCAAAAAATGGTTCCTTGAAAAAATATACTTAATTAGAATTTTTTTAAAATAATTGTATTTCCAAAAATAATTTTTTAAAAATTGAAACAATTAAAAAGTTTGTCAAATTTAATTGAAATAAATTTTATATTTTAATGAATTTCATTTGTTTACTATTAAAAATTATTTTGAAATATAATCGTATTTTTGAAGAATTGAGGAGCTGTCAATATGGCAATATGGCGAGAAAAACTAACATTAGCACTCAATTACTAGGTACGTTTTAAAATGAATTTTAATTTTATTTTTTATTAACACTATATCGAGAATGAATTAAATGACCAATTACCTGGGCACGAACGCGTCGCTACAAAAGCACTTCGTTTGTGTTATGGTTTATGTCATGAATTTTCGTCTTCCTGGTGCTCTTGAATATTCGGGAATGACATCCAAATTTATAAACCAGGAAGCAATTTCCCTGTTGAACTCGACCAACGAACGGTAGAATATGTTTCAAGTTTTGTTATAATTTTTTATCTTTGATATGACGAGCCGGCAGGTTTATTCAATTTAATCGATTTACTAATTTACTTTACTAGTTATTTACAAAATTATTTATTAAGCATTAATATTAATATATTTTTATTTTAATATAGGTACTAAAAATTAAAATAAATTTATTAATTAAGATTCATTAAAATTTAAGTTTGAAACTATTATTATAAAAAAAAATATTAAAATTCCAACGAGTATACATGATATTTAATTTTATGAGTAAATCTGAGTCTAAAAAATCACCTTTAAAATAATGTTAATAACTTTAAAAGGCATTTATATTGAAATGGTGTTATAAATACCCTGATTTAGAATTAAGATAAACTACATTTATATCTTCGAGACCTACTCGCAGCAGGGTGAATAAGTATGTACGTAAGTATTCATTAAAAAAAATAAAATTGTCGATTTAAATATCGTTTCGAATAAAAATAAAATACTGATTTTTTAATCATTACAATTTATTGTAATCAATTATAAAATTGTTTTGAATATTCTAAATAAATTTTTAAAAATTTTGGCATTTTCTAGCACTCTAGGATAAATGTACAATTCCAGAACACCAGCATGTTTATGTAGCATTTTAAAATTTGAGTAAGAGTTAGAAAAAGTAAAAAATTGTAAAAAATTAAAGATATACAAATTGTTCTAAATATAAAATTCATATGATGATTATTTATAATAAAAAATGAAAATTCTTTTACTATAATATAAAATTGCTTAACAAAACAATACAATATTTAGATTATATAAAACAGTGATGTTAATAGATATTTCAATACAGAAATCGTAAATCTTTTCAAAACTACGCTCATATTTCTTTCTATGACATTAGAGCAAACTGCCAAAATAACATGAAACACAATTTTACATTGTTTTATTTTATAATTTAAATTATTTTGTTATTTTTATAGCGATGAACACACACTTCTAGATGTTTTCATGGTGGCAGTGAAAAGTAACTGAGCCTTTTGTCTAAAAATGTATCTTCTTAGGCAACATAACATTTTTTTAAATCGTACTTTAATCGATACGTATGTTGTTGATAATCAAGTTGTACGCAGTTCTCTGTATAATCACCAGTTGGCCATGCCAGGCTTATTTAAGGTCATAAAATATATTTGACACGAACTGCCACCTTTAGCCGATGAAAAGAATACCTGAAAATTTACAAAAAATTTAAAAACTTATTAACAATTATTAAAATAGAGTTTTTAATTAATTCTATCAAAGAGAAATTTACATTAGTGACGCTGATAATATTATCGTAAAAGACAATACTTTATAGAGTAATAAAAAGTATTTTGGAGGCCTTAAAATTATGGCACATCATTTTTTATTTAATAGAAGTATAACTTATAACTTGAAATAATAAAAACGCAAAAAAAGTTGTTTTTGTCTATTCAAATTACCTAAAAAGTGAAAAGTAGTTAATTTTTTTAACACAAAATTTCATCTTTTTATAAAAATTAGAACTCTTTTTTTAGTATGTAATGAGCAAAAAAATTCAACGACATTTTAAAATTTTCAATATTTTCAAAGTTCTCCAAAAATCAGTATTTTTGAAGCAATTCCAGAAATTGAACTACTTTCACTACTTTGGAAAAAAATTCCTACAATTTCGATGGATTTACATTTAAGGAAAGTCTCCAAATAGTAGCAAATCGTACGAAATGTAGTAAATATATAAGGTCAGTTTTTTGTGATCTCATTTCGTGAATAATCTATATTAATAATAATCGCTGTATTCCGGTAATCTGTTCGCAGTTTGAAGTTAGTTGCTGTTTGCTTTTTTTCATAACTTTTTAAATAAATGTACTTTTTAAATAAATGAATCATTGAATTCTTGTAAAATATTTATAAAAAACTTTGAAAATAATTGAATTCATTCGATAAAATGTAATTAAAATTGTATTTAAAATAATTTAATTTTTGGCAAGATTTTTATTAGAATTCTTTAAAATAATTGAAATGTTTTTAAGAATTTTTTCAATATTCTTGAAAATAGTGGATTTTTTAAAAATAATTTTTACTAAAAATTTTAAAAGAACCTGAATTTTTATCAAGAATTCAATTATTTTCAATAATTGTAATAAAATTCATTGTAACTCTCACTTATTTCCAATACAATTTTAATTGATTTCTTCGAAAATTTCAATTATTTTTAAAAATCTTGTAAACATTCTCCAAAAAAATTCAATTTTTTAAAAAAATAATTAAATTTTTCACAGGAGTTCAATTATTCAAAAAACTATTAATAAAATTCAATTCAAAAATTTAATTATTTTCATAAATAATGAAATTTTCGCTTTGATTCAATTATTTTAAATACAATTTAAATTAAATTCCAGGGAAAATTAAATTATTTAAAAAAATTTTTTTTAAATTCTTCAAAAAAATTCAATAATATCAATAAATAGTACATTTTTACAGGAATTTAATTATTTTAAATACAAATTAATAAATTCTTCTAAAAAATTCACTTATTTTTAAAAATTTGGTAAATATTCAATTATTTGTAGAAATAATATATTTTTTTGCAGGAAAAAAGTTGTAATAAAATTCTATTCAAGAATTCAATTATTTTCAGAAATAATTAAATTGTCGATGAATTGAATTTTTATTAAAAATCTTGAAAATAATTGAATTTAAATAATATTTTTAAAAATAATTGTATTCTTTCGAAAAATTTTATTCAAATTCTATTGAAAATAATTAAATTTCTCTGAAACATTTTATTATTTATGAAAATAATTGAATTTTTTCACGGAATTTTATTATTTATGAAAATAATCGATATCTCGTGGAAAATTGTATTAAAATATTTTTAAATTTTATTAAATTTATTGATAGAAAATTAAACTCTTTTAAACAATTTTATTAGAGTTTTTGTAGATAATTAAATTTTTTTGAAGAATCTTTAAGTTAACATTTAAGTTAACATTTTTTTGAATAATTTTAATCGAAAATTATTAAATTAAACAAAGAATTTTTTCAACTTTTTAAAATAATCGTGACTGAGTAATTATAATGAAATATTTGATTTTTGAAGTTTATTAAAATTGTATTGAAAGTAATTGAATTCCACAGGAAAATTTTATTATTTATAAAAAGTAATTTAATTTTTGCTATTAATTTTACTTCAAATGGATTTCATAACAAGAATATGTTTCAAATTTTTGAAAATAATTGAAATCCTCCGAAGAATTTTTCTATTAATGAAAATAATTGAAATTTTCCAAAGAATTTTATTTTTTATGAAGATAAATTGAATTCTTAAGAAGAATTTTATTAAAATTTTTGAAAATGATTGAAATCCTTTGAAAAATGTTGTTATTTATGAAAATAATTGAAATCTTGCTAAGATTTTCATTAGAATTTTTGAAAAATAATGTAATTGTTTCGATGAAAATTTAAATTCTTTGGTGGAATTTATTTGATATTGTATTGATAATAATTGAATTTTTGCAAAGGTTTTACTATTTTAAAAAAGAATTTAATTGTTACAAAAAATTTATTAAAATTTTGTTGAAAATAAAAAATTTTGTAATTTGCATAATATAATAATAAATTGAATAGCATGTTCCGCGCGTAACATTTGCTAGTTAGACATGCTAATAGACATTAAAGAAATAAATATTTGTAAAGTTACCTTATCATTACGTTCACAAAGAAATTTGAGCCGCTGAGCTTTTTTGTGCATAAAAACGCCATCGAGATGACCACTCTCGACACTTCTTATCTCAATAGCTTTATTGCCCCAACCCATTATTTGTCCAGTGCCAATGTATGCAACACTTGTGGGCATTTCCCCCCATTGCAGAACCATTGTTTTTGAAACCCTTCCATACGTGTTGACGTACACTCCTTCGTTATCGTAGCAGAGAAGCAATTGCATACCGTTGCTATTGGGTAATGCCACAATGCAGTGTGGACAAATTGGTCCCTGAGTCTGCAAAATTAAAAAAAACATTAAAAAAGAACAGTTACATCTAGCGCACAAACAAGTAACATTAATAGACTTACATGCTTGGGTAGATATATATCGTACACTGTCGCTGAATCTAAATCTACAGCATGAAAACCGTCGGCACTACCGTATATTACTTTTAATCTAGTTCCCTCTTCTACTGTAAGGTCAACTAGAAGCGGTCTGTGAGCAAGTTCACCAAAAGATTTAAATGCCATGAACTTGTGATACGGTTTTGGTGCCCAGGCATAAATTTCAATCGAATCTTTCAGAGCAATGACAAGAAACTTTATTCTCTCATATTTCACGATTTTAAAGTGAACAGCCCCTTGAAGATCCCCAACGTTAATCCATCCATTGCGACGTTCAACTTGCTAAAATTTTTAAAACGCTTTTCATAAGTACGAATACCGTAAGCAAACAAAATTAAATATTTCAGTAGCAGTAAATAAACAATTCATTTAATTACATTATATGGATATAATAAATATTTAAATTTTAATTCATTCTTACATCACTGTGTCCATCAGTTCGTAGAATTTTACTTTTCAACCAAGACAGATAATAAACTCGTACTCTATTCTTTTTACCACTAATAGTAACCAAAATATTCTGTCCTTCTAAAACTTCCATTTGTTGAAAACGTCTCCTACTAATTAATTGATATACTTTTCCTTGTCCACTTCTATCCAATAACATAAGACCATTTTCTGTTCCAATTAGTAAATTAACACCTAAAAATAAAAATCATTATTTTATAATTATAACTATTCTTGGACGGGATTTGATACAAATGTTTCGAATTGAATATTTAAATATATAAAAGTCGCATAAAATTTCCGAAAAAGTCGGAAAAAAGTCGCATGAAATTTTAGAAAAAAAGATAAAAAGGAAACACGAAATTGTCAAAATTGTAAAAAAAATCACATTTCTCAACAACAGATACATTAATATCAAACAATCCGGAATAAAATTTTAAAAAATTTTTAAATTCATAGCAAAATTTTAATTAGGTATTTTTAACATTTTTTTTAAAATTCTCTTTAAAATGTCAATTATTTTTATAAATAATAAAATTCTTCTCTGAAATTCAATTATTTTTATAAATAATAAAATTCTTCTCCGAAATTTAATTATTTAAAAAAAAAATTTTGTCAAAATTTCAATTATGGATATAAATAATAAAATTCTTCTCTGAAATTCAATTATTTTTATAAATAATAAAATTCTTCTCCGAAATTTAATTATTTAAAAAAAAAATTTTGTCAAAATTTCAATTATGGATATAAATAATAAAATTCTTCTCTGAAATTCAATTATTTTCAAAAGTAATAAAATTCTTCGCAGAAATTCAATTAAATTCAAGATTTTTTTAAAAAAATTTTTCGTCAAAATTTTATAAATAATAAAATTTATCAAAAAAATTTAACTATTTTCAAAAGTTCTGATAAAATTCTTTGCAAAATTCAATTATCTTCAAAAGTTAGAAAATTCTTAACAGAAATTCAATTATTTTCAAAAATTTTTTTAAAATTCTTCTCAAAATTTCAAATATGTTTATAAATAGGGGAAGAGGTTCGGTTGTGGGCATAGTTTCGTTTTTGACTCATAATTTGTGTCCTTGTATATATTAAGCAAACATATGTATATGTATTTAAAGCTAGGGACCTTAGCTAACTACTGATGAAGAAACTAAATTGATTCCATTGACTAGAAAAATTTTATTAAAAATTCAATAAAGTGGGCATTTTTCTAACAAAGAAAATTTTGGTTCGGTTGTGGGCACTTTTGAAAAATCAAATAAAAATTCAAAAAAATTAACTAAGTAACCATTCATTAACTACGTAAGGATGATTTTATCTAATTTTGACATTACTTCCTCCCCATGTAAGGACATAATATAAGATTTCTCACACTGAACCTCAACTGCACAGTTACTACTATTTGTAGCTACGAGCGACGTACGGACATCAAAGTCTCGTTATATGAATTTCCGTGCTAAACTAAGAAACTTTTAAAATTCCTAAAACACTATTAAATGTTGTAAGGAATTACTTATAATTATATCGACTACGATATTTCACGATTTGTCAAGAATAACAGTGGTGTCCACAACCGAATCAATTTAGGTGCTCACAACCAAACTTTACCATCATTTTGAAACATCATGAAAAAAAATTTGCTTGTGAACATGGTTGTGATACTTGGTATTGGAGCACAAAATATAACATATTTACTGTGTAAATACGCATTAAACTTATCATTTTAATTAATTCACTTCGATTTGTTGAATTTTTAACAATGTTTAAAAATACATTTTTGTTATATTCAACGTGTCGAAAAATTAATTTATATATAGTAAAAAGCACAGTTGTCTAATCGCTTTTGTATTCGCATCGATAACTACGTTTGGTCATAACACACACGTGACATTTGTCAGATTAGAAAAATCTCATTTCTGTCAAAAGTTCTGCGGGGGTGACCACAACCGAACCATGCCCACAACCGAACCTTTTCCCCTATTAAAATTCTTCTGCAAAATTTAATTACTTTTGAACATTTTTAAAAAAAATCTGTTCAAAATTTCAATTATCTTTGTGAATAATAACATTCTCCTCTGAAATTCAATTATTTGTAAAGAATTTTAATAAAATTCTTATCAAAATTTCAATTACAATAAAATTCATCCTAGAAATTCAATTATTTTCAAAAGTAATAAATTTCTTGGCAGAAATTAAACTACTTTCAAAATTGTTTTTTAAATTCTTCTCAAAATTTCAATTATATTTATTAATATCAAAATTCTTCTGCAAAATTCAATTACTTTTAAAACAATTGTAAAAAAATCTGTTCTAAATTTCAATTATCTTTATAAATTATAAATAATAAAATTCTTCTCTGAAATTCAGTTATATTTGCAAAAATTTTAATAAAATTATTTGCATTTATTCAATTATTTTTATAAATAATAAAATTCATCTTAGAAATTCAATTATTTTCAAATGTAATAAAATTCTTCTCTGAAATTCAATTATTTTCAAAATTTTTTTAAATTTCTCGTTAAAATTTTAATTATTTTCATAAATAATAAAATTCATCATGGAAATTTATTTATTTTCAAAAGTTCTAATAAAATTCTTTGCAAAATTCAATTATCTTCAAAAGCAAGAAAATTCTTCACAGAAATTCAATTATTTTCAAAAATTCTTTTTAAATTCTCAAAAGTTTAATTATGTTTATAAATATTAAAATTCTTCTGCAAAATTCAATTACTTTTAAACATTTTTAGAAAAAAATCTGTTTAAAATTTCAATTATCTTCGTGAATAATAAAATTCTTCCCTGAAATTCAATTATTTGCAAAGAATTTTAATAAAATTCTTGTCAAAATTTCAATTATCTTTGTAAATATCAACATTCTTCTGCAAAATTCAATTACTTACTAATGTTTTATAAATTTATTTACAATAGTTCAATTATTTGCATAAAAAATAATTAAAAAATTTTTTTTTATAAAATATTATAATATACACTACCGGTCAAAATTGAGAGACCACCTATTTTCAGATGATTGGAAAACATTTTAAAACATAAAATGTATGGAAACTAAAATTTTTTTCTTTTTATTTTTTGAAAGATGTTAAAATTTTGAAAAGAACAAGATCTTTTGGAAGTCATTTGGCCAATATTTTATTTAGATATTTTAAAAAAATCGTCATTTTCAATGTATTACATTCATATTTTTGTCAAACATTGAAAATGGCGAATTTTTAAAAATATCTAAATGAATTATTGGCCCAACGACTTCTGAAATATCTTGTTCTGTTCAAAATTTTATCATCTTTCAAAAAATGAACAGAAAAAAATTTTAGTTTCAATAAATCTTATGTTTTAAAACGTTTTTCATTTGCCTGAAAATGGGTGGTCTCTTAATTTTGCCCGGTAGTGTAAAATAATGATTTTATCACTCGGTTATCTTTAATTATTATGAAACATGAAGACATCGATTTCTTTATGTTTTATAACAATTTTTTATAAGTTGTTTAATTTCAAAAAGGTTTGAATTTGAATCTTTTGAAGAATTTTAATTCCTATGGAAAAATAGTAATTAAATATTTATTTAAAAAAGAAGTTATTGATGTTTTTGAAAAATTTGAAAGAAATTTGTAAATAAATGTAACAAAACATTTTTTTGATTCAAACTTTATCCTTTAAATTTAAAAAAAAATTTTAAATTTCATTCGCATTTTACTAAAAAAAACCTCGAAAAAGTCGATTAGTCGCATTTTTTTCACAAAAAAAATCGAAAAAAGTCGAAAAAGTCGCACAATCCGAGCCCTGATATATTAATTTGATTCTCTACGTCACAAGCTAACTGAAAACTACTGTAACTTACCCCATAAAGCAGCGCAAAGAATTTCGCTGTTAAATCGTTTTTTATACTTTCGAATCTCTGGAGTATCGGATGCTAAATCATGACTAGTGGGCGTCACATTTACGTTTACGTGCGATTCTCTTCTGGCCGGTCCCGCGCCAAAGCCAAAAGTAAGAAACGAGCGTTGCTTTTGCTGAAGCGCTAATGGAGGCGACTTCACTGCTTGTCGATACTGAAACAAATTTGGCCAGTTTTCAAACTGAACATTAAAATTTTTCATGTTGGCTTATCAGATTGTTCACAAATTTTTGCAGTCAATTGAAAAATTGATTACTGAAAATTATAACGTGTTTTGATAATTATTATTAAAGCACGTTATATAAAGTTAATAAATCTTAAAATTCTAACCTCTTCACTTGTAGATTTGTCCTGCCGTTGACTTGGCGATGAAGTTAATAGATCAGGCAAAACAGAACATGGTCTGGATCCAGGAGATGATTCTGACCTTTGGAAATCAGAACCTGCTCTCATGCGATCTGCTTCGCGATTCTGTAGAATATTATAAATATGAGTATATTTATAGTACAAGATATTAATGGATTAAGATTATCTAGGCCATGTCTGGAGATAGATGATAAGTCTTAAAATTTTGTTAATAGTGATTATGATAGTGTTCATTACCCTTTTCATGACTAGTGTACGATCTCCTGATTCCTCTTCATCTGGAGTTGGAGGCAATGGACGATTTGGTGCTCCACCTGAATAATAGTTTTATTTCATTAATTAATGTCTAATAACAAATAATCATAAATTAACAGGTGTGTATCATTTCTTTACTTTTTAAAAATATTAAATTTGTTTTCAAACAAAAGTCGATTTTTCTTTCAAAAAACAAATACTTAAACAAATCCTTAGGAAAAACATAGAATTTATTTGATTTATTTAAGAAATGTACGTTATAGCTAATTTCACCAATTCATACATGTATTCAAACAAAAAAATAATAAAAATTTAAAAACATAATGTACAGCAAAGTTGAAGCCAAAAACAGCATTTATACTAATAAGTTGATATTTTTAGTTTAGACATAAATAATTACCTTCATGATGTGAATTGTAAGCATTGTGGGAAGAAGTCGACGATGATTCTGTCGTTGGTCTGAAAAAAATTAATTAAAAATATACATATATTAATTTTGTATGTTATAAAAGAACACAAAGTTATACAAGTACATAATATCGGATTCTATTTTTATTTCTTAGAGTAAAGTTGCAACTGAAAAATATAAAAAACAAAAACTCTTCTGATATAATTCATCAATTGGAAATAATGAAAATAAAAAAATACATCTTTAAATGAAAAAAGTTAAAAATATTAAACGACTGAAATAAAAGTCTTACAAAGGTTTCGGCGGATCACTGGCAAGTAACGTCCCATCATTTCTTATATTAATTCCACTATTTTCTTCAACATCATCATCACTGTCGCTTTCAATTGATAATGCCTGCAAAAATGTAACAAAAAAAATTCAAAAATCGGTGTTGATTTTTAATCACTAACTAAAAGAAATTAACTATAATATAGTTATATTAATATAATTTATATAGTTAATTACGACTCCGAAGTCAGATTTTAAAAATTCAAAATGACAGATATATTTTTCGAAAATTATTAAATGTTCATGAAATTTTTTGAAACATTGACGGATTTGCATGAAGATGGTTACTCGGAAGTTTTCGGGGTCGTTGATTACGAATCCGATGTTAGTTTAAAAAAATTCAAAATGGCGGATCCAATATGGCGGACGACATTCTCAAAAATTCACCTGATTTCACTTAAAACTTGTTACTCGGGGGTTTTCGGCCCTGGTTTTCGGGGTCAATGATTACAATTCCGATGTCAGTTTTTAAAATTCAAAATGGCGGATCCAATGTGGCGGATAATTTCTCCAAAAAATGTCGTAAAATTTTAAATCTGCGCCATCAATAAACCCCGAGTTACAAATTTTAAGCGAATGTGATAAATTTTTTAATTTTTTTGCGCCATATTAGAACTGCAAAAATTTAATCTTGTTTTTCCCTGACTTAAAACAATGTTCTATTAGATTTATTTACGAATTTCTTTAATTGCAAAATTATTCGAAAACATCAAAAACTTCTTTTTTAAATAAATATTTAATCATTACTATTTTTCTATAGGAATTAAGATTTTTAAATTCAAACCTTCGGAAATTCAATAACTTATGAGAATATTTATTATAACAGAGTGATAAAATCATTATTTTATATGATAAGAATATTGTAACTATAAATTCTAATTTTCCAAGATTTTAATTTGAACCCATTTCAAAATTCAATTATAATTCTAAAAATTCACGCTATAATGCTTTTAATATTCAATTATAATTTAAAATTTTAAGTGAAATTCATTTTTTAATCAATTTTTATTAGAAAATTTTACGAGAATTCAATTTTTTAAATACAAAAATAAATAATTTATTAAATAATTGAATATTTCTAAAAATTGAATTTTTATGAAGAATTTTATCGAAATTTTTAAAAATACAGTAGACTATTTCAATAGTGCAGTTCTGAACAGTGCAGTCATTAGTGAGTTCAGTAGACGAGGGGTTCCGGGAGGCAAAGGGCAAGGAAATCTGTGACGTGAAATACAGTGTTGTCGCTTTATTTTCTTGACACGGACCTGAATTATTACGTTTATGGAGTACTCCGTTTATGCACACTTCCAATACTGCACAACATTCCCGACGACTGCACTATTGAAAGAGTCTACTGTAATTGAATTCTTTAGGTAAATTTTAAAAAAAATTTAAGATTAAATGCAATTTTCTATCATTTTATTTAAAATTGTATAACAAATAATTTAAATTCCACGACAAGTTTTGTTATTTATAAAAATAATTAAATTCCTACAACGAATTTTATTAAACATCTTTTTAAATAATTGGATTTCTCAGAATTTTATTACATTTTTTTTAAATAATTGAAATCCTGTGAAAAAATTTTATTTTTTAAAAGAATTGAATTCTTTAGAAGAATAGTTTTATTCTATGATCAATTTATATATTATAATTTTTCAAATTTATAAATCATTTTATCAAAATTTTTTTAAATAATTGAATTCTCGAGAAAAATTTTATTATTTATGAAAATAATTGATTTCTTGCGAAGAATTTTATTCGAATTTTTTAAAATAATTGAATTCCTATAAAAAAATTTATTATTTGTGAAAATAATTGAATTCTTAAGAAGAAATGTATTGAAAATAATTGAATTGTATAGGAAAATTTTATTAACATTGCAATTTTATTACCTAAATCTTTTAAAGAATTTTGTCAAAATTTTTTTAAATAATAGAATTTTTAAAAGAATTTTATTAAAATTTTTCGAAATAATTGAATTTCTCAGAAATATTTTTTTCACTTTTCTGTATATATTTATTCAATATTTGAATTCTTTCGAGAAAATTCATTAAAAAATTAAAAATAATTGAATTTGTGTGAAGAGATTTACAAAAAATTGGTAAGTAATTGAATTCCTGTGAAATTTTTGGGACGCATGATTATTACCCAAATGTCATTTTACCGAACTGCACTTTTGCGAAAAGTCATTTTTGCGAAAAGCCAATTTTGCGAAATGTCACTTTTGAGAATTGTCATTTTTGCGAAAAGATATTTTTGCGAATTGTCATTTTTGCTAATGGACATTTTTACGAATTGTCAATTTTCCGAAAAGTAATTTTTGCAAATCGCCATTTTTACGAATTGTCAATTTTTCAAAAAGTCATTTTTACGAATTGTCAATTTTCCGAAAAGTAATTTTTGCGAATCGCCATTTTTACGAATTGTCAATTTTTCGAAAAGGCATTTTTGCAAATTGTCATTTTTACGAAAAGACTTTTTGTGAAATGTCATTTTTCCGAAAAGTCATTTTTGCGAATTGTCAATTTTTCCAAAAATTAATTTTTGCGAAAATTCCTATAGTAAACTTGTATGCATATATAGATTCACTATAGGAATTTTCGTAAAAATGGCGATTCGCAAAAATGACTTTTTGGAAAATTGACAATACGTAAAAATGGCGATTCGCAAAAATGACAATTTGAAAAAATAACTTTTCGCAAAAATGACTATTCGCAAAAATGACAATTCGTAAAAATATCGATCCGCAAAAGAGACAATTCGCAAAAATGAGTATTCGCAAAAGTGCAGTTCGGTAAAATGACATTTCGGAAAAATAACATTTGGGGAATAATCATGCGACCCGGAATTTTTATTAAAATTTTGTTTAAATAATTGAATTCTTTTGGAAAATTTTATTAAAATAGTAGATATTAAAAATAATTAAAATGAGGAAAATTTTTGAAATTTTGACAAGAATTTTATTAAATTTTTTTTAAAGTAATTGAATTTCGGAGAAGAATTTTATTATTTATAAAGATAATTGAAATTTTAACGAGAATTTTTTTTTAAATTTTTCAACATAATTGATTTTAGGCGAAGAAGTTTATCACTTTTGAAAATAATTTAATTTTTGGAATCAGTTGTTCTTAAAATTTCTATTTAATTTCATTAAAAATTGATATTTTCTAAAATTTCAAATTGTAGCCTTTGAAGTTCATCTATTTATGAAGATTGTAAAGGCAAATTTTTTGAAATCCAATTAATTTTGAAATTTTTAAGTAAAATTATTTATTAAATAATTTCTAAATAATAAGGGGCCTTTCAAAAAATACGTAACGCTTCAGGGTGTCTAGCGAATTATGATTTTCAAATTCCCGGCAAAATCCGGGATTTCCCGGACCTAAGACTAATTTATTCCCGGATTTATTTTTAAGACATTAATGACTATACTATTAATTTTTTAAATACAGTGGAAACTGAATTATCCGAACTAATTCAGGCAGGATCTGGTTCAGATACTCAAAAGTTCGAATAATAGAAATTGCTATTATTTTCGTTTATATTTGTGGATAAATGATTGTTTCGGAATTATTTTGCAATATCCAGTGGCATTTATGTCTTCTTTTAGATATTTACATTAAAAGTCACTGAGGTTCAACTGCATTAAGTTAAAAATATTAGGATTTATATTTAAACTTTCAATTTAAGACTTTAAAATGTTAAAAACTTATGCAACAATTATATAAATAATAATAATTATAATATACGGTCAATTCTATGTCACAAAAAATATTAAACCCTTTTTTTCTGAACGAATCTACACCCATATGTTGCTCTTCGAAAACAATACAAAATTACTTTTTTATTTATTTAATGCAAAATTTCCTTTATTATGCTCACAGCTATTACACAAATGCATATATTTGTTTCGTTATCAATACGAAAAGTCCGTATTGTCAACGAACACGACTTGCAATACTTAGATCAGTAAAATCTGCTTGCTGTCAAAGTTTACGTAGGGGTGCCCACAACCGGCGCACTTCCCCTAACAAAATTTTTTTTTTTTTTTTTTATTTTTAAAAGTAGGTAGACTTATTTTCAATTATCTATAACTCTAAAACTATTGAATTTAGAAAAATATGCCAAGAACAGGTTTAGTATTATTTTACTTATCTAATACATACCTACTTACAAATAATAAGGATAGTTTGCAAAAAATATTTTGGTCCCCTATAGAATAGAAAAATAAAGGATACGTATACCTTTTTTCTAAACGGAATAAATAAAATATATTTTTGCAGTATTGTTATTATATTTTGTGATATACCATCGTGTTTAACCAAAATTCTGCATCACAAAATGTGTTGGTCTTTTTAAGAAATGACTGTCATTCCCGGTTGTGGGCACCTTTATGTTAAGGAGGCTCTACCATCTGACAATGATGTGGACTACTGTCTCATCTATCTAAACTTTCTGCCAAGGAAAGTGACAGCCGCAAACTCCATTAAATGCGATGAATATAGCCGTTCAGTGCAATAGAAGTGCGTTATGGTATGCGTACTAGCTACTTCACATGCAAGCATAATGCTTTTGTTAGCAATGAGCATAGTGTGAAAACGTGTCATCATTTTTGTTCTTTATCCCGGCAAAGTCTCTTAAAATAAAGAAACTTTCATTTTTTATTTATTTGTGTTGGTTTCCTTTAATATTTTTTCATTTTTAGCAGATTTTTCAAGGGTGCCCACAACCGGGTACAAAAATTTTTTTGTCAAAAAATTTCCATTTCACTAAATTTCTAATAAAACTTTTTTATTTAAAGGAATCAATTTAATTCCTTCACTGACAGTCACCTTAGACCTCCAGCTTTAAATTCGTACACATACATTTGTATAATCACAGTGCAACACATAAAATGTGCACTAAGTTTTGACTTCAGTTTCTGAAAGTACTTATCGAAACTAGCAAAAACCTATTTCAGTTTTGCTAGATTAGCTCGGATTTAAATTTTATCGACATTTGAATTTTTTTTTTGAATTTTCACATTTTTCAGTTTTCTGATACGGGCTGATGGGAACACTGGCTATAAAAAGTTTATTAAAAAAATTCGCAATGGTCAAAATTTGAAAAGCAATAATCCCTCTTTAATTAGAGAGAAAGACAAAAAAATTTGGTCGAAAATTGTTCCAGTTACGAATTTTTATTGGCTTTTTTACATTTTTTGGTTTTATGAAACGTGCGGGTGAGAAAGCTGGCTATTACAAGATTATAAAAAAATTCGCAGTGGTAATCATTTGAAGAGCAATAATTCCTCTTTAATTTCTGACTTTGAAAAAAAAAATTGGTCAAAAATTGTTCGAGTTATGAATTTTTTTGACTTTTTCACATTTTTTCGGTTTTTTGATAAAGCGGGTGGAAACGCTGGCTATTAAAAGTTTATAAAAAAAATTTGCAATGGTCAGCATTTGAAGAGCAGTAATTCCTCCCTAGTTTCTGCCTTTGAAAAAAAAATTTGGTCAAAAATTGTTCGAGTTATGAATTTTTTTCGCACTTTTTCAAATTTTTTTGTTTTTGATCTGGGCGGGTGAGAACGCTGGTTATTAAATTTTTCTTTTTTAAAAACGCAATGGTAACATTTTGCAGAGCAATAATTCCTCTTTAATTTCTGTCAAAGAAAAAAAATTTGGTCAAAAATTGTTCTAATTATGGTTTTTTTTTTACTTTTTCACATTTTTCGGTTTTTTGATACGGGCGGGTGGGAACGCTGGCTATTAGAAATGAATTAAAAAAATTCACAACGGTCAAATTTTAAAATGCAATAATCCTTTTTTAATTTCTGATAAAAGAAAAAAAATTGGTAGAAAATTATTCGTGTTATTTATTTATTTCTGTACATCTTTATACCCGCGGTCCTGTGCAACCGAGGGTTTTGATTTTTTTTTGACTTTTTTCGAAACCAAATATTTCGAATCAAATATTTTATCTTGGGCAGAAATTTAATAGGGATTATTGCTCTTTAAATTGTGCCAATTACGAATTCTTTTTATAAATTTTTAATATTCAGTATTCCCACTTCCGTTATCAGAAAACCGGAAATTAAAAAAAAGTAAAAAGAAATTCATAACTTGAACAATTTTTGACCAAATTTTTTTTCTTGGGCAGAAATTAAAGATGGATTAATGCTCTTCAAATTGTGATCATTCGAAATTTTTTTATAAATTTTTAATAGCCTGCGTTCCCACCCGCCTGATCAAAAAATTGAAAAATGTGAAAAAGTCAAAAAAAAATTAATAAGTGGAACAATTTTTGACCAAATTTTGTTTTCTTTGTCAGAAATTAAAGAGGAAGTATTGCTCTCCAAAATGTGACTATTGCGTTTTTAAAAAAGAATAATTTAATAACCAGCGTTCTCACCCGCCCGGATCAAAAACAAAAAAAATTGCAAAAGTACGAAAAAAATTCATAACTCGAACAATTTTCGACCAAATTTTTTTTTCAATGTCAGAAATTAAAGAGGAATTATTGCTCTTCAAATGGTGACCACTGCGAAATTTTTTTTAATAATCTTTTAATAGCCAGCTTTCTCACCCGCCCTTTTCATAAAACCAAAAAATGTAAAAAAGCCAAAAAAAAATTCGTAACTGGAACAATTTTCGACCAAATTTTTTTTCTTTCTCTGTAATTAAAGAGGGATTATTGCTTTTCAAATTGTGACCATTGCGAATTTTTTTAATAAACTTTTAATAGCCAGTGTTCCCATTCGCCCGTATCAGAAAACTGAAAAATGTGAAAATTCAAAAAAAAAATTCAAATGTCGATAAAATTTAAATCCGAGCTAATCTAGCAAAACTGAAATAGGTTTTTGCTAGTTTTGATAAGTACTTTCAGAAACTGAAGTCAAAACTTAGTGCACATTCGATGACCTCAAAAATGTTGCACTGTGTAATATGCACATGGACAAATGTTATGAGGCAAAAACAAAAGGGTGCCCACAACCGGAACACTTCCCTTACCTATAAAAAATGAAAAAATAGATTTACAATAATATATTTTCATCCTAATTGAAAATGTGGACTGAAATTTAAGGTGAAATTGCCTATATAGGGTAAGTGTACCAATTGCCGAGGGTGTCCCATTTGTCGATGTTAATGGTAATAACCAAAAAATATTGTCTAAAATGTCTCATTTGTTTGTGTATATAATATTAATACATTTTTTTCATATTTATAACGCATAAGACAATTAATATTTATCACTTTTTTCCATTTACAATGTGCTACAATGTTTAAATAAAATTCAAAGTTTGTTTACTCGACAACAGGAACCATCCTCGACAATTGGTACGTTTACCCTACCTATAATATATCTTTTTAAAATTTTTGAAAAATATAACACTGAAGGTAGTTCTCCGGCTTCTACACTTGTAAAAATTTATTTTCTTCAAATTTTGAGGAAATGTTTCTTCGGGTGCCATTTAAATGTGGTAAAAATTTCAAAACCCTTCGCGATGCTAAATTTTGACTTATTTAAGTTCAAACTTTCACTTTTCCATGCGATTATGTTAAAAATAAAAAATCTCAACCACAATATCTCGTTTTTTGACATGAAAAAAGGTTTTGAAATTTCTACCACATTTAAAGGGTACCCGAAGAAATATTTCCTCAAAATTTGAAGAAAATCTATCGAAAATTAATTTTTAAAAGAGTAGTAGTCAGAGAACTACCTTAAATTGAAATTTTTTTTATAGATTTTAATGAATTAGCGAAATTTTCCAAAAATTCCCGGATATTTTTTTCATTTCCCGGCAATTTCCCGGGTTTTTCCCGGTCGAAATAAATTCCCGGTTTTCCCATTTTTCCCGGACGCTAGACACCCTGCGCTTTTTGGGGGGGGGGGGTCAAGCTATTTGTTACGGTCAGCAGAAAAAATGGCGCTAATATATACAACATTACGTTACATGGGGGAGGGGGGGTCCAAATTTCCGAAAAATAGCGTTACGTATTTTTTGAACGGTCCCTAATTGTATGATAGTTTTTCAAGAATTAAGTTATTTAAAAAGAAATGATTGTCAGTAATAGAAAAAATTATAGGTTTTGTATTAGAATTGTTGTCAATTTCATAATTTATGAGGCCAACAAAAAAGACACCAAAATTTAGAATTTTGTTATAAATTCTAAAAATTAAATTTTTTGCAGTTCTTTTAATAAAAATCCCTGACTTTTCCCTGAATTTCCTGACTTGTGGCAACACAGTTCATAGTGTTTGAAAGTTATAAAAATATAAAATAATGTAAATAATGATATAACTTACCGTAGGCTTAAATATATGACTGTTTCTTTGCGATACGGCTTGACCAGAAGAAATGATATTGCCTCCAGCGCATGAAGAGGATTGATGATTCGAAGGAGGTGTGGAAACTTTATGAGATTGACGAGGTTCATCTCGTGGAGTTGGAGGTAAAGGTCGACATGGTGGTTGAGGATCTGGTACAACTGTTTAAAATGTTTTATATTCTATAGATCTTTCCAAAAAGATTAATATGTAATGAGAAGGAAAGCGCATTCAATTAGAGTACATTGTTCAAACAAATGTTGATAATTGGAATAGAATATTTACGCAGGCTTACCAATCAGTCTGTGAGGTATTGTCGGTCTGGATGGAGGTCCAGGTTCTGGAATTTCTTTAGCATTTTTATTGCCACATTGTTTGTTGTCCTTTATAGCTGGCATTGGAGTGCTAATTTCCTGTGTTAAAGTTCTTCCCTCTTGAATTTGTTGGAAATTTCGACGCAACGTATCGCCACCGGGTGCTTGCACTATGGAAGAGGGTTCTCCAGCTAGCGCTGGTTCGTCCTCTTCATTTTCGCTTCCACTATATCGATAATCATCTCGTTCTACAAAAATTAATTTTCAATTAGAGAAAAGAGTGAGTTATTAAATTGTTTCAGTGAGCATAAGATAGTACCTTTTTCTTGTTTACGTTTTTTACAACGATCTATGTGGTCTTTAAGTTGTATTCTGACTTGTCTTTCTGTTGGTTGATCACGGATAAATGGATGCTTCAAAAGTTGTTCAGTATATGGACGTTGATGATAATCTTTAACCAGAACAGTTTCTATGAAACCGTGGAATTTTTTTGCCCATTTCTTAGATTTGAGTCTTGGTGGTGGATTTCTTGGTATCAAGAAGAGAGCCTAGAGAATGCATAATAATTTATTTCCATCAAGTGCTAGCTAAATTATTTAAATATGTAAATGGTCTTTTGGAGTAAAACTTACACGCATAGGATGCAAATCACAAAGAGGGGGTTGCGACTCTGCCATTTCCAAAGCTGTAATTCCAAGAGACCAAAGATCACTTCTATTATCATATGTAGCGTCTGGATTTTCATCACAAGCAATAACTTCAGGGGCCATCCAATATGGCGTTCCTATAAATGTATTTCTGCGGCCAATTGTTCTGTCCAATTGTGCACTAACACCAAAATCGACTAGAAAATAAAATTTATAGATTAAGATTATAATGAATTCTAAAAATTTGCTTCAACACATTTTAAAGTGTTAGAAAAAGTACCTAATTTAACTTCAGCATTGTCTGTTAGTAAAACGTTTTGTCCTTTTATGTCCCTGTGAATGACTTTATTACTGTGAAGATAGCTGAGACCTCTTAATATCTCCCTTGAAATATATGCAATCCATTCTTCCTTCAAGCTTTGTCCTTTGGTTGATTTGACCAGATCCGTGACGGATCCAGCTCCACAATATTCCATTACAAGCCATAACTGATCATCCTTGCCTGGTGGTGACTTCTTTACAAAAGCACCGTAATAGGTTGCAATGTTTCTATGATTCGAGTACTGGAAAATATTTCAATAAATAATCAATTTTATCGCTCATTTATTTTAGAAAGAAAATTGTTAAAACGAACGACCTCTGCGTGTCAACACTGAAAAAATTACATTCTAATTTTAAGAAAAACTTCTTAAATATGCGCCAAGAATATTCCCCACTTAAATTAAGTGGGAAATATTTCAGTGAATACAACCAAAAGTGTAATCAATAAAAATCCGTAGTGGATGATTTTTAAGAAAGCATCATTAGTCACTTGACTTTTCAAAAAGTAAAATTAACAATTTTAACATTCCGTTGAGTCACTGGATAATTTTAATCTATACTAAGTAGGTACTAATTCAATTAATTCAAATTTTACAAATCAAAAGTCTTTAAATTAAATTTTTATTATTGATTAAAAAAGATTTTTCCAATTGAATTAAAAAAATTTTTCCTCTTCAGGGTTGCCACAAAACTTTAATTTTGTTTTTTCCTGACATTTTCCTGATTTCCAGACAAAATTTTCACTTTTTCCCTGACCCTGAAGAACATCAATAACTTCTTCTTTAAATAAATATTTAATTATTATTATTTTTCTATAGGAATTAAGATTCTCAAATTTAATAACTTATGAGAATATCCTCATGTTTTATAATGAATTTAAGATGACAAAGTGATAAAATCATTATTTTATATCATAAGAATATTGTAACTATAAATTCAAATTTTCAAAGATTTTAATTTGATCCCTCTTCAAAATTCAATTATTTCTAAAAAATTCACACAATAACTCTTCTAATATTCTATTATTATCTAAAATTTTACCAAAAATTCATTTTTAAAATAATTTTGTATTAGAAAATTTTTCGAGAATGCAATTATTCAAATACAAAAATAAATAATTTATTAAATAATTGAATATTTCTTAAAATTGAATTTTTATAAAGAATTTTATCAAAATTTTTAAAAATAATTCAATTCTTGCGGCGAATTTAAAAAAAATTGAGAATAAATGCAATTTTTAATCATTTTATTTAAAATTGTATAAAAAATAATTGAAATTCTGCGATAAGTTTTGTTATTTATTTAAAAAAATAATTTAATTCTTGCAACGAAATTTATTTAAAAAATTTTTAAAGAATTGAATTCCTGTGAAGAATTTTATTCAAAATTTAAATAATTGAATTTTACATAATTTTAAAAAATTTTTTTAAAATAATTAAATTTTATCAAGAAATTTTATTAATAAATTGAAAATAATTGAAATCTGAAAAAGAATTGAAAAAAAAGTTTTTTTAATCAATTAAATTCCTGTGAAAATATTTATTTTTGAAAAGTATTGAATTCTTGGGAAGAATTTTATTAAAATTTCTTAAATAATTGAATTGCTTCGAAGAATTTTATTTTTACGAAAATAATTGAATTGTTTCGAAGATTTTTACAAACATTTTTAACAATAATTCTATTCCTAGGAACAATGTTGTATTTTACGAAAATAATTGTATTCTATCACCAATTTTATTATAATTTTTCAAATTTAAAAAGCATTTTTATAAAAATTTTTCAAAATAAGTGAATTGTCAAGAAAAATTTTATTATTTATGAAAAGAATTGTATTGAAAAGAATTAAATTGTGTAGGAAAATTTTATTAAAATTGCAATTTTATTAATTAAATCTTGTAAAGAATTTTGTAAAAAAATTTTTAAATAATACAATTTTTAAAAAAGTTTTATTTCAATTTTTCGAAATAATAGAATTTTTAAGAACTATTTTTTTCAATTCTCTGGATATATTTGAATTCTTTGGAGAAACTTCATTAAAAAATTTAAAATAATTGAATTGATGCGAAGAAATTTATAAAAAATTTGTAAGTTGTTCTTAAAAATTTCTATTCAAATTCATTAAAAATTTATATTTTCTAAAATTTCAAATTAAAACCTCTGAAGGTCATCTATTTATGAAGATTGTAAACGCAACTCTTTAGAAATCCAATTAATTTTGAAATTTTTAAGTAAAATTATTTATTAAATAATTTCTAAATAATAATTGTATGATAGTTTTTCAAGAATTAAGTTATTTAAAAAGAAATTATTGTCAGAAATAGAAAAAAGTGAAGGATTTGTATTGGAATTCGTATTAATTTCATAGTTTATTCTAAACATTTAATTTTTTCCATTACTTTTAATAAAAATCCCTGACTTTTCCCTGAATTTCCTGACTTGTGGTAACCCTGCTCTCATTGTTTCAAAAACTGAAATTATGTTTCTTTTTTTAAATTTAATAACATGGATAAAATTTATTATATAAATTTCTGAACATCATTAATTTTTTTATGTACTCACCCTTTTCAGAACGTTAATTTCCAGTTTTATTTCTTCTTCTTCATCCTGAAAGAATTTGAAAATTTTTGAAATATATATATTTATAAAGAACTATAAAAAAATGTTTTAGTATGTAATTGACGACAGAAAAAATATTCTTGAAACCTTATAAGATTTTTAACACATATAAGATTTTACATTGCACATTATAAGAATATAAATTCTTATAATGTAAAAAATATAATTATTTAATTAATTTTAATTTGGTTACAAAGTGAAAAATATTTTTGTGAATAAATATTCAGGTACGAGATCCTATTTGGATTAATTAGAAATTAAAAAAGAATAAAGGCAATTTAAAACAATTAAAAGCTCAATTATATTTTAAGATTAAAACAATTTTAGGGTAATAATTATAAAATTACATCTTTTAAAATTTTAACAGATCGAACCAATATTTGATTCCATTAATTAAATAAGGAAATCAAAATTCAATTTTGGAATAGACAAATTATATAATTTACTTTCCTTGGAGAAAAATTGACAGATCTTTCGAAGAAGGGTTCAAATGTTAGGTAGGATAAACCTCGAATTTAAAACCGAGGTGGAATGTTGATCATGTTTCCTCTGGCTCAAAAATTTGTTGTGTTCTTTCACAATAAATAGAAAACGATGTGGTTCCAAAAGTATGTAATCTCCTCGACTGTCATTAAAAGATTGTCTTTTTCTTATTTATTATTCTTCTATGGCAACTTGACGTTATTGTGAAATAACAATTGAATTCTTCCGATCAATTAACAATTTAACCAACTAAATTTTGAATTATTATAAAGAATGGTAATTAAATTCTTAAAAGTGAATAACTATTAATTCTGTCAATTAAGATGATAACTGAACCTCCGTATTTTGTAACTCGATCTGGTCAGTGCGCAATTCGTTGTATTTTTCTTCCGACGAATGACTATGGAATATATTGGCAACTGAAATCTTCAATTTCACAGAACTTGAATCCAATAGTACATCAGCAATTTTTTTAACTTTATCAGATATACTCCCAGGTACATTTTTTTGTCCATTGTATGAACTTTTGCTGAACCGTAACAATAACAGATTCAATTATTATATTAAATTAATGTCTAAATTTTCCAAATATTCAGAAAATTCTTGGGTTCAACCATAGAAGAATTTAATTGGAGAAATTTTAGACATCAGGAATTTGAAATTGTGAACATTAATTTTTTTAAATCCGAAGCCTTCCAATTGAATTTACGATGAATCGACATACAAGGAATAAAATAAATAAAATTAGATTTGAAATAAAAAAAAGTAAAAAAATTTAAACCAAGTTTTGGAAAGTCATCTAGCCAATGAGATGAAATCAATCACAATTTGGCGAATATTACGTTCTTCATTTACAAATTTGACTAGTATATTAATTACTTAAAATGTATATTGAAAAATGATTTATAAATTTAATTTACCTCAGTAACATCCATTACTTTTATGGCTGCCAGTTGTCCAGTCTTTGTGTGACGTCCCTGGAAAAAACAATTTCTAAATTTTCAAAATAAAAAATAAGACTAAATAGTAGTAGAATTTGCTACTAGGTATAAATAATCTTTTTCGCTTTTCTAGTCTGATCCTCAGAATATTCAAAGTCTTTTATCAATTGAGCGTTTCGGTGCAATAATCGGTCTTGCCTCATAGCATCCTGCCGAGCGCAAGACCGATTATTGCACCGAAACGCTCAATTTGTTATGGAAAGTGATATTTTTTACTCTAAACTCAATTCTTTTCTTTGAAGAACTTCCATTTGTCCAAAAAAAATTTCATATTTTCCGCTTGTCTCAAGAGTTTTAGGCCGTTTACCAAACGGTTGAAATAGAAACAAATTTAACAACTTTTTATTTTACTTCATTATTTAATTTTGCGAAAATTGTGTAAAAATTAATAGAACACGTACCTATTTTTTTTAATTTGAGTGTTCTGAATATACTGGTATAGTTTATTTTGCAATTTTTTAAAATGGATCGGAAGTTACTATATTTTTTCTAAAAATCTGTTTGTGGAGCGAAATTACCAATAATTTTTTTGTGTATTTTAAGAATTTTTTGAGTATTTTAAAGTATATTTGTAAATAATAGAAATCAAATTAAAAAAAATAGAAAGGAAATGACAAAAATAGAGAAAATGAAGAAAATAGAAAAAGCAATAACACAGAAAGTAATTATTAATTAATTGTTACGTTCTTTATTTGAATATATCTCCGAGACATTACTAGAATTTCTTAGAATGTCCGCGGACAGAAAAGATAATTCCATGACAACTTTTAGACACAAAAAATAGTATTTTAATAACTTACTTTGTAAACTTGTCCATATGTACCATTTCCAACAACTTCTATCAGCTCGAAAATTCCAGCAGGATCCTAAAACAAGTAAAATTATATTCTAAATATAATTCATATTGTAATACTAACTTTAAGTTCCTGAAAATTAATCAATTAAGTTGAGTGAATACTCACATCGACTTCTATCAAAAAACACAACTGTCTTTAAATTGTGATAAATCGGCGACAAATAAAGATAGAAAAATTTAAAAAACATTCGGAAAACTTTTATAATTCCCAAGCCTTATTTAATTGAAATAGCATTAATGTTAATTAATGAAGGAAGCATTCTTATTAAATCATTGTTTTAAAGAAAATTTTCAAACTCGATTTTTTCTTTTTTCTTTACATTGCGACCTGACCTCAGGAACTGAAAAATACATTATTATGGTTGTGATTTTAATAGCAATAGATGTAAGTGTCCACTCAATTATGGACGGTACTCAAGGTGGAAATTGCACAATTAATGAATATTATTCACAGCTATTCAAAATTCGAATCGACTTTTGTTCGGTTTTGGGACGACCTGCATTTGTTTTTCATATGGGGTCAATTATTTTCTTTCCATTTTGTGTATATTTAAAAGTAAAGTTAGTTTGATTAGTAAGTACTTTTTAAATAAAACTCGAACTTTTTGAAAAATTGAAATTTGAACTGTTCTCATAATTTTGATTAGTTTATTATTTTAGCCAATTTTTTTGAACAGTTCTTTTATGATTCTAAACAATCAATCGGATGAATCTGGGTTGTTATTGCCAAGGAATGCTCACCGGATGGAGCCCGGGTACATAGTTTAGCAGCTAATTCTAATAATTAGTGGCGTGAAGCGCTATCTGTTTATTAAAACAATATTTATCTGATGGACCGATTTATACTATGATTTAGAGTAAAGGTGTAGTCATTAATAAGGCATTAATTAAAGCTTCGTAAGAAAGTATATTTTAGTAACAAATAAATTAACAAAATAAAATTTTAGAATAACAAAATATATCGTAGAAATACTAATAATAAAATATCGTCTGCTAGTTTTCTATCTGAGAATAATCGAGTACATAATTTAAACAATAAATTAACCGTGACGCTAATGAAGTCAATACTTTACCGTTTTGCTATTATCTAAAATATCTAATATCTTAAAATATCGAGTTGGTACGTTATGTTACCGCGTACGAGATGAGCGTTACTAGTTTTAATTATTCCCGAAGCTAGCCATGAATTTACTTTCTGATTATCATTATTTGTTGTTCTGACAGTTGGCAAAGCCTTAAGTCATTTAAGAAGAAGAAGAAGAATTATCATTATTGGACGATTGCTTTGACAGTGTACTCTAGTGGGAGGAATAATTAACTCTCTGTGAAGATGATTCTTAACCCAAAATGTACCCTGAGCATAGAAACAAGTCTACAGCATCGCTTCAGGTGAAGAGAGATGAACCTCTATTTACGTGGAGCGGAAAGTGAAAAAGATGTCAGAAAAAGTAGGCTTTTAGACTAGACATAGGTTAGCGAAGGGTGTTACTACTGCACAGACGTACATGAGTCTTGAGTGCAACTCCTTCTGGGAAAATTTGTCCGGGTTAGTGGCCCAGTCGTACTTGATCATCTTTATTCAAGAGGAATTTTCCTTTCAAAACAAAAATACTTTTTTAGGTGTTAATATTTTTTACTGTTCTAAGTGACATTCGTTTGTCCAAGGTAGGTCCATCCCAGTAAAAAAAACTAATTCAAACAGATTGAAATGAATTAAGATTTTTGGTAGAAAGCGGGATTCATTCAAGCTCTTTGTATATTCGATTGAATTCGATTCAATTTGCCTGAAGTTGTGCAAACGAATTCTCATTCGTAAGAAATGCATTGAATTCGTGCTGACGAATTAAAAAAAAATAAAAGCCCTAAAACTTGTCCATTGAATTAGTATGAATAGAAGGTTTGGAAGTTCAATACAGTTTGACGAATTCAGGAAAATTGCAACATAGCTCCAATTCGTATTTGTCACAAAGCGGGATTCACTGAAACTCTTTGTGAATTCTTTTTAATTTATTTCAATTAGTTTTTGTTTACTGGGATATTTGTCTAACCATTATTTTTTTGTCGACCAAAAATTAATTTAAAAAAAAAAATTCTGAAATTTTTTTTAAGTTAGATAAACGAAATTATTACTTAAAAAACATTATAATCGACAATATGAACTCAAACTCCAAATGTTTAAACAAATTTCTACGTCAAAATAACAAATTCAACGTTAACAACAATTGCTTAAAAAATTACAATACATAACTTCTGACAAAAGTCTTTTTACAACTTAATTTTTTTTGTAACTCAGTTATAGAGGGTGGAATTAATTTTCCAGTAGGTGCTCGGAAAAATGTTTGGGAGAGTATCTGTACCTTTTGGTGCATCGGTTATCCCTGTCTAAAAATTTTACTATTCAATTCACTTCACACTTATTATTTCCTATTGTTTTTATATGAAGTGAACTTAATTGTTGGATAAATTTTTTTAAATAAAAATTTCAACATTGAAGCCATTTGTTTAACCCATTAATGCCCAAGAGCACAGAAACGCAGATATAAGAAAAAGTAATTATTGGGATCCTGGCATGGGTTCTAATAATAATTTTTGAAGTTACAAATTTTGTTTAAAAAAATATTTTTAAACAATTTGTTATAAACAAATGAAGAAAAATTGATTTTTATAAAAAAACTAATAGCGCCATTCGATTCTACGCGAAAAACTACGACGAGATCATATATTACATCATTTTTTAAAAAAGACCTATTGTCAAAATGTTATAAACAATTAGCCTGAATTTATACTGCATGAGGTCTAAGCCTAGTCTTAAGTTAAAAGTTTTATTTATAAAAATGTTTAAAGTCAAAAACAGTATAAATTCAGGCTAATTGTTTATAATAATTTCACAACAATAAGTCTTTTTTAAAAAATGATGTAATATATGATCTCGTAGTAGTTTTTTCGTGTAGAATCGAATGGCGCTATCAGTTTTTTATGAAAATTAATTTTTCTTCATTTATTTATAACAAATTGTTTAAAAATATTTTTTTAAACAAAAATTTTAACGTCAAAAATTATTATTAGACCCCATGCCAGGATCCCAATAGTTACTTTTTTTATATCTGCGTTTTTGTGCCCATGGGCCCATGGGTTAAACAATTGGCTTTAATGTTAAAATTATTATTTCTGACGTGTGTCCAATTAATTTCGTTAATTTTTCGCTAATTTCGTTTGTCCACCTACTAGAATATTAATTCCACCCTCTATAACTGAGTTACAAAAAAATTAAGTTGTAAAAAGTCTTTTGTCAGAAGTTATATATTGTAATTTTTCAAACAATTGTTGTTAACGTTGAATTTGTTATTTTTACGTAGAAATTTGTTTAAATGTTTAGCGTTTGAGTTCATATTGTCGATTGTAATGTTTTTTAAGCAATAATTTCGTTTATCTAACTTAAAAAAATATTTCAGACTTTTTTTTATATTAATTTTTGATAGATAAAAAAATAATGGTTGGACAAATACTACCTACCTTTGTATACTAAGGTCATATTCGTTATCAACGACCCTAGAAACCCCCGGATAACCAATTTCAAGAGAATCTAATTATTTTTATATTTCTTATCCGCCATTTTGAATTTTGAAAATCCAACTCCAGATTCGTAATCAGCGACCCCAAAAAACCCTGAGTAATGAATTTCGAGGGAATTAATTAGTGTGTAGTTCTTGCATACTGTTTTCTCCCAGTTTAGAATATTTCAGCTGTATTGGAACCTGTCGGAAACAGTTACGACAGATAGTCAGAACGACATTTACAGTCGTATAATTTCTAAAACCTTAAGGTAATTCTCCGGCTGCTACTCTTGTAGAAAATTATTTTTGATAGATTTTGAAAATCTAGAAGAAAATTTTTCTTCAAATTTTGAGAAAATGTTTTTTTTGGGTGCCCTTTAAATGTAAAAATTTCAAAACCCTTTGCCATGTCAAGAAACGAGATATTGTGGTTGACACTTTTTATTTTTAACGTAATCGCATGTAAAAGTGTCAGTTTAAACTTGAATAACTCAAAATTTAGCATTGCAAAGGGTTTTGAAATTTTTACCACATTTAAAGGGTATTCGAAGAAATATTCTCTCAAAATTTTAAGAAAATCTATCGAAAATCAATTTTTTCAAGAGTAGCAGTCGGAGAACTACCTTAAAATTTGAAATATTATTTACATTATTATTAAGAAAATCAACTTGTGTAATATGAACCTAGAAGAAAATTGTTGCCCCCTAAATGATTGTGAATATATCTTTTTTTCTTAATGATCAACAATATATTTCTCAGAGTGACTAAATTAATGTGGTTGACCTAAAGGAATTTCCTTGTCAGTATCTGAAAGATACTTATGATGTGTGACTCATGAATTCCTCTCTATTCAGTGCAATAGAACAAACAATTGTCATAATAGAACAATTTTTATCTTAAAGATATTCATTGTTCACAGATTTGTGAATAAATCGATATTAGAAAATTTCCAATTTACGTTTAATTTAAAACAATATTTTTTTTAAATTTCTATAAATTAAGATTTTTTTATATAATCATAAAATGTTTACAGTAGAATATAATTCTTCAGATGACTTATTCAAAATAAATGACTTGTTAAAAATAAATATAAGTTTGAGATAATTAAATTTAGAAGCATTGTTTTAATACTAAAATTTTTAAACAACATTCAATTATCAAAATTTCGAATGATTATAACATATAACAATAAATTAAATTGTTATTAAATATTGTAAATACGAATTAAGATACAAAAATATAAATGAAATTAGTGAATTAAAAAATTGTATATTATTAAAAAATATTTATATCTCTTCATTCATTAAAGTGAGTCATATAAAAAAAGGAAAGATAAGGTAATAAAATATAAACGCATACACTTACTAAAGAATTTAATAGTATTTTCTTCTAACCAGAGATTCTACAAATAATTGAGACAAGAAAATTGTGTCAATCCACTAAATTATTATAAATGTACATAAATATTGACTTTTTATAATTTTGAAAGAGAAATGAGTAAGAATTTTGAAGAAACTAGTTACTTAAAAATATAAAGGATATTAAATGTAGTTCTAGGTTAGCCATCATTATTGTTAATGCAAAACATAACTAAACATAATTGTTTTTGACAGAGAAATAAAGAAAAATGAACTTTTGAGTATATAGATGATTTGTTTACAATGCACAACACATGCATACATACCTTGAGTGCATTTAAATCAATGTCGTCAAGTGAACAATTGACGCTTGGTGTCAAAGTATGCGCCATCTTGATAGTTGAATTACTTTTGATAGCTTTTACTTTAATCACGTAAGAAATATAAAAAGTCAAAGGTATTCTTCCGAATATTTCTATTCACACACAATAAAATGTGTGACGAGGTTCAAAATAGAAAAAGCAGAAAGTGACAAAAAGATTCAATTATTGTAAAGAAACATGTCAAAATTGCACTTGTTTTACATCACTATTTCATTTTTCAATGATAATTCTTATTAGTTAAAACTAAAATAACTCTTGAGAAGTTACTTTCGTGACTTAAATAGAAATAATAAGTATTGATAACACATTGTTCACAGCAGATGTACACTTGATAAAAATCGAAGTAAACTCTGCATGATCTAAGCACCCTAGTCTCAGGTCAGTACATCTTCATTCTTTTCTTTGACATATGCAATCATACAGTATGTAGTGATATAGAGCAAAAACTTCTGTGACTCTGTGCTGTCTGTGTTCGAAGGGTTCGAAGCGGAATAGAAACGTACCCAGAATCGTCAAGGCGGTTCCAGAATAGGTGCAAAAGGCAAGGTGGAAGTACAAGTGCAAGTGCGATTCCTATAAAGGCGGTTCCAGAATAGGTGCAAAAGGCAAGGTGGAAGTACAAGTGCAAGTGCGATTCCTATACATTTAGCATTGGTTCGCACTTGCACTTGTACTTCCACCTTGCCTTTTGCACCTATTCTGGAACCGCCTTCAGGGTGGAGTCCCATGACAGCGTTTTACGTTGCGTCGTAATGGGAGAGAAAAAGACGCAAATATACGTTTGCTGCATTCTCTCTCAGGCCTCAGGGTGCGATCCTGTGAACAAAATGCGTCGACCGAAAGCAGAAAATCATGAGAGTGAAAAGAACAACAATATCTGCCTATCTCTTTTGCACTCATGATTTTCTACTCTCGATCGACGTATTGTCGTATTTTGCTCACATGTGATCGCACCTTAACCCTTTAATGGCCAAGTTTTTTGCCGTTATTATAAATGTATATAATCGTTAGTAAATTCGATTATTCTATTATTCAATATGAGAAAAACATTTTTTTTAACATGTTCCACCCCTTAAAACCACCCATAACGTATATTACTACCCTAAAAAATTGATAATCAATCTAAGTGATAAATTAAATATTTTTTAGCTCCTATCTGCTTTACAGGACGGTAGAGAAGGGAGTGGGAATGGTGGGTTTCCCACCGGGCCCCGTCTCTCTAAGGGGGCCCGGAAATTAAAAACATAAAATTTTTTTGTTATAAGTATTTTTTAAGCATATAGGTATATATGGACCCGCAATTTTTTGGTACCGGGCCCGGTTTTTCTCTCTGCTTGCTCTAGAAAAATTTAGTGTCAGGGTGGAGTCCCATGACAGCGTTTTGCGTTGCGTTTTGTAACTAGGCCATGAGTGCAAATATAGCGAACCTATATCTTTATCTCTCTCACACTCATGGCCTAGTTACAAAACGCAACGCAATACGCTGCCATGGGACTCCACCCTCATTATAGTTAACTCTAGTGAAAATTTAGTAAAATTATAGTTAAAATTAAAAAATACTACTAAATCCCTAACTAAATATAGGATTTAAAAAATTTATAGTGCAGAAGTATTTTCAGCCTTTATTTATTTTTATTTATTTACGCTTTAAAGAATACATAGCGGTACGATAACATTTTATGTTCATTTGTTCATACTTTATCAAAATAATATAATTTTTACTGTTCATGAAAGTTTATTATTAAACAAAATAACTAACTATACATATAAATACACCCTGATGCTTTGATGCTGTCCTTCCGGTTTGACGGCGTTTTAAAATGTCGTGACATATCTATCAAAATTTAGTTACTTCATGACGTATGAACGAACTTATACGTCATGAACTAACAACATTTTAATAGATGTGTCACAATTCATAACTTTGTTAAGTCCAAAGCAGAATAGATTTTTAACGAGTTTTCTATCTTGGAAGCCGCGATAGAAAATTGTTATTATGGCGGGATTATTTGAATGTCATATTTTCCAACAATCACAATTTATTACTAACTGACATTCAAATCATCCCGCCATAATAATAATTTTCTAGCACGGTTTCTAAGATAGAAAATTCGTTTTCAACATAGAAAACTGCTTCACGTTTCTGAATATACTCAGAAAAGGATAAACAATATACTTATCCTTCTCTAACTCATTCTTCTGATTACGATTGCGTTTACTATTTTTTCATCGACATAAATTAAAAAACCATGCGCCCGCAACTATTTTGCATTGTTTTAATGGGGAATCCACACTTCAATCTAAGAAACTAAGCGGGAAGTTTTCTTTCGTGACTACCAGAATACGTCGACCGAAAGAGCAGAAAATCATGAGTGCAAAAGAGAAAGATATTGTTGTTCTTCTCACTCTTAAGGAGAGTCTACAATAGGTGCCAATATGCTTGTGCAAGTGCCAGTGCCAGTGCCAAACCCATTTAAAATGTAAAGCTGAGTCTCCAATAGGTGCCAATATGCATGTGCAAGTGCCAGTGCCAGTGCCAAACCCATTTAAAATGTATTGGGGATTGGCACTGGCACTGGCACTTGCACACACATTGGCACCTATTGGAGACTCAGCTTATTGGAGATTGGCACTGGCACTGGCACTTGCACCTACATTGGCACCTATTGTAGACTCTCCTTTATGATTTTCTTCTGGTTTCGGTCAACGTCGGTATTCTGGTAGTCACGAGAAAAAACATCCCGCTTAGCTTTTTATATCGAAGTGTGGATTCCCCATTAAAACCAAGCAAAATAGGTGCGCGCGCATCGTTCTCACGTTCATGTCGTTCATGTCGATGAAAAAATAGTGGTTGTAGAAGCAGCTTAAACAACAACTTCTTGCGTTTAAACTTCTTTCTCTGCTTTAGTTTATTGTCTATGGCTTTATAGTTTTTTATCGATACATCGATTATATGTCTGAAAAATATAAAATACACACACTAAAATTATTGATTATTTCTAGTATGGATCCATTTGTTATCTTCCAGTTTAATAGTTAAAAATGCATTTTTTATTACTATAATTAATAATCAAAATAGATGAAACTCCAAAAGTAACTATTAAATAAAAAATTTAATCAAACAAGTTCAGAAAGTAATGATATTATTATTAGTTACTAATTATGGTAGAAAGAAATTTAAAAACAGTATTTAATTATATGTGTAAACGGTGTAAACTACAGTTGAAGAAAAAATAAATTACAAGTGTTAATTATTTACTTCTCCAGAAGTATTTTATAAAACACATATTTTCCAGTAGAAATGGATTAAAATCATTGGAATATTAGGTGAGTTAGTATTTCTGCATATTCGGTTCACTATTCCTTAAGGCATATTTTAACTTCTTTTCAAAATTTTTCAGTTTTTTTTAGTAGAATTTATATGAAATTTAAGTGCATCGTTTATTTGCACGTCGTTATTAAACTGAAAAATCAGTTTTACGTATCATGTCACAATAAATTCACTTGTCCAATCAAATGAATATCAAAATTATAAATGGCAAAGTAAACATGTAAATTTACCTGTTTTAAAATATTTACGCTTTAAGGCTGTTTGGTATTTTTATAACATTTTTTATTTGTCAATTTAAAAGTCTACTATTTAAAAAGAAAAACTTGAAAACACTTTTAATATAATAAACTGAATTTTCTAACATAACCTATAATCATGTAACTTTAAAAAAAGTTAGCTTTATTTTGTTTTTCTTTTGTTAAAAATAAAGTTCTCGGCTAGTATGACTTTTTTCTTAATTTTTTCGACTTTTCTTCCACTTATTACAAAAAGTGCCACTTTTTTGGTATAAAACAAAAATTATTTCCATTTTCTTAATGTAACAAATAACTAGTCAAATAATAATCTCTTTTTTTCTTCTTTCCCCTTTTTTATCTCCTCAATTTAATAAAATAAAACACCTAAAATCATAAATTTTCTCTCCTTTTCCGCTTATTTTTAAGAACAACTTATAAAAATTGTCATTTTTTGTAAGTTAGAAAATTTTTTAGTTATGCCAAATAAACCATGAAATTTTTATAAAAACATTATTTTTTAGGTTACTTAAAAGTACATGGCATGAGCTATAAATCCAAAAAGAATATTTTAAAAAAAAATGTTTGGTTAATGAGCCATTGCACGCTGAATGTCTCCTTCCCTATGACTCACATGAAGCTTTTCTTACTGTATAACCTTGTCATAAAGTGTTTGGCTACCTGCCTTTGCAAGAGGCCATATAACCAACAAAAAACCTTGTCAAAATCAATTTTACAGGCATCACAGCTGGTCCCCTTATTTCAATTTTATCACCTTTTTTGAAGATTTGTCACCTTTTTCACCTTTTTCTAATCAAAGATAAACAAGTTTTTCCTTTTTTGGAATCTTTTTCAAAGTGTAATTATAAAATTTAGACTCAATGTTATAGAATTCAGTGAGTTTTATTTTTGATTTAGATTATTAACACCACAGCATATAATATAAATATGTATTTTTATGTTATTGATTTAAATAATATAGATATCGTAAAGAACTTTATAAATTATAAGGTGGTTCATTCAACAGAATGCAGACCTTTAGAAAAATAATTAAATAACATTCAAATAATTAAAAAACCGCTGCCAAGTGGTATATTTTTTTATAATTTCATGAACACTTTGCTTCCTCATAGAGATAAAAATAATAGAAATATATGAATAACTTTTTATAAATATGGTAAATTCAAGAGATTGAATCTTAGGTCAATCAATCTATTTTTACACTGAAAAAAAAATTATTTGATTCAATTAATTCAAATTATTTGAAAAATATTTATTTGATCCAAATAATTTTTATTTAAATCTAATAAATATTTATTTGATTCAAATAACTTGAATTATTTAAATTACATTTATTTAAATCAAATAAATCTTAATTGGGTCAATTAAATAAATAATTGACTGTAATAAATGAATTTATTTAATACAAATAATGAGTTATTTGAAACAATTAAATAATTTATTTCACTCAATTAATTGGATATTTGATATTAATTAAAATTATTTGACGCAATTAATTAATTTTATGGCTTCAAGTAAACTAAATTATTTAATGCAATTAATGCATTATTTAATTCTAATAAAGTATTTAATAAAAACAAATAAAAAAATATTTGGATCAAATAAATCACGTATTGAAACGATAAATTAATTTTAGGTAATTCTATTTTAAGAATATAAAAATTTATTATATGAATAATAAATATGTGTTAAATATATTAAATATAATAATTTTAGAAAGATTCTTGTTAATTTAAAATAGTTTTTTAAAAATATTAAAAAATTTTGAAAGTTTTATACTTGCAAATTATATAGACATATCGAATAAAATTTTCCAAGTCGGTTCGGTTGTCGATGTCGTTAAGGCTCTGCGGTTATAGGTCTTAGGTGTTAGGTAGGTGCGTCTGGGTTTCGATCCCCGTAGGTTTCAGATTTAAATTTAATTATTGTAAAAATTTAGTGCCTAATACTTTCAAGCTTGAGTCCCTTAGAAGGTTGAATCGATAATGCAAAATTTGAATTTTTATTATTTTCATGATTATAATAATTATAAAAAGTTTCATTTATTTAATACAAATTGAGATTTATTTGAATCCAAAACTTCCTTGTTTTGATGCAAATAAATTTTGTATATGGACTAAATAATTAATTATTAAGTCTCAATTAAAAGAATTAATTATGATGAATAATTGAATATTTGATACAAATAAATATTTAGTTACTTCAAAAAAATTATTTTATTGATGCAAATAAATATTTATTTGAATTAAAAACCATGCATTATTGAATCAAATAATTTTCATAATTGATTTAAATCAATATTTATTAGATTCAATAATTCCATTTATTTGATTTAAGTAATTCGTATTTGGTGCAAATAAATATTTATTTGATACGATAAAATAAAATACTCAGATCTAATAAATATTTACTTGGTTCAAATAAATATTTATTGGATAATAGACAATTAAACCATTTAATTGAGTCAATTAATTTTTATTTGATTCAATTAAATTTTTTTTCAGTGTAAATGCCCTACAAGACAGTTATAATAGTTTAATAGTTAAACAAAAATTTTCAAACAAGAAAATTGAGAAAATGTCATTTTCCACAATTTTTGATTTTTAAAATTTTAATATCTCCGATTAATATAGAGGAAAAATGTTCAATAAGGGGCAGACAATGAATTTAGTGATGCATGCTGAGCATATTTGTCATTTATTTTTTCGTATCCTTCGTTTTTCATTAAAAAAATGTTTTTTTTTTATTATAAAAATTAAAATATTATAATAGTAATTATAAATAATTTAATTATTTGTTTTATTTATGTATTTATATATTAAATTAAAATGCAACTGATTCATGGAAATACGTTTATATATTTATACAATACTTAATTCTTATTTTGAAAGTTTTCGAGCTCGACTTTTTTCAATTCGACCTCAAATTTGTAATCAACAACCCTAAAAATCCCTAGTCACCAAGTTTTTAAAAAAATCTAGAATTTTTATTAAAATCATCTGTCATTTTACAAATTGTAAATTTTTTACAAGATTCGTAATCAGCAACAGTTTTTTTTGTTAAAATTATCACAATCGCTATCATTATTATAATAAATTTTCCTTAATTTCTCTTTTTTATTTCATTTCAGATCAATTTACAGTATTCTGACAAAAATGTTGAGAATTAAATACTTGCCTGGAAGTTACTTGTTACCTGTTATCTACGCATTAATTAAAAAGAATAAGTCAATAATTGTGAATTAGAAAATAATGAAAATTCTATAAATATTAGAATGATATTATATGTTATACATAAATATTTTTTTAACTTCACACTAATTAATTAGTAATAAAAGTGCACTTAACCAAGTTCAAATTGATAAACATTAATAGACATAATGTAATATTACGTATTAATGATATTTGACTGAAATGATAGAGTTAATGTGCAGCAACACTTTGAGTCCGGGCACATAATCTTGAACCCGATATTTAATTGGTCCCGAATTTGACATCAAAGAAAGGATAAAAGATAATTGAAATTTGAACCCAGTATTATTTTAAATTATATAAGTTATAAAGAAGAAAATGAATGATATGGATTTCTTGAGAGATTTTTAATATCTGTTGGTTGTATCAATGAATTAAGATATTTTTGAAACCAGTGATTACTTTTTGGCTATTGAAGAGTTATCATGTAACAAATGCATAAAACTTATTCTTGAATATTCAGCATTAAGTAATGCTAAAACATATTTTGACTGGGCAGCCGTCAACGGGCATCAGTCATCATCATAATGACTGTCAAGCTTCTGGGACGATGCCTTCATCTAATAACTTACAACAACATCATCACCATCATCATGTAGATCATTACAATTATAGTGGGCGCAACAAACGTAACGGACATGATGTTTACGATTCAGTTCTTGTTCCAACTGCCCATCGATCCATTGGACTTCATCAGCCAATGGCAACCACTCCTTCGTCTGGACATCATCATCCTTTAAATCATTCTCAATTGAGTGTCAACAATATTTCACAAAAAGTGAATGCTCAACATTCTCACGCTTTAAATTTATCAACACTTTCAACTTCGAAGCATTCTGTGAATAGTGTCAGTCCAGTCGTGGGTGGAAACAATAACAATGGCGGTCACACTATGTCAGCCAACGTCAACCAAGAGAGACCTAAAATAAATGGAGGATTGGATATTTCTAGGTTATCGAGACTTCACAATCAGCCTACACCATCTCCAGGGCTCATTCAAGTTCAACCCATTATGCAAGTTTCGTCAAGTCCGAATATTGTGCCATTAAATAATTCTTGGTCTACAACTTTATCGAGGAGCAAAATACAGGAGACGGGAATTAAGGAGATGCTGACCAGTTTGGGATTGCTGTGTCTTGTTTCTCTACTCTTAGCATTATTATCATTAACCTTTCTACTTAAAGTTTCGCCTATTACGGCAGCAACTAGTACGTTAATTAGCCCCGAGGAATATGCTGTTGTCTACCAAGTCACCTTAGCACTGTGTGCTCTAGCATTGTCACTGAATCTTTGTTGTCTTCTTGTGTGCGCAATCCAGTTTCTTTTCGCAGTGAAACTCGTGAGGACTTCATATCAGGGCCATCGGTAAGTTCATTAAACTATTTTTTTTAATTGAGGGATCATTCACGTATTACGTCACGTAAATTTGGAAAATTTTTAACCCCTCCCCCTACGTCACATTTTGTTACATAGAAATTGGTAATTTTTACACAGGCCGTCACAAAACGGTAGACCCCCCTCCCCCCTAAGCCTGTGACGTAATATGGGAATGGTCCCTAAGGCGAATTATCCAACAGAATGCAGACCTTAAAAAAGAATGAATTAACACTTAAATAATTAAAATATTAGTCATAATGACAGGGTGTCTACAAAACCTGGAAAATTTGGAAAACCGGGAAATGGCACGGAATTTTTTTCATCCTGACTTGAAATACTCTTGAATAATATTTTTAATGCCCACAATTAGTTATTTTAATAAATTTCATTATTTTATTTTGATAAATAGTATAAACCACAGACATATAATCAACTAGAAAAATATTGACCACTTAAAATTCTAAAAGATAAAAAAACAGAAAAAATTCTTTTCGTAAAATAAGTCAATTTGTTTTTAAAATATATAATTTAGGACTCGAACTAGGTCCATAAATCCCGTAAAGGTCCGTAAAGTCCGGAATTTAATTTTAGAAAAATTACAAATGATTGCAGAAATTCAATTATTTTCAAAAATTATAAAATTCTTCGCAAAAATTCAATTATATTCAAAAATTTTTTAAATTTTCGTCAAAATCCCAATTATCTTTATAAATAATAAAATTCTTCTCCAAAATTCTATTATTTTCAAAAATTTTAATAAAATTCTTTGCAAAATTTCAATTATTTTCAAAAATGTTCCTCATTATTTTAATGTTTTTCAATATCTAGTATTTGCACGGAAAAAAATTAATCTCTAGACTTGAAATAATATTAATTTCAAGTCCAATGAAATATAAGTGTATCTAAATTAAATATTATAGTCACAATTACTGTGATAAGTTGTGTTTGATTCTGTCAAACTTTATACCAGAAAACGCCATAAATTCACATCTCTGATTTAGAGATTTGTTAATTTCACAACTTTTTTTATATGAATTACATACAATTAACCGTTTTCATTTTCCGTATTTTATGAATGTTTTTCGCGTCATCACGTGGAACATTTATTTTTATTTATTAGACTTATCGGCGTTGAAAGGTCTGTGAAATTTTAAGGTTACAATTATCGCCCGACATAATACGGCACACTGACTGATTTAAATGACGTGAAATAGGTAAATAAACATTTTTCAACCACTTTTTCTCTAAACACAGACACTTTTTACAAAATAGGCCAACATACAACGGGTAAGAATCTTCTTAATAACCTAAATTCAAAAGATTGTTTAAATTCATGCAGAAACGCGGTTGTAAAATGTAAAATTGGAAATGAGTGGAAAGTAATGTAATGACAGACAACAAGAAGCGGTTTACTGCCAGTCGCCAGAAGAGGGCAGAAGCATGCAGAGAGCACAATGGTCCAGCTGTTATATTCTTAGCTTTACATCACTTTCCAATTTTACATTTTACAACCGCGTTTCTGCATGAATTTAAACAATCTTTTGAATTTAGGTTATTAAGAAGATTCTTACCCGTTGTATGTTGGCCTATTTCGTAAAAAGTGTCTGTGTTTAGAGAAAAAGTGGTTGAAAAATGTTTATTTACCTATTTCACGTCATTTAAATCAGTCAGTGTGCCGTATTATGTCGGGCGATAATTGTAACCTACAAATTTTACAGACCATCCAACGCCGTTGAAATAAAAATATAAAATTCGTATTGTGTTTTAAAAATATCCAACTACTTTTTTATACTTGGCAATGTATAGTTTAAACAGGGAAAACAATATAAATATTTTGTGAATAATTCTCACTCTAAATTGTGATAAATTATAAATTCTTATTACATCGAGTTATTACAAAAATACGAATTATATAAATATACGACTAAAATGTTTAATATTGTTTATTCAAATAATATATTAGATTTGAATTTATTCAAGTAAGTTGATAGTTTAGAACATATGTTCCATGTCATAAAATTTGAGATTCCTAATATCATTTTTAGGCATAAGAAATACGTGTTCTTCACAATACTAATATTCGGATTAGATATAATACCAAATTTCAGTTTTAGTGATCTGCTTACATCTTACGTCCGATTCCAGTGATAGTTTATGCCTAAATCTCAGATTTAATCACTAATTTAGAGATTAATTTTTTTCCGTGTGAATAAAGTTTTTCCATAAGAATCTAATTATTTTAAAAAAATGTAATTATTTTCATAAAATAATAAACATTTCACAGGAATTCAATTATTTACAAATTTTTTATAAATTTCTTCGTAATAATTTAATTTTTTATCTTCATAAATAAGTAATAAAATTTTTACTGGGATGCAATTGACTTAACATTGCGCGTATCCCCTTATAGCATCCAGCCCCTTAATTATTTTCGTAAATAATAAAATTCTTTTTAGGAATTCAATTATTTTCATAAATAATAAAACTCATCAAGGAATTTCAATTATTTTCAATACAATTTTAATCGAATTCTTCGAATAATGTAATTATCCTTAAAAATTTTATTAAATTTCTTTATCAATTTGAAAATTAGTTGGTAAAATCCTTTATGAAAATTCAATTTTAAGAAACATTCAATAATTAAATAAATTATTTATTTTTGTATTTAAATAATTGAATAAATATTGTATTTAAATAATTTTAATAAAAATTGATTAAAAAATGAATTTTAATTAAAATTTTAGATAATAATTAAATATTTAAAGCAATATAGCGTAAATTTTTATAAATAATTGAATTTTGAAATTATTTTTTTTGAAAAAGGTTAATTGAATTTTTTTTATATTATTTGAAGGTTTTATTTTCTAATATGTATTTAAGAATTTACGAATAATTGAAATTTCATAAAATTTATTATTATTTTACTGAAAATAATAATTGAATTGAAATGATGAAAATAAGTTTGAAGAACTACAATATTCTTATAATATAAAATAATGATTTTATCTTTCGGACATCTTTAATTATTATAAAACATGAAGAAATTTAATTTATTGTTTTAAGTAAAATGTTCTCTTATTTGACTGGTTATATTTTTGTTTGTAAATGGTCCGTAATTTTTTATTTTTTGTCTGCAAAGTACGTATTTTTAAATACTGTCATTGGTTCGAGCCCTGATAATTTTTTTTAAAATGTTCATTTTATATTCATAATTTATAACGTTACTGACGTTTACAATTATTTAGAAGAAAAAATAATTTTCTATTTAAACTTTTCTCGTAATAAAACTTTTACAATGTTTCTTGAACAAAAAGTTAAAAAAGAAAATTTTGTAAACGTAAAATATTGTTTAGTGAGTGAAAAACAGTTTTATTCTTCAAATCGTTGATGACAAACGTTGTAAATACTTCTCCCACGTCATTTATAAGTATTATCAAATAAAATTTAAGCAATGTATTTTTTGTAACCCCTTATGTCGATTCTTAAAACCTGGAAAAAAATTTTAGAAGGCCTGGAAAACCTGGAAATGTCGTGGAAATTTTTTTATATTAGTTGTAGACACCCTGTTAATGGTACTTTCTAGAAAACAAATATTAATTTTCAAAAAATGAAATTGAAAATCAAAAAATTTATTAATTTGTTTATACAATAATTTACATGCGATCCAAATTTGTTGTCATATCACTAAACTATAGAATTTTTTAAAAATGATTCAATTTTAACTTAATGTAATATGGTTTATTTTCTTCGAAAACTGATTCCCTACAACTGTTGTAACCTTCTTGAGAATAACGATTGCCTTTTCATTCTCGAGCTCTTTTGAAAAGAGAACTTTTTTCCCTTTCTTCAATTTTGATAAAAAATTGTCTTTTCGCTTCTTTCCAAAATAAAAGTTCAAGCTTAAAAATAGTTTAGTTTTGTTATGAAGTGTTTATAAATCGTACATTTGTTTTAGGACAAACAAATACTTGGAAAAATCTTCAGTCAGTCGTATTTGTGCAGTTGGAGGATTTTTTATTAGTATTCCTGTCTTTTTAACTGGTAAGTTGAATATGTATTAAAAATTATTCTCAATTTTATTTCACATACTCTAGCAGAAGTGAATTCAACAATGGACTTCCATTGTTGGAAATAATAATAATTTCTTTGTTGAATTTAAAAGAAATTGAACACTAATTGCTAGTTCCTTACAATCATTTTAATACTTTTTTTATAGGAATGATCTTGTACACATTCACGCAATTTCATACAACACCAGCAATTGTAACATCAATTTTCATCGCTCTAGGAATTATATTTTGTGGATGCGCAATGGTGCACAATGTCTTCGTGTGGCAGAGGGTATGTAGAGCTAACAGTTTATTTTAAACATATTTAAGGTTTTCTGTATTTCTTGTTTCTGTTATGTTACCTCTTGTTATGTCTCTCAGTTATTTGTCCGTTTTATTATTTTTCTTCAGTGATCTGTTTGCAGATTATTGAACTTTATGGTATGTCTGGCAAAATTTTTAATAATTTAAATTAATTGTAATCTTTAATTTATATTTAAAATTTATTTTAAATTATCCCGCGAATTTTAGTGGCGGTTTATCCAAGTTATAGCGCAGTAATCGGATTTCTGGTATAATTATTCCGTTCTACATAAGACGATACGCTGTCGATTTTATGTTTGCTTTGTAAAGTGCTTTACGAGATTTCCGATTTTAAATATATATTTTGGTTCTAAACGATTAGTGATCTGATTGTTAATATATGAATGGATCAGAAAATACGCCCAAGTCGACCTCCTGTTTGTCGAATAGTGTAGTGAAAAAACCAGTGATAAATTTATTAAAAACGATACGAAATATGTCGGTAGAGGCAAGGCCTAGGACGGATATAAATATCACGGAATTAATTGAAGCAACGGTTAGAGCAGTGTTGAGCACTGCTGAAAGAGTAAGGCAAGAAAATGTGGAGAGTCATATGGCACAAGAATCGAGACATATTGACTATCGAGATGTTGGTGGCGAGTAAGTATCGAGTAAGGTTGGCGAAATTAAGCAGGCCCATGATGTTACCCATCCAGTTATTAAGGTTTTAGCAACTAAGCAGCTTTATGGACGTGTCAGAGATTGGTATTGTTATATATCAGAAATGAAACTAAACATAATCATAATTTATATATATAATTTGTCCGGCATCAGTGATTCGAACCTGATTTATTCACAGAGCGGATAGCTCTGATATTAAGGGACAGGCTTTAAGAAAAAGTAACTGTTAAATTTAAGTTATATTATTAAAGTCTTTATTTGAATCCTTTACAATTAGAATCAGAGCAAAAGAGTAGCTCCAGATGTCTTCAGGGATACTGAAACAAATTTAGAACTTTGTGGAATCCATGGAGAATTTAAATGGGAACAAAATTTAAGATTATTAGTAAGTTACCTTTTAAGATTATTCTGAGAGTCGTAGACCCAAAAAGCGATACCTCCTTCAGAGTGAGGTCGAAGAAATGATGTTGTCTAGTGGGAAACAGAATATGCAGTAGATTTTCCTTGAATTGTTTTCGGGCCAGCCAAAATGAAAGGTTCGGAATCCAGGTGTCAAATGATTGATTTGACGTTGAAGTCGAAATAATGCAGTGCAGTCCTTAGTAAAATATAAATGTGCCTCGCATTAAGAATTATCTCCTCGTATGAATTCTCTTTGAATGAATTTGATTGAAACTTGAAGAATGCACTTGATACTTGAAGAGTTTTTCGGAACTGGAGTCGTAGAATAAACTCGATGACAATACACAACTGTTAACTTGGTCGCGGTTTCTGGACTGATACGAAGAAGACACGAAGTGGTGACTTGTATCTAGTTAAGTTGAAGGCTCTTCCTGGACTAACGAAGAACGCGGGTTTCTGATTCGAGGGTACTTCAACAGCAGCAGCGGGTACGAGTCGACATTTCGTAAACAGAAGAAAGGATCAAGTTCCAGATAGTACGACGGCGGTAGTGGAGAGCATCCTTCGAGGGACGATAGGCAGAGTTACACCTTTCCGAATATTGCAGGGAGTAGTCAATTTCTTAAAGCCTATGACAGTGCCCATTATATACAGGTTAGTGACGTCGAATCAAATAATAGGTATTTAGAAACATTATTGTCAATTCTGGTAGCGGTATAAGTTTAATGAAAGAAAGTATGTATGATGAATTGTTTTGTAAATATAATTTCCTAGATAATGTCGAACGTTTAAATTTTGGCCAACAACCAATTTTTGGTCACAATTTTAAGGTTTGGTTTGCTGTAGTACCAGACTCCACAATGACATACGTTTTGTTACTGGGGTGAAATACTTAAATGCCATCAATGAGAATTGTTTTGGAAGGTCAGAATGTAACATTAAACTATTATCTGACAGTTATTTCTAAATCTTTGGATAATCGTTTCTGATTGGTTAGACGATTATTTAAATAATAAAACTGTCGTTGAGCCTTTTTAATTGTAAAATTAAAATACAATTAACATCGAATACAATTGATCAAAAAGGATATAGCGACGACGAAATACGTGATTATGTAAGTTCGTTATCGAAAAGTAAATTGTTGGAAGAAAGAGAAAATGCTATTGAACAAATGAGAGCTAGACAAGAATATAATAAAACAGTGTATGAGTCAAAAAGAAAAGAACCGCATCGTTTTAAGGTAGGCGACTATGTAATGATCAAAACACTCTGAATGCGGGATTTCTTTTTTTTGGAGAGAGAATCACCTATATCTATCTTGTGCATATCAGTCTCCAAAAAATAAATATTTAAATATTAGGAATTTCCATAGATCTTTGATTGAACATAATTTTAATAATTACAATTTTCTTCTTAAAGTTTTATGAAAATAATTCTCTTTTCATTTATCACTCGTAATTCCTATTTTCAGGAGAAGACGAGCGCTATGAAGAACTTGGCTCGTGAGCAATGCGAAGCGGCAGCCCAATTACAACGCCACCAACAAAATTTACAGCAACAACAGCTCCAGCAACAACAACGCTCCATTCATACAATACATCCATCTTGTCCTTCAAAAATTGAAAACCTGAACACTGTACATTCAGTTGTCTCTAATTCTCGAGGTTCTCATTGTCTACAGCAACCTTCTCATCTTCGGCATACGTCCATGTCGTCACCAAGTGGTATGACGACGACTTACAATAATCTCAACATCTCTTCTCATCGAAGTATTCCAACAACTCCTCCTGCTTCCCCGAGTAATCATTCTCCAACTAGTCCTGTTAACAAACACATTAGATCACCACAAAACTTTCCACGAGAATTAACTGGTAGTGTCAGTCCTGGCATTCCTAACGCCACTTTAGATCTTAGTAGTGCAGCTAATACAAACAGTCCACATGAGCTTTCTACGCTCGTATAAGAAAGACTATTTTATATAACAACTTTTTACAGCGCGGATAGGTAAGAATGGATGCAATAAGAATAGACAAAGAGAATGTTATTTAAATCTTGTTATTAAATATTTATCGAATTCAAATTACAGAGCAATGATTTGTATGGTAATGTTAATTTATTATTAAATTGACACAAGAAACTTGTCTATACAATTGACAACGTGCCTTTGAATTAAGGAATTTAATATTCAATACCTTTTTTCCACTTTTAGTAAAATACTAATTTTTTGCAGTAAAAAACCCAATCACTTCATCCATTCACTTTTATTCTAAGTGCTCAAAAATATGCTATTGCAAAACCAAATTTTTTAAAATCTAAAATAAAAAATTCTTATAATGTTCTTATATGGAATTCAAGTAATATATCAAATATTTGCTTTTTAACAGTTGGAAGATATGTACACTAACGTGGGAAATTATTAGGCATATTAAAATGTTAGTTATTTAATTAAATGAACCCTTAAGGGGCTATTCAAGTATTACGTAAGCATATTTTTCAGGTTTTTAGATCCCCCCCCTTCCCCATCGTAAGATTTTTTGTATGCATTAGCGCCATTTTTTCTAATGGAAGTAATCAATAGCTAGATCCCCCCGTCCCCCTTAAATGCTTACGTAATACTTGAATGGTCCCTAAATCAGAGAATCAATCTTTTGAGGAAAAAAGTTTTATTCTAGGGTTTTATTCTAACACAAAATTATAATTTAGTGCATTTCTGACCTACGAACTGAAATTCAAAAATATTAATATTCTTTAATAGTGTTCCACTTATTTTCTTTAGCAAAATGCTCATTTGGGGGGTTTTAAGGTCTCTAAATCCAAATTTGTAGTCAAAATTTAAAAATTCAAAATGTCGGCTCAAAAATGGCGAATGAAAAAATTAAAAATCCGTAAACTTTGAAATTATTCGATCGACATTTTGAAGTCGCCATATTGAATTTTTAAATTTCTACCAAAAATTTGGATTCAGCGACCCCAAAAACATAAAATAATTAATGATATTTTAAATAAACAGTTATCTCAAAATACTGAATTATATCTTAAAGTATTTTTACATGTTGATCTTAAATTAAAATAAATTTTTAAATAACCGTAAATTGAAGATGAAATGTTCTGAATTTAAATTATTAGGTTAGAAATGCAATAAATTGCAGTTCAGGATTCATAATATTCTATTTAAATTTTTCTTGTCGAAAATTTGATTGTTTTCATTTATAGGTTTTCTTTATTTTTATCAAAAATAGAGGCTGATAGTACAATCCTTATTTTTGGATTCATTTTCAGTTCTCAAAATTTTTTTTAGTAAATAGGACGTTTACTGCACTAAAAAAATTGTGCAAAAAGAAATTTTATTTTGCAAGACATTTGCAATCGAAAATTAAAATTTGTAGGTAATTAAAGTATTTTTTTCTAGAATTTTGATATGAAAAACTTATTTTTATACAAAAAAAAGTAATTTTTACTAAATTATAAAGAAAGTTTTTAATTTTTATAAAATATTAAAATAGCTGCATATAATCAATTATTCATTAACATTTGTTATTGATTGATTTAAATAATTAATTTTTAATGTCAAATAAACATTCTAGAAATATAATAACAATTTCATACACTCAGAAAAAGGTTGCTTTGTTGCAAAGAAATAAATTTTTTTTTAATAAGCAAATTAAAAAAATATTTTTCTCGTTACTTTTTTAATATTTTTAACTATCTATAATTATTATTATTAATATTTTACACAGAACACTTAGAAATAAAATTAAAAAATCTTACTCGAATGGGGAATTGAATTAGAAGGATCTTGGAAGATAGTTGATAAAAAAATGCACAGAAGGAAATGTTTTTTTGATTTAATGAAAAATTTTTTTTGATTAAAAAAAACATCAAAAAAATAATTTCATTGAATTTTGTCAGCTTCTTCTTTGTTTTAAAGAAATTTTTCTTAGAATTAAAAATATCAATTAAAGAAAAACTTTCTTTAATTCAAAATATTTAAGAATTATTTATTTGTTAAAGCAAAGAAAATATTTTTCAATTCAAACAAATTTTATCTTGAATTTAAAAAATGATTTTAAAAAACGATTTCTTTGTTACAAACAAATCTTTCTTCTGGGTGTACTATTCTTACTAATGTATTTGTAATAAAAATCTCTAGTAATTTTTGATGTTTTAGCTTATAAAAAATCATTTTTTTTCAGGGACCGTCACGGAATCAAAATAAAATTAAAAAATACTTTTGTTTTGATTCGGATATGGGTATCAGAATCAAAATTCCACTGTATTTCGTTTTGGTTCCAATATCAAAATCAAAATTGAACTCTATTTCGTTTTGGTTTCAATATCAAAATCAAAATTCCATTCTATTTCGTTTTGGTTCCAATATCAAAATCAAAATTCCATTCTATTTAGTTTTGATTCCAATATCAAAATCAAAATTCTTTTTTGTTTTAATTTTGATAAAATACTACTGCGCGTGTATAAGTCTCATTGAACCTAAATTTTGTTGCAAATGTCAAATATATCAGAAGATAATATCGTTTTTACATACAAAATCTGAAATAGAAGTCGAATCGACTTCTGTTTCTATAAGAAAACCGAATTACAGTATTATAATATCAGAATCAAAATAGGAAGTAAATTTTGTTTCGTTACATTATCGGAATCCAAATAGAAAGTGAATTTTGTTTCGTTACAGTATCGAAATCAAAATAGAAAGTGAATTTTGTTTCGTTACAGTATCAGAATCGAAACAGGAAGTAAATTTTGTTTCGTTACCGAATCAAAATCCATTAATAATTTCGTTTTGTTTTGGAATATCGTAACGAAATCAAAATTTGATTTCCGTGACGGTCCCTGTTTTTTTTAAATGAAAATCTATAATATTTCTAACATGTTTTGTTTATTGAACAATAAATTCTTATTGCCTAAGTAAATTTTAATAAAATAATTTTCTAACTTATTTTAATATTATATGTAAATTGAAGTATTATATATAATGTTTAGCATTATTTAAGTGCATTGAATTTTAACATTCTATAAAAAAAGTAAGAAAAATAACCTTTCTAAAGAACAATTTTCTAGACCAAACTGCATTTAAAAACCGAATTAGGAATAACTTTTTCTATTAGTGTAGTAACAGGACATGAATCTAATACTGTATGCATATAGTGTGCATCAAAACATAGGTAAAGAATACGCTTTTTTCTTACATAGAGCGCTTTAACTTTTAATAGATTAAACATAATGATCATTTCTTTTGACACTTGCCAAGACTGCACTATTTCTATTGTATTAAGAATAACAATTAAAACTTTATAAACTAGAATAATTTTTACCTAATCTTAATATTTATTAATATTAATATTGTTAGTTTTATAGAATGACAATAATGTATTTACATTTTATACTATGTTTAGAGAAGTTGTTGATATAAGAGATTTTATTAATCTTGCCATTGTTTGAAAAAATTATGTGTCCAGTACACATTAAAAATAAGAACTGAATAATGTTGCCTTAACTGAAGACAATAAAAATCGCATTTTACACTCTAATTTATGAGACGCATGATTATTCCCCAAATGTCATTTGACCGAACTGTCATTTTACCGAATTGCATTTATTCGAACTGTTATTTTAACGAAATGTCACTTTTGCGATCTCTATTTTCACGAATTGTCATTTATGCGAACTGCCATTTTTTCGAATCGCCATTTTTACGAATTGCCACTTTTGCGAAGTCATTTTTGTGAAATATCATTTTTACGAATTGTCATTTTTACAAATGGTTATTGTTCCGAAATGACAATTCGAAAAAATGACTTTTCGAAAAAATGACTTTTCGCAAAAGTGGCAATTCGTAAAAATGTCGATTCGCTAAAGTGACATTTCGTTAAAATAGCAGTTCGGATAAATGCAATTCGGTAAAATGACAGTTCGGTCAAATGACATTTGGGGAATAATCATGCGCCTCTAATTTATCAATATATTGATACCAGTTGTTAACTTCCAGAGAGGATTAGTTATAAATTTCATAAATAAGTATATTTTTAATACATATTATGTAAATCGCAGACCCTGAATGTAATATACATGTTATTTTAACTTAACTAATTAATTTCGTTTAACGTATTTATTTTTTTATATTAGAAGATGAAAAGTGATTGAGACATAAGGTAAACAATTATTTTGTTATTGGATGTTAGTTGACATTAAAATTTGTATAATATCTTTTTTTAACTTATATTCTGTACCTTAGTAATTTTTTACCCAATATCTCAACAGATTTTATCCACCGATATATGAAGACCTCCAGGGAATAATACATTTTAACATAAATGCAATTATAATGAAAATACGTGTACGTATTATTGAAAAATATGCCTGAAACGAATGAAATAGTAAAATTGAATACAAAGTACAAAATTTATTAATTTTTTGTTATACTCTTTGCTGGAATAACGATGCAATTGTTATTGCGTGGAGGTATTCATATATCTTTTACTACTACGAACACATGCAACTTTAGTTTTAGATATATTCAGTTGAAATAATCTTTACAAAATGACTATAAGAATAAATGTCACAAAGTATTAAAATATCGTAGACATTTTTTAGTACATGGCCAAATATGGTAATAATTGACTTGCGCTAATTATAAATACAAATGTATCTATTGTTAATTACTTAATTTATTTATTTTGTTCAGGCTCCATGTACTACTCACGTGAGATTTTTAATTTTTTTACAAAATTGTGTAACCTACAATAATAGATAAAAATACATGTAACTAGTGATAGTCACTTTGAGGGTATATTGACAATAAAAAATAAAACAAACATGAAAGAGGGAGGGGAAGGGATAGTAATATGAATATTTATAGATTACAGCATATTTTTTTATTAAAGTTGAATGAGCTGATTTTAAGAAATTTTTTATCTTTCATTTCACTTTCCCTAGCTGTATCTGCTTATTTTTTTATGATACGTCTCCAATCTCAAGGATCACGTGAATGTTGTTAAACAAAAAATTTTTAATTTTTTTGGACACAAGTAGTGGTTTAGATTTCTCTAGAAATCAGGCATTTACGTTTGCAGCAATGCCGCTGAAAAATCAGAGAAAATACATTCAGAAGTGTAAAATAATTGCACACACCTAAAATAATTGTCACAAAAAGTTATATATTCATATAATACACATTTGTCCAATTTATTGAAATCATACAAATAAAATAAATACTTTTAAATTATTAATAGATTTGAATAATAAGTCCTAAGCGTTTTTCTAATTACAAAATTTACACACGATTATTATTTACTATTAAGTAAAGTAAACGCAATTTCATAAAACGAAATTATTAACTTTATAAGGATAAATCATTACAATACCTATAATTGAAAAAATATCAGACTTCAAAGTTAATTACCTTGATATCCTTTAAGAAAAATGGCTTGTATCGCACCTTAATAATTAATTAAATTAAACAGGAATACAAAGGAAAATATAAAATTTTATTGCACTTAACATAACAAATCAACGCGTCTTTCAATGGTTATATATTGTTTGAAGTTACAATTTCATGACGTCTATTACAAATTAAATTTCTCCATAACTCACTTATTATGACAAAACACTGACCTTTCTACACAAATATTTTTTTTTTCATGTATAATATTTTTGGCACTTCTTTCGTTTTCATCAATTTTTACTTTTGTTTATGTCTAGGTATGAGACGGGTTTTGTTTTTGACCCATAAATTGTAAATGGGTAAACGGAATTGTGAATAAAATATACCGTTCGAAAAGTAACTTAAATACGCAACTTTTATTCTAAGAAAGTATAGTGTTCAGATGGACTCAAAAATCGCTTTTGTCAACAAAAAAAAAATGTGTCCAGTTGTGAGACACTTATAAAAAATTGTTAAAATTTAAAAAGTTTGACATAAAACGTTATGTTTAGTATAAATAATTTAATATATTAATAATATATATATTATTATATACTAAATAATAATATTTATTCGCCAAAATATGACTATCAAATTAACAAAATTCAATAGCTTCAATGGCTTCAATAGGAGCATTAACATTGATTTCTTCTGAATCGGTTGACTTTCTTCCACTTGACATGCCCAAAAATACGAAAAAAAATAAAAAACATCATTTAAATAGTATGTCTGCAAAGTCGTATTTTTTATGCTGCCCAGATGGGTGTTGACACCGTCTCACAACTGGTGATATGCTGTGTCTCACACCCAGAAATTGGCGCTATTTTGAAAAAGGAAAATTAAATTATTTTCAACAGGAGATTGGAACAATGTGATATTGCATCACAAAATATAATGAAAATACTAAAAGAAAATGCATTACATTTACCTTTTCCAATTAATTAACTTGGAAAAAAAAGTACTTTGCATTTATTGAAAAAACGCTTTTTAGTCGATTATCACACACAGTGTTGGTATTTAACAAAAACAGTTTATATATCCGCTTCGGCGTACATGAAAAAGTTGGCTCATGTAAAAAGAAATGTTTTTATATAAACCAATCGGATTTTTAATATTGCATGTTAAAAAAAATTGACTGTCTCACAACTGGAGGTGTCTCACAACTGGAGACTCTCCCTTACCAATCTTTAAATCACAATTTTTCTGTAAAAACAATCGTCAGAAAATTAACAAATATACCATTTGAAAGCTTATAATATTCTACGATGAATGATACACAACTGAAAATTTTAATAAATTACAAAAAGATTTTATCAATTAACAAATTTGAAAAAAAAATGAAATTTTTTTTGACATTTTTTTAAACTTTGGTATATTTTTTAAAAATACAGGCAAAACTTAAAACTTATATGCCTGCCTTCCTTCAAGTCTCATCTTTAATTAATATCCTAATATTTGGCAAACGTACTTTAGGGGTTACATTTTGATAAGAACGACCAGAAAACGTATGTTTTTTTAATAATTTTTTTAATAAAATAAATATAGTTTTTTATTTGAACACACTTTCATTTCTTAGAGTACACTATTAAATGAGTAACTTGCAAAATTTTTGATAAAAATATTAACAATCAGGCCCGTACCAAGAGAATTTTTGAGGCCTCTTCCAAAAATCGAACTTTTGCGGTGGTCACAATATCTTTAATTTTCGATGAAGCAGTCAGATCGTGACCACCGCAAATGTCCGTTTTTTGGAAGTGCCTCAAAGAATCTCTTGGCACAAACCTGATTTTTTAATATTTTTTATAAAAAATTTTAAAAGTTACACATTTAATAGTATGTACTTTAAGATATGAAAGTGTTGAAATGAAAAACATTATTTATTTTATGAAAAAAATTATTAAAAAAACATATGCTTTCTGGTCGTTTTGACCCATGTAACCCCTTAAATGAAATATAAAACCTTATTTCAATGCATATTTTGTGCTCAATTAATTATTCCTTTTATTAATTGAAAAACTAATAAAATAAGTATGAATGTGTTGAATTCTATAATGCAGGAAACGTTTGACACTTGTCTATGAATAACTTCGGCGCCAGTAATTGCACTTAAGGGTACTTCAATTATAATTGAAGGGCTCTTATGTTGTATTAATATCACCAGTCTTTCAGTTTCTAAAACACACGCTCGTAATTCAACAGCTGAAGGAGTTTTACTAACTGGTACAATTACAATAACAATATCTCCATCTATTGTAACCATTCCCCGAAGTGAGCACATTTGGATTGAAATGTGCCTTTCCAAAGAATTTAGTAGTGCTTGTAAGGTAACTGCATCCTTGTCCTTTTCGTTGTCCATCATATATAATATTCTGTCTAACTAATAAACAAAAAATCAAAAAATTAAAAACTCAAATTTTCACCTACATAATACTTCTTCTTTAAGAAATCAATTATTAGTATATTTCGTAACGAGTGCGAGCAGTTGTCAATTTTTGAATGATCACTTTTTGTGCTCGCCTACAGTTTGTTCAAAAAAAAGTGCTCTTTCAAAAATTAGCAACTGCTAGCACTAGTTACGAACGATATTTTTCATAACAAGGTGCAAAAAAGTGCCCTTTTTTGCACCGCGTTATGAAAAATTTATTTTATATGTAATCAGTATGAAATTCATCAGGGTTGCCACAAAAGTTTAATTTTGTTTTTCCCTGATTTTCAGACAAAATTTTCACTTTTTCCCTGACCCTGAAGAATATTCTGATTCACTCTAAAAATTATTAGATAGGTACTCAAAAAAATGTTCTCTTACATTTATTTACGAATTTCTTTAATTGCAAAATTTAAATTATCAAATATTTTAGTTTAAAATCTCTTCAAAATAAATTTTATTCAAATTTTTTAAAATAATTTAACTTCTCAGAATTTTTTAAAACTTTTTGAAAACAATTCAATTTCTTCGAGAAATTTTATTAAAAACTTGAAATCTGATATAAAAAATTTGTTATTTGTGAAACTAATTAAATTCTTAAGAAGAATTATATTGAAAATAATTTAATTGTATCGAAAAATTTAATTAAAATTTAAAATCTTGTAAGGAATGTTGCCAACATTTTTTAAATAATAGAATCTGTTAAAGAATTTTATTCAAATTTTTTAAAAGAATAGAATTTTTCAGAACTATTTTCTTAAATTCTCTGATTATAATTGAATTCTTTCCAGAAACTTAATTAAAAAATAAAAAATAATTGAATTCCTGTGAAATTTTTATAAAAATTTTGTTTAAATATTTGAATTCATTTGTAAAATTTTATTAAAATAGTAGATATTAAAAATAATTGAAATGAGGAAAATGTTTGATACTAATTAAAATTTGGCCAATAATTTTATGAAATTTTTTGAAAATAATTGGATTTTTGACAATTTATAAACAAAGTACAAGTTTTAATTAAAAAAAAATATTGGAAATCAAATTTTGTTTAAGAAATTTTAAATTTATTTTGGAAAAAGTATTTACAAAATTTCTATTTGTTAAAAACGATTGTAAAATTATTTGAATATATCAATAACTTTTTTTTTAAATAAATATTTAATCATTATTATTTTTCCACAGGAGTCAAGATTTTCAAAAATTTCAAATTCAAACCTTTTTGAAATTTAACAACTAATAAGTACCTATATTTATTATAAAAAATTAAAGATAACCGAATGATAAGATCATTATTATATATAATAGAAATATTTTTCCTGTGATTTTTTCAAAATTATTTTTATCATTTTAATTCAATTATTAATTTTTAGAATTTTTAAAAAAAAATTATTCTTTAAATCAATTATCTTTAATAATTTTTGAAAAAATTCTTTGAGAATTTTCAAATCCATTTGTTTACAATTCAATTTTACGAAATTTCAATTATTCATAAATTCTTCAATATTGAATACGTATCAAAAAAATAAATACTTCAAATAATTTTAGAAAAAATTCAATTGAACTTTTTTAAAATAATTAATTCTACATAATTGTTGGTTATACGTATGAAAAATTAAGATTTTCAAAGAATTTAATTTGAAACCTTTTCAAAATTCAATTATTTCTTAAAATTCATGCTATAATGCTTTTAATATTCACATATTATTTGAATATTTGAATAATTTAAATTATAAATATTCAAATCTAAAATTTTAAATCAATTTTTATTAGAAAATTCTACGAGAATTCAATTATTTAAATGCAAAAATAAATAATTTATTGAATTATTAAATATTTCTTAAAATTGAATTCTCATAAAGAATAAAAGAATGTTATTAAAACATTTTTAAATAATTGATTTCTTTTGACGATTTTTAATAAAATTGATAAGAACAATTACATTTTTCGAGAAAGTCGATTAAAATTGTATTAAAAATGATTGAAATTCTGCGATGAGTTTTATTTATGAAAATAATTGAATTCCTAAAAAGAATTTTATTATTTATGAAAATAATTCAATACCTGTAAAAATTTTTATTATTTATTGAAAATAATTAAATTATTGCAAAGAAATTTATAAAAAAAAATGGTAAATAATAGAATTTATATGAAATTGAGGAAAATTTTTGAGAATAATTGAAATTTTACCTAAAATGTTATTAGGTAAATATTTTTTAAAAATTGAATTTTGCCTAGAATTTTATTAAAAATTTTAAAAATAATTGAATTTTGGAAAAGAATTTGATTACTATTTTGAAAATAATTGAATTTATGCAATAATTTATCATTTTTCCAAAATTCAATTTTTTTTTTTAAATTTTTGAGTAATTAAATATATATACTTATTTTAAATATATATAATTATAATATGAATTATTAAAATTTTTCAAAAACCTAAGATCTTTAAAATTTCTAATTAAATTCATTCAAAATTGAAATATTCTAAAATTTCAAATTGAAACCTTTTGAAATATTTAAGTAAAGTTATTCATAAAATATTTTCTAACTAATAATTTTATGATATAGTTCTTCAAGAATTAAGTTATTTAAAAAGAAATTATTGTCAAAAGTAGAAAAAATTGAAGGTTTTATATTAGAATTTGTGGTAATTTCATAGCTTATCAGACAAGTAACAAAGAGAAAGATACACTGAAAAAAAAATTTATTTGATTTAAATAACCGATTATTTGGTTATATTCAAATAAATATTTATTTGAATCAAATAATTTTTATTTGAATCAATTAAATAATATTTGCTTCAAATACTGAAATATTTGATTCAAATACAATTTATTTAATTCAAATAAAAATTATTTGATTCAAATAAATATTTATTTGAATATAACCAAATAATCGGTTATTTGAATCAAATAAATTTTTTTTTCAGTGTAGTAATGTAAAAATTATAACTACTAAAAATAAATAAAATCTAAATAATTTACCTGTTTTCTTGAGTAATAAATCCTAGCGGCTCCTCCACAAATTGGACAGCATGCACCCGGAGGAGTTACTCCTACACAATGTGAGTCAACCAGTTCAGGACACGAAACTACGTCTGTACATCGAGGTTTAACTTTGTCATTAATTAATCCCACTGTAATACAGGGTCCAGAATAATCAACGACAGTCTTATCGGACACAGCTGCACATTCGTTTGGATAAGTTTCACCGTTGACTCCACAAACAGATTCATAAAGTTTACAATTTTTTAAACAAGGCCCTCTATATCCTAATGTTTTTCCAGCTTTTATCATACTGCAAAGTGACTTGTGTTCGTTGTTGTTTTTGTCACAAACAGGCTCCCAGGTTTCATTACTTGCAGTGCAGTTGGATGAAATACATTCGTATTGGCGACAAGGCTTATATATCGAAGATAAGCATACTCTACTTTTCGTAATGCATATCTCATTGTCATTGCAAGGATTTGATATGCAATGGTTTTTAGATGAACAGCTGCCGAATTCTATCTCGTCACCTATAAATCCAGCACACTTGGCTAAACATGATGACGCATATGTGATTCCCAGCCTACTACAAGTAGGGACATAATGAGTAGGACAATCACAAGGTAATGTTGGTGAACGATTTTCTCCACAATTATTTCGAAAGCATGTCAATTCACCCATAAAACAACGACATTTATTACACTCCAAGAAAAATTCAGTATTGTGCGAAATAAAGCGATCTTGCACCCAACAGGATTTAAATGAAAAGCAGTTTAAAATTTTACATTTTTCAACTCCGTTTAGAGTACATTGGCATATTTTATAACAACCCTGTCTTTCAAATCGAGGAATCTGAATCCATGATCCAACAGAGACAAGTTGCTTAGACATTTCGCCTAGATTGCAAGCAGGTTGACAACTAAATTTTGAAATGTTCCAAGCGGACAGACATAATTGATTACTCGCACAGGTATTGTTTCTGCACGGTTGATAAATCTCTGTAGAAGGGAACATTGTTTGGTTAAAATTAACTACATCTTTCATAAAATATTTCATTGAAATACAAGAATTTGTTGTCACTGGTAAAAATTTGGAGCATAATGATTCCGATGATTCGAATTCTGTTACGGTAGACCAGTCTACACATGTTGTCATAATTTCTAAGCAATCACTGTAACAAAGACTAGTTTCATGTGTACTGAGTTCGCAAGGTCGCAAATGTAAAATACACGCAAGGATTTGTAACTTTTTTTTTGAACACAGTAGTGATGTTTTAAGAAATACTTTAAAGTTTTGGACTGCTTCATTATTAATCCAGCTGTTATATTCACGCTTGGCTGCTTCATCTGCTTCAACTGAACATGATCTAAAGAAAATATTAACAATTAATATTGCGTTGTAAGAATAAACATTAAAAAATAATAATTTTTCTTTATCCAGGCTTCGGATATTATAACTTTTTCGACTTTTTTCTATTATTTTCAAAAAATGCGACATTATTCGACTTATTTTTAAAAATTACGACTTTTTCGATTTTTCTTTCAAATATTGCAATAATTTTTAGTATAAAATGCAACCTATTAAATTCGATTTTCATATATATAGTGTAAAAAATAACTATAGAAAATTCTTAAAAAATTATTTTTTAATAATTTTTTTAATTAAATTTTCGAAATAATTTACAATTAAAAAGAGTTTCAATAATTGAAATTTTGTAAAATTTAATTGAAAATAATTCAATTACTTTTATAAATAGTAAAATTATTCGCAAGAATTCAATTATTTTTATAAATAGTAAAATTCTTTGCAGAAATTCACTTATTTCCAAAACATCTTTAATTGAATTACTCGGAAGAATTCAAATATTTTTATAAAATTCAATTATTTCCTAAAATTTTAATAATTTCTTCAAAACAATTCAACTATTTTTATAAATACTATAAATAAATGTTCAAAATTTACAATAAAAAACAGTTTCAATAATTGAAATTTTGTAAAATTTAATTGAAAATAATTGATTTTTTCAAAGTGTTTTATAAAATATTTTTGTATTCTAATTTTTTAAAATTCAATTATTTTCAACATAAAATTTTCAAATACAAATTTCCAAAAATTCAAATACATACAAAAAATAATTACATTAAAATTTTTTACAATTGAGGGCTCGGATCAAAGAACCGACGCTTGTAAACGCACAGAACATTGCGAAGCGACGGTTCTTCGATCCGAGCCCTCAATTATTTTAATCATGTTCAAAATTTTTAATTAAAATTCATGAAAAAATTATTTTTTTTAAATTATACAAAATTTTTTTTAAGAAATTCAACTCTTTTCAAAAAATTCCATTACAATATTTAAAAAAAAACTTTTTCTTGTAATTTTTTTATCTTAATTTTTTAAGATTCAGTTAACTTTGAACAAAGTAAATTACGAATTGCATTTATCCGAACTGTTATTTTTACGAATTGCCACTTTTGCGAAAAATCATTTTTGCGAAATATCATTTTTACGAATTGTCATTTTTACGAATCATTATTGTTCCGAAATGTCATTTTTGCTAATCACCATTTTTACGAATTGTCATTTTTATGAAAATTGTCATTTTTACAAATCGACATTTTTACGAATTGTCACTTTTGCGAAAAGTCATTTTTTTGAATTGTCATTTTTACGAAATGTCACTGTTGCGAATTGTCATTTTTACGAAATGTCACTGTAGCGAATTGTCATTTTTGAAAAAATTGCTATAGTAAATCTATATATGCATACAAGTTTACTATAGCAATTTTCGCAAAAATGACAATTCGCAACAGTGACATTTTGTAAAAATGACAATTCGAAAAAATGACTTTTCGCAAAAGTGACAATTCGTAAAAATGTTGATTTGTAAAAATGATATTTCGCAAAAATTACTTTTCGCAAAAGTGACAATTCGTGAAAATGGCGATTCGCAAAAGTGACATTTCGTTAAAATAACAGTTCGAATAAATGCAATTCGGTAAAATGACAGTTCGGTTAAATGACATTTGGGGAATAATCATGCGCCTTGCTCGCTGATTACGGATTCGATGTTAGTGTTCAAAAATTGAAAATGGCCGAACCTCACAATACGAATATGTTGTGCTATCTGGGCATAAATTTGCTTAAGAGGTGAAAATAATACCTGAAGGGCGTATAAATATTATTGTTGAAATGTGAGCAAAAGGAAAGGCCTGTGCATCCGTATTTACAAGTATTTTCTGCATCTTCAATGCAAATTTTCAATTCATTTTCTTCCTTAGATAATAGACATTCATTTTCAAATTGCGTCCAAGATAATTGCCAGTCGGTGTAGTAAGTCCTTCGGCATAGATTTTCACAATGAGTAGTGCTAGCTTTTGCACAACAGGAAAGTTTACCTCCATCTAATGGTAACTTGTTTAGTTTAGAAGGTACTAATTTTAACAGGCAGCTCCACATAGGCGAATGAGGTTTCACAGGACCGCATTTACTTTCTAAAGCATCTAGAATTTCTGTTTCAGATTTTGTTGAACGAAGGACTCTGCGGCAAGTTTCCATACATTCTCGGTTACTAACTTGATCACAACAATCAGTTTCTGTAAAAATTAATAAAAAAATTTTGATAATAAATTCTGGTTAACTCCGAATCGTTCTGAATCGTGTTAAACTATATATCCCAATTGGCAACAATTGTAAACGTTGGATAGTTGATATAACTTTTAATCGTTTTGAATCGTGGTCAATCGATTTTTTCCAGAAGGGTACACAAAACTTGTCTTTTCATAAACTTATTATTTAGCCTCTAAACTATAAATTTTTAAATTGTTAATATAAAACAAAAAAATTTAAATTCAAATATATGAACAAAATAATTATTTTCAAGATTTATTAAAGAGATCTGCATAAAAAGTATTAAATGAAAATCTTTTTTTAAAAGTTATCGTAGGCAAAACTTACCACTTGTTAGAGAATCATCAATATACGAATTTTTTACAAAAACTAAATACATATATACATGTTAACATATATACATATTGGCACAAGATATTGTATCTAGAAACATGCATTTTTTCCTAATTTAGAATATCCATTGATATAAATAACAAAATTCTTCAAAAAAATTCAATTATTTTTAAGAATTTAAAAAAAATTCTTGTCAAAATTCAATTATTTTCATAAATAATAATATTCATCACAAAAATTCAATTCTTTTTAAAAGTTATAAAATTTTTTCAAGAAATTCAAAAAAAAAAAAAATTCAAAAAAAATATATATATAAAAATAAATATAATATATATAATATAATATATATATATATATATATATATATATATATATATATATAAAATATATATTATAAAAAAATTTTAACTAATATCTCGTCAAGAATTCAATTATGTTTATAAATAGCAAAATTTTTCGCAAAAAATTCAATTATTTTTAAAAGTTTAAATAAAATTAAAATAAAATAAAATTTTTTTCTGAGTTCTTTGGTAATTTTGAAATTATTAATTAATTTCGAAAATATTTTTCAAATTAAGCAGGTTTCTGTATTAAGGCAGCTGTGCTGTCGATACATTGAAGCCCATGAGCTTATCGAGATTTATTTAAGATATTTAATTTATTTGTGTAGATTGATTCGGGAAAATTGTTAACTTCTTCAAAATTTAATATTTAATCACCGAATGATAAATTCACTTCCTTCAATTTAAATAAAATTCTTTGCAAAATTTCAATTATTTAAAAAAATTTTTTTTATTAATTAAATGATTTTCAATATTTACTATTTTTCATAAAATTTATCAAAAAATTTAATTATTGAAAAAAATTGTTGATTCAATTCTACGAAAACATTCAATTATTTTCATAAATAATAAAATTTCATTTCGGAATTCAATTATTTTCATCGCAGCATAAAATCAATTATTTTAAGGAATTTTAATAAAATTATTTTCCAAAACTCTATTATTTTGATAAATAGCAAAATTCATCATAAGAATTCAATTCTTTTGAAAAGTAATAAAACACTTTCCAGAAATTAAATTATTTTCCAAAATTTTTAAAAATTCTTGTCAAGAATTATTTATCTTTATAAATAGGTAGCGAAATTCTTCTCAAAAATTAAAGATTTGTTTAATAAAATTTTTCGATACATTTCAATTATTTTCAATACAATTATTTTTAAGAATTTAATTAGTTTCACAAATAACAAATTTTTTAAATAGGATTTCAAGTTTTTAATTAAATTTCTCGAAAAAATTGATTTATTTTCAAAAAGTTTAAAAAAATTCTGAGAAGTTAAATTATTTAAACAAATTTGAATAAAATTCTTCATAGAAAATCAATTCTTTTTATAAATAATAATATTTTTCTCCGAAATTCAATTATTTTCACAAAATAAAAATCTTCACAGGAATTTATTTCTTTAAAAATATTTTAATAAAAATTCGTTGCAAGAATTAAATTATTTTCATAAATATAACAAACCTTATAGCAGAATTTCAATTATTTTTTCTACAATTTTAAATAAAATGATAGAAAATTGCACTTATTCTTCAAAACTTTATTAAAATTCGACAAAAGAATTGAATTATTTAAAAATTAGTTGTTAATATTTTTTATAAAAATTCAATTTTAAGAAATATTTAATTATTCAATAAATTATTTATTTTTGTAAAAATTAATTAGTTAAAATTTTATATAATAATTGAATATGATAAGCATAATAGCATGCATTTTTAGAAATAATTGCATTTTGAAGAGATTTCAAACTAAAATATTTGATAATTTGAATTTTTTCTACTTTTAACTAGCAATTCTAAAAAAATAATTTTTTTGAAAAATTTTAATTGAATTTTTTTTTGAAAGTTTTTATTTTAAGTTTATTTAAGTTTATTTTAAGTTTCTATTTTCTAATAATATATTTAACTGAAGAATTTTCAAATAATCGAAATTTCGTAAAATTGAATTGCGAACAGATGGATTTGAAAATTCTCAAAGAACTTTTTCAAAAACTATTAAAAATAATTTATTTAAAGAAGAATTTTAGTTAAAAATTGTAATTGAACTGAAATGATGAAAATAATCTTGAAGAAGTTGGTGTAACAATATTTTTATAATATAAAATAATGATTTTGTCACTAGGTCATCTTTAATTATTATAAAACAAAGAAATCGATTTCTTTTTGTTTTATAATATTCTTATGAGTTGTTCAAGATTAATTTGAATTTAAAATTTTTGATCATCTTAATTCCAATGGAAAAAAGAATAATGATTGAATATTTATTTTAAATAAAATATTATTAATGTTTTTGAATAATTGAGGGTCCCTATCAAAGAACCGGTTATAAGTTTTTAAGACTCAAAATTCTCGACCTCTAAATAAAAAAAGGATTTAAAATTTTAATTTCTTGAAAACATTTTGTATTGGTATGAAGAATACCCAAATGTTTCTCAAAAAATTGGGATTAAAAACAGTTTAATTTTTTATTTACAGGACAATGATTTCGAGCTTAAAAAACTTATAAAACCCATTCTTTGATAGGGACCCTCAATTTTACAATTAAAAAAATTCTGAAATAAATTTAATAGAATATTTTTCTCAGTATATAATCATTTTGAGAGTGAATTGGAATATTCTTTAGGGTCAGGGAAAAAGTTAAAATTTTGTCTGGAAATCAGGGAAAAACAAAGTTAAATTTTTGTGTCAACCCTGTTATTATTTAAACTAATTTTAAACAAAAAACGAATGCTTATAGATGAATTTAGAGGTTTGGAATTCAACGAAATTATTTTTGTTATTATATTACATTGCAGAACTCGACAGAGCTAATAAAATGTGAAAAACCCTGCATTATAGAATTTAACTGTGTAGAGTTTTATAATAATAGATAGTTTTCATATTTGAAAAATAGATTTATGTAGGTACGTTTAACGGTGTTCAATTAAATTGTAGGTATAGGATTTAAAAAAAATTAATTTTCTAATTATTAAATAAATGTATGTAATACTCAACGTTGTACAATTTAACTGTTCCAGGTTTAACGAATTTTTCATTCTATTATTAAATATGAGTGTATAGATGTTTTACAGTAGTGTACAATGTAACTGAACGAAAAATTTTAAAAATTAAATATATAAATGTGTGTGGGGTTCAACGGAGTAAAATTTAATTTCGTTCAATTTAAAAAGTTATTTGTGTAGAGTTTAATAATTCTTAATTTAAAAGTGTACGCTGTTTGATGTAGAATTTAAATATATAGTATTTAAATCGTTCTAATTTTACTATTTTATAATTTTTAATAATTTATTGCGTACATAATTTAATATTTCATATTTTTATAAAGTTTAATATGTTTGTTAATTTATGTATATATTCTGTTTCGTACAATTTCCCTTTTCTTCTCACAAGTCTTTTTGTGTACAATTTATAGCGCGCCAAAAATACAAAACTTCTTTTATATATTTAAATTATGTATTTATAAAGAGTGCAAAATACCTTCTTTTGTGCTTGGCAATAAACAAAACGAGAAATATAAATGCGATGTAAGAAGCACTGTTATTAATATCCACATTTTTTACTACTGTTTACTGATATTTCACTAAAGAAAAAGTCAAACATTTTTCTATTTTATCTTGGCCATCAAGATTATTAAGAATTAATTATCAAAATTAACAATTATAAAGAGATGAATTCTTTGGTGAAAGAATTTTAAAGTTTTCACAGTAACTAAGCTTTTGATGAGTAATAGAATGAGGAGATGGAGAAACGTGGAAAGAATGAAAGAGGGGAGAGAAATTGATGTCTGAGAAAAGCATGAAGAAAAGAAAATATAAGAAGTACGAGAGACAGTAGTAGGATATTTATCTTGGAAGAGGCAAGGGGAAAAATGTGAAACAACCCACAGAATTTAACGTCATGAATTAGTATTGCTTACAATATATTTACTTATTTACTGACCGCAAATGGTACAAATCAAAATTTTAATGTACTTTTCTTTATTCATAATATGTTGTATGTACATTTATGTATAACTTCGTTATATAGAACAATTAACTAACAATTAAAGCGCGACTTATTTTTGTTTATATTGTTAATATAATTGCATTCTCAATTTTCAATTTTGTCAAATCTCTATTTTGTTTGATATTGTTAGTTTCTAAAAAATCAGCACCTAATTTGAAACGAGTTAAATTTACTTTTGCTTGTTTGAAAGAAAATTTTATTGTTTCATTAAAATTAGAAACTTTTCAAAACGATTTACATTATACTTCTCCATACGTATAGATATATATCACATATGTGCTTTAGATCACAAAGTGGGATAAATGTGTGCGATTGTATATGTGTAACGTTAAGTTGACAAATACATGACTAGAAAACAGTTTCATGAATTTTAAAGAAATTAGGTAGGCTTACAGCTTTTACAGAGAACAGTTCTTTTTTTCACTTCTTTAAAAGAATTAGAAATGTCAGGAAAGCAACAAAAATCAAATTTTTACAAAATTTGAACATAAAAATAAATTGTTGTTAAAATTTACACGAGAAATTAACATGAAATATAAAACTTATTTTGAATTTTGAATATGCTTAAAATAAAGTATAACAATATTTGCTTTGTTAACAAATAAATTTCACTCTTTTCGAATCATAATTTACTTGAAGAAAGATAAGTTTAATTAAAAATCGAGTAATTCTTATAATTTCGAACTAAGCTTAAAGCTTGGTTAGAAGACACTTAGACACTAAGGAAAGTGAAAGTTTCAAGGAAACTTCAAACGAAAACTTGCGAAACTTGCAGTGCAAGACAAGTAGAAAATATTCTTTCAGAACAAAAGATTTTTATTTTTTAAATTGTAGAATCACAGGTTAAAAACATAAATAGCCACATTAACAATTCAATATTTTGTATCTATAAAAAAATTAAATTAAAAATAAAGAAATGTAAATAACAATATTTTTTTATTACACAATAAGAATGTTTTCTATTATTTATTCATATAATTTATATGGGACGGTAAAGACCCTACATAATGGCCTCATATGTGCACCCATTTGAACTGTACATTGATGAACCTGTACACGTTTAGATTGTATACAGTTGAACCATATATACGATGTTTTCTAAATTTATTATTGAACTATATGGGCAATTCCACGTCAGATTTCAGTTCAAATTTTAAATTTGGCCAAAACAATTTTTTTTTCATTCTTTAGTGAAAAAAAATGGATACATATTTTTTTATTTTTTTTTTTTTTTTGTAGCCAAATTTCCGAGTTACGAATTTTTGAAAATTTACCTTTTGAAAAGTAGACATTTTTTAAATGGCCTACAACTTGAAAATTATTGGATTTACAAAAATTTCGTTAGGACAAAAAAAGTTCAGTTTTTGTCCAACTTTTAAATGCTGTTAAAAAAATTTTTTTTTAAATTTTTCTTAAAAAAATAAAAAATTTTTATAAACAAATTAATTTTTTTTAAATTTGGACATTTAAAAAAAATTTTTTTTAAAGAAAAACATAGCTGACACAATGATAAGAATAGTTTGCAAAATGTTTCAGAGTGGTCTTCTTGAATTTGATGGTTAAAATAAATTTTTTATTTTGGCGTGCACGTTTTACTAACTTAAGGGGAGGAACTTAAGGGGTGAAATTTCAAGTCATTTAAACTTTTGTTGTTTATAGGTGATTAATATTAATTTTTCAAACAAGTTTTCGTATTTTAAATTATAATATGCTTCGAAAAATTAAAAAAATTTAATTATGTAGTTAAAATTTTTTTAAATAAATATCAAAATTTTCAAAAAATAAAAATTTGAACTTCTCTTGTAATTTTTATTAATTGTCATTGTCGATTTTGATATATTATACTTATTTTATAATTCTGAACAATCAATCATATAGATTTTCAAAAATTTTGTATTTTTCAAAAATTTTAATTTTTTTGAAAAATCAAATTTTTTAAAAAATAAATAAAAATTGTAAATCAGTTAAAAATTACTTTTATTAATTTTCTATGTGTGTGTAATATGATTTCAGGTAACTAAAAAAATGTAAAATTGATACTCCTAAAAATGGTCATTTTTGAATGGTTCAAATTTTACTAGTAGTTTCTAAAAAATTCAACTAATTCCACATTCTTTATAATTTTTCGTTGACAAATTATTTGTATGTTTTTCTTACGATAATAAATAATCAATCGTATAGATTTTGAAAAATTTTAATTTTTTCAAAAAATTTCAAAAACGTGCACAGTGCAGCGCGCGTAAAAATTGCACGCCAAAATTAAAAATTTATTTTAACCATTAAATTCAAGAAGACCACTCTGAAACATTTTGCAAACTATTCTTATCATTGCCAGCTGTTTTCCTTAAAAAAAATTTTTTTTTAAATGTCCAAATTTAAAAAAAATTAATTTGTTTATAAAATTTTTTTATTTTTTTAAGAAAAATTAAAAAAACAGCATTTAAAAGTTGAACAAAAACTGAACTTTATTTATCTTAACGAAATTTTTGTAAATCTAATAATTTTCAAGTTGTAGGCCATTTAAAAAATGTTTACTTTCCAAAAGTCAAATTTTCAAAAATTCGTAACTCGGAAATTTGGCTACAAAAAAATAAAAAAATACGTATCCATTTTTTTTCACTAAAAAATGAAAAAAAATTGTTTTGGACAAATTTAAAATGTGAACTGAAATCTGACCTGGAATTGCCCATATACATTTCAACTCTACACAAATTATTTTTAATATGCTTCCCACACAGCACCGAAACTTTCCAAAAAATCTATTAAAGATTAACTTGCAAACTTTAAGTTCAATATTTTCACTTCAATAAATGTTTATCATAAAAATTTTCTGAAAATTTAGCTTGAAACTTTCCTGAACATTTAAATTACATTTTCGACTACTCTGTTTATAAACAAAAATTTAGCGTGAAATTTTATTTAAATTTTCATAAAAGTTTCACGCTAAACATTTATTTAAGTGGGACATTTAAATCTTTACACAATTTTCACTAAACTTTGCAAGTAATCATCTCTTACTTCAAAAATATAGAAATTATAAAAATATTCTTTAGAAAGTGTAAAAAAATATTAAACCGGGAAGTTGGTTATGCAGCGCGACACCCACATAAAGATGTTGAATATTTTATTCAAACAATCGTTGTAAATAACTGGAATTCATTTTTTTAAGTAGAATTGTATAAACACTAGTTTAAAAAAACTAACATTATTGCGTTAAATTAATTTTATTGTAAAATATTTCAATTTTTATTCTGTGAAATACTGTGAAAATATTATAGCCCGATCCAACAACTTGCAATTTTGATATTGGTACACTTGAGAAAATTTGCCATATTTATATAAATAATCATATTCTATTAGGTGGATTCCACGTCAGGTTAATACACTAGAGCTGTGCAAAATTCGAACCGAACCGAGTTTAGTTCAGTTTTGGGGCGCCGAAATGTCGAATGTCGAATAGTCGACATTACTTTTATAGTGATAAACAACTCCACCAAATATTTAAAAAAATTTTTTAAATTACCAAAAATAAGGCATTTTCAAAATTTTGGTCTTTTTTTAAAATCCTATAACTTTGGTTCTAATTAATCGATTTTGGATTTTGAAAAAAGGATTTCTTTGGTTTTAAGTATATTTGAAGTTAAAATTAATATAAAAAAAATTCAAAAAAAATTTTTTTTTTGAAGTTTTAAAAAATTAAAAATCCGTTTTTGAAAAAATATCATATTCGATTTTGTTTAAAATTTTACTAAATGTTAGGGTAAATGTGCTTTACACGTCCTGTAAGTTTAATCTTGGGATCTCAAAGGGATTCGAAGTAAAAAAAATAAAACGTAACCACGTGTACGGCGATAATGCTATAAATATTTTTGAAGAAAATAAATATAAATCATCATTTTCTATATAAAATAATGGTAAATTATTATTTTCTTCAAAAAGTTCCATGGTCCCACTCTGATTTTTACATGGCTCATAGAAAAAAGGTAAGCTTTCGATTAGGATAGGTTAGAAAAAATAAAAAACACCGATTTTGAGATATATTGAAATTAAGAATTTGACCTTGAATTTAAAGGTAAAATTTAACCCCTTTAAAAATCACTATTCACACTTTAAATTTGATTAATTTTACTTATCAATATTATATTAAATCGAAAAAAAGATATTTTCAAAAAAATTTTTAAAAAAGACCAAAATTTTGAAAATGCCTTATTTTTGGTAATTTTCAAAATTTTTTAAAAATATTTGGTGGAGTTGTTTATCAGTATAAAATTAATAATTTTAGAAAAGTATAGCCAAATCCTAAGTTATGAAAATTAGTGTGTTGAACTGACGTTATAAATTTTGTTTCTTAAAAGTAATGAGTGATTTTCGAAAAAAGTTAAAAATTATTTTTTTTCAAAGATGGCTAAACCAATTTTAATGGACAAATTTTTTTCTTTTAAACACAGTTACAGTGAATTTACAGAAAATTATTTAAATTTTTTTGTTGAAAAATCGATGAAAAAACTAACTTTGAAATTTAAAAAGTTTATTTAACCGTTTTTATTTGAATGTGCGAGCTTCAAAATTTCAGAAAAGCAAGCTTATGTCTTCTTATTTAACATATATTTTTGACAGCCTAATTGAGTCGGTGCGCGATAGTTAAAAAAAAATGAAAACTGTTTGTTGACCCCTAAAATATGTGTACATCCATTGGAACGAGGGGACAACTTATTAACAGCTTACCAATGAATTTAAGGTTTATAAATTTAATGTGACAAGTGCACAAGAAGTTTGTTTTACTAAACAATTAAGAGTTTAATATTAAAATATTTATTTAATAATATTGTTGTCTTGTTTTTTTAATCTGCCGACGAAGACAAAGTAGACAGTTAAATTATGTTATATTGTTTTCCACATCATGACCCTAAACAAATGTTTACTCAATTTTAGACAAATGGATATTTAAAAAAAATGAACTGAACCTAACATCTGCATACTCACAACAGATGAAATATCTTGCTGCTCATCAATCTAGATAGTATGAATTCGCATATTCATTGTTTTCCGAGCAGCGAGATAGAGTTTTAGCGCTGTTTTTGGATTTGCAGTATAGTTTCACTAAGTGTAGTTACATCTAATTCACTTTTTAGAAAATTAAAGTCTTAATCTTATTAACGGTATCACTTGTTGCGATATTGTGAGTTAAAATTTAAATACATAAAAATTGATGATTCTAAAATTGTCTTCGTTTATTTTTAGTATTTGTAGTTAATCTGTGAAATGTGTTTCAATTTTAACTAACTTTTTATTCATTACGATGTTTAGGGTTGTAAAACGCTGAATTATTCAAATTAATTTTTACTTCGTTCTTGGTTTACGAGGCCAGTTAAACAATTAACAATTAACAAAAATTTTATAATCGGCCTCGAGAGATGTCTTCAAAGTTCATTGCTGACTGTTATAAAAAAAAACTTGAAAATCCATTAAGATTTGTGACTTGCAGATTATTTTATAGAGGTTTTTTTACATGGAAAAATAAAGGTATCTGTCGTTGCCGTCTTTAATAGATTTTAGATTAATAAAAATATTAGTGAATTATTTGAAAAATAAAGATAATAATAATTAATTAAAAAATTGTAAAAAAAATAAAGAAGTGTATAATATATTATATCAAAACATATCAAGAAAACAAAAGCATGCACAAAAGTCTAACTTCAAGTGTGGAAAGAACGGACAAAATACGACGATTATTATAGTTAATTACAACGTATCCCCTGTTGCTGATCATGGGGGTCTTCTCGTCATCGTTTGAATCAAGATGTGGTGTCCAAGTTGAAAAATAAAAAATCTTCACGCTGCGTTGTTACCTATAATTTCTTGAGGCATCTTCGGAGATTCACTATCAATGATTCAATTTTAAATATTGATTTTTGTTAAAGATATTGAGATTTCCGTACTGAAGGAGTGGGATGGTTTAAAGAAATTCGTTTTCGTTCTCTTGTTAATAATGAACGTAATAACTGATTTTATGAAATCGGTATTTCATTTAATATATTAGGGAAGTAAGGTAAGTAATGTAAGGAAAAAAGTTTGTATGAATTTAATAATAAAATTACATTTAATTTTAGCCGCACAGGCACACTTGACAATAAGTCAATTTATTTTACTAAAAGTTTTAAGAGGCATACACTGATTTAAAGCCGCTTAAAAAATTAAAATGAACATACACACGAAGCAGATTAATTTTCGGTATTTACAGGTTCACGTGCATGATGAATTCTCACATGCTTATTGTGATTGGATTTAGTGCTACTTGATTTACCACAAATATGACAGGAATATGGTCTTGCACCAGAATGCACACGTAAATGTTCTTTGAGGTAATACGATCTATGAAAAGTTTTATTACAAACATCACATGTATAAGCTTTATTTTCTTCGTGTTCTTTAACATGCCTAAGGCAATTGTATTTTCTAATAAACTGAGCCCCACAGTAATTGCACGTATATGGACGAACATTCCTGTGAGAATTCATGTGTGCTGTGTAATCACTGTGTCGATAAAAAGCAGCATTGCATTGATTGCACTTGAATGGTTTAGTACTTCGTGCCGCATGCGTCCACTTGTGCAGCTGCAAATTCCACTTCGTACTAAATGCTTTAGAACAAACTTGACACTCGTAAGGTCGCTCTCCATTGTGCACTCTCATATGTACAGCTAATGATGATCGTAAGTAAATGCATTTACATATCGGACATTCTACATTTTCACTTTCTCTTTGAGCATCAGGAACGAACCTTCGGTTGTGAGCGCGACGCATATGGCGAGTTAGACTGGCCATATGAATGAATCTCTCGTTACAGTATGTACATGCTTTTGGTTTTTCATCGTGAGTCTCCTTGTGCCATGCCAGTTTCTTCTTCGTGTGAAATATCTCCCCGCAATGGCAAATGTAGTCCTTCAACTTTTTCTTCACGTGCAAATGATGTCTGTTCTTGTGTTGTGTTAAATTTGAATAGCGTCGAAATGTTTCGTTACATAGATTGCATTTGACAGGAGCGTTGCCAGTATGGCCGTTGGTGTGTTCTTCCAACTTTTGTTTCGTGAGAAAAGCCTTGTCACACACTGTACAAGGAAATGGTTTTATTCCAAGATGTCGCTTCACATGCAACTTGAAGTTTTGTTTCCTATAAAAATATTTACCACACTGGCCGCATTCTAGGGGATGAATCTTTAAATGAGCATTGAACAAAATAACCGAAGGAAATTCTTGATTACAAATTTGACACTTGGCATTTTCCCGAACGCGCTTCACGGCTTCTTTAATATGCATTCTTCTTTGATGAATTTGCAATGACTTTTCACCGGAGAAACTTTGGTTACAAATATTGCATGAAATTTCAATTGTGTTTGAAACTCTCAAATTATCTACTTTTATGTCAGTTTCAACTCGTCCCTCGTCCAATTGTTGCGGTGGTTGGAGTTGATGTAACAAAGGTTGATGATATGTTTGTGGTACATGTAATCCAGCTACGAAAATGTCGTCAAACATATTCATGCGTCCATCCAGCAATTTAATGTCCTTCATTTCGGCTTGTTGAATGGGTTCCCTACTGTTACTGGCACCGGCATTTTTGTGGACTGTTGTAATATGAACCCTGCGTTCCTTGGGGCATTCAAAAACCTCTGTGCAATGTGTACACTTGAAAATTCGCCGTGTGGGCGTTTTCCGATCACGATCTAAAAACAAGCTCGATGTAAAATGCGTAGCTAGTGATCTAGAATCCAGAAGAGATCCTCCAATTTCATTGTCTGAACCTTCTGATTCTTCCCAAGTTTCCCGCGCCATGAGATCATATGATGTTGACATACGTGAAGCTTCTTGACCAATATAAATCTGTTTAACAAAAAGAATTAAAATTCCATTAAATACAATTCAATTTATTCCAGCATTCATTAACTTAGATTTCTCATCTCGTCAAATATAATTATTTCTGCTTCAGAAGAACAAGAAATTCATACATTTTAATCTTTTCAATGAAAATTATATTAAAATGTTCAATAGGGAGTTTTCATCAAAAATTTTTTTAATTTAAATCGATAAAAAAATTGAAAACTTTGAAATATTTACTATTTCTTAAAAAAAACATAAAATTTTTTTGATGCAAACTCCCTATTCAAGTAAAGGACAATGTAGGAAATTTATGATAAGTATTAAGGCTAATCAATTCTATCTGAAAAATTAAGAAAGTTTTGTATGGGTAATATTTTTCTCCAAGTCGTATTTTGCTTATAAAATTGTTATAAACAAATTACAATGGATAAAGGATGTTTCATCCCAAGCTTGAACAAATGGATTATAAGTAAAATTAACTATATTGGATTCATAGACAAATTGAAAAAAATATACCTGTTTTTTTGTTTTTAATTTCCAATTCTTTAACAATAATTGTTTAACCCCTTCGCTATGAAGAGAAAAATCTATAAAGTGGGTCCAAAATGTTAAGAAATTTTTTGGCGACCAAAATTTGTGAGATTGGGTACACTTGGGTTTTCGGGGTCACTGATGGCGAATCTAAAGTCAGATTTTCGAAATTCAAAATGGCGGATCCAAAATGGCGGACGCATTTTTTTTTAATTCATCGGATTCGCTTGAAACTTGCTACTTGGGGGTTTTCGAGGTCACTCATTACGAATATGAAATCTATTTTTGAAAATTCAAAATGGCGGATCCAATATGGCGGACATATTTTTAATTTGTCGGATTCGATAGAAAATCGTTACTTGGGGGTTATCGAAATCACTTATTACGAATATGAAGTTAGATTTTCGATATTTAAAATAGTGGATCCAATAAAGCAGACAATTTTTCAAAAATTCTTAGAAATTAATTGAATTCAACTGAAACTTGTTTCTTGGGGGTTTTTCGGGGTCGCTTATTACGAATTTAAAGTTATAAAAATTGCAAATATCAGATTAAATATAGTGTAAAAATAATGAAAATATTATGAATGAAAAAAATATTGGATCCGCCATATTGAATTTTGAAAATCTGACTTCAGATTTGTCATTAGCGACCTTGAAAACCCCCAAGTAACAAGTTTTAAGCGAATCCGATGAATTCAAAAAAATGCGTCCGCCATTTTGCATTCGCCATTTTGAATTTCGAAAATCTAACTTTATATTCGTAATCAGCGACCTCGAAAATATTTTGATATAATTGTGTGAGATATTGTTTTTATATGATAATTTATGCTGCCTGAGATTTAATGCAATAAAAGTATCATTCAAAATAGTATACTTTTGAGCAGCCATATTGGATTTTGGTTTTTGAATTTTCAAAATTTGACTTCAGATTCGGATTCAGCGTTGGAAATACCATAAATAACGTATGTGTGATGTAAATTCACTTGTTTTTTCTGCTATTTATCAATTTTTTTGTATGTACGTCTATAGACGTACCTCACACTCAAGGGGTACAAATTAATAAAAATTTAGAAAATCTTTAATAATTTATTATATAATTTGTTTATAACAATTTTATAAATAAATTACGACTTGGAGAAAAAAATGACCCATTCAAAACTTTCTTAATTTTCCACACAGAATTAATTGGCGTTAAGTTTTTAAGAATTGCTAAATTTTTATTAATTTGTTTAAACAATTATTGTTCAACAATTGAAAATTAAAAACAAAAAATAGGTATATCTTCTTTTTCAATTGACTATGGATCAAATTGTTAGTTTTAGGTACTTAAAATCAATGTGTTTATACTTGGGATGAAACACACTTTATTCAGCGTATTTTGTTTATAACAATTCTATAAACAAAATACGTCTTGGAAAAAAATATGACCCATACAAAACTTTCTTAATTTTTCACATAGAATTGATTGGCGTTAAGTTTTCAAAAAATTTTAAAATTTTTATTAATCTGTTTAAACAATTATTGTTTAACAATTATTGGAAATTAAAAACACAAAAATAGGTATATCTTTTTTTTCAATTTGCCTATGAATCCAATTGTTACTTTTATAATACAATGGTTGGTTTCTTCATGGGACTTAATGGGTTAACTTCGTCGAAAGAGAAATTAACTTCCTCAGTGACGTTACTGGGCTTTCCCTCCTACTAGTAGAGAAAGCCATACTTTTCTCCGGCTACAGAGGTAAGAAATGATATACTTTCAGTACGTGTTAGAACAAATTTTTTTGCTTAAATTTTTGCAAATTGAAAATTAAACATCGGTCTCGACCTTCTCTTACAAATTGAATAAAGGTTTGTCTCTAGAATTAAAAAATGTAATTTTTTTGTTGGAATATTCATTTCTGTCGCTTATGAAGAAATAAACCGGTTATTATTTGATGCAAAATTGATTAATAATAAAAATATTTATAAAAAACTTGAACTAACCTGCCAAGTAGACTGATCAGTACATTCATTGCTTTCTTGCTCCGACAATTCCCCTCTTGGTGGCATACTTTCATCTGCTCGCATATTGATACTTTTAATTTCTTCATCTATGCAAGTTCCTCCTTCGCTGCTGGACATTGATTGTTGACTCGTACCGCTGATTGCCTTATCGGAGGGTTCACTTATAAAAGTACTTGGTACCAATATTTGCAAACCATCAAATTCAAAAACATTCATTGGACCACTGTGAGCATCTTCATTTATATTAAAAAGTTCCGGTGCTGGCTTTTGAAAGACCATTTTGTTGGATTCAGCGGGTTTTGAATTTGAATTTCCATTAGATTCATCGAAATCTAAATTTTTTGATACTATGTGACGAGATGTATTCTCCGCTATATTATCAGTCAATTGATTATGAGAATTATGAACTGTGGCACTTTCTTTTGATGTCATTCGTTTCTCATCCTTTATTTTCAACTTCTCTGATTCGGATTCTTTATTGCTTATGTTCTCTTGAATAATCGTACTGGGCAAATTTTCCTCGGGAGATGATTCGATTTGTGGGAAATTAATTTTCTCGTATATCACTTCATCCACATTGATGGTTTGATGGAGTAGATGATTCGACAAAAGGGGTCCAGATTTATTGAGATCTGTTCGCACTCGCAGGACAGAATTGCTGCTTCCAATTGATGATGGTGTGTATGATCTCATAGGTTCATCTTCAATTTCGTGATATTCTTTGAATAGCACAGTGGAAGCAACTTCCTCCATATCGGCATCGGGATCCTCTTCATTTTTTCTATTGACAAAATTTTCTAAAGCCGTTGCTTCGAATCCCAAAGGATACGCAGAGATGTTTTCATTTGATCGGAAGTCATCTCTTAATGAAAGGCGCGAATGAGTTCTATGAGATTTCTTGAAGAAAATTGGCGATGAAGGCGCTGACAAACTGTGCTTATAGTGATAGGTTTTACTCTCGAGTAAATTAATTGATAAATTACTGTCAGTTGTGGAAGATTTGTTTAAATCAGAAGTATCGGTGCTATCACTGTCGGCTGTATTTTCACTTCTTTCTAAAATATCCGTGGAAATTAGAACTTTTTGCACATCGGTATTGCGTGCAGTACTGGCATCATAGTCTGATTCTATGATTGTTATCAAAAGATGTTCTAATTGTTCCACCTCAGGTGATTTCCGACTTTGGTCATTTTCATCTTCACAAGATTCCTTAAAACTATTCCACGCTGTCTGCTTCTCCAGTTCTTGTTCTTCTGTTTTCTCACTTTCGGTCTCCTTTTCAGTCTCCTCTTTATCCATCGGATCAGCAGGTAATTCAACATCAGCATCATCAGATGTTTTATCGACAACCATATCACTATCTTCGATTATTAATTCAGATGTCACTGCTTCTTTTTGTTCTAAATTCGGAAATATTCTATTCTCATTATTTTCTGCTTCAAGATTTGCAGTTTCCGGGTAATTTTGTTGTTCTGTTGGTAATTCCTCACTGCGATCATCTTCATTAGAAGCTTGTGTTTGTTGTTCCCGATACTCAACTCTGACTTGATCGTTAGTTACTCTATCACATTTGGCCGGCCGTTCTTTATTAACAGGTGAACGGGATGATAAATCAATGTCTGTATTAGGCAGCAAGGCTTCAGTATCCTCTAAAATTTCCGATATAACAGGTCTAGGTTCAGGACAATTGTACGATTTTTCAGGTGAAGTCAATTTGATGACAGAATCAACTCCTGCTAAAGCATTCGGAGACTTGTATCTGATGGTGGAATTTGTTGTGCTGTCAGTTGCAGGGGGCGTTGTGTGAGCAAGAGGTGAAATCATTTGCATGGTTGAGATTGGTTGCTGATGATACATGCCATATGGAGAATAGAGCATTTGCATCATATGATTATTCTGTGGTGCCATCGCGTACTGAGGTATCATGACAGTTCCATTATTGACGAACTGTTGATAACTGAATGAAGCGAATTGTGGTGGCGAGATAACTGCATTTAGAGTTGATGGGCATTCAAAAACTGGACCTACTGGATAAGGAGACTGAGGCGAAACATGAGAGGCGGAATTCACTGGTGACGGAGAAGTAATTTGACTTGGTATTGGTGATATCTGACTCGGTAATGGTGATATCTGACTTGGTAATGGTGATATCTGACTTTGGGGCTCCTGTATCTGATTTGGGACGGATGCACCACTGGCTTTTATAAGAGCCTCAATTACTTGTTCTTTCGGATGTGTATCCAAATGTTTTTGTAAACTGATTCCTTCTCGTAGATAAAGAGTACAAACTGGACATGCTACAGGCCCCATGCTGCTCCCGTAATCCATTGTAATTCTATTTATTGCAACTGTATTTTCTTCGAGTTTAGACAGTTATTCCATGCTTAAGTATCTGCCTAAAAGAAACAAAAAACAATTTATTACAACTTGTAAGTAAAAATAAGAAATCAAATAAGCACTTTATTTTTAGAAAATAAATATAATTATTAATATTTTTGTATTGTTTGATTGTCATTTCAAGTAGAAGAGGGTAGAGCAAGAGCAGTTAGGTAATACATTTTTGACTCTACTTCTTTTATTTTCTCTGTATTTTTTTGTAATATGCGCAAAACATTTTGAATAATAAAATGTGATTTATTCAAATTAATTATATCTAGCTAGATCCATTTTGGAATATGCCTCTGTAGTCTGGGTACCACTCTATACTTTTAATATAATTAAAATAGAGCGTGTTCAAAACAAGTTTTTAAGATTTGCTGCTCGGCAACTAAATTTATCATTTGACTGGAACGCCCATGATTTTGGTAACTTACGAACCACTCTACATATCCCATTGCTTACATCTAGGTTCTTATACATTGATATGCTTTCTTCTATAAATTACTGAATGGCTTTATCTATTGTTCTTCTTTGTCAACTCTCATTAGTTTGCGTGTTCCACCTAGATCTACTAGAAATAATCATTCGTTTCTTGTAACTTTTTATAGAACTAACTTTGGCAATTTTTCAATACTTAACAGACTTCATAGAGAGGCAAAACATGTATCTTGCAATATTAATTTTTTTTAAAACAACCTTTTGATATTTACCTCACAATTACGACAAAATCAACTGTATTCAAATTTATAACGCACGCCTAACTCTTATAATGCCTTTGTGTAATTTAGTTGCGGATTGTAATTTAGATTTTAATTATAGTGCTTGACCCGTAGTAAATAAATAAATAAATAAAGTGAAATAAGAATGTTTATAAAGAGAAAATTCTACGGTTGTAAAAACACTTGTATAGCCAAGATTGTAGCCTAGATCCGCCAGGGGTTCTGGTGGCATGTGGACTGACTAGAAAATTCCATTAGTTAGAAAAGAATAGACGTATCTTCATCCTTTTCTTACTAATAGAATTTTCTAGTTAGTCCACATGCCACCAAGACCCTTGCGGATCTAGGTAAATTGTCTTAGTCTGTACTTAAACCATAGGTGTTTTTCAAACTGCCAAAAAGAAATAAGTTGATTCGAATATCTAGGAAACATTCAACGCATGGGACTTGTTAAGATAATGAGAGTCCGTGTAATTGAAGAAGGAAAATAGTCTAATCTTCTCTATTTTAATTGTTCATTGATGCAAATTTATGATCTTGGATCAATAATCCGCATCAACGTCAATTCCGTAATATGAGGTGTTAAGGGATTCAACTTCTTTTTTGAGTTTAAAATAATTTTTTAAAACAAATTTGTCATTTGATTTCAGTAAAGAACACGTTTTCTTGGGTAGAATTTTAAAATTAAAAAACATTGTGTTCCCAAGGTTGGTTAACATTTTTTAATATTATTTGCTTTAGTTTTCGAGATATCTTGATTTTCATTGTCTAACCTACTATTTTGAAAACTAGTGGGGTGTTAAAAGGGATTTATTTGTTTATGCGGTTTTTAGTAAAAATACTTGTTAAAAGTGATCAAACTTATCAATACAGATTCTTAAAGTGAGGACCGCCATTAGAATTAAAACGCTTTTCATTAATCGATTTATGTCCTGTAACATATATAAATGTTGCCTCAAACTTATTTTCGATCCCTTCACACCCCATATTATGGTTATTGTTTCTTTTCAATTAGAGTGGAAGAATTTAATAGAATAATGTTGGATGTATTAAAAGATCTTCGGGGGTTGATTAATAAATTAAATTTTTCTGTAAATCATTACTGTTTTCTGCCTCATATCTCTTTACCCCGTAAATTATATTTTATTTATTTCGAAATTGGATGGTCTCAAAGATACTTCACCTTTTAAATATATATTTTCTATATGAAAAATAAAATAAAATATTACAGTTCTTATATCGTAGAGCATAATTCATCATTTAGATCTTGTGACCGTCTCCCGAAAATCTTAAAATCAGCTTTCCAAGATTCAGAAATATGAAAATCGATCACACTAGGGAAATCAAAAGCTAGTGGAATAATTAAGAACGTCGTTAGCAAATCTTGTATGTATTTCGGATTTGAGTGGTATTCTAAAAATGTCAAATTCAGTGTGATAATTGACGAGTCAAAAAAAGTTGGAAACGTAAAAAATTTGTCTGTTTTTGTTCGCTTCTTCGATGAAGAATTAAAATCTATTCAGAGCCAATTTTAGAAACCGGTAAATGTGTTCAATGGTAATGATCCTGACGCAGCAGAGGAAGGTGCTACTTTTAGAATTTTTTTCGAATGTCTAATTCAAAATTTTGAAGAAGATAATGTGCTAGTTGATCAAATTATCGGATTTTGTAGTGGTGACTGTAACACTATGTTTGGCATAGATAATGGTGTTGCTAAAAGAATCCAATATTTATTGCCTGGATTCGATTGTCAAAATGTGTATGCCATTCTTTAGATTTAAGTGCAAGTAAGGCTTGCGAATGTTTACCTACACAGAAAAAAAGAAATTAGCTGCCGCAGTAAACAGATGTTTGCTGTGAAATCTCTGAAAATTAGCTACCACAGCTAAGAAGTTTGCAGTGTCAGCGAACATGTTAGCTGTGACAGCAAACATTAGTAAAAATTTATGCGAGTTTGCTGTCATAGCGAACTTGTTTGATCTCACAGCGAACTTTTTCGCTGTCCCTATTTCAACGAACAAGGTTTGCTGTGGCAGCAAAATGTTCGCTGCCACAGCAAACCCTTTCTATGCGTGTAGACGTTGTGCAGATTTGGTACGAATTATTTATTCGTTTTTTAAATATAGTTGTGAGACAAGCTCAATTCGTGCATTCAAAATGGTGGATCCAATATTGCCGACTCAAATTGTCAAAATGTTTCCGTTTTAAACAAAACTCACATGTTTTATGTTTGTTAAATAAAATATTTGTAACTTTCAAACAGTGAAAAATTTTCTGAATTTTTTTAATGATTTTATTACATTGGAATGTCAAGAAATTATGAGCCGGCAGCAAACTGTTTTGACACTTTCAGTCAGCCATATTGGTTCCGCCATTTTAAATTTCGAGTTTCTGAGGTCATTTTGTTATCAGTGACCCCAAAAACATGAAACATGTGAGTTTCGTTTAAGGGAAAATTGATGACTTCGTTTGTAGATTTAAAATGACATTCCTATCTGTAAACAGAGGGATCTTATAGAGAATTGTCAGTTTAGCGAATTGACATTTTTACAAAATGTTACTTTGACGCATTGTTACTTTTTCAAACTGTCGCTTATGCGAAATATCATTTTTCCGAATTGTCACTTTCAAGAATTGCTACTTATGCGAATTGTAGTAGAAATTTTAGCAAAAATGACAATTCGCAAAAGTGACTTTTGACAAATGCAGTTCGGTCAAATGTTATTTGGGGAATATTCATTAGGGGGGTTCCTATTTTGTCGAAGTTTATACATTTAATTTTATACATGTAATTTTTAATAAAAATCACTTAATATTGTTTCAAGCTCATAAAAATTGACTAAAAATTCTCAAACTTGGTATTTTGGTAGTATATGATAATATGTGAAAAATAACAAAATTTTCTGAAATATTTTCACCACTTTCAAGCTTTATAATGGGTGATTCTCCCGAAAGATTCATTTTTGTTAGATGGAAATAAAAAAAGAAAAATTTCATTTCTTGAACTCTAAAACATTGAATCATATTTTGATTTAAAAGATTTAACACTTCTGTACTTAGATCATGCAGCTTTATAACTATTAATAAAGATTTTTAACATTAAATTTTTTTTTTAAATTAAAATTAAAATAAAAAAATGAAATTAAAATTTTTTTTTAAACGCGAGGTTAAACTTTGTTGCAGGTGTTTTTTTCAAAGAAAAAGACAACTTCGTAACTTTCAAATTCCAAAACTAATAATAAAATCAAACAAGTTTTTTCAATTTGTAAAAATAAAGTTTTTCAAAACTAGTAAAAATGGAGAATATATTAGAAAAATAATTTTAATTGACAAGATTTCTAGGTTTTTTTTCACTAACTACTAACAGAATAGAAACAATTGATAGTTTATTTAATAATTTTAACCTGAAAGAATCCACTATATGAAAAAACCAGAGGAATGACGATTTCAATGTTTTTCTATTTTTATTTAACAGCAATAGATTTTCTGTAAACTTGAAATGTCTTATCATGTTCGTAGATAATAACTTTATTGTAAATTTTTTTTAATAATTTATATCTATTTATGTTTTATTTTTAATTCGGTCCAGAGGAATGACGACTTAGGTTGTGAAACTCTGAGTGCATCTCAATTTATATATTTTTTTACTTTAAATAATTTTATTTTTCAAAAAAACACATCAAAAATTAATAATAGAGGCGTTAATTGAGTTAACTAGCAGGATACTTAATAAATATCTCCTCCTATATTAAAAATATTTAATATTATTCAACAGGGCCAGAGAAATGACGCGCAATTAGAGGAGAAAATTAAATTTCTTTCTGTGAAAAATATACAAGTCCGATTTCTTTTATATTTCGCAGAAATGTTAAACAACCTCATAGCTTTCAGAGTACATTGACTTATTACTGGTTTTTAAGTTCTAAGTAGGTGTTTTATGTAATGAAGGAATAAAAAGCAGTCACGGGACATGTTAATTAACCTAACTTTTTTTAGTTAAAATTAAAAAAATACATTAAGTAATTAAAATATACATTTGTTTTTCGTAGGATGTGTCTTAAAATGTTTTACTTCATAGAACATTTTAAATTTATGCGTAAATGTCCGAAAATGACCATAGGTGCGGAAGACAACTCCGTTGTGCACTGTTTTTGAAACAAAATTATAAAGAGAATAGAATTACATTACCTATTAAGCTATTCAGTCCCATATGTCCGTTTTTCTTATTTAAATTAACGTTCATCGTTATATAAGTTGATTACTGATGGAAAATATGTGTAGGGTTATTGTTACGTATTTAATCCTCCTTTTCAGAATCTGCAAAAAAGTTCAACACTTAAATTGAAGAAAAGTTACAATTATTTAAACAAAAAAATGCAAATTTTTACGTAAATGGGAGCACTTTAAAGTTAGATTTTATTTTTTGGGCTAATAAAATCTAAGTTTAAAGTGCACCCATTTACGCAAAAAATAAATTTTTTCAAATCGGCTACGTCACTCTGTACAAAATTTATCACTTTTTATAGAAAAAATGTTTTTTTTACTTGATTCAGATAAAAATTGAAATGCCAATCATGCCCACCATCAAGGAATGCACTGCTGCATACCTCCGCTATTTTTAATTTTTTAAAAAGAGTATTTCGTATTTACATAGCTTACAATATGTATTCAAAAATGTCTTATCTTAAATATTTTCGTCAAAAAAAAATTCTAAAAATTTAAAAAAATGTATTAAAAATGTCTTATCTTAAATATTTTCGTAAACAAAAATTCTTTAAAAAAACCGTCCAATTTACATACGTTTAGGGTGGCGTAACCCCTTAACCCCCTTAACCCCTTTTAACCCCTTATTGATTTCGCTTTATTTTATTTTGTTTTAAAAGTTTATAAAAACAGTTGTAATTTAGTTTATGTTTTACAACTATTTGAATGGATACTTGATTACACAGCTCAACCAAAAAAACGAAAAATTTTTGCGCCTGGGTTTATATAATGATTTTTCTATTTATTATTTACTAAAATAAAGGAAAAATATACATATTCTTTTTAAAGTTTGCTTTTGTAGTAGTTGCAGACATGTTAAGGGGGGACATCACGAAAATTAGGCATATTTTAAATATTTTTTTGGCTCAATGAAATGGTCAATTAAAAATCTGTAAAGTACGTTTTATTCCATGAGTATTGATATGCAAAATATATTTTTTCAAAAAAATTTCATTACAAAATGGCTGCTGTGCAGCATTTTATTGAAAGGCGTCTGTTTTTTAGGGTTCCATGGCCGGACAACTAACGTCCTCAATTTTTTATTTGAAAAAAAATTAAAATGTTGTCATTTTCTGTACATCAACAGCTATCGACACACGTAGGATTTTTTCAATATTTTGATTTTTTGCAAAATGGTGCGTGATTGAACGAAAAAAGGACAATTTCAGGATGGCCGCAAGATTGACTTTATCAATTTCCCTGACATTTTACTGGCATAACAACGAATTTCCCTGACAAAAATTTTTTTGTTTAGAGCAAAAAATGTATTGCATGACCATTTGTCATTTTCTTAATTTTTTTTATGTTTTTGAGTATTTCGAGGTTTAGGTCCTGTATTAAGTTATTTATTTTGAAATTATGTTTGATTTTTTTATTTTAGATGATTCTGCTTATTGAGGTACAGTGACAACCGTGATTGAAAGTAATTTTTTTCAGTAGACAAAGCGCCCTCTGCAGAAGGAAGGTATATATATTTTTTTCAATCGGTAATTCATTTTTTACAACTTCTTAACATACACAATAACATGTAAAAACTATTGATCAATTATATTTTAAAACTTATGAGTAAAAAATTTTTTTAAAATCTTCCGATTTTAGGGGTAGAAAAGTTAGATGACCCCTTGAGACCTTGTTGAAATCTCTAGCACGTCAGGTTAAAGAGAAAAAAATGTTGAAAATCTTCAAAAATACGTTTTTGGACTCTTTACCCCCCACTTTTCTCAAAATCCTGACGTGATGGGCAATTTTGGGACCCTGGATCGTGTTCAACAGACAAAACTACATAAGAAACAACTCCGATATCAAAAATAAAAAAACCATGCAGTCCTATGTAATTGAATATACAAGTAAGTTTAATGGAATATTTCGATGTTATAAAATGTTATAACTGTGAAAAAAATTTATTTTTTGTCCTACCTGCACGGAAAGTATGTCATTTCGGGCACTTAAGGCGGGCGCAAAGTAACACATTACGCCCGGGAGTGGGAGAAGCGGGCGGAAAAGTATTTTGCGCCCGCTTGTTAATTATTCGAGTTTCTTCAATAAAATGCGACATTTTCGACTTTCTTTTTATGTTGACTATAGAACTGCAAACATTTTCAACTTGTTTTATTTTGTCTATAAAAATTTGCAATTTTTTTTTATTTTCTCTAAAAAAAATAATGAGACATTTGGTTTTGTTCCCATTTCGTTTATCAAAATTGTCAATTTTAAAAGTTCTTGTTTCAGTTTTGTTCAATTATTAATTACTTCGTTCTAAATAAATACTATGGTTCCAGAATACATTGTTTTTTATTTATATTTTAAAACTTCTATCATTATAGACTTCATTCGATATTATGTTTATATAGAGCTTAATTTTTAACTAATATGAGCGTTTAATCGTGCGTGCCCTCAATGCCATACTTTCCATGCAGTTAGGACAAAAAATTATGTTCGCATCATGGGCGCAAAGGTGATTACGACTTTGGCGAAATGAAGGGACCGAGGGGACACAATTTCGCGCCCGAGGCGAAGCCGAGAGAGCGAAAGTATCCCCGAGGTCCCTTCATTTCGCCATCGTCGCAATCACCTATTTTGCGCCCTTGTTACGAAAATAACTATTTCATCTCCGAAGCCTTTTCCTTGAAATGGTAATAATTAAAATTGAAACAAATTTTAGTAGACAATGATAATCACGACTTTGTATTCGTTAATGTTTTAACGTTACGTTCTTCAGCTCAATAATTATGTGAATAATATTAACGTGTATTTTTAATAAAAAATCTCACGAATAAAAAAAACTAATCTAATGGAGCAACAAATTTCAAAAAGTAGCACTTGAGAAAAATCCATATAAAAAAATTAAAGCGTATTACACTTGCATAAAACTTGAGCAATTTTGTTGTGAAATTAGCTGTTTACTTTCAATACGATCGAAGTTATGATCTTCCAAAAATACATATCTTCACAAATTCTATTGGAACATTAGTAAACAAAGAACAAACATCAATAGGCATCACTATATAACCTTGAGGAATTTTTAAATATAAAATCAATTCTTCAACAGTAAATCAATTTTTAATGTAAGGTGGTTTTAGTAAGGATTATGAAAAAATATTATTAGAAACCATTTTTTGGTTGTAATACAGGCCTCGGATCGACTTTAAGGCGCAAAAAAATCGCTTTAGTCGATTAAAAATACCAAAAAAAAGTCGAAAAAGGCATTTTATTTAATTCAGTGTTGTCACAAAAATTTTATTTTGTAATTCCCAGACCTTTCACTGATTTTTAAATTCAATTATTCAAAACTTGAATAATTTTATTATATATATATTTAAATACTTCTTATTTATTTTTCTACAGGAAATAAAATTTTTATAATTTTAATTTAAAATCTTCTGAGAATACTTTCTAAAAATTACAACAATAGTCCTTCCAACATTCAATTATTTTCTAGAATTAAATTTAATTATTAAATAATTAAAATTTGATAAATACTTTAAAAAATAAAAAAATTTTCGAAAAATATAAAAAATAATAAAATTTTTAAACAATTTTAATTATAAAACGATATAAACATGTTTACTCCAAAATTTTATTAAGTCTAAAAATTAAACTTTTCAAAAATTTTAATTTATTTTTTCGAAGATAATTGATTGCTAAAAAATTAAGATAAAATATTTCTAAGAATTAGCTTTTTAAAAATATTGTACTATAATTTTTTGAAAATAATTTAATTTCTTATAAGAATTTCTGTAAGTTATAGACAACTAATCAATTTTTCCAAAGAATTTTAATCACAAATTTTAAATATACCTAATTGCGTTCTTGAAAATGTTAAAAATAATTCTAAAAAATTTTAATGTTATTTTTTGTATGAATTTGAATTTTTTAAAGTGAAAATATTGAAATATTTTTAAAAAAAATTAAATTAGAATGGAAAAATTCAAAGAATTTCTTTTTCTAAAATATTTTAATATAATTTTAAGAAGCAAATTTTCATTAATTTTCATTTTTAAATTTATATTTAAAGATTTTTCAATTAAATATAAAATTTCGGTTTTTCGAAATTTTTTTAATTATACCTACGTATATTTTTAAAATTTTATTATCGTAAAAAAATTATTCAAAAATATAATGTTGAAAAATTTGTCTGTAGTTATTTTTCACACTATTTGGAAAAAAGTCGAAAAAGTCATAATATCCGACAGTTTAACAAAACCTTTAAATCTTCTCATTAAATAATATTTAATTAGAAACAAAACATTTCAAGTAAAAAAAATTCTAAAGTAAATAATTTAGTTATAATTTGTCAACCTTACAATTATCTTAACCAATTATGTGAAAAAGTTATTAATTTAATTTTTTAAAAATAACAAAGTACAGATTTATCAACTTTTGAAAAAATGCTTCTGAATTATAGATATTTATTTAAAAATAATTTGAAGTTTGTGGCCATTAGTCAAAAACTAAAAAATTTATTAACTTTTTATTTCTTCACCAGTAAATTTACCAGACAAAAAAATGTTTTAAAAAGTATTTAAAAAATATAACTATTTGTGATCAAACTGTAAATTATAAATTTGATGAATAAAAAATACATATTTAAAAAAACTTGCAATTTTTAAAAGGTGATTATAATTATGGAGTAAAATAATAAAAAAGGGCAAATTAACTTAAAATAGAAAATAATTCGGATATATTCAAGGTTTTCTGAGTATCATTCATTTCCCTGAGAAATGAAAAAATTACAGGTGCACTGCGATAATAAACATACATAAAAATGTAAAGCTACAGCATATCACAAAGAAGCGATTTTTTACTTTTCGAATTTTATTAGTATTCAAAAGTACTATCTTGCTTGATGAAAATAAAAGCACAAGAAATAAAGATAATAAGAAATTGAATTTGTTTCGTAGCCAACGTAGCCAAGAGCAGAATAATCTAATAAAAAATGATGAAAGCACAATTTGGTTACGGACAATAAAAGATAAACGAAACTCAGAAAGAAGGAGATTGCACAGTAGTAGTGAATAATTATGAAGCGCTGTGTTAAATTTAGTTAAAATTAAAGAGAAAAGTAAATAGAGAAAGAAATACCAACCTCCAATAAAAGTTAATTGACCAGCTATAAAATTCTAGAAATTGGCATCTCAGCCTCTTCGTACTTGAGTTGCTTTTGCTTTTGCCATTGAATCGTCATAAAATATAAATGACAAAACATGTGTGATTCCGTTGATGAGAAATACTTTGCATTTCAATTTCACTATATATAATGAATAATTAAAAAAAGCTGAAGCAACAGCAGCAGCAAATTCGCCAACTAATCGATATTCTATCAAATTCACGACCTTTTTCACACTTGGTGGAAACTCGAGTACACACAGTTGCCGAGAAATCTACTTTGACATCTGCATAATAACAGAAACTTTATTTTCATTAATTATTATTTCTTACATTTTCAGTTTAGTATAGAATGCTTTTTAATAAATATTGGACTCGTAAGAATGTAAGATGAGCAAAACTGACAGTAGATAAATTAAGCTTTAAACATAAACGTGACCCCCTATGCCCATCCTTAGGGTAAGTAGTTTTACCCAATCATTTCCCAGTGTCCAAGAGAAATTCTCAAAGTCTTAACTGAGCATTGAACTCTACAGAAATGCTTCATTCTCCCAGCACACTTCCCGAGACAGAACCTGCAAATGGTCAGGCATCCTTCTCTTTCATAAGGGTGCATTTAAGGTACTCTCTCACCTCTACTGCCTGCCTGCCTGCGCAGGCAGGCGCAATGAGAGTAAGGGAGAAAAAACATTTAATTTGAATTTTCTGACTCTCTTACTCTCATGTGTTACCATGACGACCTGCAGGCAGGCAGGCAGGCAGTAGAGCTGTGCGAGCGCCTTTACACCTCTGCCGGAAGGCAACACGCAAGTCTCGAGCGTTCGGCGCCATCTGTCGAAAAAAAATCGCCAAAAAGCGCCAAATTTAAGAAACTGTATATCTGTCTCTTACTCCAATGTAAATTTTTCGTTCTTGGACAATTTTTACTGAAGGTGTAAATGCTTCCTATGTGAAAAAAATTAGTTGACACGGAATGCGAAAATCGCCAAAAAAAAACGCCACGCGCCAAGCCGAAAAATTCGTCGCCATTTCAAAAAAAAAATCGCCAGTTTGGCGCAAAATCGCCAACACTGGCAACACTGAAGGCAACTACTTTATTACCGAAAAAATACAAATCTTGACGTCACGTTTTCAAAGCGGGATTTTCAAGAGGTTTAAGGCTGCGGTTACACCTCTGCAGGCAGCCTGCCTGCCTGCAGGTTGTCATGGTAACGTACAAAAGTAAGAGAGTCAGTGACTTCAAACTTCTCCCTTACTCTCGTTGCTCCTGCCTGCGCAGGCAGGCAGCCTGCAGCAGAGGTGTAACCGCAGCTTAAGGGAGCATTTAAGGTGAAGTCCCATGACAGCGTTTTTCGGTGCGTTTTGTAACTAGGCAATGAGTGCAAATAGAGCAAACCTATATCTGCATCTCTCTCACACTCATGGCCTAGTTACAAAACGCAACGCAAAACGCTGTCATGGGACTTCACCCTTACACCTTTGGTAAAAATTTCCAGAACGGAAAATTTTTCATTGCAGTAAGAGAGACAGACTGTGTATCTGACTCTCTTACTCCAATGCAAATTTTCCTTTCTGGACAATTTTTACAGAAGGTGTAAACGCTCCATAATTTTTTTAAAATAAGAAAACTTTGTATTTGAAAGGCAAATTAGATAAGTGCGATTTTCTCAACGAATATTATTTTATAAAATATGTTTGTTATTGGTATAACGTAATTGAGGGTACAGTCACACGATCCCATGCAAAACTTATACATGCAGGTTGCCATGGTAGCGTTCAAGAGTGAGAGAGATAGAAAATTATTCTATCTCTCTCACTCTTGAACGCTACCATGGCAACCTGCATGCATAAGTTTTGCATAATAAGGTCTGAACGCACCCTAACAAATATTTAATTTTACTGTGAATTCAATGCATTTTATCAATAGTTGTTGTAGTATTTATAAGAAATACATTTTTATATATTTGTAAGTAATAAATTGGGAAGGGGAACCGTAGAGCTGTGTAGGCCATCTGGTGTCGACCCACTTCTGGTAGTTGTCTTTTTATTTCGTCTCTTTCTAAGGGTACGTTCACACGACTTTTGGATAAACCATTCTTGTCTTTCTCTCTCCTATGACAGAAGCAAAAGTTTGTCTCACTCTATATTTTTAGTTTTTGGAAAAAGTAAGAAAATGTAGAGTGAGACAAACTTATGCCTCTGCCATAGAAGAGAAAAAGACAAGAATGGTTTTTCCAAAAGTCGTGTGAACGTACCCTAACATATGTACACCCAATATCAAATATGCTTTCCTTCCGGTTTGGACAACATTTTGAAAAGTGGTGTGTCTTCTATAAGAATGTTTTAAGTCTTTGGCGTATCTCAATCATCATACGCCATAGACTTAAAATATTCTTATAGAAGGCACATCACTTTTCAAAATGTTGTCCAAACCGGAAAGAAGGCATATTGGGATCTGAAATACTACGATACGCCATCTAGTGAGAGCCTTGTTGTGGTAGCCATCTTTCGTTTCGTCTCTTTCTGATATACGTTCAAGAAAAAGATAAAATCCAAGATGGTTCCCACAAAAAGGTTAAGAAGTGGGTCAGTTTTACGTGATTTCTGATCCCAATAGGTATGTTTTCGTTCCCTGCACTAAGTGTAACTTTTACACCACCTCAAGAGTAGGTGCAGAAAGTGTAGCGAAATGTATGGTAAAATTACGTCACATCCGGCAAAGAGAACAGCATAGTGCAGGTTAGGTGTTAAAGTGTAAGAAGTGCAGGCAACGAAAACATACCTAATATGATATTGGGTGTAAAGCTGAGTTTCCAATAGGTGCCAATATGCATGTGCCAGTGCCAAACCCATTTAAAATGTATTGGAGATTGGCACTGGCACTTGCACATACATTATTGGCACTTATTGGAGACTCAGCTTAGAAAAAAAAATATAAAAAACTAAGATGTCGAACACACGTAGGTACAGGGATGGGCCAGTTTTATGCGATTTCGGACCCTAATACCACTGTCGGTAGAAAAAAAGGCCTAAGCACAACTATGCTTCGCGAATGCAAAGCATGAGTTAGAAAAGGACAGAGATATATTTGTGTCCTTGTCTATCTCATGCGTCTCGTTCGCGAACGACTTTCGGGAACCTATTGTGCGTTGGACTTTAATGGAGAATCCACACTTCGATCTAAGAAGCTAAGCGGGACGCTTTTTCGTGGCGCTTCCTATATTTTACTATATACTAGCGCCTCAGACGGCCTTCGGCCGTCTTCGTTGCTTCTATTCCATGTTCATTTTTGTTCAATTTTTAAAAGTTTTAATGTTATTTTTTTCAATTTAATAATTTTTTAAATAAAATTCTATTTTACTTAAAATATTTTTTTGCTTAAGTGTAAAATTTTCTATTAATTTAATTATATTTTTAATTACAAATTATATGTTATTTATTATTTATATTATTATTTATTTAGTGGTAAAAGAATAATTTCAGACTGCAGCTCCATCTCTTAAGTATATGTGAATTTTTAATGTACTACAATTTCATTTGGAAACATGAGTTCGCCCTTCTATTCATATTACCGATGCTTAATCTTTTCGATACTTTTCGAGTTACACTTTCGAGTGCATTCGATTCTTTTATCCCATGTCTTTTTTTAGAAAGGAATCCCAATCGTCGGAAAGTGGAGGAACTCTAGTTTGGATGTGCTACGATCACAATTCGGAAAATCTACGTTCCTATGTCGGTGTCGCTGAACACCGAAGATTTGAGACTCAAAACCTTGAAGCTGCTTCTACAACAACTTTTTTTTCATCGACATAAGCGTGAAAACGATGCGCGCGCAACTATTTTGCATGGTTTTAAGGTCTACTTGGAACGGCTCGTCACCCAAAATTTTTTCCGTGTAGAATCTGGAAATCATGAAAATGGTATGGAATTTTTAAAAGGCTTCTGGAAATCATGGTAAAGGCCCGGAATTTTTAAAATTTTTCCTGTTTTCCATCTTTTCTCTTCAATAGAAATTCAATTAGAAATTTTAATATATAATATATATTATACGACGTGAAAATTAAACTTAAAATTCCACTGGAACTTCCTAAAAATTTGACCTGGAAATCACAGAATTCAAAATGGTGGTTCTAATGTGGCGATGAACTAAAAATTTAAAAATTTAATAAAATTTGCTTGAAAATTGTTACTTGAGGGTTTTTGGGGTCGCTGATTATAATCAGCGACCCTAAAATTTTTTTAAAGGAAGTATTGACCGGACCATGTTTTTTTATATGTATTTTGGGTCGCTGAATTCGAATCCGAACTCAGTTTTGCGCCATCACGTCAAGTTTCTTCACAAATTAATAAAATTCGAAAAAACTGACTGTATAAACAAGATTCAAATAAAAATAACCTTAATTTTCAAAAATTCAAAATGGCGGATCCAATATGGCTGACCAATTTTTAAAAAAATTATTGGATTTACCTGAAACGTTATACTCGGGGGTTTTTGGGGTCGCTGAATACGAATTTCACCTTAGTTTTCAAAAATTTTAAATAATTCTTTAGCCATATTGGATCCGCCATTTTGGATTTTTTAAAACTAAGGTGAAATTCGTATTCAGCGACCCCAAAAACCCCCTGGTAACAAGTTTCGAATAAATCTGATACATTTTTTAAAAATACGTCAGCCATATTGTATCCGTCATTTTGAAAAACTAAGGTGAAATTCGTATTCAGCGACCCCAAGAACCCCCGAGTAACAAATTTCAAGTAAATCTGATATATTTTTAAAAAATTTGACAGCCATATTGGATCCGCTATTTTGAAAAAACTTGACGTGATGGCGCAAAACTGAGTTCGGATTCGAATTAAGCTACCCAAAAATCATATAAAAAACATAGTCCGGTCATTACTTCTTTTAAAAAAAATTTTGTGGTCCTGTGTTATAAATCTGACATCAGTTTTTCAAAATTCAAAATATTAGATCCTATATGGTGGACAAAATTTTGAAATTTAATAAATCAATTTTAAAGAAAATTTGATTAAATTCTAATTTTTTTTATTTTACCGCCATATTGTGTCCGCCATTTTGTTTCCTGTGAATTATGGCAACAAGTTTAAAGGGAAATAAGCATCTTTTATAACGACCTTTAAATATGCCAAGTTTCATTCAATTCCAAGTGAGACCGAAAAGTTTGATCTTTGATTTTCGATGATTAATTTTTTCTATAATGTCCTCTAGATTATCGAAAAAAGATAAAAATTTTCAGTAATTTTATGTTCTATCCAAGAGTAACAGATTAGATAACAAATTAGATAGGTTGTTTAAATTAAGATTGAAAAGCATTGATAAAGTTCAACTGGCAGAACCAATGAAATGTGTTTATCACTTGTCCATTTTTTCCGGACCGAAGTTTAAACGTTCGTTAAAAAAGCCTGCTTAAAAAATGACAGAATGTGCCTCTATTCTTCTTCCTACTTTAATGAATGAATGTCTGCGCAAACAGTAGAGTTGTGACCATACCATTACATCCATTGTTGAATGTTGGGTGGGACACGTGTGCCGTGTCCAAACCCTGACTGCTAAAAAATACCACGTCGGCAGTTTTTGTACATGGATCCGTTCTATATGGTTTATGCTTTTTTGGGAAAAAAAATTGATAGAAATTTGGCGAAATTCCATATCTCGAGTGCTATTACGGGTCGAAGTGAATTTTGAAAGTGAGGTTGGCATTTTGTTTTGAAGTGAATTTTACTGACATATAGCAAGTTACTGATAGCTTTCGAAGGCATTCATTTTATTTAGGCGTACTTACCGAGAAAATTCAAAGTAGCCAGTCATCTAGGAATTCAAGATGGCAGAAAGTCAGGACACTAAGAAGAAAATCAACGTTAATATTAAAACGCCGAAAGATAAACAAACCGTAGAAATTGAGGAAGATGCGTCAATTAAAGATGTAAGTCACGTTCACAGGTTGAGTCAATTGAAATTAGTTTTATTTTCCCCTTCACGGAAATATTAATTATTACATTATTTCGCACAATACTTGCATTTGCTTATTATTGTTTTTTACCCGTTTTTTTTATTAAATGTACAGTTTAAAGAAGCAGTTTCTAAGAAATTCGATGCTCAGCCCGATCAGTTGTGTTTAATTTTTGCTGGAAAGATAATGAAGGATCATGAAACTCTTGCTACACATAATATTAAGGATGGTCTCACTGTACACCTTGTAATAAAAACACCGCGAACTGCTGGTAATCAATCAAATCAAGAAACTTCACCGAATCCACAGAGAAATCAGGGTGAGTTTCATTATTTCACAAGTCATTTTACTATTGTCACGCAATTCATTAATAAATGTCTACTAATATCTAATTCCAAAATACTTTTTATTTGCTTTTTGTTTTTAACAGAAAAATCTCAGCAAAATTAATAAACAATTTGTGAAAGTTAGAACAGGGATCACAGACTGTTACCTATTTTATTTACTCTCATCATTTTTTTTCTATTTTTGGAAACTTAATTTTTTCAATTCAAACTTTACTTTAGAAATATTTTAATTAAGTTACCTATATATTTCTATAAATCTTAATTTAAATTTGTTAGAGATTTAAATGATTTAAATTCAAATTCATTTGCTTCAATATTTTTCTCGGATTCAAATTTTTACATTTTACTTAATAATCATGTCCTTTTTATTTCTTTGCATTTGAAGAGCAGAAAAACTAAACTTGATGAAACTTTAGAGGTTAGATCATAGGGTTGCCACAAGTCAGGGAAAAGTCAGGGAAAGTAAAATTGGTCAGGAAAATCAGGGAAAAGTCAGGGATTTTTAGTAAAAGTACTGGAAAAAATTGAATTTTTAAAATTCATGAGAAAACTCTGAATTTTGATGTTTTTTTTGTTTGCCTCGCAAACTATCAAAATTATCACGAATTTTAATACAAAACCTTCAATTTTTTCTATTTCTGACAATAATTTATTTTTAATTAACCTAATTTTTTAAGAACTATCATAAAATCATGACTTATAAAATATTTTATGAATAATTTTTACAATTTTCATAAATACTAGACTGATAGAAGAATTTTTGTTAAAAATATTTAAAAAAATTGAATTTTGTAAAAGTTACAAATGATTCCAGAAATTCAATTATTTTCAAAAGTTACAAAAATTCTTAGCAGGACTTCAATTATATTAAAAAATTTAAAGACAAAATTCTCGTCAAAATTTCAATTATCTTTATAAATAAAAAAATTGTTCATCGAATTTCAATTATTTTTAAAAATTCTAAATTCTTCTTGGCAAAATTTCACAGGAATTCTATTATTCCATTTTTAATAAATTTCTTTGAAATAATTAAATTCTTTTCATAAGTAATAAAATTTTGACAGGAATTCAATTATTTAATATACAAAATTTCATATACATTTTTCGAAAAATATCAATTATTTAAAAAGATTTCTATAAAATTCGTCGCAAGAATTCAATTATTTAAAAAAAAAAATTAACAAAGTTCTTTTCAAAAATTCAATTATTTTTATAAATGACAAAATTCTTCACCGACATTCAATTATTTTTATAAACTTGAATAAAATTCGTTGAAAAAATTAAATTATTTTCAAAAGTAATAAAATTCTTCGCAGAAATTCAATTATGTTCAAAAATTAAAAAAAAATTCTTATCAAAATTTCAACTATCTTTATAAATAAGAAAAATTCTTCGCCGAAATTAAATTATTTTAAAAAAATTTTAATTATTTTCATAAATAATTAAACTCATCGCAGGATTTTAATTATTTTTGATACCATATTTTAATCGAATTCTTCAAAAAAAATTTTATTAAAATTCGTCGAAAGAATTCAATTATTTAAAAATTTATTGATAAAATTCTTTATGAGAATTCAATTTTAACAAACATTCAATTATTCAATAAATTATTTATTTGTTAATTCAAATAATTGAATTCTTCTAGAAGTTTCTAATAAAAATTGAATTAAAAATGAAATTACCGAATAATCGATTTATTATTTATGAAAATAATTGAAATATTGCAACGAATTTTATTACATTTTTTAAAAATAATTGAATTTTTTTGTGAAATCTTACTACTTGTAAAAATAATTGAATTCTTGCAATGGATTTTATTAGGATTTTTGTAAATAATTAACTTTTTTTTGAAAAATTTTATCGTAATTTAAATTATTACAAATCATGAAGATCTTTGAGTATCTAATAATTTTTAGAGCGAATCAGTATATTCTTCAGGGTCAGGGAAAATTTTGTCTGAAAATCAGGGAAAAGTCAGGGAAAAATAAAATTAAATATCTGTGGCAACTCTGGATCACTATGAGACTGAAATCCTCAAAGTTTTTAAAAACGAAATATCAAGAAAGTTTTTTTATTCATCTCTAATTTACGTTAGCGTAAATTTAAGACATTATATATTACTTAAAAGTCATTTGCTCTAAAATAACGTCAATTTGGAGCAAAAATAAAATAAATCGTTGCCTCATTATAGATCACTGAACTTTAATAAAGAATTGAAAATTTTTTTCTTGTTAGAAGAGTAGTCTCTTAAAATCAATTGTCATTATGAAAAATTTGATCTTTTTAATATGCCTGACAACCCTTCGAAATAGTTTTTTGTTTTATGAATTGAATAACCACATGTTAGTAAAGTCAAGAAAATGACAGGAAAAAAATTTGTTAGAGAAATTACATTTATATGCCAAAGCATAAAACACGGAAATAAATAATCCAACGAACTTTACAGAACATTCTGGACTAGCGGAACGCAGTTCTGTAAAGTGTGGTAAATAATACAGGTCATTTTTTTAAAAAACAAATAACTTTTATCCATTTAGTTATAAATTTTGTTTATATTTTGGGTGATAATAATTGATTTTTTAAACAATTTAAAATGTAATATTAATAACAACAGTAATTGTTAATTTCATTTTTTATTTTGTTAAAAATTATATAAACAACTTAATAATCAAAATAATAGGAAGAAATAACTAAACAGTTAAGTAAAACAAGATTTTTTTTTGCAAAAAATTCGGGAGAAGATAAGGAATCCAAATATCACAGTTACGAAAAAAATCAAATATGCCCGAAAAATGAAATCAAAATTTTTTTTATTTTTTTTCCGGGCAAATTTTGGATTTTTCTTTTTTTAATATTGCACTTTAAATTTTGAGAAAATTAATTTGGTATTACCCAAAATATAAACAAAAATCTAACTAAATTGATAAAAGTTATTCGTTTTTAAAAATAAATGTACTTTAATGTTTGATGCCCGGTAAAAACCACAATTTTGAAAATTTTTAACAACTTTGATTTTTTTTGAGAAAATTTGACCTGGTGTGCAATGGACGAGCCTAATAAAAAACTACGGAAAGCATGATTTAAAAAAAGACGGAAGATAGTTTCGTCCTTTTTTATCAGATGAATACGTTCACGTTACTATTTTATTTATTCTGCTTTGGGGGTTTACCCTATTTTTTCTATTGTGGGAAAGTATTGAAATTTTTAAGAAATCAATCATTTTCAAAATTTTTAATTAAAATTCTTTAAAAAATTATTTAATTAAAAATTCTATTATCTTCCAAAAATTATTCACAAAAATTTTTAAAAACTATTTTTAAGAATTTTGTAGTATACTTTTTTAAAAATTAATTTATTTCAATAGTTTTGGTTATATTTTTTGAATAATTCACCTTAATTCAAAAAAAACATAAATAGATACAGCGACTAAGGGGCCGTTCGTAAACTACGTCACGCTATTTTGAACTATTTTTTCACCCCCCCCCTCCCCTTACATCACAAATTTTACATGCTTTAGCGACATTTCTTCAACAGAACATCACGCTAACATAATTCCACCTCCCCTCCGTCTAAAGTATGACGTAGTTTACGAACGGCCCCTAAAGCGACTTAGTCGATCAAGAAATATGCAAAAATATGTAATATTTATTGTAGGTACTTAAATATAAGAAAATTCTCTTATAAAAATTGACAATTCTTACAAGAGTCACCTATATATTTGTTTATAATTATCGTAAGATATTTTAAATTGACAAGTTATTTTTTATCTATTTTACAAAATTCGTTTAAATATAAGTAAATCGAACATTAATTACTAAAAAGAAATTTCGTTTTCAATAATTGCAAAAAAAATATTGACTGTGTGATTTGATCTTTCAGGAAGTACACATTTTTAGGTCAAATTATAACTAAAACGACCTCACACTTGTTATTGAATAATCATTATGTATATTTATAACTAGGTTGATAATGTCAATATTCTTAGTGGGTGGTGAATTATTTACGTTTTATGACAAAACTCAGTAAAGTTTTATTTGTATCAATTTGTATTAATTGGTAAATTACTTATTTTGACAGTCCTAGTATAATTATAATCTAAGTACTATCTATCTGAAAAAAGTTAGAAAATTATAGAAAGTACTTTATACTTATTTTCTCTTTCTTGTAATTTAAATGTTTAATGCTAAAAATTCTTCTGTATCTTTTTAAGTTTAATTTTTATACACGATCCATTATTCCTGAACTGAAAAAAAAATCTTGGAAATTTGTTACCCAATATAGAACTAGTTGACAATTTAAATTTATGGGCCCAACTGTTCACCCTTATTAAAGGGTATTTTTTTCTAATTTTTTCTTAATCCTGCAACTTTCTATAAGTAACATGTGCAAAGTACTTTTTTCCAAGTTAATTAATTGGAAAAAGGTAGATTTCTTTGCATTTTCTTTTAGTATTTTCCTTATATTTTGTGATGCAATAATATGGTGGCGCCACCCATCTGGGCAGAATAAAACATACGACTTTGCAGGCATAATATTTAAATGTGGAAGAAAGTCAACCGAATCAGAAGAAATCAATTTTAATGCTTTTGTTAAAGCTATTAAATTGTGTTTATTTGATAGTCATATTTTAATAAATAAATATATATATATTATTTAGTATATAATATTATATATCATTAATATAATATTTAATTATTTATACTAAACAACGTTTTATGCCAAACATTTTAAAGGAGGAGGGTCGATAAGGCCTGTTTTCGGCCCCCTTGAAATTTTTATTTAACCCTCCATCCGTCGCATGGTGAGAATTTCCCTCACCCAGTTTCGTTTTTTATTTATAACTTTTAAAATACAAAAAATTATAATTTCATATTCTCAGTACCTTTTACGGCACTCTTCTTCTTTACATTAAAACAATTTTGGTGTTTTTTTATGATAATTGAGGGTTAAATAAAAACTCGTTACTCGGGGGTTTTTGCGGACGCTGAATGCGAATCTGGTTTAAGTTCTCCAAAATTCAAAATGGCGGATCCAATATGGTGGACAACTTTTTTAAAATATGAATTAATTGACTTGAAAATCGTTATTCGGGAGTTTTTGGGGTCGTTGATTACGAATCTGGTGTTAATTTTGAAAAACTAACATCAGATTCGTAATCAATGTCCCCAAAAACCCCCGAGTAACGATTTTCATTCCAATTAATTCATTTTTCAAAAAAGTCGTACACCATTTTGAATTTTGAAAAACTAACACTAGATTCGTAATCAGCGACCCCAGAAACCCCCGAGTAATGATTTTCAAGCCAATTAAGTCATATTTTAAAAAAGTCGTCCGTCATATTGGATCCGCCATTTTGAATTTTCGAAAACTAAAACCAGATTCGTAATCAGCGACCCCAAAAACCCCCGAGTAACGAGTTTCAAGTGAATTAATTCATAATTGAAAATTTTTTCACCCTTAACTTTGACCCTTTTTTTAGACAAAACCTTATTATTTAGGGGTTAATATGCTCCAAACACCCTCATTTAACCTTCAATCATCAATATTATTATTTTTCTTTGGCGAAAAATGTATTTCAAGCATTTAAATAAAAATTTCAAAGGGACCGAAAACAAGCCTTATCGACCCTCCTTTTAGCAATTTTTAATGAGTGTCTCACAACTGGAGACATTTTTTTTTTTTAAAAAAGCGATGTGCTTGGAAAATTGATCCTAAAATTTTTTGAGTTCATCTAAACTAGAGATGCGAAGAGGTAATATTACCCGGAGAACGGGAACGAGAACGAGAATATAACCGAGAATATAACCGACCAAAATTCTCCAAGAGAATTTATGAGAATTTTTGTGCTTGTGTACGAAACATAGTTTCTATCGTTTCTATAGTTTAACTGGTATAATCTGATTGGATAATTCGTTGGTGTACCACACTTTTGTGTGCTATTTTTATATGATTAGTATTATAATTATTAGTATTAATTAATAATAATTACTTTTAAAAGATATTAAACTGTTCGATTGAAATAGAACTTAAGATATGATTACAATATTCTTACAATAAGAAAACTAATACGAAAATTTGATCCAGACATAACCTAAAAATCTAAATTTATCAATCATATCTTAAAAACATTATTTATTTCATTCAAATTACTTTAAGTAGTTTATACCAATTTAACATTTATTTTATACAATATTATTGAAATTATGGTTTTTTCAGTTGCACGGGAACATAGGTTTTTTATTTTCAAAAACATTAAGTTATTTATTTATTCTAACGAAATTATATTGTCACGGAATTATTTATTTTATTTATTAATATTATGTAATGTTAATTATTTCATTAATTATTTTATCAATTTTAATTTATACAATTTTTTTATTTTAAAACAGATAAGTGCACGCATGCATTTCAATGTAGAGAAAATTCTCTTAAATTCTCCGGAAGGAGAATATTCTCGGTCATATTCTCGAGAATATAACCGGATTTTAAATTACCGAGAATTTTGCATCTCTAATCTAAACACTACATTTTCTTTGAATAAAAATTGCGTATTTAAGTTACTTTTCGAACGGTGTATTTTATTTACAATTTCGTTTACCCATTTACAATTTATAGGTCAAAAATAAAACCCGTCTTACAACTGGACACACTCCCCTAAATAAATGCTAAGTAATCAATGTGTACTCTGTGTATAATATGTCCTAATGTTTATTAATATATTTATTTATAAAAGGGTTGTCAAATAATTAGTAAATGGTGGACCAACCTTGACAAAATATCCAAATACGTTTCAAAATTCGATTTTTTACTTCGTGTTTCTTTCAATCATTACCCCCCCCCCTCCAATATATTCATTATACTTAACTAGACAATTACATGTTTTATTATTTTCTTATATTATTTTCTTCACGTGATTTAAAAAACCTTTTTTGATCCTATTAATACACTTAGCTCACAAGAAATACTATAATTCATTCTGCAAAAATGTAAAATTTAATTAAATTATTTATTTACCTAAATATCAACAAACAAATGGGACATTTTGATTCAAACCAATATAATATCACTATTTTGAAAGAAAAAGGAAATGTTTTTAGATTACAAGATATGTAAAGTGAACCACAGCAGCCTACAATAATTAAAGGCTTGGATGCAATAAGGTGAAGTATACTTACCGCAAGGTTTTTCTGCTTAATAAATTCGTCGTGAAAACAAAAAAACGAAGATTTTCAATTTTTTACTTTTTCGTAATGAAAACACGTTTACCGTCACGGGTGTACTTCCGAATAAGGGGGACCTCCAATTTCAATAAAAATTGGTATACCAACGTATTTTGATGCGCTGATTACTCTATAAATAATTAAAAGGCAAACCTTTTTTTTAAGTAAAAATTAATGCCTCAAACAGCTTACACTAGAACTCTATTTAGTAACAAACTTTGACCTGGTCATCGAATCAAGAATGATGTCACAGTGTTGGAATCGTGTTTTCAGTGTCGCAGGCTGACTTCACGCTCATTGTTAGCTTCAAATAAAACCAGAGACTTCTCTTCTAGGTTGTTAAGACACTAAAAATCGATAATGATTAAATTTGAGTATGAGTGGGTTTTTTATGGTTTTAAGGTTCAATGATTTTTAATTTGGAGGCGCATGATTATTCCCCAAATGTCATTTGACCGTACTGTTATTTTACCGAATTGCATTTATCCGAACTGTTATTTTAACGAAATGTCACTTTTGCGAATCGACATTTCTACGAATTGACACTTTTGCAAAAAGTCATTTTTGAGAAATATCATTTTTACGAATTGTTATTGTTCTGAAATGTCATTTTTTTGAATTGTCATTTTTACGAAATGTCATTTTTGCGAATCGACATTTTTACGAATTGTCACTTTTGCGAATTGTCATTTTTACGAAATATAAAAATGCCAATTCAAAAGAATGTCAGTTCGCATAAATGACTATCCGCAAGAGTGACAATTCGTAAAAATGTCGATTCACAAAAGTGACATTTCGTAAAAATGACTTTTCGCAAAAGTGTCAATCGTAAAAATATCGATTCGCATAAGTGTCATTTCGTTAAAATAACAGTTCGGATAAATGCAATTCGGTAAAATGACAGTTCGGTCAAATGACATTTGGGGAATATGTAATCATGCGCCTCTGCTCTGTTTAGAACTTGTTACTTGGAGTTGTTAACGTTGCTAAATTGATCATTATATATTAAATAAATATTTACTTCCTTTAAGGTAGTAGTTTTTAAAACTAAACATTTTGATCCCCAATTTTAATCACATTTTTGTGCGTTTGATTGACTTAAAAGCGACAATTCGTGGTTATGACCTTTTATTGCATCCATGTTTAATTTAATTATTATTGTTGTTAGTCTATTGTGTCTTTGGTTCCTTTAAAGAAGGGAATGGAGAAATTTCAACCTATTGAAATTTACGTTGTTTAGTGTTGTTATTTTATTTTTAACATCATATGTGCTATTGCTATAGCATATACACTACCAGCGGTAATTGTGCGATCACTACTTTTTTATGACTATTAAATAACTTTAAACTGGAAAAAGTGGTATCTAAAATTGAGGGTCCGGATGTAGCAACTGACCCTACGCGCTGTTGAAAAGGACTATACCAGTCAGTGAGCAGTGAGCGCCTCTAGGCCTCTCACTGCTACTTGATTAGTATGATTAGTATTATCCCTTCCGACAGCGCGTAAAAAAAGCAACAAAAGTATGTAATAGTTGGAGTTTTTTGTTGTGGCCTTTGATCAAGAAATTAAGAATTTTTTATTATATTATGTCAGAAATTTAATTTTGTCTCCAAAATACTTTCACTATGCATTTCACCATGAACATGGATCTTCAGTTCTACAATAGTAATACAACTGTTATGACACATTCAAAATACACGTGTGATTCTTTTGATAGGTTTAAGTATAAAAATATAACAAAACGATCAGGAATGGAGTTCCCTATCTGAAATAATTTTACATTGCATTTGCATGTATGTAATATTAACGCCAAAACTATGTTTATTTTTTAATCAGATATTTAACAAAAACCCAATATTACAAAAATTTATCTCCATATTTATTTATTTATACACTCGTCTTTTACCTTAATATTAGCGTTACAAGTGTCCCCGTAGTTATTTACTAAATTTTTGCGTCTACACTGAAAAAATTTTGGAGAGCCTGCAGGCTTTACAAGGCTAATTTCCGCCATGAAATATACCATCTTCTTCTTATATGACTTTTTGTAAATACAAGACATTACTTGTTCGTAATGTTTTACCATAAATAATTCATTGACAAGTGTTAACTAGACTAAATAAACACACGATTAATTAATGGGAAAGTAATATTTATTATAATGAAATGGATATACACGATGTGCACATTGTACTCTGAATCCCCTGTAAGGCCTGTTTTTGAAAAAATTGTCCATTCGAGGCCTTTGTATTTAATTACAATATCAAACTTAAAAAGCCCATAAATATCAAATTCCATATAAAGCAAAGAAATTAATTTCTTTCGAAATATTTAAGTAATATAAAATTGCTTGAATTAAGAAAAATGTAAAGAATTAAAAAACGTTTTAAATTTGTGCACTATATATTGTTTAAATGTTCCCAATATTACGTAAAACACTATTAATTATATTTTTATTATGAACTTGTTGTTAAAATTTCTTTTTAAGTGACTAATAATACATTTTACAGGATCATCTAATATAGGTAATTCTCCTTTTGGTTTGGGCAACTTAGGAGGTCTTGTTGGCTTAGAGAGTTTAGGAATGGGATCTAGCAATTTTATTGAATTACAGCAGCGAATGCAACGCGAATTATTGTCAAATCCAGAAACAATGCGACAAGTACTTGACAATCCATTGGTGCAAAGATTAATGAATGACCCAGAAAATATGCGAGCCTTAGTAACTGCAAATCCACAAATGCAAGAACTTATGCAACGAAATCCAGAAATAAGTCATATGTTAAATAACCCAGAACTTTTACGGTAAATATTTCATTTTATTTGAAAATTCTTAGCAATATTCATTTATTCACGGGAGACCACAACTCTTTAGAGTGCACAATTCAATTTCTTTTACAAACACCCATTGAAAATTTCAATTTAGATTCTAGTTAATATCAAATGTGTATAAAAAGGTCAAAGCACCAAGTGAGCATTTATAAAATTAGGAAGAGTGATTTTTGTACTTTTTGTGTTGATTACTACTCTAACTTTACTAAAAGCACTCTAGCATGTCATTGTTAATCAAATGAAGACTGAATTCTGGTAATATAAATAATCCTATACACCCTTTTCTTAATTATATTAAAAGTAAAATTAAATTTAATCATCACTAAACTATTCAAAATATGATAAATAATTTTATTAATTTTAGACAATTTTTTATTTGAAGCAATAAAAAAAGGTAGAAGATAGAAGAACAGGGTTGCCACAGACCAGGAAAACCTGGAATTGCCATGGAATTTTATAAAGTCTCATTCTGAAAATTCAATTTTTTGTATTTGAATATTAAAAATCTCAAGTTAAAAAGTTGATATTGTACAACTTTTTGATTTTAAATTTAGTGCTTACATTTAAAATCAATATGTCATTTCTAAATTTTAGTTTCATCTGGTCAATATTTTCTTTTGCATAATTTTAAATGTATTTTAGAAACCCAAAAATGTTGTTAAAATGTTTAAAATACTTGTTTAATTGTGGAAAATTATGAACAAAATTCAATTTTTAATTTCCTATCATTTTTCTCTATATTTTTTCGTCTACCTACTTTAAAATAAGTGTGATGCGCTCCGCAGGAAGGTACCTTAGAAGCAAAAAAATTGTAGGTTATGTTTGTAATTTTTTGAATGAAATTACACAAAGGGGATTAACTCCCAATATAAAAAACTAATATTAAAATCTTTATTACAACTAAAATAATTAATCAAAATTAAATTTGGTTTTACAAAATTAAACAAAAACTTTTAATTGAGTTAAAAATAACACAAATATAACCTTAAAACGATTTGCTTCTAAGGTATAGGTACTTTTCTTCGGAGTCTATCACAAATAATCTCGCAAATTTTAATTATTTCAGGGTGTCTACTAACCAGAAAATAGCCGGAAACCCCCGGAAATAAGTTAGGAATTTTATGCTGAACCGGGAATTTTTTCATCATATTAAAAAAAGATTTATTATTTTAATTTGTTTTAAACCGTTTTCTAAATTTAAATTAGTGAAAAATAATTAATTTGATGTTAAAAAATCAGTCACTGATTCAAATATAGTATGTCAATAAATTAAAAAAAAAATTATCGAATAAATAGAAATTTTGTGAAATTCAACTGAAAATAATTAAATTTGTTAATTAATTTAATTAAAAACTTTTTAAGAAATCGAATTTTCAAAGCATTTTAATTTCATAATTGATAAATAATTGAATTTTATAAGGAGTCACATTCTAATGTATTCATGTTTCTTAGAGCGAAGATTAATAATTAAAATTTGTAGTATTAATTAATTTAAAATAAGATACACACTTAAATTTTTTTAATAAACTTGAATTATCGCAAAGTTTTTTTTAGATAATTCTGAAAAATTAAATTTTTGAAATTTTTCAATTCTACTGTTTCAACATAATTGGATTTTTGCAAACAAATAATTGAAATTTCTTTACATTCTGTTAACATTTTTTAAAAATTTTTCTCAAAATTTCAATTATTTTTATAAATAATTAAATTGTTCTCAACAATTCAAGTATTTTCAAAAATTTTAATAAAATTCTATGCAATCATTTCATTATTTTCATAAATAATAACATTCTTTGGAAGGATTTAGTTATTTTTATAAATACAGAGTTTAAATCTAATTTTACTTAAATTTTTCAAAATTAATTCAATTTTAAAAGAATTTCGTTTACAATTTTTATAAGTAGATGAACTTTAAAAGATTTTGATTTAAAATTTTGTAAAATTTCAATTTTAAATTAATTTAATTAGAAATATAAAAAAACTTAGAATTAAAAAAAATGTTAAAATTAAAATTCTTCTGAAATTAGTTAAATCTTTTAATATATATATTTAATTAATTATTAAAAATAATGGATTTATAGAAGAATTTTAGTTAAAAACACTAAAAAAATTGAATTTTGAAGCAATTACAAATAATTGCAGAAATTCAATTATTTTCAAAAGTAGTAAAATTCTTCTCAGAAATTCAATTATTTTCAAAAATTTTTATAAAATTCTTGGCAAAATTTTAATTATTTTCAAAAACTTTCCTCAATTCAATGATTTTTAATATGTATCTACTACTTTAATAAAAATTTCTAAAATAATTCAATTAGTTAAAAAAAATTTTAATAAAATTCTACGCAAACATTTAATTATTTTCTTAAATAATAAAAATTTTACAGGAATTTAATTATTTATAAATTATTTTCGTAAATAATAAAATTATTAACAAAGAACTTTTTCAAAAATTTAAAAAAAAATTCACTTATAGAAGAATTTTGCAGAAATTTAATTATTATCAATACATTTTAATAAAATTGAATTGATCAAATTTTCAAATATAATTATAAACAGACAAGATTATTTAAAAAAATTGAAAAAATTCTTTGTTTAATTTAATTATTTTCCAAATTTTTAATTAAAATTATTAAAAAATCATTATTTTTACAAAATTTAAAGAAACTCGTCAAAAGAATTTAATTATTCATAAAAAACTCTAATAAGAATTTTTGAAGCCATTTATAGATTTATTTATGTTCGAAATCAAATAAATTTAAATTTGATGAGAAAAAAACCGGGAAAAATTAGAAAAAAAGCCGGGAATCTTGTTCAACGAAAATAGTAGACACCCTGTGGAAAAGTCATAGAATTTTAAAATTCATGGTTTTTGGCAACCCTGAAGAACAATTAAAAGACAGTAAAGGATATTTGAGAATTATACAATTGTATAAAGTATATTATTTAAATGAAATTAGTTTTTTGTAATACAATAAAATAAATTTGTTTGACAGTCAAACAATGGAGCTGGCTAGAAATCCGTCCATGCTGCAAGAGTTAATGCGTTCACACGACAGGGCACTTTCCAACTTGGAGAGCATTCCCGGTGGTTACAGCGCTCTCCGCCGCATGTACCGTGACATCCAGGAACCAATGTTGGCGGCAGCAGCAAACAACAGCAATCCGTTTGCAGCTTTAGTCGAAAACAGTAATGCAGATAATCAGCCAAATCCTCAACAAGGACAAGAGAATAGAGATCCATTGCCTAATCCATGGGGCTCCGATGGCAGTGAAGGAAATCCTACACCACCAACAACAACGCCCGCTGCAGAAGGTCAAGCAAGAGGTCTTTTTGATTCGCCAGGAATACAAAGTCTCACATCACAAATAATGGAGAATCCAACGCTGATGAGAAATTTGCTTAATGCACCGTACACACGTTCAATGCTGGAAGCGTTGGCTGCCGATCCGGCAATGGCAAACAGAGTTATTTCTTCGAATCCGTTTTTCAGATTAAACACTCAAATGCAGGAACAAATGAGAACAATGATGCCAGCTTTAATACAACAAATGCAAAATCCACAAATTCAAAATGTCGTTACTAATCCTGACGCTCTCGCAGCAATAATGCAAATTCAACAAGGCATGGAGCAGTTGAGAACTGTCGCTCCTGAACTCGTTAATAAGTAAGTGCTTTTAGATTATTTATTTATTTATTTATTTATACTATTTATTATCAATAATATTTGCTGTAAATTCTATTTTTAAATATTTAACCACATTAAAATTTAAAAAAATGTAAATGTAAAAAAAATTAAAATGTAAATTTTTTGTTAAATGTTAAACAAATTTTTGTTACACAATTTGTTCGATATTCCTGCTATCTTTGTACAATATTCCTACGATCTTTGTACAAAAAAATGGTTCTCAATTTTACAAAAATTCGTTTCGAAATTTTGTGCGAAAAAAATCTTTGAAATATTTACATAAAAATTCCTGGATAAATTGCACGAATATCGTCCAAAATTTGTACAGAAAATTAGTTCTCAATTTTACAAAAAAGAATTGGGTGGCCGCTGAACCGGGAAAACCGGGAAATGACAGTAAATCTTGATCTTGACCGGGATTTTGGAAATTTTTTTTTTTAAACACTGATTATTTTGTGAGAAAAAATAGAAATATTTATTTTAAGACTTATTAATTATATTTCATTAAAAAATATTGAATGATCTTCTATAAAATCGTTTTATTTTGTCTGGGAATGGGGCCGTCCATAAACTACGTCACGCCTTAGAGGGGAGGTGGAATTCATTTTTTGTGACGTTCTGTAGAAAAAATGGCGCTAAAGCATGTAAAATTTGTGACGTGGGTAGGGGGGGGGGGTGGAAAAATTATGCAAAATTGTGTGACGTAGTTTATGAATGGCCCCAATTTTATCAAAAGTACTATAAAAATATTCAATTTCTAGAATTTATAAGAAAATTATTAATTTTGTTGTCCAACGTAACAGACTTAAAAATAGAAAATATTAAATTAAATTTTAAATTCTTTCTATTTTTAAGAATAATTAAATAAAATATAATTTTAATTAAATTCGTCGAAAAAATTTCACATTCTATAAAATAATGAAAATCAAATCCATTTAAAAATTTCTTTTTTGCAATAATATTATAACAAAACAAATTTGAATTATTAAAAATTTGAACTAATTAGAACAAAAATGATACGAAATTTATAAAAATTAATTTTTAAATAATAAATAAAGTAAATAAAAAATAAATAAAATTTCTTTTCTTAGAAAATAAATTTTTAAAAACCGTTTTTTACATCAATATCAATTCGTTTTTTTACAATTATTTATATGCAACTTTTTCTATATTTTAGAATGTTAAATTACTAATATTCATATAGATTGAATTTCAAATTGAATTTTTAGAAAAGTTGAACTGTAAAAGATTTTATACAACTCAGACGTATTATGGTCACTTTATCTACCTGTACAGGCGCGTACTAAGTTCCCCTTTATAACCCAGCAGTCAATAAAGTAACCATTATAGCCCTAGGGAGATAAAGTGTACTTCGCTCGTGCTACGACTCGTTTTTCAATATTGTGCTCGGTACATAAACTCGGACTCACCTCCCTTGTTGCATAATGTACTATTAATTAAAAATTCTGAATAAGTTAGTTTTTTGAAACATTTTTATTCAAATTTTTTTTCAAATTATTCAAAATTTCATGAAATTGTCTTATAAACAAGTGAATTTTTTAGAAATATTTTTTGTTAAAATTTCTAGAAAATAATTACATTAAAATTTTGAAAATAATTTTTAATAAGTAGTAGCAATTCTTAAAAATTATTCAATTTTAAAGAATTTGAAATTTGAATGTTTTTTTTGAAACCTTAATACCTATGGAAAAATAATGGATAATAATTAAATATTTATTTCAAAAAATCTATTTAAGTTCTAAATGATTTTACAATTAAAGATATTCAAAAAAATGTATTATAAACATATTTTGGAGTTTCAATTATTTTTAGAGTAAACTAAAATATTTTTAGGGTTTGGAAAAAAGTCAAAGTTTTGTCTAAAAATCAGAGAATTCTTTCAATCTTTCATGAAATAATTTATTTTCAGATTTATTTTTTATGACCGGGAAAAATAATTTATGACCGGAAAGTGACCGTGAATTTTTTTTATGAAAAAAGTGGTCACCCTGAAAAATTACAGTAAATATTACGTGCCGAATTCCAATCGAATTTCAGATTAAAAACGCCTCGGATATTATGACTTTTTCGACTTTCTTCCAAATTTTGCAATAAAATACCCCATTTTTAGTATAAAATGCAACCTAATTCGATTTTTATAGTGTGAAAAATAACTATGGACAAAAAAATTATTTTCAAAAACTGTTTTTGAATAATTTTTTTACGATAAAAAAATTTTTGAAATATACGTTTAATTAAAAAATTTTAGAATACATAATTGAAATTTTATAAAATTTAATTGTAAACAGTTTATTTTTTTAAAGAATTTTATTATAATTTTTGAAAATCAACTTTTGAAAAATTTTAATAGCAAATTTTTAAAATAATTAAATTCTCAAAAATTTTAATGTAAAATCTTTAAGTGTAAATTTTAAAATGAAAATTAATGAAAATGTGTTTCTAAAAATTATAAATTAAAATATTTTAGAAAAAAGAAATTCTTCGAATTTTTCCATTCTAATTTTTAAAAATTTTAAATATTTTGCAATATTTTCACTTACATATTTCAAACAATTCAAATGCTCACAAAAAATAATAACATTAAAATCTTTTAGAATTATTTTTAACATTTTGGAGAACACAATTATGTTCAAAATTTTTAATTAAAGTTCTTTAAAAAAATTTAGTAGTTTCTATAACTTACAGAAATTTTTTTAAGAAATTCAATTATTTTCAAAAAATTACAGTACAATATTTTTAAAAATTTAATAATTTTTTAATAATTAATTATCTTCGAACAAAGTAAATTAAAATTCTTAAAAAATTAAATTTTTTATACTTAATAAAATTTTGGAAAAAACGTGTTCATATTATTTTATAATTAAAAGTTTTTTAAATTTTATTATTTTCTTTATATTTTTCAAAAAAAATTTATTTTTAAAAGTATTTATCAAATTTCCATTATTTTTAATAAATTTAATCAAATTTCAATTATTATTATTAGATTTTATCAAATTTCAATTATTTGGAAAATTTTTAATATTAAATTTTTGTATTTAAATAATTGATTTAGAAATGAAATTTAGTTAAAAATTGTAGAGAATAATTGAATTTTGGAAGGAGTATAGTTGTAATTTTTAGAAAGTATTCAGAAGGTTTTAAATTGAAATTTTTAGAATTTTATTTCCTGTAGAAAAACAAATAAGAATTATTTAAATATTTATTTAACAAAATTATTCAAGACTGTGTCGACTTTTTTTGGGCCTTAAAGTCGATCCGAAGCCTGTTTTTTAATAAAATTTTGCTATTTTTTCATCAAAAACAAATCTGGTTTTAATAATCTGCATTTAATATACATGCTATACTATTTGAAATAAAAGATAATAAAATATTGTAATAGCTAATTATTATTATTATTATTATTATTATGTATTTATTTATTTTAATATTTTTGCATATGTAAATGGCAATGAAAAATAATTCCAGTCTATTATTTTGAGTTAACTTTTATTTCAGTATGGGTTTAACACCTCCACCAACCACTGCAGCAACGACTGAACCTACGAGGACAACTTCACCAAGTCCAACCACAGCTCCAACAACAGACCCAAACCAACAATTCTTTTCTCAATTTATGGCTCGAATGGTTTGTTTCTTTAGAAAAATTTTATTTATATTTATTTATTGCATTATCAGTTATAAAAAAATAATTTGACCCAGAGTAGTCTACAGTCGAAAAGAAAGTTTAGATAAAAGTGCATATTTTTTAAGTTTAAACAAAAATCAATTTAATAAGATGTTTTGAAATTAAAAAAAAGTAGACTTAAATTAATATTTTTTTTTATTATTTATTAGCTAATTTTTAAATTGAATGATTAATACGTATATTTATTTGTTTTATTGCAAGTTCCACGAAATAATTCGAATCTGTTTTTTTGACTAAAATTTGAATTTAAAACATTAATGAAAATTGTTTAAATTTTAGGTATCGGCAATGGCACTGAACCAAGGAGGAGAAGTTGATGGTCAGGTGGCTCCACCAGAGGAACGCTACAGAGCACAACTGGAACAGCTCACAGCCATGGGTTTTGTAAACAGAGACGCCAATTTACAAGGTAAATCTTATTCTTTCTTTTTTTAAGATTATTCTACATTAGGGACAGACATTGTGTGACAATTAAAACTTTAAGAAAAAAATAAATTTAAATTGCATACGGGAAAGCTGCTTACAAGCTTGTTATATACCTATTAAATTTATTAATAATAAACTTGTATGCAGTGTTAATTTATTTCTCTTTAATAAAATTTGTAAAATTGACAGGGTTGACACAGGTCAGGAAATTCAGGGAAAAGTTAGGGATTTTTATTAAAAGTACTGAAAAAAAATTGAATTTTTAAAATTAATAATAAAACTCTCAATTTTCGTATTTTTTTTTGTTTGCCTTATAAACTATGAAATTACCACGAATTCTAATAAAAAACCATCAATTTATTCTATTTCTGGCAATAATTTCTTCTTAAATAACTTAATTTTTGAAGAACTATAAAAATATTATTGCTTAGAAATTATTTAATGAATAATTTTACTTCAAAATTTTTAAAATAATTGAATTTTAAAAAAGTTGCGTTTACAATTTTCATAAATAGACTTTAAACGGGGTTTAATTTGAAATTTTAAAAATCTTCAATTTTCAATGAATTTAATTAAAATTTTTAAAGAACTTAGATTTTTGGAAAATTTTAATGATTAAAAATTTTTTATAAATTTCTTCGCAATAATTTTATTATTTTTATAAATAATAAAACTGTTTTCAGTAATTTAATTATTTTCATAAATAATGAAACTCATCGCAGGATTTAAATTTTTTTTAATACAATTTTTATGGAATTTCTCGCAAAATGTAATTATTTTTAAAAATTTTATTAAAATTTGTCAACAAAATTTAATCATTTAAAAATTTGTTAATAAAATTCTTTATGAGAGAATTAAATTTTAAGAAACATTCAATTATTCAATAAATTATTTATTTTTGTATTTAAATAATTGAATTCTAGTAAAATTTTTAATAAAAATTGATTTAAAAATGAATTTTAGGTAATAATTAATAATAATGAAAGCATTGTAGCATACATTTTTAGAAATCACTAGATTTTAAAATGGTTTCAAATTAAAATCTTTAAAAATCTAAATTTTTTATAATTTTAACTAACAATTCTGTAGAATTAATTTTTGTTGAATAAGTTTATTTGAGTTTTTTTGTTGAAATTATTGAAATTATTATGAAAATAATTGAATTTTTGCAACTAATTTTATTAATTTTTAACTAATTTTTTAAATTGAATTCTTTTGAAAAATTTTATTAAAATAGTAGGTAGATTTTGAAAATATTTGAATTTCAGCGAAGAACTTCATTATTTGTGAAATATAAGTGAATTCTTGCAAAAAATTTTCCAAAACCTTTTGAAGGAATTTTTCAAGGAATTTATTTAAAATTTTATTAAAAATAATTAAAATCCTGTGAAAAATTGTAGTATTTATGAAAATAATTGAATTCTTACAATGAATATTGTAACATTAAAAATAAACATAAAAATAATTGAATTCTTGTAAAAGGATTTTATTAGAATTTTTTTGAAAAATTTTATGAAAATTTAAATTATTATAAGTTGTTAAATTACAAAAAGGTTTGAATTTGAATGTTTTGAAGAATTTTAATTGCTACGGAAAAATAATAATGATTAAATATTTATTTAAAAAAGAAGAATCGCTGAATATTCCTTAAGGTCAGGGAAAAAGTGAAAATTTTATCTGGAAATCAGGGAAAAAGAAAATAAAATTTTTGTGGCAACCCTGATTGAGTTTAAAAAACATGTAAGGAATCGAATGATTTGAGGTGTTTTAGTATGTTTTATTAATTTAAGGGAAGAAAAAAGAGGATTAGTGAATACAATAATTATGAAAACTAATTTCCAGCATTAATTGCAACATTCGGAGACGTTAATGCTGCTGTCGAAAGATTGCTGGCCAACGGACAAGTTTCCATGAGCTAACCACCAATGATTAACAACAATACCTATGCTATAATTAATGATTTACTCTCGGTATACTTCTTGCCTCAGGAGAGGTGTCAAATATTTGAGGTAATTTTAACTCGAAAAATTTTAATTCTTATTCTGGCTCTAGGTAAAAGTACATGCTACAGACTCGTTTACTGTGACCTTTCTTTTATAATTGATGCAGTACTTACCCGGTTAAGCTAGCTGAGTAGGTACAACGAAAAAACGAACATATGAGTATCTTGTTAATATTTCACCTATCTATATATTAATTGATGTATTATAAAGAATGTGTAATACTTGTACCAGCATTATATACTTGAGTGCACAATGATTGACTGTTTAGTTATGTTATTAATACATCACTTAGCTTATAGTTTAAACTGTATCTTCATAAAAATTATACAAATTGATTAAAACATTCGTCGGGTATTTTCAATCAGAACCCTTCCTTCCTAATTTCCTACAATTACTTCAACAAAATTATAATATCATGAGTCATTTTTAATGTGAAGTGTGTCAAAACTAAATCAGATTCACCACCAAACTATTCACTATCCTAATTAGTGAAATTTATCAATTAATCAGCTTATGCAACACATTCGCATTCATATACTAAAACCTACTATTTACTAATTTTTTTTTTTATTTTTACCACTAAAAGCTACTTTTTTCCTTTTTTTAGAATTTCCACTATTTTAAACCCGCTAATAGTTGAAATAAAAAAAATTAATATTCATAAATTTAGGAATCACCATTTAGCCTTGTTTCATTAACACATCCAAATTCTGTTAGTACATCTAACTTTATTAATATAAATTAATTTAATCTAATAAAAATTTAGTCGATTCAAATTTTCCTCGATCCAATTAATTAATTAATTAATTAACTATAATAATTTGAATGTTCTTTCATTCTTTCATTCATTCACTTTTTCTATCCCTCACACTCTGAAGTTGTCTTTTGTTTATACTTTTGTTTTTTGTTATCTTTAGATAGATTGTATATTATATTATTATGTTATAATTATTTTTATTTTATAATTAATTCAAAATTGTAATGACAAATAGAAATCATCAGAATTTCTTTCACTTCTTTTCATTAAAAGACTAAAATTTTGTTAAATATTATGCTTTGTCAAATTAAAATTATGCAGATTTTTGTTCTTTACTTTTCTAAGCAAAATTAGAAAATTGTTAAACAACTGTGATTAGGAAATAGTAAATTTATTTATTTTGAATTATTTTTGTTTATGAAACACAATTTTTTTTAACAAAATTATTATTTTGTTTTAGAAAAAGAACAAAAACATTTGCACAATTTCTATTTTTAATTTTTTATTTTTAAAAATTAAATTAAATTTAATAAAAAAATTTCGATTTCTTCATGTTTTCTAATAATTAAAGATAGCCCAGTGATAAAATCATAATTTTATATTATAAGAATATTGTTACTGTAACTTCATCAAAATTATTTTCATCATTTTAATTCAATTATTATTTTCTAGAATTTTGAATTATTTTTTTATGAAAATAATAATTGAATTCCAATTACAAAAAATTGTATTATTTATGAAAATAATGAAATGTTTGCTTTACATGCAATTTTATTAAAAAATTTTTTACGTAATTGAATTTTTTTTTGGAAATTTTATTAAAATAGTAGATATTGAAAATCATTGAAATTAGAAAAATTTCTGACAATAATTGAAATTAGGACAAGAATTTTTTTGACATTTATGAAAATAATTGAACTTTGGAGAAGAATTTTGTTATTTAAAAAGATAATTGGGATTTTTACGAGAATTTTTTTAAATTTTGAACATAATTGAATTTCATAAGAATGTTATTTTTTTTGAAAATAATTTAATTTCTGCAATTATTTGTAATTTCTCCAAAATTGAATTTTTTAGTGTTTTCAACAAAAATTTAAATTAGAAAATTTTTAAATTCTATAATTTTTATAATTACTAATTTTATTTAAAAAAGGCAGTAAGAAGTTAGTCGCGCGAATTGTTGCTAAATGTCTGTAATAATATTCGTATTCTTTAACATTTTTTCTGTCCCTTACAATCTGAAGTTAGTCTTTTGTGTAATTTTTGTTTTTCGTTAAGTATCACGTAAAAAAAACTAATAAAATTTTTTAATTTTAAATATAAATTTTTAAATACATTCATAATCAAAATGTAAGAAATTTACTTCTTAAAGTACAAAATTAATTATTATTGTTTATATTTTCAAAAATTTTAATAAAATTCTTCGCAAGAATTAAATCATTTTTATATAAATAATAACATTCTTCGAAAGATATCAATTATTTTTATAAATAGTACAATTTTTTGCAAAAATTCAATTATTTTTAACGAAATTTTAATAAAATAATTGCACAAAAGAATTAAATTAAAATTTTCTAAAATTCTAATAAATCCTTCTAAACAATTCAATTATTTTTATAAATAGTGAAATCTTTGGACAAATTCAATTATTATTTTCAAAACAATTCTAATTAAATTCCTCGGAAGAATTCAGTTTTTAAAAAAAAAATTTAATTCATTTCAAATAAATTCAATTATTATTTTCTAAAATCTTAATAAATCCTTCGAAACAATTCAATTAGGTACTTTTATAAATAGTAAAATTCTTCGCAAGAATTCAATTATTTTTATAAATAGTAAAATTCTTTCCAAGAAATCAATTATTTTCAAAACAATTTTAATTGAATTCCTCGGAAGAAATCAAATATTTTAAAATATTTTTAATTATTATTTACAATTATTTCCAAAAATTTTAATACATTTTTCGAAACAGTTTAACTATTTTTATAATTATACTAAAATTCTTTGCAGGAATTAAATTATTTTTAATTCAATTTAAATAAAATAGCACAAAAGAGTTTTTTTCTCCAAAATTGTACATAAAATTCACTTTTAACAAAAATTTTAATTTCTCCAAAAATAATCCAATTATTCTCAAAATATTATGAAAATTCTTAATTAAAATTAAATTACTTTCAATGAAATTTTTAAATATATTCGTCAAAAGAATTGAAAAGAATTCAATTATTTTCAAAAAATAATAAAATTCTTCTGATGAATTCAATTATTTTAAATATATTTTAATTTTAATAAAAAAATTCTTTACAGAAATTCAATTATTTTCAAAACAACTTTAATTCATTTTCTTGAAAGAATTTAATTATTTTCAAATATTTCAATTAAATTTTTCAAAACAGTTTAATTATTTCCTAAAATTTTAATAAAATCTTCGAAACATTTTAATTATTTTTATAAATAGTAAAATTCTACACGAGAATTCAATTATTTTCATAAATAAAAAAATTCTTCGAAGAAATTCAATTATTCTCTTTAAATTTTTTGATAAGATTCTTTGCAAAAATTCAATGATTTTCAATACATTAATTTTAAAATTGTAAATATTTAAAAAGAAAATTTTTTTGAAAAAGTTAAGAAACAATCTATAGTGTTATAATCTACTTTTTTATTTTATAATATATACAAAATAATTATTTGCAATTAATTAAAAAAAATTTTTTTTTATTATTTCTTCACTTTAATTTAAGCGAGCAGAAAACTAATTATGCCCAATTGTACAACATACTAATTACAGTAACTATTTTAGTAAATTTAATTTATGTCAGTGAGAAAAAAAACTCTGCAAATATTTTTCCTTTTTCCAAAAAAATTAAAACTTTATAACGGAAATTGTAATGACAAATAAAAATCATTAGAATTTTTTCCTTACATTTCGTTTTAGAAAAGGAAGAAAAATATTTGCGTAAATCCGTACTGCTTTTTTGTATGTGAAAATAAGTATGGAAAAGAAGCTAAGAGGAGAGGAATCACATGAAAATGAATAATTAAGGTGAAAAGATTCTACGAAAGGACATGCAATGAAATAAAATATGAATTAATTACTGCAGTCAAATGAATTTAATAATATTCCACTGCATTAATCCATCTAATAAAGTGTATTTTCATAAATATTTTGTACATAGAGCTTTCCAATTCATATAATATATCTCAACTAGGTTGTGAAATTTTTAAACAATTTTATAACAAACATACAATAAAGGATAAAATGTGAAAAATGATTACATAAAAAATAATCTTCGCAAAATGAGTAAAATAATTGCAGAAACTAGAAAAAGAATCGAAATACTCCAAAATAATTCATTTTTAGAGCGTGATATAACAGCTTCTGTAGTTTCTCGAAATTCAGGCTGTTCTTCTTGAAATTCCGTTTGATAGTCGACATTTCGTTGCCTTAATTCATTTTCTAAATCTGATGTGAAATTTTCCGGTGTCACCTCCTCAGCCTAAAGTCAAAATATTAAAGTTATTATTCATTATTATTAATTTGTTTATATATATATACCGTTAAATCTACGGAAACGGTCTATTTCATGTTACTCCTAATTTAAAATGTTTTAATTGTATCATAATTTCTTTTACGTAGCAATGTTCATTTTTTACAACATATTTATAGGCTTCCTATAGTATTTTTTCGACTATTTTCAAAAAATGCGATCGACTTTTTTCCACCACTTCATAATGTGAAAAATAACTATGTAGTAATTTTTATGACCGTCTCTTCACTCACTGTAATATATTATGAAAACTTCAAACGCGTTTTACTCGAAAACACATTTTTGAAAACGGGGAGATATTTTACTCGAAATCTACTAAACCGATTTTAAAAAACCATTCGATTCTGTATCTAAAAAATTACTTATCGATAACAAACTTATAAAACAGGGTTGCCACAAATATTTAATTTAATTTTTTTGACTTTTCCCTGATTTCCAGACAAAATTTTCACTTTTTCCCTGACCCTAAGGAATATTCAGCGATTCACTTTATAAATGATAAGACACTGAAAAAAATGTTCTATTACATTTATTTACAAATTTCTTCAATTGTAAAATTATATTCGAAAACATCAATAACTTCTTTTTAATCATTATTATTTTTCCGTAGGAATTAAAATTCTTCAAAACATTCAAATTCAAATCTTTTTGAAATTCAACAACTTATAAGAATTGAATTCTCCGAGTCGAAGACTCGGAGTAATCGCCTTCTTTATGTTTTGTAATAATTTAAATTACCATAAAATTTTTCAAAAAAGAGTTAATTATTTACCAAAATCCTAATACAATCCTTCGTAAGAATTCAATCATTTTCATAAATAATAAATCGATTATTCGGTAATTCATTTTTAAATCTATTTTTATTAGAAAATTCTAGAAGAATTCAATTATTTAAATTAAAAAATAAATAATATATTTAATAATTGAATGATGGTTAAAATTGAATTCTTATACAGAATTTTATCAACAAATTTTAAAATAATTGAATTCTTTTGACAAATTTTAATAAAATTTCAAGAATAATTACATTTTTGAGAAATTCGATTAAAAAATTTGTATCAAAAATAATTAAAATCCTGCGATGAGTTTTATTATTTATAAAAATAACTAAATTCTTGAAAACAACTTTGTTAAATTTTTTTAAATAATTGCATTCTTTCGACGAACTTTATAAAAATCTTTTCAAATAACTGATATTTTTCGAAAAATTTTATGAAATTTTGTATATTAAATAATTGAATTTCTGTGAAAATTTTATTACTTATGAAAATAATTTATTTATTTCGAAGAAATTCATAAAAAATTTTATAAATAATTGAATTCCTGTGGAATTTTGCCAAGAATTTTATTAAAATTTTTAAAAATAATTGAATTTCGAAGATGAATTTTATTATTTATAAAGATAAATGAAATTTTGACGAAAATGTTTTAAAAATTTTTGAACATAATTAAAGTTCTCCGAAGAATTTTTATAACTTTCGAAAATAATTGAATTGCTGGAATCATTTGTAACTTTTCCAAAAATTTAATTTTTTTAGTATTTTTAACTAAAATTCTTTTATCAATCTATAGTATTTATGAAAATTGTAAAAATTATTCATTAAATAATTTATCAGTCATAATTTTATGATAGTTCTTGAAAAATTAAGTTATTTAAAAAGTAATTATTGTCAGAAATAGAAAAAATTGAAGGTTTTGTACTAAAAAAAATCCCTCACTTTTCCCTGATTTTCCTGACCAATTTTAGTTTCCCTGAATTTCCTGATCTGTGGCAACCCTGTAAAATTTCACATTTTTACCCCCTGTTATTTTCTGCGGGGGTTAATTGACCCAAAAACACAGTATTTTTTCGATTTTTTGAGAAAAACGTGTATAAAAAATTGAAAAACATAAAAAAAATAGTTTTTGAAGTTAAACTTCAAAACAATAGACAATAAACTGTTTATTGTCTAGAAAAACCCTTAAGAAATAAGAATTCTCTTCTTGTAATATATGTAACAATATTCAAAAGGGATTTTTACAATAACTATAATTTTTACAATAAGAGTTTAAAAAAGTGTGTTTTTTTACACAATAATGACGTCACTTTAAATGGCGGATCAAAGTTTAAGGGAGCGTTCACAAATGATGTCACGCTTTTGAGGGTAGGGGGGGGGGGTCTTTACTAAACGTGACACAATGTATTTTTCTCATGTGAAATTGCAAAAATTGCGTGACAGGGGGTAGGGAGGGGGGTCGAAAATCTCCAAAAAATGCGTGACATCATTTGTGAACGCTCCCTAAGTGAACATAACCTTTAATGTAATGTAAAGAAGTAGTGCAAAATTGTCAAAACTGTTATGTAATTTTTTTAGGTATTATACAATAATTGAGATTTTTATTTCTTAGTGGCGTTAGAATGGTCGTACTTTTTACCGATACTACATTTATAAAATATATACATACCTTCAATGCAATCGTACTCAACATCTGCTTTTCTTCTTCTGTAATTGGTCTTTTTCTTATGACTGTAGATAGTAAATTCAATATTTGTCCACAAGTTTCGCAATGCCATGTAAGTGATCTATTGAGTAAAGTATAAAACAATTAGTAATAATCCCTATAAGTAAAATCACACTTCTGTCTAGTCTGTACATTGCTTAAAAATTGAAAGTTCTATTATAAAAAGTTGTTTTGAACTTGAAGAAATCCAAAGAGGTCAAAAAAATGTCGTATATGTATGTACTTCTGTCACAAAAGCTTTGTACGTCAATCACACGAAAATGCCTGGACTGATTTGAATAAAATTTTACAGAGTATTTGGTAATCATCTAAGGAAGGTTTATAAATTTACAGCTATTTAAAAAATATTAATTAGAACAGGAGAAATCACCAATTTTTAAAAAATTCGAAAAATCAAAAAATCTTAAATCATTAACTTTTTAATTGAATATTGCTATACTTTTTGTAACCGTGAAATTAAATTCACCAAGACATATTATAATTTAATCGATTTAATCTTACAATAATGATGGAGTATTTAGAAATATATTTTTTAATTAAATTAACCTCAAAATAGAAATTGAGAAAAATTTAATTATTTTATAAACCCTCAACAGATTTCTTTTATTCTAGGCTAAAAATTTTGTAATTTTATCAGTGAACAAATATAAAATAAATATTGTATCTGTCAGGTGGTTATACTCATACGTGATAATTGTAGATCTTAAAAAAACACATCTTTGTTGTTCTATGCATTTTTTTGAAAAACAAAAAATAATTTTTGAGAAAAATGCAAAAAACTGTAAAAGCACTATCAGAATTGTTTTTATCTACCAGGAACTACCTAATAAGATCCAGGTATATAAATAAATTATTTTAATATAGAAAGGGATTCAAATTGGCTTTCTAGATGTCACTAAAATATTCCAAACACAGAAAAGACCCCCCCTTACAAAAAAATATAAAAAAAGGACCCCACACAGATTGATTGTAGAATTTTTTTATTTAAGTTTTGTTTTGCATATTATATGTGAGACAGTTTGTTTGTCAGTTTTTGACTGTAGCCTCAGCAGTTCCTCCCGATGAGATTTGGTGTATTTAATAGAAAAAAGTTTACTTTGAAATGATAGATGCAGATATTCGTTTAATTTAATATCGCGTTACAAATATTATCAGATAAAAAGAAAACCTCAGAATGGCTTCATGATGTGGGTCTTGTTTCTAAAGAAATGTACTGGTCCAAGCATAAAAGAAAAATGACACTTAATTGTTATGTTTAAAAAAAAATTATATCGTCATGTAGTATCAGCTGTTAAAAGGTTCGAAAACCGTCCCCAGCAACCTGCATTCTAATTACATACTGTTTTCCAGTGAATCTGTCTTTTGAACAGACTATCAGAGAAAGCTCTTTAGTCGAAAATCAGTCAGTTTTACGTGAGACAGTATCAGACCGATTTTCTTTCTGTAGAGAAGTCTGTATGGTCGCTTTAGAGTTTTAGACGTAAGTTTCGAAGAAGAAGAAAAAATTGGAGGTGAAATTGAAGTAGTAGAGATTAACGACTCTAAATTTGACAGGCAGATACCGTTTGGAAATTTGTCCTGAGAATAAAAGAGACTAAGACACATTGTTGTCATGAATTTAAAAACATGTCTCTCCAGGAACTGAAATCCATACAGACTGTTGGAAAGGGTACTACAACCCAAAACCCATAGTTTTACTCATAAAACAGTCGATCACCCAAAAGAATTCGTTAATTCTGAAATTGCGGCTCACATCCAAAATATAGAATCATCATGGCGCTGGATGAGGCATTCTTGCCAACCACTTATGTGAATTCTTGAGGAGACATCGTGTCAAAAAATTGAAACAGGATCCCTTCAATCAGTTAATCACTGATATAAAGCTGTGCTAATTAAATGAGTAGCATTTTTTGCTCTTTTTGATCTTATTTAGCAAAAAAGTGTCTAGAAAAAAATAAAAATTAAAAAAAAAATTTTAATTTCTGGTTCCAACTAGAAAGTCAATTTGACTCCTATTTTGTATTACAGATTCCAAAAAATAAGCAGAGGCGGCCTTCATTTTAATTTCCTGCGGAGACCCTTTTTGAAACTTTTTTTTTCTTTCGATTTGAATTCCTTTCTATACTAAAAAGTATTTCAAATTAAATACTAAAAACTAACTTTTTTGAAAACGTCTCTGCAGATTATTTTAATTTTTGTTGTGCAATAGGCAGGAATGCCTAAAGTATTGGATTCTATTGCATCATTCGGCTTATTCATGCCAAGTACATACTTTTAATGTGAAAGTCATGGCTATTTGACCAAAGGGGACATCAGGCCAATAACCAACACTAACCTACTTTTAATGGGCCAACTGAAGTATTTTCTCATCAAGTGTTAGGGCGCCAGCTGCTTTTATGTCAAAGAATTCAAAATCTCTTCTAGGTTGGGCGATTTCAGAGTACCGTCTGAGGGTTAAAAATACTGTTTGGTTACTAATAATTAGTTCTAGAGAGGAAACTATGCATAAGGCCAGGTTCCTCCAAACAATTTCCAAAAAATCGACATTTTTTCCCCGTAAATTGCTAGAAAATACGCTTACAAATAATATAGAATTAGTCCCGAATGTCCGCACGACCGAGATGTAGGTATACAAGAGGAAAGAGTGGAGCTCGCCAAGCGGAAATCCGGCTACTCAAGCACCCCGGGTGCTTATTTATTTATTTTTTAAAAATATTTCCTTCTCTGGAAGGACGCCTATGAAGATCAGGAAGGAGTTGCGTGCGCAGCAGGATTGGATATGTAAGTAAAATTCATTTTTTACAATTTTTCACGAACAAAAACTTTAATCGACTTTTTCTCGAAACCACGTTTTTTCAACTGGGTGACACTCTCATTCCCAGATAGTACAACATTTTGCAGAAAGTTTGCAGCAAGTTTGCATTACAAACTTCGCAAATTTGCATTGCAAGTTTGCAGCAAACTTGACTTTCTCACATTCCTATGACGAATACTTCAGAATACTTGTCTTGGAAGAGAACATCCCTTGAGGTTTTGGAAGATTCAATCAAGAATCCTCTCCTCCTTTTATTGTTTTAATTTAGTCGTTGATTCCAAATAAAAACATTGGCAAGATGCAAAAGATAGCGGTTGGTATTTTAATTGGTAGTATTATTGCTGGACATAAGAGAATCACACCGAATGGGCAAAACCAACTTAAGGTTTTCTGCAATAAATGGCAGGACGAAAATACCTTGGTTGACTCTCCGGTTCTTGTTGAAAGAGGCCTTAGAGCCTTTATTCCTTCTTCTCTTTTTAATCGTAGAGTCAGGGAGGTTGATATTGACTTCAGTGCAGGTGACATTTATGATCTGTTAGATCGTTTTTTTTCGCCCTCAGGTTTTAGAAATTCGCAGTAGAACCAGATCTCGTCCACGGAATAAGGATGGGGCTGCGGCGGTCCCTGCTGATAACTATCTCTTCAACAAATATTCCAAAAACGGTATTTATTGCTAACATTGCTTGTTCTGCAATCCCTCCCGCAGGGGGTGGAGCTTCGGTCCTCACTATGAGTATGGCTTACCTAGGGTGCCTGAGCTGGGTATAGGTGAGCGCCGCTTATATCCTAATACCGTAATCAACGGGTGTGCTTCAACGACCTCTGTAAGGCGTGCCAGAGGAACGTTGCACACTTGTTGACCGGGGACTTGGCTTAACCGCCTGGTCGCGAGATGGGGACCCTCTATATGGTCCCCCCTAATCCTAAGCTTGAACCGTTCGGTGAAGGAATGCGTGGTTAAGGGATGTCAATAGTGAGCACGAATGCTGAGATTTTGTGGTTTAAATGTAAGAATTTTTCTTTTCTCACTTAAGGGTGATGGATAGTGGATGGTGTGTGTTGCAGGTTTGGCTTTTCAGCTTCATCTTATTTCATTTCATGTTCATACTTTACTTTTTATTTTATTTTAAGCTGAATCTGTGATGCATTCTGTCTGCTGGCATTCAACACTGCCTCATGGGCGAGGGGTACGGACCAGATGTTATGTCAAAAATAAATAAAGCCTCAGAGAAAATTGTTGGGTGTAAGGAGTGTTACAAGAAGGTGTGCAGTTGCACTACGGAGGTAGATGTTGTTTGGGAGAGTGGGAGCGATTCTTCTTTTTGTAGAAGATCTCATTCCCGCTCTCCCATTCAGAAGAAGGATGAGACTCACGATGATGAGACTGCGGAAGAAAAAGAGCGTGAATCAAGTGATGAAGAGGGATGGAAGAAGTTGACGGGTGAAAGAAAAAAGTCGGAAGCGAAATTAAGGAAAGAGAAGAAGAAAATGGATAGAGTAAAAGAGCAAGAAAGACTGGTGGGAAAGATTGGAGAGGGAAAAATTGGAAAAGGAGGGAAATGGGAAGAAGCCAAAGAAGAAGATGGATAATAAGAAGGAAGTGGTTGGAGGTAAAATGTACGTAGATGAGGTAAGTCTGCGTGGGAATGTGATTGATGTCCTGAGTATTATGAGAAATACGAGTGTGATTGTGAGTGATGTTAACCCTTTGCGGCATAGTGGTAACCCAGATTACCACCTTTTATATTCTGAAAATATCTGTTTATATACAGTCTTTTTCAAGTAAAATCCAAAAATCTTTGTTTATTAATAATCAAAACATTGTTAAATGTCGAAAAATTGATAGCGAATGAGGTTACGTGAAATTATAAACAACTATAAATAAATAAATTAAAAAACAAAAAAATTTTTTTTTTTTAAATTCAATCGAAATTGATTTAAAGTCTTCACTCGGCGATTTTTTAAGTCGCTGATTACGAATCTGAAGTCCGTTTTCCAAAATTCAAGATGGCGGATCCAATATGGCAAACGAATTTTTTTAAAATTGATCAAAATCGCTTGAAAGTCGTTACTCGGAGGTTTTCGGGGTAGCTGATTACAAATCTAAAGTCCGTTTCCCAAAATTCAAAATGGCGAATCCAATATGGCGGACATATTTTTTAAAAAGTGATTTGATTTGCTTGAAAATAGTTACTCGGGGTTTTCGGGGTCGCTGATCACGAATCTGAAGTCCGTTCTTAAAAATTCAAGATGGCGGATTCAACATAACGGACGATTTTTTTTAGAATTGATCGAAATCACTTGAAAATAGTTACTCGGGGGTTTTCGGGGTCGCTGATCACGAATCTGAAGTCCGTTTGCCAAAATTCAAAATGGTGGATCCAATATGGCGGACGAATTTTTTTAGAATTGATCGAAATCGCTTGAAAGTCGTTACTCGAGGGTCTTCGGGGTCGCTGATTACGAATCTGAAATTACTTTTAATAAATAAACGTTAAATTATTGAATAATTGTACCGTCGGCATTTGCGTTACCTGATGCACACCGCGGGGAGGATGTACGATCGGGATTTGTACATCGTTTAGCCCTGAAAAGGGCAGTTTGGTAAATACTGTTCAAAACTTTATAATAATCAAATTGAGCTGTTTATTTCCTAATAAAATTAACTAATTAATTAAAATCATCGGATTTTAATTGCTATTATAAAGTTTTGATGTGTCTTTTTTTGAACAATTGAATTTTATTTTTAGCAGTGGTAAGCAGCGAAGCAATTTGCTTTCAATAAAATTCATTTGCTTTAGTCCAGTTAGTATTTTAGTTTCTTTGTACTCTCAACAGTGTTTTGTTTATTGTTTGTTATAATCAACGTAAATATGCGTTCAGTCAAATATTGATGATTTATAACTTGGCCTTTTTGCGCTTGTCATTTGTTTCGTCAAACTATGGATAGTATTTTGTTTATTGTTTGTTACCATCACCGTAGGTATGCGGTCAGTCAAATAATGCTGAATTAGAACTTGTCTTTTTTACGCTACGTTCAGTAGATGAATTGATAGAACACAAACCACCAAGTTCAACTGGGAAAAAACGTAAATTAAGTACAATCTCTTCTTACAAACCAAAAGTGTCAGAGGAAAAAATAAAAAGTCAATCAGCTCATATGCCTAAAATTATCGCTTCACCTAGACGCTGCGCTCATTGCAGTACTAAAGTCGACCAAAAGCGAACATCATGGATGTGTAAAACTTGCAATGTACCACTTTGCCTGCTTCCCACAAGAAATTGCTTCGCTGCTTACCACTGCTAAAAAAAAATTCACTTGTTCAAAGCAAGAGACATCAAAACTTTAAAATAGCAATTAAAATCCGCTAATTTTAATTAATTAGTTAATTTTATTAGAAAATAAACAGCTCAATTTAATTATTATAAAGTTTTGAACAGTATTTACCAAACTGCCCTTTTCAGGGCTAAACGATGTACAAATCCCGATCGTGCAACCTCCCCGCGGTGTACATCGGGTAACAAAAATGCCGACCGTACAATTATTCAATAATTTAACGTTTATTTATTGAAAGTAATTTCAGATTCGTAATCAGCGACCCTAAAAACCCCCGAGTAACGATTTCCAAGCGATTTCGATCAATTCTAAAAAAATTCGTCCACCATATTGGATCCACCATTTTAAATTTTGGAAAACGGACTTCAGATTCGTAATAAGCGACCCCAAAAACCCCCAAGTAATAATTTTCAAGCGATTTCGATCAATTCTAAAAAATTTCGTCCGCCATATTGGATCCGACATTTTGAATTTTGGAAAACGGACTTCAGATTCGTGATCAGCGACCCCGAAAACCCCGAGTAACTATTTTCAAGCAAATCAAATCACTTTTTAAAAAATATGTCCGCCATATTGGATCCGCCATTTTGAATTTTGGAAAACGGACTTCTGATTCGTGAACAGCGACCCCGAAAACCCCCGAGTAACGATTTTTAAGCGATTTCGATCAATTCTAAAAAAATTTGTCCGCCATATTGGATCCGCCATCTTGAATTTTGGAAAACGGACTTCAGATTCGTAATCAGCGACCCTGAAAACCCTCATAAGCATTTCTGATTTTTAAATTAATGTTATAATGTTATGCATGCCGCAAAGGGTTAAAGATGTGTTGGAGAAATGTGAAAATTTTGGTGGTGTAGAATCGGAGGTTATTATGAATGATGTAAGGAAATTGGAAGAATTGGTGAGGAAGGTGTCGATGGAGAACGCAATGTTGCGGGGTAGATTGATGGATAGAGAAAGGATGAATGAATATGTGAATAAAGTGTGTGAAAGTGTAGATGTAACGTGTGAAATGGCTGAGAAAGTGAAAGAAATGAATGAAAGCGTTACTGTTGAGTGTGCAGGAAAGAAGGGCTTACCTAAAAGCTATGCAGTGATTGTGAAGGGTGCGAATGAGGAATTGACGACTAGAGAGATTAAAAGAAGAATGAACGAAGCGATTGTGGATGAGGTTGATGTATGTGTAAGGAAGGTTAGACCTGCGAGAGATAGTGTGATTGTAGAAATGGCGACAGGTCGAGACAGGGGGTCCTGTCGTCCTGTCCGAATTTCGAACAGGCGGGTTTAAGGATGGAAAGGCCCAAAACCGTGGACCCTCGTGTCTTGATCTACGATGTGACGAATTATATGAGTGAGAATGAGTTGTTGAGTAGTGTGCATGAGCAACTGCCGGGCAAAGGGACTCCCTTCGAAAGGGCATATTGCTTTCTTGTTGGATTGCCCCAGGGAGTGGGGACTTCGGTCCTCAGTATGGGTATGGCGTGCCCAGGGTGCCCGAGCTGGGTACAAGTAAACGCTGCTTATATCCTAATACCGTAAACAACACGTGTACTTCAACGACCTTTATGATGCGTGACAGAAGAACGTTGTACATTTGTTGACCAGGGACTTGACTTAACCGCCTGGTCGCGAGATGGGGACCTTTTATATGGTCCCCCTAATCCTAATCTTGAGCCGTGCGCGATTGAGGGGTGTCAATCTTAAGCACGAATGCTGAGTATTGACGAATTAAATTTTGAATTATTTTTTCCTTCACTCAAGGGTAGTGATTGTGCGGCGAACAATGGGAAAGATTGGAAGAAGCTGTCGAAGGAAAAGAAAAAGGTTGAAGTGAAGAAGAAGATCGCAACTGGTGACACTAGGAAGGCGGTGGAGGGTAGAGCAAGTGATGTGATGAAACCTGTGTATGAATGGGGTTCTAAGGTTGGTGTAGATGTGAATGATAAGAAAACGGTATGTATGGTTTTAAAGGGTGGCTTAAAAATGATGAATAGACGTGTGCATGTAGAATTAAGTGAAGAAAATGTGAGAACATTAAAATTTGTTGAGAGTTTTGAATATCTAGGTGTTCTAACAAGCGTTGATATGAAGTTTAAAGAGCATGTTGATAAAATGAGGTAGAAGGTGAATGGTGTTGTTGGAAATTTACGTAGAGTATTAAGAATAGATTGGGGCTTGAAAAGGTGTGTTATGAGGACTGTCATGAATGCGATGCTGTTGCCTGCGGTAATGTACGCTGCGCCGGTTTTGTATAAATTATTGAAGTTTAAAACTGTCTGTGTAGAATTGAACAGATGTCAGCGGGTTGGGTTGTATGCATGTACGCGAATGTGTAGTACGGTTTCCACGGATGCGATGCAGGTTATCTATGGAACGCTTCCGTGGGATTTTGAGTGTAAGAGAAGAGCGAATTGGTATAAAGTTAGGAAGAATTTTGAAATGAATGAGTTTGATTTGGTTAGTGCAAATGATGTTAATGTTTTAAATGTTATTGATACGAAAAAGATGGTAACGGACAGAGCGCATGGGAAGTGGCAGGAGAGATGGAATAATAGTGACAAAGGAAGAGTTACTTTTGAGTGGATTAAAGATGTGACTTTTGTTGGTAAGTGTAGAAAGTTTGATCCGAGTCTCAGGGCATGCTACTTGTGTGGGGAGAGTCCTTTCACCTCCTTAAGAAATTTATCAAAGAATCTGGAAGCAATTGTAAATGCTAATACTACTTCTGATTCTTCTGAGAAATTTCTTTCTGCTCTTTCTATATCGGCGAAATCTTCAAAGAATTCCTCCTTGGTTATAATCTTTTTTGTTTTTCTTTTCTCTTTTTTTGGGACTTTTTGTCCCCGGCCATTACTTGGTCCTACTTATCTATCGGTATTAATTTGTGTTTGTTGGTTAAATTTACTTGCCATTACTTGGTCCTGCCTATCTATCGGTATTAATTTGTGTTTGTTGGTTAAATTTACTTACTTATGGGCTTTATAGAATGCCTATAGTGTGGTTCATAACTAAGGTTTAAACTGAATCAATTCTACTATCAATTCTCCTGAGATAGAAAAACTCCAGAATGAACTTGTTTGCTTTAGCAATCGACATTAAGGGCGCATTTAATAATGTACGCCCCTTAATCCTGAACGAAAAGCTGCTCATGTTTAGGGTTCTAGAACGCATTGTCAATTTTGTCGCTACTCTTACAGAAAGAAGAGAGCTGTATTTTTCAAATACAAAGCAGAGTAGGACCTGTGGCGTAGGCGTTCCCCAAGGTGGTGTTTTGTCGCCTTTACTATTTAATATATGCAGATACCTTCTACCTTCCCTGCTCATGTGAGGGCTGCATAGTACGCAGACGATCTCCTTGTGTACTCCAGAGCTGTTGCTCCGCTGTCGGATTGGCTATTGCGGATGAGTCTGGAGATTTCATCCGCAAAGTGCGTGTTCTGTCCATTTTCGTCCAAAAGGATTGATCATAAGAATATTTCTATTGAAGTTGATGGCTCTTGTATATTGGGTTCACTTGAACTTAAATATCTTAGAATCCTTTTGGATTACAGACTTACTTGGATTCCACATATAAAAGAAAATGTTTTTCGGGACAGCAAGGCCATCAATGTTCTCAAGGTTATTTCGAAGATCAGTTCAGGTGCTGCTCCAGCCCTGGCTCTTGCAGACTACAGGGGGTTGCTTCGCTCGTAATGAAATTGCAGACCATACAGTCAAAATGGCTCCTAGAACTGTTCTTAAGAAGAAGTTTGGTTTTCCTCGCCTGGATCTTTTGAGGTATTTTGATTCTCTCAGTTGTGATGAGGCCAAAGCCTTATGGTCTTTTTCTGGTAAACATCCGAGGGGAGTGAGATATTTTTCTAGAATTGTCTTTGAGACGAGGAGACCTTGGTTTGCCGGTTCGAGAGCTTCTCGTACAACTATTAATTTTATTACCCGTCTTAGGACGGGTCATGTCATTTGTCTTGATCATTTTAACCGTTTGGATGGAGAGTAGATCTCACTTGCCCGCTGTGGGGTAGAAGATAGAACTTTGAAACATCTTTTTAATGAATGTCCTATTCTGTCTCCAAACAGACCGGAGTTTTTTGGTTTCTTGGTCCACAGGTGAGGGATTGAGGATCCGGAGAGATGTGACCCTTTCGAGGTTATGTTGAGCCCTACAGATGAGATGGTTGAGACCTTTGGCCGATTTATAGGCGGGAGGACATCTCGTATTATAATTTGATATGTTGTTGTTCATATGATTTAAAATTTTAATTTTTTCACATGCTCTGAGTTCTATTTTAATAATTATTATTATTATTTTTGATTTGCTTTTTTGAGGTTTTCTTTGATTTTTTCTTTGATTTTTTCTTGTTTTTGATTGTTTCTTTTTTTCTCTCCCTCTTGAGTTGTTTTGGTTTTACTTGTTTTTAGGTAAGAATGGTAAAACATTAGAAGGGAAAGAAACCACCAATTGACGAAGAAGACTTGGAAAAACCTGGACATTTTGTTTCTGTATTTGTTGATATATTTTATTACTTTTTGATATGTTAATTTTTATTTCTAGTTGCGAATAAGATTTAATTTGGACAATAAAAATGGTATTTAGTGTATTGCTTTACGAATACATCATTAATAGCTGATTGATTAGCAACGCCCGACGTGTTTTTCGACATTCCCAAAAAAGGGTTTTGTAAAATCGCTGTAGCTCGGAACAAAATTGAGTTACAGAAAAATAATAAATAGCAAAATTGTAGCTAAAAAGTCAAGTTTTCAAACGGTTCTAAGCTTTTTTGATATCAGTTTAACCTTTAAAGTGCTAAGTGTTGAAAAATCACGCTCAGTGCTAACCCCGGTCTGTCAGACCGCTATTCCCTTTTGACAGTTTTTTAGTCATTTATAATTTTTAAAAGACAACTATTATAAATATTTTTTACTTTTTAACAAAAAAAGTCATTTCTGTATTATGCATTTATTTATTTTATTTATTTTATAAATGCAGTCTATGAGAACTGTCAGTAGAACTAGCTGCGCGTCAAGCTGCGCAGACGATACTCATGGGAATATACTGGAATATACTTTCACTTAAAGCTAACCCCGGTCTCCATAATTGTCTCCTAACAGATTTTTATAAAATATGAAGCTACTAAAAAGTTCAAGTTCTTATTATACTTTGAAAAAAAGTTACAAGCAAAGAAAATTTTAATAGCGGTCTGTCAGACCGGCATAGCACTTTAAAGGTTAAATACATTTTTTATACTCAAAAGTCCTTAAGAGATTAGTAACGCCTCACCTTACCCTACAGTTAATAACAGGGATCGTCACGGAAATCAAATTTTGATTTCGTTACGATATTCCAAAACAAAACGAAATTATTAATGTATTTTGATTTTGATTCGGTAACGAAACAAAATTTACTTCCTGTTTCGATTCTGATACTGTAACGAAACAAAATTTACTTTCTATTTTGATTCCGATACTGTAACGAAACAAAATTTACTTTCTATTTTGATTCCGATACTGTAACGAAACAAAATTTACTTTCTATTTTGATTCCGATACTGTAACGAAACAAAATTCACTTCCTATTTTGATTCCGATACGTTAACGAAACAAAATTTACTTCCTATTTTGATTCTGATATTATAATACTGCAATTCGGTTTTCTTATAGAAACAGAAGTCGATTCGAATTCTATTTCAGATTTCGTATGTAAAAACGATATTATCTTCTGATATATTTGACATTTGCAACAAAATTTAGGTTCAATGAGACTTATACACGCGCAGTAGTATTTTATCAAAATTAAAACAAAAAAGAATTTTGATTTTGATATTGGAATCAAAACTAAATAGAATGGAATTTTGATTTTGATATTGAAACCAAAACGAAATAGAGTTCAATTTTGATTTTGATATTGGAACCAAAACGAAATAGAGTTGAATTTTGATTTTGATATTGGAATCAAAACTAAATAGAATGGAATTTTGATTCTGATACCCATATCCGAATCAAAACAAAAGTATTTTTTAATTTTGTTTTGATTCCGTGACGGTCCCTGGTTAATAAATTTTTTCATTACTTATTTTTTAAAATTTCATAATGAAAATAAACAGAAATTGTATATTTCTAATCAGGTGAGGGTCAATGAAAGGATATAATTTGAAGAAAATATCTGTTAAATACCTTTTAGCAAGTTTTTGTCTTTCTTCGGCATTATAATCTAAAGAACCAATTTTTCCATTACCAGGAGTTGGCATAAATGCAATGAGAGCAAGCAGGGCTGTCCGTATACTCCAAGATGGTTGCCACGTTTCCGGATGATGACCGGAGATGCTCAAGCATATTTTTTTATTGATTTCAAATCGACCGTTGGGCTGTTAAAAGCAATACTTTCGCTTTATCGATTAAAATCTTGAAAATAAAAACTACGCTCGAAACAACTCACGGTCAGTAGAATGATATTTGGCGGCTTCATGGGATACTCTGGAGGCAGTAATATTCTCCCGTGATATACGCCACCTTCAAAATCCGAGGACGGTGGACCTTGTATAGTGAAGTGCCATTCAAAAAGATTATCTTCCAGAGGGTAGGCACAGTACTCTTCAGTAGGCTCATGTAACTCCATAGCTTCTCTCATCAACCGCTTGACAGCTAAAATTGTCCAACCATATTTATTTTATGCAACACAGGCAAATATTCCATAAATTACATGATAATATAAACACGGAGAGAAAGATATAAAAATGCAATAATCCTTTACATAATTTATTACAAACAAGTTGAATGCTTTCTCAAAAATATAAATTTTTTAATTAGCTGAAAACTATTACTTGATTTCTAATCATTTCTTTTATTTCTTTACATCAATACTTGATTAAGGTTCGTACGTTCACAAAAGTTATGAACGATAAGTAAAAGAAAGAAAACTTCTTATTTAAAAATAGTAAAAAACGAATGTCAGAAAATTAAAAGGCACATCATTCTATATCTTATTTACTAAATTTTGAGTCGATAGCACGACTTTAAATTAGGAGAACATTTTTATAAATATCTGTTAAAAATTAAAAATTTTTGTCCTCCATATTGGATCCTCCATTTTGAAGGGGTTAAGATTGCGTTAAAATAAATTATTGTCAGAGACAGATAGAATAGATAGAATATTTTTATGAATTCTAAACATTTAATTTTTTCCAGTACTTTTAATAAAATTCCGACTTTTCCCGATTTCCCTGATTTTCCTGACCTGTGGCAACCTTGATAAACTTTCTAAAAATTTTCTAATTCTAAACAAAAGTATATATAATAGAGCTGTGCAAAATAATTCGAATCGAACTGTTCGAATTTTTTCGCCTAGTTCGAATGTCGAAAATTCGACATTCGAGTTACTACAAAATTCGAACCGAACCGAGTTTTGTTCGGTTTTGGTACGCTAAAATGTCGAATTCTAAAATTCGACATTTCAGTCGCCCAGTTCGAATGTCGAATATTCGACATTTCGGCGCCCCAAAACCAAACAAAACTCGGTTCGGTTCGAATTTTGCACAGTTCTAATATATAAATAAATTTTTGTTTAAAAAGTTGCAAAAAAATTTATTTTGCATTAACTTTTATTTAAAAAATATATTTTTCTGTTCTTTGCTAGACACATTCCTAAGGCCAAATAAAAATGTTTTTTCAACATTTCGATTAAAAAAAAATACTTTTTATTTTTCGTAAAAATTTCCTGAATTCTGACCCTTCAGATTGGTATGTCTTTGAGCCATGAGGGTAGAATAACAATAATTGAAAACAAGAACCTTTTTAAAAACTTCACTCATTACTTAAAACAGAATTTTAATGCTGAAGAATTTAACAGTAAATTTAATTTTTAATATTTATTTTTGTATAATAATTAAAAAAAGATTAGGAATTCGGGCTTATGTTAAAAATAATTCTAAAAAGAATAAAAAAGAAAAGATAAAAATCTTTGAATACAATAATTTTATGCGTTAATTTTTAACTGCCTATAAAAAGATATTTAAATAAATTTTCGTAATCATTAGAGTATTATTTACTTTTGGTGTTAAAAATGTAAATTTAAACCGTGATATGATAATCAAATATTCAACAATCTAAGACAGTTTTAAAAATTTGAAATGTTACAAATTTTTTTTTCGAAATTAAGAGTTATTTAATATTACATCTTGCCTTGCATATATAATGCAATAAACTGTCGAATTTACATTTGGAATTAATTGCGAAAATAATAGATATTTGTATTCTACTGATTTTGAAAGTTAGAAGAAAAAATTTGGTAATAAATAGAAAGGAATTCTAAATACCTGGACTTTTAGCATTATATTTCCCCTCAAATGACATGTTTCTTGAATTTAGAGTACAATATTGATCATACACATTAAATTGTTTAACTTTTATAACACTTGTTCATTAAAACAAGATTGCATTCTGAAAAATAACATTTCTCCATAAAAAAATACATTCAACTGAATATAAATAACATCTGGATGTGTAAATAATTAATTGACTTAGGCTTTTGAAGAAATTATTGAAAACCTGTAAACGTCAATGAACATTCCTATAACATTAGGACAAATCGAATAAAAACTGTCACACTAGTCATACATCATTCCCAACAATAATGACAATAATCAACAAACTTTAATGCATGAATAATAAAGATATTAGAAATGCAACATAAAACTCATTGTTAAGAAACGTAAAGGTGCCTACATACTTTCAGCTTTTTAGGCGAGCATTGAAAATGTACTTTTATGGAAAGTACATTTTTAAGGCTCGCCTAAAAAGCTGAAAGAATGTAAGCACCTTTATGCTTGATCGATAAAGGGAGCATTTACACCTTCGGCAAAAATTTCCAGAACGGAAATTTTTTATTGGAGTAAGAGAGACAAGTTGTATGTCTGTCTCTCTTACTCCAATGTAAATTTTCCGTTCTGGAAATTCTTACCGAATGTGTAAATGCTCCCTAATGCTTGATCGAAAATCAACGAATAGACATGTCACGACTTTTTAAAACGCCTTCAAATTTCAAAACCGGAAGGATGGCATTAAAGAATCAGGATTGATCGAAAAGTCATTAGATAGAATGGTTTCTTCTTTTATTATAAATTTCTTCTTTCATTTGAATTGAAGAGTTCAAAAACCTTCGCGAACGCAAAACATGAGTTAGAAAAGGATAGAGATATATTTGCGTCCTTTTCTACCTCTCTGTTCTTCCTTCTTCTATTAGGGTGGAGTCCCATGACAGCGTTTTGCGTTGCGTCGTAATGGGAGAGAAAAAGACGCAAATATACGTTTGCTGCATTCTCTCTCATTACAACGCAACGCAAAACGCTGCCATGGGACTGCGGCCTAAAGGTACCGTCCCATGACGGCGTAAAAGCGTCGGCGTAAAGCAGAAATCGTGCGATAGAAAGAGATGAATAGATATCACGTTCTCACTCACTCACATGGTTTACGCTTTACGCCGACGCTTTTCACGCCATCATGGGACGGTACCTTTAAGCTGCATGGTTTTAACATTTTTTTTTTATGAAAAAAAAGTCTCATGTGTTATCTGCACCTTAAACGCAAAATTGTCTGATTCTAAATAATTACATATTCTGCATATAGGTTTACTTTAACTCAGTAAACCATCGTAAATTAATATTAAGAATATGAATCTATTTTGAATCAGACATAATAAATGCATTTTCTAGCTAATGTAGAAAACACCTTTACAGCTAGGTGTGAACCAGTGTGAACGGGATTTCGATAAAGGTGTAAATGCACCCTGAAGAAAAGAGACCTACACTTTTGGTTCTTCACAACAACTGATTTGTGTTTATCGTGTTTATAAAGTTCCGACCGACTGTTTTTATATATATAAAATATACTTGTCTCTTTTAATTTTTGTAAAAGTTTTGTCATATGCTGACATCAAGAAAAAGTAATAATAATAATTTAGTAAATTTTTTTTACATATAATTTCTTATTTCAAATGTTTACTAGAGAAAGGCATAAAGATTAAAATGTAACAATTTTTTTTGCATAATAGACAATAAAGTAGTAATATCAAATTTTTTAGAGAAAAAACACGAGACTATTTTCTCTCAATTAAATAATAAATGTCCACATTTTCCTTAATTATAATAGAAATTGGACTAAAAATTTGTTTTTTGTAGTGTGAAATAATTATCAATTGTATATCAAGAAAAAGTGTTATTTATATCTTATATCAATATGAATTTTTTTGGCTACTTTTATTTGTCAGAAAAATATTTTTCTTCTGTTTTATAATTTATATAAATTTATTTTAAATAATTATATAATTTTAATGCCACTTCTTTAACATCTAAGAAGGTATGTAGTTTAATTTAAATTTACCTTTACTTGTAATATTTCTTTTCAAAATTAATATTTTCTTTTTATTTGAAATTATAATTTGCTAAATCTATCCTGAACTATCCTTCAAATTTTTTCTTTTATGTGAGATGTATTTTTTATAAAAATTTAATTAAGGTTTGTTAAAATAAAATGATGTAATAAATTTCTTATAACAACTCGCTTTAAAAATTTCCGAAAGAATTCATTTATTCGAAACAATCGAATTATTATAATTTTTATAAATCCTTCAAAACAATTCAATTATTTCCAATAAAATTTCTTGAAAGAATTCAGTTTTTTTCTTAATTTGCTTTAAAAATTTCCAAAAGAATTCAATTATTTTCTAAAATTATAAAAAATCCTTTAAAACAATTCAATTATTTTTATAAATAGTAAAATTCTTTGCAGAAATTCTATTATTTTGAATACAATTCTAATAAAATTTCATTAAAGAATTATTTTTTTTTTTAATTTTCAATAATAGCTTTCGGAAAATTTCACATATTTTTTTTAAATTTTAATAAATCCTTCAAAGCAATTTAATTTTTTATATATTTTTTAATAAAATTTATCGAAAGAATCCAATTATTTTCTTACATTTTTATAAGTTCTTCGAAACAATTCAATTATTTTTTTAAGGATTAAAATTCATCGCAAGAATTAAATTATTTTGTATGAATAATAAAATTCTTCTCAGGAATTCAAATATTTTCAATACAATTTTAATAAACTTCAATAATCAAATATTTAACTATAATTTATTAACAGACACAATTATTTTAAAAAGTTGAAAAAAATTCTTCAATAGAATTTAATTATTACAAATCCTCTAATAAAATTGTTTAAAATAGTTTAACTTTCTATCAACAATTTTAATAAAATTTTAATAGTAAAATTATTAACCCTCGGAGAACACATGGGGTCATTCTGACCCCACGTTTTTTACGAAAAGCTTTTTATCTATTGTTTAACATTTTTTATAAGGATTTTAAAGTATACAGACTTATTTTATAGAGTTTAAACTATATTTTTAAAAAATCCTTAGGTTGATCAGATGAACAGTTCAAAAATGGTTGAGAATTGAAAAATGATCTAAAAAAGAGGTGTGTTCTCCGAAGATTAATTACAATTATTAACAAAGTCGATTATATTCAATAAATTAAAAAAAAATTTTGAAAGAATTAAATTATTTTCTATGTTTTAATAAAATTCCTTGAATGAATTAAATTACATATTTTAGAAAATTGTAATAAAATTCAATAATTAAATGTTTAATTTCAATTATTAAGAAACACAATTGTTTCAAAAACTAATAAAAAATTGTTCATAAGATTTAATTAGTTTAAAAATTTCCAATTAAAATTATTAATGAAACTCAATTATTTGGAAAGAATTCAAAGAGATTTATCAAAAGAACTGAATTAGGATTTTCAAAAATTTTACTAAAATTCTTCGATGAAATTCAGTTATTCTCAAATTTTTTGATAAAATTCTTCGAAGGAATTCAATTATTTTCCATTTAATAAAAAATTCTTTGCAAGAATTCAATGATTTTCAATACATTAAGTGTAAATACACTACCGTCCGTGAGTATCAGGACCCCCCTTTTTTCATACATAAGTGGAAAAATGCTTAAAACGTAGAAAATAAGAATGACAAAAATTTTTCGTATTTTTTTCCTGAAAGCTAATGAAATTATGAAAAGACTGACACCTGATCGAAGAATTTTTGTTGATTATTATGCCAGATACAGAAAAAGTACTGGATTTCGCATGCTTTTCGTTATTTTTTAATTTCTCGAAAACTAATTAACTTTTATTAGCGCTCTTGGTCTTGTTTTAATCTCTATTTAATGTAGAATCTAAATTAATAATTGGTATTGTGAAATAAATTTTTCCAAAAAAATTTGAAACCGTAAAAGTAGGATTAAAAAAATTCAAAAAATTATCATGAATATTAAAGTGTCAAAAAGGTCAATGTAAAATATGTTTATTTAATAGATATACTAAAATTCAAAATAGCTTTTTAATTACTTAATTATGTAATTTAAAAAAATTTTTTTTTGTTAAAAAAGTGTCAATCTGTTTTTCAAAATTTTTTTATCCGACTTTCACAGTTTCAAATTTTTTTGGAAAAATTTATATCACAATACCATTAATTAATCTAGATTCTACATTGAATAGAGATTGAAACAAGACCAAGAACGCTAAAAAAAGTTAATTAGTTTTCGAGAAATTAAAAAATTACGAAAAGCATGCAAAATCCAGTATTTTTTCTGTATCTGACAGAATAGTCAACGAAAGTTCTTCGATCAGGTGTCAGTCTTTTCATAATTTCATTAGCTTTCAGGAAAAAAATACGAAAAATGTTTGTCATTCTTATTTTCTACGTTTTAAGCATTTTTCCACTCATGAAAAAAGGGGCGTCCTGATACTCACGGACGGTAGTATACATATTTAATAATTTGAAAATATTTAAAAAGAAAAATTATTATAAAAGTTAGAAAACCAAAAAGCAAACTATAACTAACTTCAAATTGCGAACAGATTACTGGAATACAACAATTAATTAATTAATAATAATGAAGTACATGTTCCGGTAATCTGTTCGCAGTTTGAAGTTTGCTGTTGTTTGCTTTTTTGTTTCTTAACTTTTTTATAATTTTTCTTTTCAAATATTATCAATTTTAAAATTAATGTATTGAAAATCATCGAATTGTTGCAAAGCATTTTATCAAAAAATTTGATAATAATAGAATTCCTTCAAAGAATTTTATTATTGAAGAAAATAACTAAATTCTAGCAATGAATTTTATTAAAATTTTAAAAAATTATAATTAAATTCTTTTGAAGAATTTCTTTGAATTTTTTTTAAACTAATGGAGTTTCTTTAATAATTTTAATTGAAAATTTTGAAAGCAATTCAATTTTATGAAGAAGAATTTTATTAAAATTGTATTAAAAATAATTGAATTTTTGCGAAAAATTTTACTAATTATAAAAATAATTGAATTATTCCGAAGAATTTATTAAAATTTTAGAAAATAAATGAATTTTATGTTAATATTTGAAAATTGAAATTCTTTCGAGGAATTCTATTAAAATTGTTTTGAAAAGAATTGAATTCCTGCAAAGGATTTTACTATTTATAAAAATAATTGAATTATAGCGAAGAATTTTACTATATTTATAAAAATAATTGAAATGTTTCGAAGAATTTATTAAAATTTTAAGAAATAATTAAATTGTTATGAAGAATTTTATAGAAATATTTGAAAATAATGGAATTTTTTCGAGAAATTCAATTAAAGTTGTTTTCAAAATAATTGAATTTCTTTAAAAAATTTTATTAAAATTAAGTATATTTAAAATAATTGAATTCCTCTCAAAATTTTATTATTTTTTGAAAATAATTGAATTCTTTAAATTTTGTTGACGAATATATTTAAGAATTGCATTGAAAGTAATTTAATTTTTATATAGAATTTTTTCAAAATATTTTGAGAATAATTGAATTATTTTTAGAGAATTTTAAATTCTTGTTGAAATTGCATTTTGTAATTTGCATAACAGCAATAAATTGATTTGCTAGTTATTAATATAGAAGAAGATTAAAATTCTTATAGAGCTGTATCTACCTTTCAAATTAAACATTTTTTTGAAAATCGTTGTTTTTCTAAGTGATTGATAATTTTTAATCCTTGCCAAATTTGTAGGGAAGAAATTTGAAAAATTCTAAATTAAAACCGAGAGGATTTAGGTATAAGATTATTTCTAAAATTATTATATAACATAAAAAATTGTGTTTTAGAGATTTTAAAATACGTAAAATGGATAATATAGAAGAAAAATCTGAGGCATTAAAAATGTCAAATGCAAATCAAGTAACAGAATTTCAAAGTCTTAGATTGAAAAAGAATGCCCTACAGGCTCGAATGAATGGAAGTCATAATAAAATTACGAAGCCTTTAATCAGCGAACGTAATGAAACTAACCCCAGTTCAATTTCAAAAAGTGTCCTTTCGACTAAACGTAAAAATCCTTTTGCAAAGAATGAGCAAAATAAAAAATTAAAAGACAACAACCCGGAACTAGAAACAACTTTTGATTCGACGCTTTTTGAATTACTTAATTTAAAACCGTCAAATGTAAAGAAACCAAGTCCTTTAAGGGAAACAACATTTGAGAATATATTGGACAAATTTGAAAATTTTGACTCCATTCCCGAAAAGGAAGAATTGCATGGTGAAAAGTATGTGCCTATAGATTGGACTCTACATAAAAAAATTAGATTAATGTCAGACAAGCCATTTGCTTGGAGCGTAAAGTTGAAAACTAGCGAAGAAGCATCCAGTACCACTGGTTTCGTGAGGTGTTTGGACATTGGTGAAAAGGAAACAACATTGGATACCACTCTAAATGCAAGGTTAGTTTTTCTTTTCATTCACATATTACATATTACATTGTTTTTAAGCCTTTCTGCTAAGTACAAGCTTTAAACAATTTTTAATTTTTTACGGAACAATTACTGACAAAAATATAAGCAGTCCGAGTCAAATTAAGAGAGCATTCTACTTAAAACTATAAATTAAATTTTTCATAACTATAAAACATGAAGATATCGATAACGTCGAGTCTTCGACTCGGAGTGATCGATTTCTTCATGTTTTATAATAATTAAAGATGATTCAAGCATTTTTAACTAACATTTTTCTTTAAATCGACTATTTTTAATAATTTTTTAAAAAGTTCTTTGACAATTTTCAAATCCATTTGTTTACAATATTCAATTTTACGAAATTTTAATTATTCCCAAATTCTTCAATCAAATATATATTAGAAAATAAAAACTTAAAATAATGTAAAAAACATTCAATTAAACTTTTTACAAAAAATAAATTTCAAAATTCAATTATATTTCTAAAAATTGATGGTATAATGATTTTAATATTTAATTATTATCTAACATTTTAACTGAAATTCATTTTTTAATCAATTTTTATCAGAAAATTCTACGAGAATTCAATTATTTAAATACAAAAAATAGATAATTTATTGAATAATAGAATGTTTTTTAAAATTCAATTCCCATAACAGATTTTTATTAACAAATTTTTAAATAATTGAATTCTTTCTACGAATTTTAATAAAATTTTTAAGAATAATTGATTCCCTGCAAAGAATTATATTAATTTTGAACAATATTGAATTCTTGCGAAGAATATTACTCTTGAAAATAATTGAATTTCTGCAATAATTTGTAACTTTTCTAAAATAAAATAAAAAATTTTTTTCGTCTTTTTAACTATAATTCTTCTATAAATGCATTATTTTTAATAATTTTTGAAAAACTTCTTTGAGAAAACCCTGTAATTAAATTTTCTCAAAAAAATTAATTCCACATAATTGTTAGTTGAAAAAATGAAGAATTTAGATTTTCAAACATTTCAAATTCAAACCTTTTCAAAATTCGAATATTTCTAAAAATTCACGCTCTAATGCTTTTAATATTCAATTATAATTTAAAATTTTAACTAAAATCCATTTTTAAATTAATAAATTTTAAATTTTTTTAAATAATTGAATTCTTTTGGAAAATTTTATGAAAATAGTAGATATTAAAAATCATTGAATTGAAGAAAATTTTTGAAAATAATTGAAATTTTGCCAAGACTTTTATTAAAATTTTTGAAAATAGTTGAATTCCGGAGAAGAATTTAATTATTTCTAAAGATAATTGAAATTTTGACGAGAATTTAAAAAAAATTTTGAACATAATTGAATTTCCGCGAAGAATTTTATTACTTTTGAAAATAATTGTATTTCTACAATCATCTTTGTTCTTTTTCAATCAAATTACGGACTTTATGGACTTTTTTTTCAAAAAACAGACTTTTACGGACTTCAAGCAAATTTACGGATTTTTACGAGATTTACGGACCCAGTTCGTGCCCTGAATTTTTCTTGTTTATTTTTAACCCAAGTAAAAATCACTGCTTTCCCGGACTTGGAACCACTTGGAATTTTTTTTCTAAATGGCTCGTGACATTAAAATAAATTATATTAATTTACTTAAAATTTCGTGATTTTTGGAAAAAATAAATAGCGTCTAATATTAAAATAAACAATTATCAAAAGAAAAAAATTGCTACCGAGTCGAGGAATTATAAATTTACTTGAAATTCGCGGATTTTTGGAAAATCCGTGACCAAAAAATAAAAATCAGTTTTCCTCGATTTGGAACCTTTTGAAAATTTTTTTTGAAAGGCTTGTGACATTAGAATAAATAATTATCAAAAGAAAAAAATTGCTACCGGGGCGAGGAATTATTAATTTAGTTGAAATTTCTTGATTTTTGGAAAATCAGTGAGAAAAAAATAACTTCTGTTTCCCCACCTTTTTTTATTTGTACCCTGAACTTTTTAGACAAAATTTTTTTTGTATTTTTTCGTTGAATCAACGTTGGTAACTTCAGTTTTATTATAATCATCTTATAAAGCATTTAAAAATACATTGATTGGCCCAAGCTTTAATAATTTTTTACCCTATTTATGAAAAGTTATTCATATATTTCAAGTGTTATTATCTCTACGAGGAAGCAAAGTATTGATGAAATGAGCGCAAAGAGAATTACAAAAATATACAACTTGGCAACGGTTATTCTAATTTCATGTGGTTTTTTTTCCAGTGAATGCCTCATATTTGAGTATTATATAAAATGTGATATTTTTTGAATAACTCTTCAGGTTTCATCGTCATTGCTTAGTTTGGCAACATCCATCAATACCATGGATGGAATTATATCCTCGAGTTATGGATAAAGCAACTGGATCTGGTGGTAGCAATGGTCTTATTGCAGGAAACCAAGTTATAAAAGATGCTTTGTATAAGGAATGGAATGAAAGCTTCAGATCGTTATTTCATTTATTGCGGGCTAGACAGTGTCCATATTTCTACGTTTGCGCTAATTCATTTACAGCACTTTTTCGTGCTGCTGGAATATGTGGATTATCTGAACTTCACGCACTTTTAACTCCCACAACTCGAGGATTTAGGAAGGCACTGAAGCAAGAAGGTTCATTTAACATAATCAAAATATTACCAATTTTTACGTTAAGAATTTTTTCTAATCATAAGAATTCATTTTAGAAATAGAATACACTATGCCTTTACAAAAAAGAGCACAATTACATTCTGGTTTAGTAAAGAAAAGTTCGAATAACACGAAAGATAATGACAATTTTGCTGAAGTGCAAGATCAAAATGCCGTGTGTGATGAAGATGAGTTGGAGGACAATTGGTTGCAAAGTCTTGGTGTTGATGAATCTGTAATCAGAAGGCTCCACAATTCACAGGTATTGAATCTATTTTCTATTATTTACCTAACTTTGCGTTTAATTTTTGCAAGTTTGAAATAAAAATTGTTGTTTTCTTAACAGAATAGGATAACGTCAGAAAAAGAAAGCGAAATCGACAACGAGAAACAATCATTAATTTTTGTGGTTGGAGTCGAAGCTCAAGCATTATTTAATTTTCTAATTAACTGTAAATCTGCCACAACAACCATAGGAAATATGGCAGGAATACCTCCTACTCTTCTGGCACCAGTAGCGTTTAACGGAGCTACACTTAAGTCATTAAAGGTTTCATTAAACTTGCCTTAAATACAAATTATATATGTGACCGCGTCTGAGAAAAGGGATCTCCTGACAAAACTTAACTTTTCGAGTAAAATGCATTTAAAGTTTTTCATTCAAATTGCTGTTTTTAAGCGAAAATATCTATAATCATTTTCGTCATAAAAAAAGTATATTTTCATTAAAAATTTTTTTTGAAGTTAAAAAAAATTTTTTTTTAAATTGTTTAAATAATTGCAAAAAAATTTTTTTAACCCGCGACTAATTGCATTACATTTTAAGGACTTTATAGTATAAGAAACCATCTAAATCTAAACATCGATTTTTTGGTCATAAAGTCCCTATTCTAAGATGCGGTTACATATATGCATGGTAGTCATAACACATGAGTGCAAAACAATATTTTTAAAAAACTAATTAAATAGAATTTTCTATCATATTTAAAAAAATTTTAATTATCCAGGACTTGCACTCATCTACTAAAACCTACTATTAACTACTTTTTTTACGTTATGCTACTATTTGGGTACTTTTTTAGATTTCAGCCACTAAAAGCTACTATTTCTGTTTTTCCTGAGAATTTCCATTACTTCAAATTCGCAAATACTGGAAATCAAAAAACTATTCTCAAAAATTATAATCAAATTCTTTAAAACGACTCAATTATTTTCAAAAAATGTTCGAAATTCAATTATTTTCAATGTCTAGTATTTTGATGATATTTCGCAAAAGAATTCAATTATTTAAAAAAGTTGATAAAATTCATCCAAAATTAAATTATTTTCATAAATAATATTTCCACAGGAATTAAATCAATTTAGAATAGTATTTTATACAATTCTTCACGATAATTCAATTATTTTCACTAATAATAACAATTTTCATGGAAATTCAATTTTTTTAAAAATTTATGATAAAATTTTAAGTAAGAATTTAATTATTTTCATAAATAATAAGTCTTATCGAAGAATTCCAATTATTGTCAATACTATTTTAAATTAATTAATCGAAAAATTCAATTCTTTTCACAAATAAAATTTTTCACAAGAATTTAATTATTTAAAATAAAATTTTCATAATATTTATTATATTACGAAAAAATTAATTATTTAAAACAATGTTTATAATATTCTTATGAAGAATTCAATTATTTTCAAAAATAACTAAATTTTTCACAAAAATTCAATTCTTTTTAAAGATTTTAATAAAATTTTTCGCTCAATAATTCAATTATTTACAAAAATATTAGAATTTTTTACAGGAATTCAATAATTTTCAAATATTTCAATAAAATTGTTCGAAAGAAATTAATTGTCTTAAATACAATTTTTATCAATATTTTTTTAAATAATTAAATTATTCTTTTAAATTTTAATAAAATTCTTTCTAAGAATTTAATTATCTACATAAATAATTGATCGAAAGAATTCAATTATGTCGATAAATAAGAAAATTATTCCCGAAAATTCAATTATTTTGAGGTATTTTAATAAAATTCTTTGCAAAATTTAATTATTTTCATAAATAACAATATTCATCATAATAATTCATTTATTTTTAAAACTAATAAATTTCTTCTTGAAAATTCCATTATTTTAAAAAATTCTAATACAATCATTCTCAAGAATTCAATTCTTTTCGTGAATAATAAAAATTTCTCAGGAATTCAATTATTTAAATTAGAATTTTCATAAAATTAATCGAAAGAAATGAATGAAATTATTTTTATAAATATTATTTAAATTCTTTCATGAATAATAAAATTCGTTGTAAGAATTAAATTTATAAGCAGAATAAGAAAAAAGTTTTGAAAATTTTGTTTTAAAACTAATTTTTGATGGAAATTAGGAAAAAGTCAGGGAAATAAAAAATATGGAATAGAATTTCTGTGAATTTTGTGAACTGTTTAAAACGAGAATCTTTGGTGGTCAAGTTTAATTTTTCAATAGCTACATTTTGACTACTTTTTTTAGATTTTTTTTATTGCAAGTTTTTTAAAATTAATTATCGAGGATATAAATTTATATTATTCAAAAATATATAAATATTAATTAAATTTCACAGAAATGATGAAGAATAAGTATTGTATTTTTAATAATTAGATAAAAAATGACAATAACCCACAAAAATTAATTTTTAAAACAAACAAATGAATGAAGAGAATTTGCTAACGGAAAGGAAACTTACGATTTTTATAAAGTATTTTTTATAAATTTCTTTGAAATAATTCAATTATTATCATAAATAATAAAATGTTTATAGGGATTCAATTATTATTGTAAATAATAATATTCTTTTTAGGAATTGAATTATTTTCACAAATAATAAAACTCATTGCAGAATTTCAATTATTTTTAATACAATTTTAATCGAATTTCTCGACAAAATGTAATTATTCTTGAAAATTTTAATTAAAATTCATCAAAAGAATTCAATTTTAAGAAACATTCAATTATTAAATAAATTATTATTTTTGTATTTAAATAATTGAATTCTAGTAGAATTTTCTAATTTATATTCATTTAAAAATAAATTTTAGTTAAAATTTTGGATTATAATTGAATATTAAAAGCAGTATAGCGTGAACTTTCAAAAATAATTGAATTTTAAAACAAATGGATTTGAAAATGGTCAAAGAACTTTTTCGAAAATTATTAAAAATAATTTATTTAAAGAATAATTTTAGTTAAAAATTCTTGAAAATAATAATTGAATTGAAAAGATTAAATTTATTTTGAAGTACAATATTTTTATAATATAAAATAATGATTTTATCACTGGGACAATTTGAATTATTATAAAACATGAAGAACCTTGGACTGGTTATATTTTTGTCAGTAATTGGTTCGCAATTTTTCATTTTTGGTCCGTAAAATTTGTATTTTTAAATACTTGAACTGGTTCGAGCCCTGATAATTAAATTTTTGAGATAACCCTGAATAAAATAAGTTACTTTTTTAGTCGTCAAATTTAATTTTTCCATGGCTACTTTTTAGTCTTAAATCCACTTTTTACTACTCTTTTACTAATTAAAAAGTGCGAACCCTGTCCTACGACTACCATATAACTTTTCTTACTGTATTTTTATTTTTTTCTTCTCTATTCAAATTATCCTAAAAGTTTATTATTATTATTATTATTATTATTATTATTATTATTATTATTATTATTATTATTATTATTATTATTATTATTATTATTATTTGTCCTTAGGTCCGTGAAAATCAAGTGCTGGTTGACAACAATAAATTCTTTTCTTTAGAATTAAAAGGTGCTTTAATGCCACATGTAATGCCAGCTCTATGTTCTTTGATGAAAACAAGTGAACGTAAATATTTTTCAATAAGTTGTGCACAATTGGGTTCAACATCGTCTTTTTCGAGAGCTAAGCATGGTCAAGGTAAAGAAAATTGAAAAAAGATAGTTGTGTTTTTCCCAATCAGAAACTATTTTTTAATTTAATTTTTTGTATTTCTCAGGTGAAGAAGAATTGAAACCAAATGAAAGGTTCCCTCAAAGTGTATTTGGTCAGGAAAATCTGAGTGATTGTGGCTTTAGTAAAGAATTGCTGGAACACTTCTGCAATCCAGACCCAAATAGAATACACATTGTTGAAAATTTGAAATTTTCAAATGATTTGTATTCGTGGACGTAAAACTATCATGAAAGAGAAATTATTTTTTCTTACTGACTTTTTAAATAAATTTCTTATCGTCTAATAATATTAGTGCAATATACGTGTAAATAAATATTTTTCTATTTATTGTATTTAATAATACTTTTTTAAATGATAGTTTGATGAATCTAAAGTCTTTGTGACGCATTTTGATGTGAAATTATCAAGATTCTGTGAATCTAAATACATACACAATTGGCATGATCTTTGTATTTTTTCATAAAAAATTACAAAAGTTACCAAGCACACATCCAAATTATGAATGCATAATGTGTTAACTTTTAATTTCAACTTAACTTTAATTAATTTGCATTAGCAAAGAAAAATCTGTAATGTTTATTTAAATAATAACAAGTTTAGTAATTGCTTAAATAATCGTTTATTTATATATTTATTTATTTATTGAGAATAAAGGAATCGCCATTTATTACGTTCTTTGGTACATAAAAATACTACCTAAATCTTAAATCTTTAAATAAAGAAATAATAAATTAAACAAAAAAGCAAATGTCCAACTAGGTTGTAACAATATAAACAAAAAGTTATTAACAGAATATAAGTAGATTTACATTGATTCATTGTTCATAATATATTAAATACACACTTTTGAGTCTTATTTAAAAAAATAGGCTAGGATTATTAATCGAGTATCCAATGGAAATTGTCAGACATCTAGAAATAAATTAATCGACAACAATTATCTTGTCTTCAAGGCCGCTTAACCATGATGGCTTCACTGAAAGATGAAAGAGAGATGAATCAAAGACCTGTGCTATCTTTAATTCGAAGCCTGGTGGTGCCATTGCGTGGACGAAATTTTCTTCATTATTTGTTTTTCGGTGTACAGGAGCGGCTTAAGGGCCGGTCAACCTTGTCGGTTGATCGCGTGGCAGTTTTGGAGGCGCCGAAATTCACTGTAAAAGTTACATTATTTTTAAGTTTTGTCGCTTTAATAAATTAATTATATAAGACTTGTGATCATTTTCTTTGAAATAATAAAAAATAATAAAAACACTTGTTCGAATGAATTCTGTATGACAGATTAATTAATTTTTCATATTCTATTAGTTACTTTAAGAAAAACATAAAATCATACCGTTATTATCTTTCATTTTAAAAGTAGTTGTTTCTGTGTGATCATTGTTACAAGACTTTCCTCTAGTTTCTATTTTATCGCTGTTTTTTGCCTTCATTGACTGAGATTTATTTAACATTGAACTGAATTCGCCAAATTTTAATATTTCTTCGAATGCTGATTGTTCCACAGTTACCTATTAACATTAAAATATATTGTTAATATTTAATTATTCAAGTATGAAAATTTATTGTTAATTTCTAGATGACTTGAAAAAAAGCAAGGAAATTTGCCAAATTTTAAACCATAAAATATATTTGAAAGTGAATATTAAATTTAAACTAGCAACAATTCACGCGCGGCTAACTTTTTACTCACTTTTTAAAATAAAATTAGCAATTTTAAAAATAATACATCGTAAAAATTTTTAAATCAAATTTATTTTCATAAAAATAAAATATGAATTGGAATAGGTAGTTTTAATATTATTATAACTATAATAATCATATATTCTAAAACAGGGAATTCAGAGAAAAGTCAGGGATTTTTATTAAAAGTACAGAAAAAAATTTAATTTTTAGAATTCATAAGAAAATTCTGAATTTTTGTGTCTTTTTGGCTTGACTCATAAACTATAAAATTACCACAAATTAAAATACAAAACCTTTAATTTTTTGAATTTCTGACAATAATTTATTTTTTATAACTTAATTTTTGAACAACTATCATAAAATAATGACTTATAAATTATTAAATGAATGATTTTACTCAAATATTTCAAAATTAATTCAATTTTAAAAGAGTTGCGTTTACAATTATTTTCATAAATAATTGAACTTCAAAAGGTTTTAATTTGAAATTTTAGAAAATTTCAATTTTCAATGAATTTATAATTCGAAATTTTAAAGAACTCAAATTTTTGAAAAATGTTAATAATTCAAAATCTTTAAATCTTTAATTCAAAATCTTCTAAAATTAGTTAAATTTTCCAAATATGTTTAATTAATTATTAAAAATAATGGATTCATAGACGAATTTTAGTTAAAAACACTTAAAAAATTCAATTTTTGAGAAGTTACAAATGATTGCAGAAATTCAATCATTTTCAAAAGTAAGTAAATTCTTATCACAAAATTCAATTATGTTAAAAATTTACAAAAAAATTTTGACAAAATCCCAATTATTATCTTTATAATGAAAAAATTCTTCAAAATTCAATGATTTTTAAAAATTGTAATAAAATTCTTGTGAAAATTTCAATTATTTAAAAAAATTTTCCTCATTTTAATGATTTTCAATATCTACTATTTTAATAAAATTACCCAAAAGAATTCAATTATTAAAAAACAATTTTAATAAAATTGTACGAAAACATTTAATTATTTTCATAAATATTAAAAATTTCACAGGAATTCAATTATTTTCAAATCTTTTACAAGTTTCTTCTCAATAATTCAATTATTATCATAAATCTGAATAAAACTCATCGCAAAATTTCAATTATTTTTAATACAATTTTAATTTAATTTCCCAAAAAATGAAATTATTCTTAAAAATTTTATTGAAATTTGTCAAAAGAATTCAATTCTTCAATAAATTACTTACTTTTGTTTTTAAATAATTGAATTCTCGTAGAATTTTCTAATAAAAATTGATTTAAAAATGTATTTTAGTTAAAATTTTAGATAATAATTTAATATGAAAATAATTTTGAAGAAGTTACAATAATAATAATATTCTTATAATATAATATAATTATTTTATCACTCGGCCATCCTTAATTATTATAAAAAATAAGTTATTGATGTTTTTGAATAATTTTGCAATTAAAGAAATTCGTAAATTAATGTAACAAAACATTTTTTTGAGTAAAATTTTTTCTTTTATTTTCTAAAAATTCGAAAATTTTCATTTTTAATTTAAATTTGTAATTGACAAATAGAATTTATAAACATTTTTTTCCTTTATCTTAAAAAAATTTTGAATTTTATTAAAACAATTGTAATTAAGAAATAGAAATGATGTAAATTATTTCCATATGAAAATTGAAAATTTTCTACAAAAATATTAAGAAACGGAAATATGTATAATGTTTTTTTCCCAAAATAAAAGAATGAGTTTTTGAACAATATTGTTATTGAGAAATAAAAATTATGCATAAAATAGGTATTTATTTACTACTTCTTAAACATAGTTTTTTAACAATTCTCTATTTTTTATAAATAAACAAGAGAAAAATTTGAATAATTTAGTTTAATCAAACAAAATTTGTTATGGAAAAAAAGCATATAATAAACAAAATGGGTATATTTTTTATTTGTTAATCATAATTTCTTTTTAAATTTTCTTATTTCTAATATTAATTTATTATGAATCCTGAAAAAATATCTGCACATTTTCGATTTGTCAAATAATATTTTTTAGAGAAAAAAACAGAAGCATACACAAAAACTAACTTCAAAAAAAAATAAAAAAAATTGTTTTGACAGAGTGGGATTTGGATACATAAACTGCCTTGAATTCTTAATTTCAATCTTCTCACAACAATTTGCAAATAGTTTGCGGCTCTCAGCAAAATGTCCATTACATTTAAAGTTGTCAATGCCAACTTGCAATACAAATTTAATGAAAATTTAAAAAGTAAAATTTAGGAAAAGAAACATTCAGTATTTTACATTAAAATAATATTTAGGTGTAAAAAAGACATAAGTGACGATATATTTTAAAGGCATATTAATCTCTTCGCTGTAAGATGAACAAATATGGGTCCAAAATTTCTAGGATTTTTGTGTTTGCTGATTACAAATTGATGTTAGATTTAAAAAATTCAAAATGACGCATCCAATATAGCGGACATATTTTTTGGATTCATCAGATTCGTTTGAAACTCATTAGTCTCTTTAGGGGTCTCTGATTACAAATTCAAAGTTAGTTATAAAAATTAAAAATAACAGATTAAATATTTGCCCGACATTTTGAATGTTTAAAAACTTACCTTACGAGGCCTGCCACGTTTATTTTTAACAGGAACTAATTTAGTAGAAGATTCATTTTTCATTGCTCTTTTTTGATGCCATTGGAGGTGGGAATCTAAATGTTGCTTTAATTTATCTTGCCTAGCAAACATACGAGGACACAAAGTACAAGCAAACGGTCTCTCTCCAGTGTGCACTCGTCTGTGCCTTGCAAGATGTGATGCTCTAGTGAATGCTAACGTACAAAGATCACAAGAATAAGGTTTGTGTTGTTTTTTATCAATTCTCAAAAGTTCTTCTGTACTTCTGCAGATTTTTTCTCTATTTGATTTTTCAAAACTCTGTTTTATAGTACTTGATTTTTCTTCTGTTTTTGTTAGCAAATCCTGAAAATCGAACAAATTTAATGACTAAAATATTTTATTAAATATTTTAAATATTTATTAAATTTCGAAAAAAAATTCAAAATGTAGATATTTTAATTATTCTGATATTTTACAATAAAAGTATTTACATGTAAAATAAAAATTTCTAATTTAAAATTATAAATACTGTGTGTATTCACACTTGAATCTGGATCGGTGAGACTAATCGTGGATGGCTTCACCGATCCAGCGGATTAGTTGAGACTGAGAAGCAAAACAAACAGGGCCGTACGAGGTATTTTATGTGTGCACCTTTCTTTTAAAAAATAATTCATGTTAGAAAATTAATATAAATAACAAAATATTACAAAATATTGTACAAAAATAAAATGTATTTATATTAAAAAGAAAAAAGTAAATAATGATAAAGTTATCAAACTATGTAAACAGAGTCTCACCGATCCAGATTCCAGTGTAGAGAAATAGAAAAAGGAATAACTTCAGGGTAGGTTAGAATAAGAAATACAAGATTTTTTTTACAATGCTCTATATTATTAAGAACTTTTGAACATAAGAAATTTATCAAATAATAAAGGAAATGTTTAACATTTATCATTTATACTAATTAATGCTTTTTTGGAAGTAGATTTGAATAAATCAGTTAAATACGCATAGTACTTAATCAGTTTAAAGATGTCATAAAACAATGGGAATATTCTTTATCAGTGATATGCAATCAAAAGTTCATAACATTCTTGATTTTTTAAACATTTATTTTAATTCCAAAATAAGTTAATTATAAGTTAAATTATAACTTGATATTACAACTTAATTATCAGTTAAATTATAGCTTAATTTATAAGTACTCAGGAAAATATTAAGTTACTGACAATTTGCAGGTTAATTGAGTAACTCAAGAGGTCAGAAAATAAACTTTGGAATTGTATATTTTTCTCTTTGACGGTAATGAATATTAATAGTAGTGATGCATGTTGATCAAATAGATGCTACTATAAATTGTCATAAACTATTTGAATGATTTGAATGATTTTTAAAAAGAAAAAGTTAATTCAAGGTTGCCACAAATATTTAATTTTACTTTTCCTTGACTTTTCTCTGATTTCCAGACAAAATTTTCACTTTTTCCCTGACCCTAAAGAATATTCTGATTCAATCTAAAAATTATTAGATACTCAAAAAATGTTCTATTACAATAATTTACAAAGGACCCCACACAAAAAGTACAGAATTTGGTTCCCGGTCAAATTTGTTTTGGATTTTAGATTTATGTTTGAATTCTTTTGAAAAATTTTAATAACATTTTTAAGAATAATTACATTCTTCGAGTAAATCGATTAAAATTGTATAAAAAAAAAAATCCTGTGATGACTTTTATTATTTATGAAAATATTAAAAATTTTCCAAAAAATTTTATTAAAACTTTTTTAAAATAATTGAATTTCGGAGAAGAATTTTATTATTTATAAAGATATACTTAAAATTTTGACAAGAATTTTTTTTAATTTTTTAACATAATTGAATTTTTGCGAAAAATTGTATTACTTTTAAAAATAATTTAATTTTTCCAACGAATTTTATTCCAGTTTTAAAAAATAATTGAATTTCGGTGAAGAATTTTATTATTTATATAAATAATAGAATTCTTGCTACGAATTTTATTCAAGTTTATAAAAATAATTGCATTTTTGAAAAGAACTTTGTTCAATTTTTTTTAAATAATTGATATTTTTCGAAAAATTTTATGAAATTTTGTATATTAAATAATAATTGAATTCCTGTGAAAATTTTATTACTTATGAAAAGAATTGAATTATTTCGAAGAAATTTATTAAAAACTTTGTAAATAATTTAATTCCTGTGAAATTTTACCAAGAATTTTATTAAAATTTTCAAAAATAATTGAATTATTTCGAAGAAATTTATTAAAAATTTTATAACTAATTGAATTCCTGTGAAATTTTGCCAAGAATTTTATTAAAATTTTCAAAAATAATCGAATTCTTGAAAAGAATTTTGTAGAATTCTTTTAACGAATTTTATTCAAAAGTTTATAAAAATAATTAAATTCTTGAAAAGAATTTTGTTAAATATTTTTTAAATAATTGAATTCCTGTAAAAATTTTATTACTTATGAAAATAATTGAATTATTATTTATAAAAATAATTGAAATTTTGATGAGAATTTTACTATTTATAAAGATAATTGAAATTTTGACGATAATTTTATTATTTATAAAGATAATTGAAATTTTGACTAGATTTTTTTTTAATCTTTGAACATAATTGAATTTCTGCGAAAAATTGTATTACTTTTGAAAAAAATTGAATTTCTGGAATTATTTGTAACTTTTCCAAAATTTAATTATTTTTAGTATTTTTAACTAAAATTCTTCTTTTAATCTAGTATTTTTGAAAATTGTAAAAATTATTTATTAAATAATTTATACGTCATAATTTTATGACAGTTCTTGAAAAATTAAGTTATTTGAAAATAAATTATTGTAAGTTATAGAAAAAATTGAAGGTTTTGTATTAAAATTCGTGTTAATTTCATAGTTTACGAGGCAAACAAAAAAACCAAAAAAATTCATCATTTTCTCATGAATTTTAAAAATTCAATTTTTTCCAGTACTTTTACTAAAAATCCCTGACTTTTCCCTGAATTCCCTGACCTGTGGCAACCTTGTAATTATAGAAATCGATGGACAGGTATTTTATTTAAATAAAATTCACGTCTTTCTTATTTACATAAAAATGAAAAATGAATTTGAAGTTTAAATACAATATATGTAATACTGTAAGCATTAAAAAAAGTATTCCAAATTGTAGAAGAAAAAATATCTTTTTTGTTATATAATTATTATTTCAGTTCGCGTGAAAAGCAAATAGTTCTCATTGTTAATCCAATATTAACCACTATTTCTTCTTTCACTAATTCTGAAGAACAATTCTGGAATGGCTTTCAAAACAAATTTATCATCCTCTGGTTTTCACTCCAAAGTTTTTTTTAAGAATGTTCGTTTATGAGTTGTTATTTGTTAAATCATAACTCAATAGACATTCAGGCTTTCAATTATGTTTCAGCCATGGATTTTTCCAATTTGTCGCAACGATACTTGACATTCCTTATATAATTAGGTAACTTTCCCTCATGATTTTTCTGCTGTTTACCATTCAATTTCGAAGGTATAAAATAAACATACTGTGCCTCCGATGGGAATAATTCTCTAATTTTCTGATCTATCAGTTCAAAATCATGTCTAGTAGGACTGCGTAAAAAATAAATATTAGTTTCAGATTATGACAGTTATTAATATACATTAATGTTACGAATGCCAACATACTTTCTTTGCACTGCGAGAAGTTTATCCCCAACAATTTGCACTAATTTAGAGCGGCATTCTGCATTTAATAAATTATTTGTTTGGTAATATCGTATAATACTTTTCCCTTTAGCTGAAGCATTCAAAATCTCTGTGATATTCTGAAAATGCAAATACAATTAGTTTCACACTAAATTTTACTATTCTCAAGAGGTAATAGTTTGAAAATTATTTGTATTACAATTTTTTCTACTTCCTGACTTCCAATCCATTTACAAACACGTTTTGTTTTTTGCTTTTCTTGTGAATCGTCTTTTCGTTTGACAGAGTACTCTACACTAACTGATTGAATAATGTTGCTTCCAGATGGTAAATTATAGACGCTAGTAGTAGGAAAATTAGGAACGGCAATGTTTTCATCAGGAGTACTCTGAAAAGTCAATAAAGGCATGAAATCAACTTTTTCAGTATTGTGCTGTTTGATGGTATTCAAATAATAGATTTTAATCATGTTCAGACTTCGCACTCGATAATTAATTTTAAAAAAGGAGCAAACAGTAGCTTTCGAACTATAAAAAAGTCTTAGTAAAAAATAGATGCCCAAAAATTAAACTTGACGACCAAAAAAACTCGTTTTAGAAACTTCACAAAACTGGCAAAAAGTCCATTCTATATTTTATTTTCCTGACTTTTTCTAATTTTCATCAAAAATATTTACTTCTTTCTTCTCCTGCTAATAAATTCAATTCCTGCAACGAATATTATTATATTCATGAAAGAATTTAATTATTTATAAAAATAATTTAATTCTTGCGAAGATTTTTATAAAATTCTTTAAATAATTGATTACTTTCGACTAATTTTATGCAAATTCTAATTTAAATAATTGAATTCCTGAACAATTTTTATTATTCATGAAAAGAACTGAATTCTTACGAAGATTTTTACAAAAAATTTGTTAAATAATTTAATTCTGTTTGGAAATTTTATAAAAATAGTAGATATTGAAAATCATTGAATTTCAAAATGTTTTTAAAAGTAATTAAATTTTACAAAGAATTCAATCAAAATTTTTGAGAATAATTGAATGTCTGTGTGGCATTTTAATAAATTTTTTTCGAAAATAATTGAATTTCTAAAAAGCATTTTATTAAATTTTTTTGAAAATAATTGAATTCTTGGGAACGATTTTATTAGAATTTTTAAAAATAATTGAATTTGCAAGAAGAAGTTTATTAATTTTAAAAATAATTGAATTCTTGTGATGAATATTGTCATTTATGAAAATAATTGAATTTTGCAAAGAATTTTATTAAAATGCCTCAAAATAATTTCAATTTCGGAAATAATTTTGTTATTTATCGACATAATTGAATTCAATCGAAGAATTATTTATGTAAATAATTGAATTCTTGGGAAGAATTTTATTAAATTCTAAAAGAATAATTGAATTATTTTAAAAAATTTTAATTAAAATTTAATTTAAAATAATTGATTTCTTTCGAAAAATTTTATTAAAATATTTAAAAAATTGAATTCCTGTGAAAAATACTAATATTTTTGGAAATAATTGAATTTTTCAAAAGAATTTAAACAAAACCTTTTTTTAAATAATTGATTTTTTCGAGGAATTGAAATTACATTTTTTGATCAATTTTGCTAAGAATCAAAATTGCTAAGAATTTTATTAAAATTTTTAAAAATAATTGAATTCCTGAGAAGAATTTTATTATTATATATGAATATAATTGAATTATTGCAAAAAATTTTATTAAAATGTTTAAAAAGAATTGAATTTCTTTGAGAAAAATTGTTATTTTTGAAAATAATTGAATTCTTCATAAGAATTTTACAAACATTGTTTTAAATAATTTATTTTTTGATGAGTTTTATTATTTATGTAAATAATTGAAATCTTGGAAAGAATTTTATTAAATTCTAAAAGAATAATTGAATTATTTAAAAAAAATTTAATTTAAAATAATTGATTTCTTTCGAACAAATTTATTAAAATATTTGAAAATAATAATTGAATTCCTGTTAAAAATTTTAATATTTTTGAAAATAATTGAATTTTTCATAAGAAAAACATCGAAAAAAAACATCTATTTAAATAATTAATTTTTTTGAAATGTAATAAATATTATGAACATTTTATTTCAAATAATTGAATTTTCGATTAATTAATTTAAAATAGTATTAAAAATTATTGAAATTTTTTCATGAATTTTATTATTTATGAAAATAATTGAATTCTTGATTAGAATTTTATCAAAAAATTGTTTAAAAAATTGAATTTCCATGAAAAATGTTATTATTAGTGAAAGTAATTGAATTATTGTGAAGAATTGTATAAAAATTTTGTTAAATAATTGATATTTGCGAATTTTTTTTTAAAATGCTATTCTAAATTGATTTAATTCCTGTGGAAATATTATTATTTATGAAAATAATTGAATTTTGGATGAATTCCATCAATTTTTGTTGAAATAATTGAATTGTTTTGCGAAATTTTATGAAAATACTAGATATTGAAAATAATTGAACTTCGAACATTTTTTGAAAATAATTGAATCGTTTTAAATAATTTGATTATAATTTTTGAGAATAGTTTTTTGTTTTCCAGTATTAGCGAATTATAATTTTTCAATATGTTATTATCTTTATTTTCTACACCATAGATTGTATGTACGCCCAAAAATGGTTCGGCAGGACCGCGGGTATACAAATGTACAGAAATAAATAAATAAAATAAATAACAGAAATACCTAGTAGCTTTTAGTGGTTGAAATCTAAAAAAAGTACTCAAATAGTAGCATAACGTAAAAAAAGTAGTAAATAGTAGGTTTTAGTAGATGAGTGCGAAGTCTTCATGTTTTGATCATAAAATGATGGAAATCATTAAAATTTAAAGAAATATTGTTTAAATGTTCCGACAATCGATAATGCCCTTCTAGTCTATCTTACATTTTAAAAGTTCAAAAATTTAACATTTCTAAAATATGAATTTGTAGAGAGTGACAATGGAAACCTTCTTTTGTCAATAAAATGGTATTCGTTAATTTTATATTTGATATTTTACACCTTTGATAAAAATAAGTATTGGGTGCATGCTTTTTAAAACTTTAGTAATTTGTTTTTAAATAAGTGTTATTATTTCGAAATTTTTTCTATTAGTTTGCAAGGCTAGAATAATAGAAAATAATCTGGACATAAGTTTTTTTAAAAACTTTTTTGAAACCCTTTTGTAAATTGTCGACAGTATGTTGAAGTATTAACCTTAGAACGGAAATACGATTTTTTATACACTTTGTATAAAATGAATCATGGTTAGAATCTTGAAGCAAAAATAACAGTAGTTAAGTCGTGAACATACTTTGAACTTCGCTTGGGGTACCTAATCACCCCAATTTTCCGTTCTAAGGTTAATATAAAAGCACAATATTCTAAAATATTTCTAGAACGTTTTTCAAAATTAAAAATTCCTTTCAAATGCAAAGTACAAAAAATTATTTAATTCCTACTTTCTAATAATGCCAAGGCTTTGTTTTTTCTTTATTGAAGGGGTCATTCATAAAATACGTCACGCCTTGAAGGAAAATAATTTAAATATTCCTCAAAATTATTTGTAAAATAATATTTTGTGCGAGGAATTCAATGGTCATAAAATAAAATCGGTCAGAAAATATTTTGACCCTTTTTCAATTTTCATTCTTCTTAAAAATTGGTGAATTTTGAAATCCATGCGTAATTTTGTAGAAAATATGTTTGTGAATCCACAAAAAAATTTCCAAATAAAAAAAATGATTTCCATAATTTTTGAAGCATTATTTTCAAAAAAAAAATCTTTATTTTTAGTCTGGAAATGCTAAAAAATACCATTAATATTTTTTTTGTGAATGGAATATATATAAAATATACTAAAAAATTAAGATAGAATTACGATCTGCAAAAAATAAATAAATTAATTTCCATTCACAAAAATTAAATATTAATGGTATTTCTTTTAGTTTTTTCAGCCTAAAAACAAAGATTTTTTTTCAAAAAAATGCTTAAAAAATTATGAAAATCAATTTTTTCATTTAGAATTTTTTTTATGGATTTAAAAACATATTTTCTACAAAATTACGCATGGATTTCAAAATCCACAAATTTTTAAGAAAAATAAAAATTCAAAAAGGGTCGAAATATTTTTCTGGCCAATTTTATTTTATGACCATTGAATTCCTCACAAAAAGTTACCTTAAAAATAATTTTGTGGAATATTTAAATTATTTTCTTGATATAGTTAAAAATATCGGTGTAAAATATCGAGAATGAAAAATAGCGTGGCGTAATTTATGAACAATTCCAAAACAAGATATTTTCAATATAGTTCAAAACCTACTGTAAAATGTAAATATTATTTTATTTAAAAAAGAAATAAATATAAAACGTGCGTATAATAGATATATTAGTACTTACTTTCGAATGTAGCAATATATTTTTTTCAACTCATGCTCGGAAAATGCGATTTTCGAAGTTAATAAAACTCTTGGAAAATATAAAACTTTTCTACGTTCACAATACGCGTATTGAACATTGACTCACGTAGTTAATATATTTTGCGAGAGGACAGTGAGAATGATAGAAGACCTACTTAGTCTTGAAAATTTTTAATGAGGCTAGGTATCTATATGGTAAAATAAAAATTTCGTTATTATCAGTATGCTTCCATGAAAACATTAAAAGTTTGATTATATAACAGAAAAATCTGGGTTCGTACTACACTGTACACTTTTCAAAGTTCCAATATATGTTTAAACTATTCATCCGATCAGCTTAAAAAAATTTTAATTTCTTAAACACTAAAGAAGAAATTTTCTTATTTTAAAGCCTCATTAAAAGTATTTAAATTAAAATAATTTTAAAAGAATTTTAAAAAACAAAAAAATGAAGATTTTTAAGAAAACTTTTAATTTGTCTATGATTTTGTCAAAATTAAATCGTAGTTTATTTTGTTGGAATATAAAAAATAAATTTATGGAAAAAAGTAAAGATTGGATAATTCCATTAAGTCCGCTTGTTGCAAGTTCTTGCTAATATAAGATTGCAATTCGACAATTAGAACAAACACCTTGAAAACATAGAAAACGATTTGTAAGTCATTGAGAATGCAGATAAAAAATTTGGAAAAGTTTAAGAATCTTAACTTGACTCTAATATATGAAATGTGCTCCACTTCTCTATTTTACATATTTTTGCTATTAATCTATTTAATTCTTGTAAAACAGAAAAATTACTATGTTTCCCGTTCAAGGAAGTTTGTATTTTATATCAGAAATTGTAATAAACATTCTAAAAAGTTGTAGAAATCAGGAAATACCAATTTTCTAATTGTCAGAAATAAAATGTTTAAAAGCGCATTTTCTTGCAAGAATTGGAAAAAATATCGTGTACAATTCGTTGGAAAGATGATTTCACTAGTATAAGTAATGCCAAAAATTATTTAGACCATGTACATCATACTCGTGAAATCACTAACTTTTTTCACTAATTGCACAATATACTGTCTCTACATTCTAATTAATAATTATTAAAGGATTTTTAAGTAGTTAAAAGATAGTAATTCTTGATATGTTTTTTTTCAATTGCGCATGTGCAAAGTAATAGAAAATCAATTTCCTTCCTTTTACAAAAATGTTAAAAACAAGAATTCTTCTTTATTTATGAAGAATAAAAATAACTTAAAGAACTTTCCGTCTTAAAACAAAAATTATTTTTGGCATTTTAACTCAATCTAAAATTTTAGAAATAACACTTTAGTCTAAGTTTCTTCTGTCGAAAATAACTGACAGTTCTTATACTTCAATTTATAAAAACCTATAAAACTTACTTTATTACTTTATCCAATAACCAAAAAAAAATTTAATAAAATCCTGAAGTTTTATACTTGTGTATACCAGCGTGTTTGTTAATTTCCAAAAGTTGGGATTTCTTAGGCCTCCCGCCGAAATCTACTTTAAAAAAAAGTTGGAAAAATTAGGTGTGCACAAGGACGGCTCATTTGATAAATATTAACTCGTTTAACCGAGGGGTTGAAGTTTAAATAGGTACCTCGTTTTTAGCGCTAACCAAAATAACGTCGAGGTCGCACAGTGTGCCTTTTTCTGAAAATGTGTTCAAAACCTAGTATCTCTTGAACGAATTTACGAAATTGAATGGTTCTTGAACTAGCGTCAAAAGTCAGAAATTTCATCAAAAAAATCACAAATCTTAGTCTGTAAACCAGAAAAATGACTCAACTTCAAAATGGTCATTTTGAATTTTGAAAATATGCCATCAGATTCATCATCAGCGACTCCAAAAACCCCTGGATACCAAGTTACATGTAAATCCAATAACTTTTTGCATTTTTAATCGTCCATATTGGGTCGGACATTTTGAATTTTGAACATATGACATCAGATTCATAATCAGCAATTCCAAAAACCCCTATGTACCCAGTGTCATTCAAATAAAATGATTTTTAAGTTTTTGCTTCACTTAGCTGTCATACAGGATCCGCCATTTTGAATTATTGAAATCGGACTTCAGATTTACAAATCAAGATTTGTGATTTTTTAAATGAAATTTTTGACTTTTGACGCTGATTCTTAACCTTAAATTTTGTTAACCTTGATTTTTTATAATTTTCCTGTATTCTGCATTTATTAAGCTTTATTTTCGTCCAAGAACCATTCAATTTCGTTAATTCCTTCAAGAGATACTAGGTTTTGAACACATTTTCAGAAAAAGGCACATTGGGGACGTGACCAGATTCTAGTTTCATTTATTTTTCATACATACTTTTCATATCTATTGTTATTTTTAATTAGGCTAAATTTGCGCAAATTCAATTTAATTAAATAAATTAAATAAAAATAATAGTTGATGCCGATTGGGGTAATTGTGAAATGGACCGAAGATCTTTTTCAGGATACTCCTTCATCATGTCTAGTGCGGCAATTTCCTGGAATTCTCGCAAGCAGAGGACTGTCGCCCTCTCGTCGACCGAAGCAGAATACGTGTGCCTGACGAAAGCAGCGAAAGAGGCGATCTTTCTGAGTTCACTTTTGACGGAACTCGGACTTTCAAATCTAACTAACATCACAATATATAACGATAATCAGGTAATAAAATGGATTTTGGATGAAAGCGGACAGGGTGCGAAATGGATGAAAGATTTGGATGAGAGAAGAGCAGTGTATGTGGGATAGTAAATGATAAGGGTGGGCGTTGTTTTATCGTAATTTTTGTTTTTCGTTTTTTCTTTTTGGGAATAAATGCGCAAAGAGCCAAAATGGGCAGAAAGAAAACAGGAAACGGAAGCCCAGGCACTTGAGAAAGAGAGAGAGAGAAAATATTTTTGCGTTTTGCGTTTTTAATATTTTTGCGTTTTGTAATAGTATGTAATATAGTTTTAAGTGTTTTTGTATTTTAGAGTTAAGAATATTGTATATGGATCCTCGAACCCTGCTGTAGCAGGGAGAGTAAATAAAATATATATAACGATAATCAGTCGGCCGGTAAATTAGCCAGTAATCCAGTGTTTCATTCCCGATCCAAGCACATTAGAATGAAGCATCATTTCATCAGGGATGCCCTTCAAGATTACTCTCTCAAATTAGAATATATGTCAACGTTGAACATGACGGCCGACATTCTAACCAAAGGATTACCAGTGTCTAAAAATAATAAGTGTGTGTTGGAACTCGGGCTTTGTGATTAAAAGTAAATTAAAAAAAAACGTTTTGATTGAGGGGGGTGTGTTAGTGATATCAATCTAATTCAGACAATTGACTTTTATATTTTTCGCGCCAAGACATCACAGATGTAGCACTTATCATTTCTACTCAATTACACTTTTGTTTCCACTTTTCAATTCAGGTCTGTTCTAACCATGCTAGCAATCTTTTCTATCTATTTGAATAAAGTTCGATTACTCTTTTGAATTATATCTTTATTCTCTTTTCACCTATTGCGCCTGATTTCCGCTATAACAATATTGAATATGACATTAAACATGGTTATCATATTCGAAATCAGGGTCTCCAAAAACCTTTATACCATAAGTATATTTTATATTTTTTTTCGTTTAGTTATGCGTTTGATACTATAAGCAATCTCTGTAAAAAAAAGTATTGAAAGGTACGGGATTCCGTATTTGAGTGCCAACCCGCCAAAGCGGAATTCGCGAAATACCGCATTGGGTGTCGTGGTCAATACGGAAATCAAAGAGTCCCAATGCGGTGCAAAGTTTAAGCTTTAAAAAAAAGGAAACCGGTTTGTACCGATTATGCGCAGGGTGCGCAGCATTGAAACCAGCCTACGTCACATTGGACTCATATCCCAGTCAAAAATGAAAGATCTAATCGACGTCTAAAACATCTATCTATGTTGAATCTAAATCGACATCTATATATGTATAGACGTCGAAATGGGACGCCACAAAACGTCTATGGACATCGAAATTGTTGTTTATTAGACGTCTACCGCTCAGAATTCGGCTGCTCATTCGCAAAATACGAGTGGTCTATTCCATATCTTACATGCTAAGTATATGTTTAATCGCTGTCTAGGACTTCGAATAGACAACTTAATTCTTGTTGGTGCGCACCATCAAGAAATGGACGATTTAGACAATCTATTCGCGATGTCTAAGTAATTGTAAATACGTCTGTTAGACTGGCACTAGTACACGATTATATTATTTCCTGCAAAAATTTCTGACATTCATAAAAGTTACCATTAGACGCAATATCGTACATTTACTTGTTCCCCAACAGTGTCAATATACCAAGTATGTCAATATAGCGTAAACTTGATATAAAATGTGTATAGAATTACATTAAGCCACTGAATGACATATATCTTTGAAGTCAAACAACTTTGATATCTATATTTAACATTCCTAGACCCCATCTAGACTTAGATCTCCTCTCAATTTCTTAAACGTCGAATAGACGTCGGTTAGACCCGTTATACCTTTTATTTCTCACAGTGATTTGACAGTTCAACTTACTTATTTTCTTAAAGTTTCATTTTTACTCTCACTATTATTATCTTATTCCCTTAACTCTCATTTTTCTCCACTGACACTAATTATTTACTCCTATTATGTATTTTCTTTTTTCTTAAAGTTTAAAACTTGCACCGCATTGGGACCCCTTGATTTCCGTATTCACCACGACACCCATTGGGGTATTTCGTAAATTCCGTATTGGCAGGTTGGCACTCGCAATATGGAATCCCATACCTCCCAATATTTTTTTACAGGGATAGAAACAATTTTAATTATAAAAATTTCATGTTTATTATAGAGAATATTAAAAAACATGTGTGGTCAGTAGTGCCAAGCTCCGTGCTGCTATGAGTCATAGCAGACGTCTCTAATTACAAATGATTTTTCTGGAGAATAAGATCTTTGTATGCTGATACGTATGAATGGTTAAAGATCACTAAAGACATGAAAAATACTTCATCAAAGGTCACACAATTTTACTCTAGCAACACATCACTGAGAAACGAAAAAAGGAGCCTAAGAGTGGTATTAAATGAGAAGAACCAGCAAATGTAACAGCACTTATACAACCATTAGACCAAGGGTTGATCGAGATAAGTAAAAAATTCTGCTGCGGAAACTTCTGGTTCGCCAAGAAACATGTAATACAGTCAACTCTATCAATAGTGTCGCAAAATTGCACAGCATTTACGACTTTTCTTGGAACTGTAGTACCCCACTGTTTATATATTTCTCTTCTTGGGGAAACTCGAAATTCAGAAGCCGAGCTACAGTCTCGAAAGTGGGGATAGAGCTCGAGCGAGAAAGAGGAGAAGTGGCACTATTGGTAGAGTTGACTGTATTAGTGAATTTATAAAAAGTTAAACTCTAAAAGATTGTATTCCCTTTTCCAGAAGCGCTTGGGATACTATACAAGAATCTACTTTTCATAAAGTTTGAAAATCGCTTCTAGGAGTGACTCATTGATAATAAATTCTCAACAGAACAGTGATGAGTTAAGACATTTTCCTGACATGATGATAGAAGAAATAGTTCCCCAACTGAAAAAGTTCGTCTGGATTTTCCACATGGAAATTTACGCAGAAATCCATGAGGAGATTTGAAATAATTCACATGGAAATCCACATGGAAATTCTCTATTTCTTCTATTTTTAAATATTTTCAAAAATAAACATCAAATTCGAATTCTGAGACCCCGAAGGGGTCTCACTCACTGCTTTCTGCATTTTTAAAGAGGTTTTCGTTCATATTTGGAGTTTATTAAGAATATAAAAAAATCCATGCGGAAATCCACATGGCAATCCATGCGGATTTCATGTGGATAGTTTCAAATCTCCATATGGATTTCTACCTGAAAAGTCCATGGGAAAATCCAGACGATTTTTTTCAGCTGGGTCAGCAACTCACTAGTCTTAATTTTTCAACAAATCAAATGAGGAATTCCGTATTTAATTGGATCGAAAATAAAGAAGAAGATTGCGGATGGGAGAAAGCCATTTAGGATACCTAGTGAATGTGTGAATGTTTACGTTTATGCACACCTTCCAAAGTTTCAACAGTGCACATCACTCCCGACGAATGCAAGAAAGGAGTCAATGTCAGATGGAGATAAATAAGAAACAGACTAAAACAAGAGGTATACCTATATATAAGTAATAATAATCGTTTATTTTCTTCCGTTGTTGTAATTTGTTTATGTTTTTTGATCGATTATCGGAAGTGATAAATGAAAAACATATTTCACTTGTGCAACGTTTCGGTATCTTGGTTTGACACCATCATCAGGACACTAGTCATTTGTTTAAAAAATGTTAAATAATAATTTCAGAGAAATTAAAATATCATTTAGACTGAACACTGACATTTCTTACGAGTGACAAAACAAGACTATATATATTTATATCTAGAGTAACATTTTGTTTCGATGTATGGGGAATGCTTCTAATATCAACATTATAAAGGTCTTAATTTCCTGTTAAAATTTAATACACTGGAACTTCTAAGGGTGAAAGTGATTTTTTTCAAGTATCGTATTCATCTGCAAACTTTAAAAAACTATCTTATGATTTAATAAAATAAAATAAGACGCATTTAAAGCTATATAAAAAATCGGGAACAGGAGGAAAATTAGAGAAGAAATGGATTAAAACGCTTTCCCAAATGTATTTGTGTATTTGACAACTTTATGAAGTTGACGGCGAAAAATTTCTGGGTGTCTGACACCCAGTTTTCAGTTTAAGGTAATTTCAGTAATTTTAAAAAACTTCTTATTAATTATTAAGATTAAATAAATCATTATGAAACCTACTTTCCTTCAAAGTAGATGTACTGAGCTACATAAGATAATTTTTCTAAAAGATAATACCCTATTCCAGCTTGGAGAACACACTTAAAATTAAAAGTCCCCGGGTGTCGCACACCCAGTGTGCGGTTTAAGGATGGATTCGTAAGTGTGCGCTTTAAGGGTTAATCCTTTAAGGACCAAATGTACAAAATCTTAACCTAAAGTTCGGCAATATTTTTAAATAATAAAACGGAATAAGAAACATTTGGCAATAGACATTTTTTATAGTTTAGAAACCGTTCTTTCAAATGTTATGTCATAAAATACGGTAATTTTAAAAATACACAAATTTCAAATAGTTTATTAATAAGAAACATGAATTTCTAAGGTTTTTTTTGCATAAAATACTTCTGCTAGATAATTTACCAGAGTTAAATATTTTCGACAGGAACAAACATCACTTCAAAAAAATATATAAGAGCTTCGACAAGGAAATACAGATTTTAAAAAATGCTGTAATTAATACGTAATATTCTTGAATACAATTTCATTATATTTTGGGAGTTTATGTCACTAAATATCTTTTATATTCTTTTAAATTTTTAACAGGTTAGACAGACGTACACAAAACCCATTATTCAACAACTTAGTAAACAAATAATATCAGTCTCAGGATAAAGTGATATGAACTTCAATCCAGTAGTTATGAAAATAAAAATTTCAATGGAAATCGGGGTAAATTAATATAATTTTTCGTGTTTGATAAATAATTTAAAAGTAGAGTGCCCAAAAAATTCTAATGTCTAAATTTATAATTTCAAGATGAATTATTTCAATGGCGTTTTGTTAAAATTCCATTTTCTCCACAGAAAATAGAAGTGAAAAGAAGATGTTTATTATACCTACAGTGCAAATGCAAAAAATCTTGATTTAACTGCTGTAACGATCCAAATCGTTTTCTTACTTTTCTTTAAATATGCCATGTTCTGATTGTTTCTCCAATTCATATTTTATCGCGCTAGGTGTTAGCTTAATAGGTACTGCGGCCACCGGTCGTTAAAAGAATTATAAATTTAGGTGTCATCGGACCAAAGACGAATATTCTTATGGTTACGATGACGATTACGCGAAAATCCTCATCAGAGAGAAGCGTGCCTTCGTACACGCATCCCTTTGCATCGTTTTAACGCGCTATATCCTTAGGGTGGAGTTCCATGGCAGCGTTTTGTAACTAGGCCATGAGTGCAAATATAGCCAACATATATCTCCGTCTTTCTCACACTCATGGCCTAGTTACAAAACGCAACGCAATACGCTGCCATGGGACTCCAGCCTTAATTGTATTTCGCGCCTCCTTCTCTAGATCAACTCGTAGTCCCCCCTACTCCATGCCAAAGTTACCACAATTTTAAAGTATAAAAGTAAAAATCTGCGCACACGTCTCACTACTGTGAGATCGCGACGCACCGAAGCTAATCGAAGAAGTAAAATGCAAAATCAGAGATTTTGCTAAATTCATAGGTTCAATTATAGTCTCCTCCCCCGCAATTAGATACAGCTGGATTTACACGAAAGATTTCGAGAGACAAAAATTTGTAGCTCTGCACATAAGTGGTGATAATTACGACGCCTACATGACATTTCGCCCTAACGAAACTGATTTGCAATGGTGGAAGTCACACATAAGAACAGGATACATTTCGATTAAAGGAAAAAATTACGTCGTTGAGATTTTTTCTGACGCTTCGTTGACGGGTTGGGGAGCCGTACATAAAAGCGAAAAAGCAAACGGTTTCTGGTCAGCTGATGAGCATCAATATTCAATTAATTTCTTGGAATTAAAAGCAGCCCTTTTTGGACTCAAATGTCTGGCTCAAGACTGTCGTGATTGTAACATTCTTCGTAGAATTGACAACACGACAGACATATCATACATTAATAAAATGGAGGGCATCCAATTCGAAAATCTAAATAAAATTACCAGAGAAATTTGACGCTGGTGTGAAGAACGCAACATCTGTATATTTGCTGCTTACATTAGCTCCAAAGACAATTTTGAAGCTGATGCGGAGTCCTTAATAATTGAAAAATTTACTGAACCGGAAATCGACTTATTTTCAAGTCGTATAGATAAGAAATGTAATAGCGTTACATTTCTTGGTTCAAAGATCCCGGGTCCGAAGCGATAGACGCCTTCACGCTAGATTGGAGCCAATTCTATTTTTAGGCTTTTCTTCCTTTCAGTGTATTTTTAAAAACTACGTAAAATTAAAATGGACAAAGCAGAGGGTATTGTGATAGTTCCAGAATGGCCTTCACAGCCATGGTACCCTCTATTTCAGTCCATGTTAATCGATCAGCCTATACTTTTTAATCCTGATAAAAACTTATTAATTTCATCTGACAGGAGCCGTCATCCTCTTTGGAAAAGCCTTACATTTGTATCCGGAAAATTATCAGCGAGGCGATGTCTAGACGCGGAACACCAGAGGAATCCTTGGAAATTATGATCGGATCTTTGAGTCCGTCTACACTTAAAAGTTATGACACAGCAATCAAAAAATGGTGGACATTCTGCAATATAAAAGCAATTAATTTGTTCTATCCGTCTGTTACAGACCTGCTTTCTTTCTTAACAAGCGAATTCAATAAGGGTCTTTCCCACAGTACAATAAACAAAATACACGTTCTGTCATCTCAATGATTGTTGATGCCGATATTGCAAATAACGTCGCCATTAAACGCTTTTTTAAAGGTGTATCAAGCATTCGACCATCTAGACCTCAATAAAACTCAACGTGGGACCCGAAAACAGTACTCGATTATTATAGATCTCGACCCGAAATCGAAAATATGAATTTGGAAGATTTGTCGAAAAAGATCACAACACTTTTCGCCTTGGTCACAGGATGCAAACTTTCTCGTTGATTAATATCGACAATATCAGGTCTACCGATACTGTAATAGAAATTAAGATTCCTGACCGCATCAAAATGTTACCGCTTTTAAATGTTATCTGCGTAAAACAAAAAAACTTCGAGGCTCTGAAAAGAAACTTTTTATTTCGCTTAAAAAACCTTACAAACGTGTAACGTACGTTACAGACATTAAGTCGTTGGGTGAAACAAGAAATAGCAGCGTGCGGAATAAACACATCAGTCTATTTCTCTCACAGCACTCGACACGCGTCTACTTTCGCCGCCAAAAGATTAGGAGTTGACCTCGATATCACTCGCAAAACCTTTGCAAAATTCTACGATAGGAAAATCGCAGTAAATAATCAAGAATTTGCAAATGCAATTCTAAACGCATAAAATCACATTTTTTATTTACTTCGTTAAAGTAATTAAGAAAACATTCGTTCTTTTTTGTAATTTTCTAATATATAAGTTTAATAGCATTGTGTTTTTCCCATTTATTTTTGCCGTGATTATAGCTTTCAACATCTACGAGTTGATCTAGAGGAGGAGGCGCGAAATACAATTGTATAATTGAACTTCCCCTACTAAAAATCCCTGTATAAGATCTTGTACAAGAAAATGCACACGTTCAGCAGCTGAACTTGTACAAGTTCTGGTAAGAACATGTACAATTTCTTGTACCAGGATTTGGAACAAGTTCTTGTATTAGAACTTGTACAAGAAAATGTACGAGTACTTGTACAAGAAAATAAACTTGCACATGAACACGTACAAGATTTTGTACAAGATCTTGTACAAGATCTTGTACGGGTTCATGTGCAAGTACTTGTACATTTTCTTTAAACATTATTTTTAAGTTGTAAAAATTAAAAACATTAAAGGCTGCGCAGTAGTTTTTATAAGCTTTTAGAGCTGCGCAATAGTTTTTGGCTTGCCTAAAGTGGAAAGTCTTAATGCTTATAAGTTATTAAAATGCCAATTTAAAAAAAAAAATTATTTATTAATTTACTTAATCCAATTTTCTAAAAAAAAATTATTTATAAATATACTTGTGCAAGAACATGAACGTGTTCATGTACAAATACTTGTACTTGAACTTTTACAAGTTCTTGTACATTTTCTTGTACAAGTTTATTTTCTTGTACAAGTACTCGTACATTTTCTTGTACAAGTTCTAATACAAGAACTTGTTCCAAATCCTGGTACAAGAAATTGTACATGTTCTTACCAGAACTTGTACAAGTTCAGCTGCTGAACATGTGCATTTTCTTGTACAAGATCTTATACAAGGATTTTTAGTAGGGTCACAAGGTAAGTTCGTTCAATTATACAATTAAATATTTACTTTTTAATTATTTTTGTTTTATTGTGTCTTTGTTCCCATCACTAGGAATAAATCATTTATAGGAGAACATTTGCGCTGCTATTCAATGATCATCATTTGGTAAGTTCGCTCAATCTTCTCCATATCATCTATTGCTCTCGTCTATCAATTAAATTGCAACTGCTCATTTAATTAAAACTATAGGTAAAATCAACTTTTGATACGAGAAGATTTCGTTCATTAACCCTTGTGTCGACTGTCGTGAGCCGAACCCTTATCCTCATTTATTTAATTTTCAAAAATATTAAAGTCTTGCGAAGTTCGCCACACTGTTTTGGTGAGTCATGTTCAGATAATTTTTGTTTATTTTGATGAATTTAGCAAATAAGTATATTTAAAATAAAAAATAATATTTATTTTTAAATTTTTAATAATTTTTACCGAGTTGTTGTAAAATGGGTATCCTGTTAAACACTAAAAAAATTATTTAAAACTATGTGACACAAATCCTCAAAATATAAGCTAATTGTACTAAATAATATAATATATATTATATTAATTATACAGCATATGTGACGCGATCTGAAGAAAGGGACCTTAGAAGCAAGAAATTATAGGTTATGTTTGCAATTTTTTAATTGAAAATACAAAAAAAGGATCAACTGTCAATATAAATCATTAAAGTTTAAGTCTTCATTAAAACTAAAATATTTAATAAACACTGATTTTAATTCGAAATAAGTAAAAAGAAACTTTCAAACAAGAAAAAAGTAACTCTAACCCAACCTTAAAATGATTTGCTTCTAAGGTCCCTTCCTTCAGATCGCGTCACATATTAACTGCGTAAAATATCTAAAAAAGTATGAAAAAAACCTTTAAAATTCATTATTTTATTAACTATCTGAAACTTGATTATTTATAAATTAACAGTATTTTATGCTGCACTACTTGAAAGAGCGGTTCCTGAACTATTAAAAATGTAAATATTTAGTAAAATTTCTCTTATTGCGTATTGGTAAAAAGAATTGATATTTTACTTACCAAACATTTGTTAGTTAGTGGTAAAGAAGCATCAAAATTATCTTCAGGAGTATCCATAATCATTGGGTCATCTTCTACTTCTACTTCTTCAACCTTAACATGTTCGATAGAATTTGAGTCTTCAGATCTTAAAATATTACTATTTGAAGTTGCGTCTTGTGTATAGTTTAATTTTTGACTCTTTGAATTATCTTGTTTCATATTGAAATAAGCATTAGATATTTCGCTTTGGTGATCAGCCGATAAACCTCGTATTTCTAATTCCGTGGCTATACTGATTAAAGAGGGTAAATTTTCTTCAGTTACATCAATAGAACCTCGATACATAAAATGTAGAAGACATTCCATCTCTTCCATTGGTACACCTACATTAGAAAGGAACTTATTTATTCGAGAAAAGATCATTATATTAAGTTTTGAAATAATATTTCACAGAAATTGTGGTTATGTGAGGCAATATTTTAAATTTCTAAGATATATTTAAACAGTTGATTTTTTATAATATAATAATGGAAATGGAAAGTGAAGTAAGTAGTTTAAAAATAAATCTGGTTGTAAATTAATGTTTACCTTTTAATATAAGTATGGGTTGGTCTCCATAATGTTCTTTAAAAACTCTTTCAAAATAAGGGCTACATGCTGCTAAGACAAGCTTATGTGCTTTTAATATGCCATTTTGACAAGCTAGTGTTGTGTCTGTGAGTATTCCATTTTTATAGAGCTCTTCAAATAATCCTGATAAATTTGCCAAATGATTATTCCACGTCAAGTTAAAGGTTTTCTCCACCATGATTCTGGATATCTATAAAAACCTTGTAGATACCTGAAGTAAAAACAGAGAAGAATCAAATAGCTGTTCATGAGGTTAAAGTTGCAAAAATTGATTTTAAATTTAGGTCAAATATCGACTTTTACCTACAGAAAATTGACTACAAATAAGTGATTAAAGCGCAAACCACAAGTTTACACCGAAAAGATTGAAATTTCACACGAAAAGTTTGAATGTTTTCTTTTTATTGGTTTCATTGCAATTTAGCAATCTTTCTGTGGTGTAAAGTTGTGGTTCATATGGCTTTCCATTATCTTAGTTACAGAAAATTGTTAAAGATTTATTTTTGAACCATAGTGTAATGGCAAATTATTCTTTATTTATCGAAAGCTATTTTTTAAAAGGATTAAAAAATAAACTTTTATTATTTTAAAAAATACACTGAAACGCCGATCGTCGAGGGCGCCCCGAGACCTCCACTCGTGTCACAAAAATCACCGTAAAGAAATGGCTGCCTTTATCTTCTTGTTGCTTAATATACTATTTTAATTGCCACCTGTAGGTAATATGCGGAGAACACACATAATCATAATAGCACTAAATCATAGAAATTGCTGACAAGTTATAATCGACGTGACGCTGTGCATTTTGAGTGTGAAGAATCCGTTTCAATCTCACATTTGCTGAAGCATCGTTAAAGTAGTGTGAAATTCTAGAAAATGTCCTGGTAAAGAAAACATCAAAGATAATCTCATTCAATGTTTAGAGGAAGACAATGTAGAGGAACTCAAAGATGATTCTTGGATACAAACTAACAGGTGTAATTTGAAGACTTTATGTATGAATGCAGCAGATTTGGCCAATGAACTTTGTGACGAATTACTCAAATGGAAACATCATGACTTTTTCAGTCAACAGCAGGCATTGTTCTTCAAAATTTTGCAAATGTATTTAAAAACTAATAAATTTCTCATTACATTTGATTTTGTTGAGAACTACAAGTTTGTACTTAAAAATGCCGCGCAAAGATTCCATTTGGAACAATGACCAGGCCACAGTTTTCACAGTTGTAATATATTTCCCGCGAGTAATACGGAACTAGAACACAATTTATATCAGAGCGGTCAGAATTTTAAAAATAAGAGCAATTTCGCTAATCTTTTACTTCATAAATCGAATTTTAAAATATCAGCTGAATGGCCCATATTGGTCCAATATTGGGAGTTAATCCGCGCCTAACACGGCAACCAATTTTTGGGCCGATTATTCGGTCCAATAAAAAAATAAAAATATTCTATATGGCTATTTCTCACTGGGTAATCAACTGAAATTTTATATGGGAATTACATGTAATTTTTCCTGAAGTTTACTCAAAATTTTTTCAAGCTTATACAAATTTCTTTAAAATTCACAAACTTTGGATTCTTTAAGTACATGATAAGAGGTATAAATTCCAATTTTTGCACATTTTTTCGAAAGTATTTGATTCATTTACCAGTTTGATGAATAAGCTGCACAGTGGGGCAAAATAAAAAAACGGGGTTCAAAATAGTCTACAGGTCACAAATCTTTATTGAGGCTCCGGATCTTAAAAGGGCACTTTCAGCATTGATTTTAAATGGTAAAAGTGCCCTTTTAAGATCCGGAAACTCAATTTTCGAAGGTAGTGTAAATGATTGTACACTATATTTTTTCACATTTCAGGCTTCGAAGTCTAGTAGCAGGTCAAAAAAAGTGTGAAAAAGTAGCATTTTGGAAGAAAAAAGTGTCCTCTAAATTGAAAAAAGTAACATATTAAAAATTAAGTAAAATTAGTTTTTTAAGTAAGAAAATTAAGTGAATATATGTTGTTGTCCAAAAAATTGAAAGAAAAAAATACTAAAAATAGGAATTCACAAAAATTTTTTTTAAATTTTCATTTATAAACATAAAACATGAAAATATAATAGCTTTTTTGTCGATATTTTACATTAGAAAATTTTATTTACATAATGAAATGTAATTGTTAATAATACTTAAATGAGATCTTTCATAAGAATTTGTTTTTTAATAACAGGCTCATAATTTTGAGAAGTTAAATTGACACCTTCTTTCTCCTTATTATTTTTTAATAAAAAAAAAGAACTTTTTATCAGCCATCTAATTTTTAAAAATGAAACGTAAACATTTTTTAGTAATTTACTAATAACAACTATCAAAATGAAAAAAATAGATTGTTTTCAGTCATATAAATTTTTTAAATTTTAGAATCCACATAGCCATAATTTTGTACAATAATAAATTATGAGCAATTTAATTTCAATAAAAAAAAATTATAATTTTTTTTCTAGATAGATCTTAAATCTTTATAAATGATTTTTTTATTATTGAACAACCGACTTAACACACTGTATTATTGAAAATACAATTAATATTTTTAAATTTGACATAAAGTTTGTAAACATAATATAATAAATAATCACGTTAAATAAATATTATTTTGGATTTTTAATCAAACAATTTATATAACCAAAAGAATTAAGTTTTCATTCTTAATTGATTTTTTCTATATTTGATGAAACTTTTTTAAAGCCAAAAAAGGTATTACTATTAAATTATATAGTGAAAAATGAAAAATTTAGTTTTTAATTTTTTTAAGAAGCTTAAAGAACAATAAAATTAGATACGAAAAATTCAAAACGTTAAAAAATTGTAATTAAATAAACATCCACTATTAGTAATTATTATAATAAGGCTATTCAAGTTCGGTGGGGGAAAATTCAAGATGGATGCTAACTGGTGCACAAACATTGTATAGAAAGTGTATGGGATAGAGTCTAATTTTTTAAATATCTCGCTTAAGAGCGTTCGATGGTCTCTGAAATTTGTAGGTTATGAGCGACCTACACTTTTCGCCCTACAAAAACGGTACTGCCTGGTTTAAATGACGTGAAATTGGTAAACAATCATTTTCGAACGAGTTTTTCTCTGCACACAAGCACTTTTTGCAAAATCTGAATCCGAACCAATGACACAAATCTTCTTAATTACCTAAATCCAAAATATTTTTTTAATCCATGAAGAAACGCGGTTTCAAAATGGTAAATGCAAAAGCAACAAAAGTAATGTTATGACAGGCGGCAAGACGTTTGTTCCAACCGTTTGCCATTAGAGGGCAGAAGCATGCAGGGAGCGTAAAGGCTCAGCTGTCAAAATGATTCGCATTACATTACTCCGGCCTTTCTCATTTTGCAATCGCGTTTCTTCAAGGATTAAAAAAATATTTTGGATTTAGGTAATTAAGAAGATTTGTGTAAATGGTTTGGATTCAGATTTTGCAAAAAGTGCTTGTGTGCAGAGAAAAACTCGTTCGAAAATGATTGTTTACCAATTTCACGTCATTTAAACCAGGCAGTGCCGTATTTTTTGGGTGATAGCGGTTTGTCGAATGTAATCTAGAAATTTCAGAGACCGTCGAACACCGTTAAACGGAATTTTTAACCATAAGTTTATTAGGATTTTATGCTTCATTTTTAAAGAACTATTTTTTGCAATAATAAAAATCGATTTTATTTTTTTATTGATTTTATTATTGCAAAAAATAGTTCTTTAAAAATGAAACATAAAATCCTAATAAACTTATGGTTAAAAATTTCGTTTAAGCGAGATATTTAAAAAATTAGAATCTATCCCATACACTTTCTATACAATGTTTGTGCACCAGTTAGCATCCATCTTGAATTTTCCCCCACCCAACTTGAATAGCCTTATATATAAGGTTTGTTCTCGCTAGCTACACTTTCTACACTTTGTACAAAAGTGTACACTACGGCGTTCTCGTTACCAGAAGTGACGCAATAGTGTACACCTAACTCCCTAGAAGCCTCTGCACTTTTCCCTATTTTATTACACCCGATTGCGAGCGAGTGTAATTGAGTGTTCTTATTAAAATGGCGGTAAATGGACATTTTATTTAAAATGCATTAATTATTTTATGAACATAAAGTTATAATATATTTCTTAGTGACTTTTGATTTATGAAATTATTAGTAAGCAATCCTTATTTTGTTAATATTTATATAAAGTACCACCTAATAAAACAATTGCCATTGTAAAGCAATTTTTAAATAATTATTCTCCCATTTATTAAAACCAAACTTTATTTACAGTGAATTTAAAAAATAATTTCTCAATTTTATGATGGTAAACATATTTTTTTTAAAATAATAGAATTTATGAAAAAAATTAAGTTTGAAAGATAACCTTTAGAATATTTCAAAATATGTCGCTTATCCGTTTTTCTTGAAACTTATATGAAAATATAGCTTAAAAATTCTAGTTTTATTCTCTGTAAACATTATAATGAGCAATTCGGTTAAAATTAGGAAATTAATTAAATTTTACAAAGATGTCAGAGTTTAAACTGTGTAAAAATTTAAAAAAATAAATTCCGCTCGGTACATACATTTAACCTTCGAAACTCTTGTAAAATTTAATTAATGTCTCAAATTTCCATGAATTGCCTATTATAATGTTTACAGGGAATAATAGGAATAAATCCTATTATTTAAAAAAAAAAATTTTACCATATCATAATTCATAAAACTGAGAAATTTTACTTTTAAAATCACTAATAGTAAATAAATTATGGCTTTAATAAATGAGAGAAATAATTATTTAAACAATTGCTTTTACAATAGCAATTGTTTATAAGGTGGTTTATTTTGAATTACAAATTGTATGCAGTTTACAATATTAATCTTTTTTTTCATTTTTTCGTGTACTTTCTCTACACCAAGAAGACTAGAGACAGGAGGACTAACTGCAGTAGTGGGGGTAGGACAAATATAGGGGGATTATGAAGGCGTGGTTAGATTGCGCCAAGTATCGTGTTTTGATTCTGCACTTCCACTCACACACGCGTGTCACGTATTCAAATATATAATGTAAGAGTGTTGAGATGTGCAGAACCGAAAAAAAGATATTTGGCGCAATCTAACTACGCCTTCAGAACCCACCTAATACTGACTCACTGCTGTGAGTGAGAAAACAGCCGAGTTAGCCCTCCTGTCTCTAGTCTTCTTGCTCTACACTTTTGCGTTCTCGCTAGATTTTGTACTTTGTTTAAGTGCGCATGGTCCGTTTCACACTCTTGCTACACTCGAGTGTAGCGGTGTAGTTAGCGAGAACAAACCTATTATAATCACGCGTCCAATAATAAATTTAATTCACTTGGCGGGTTTTTTTAAATCTACGAAATTCACCAAAAAAACTAAAATTCTTGAATTCTGTAAATTTTTTTTACCTTTTTTGGAAAAAAGTAGCATTTAGTAGCTTTTTGACAAAATAAGTAGCAAAAAGTAGGCTTGACCAAAAAAAGTGTCAAAAAAGTGGAAAAGTGTGTCACTTCGAAGCCTGACATTTTCAAAATATTTTTCTATTCAATTAAGGCCTAAGCACAACTGTTCGGTTTCGGGGATTGAAACACAGAGGTTTATAATTTTTTCTTGAGATAACATAAGACAGCTCCATTTATTTCGTTTTCATTTAGAGTGTGAGGTGTGCTTTCTATGTTCTTCTTTATTCTTTATGCTTATTTCTTATTACGATACTCTTTTCGAGTTCGACTTTTTTCAATTCGAGCTTTTTCTATTTTTTTAGAAAGGAGAAAAGGATAAATATATTCTCTTACCCTCATGGAAAGTTTTCGATTTACGTTTTATAATTTTTAATATGCATTAGAACTTCGCCAAAAAAATTCTAGTTGGTATTTAAAGTAACCAACCACAAACCACGGTTGATACAATGAAATAAAAAAGTCTTTGATTGTGTCAGCTAAAGTTTGGTTGTGACAACTAAAATTTGATTGGCACAACAAAAGAAGTTTTTGTTGCTTAAATACCAGTTAAACTTTTTGTTTGAAATCACAATGATTTACAAAAATCATATTTATTTTTTTAAAATATAAAATTACCTTATTAACGCAATTCAAAACACTTCTATTCGTATTAGATGAATAACACAAAATCTAATAATTTATGTTACTCTAAAATCTAATATGATTACGCTTAATTAGAATATATTTAAAAAGTGATATATTAATTTGTTAAACTTAAAATTATAGTTAATTTAAAAAAACTCAATACAAAGTAATTATATTGATTCTTCATAATATATCTAATCAAAATATTTCCAAGTTTCGCGTGTGTTCCTTCATAACCAATACCGGTATCTGTTACAAGTTACAACAGAAGAATGCAGTTATGAATAGTTTCTGTTTAAATAATATTTGTCACCAGCGTACAGCATAAAGTTTAATACATATCAACTTGAGAAAATATATATATCTAATTTTGGAAAGTAATTATATTTTAATTTTTCTAATCTATATTTAATATTATAAATTTCTCATTTATCAATATTTATTATTTTTGATTAATATTTATTTTATAAAATTAAAAATTTTTCAAAATATTTATTATTAGAATTGAAGATAATGTTATAATTCACTGAAGTGAATCGTTTGTAGTCTAATAAAAAAATAATTAAATTAACTTTTTCTGGTAAATTAATTATTTGTAAATGTAGTAGGAGTTTTAAAAAAATTTAATTTAGATCATATTTCTGACAAACTCATCTCATCTATTTATAAAACTTACACAGCAACATTTATGTATGATGTTGTGCATTTGTATCGAAACTTTAAAAATAAATATGTACCAGATTACATAAGATAACTTGAATTTAGGAATAATTTTGAAATTTGTTTTATAAAAAGTAAACAGAATATGATTGTAGCTTACCTCAGCGTTGTTTATTAGTAAATTTGACTTCTCCTTATTTAACCTATTTTAACACACACAGCCTACTGAGACGTACAGTGACAGGACACTAAAACATTATGTGAGTAAATAAAAGACCGATAATAAAATATCGCTGAAAGGGGGCACTGTAAAAATGTATTGAACGGCGGAATAGTGATTAATAAGTAAATGTGTAAGGGGCACAAGCTATATCTCCCTCGTACAAGGCTCGACTGATATCAGTGGGGGACTGTGTACACTTCGACCTAGCCCCACCGGGGGGCGTCTCTCCCCCTGCCGTACACTCCAGCTACACCATTACTTTCGATCCTAACACCTAAAGCTCGCCCTGTCATTTAAACAATCCTGATATGATAGACAAGCGTCAAAATTAATAAGCAAACATTCTTCTTCATTTTTTAACATTATTTTATCAAAAACAGAATAAATTAACAATATTTTTAAATAATACCTTCATTATGTCACACAACATAATATCACGAGGGTATTTCAAATTTTTTCAAGAGTATATAGATTTATGCAATACAATTTAGCGATGGGGAAAAATTATTATTTAAATAATAATCCCGTAAAAATTATGTAACAATTTTATAAGGTTGCTTATTTCATCTATTCTCTGTTTTTGCTATATTACACTTCTATAAATCGTAATTTATTCTATAAAATTAACTAATTTATAATTTTATAAAATAAATTACGAGAATTTTATTAAATTCATCAATTATTTTAAAAACCATTTTAATTGAATTCCTCACTGAAAAAAATAATAGGCAGAATGTGCTTTTTACTAAGGCAATTTTTGCCTAAGTACAAAAGCAATTCACGAAAAGCAATTTTTCCTTTAAAAAAAAGGCAATTTTTGCCTTAGTTAATAAAGTAACAAATTCTTGTCATTTATCAAGTAAATTGTTTACATATGTCAAATCGAATTTTATAATTAATTAAAATAATGGGTACTAAAGGAAGAAATTTATTACTGAAATGAAATCGAGAAAATTTTCTTATTTTACTGAAATATTTAAAGGTACTAATTTCATTTGTTTAATAAAATTGTTTACGCATAAAACTAGACCAATTTGGTTATAAAGATTGAAATTGATAAAGTAGTTCTATTATTTTCAATATTTAATTAAAGTAAAATATTATTTGTATAATAATAAAAATAAATGTTCCTTTTCACTCATATTGTAAAAATAATTAATAAAAAGGTAAAACATAATTATTTCATATCCTATTTTCTAAATATTCAAATAAAAATTTGTCTTGTGATTTTAACCTTATAAACTAAGGCAAAAATTGCCTTTTTTTTTAAAGGAAAAATTGCTTTTCGTGAATTGCTTTTGTACTTAGGCAAAAATTGCCTTAGTAAAAAGCACATTCTGCCTATTATTTTTTTCAGTGCTCGGAAGAATTCAATTTTCAAAAAAAAATTTAACACACATTTCGAAAATATGCAATTTTTTTCTAAAATTTTAATAAATCCTTCGAAAAAATTCAATTATTTTTATAAATAGTAAAATTCTTCCCAAGAATTCAATTAATTTTATAAATAGTAAAATTCTTTGCAGAAATTCAATTATTTTCAAAACAATTTTAATTGAATTCCTCGGATGAATTCAAATATTTTTAAATATTTTAATAAATTTAAATTATTTCTTAAAATTTTAATAAATTATTCGAAACAATTCAACTATTTTTATAAATACTAAAATTCTTTGCAGGAATTAAATTATTTTTAATACAATTTTAATGAAATTACACGAAAGAATTTAATTGTTTTCAAAAATGTCCATAAAATTCAATTTCAACAAGAATTTAAAATTCTCTAAAAATAATTCAATTATTCTCAAAATATTTTTAAAAAATTCTATATAAAAATTAAATTACTTTCAATGCAATTCTTAAAAATATTCGTCAAAAAAATTGAAAGAATTCAATTATTTTCAAAAAATAATAAAATTCTTGTGAAGAATTCATTAATTGTTATAATAAAAATTAATTTTAATTTTAATAAAATTCTTAAGGGAATTTGAACAATTATGACGTCACAGTTTTAGAACAAATGCTTTGAACAAACTGTAACGTCATAATGGTTCAAATGCCCTTAAAAGAAATTCAATTATTTTCGAAATAATTTAAATTGAATTTCTCGAAAAAAATTTATTATTTTTAAATATTTCTGTAAAAATTTTTCATAATTTAATTATTTCTCAAAATTTTAATAAATTCTTCGAAACATTTCAATTATTTTTATAAATAGTAAAATTCTTCGGAATAATTCAATTATTTTTATAAATATAGTAAAATCCTTTGCAGAAATTAAACTTTTTTCAAATCAATTTTAATTGAATTCCTCAAAAGAATTTATATTTTCAAATATTACCATAAAATTAATTTATTTTCTAAAATTTTAATAAATTCTTTGGAACAATTCAATTATTATTTTCAATTAAATTTAAAAAAAATTCTTCATAAAATTCAATTGCTTTCAAAATTTTTAATTAAAATTATTAAAAAAACTCCATTAGATTAAAAAAATTCAAAGAAATTCTTCAAAAGAATTTTATTAGGATTTTTAAAAATTTTTATTAAAATTCTTCGCGAGAATGGGAGCGTTCATAAATGATGTCACGCAATTTTTCGGGATTTTAGACCCACCCTCCCCCTGTCACGTAAATTCATATGTAAAAATACATTGTGTCACGTTTAGTAGAGACCACCCCCCCCCCTTCCCCCAAAAACGTGACATCATTTGTGAACGCTCCCAATTCAGTTATTTTCCTAAATAATAAATTTTTTTGAAGGAATTCTATTATCAAATTTTTTGATAAAATTCTTTGCAACAATTCGATGATTTTCAATACATTAACTTTAAAATAATTCAATATTTTTTCTATTTTTTAAAATAATTTCTCTTTAAATATCTTAATTCTAGAACAACAGTTATAACATTATTACTTAGAAATTATTTAATGAATAATTTTATTTATACATTTCAAAATTAATTGAATTTTAAAATAGTTTTATTTACAATTTTCATAAATAGATGAACTTGACAAGATTTTAATTTTAAATTTTATAAAATTTCAATTTTTAATGAATTTTATTAGAAATTCTAAAGAATTTAAATTTTTGCAGAAATTTTCAAAATTTAAATAATTCTGAAATTAGTTAAATTTTTTAATATATAGGTATATATATTTAACCCTAGAAGGAGTACGTTAATTTACTCACCCTCTAAGGAGTAGGTAACTGGGGTGTCCCGACACCCCACGCTTTAAACTTGTTTTATAAGGTTTCTATTTGACGTAAAAAAATTTATTATAATGAATTGATTGGTTTTTTAGTAAGGAATACATTAATATTATTCATATTTTGATAAATTAAAAAATTTGTGAAAAAAACCATAAAAACCCAAAAAAAAACACCAAAAATTGCAAAATTGACTTTTTTCACAAAAAACGTTGTAGTTTCTTAAAAATTTGACTAATTTAAAACTATTTTAGGTTTTTAAAGTTAAATAGATACACTTTTAGGGGAAAAAATTAGTTTTTGTATTACTTCCAAAAAACATAATTATTTGAACATCTGAAGTGAAAGAATTAAAGACAATTGACGAATAGTGAAAATCATAAAAATGAACTATAAAATGGACTTAAACAATTAATATTTACTAAAAATAGTGTTATAAATTTAAAATTTTACAAACTTAATATATCTAAATATATTAACATTAAAATTAATAACTTATGAAATGATTCTGTAAATTAATATTTAATCAAAGTTTTAATTAACAATTCTTAGTACCTCTAATATATGTTAAAATATTATTAACAATATAGAATTTATAATTTAAAGTTGACTGTCATATACTACATTTTTCTGTATTAGAATTCAATTTCTGACTGTAGAGAGAGCACATAAATTTTTAATAAATCTTAACTCAAATTTCATAAGTTGTTACAAATATATAATTTTTGTATAAAAATGTTTCTTTTTTATAAAGTATAACTTTTTCATGCATAACCTATCAATTTATACTTTATCAGATGATTTTAACTGATTAAAAACGATTTTTTAAAAAATTTGAATTTACTTATCTTGACAATTTTTCTAACGTTAGGGAGTAACTGGGGTGTCCAGACACCCCAGACGTATTTTAACAGGAGATAAAGCTCTTCCTAGAGCAAAATTTTTGGCGGCACATACAGGTGTCAAAAGATAGAGGTTCAAACTAAATTATCAACGAGTTTTGAGCGTAAAAAAATTATTGGTTAAGCCATGGGAATACTTTAAATTTTGCTTGGGGTGTCCAGACACCCCAGTTACTCCTTCTAGGGTTAATAAATTATTAAAAATAATAAATTTATCGAGGAATTTTAGTTAAAAACATGTTAAAAAATTGAATTTTGGAGAAGTTTCAAATGATTGCAGAAATTCAATTATTTTCAAAAGTAATAAAATTCTTTTTACAAAGTTCAATTATATGTTTAAAATTAAAAAAAAATTATCGTCAAAATCACAATTATCACTATAAATGTAACAAAATTCTTCTTCAAAATTCAAATATTTTCAAAAAATTTTCTCATTTCAATGATTTCCAATATCTATTACTATTTTAATAAATTTCCCGAAAGAATTCAATTATTCAAAAAAAAATTTAATAAAATTGTACGCAAACATTTAATTATTTTTATACATAATAATTTTTTTATGAATTCAATTATTTTTATAATAATAATAAATTTGTTTCAGGAATTCAATTATGTTCATAAATAATAAATCTCATCGCAGAATTTTAATTATTTTTAATCGAATTCCTCCAAAAATGTAAATTTTATTCTTAACAATTTTATTACAATTCGTCAAAAGAATTCAATTATTTAAAAATTGGTTGATAAAATTATTTATTAATTAATTAATTAAATTTTAAAAAACATTCAATTATTCAATAAATTTTTGAAAATCTTCATTCCTGTGGAAAAATAATAATAATAATAATAATAATAATAATAATAATAATAATAATAATAAAATATTTATTTGAAAATGAAGTTATTGATGTTTTCGAATAATTTTAAAATTAAAGAAATTCGTAAATAAATGTAACAGAACATTTTTTTGAGTAAAATTTTTTCCTTTATTTTTAAAAAATTTTCAATTAAAATTTGCAATGTTTTTTTCCCAACGAAAAGAATCAGTTTGTGAACAATATTGCTAGGGGTCGTCCATATACAGTAGAACCTCGATTATCCGAGGTAATGTGGGGAAGAGGTGCCTCGGATAATCGAAAACTCGGATAACACGAACAAATGAAAATTTCAAAAATTTTAATTATTTTTTGTGTTTAAAGTGTTAGAATAATATTCAACGACAAAAACAGACGAACTTTTAAATGCAATGAACATAAACAGTGATTTTCTGAAATTTTTTTTCCAAATTTGGTCTCTCCATCCGTTTTATCCGAGTTATTACGCATTATCCGAGCATGTTCAGTGCTTCGGATGACCCGGAGTCTCGGATTACCGAGGTTTTACTGTACCACGTGGACACTTTTTGGGGGAGGGGGGGGGGGTTTAAAAAAGTTTGAAAATGTCATCGATCCCATGTATTTTTTTAGATCGCGATCGGTCAACGAGTTAGGATCGTGGCCGTCGATAGATGTCGTTTTTATGATTATCATCACTTACCAGTGTTTGGTTATTTTTCTATTTTGTTTCTAGGATGTCTCCTGATGATTTTGGACCTAAAATGAAGAAAATCGGTTGGGTCGTTTTTGAAAAACCTTTATTTTTGTTTTTTTTAAAAGGTTAATCAACATATTTTTGCGAAAATATGTTCAAATAAGTGCCATGTCTTTAGTCATTTAGAAAAGTGTCTGAAAACAGATCCTTAGTGTTGAAAATCTTGCACTTACTTTAACCGATCAAACTTGATGAAAAGTTGTGAAATTGAATAAAAATTATAATTTTTTGTCAATAATAAATGATTTTAGTATAATATATAACCAAAAATTAAACAAATGTTTCTTATTGCCAAAAAATTGAAATTTTTATTAAAATGCAAAATTATGACATTGGACTAACTTTTATTTTGACTTTTGTTTTGATAATAATTTTATGAAACTTTATCACATAGTTTTATTGACAGATAAAAATTTTAATTTAAGAAAACAATCAAGAAAAAAAATCATGTTGCCAAGGTAACAGTAGATTTATTAATTACATATTAATAATTACATGTTTGATTAAAATCACACATAGAAAGCAAAAACATTAATTTACTTAGTTAAGATTATCTAACTCTCCTATATATTAAATCCCAAATGCCGCATACACGCCTTGTGAGCTTCTATAAGATGACCACACTCAGCTTCACCTTTTTCGATAATACTGAAAATCAAATACACATTTACATTATTCACTTTTAGCATTTTTAAATAAGTAATTGTTAAGAATTATTATAGATAACAAATTATAATTGTTGAATTTCTATTAGTGGTAAAAAAATATCAAATTACACAAAATTTTCTATCTGATTTTTAAAAGCTTGTTGATATTATATTATAATTAGTAACTGGCTTTCATACCAATCATCGCAGAATTTTAATGCCTACCATTTTCAAAAATTGTCTTTACATTGCTAAAAACTTGTTTAAAGTTTATTAAATTTATAAATGATTAAATACAAATATTTCAATGTTATTGTTTCCAAAATGTACTTATATGTATTTATATCTGTTATTTAATGGGTAATTTTCAAAAAAGTTTATAACTTAAAATTTTTTATCAAATTCAATAAATAAATTTTATGCATTGTACAGAACTTTGTCTTTATAATACTTAAATTTCTTTAAAATTTACAAAACTCATAAATGCTTAAAATAAAATATTCCAATAATATTGTTTAAACCATGTTACAATATTATGAAAAATACCAAAAACCTTTAAAAGAATTCAAAACATTCATAATTTTTTATAAAAATAATAAATATTAATAATTTTTAAAAATCAATATTTAAATATTATCACTTTTACGTCAATAAAAATTTTTTAAGTAAAAAATGTTATATAAACCAAATTACCTTGTAAATTAAATAATGTATTGCAATATTAATCAATATTGTAACTTTCTATCAACACTTAAAGCTTTAAGAGTTTAAAATTTGGATTGAGAAAATTTTGATTCGACTAAAATTTTATTAGATTGTAACTACTCTTTAAATTTGAATTAATAAAAATGACAATTTATTAGTAAAATTTACAAATTCAACAGCAGAAAGTCAGTCACTAATTCAACTTAGTAAATATTTTTACGAATTCTTATTTAGAGAGTAAATTTGGATTCATAAATTTAATTTAGTAACAAAATTTTTATATATTATTGCATCAAGGTGAATTGGTGATTCCTGAATTTATGATTATTTTGAAAAAAATAAATAACTATTTCTTTATTTGAACTATCAGTGGGTTTAAAGTAATGTAAAATCTTAAAAAGAAGGAAAAAAATTATCTTTTAGGAAATGTCACACGTGCTCCTAAAAAAGAAAAGAGCTTAGAAATGTTTCTCTATTCATAGAAAATGTTGAGTTGATTCTTATAATGATAATAGTTCTTAATTAAGGTAAATATTATGTTCATTAGTTGTAAAAGGATTTACTGATAAATTATTTTTGAGTTTTTTAAATGTACATTTTTCTAAATATTAACATAACCTTTAAAACATTGAAAAGGTAAATGACACAAATGTTTGACTATTATTTTTAAACAATTATTATTTGCTGCTGCTGAGAAATCAAAAAGCAATCATCAGATAAAAATTATAATAAAATGTTTAGAGTAAAAATTACCATGTATCTCGAATCCTCTTTGTTTCTGGACAAGCACAACAAGGCTTTAATTTCTTGTCTTTGTCTGTGTTTGTTGATTCTACTTTTGTTGGTGAACCTCCCATATTTTATTCGAATTAACTAAATTGTTTTCTATGTATGATAATTATTGTTTTTCCTTAAAGTAATTAAACGTAAACTGTTTCTTGTGACTCCTGAATTCTCGGATATTCAAATATAATCATGTATATTTCTGTTGCTAAAGGTGCTTGCATACAGCGATGATTACTATTGTTAAGGCCAAGGCACAGTAACAATCATAAAACATATGTTTTATTAAGGCCTAAGCACAGCTGCTTCGCGAACGAAATGCATGGGTTAGAAAATGACAGTGATATATTTGTGTCCTTTTCTAACTCATTTTTAGCATTGGTTGCCATAGAAACCACCACAAGGCATTTGCGAAAATAAGGGTGCAGTCCCATGACAGCGTTTTGCGTTGCGTCGTAATGGGAGAGAAAAAGACGCAAATATACGTTTGCTGCATTCTCTCTCCTTACAACGCAACGCAAAACGCTGCCATGGGACTGCGGCCTAAGGGTGGAGTCCCATGACAGCGTTTTGCGTTGCGTCGTAATGGGAGAGAAAAAGACGCAAATATACGTTTGCTGCATTCTCTCTCATTACAACGCAACGCAAAACGCTGCCATGGGACTGCGGCCTAAGGCTGGAGTCCCATGGTAGCGTTTTGCGTTGCGTTTTGTAACTAGGCAATGAGTGCAAATAGAGCAAACCTATATCTGTATCTCTCTCACACTCATGGCCTAGTTACAAAACGCAACGCAAAACGCTGTCATGGGACTCCAGCCTGAGGCCAAGCAGAATAAAACGGGAAGCGAACGCAAGCATGTGATAGAAAAAGACAGAAGTAGGTTTGTCTTTTTCTATCGCATGCTTACGTTCACGTTACTTTTTTATTCTGCGTTGGGCTGGCTATATGCTCTAGGATTTGTAGACAGGCCTTTATAGAGACAAAATCAAAGAAGGAATAGAGTTTCCAATCTTGTGTAAGCATATACACTGTTCCAGGAAGTATACCGGTGAAAGCGTGAAAGTATACAGTGTATCAAATATTTGGAATTTATTTGTTGTTTTAATGTTTAATTTTTTCTTATGTGTATAAAATGGAGTGTATAGTTGCAAGTGTTGATCATATGCGATTTGATATTGAAATAGCATTAGACGAACAATATGGAGCTCTTCCTCTACCATTCACAGGAATGGATAGTAAGTATTCTCTCTTTAATCAAAAAAATTTAAGGTTATGCTCATTTTTATATTTTGCTATTCATTTTTTGTAATTTCAAAAAGAACTTGTAATTTAAAGTAAATATTTTCTAAAATTAACAAAAAAAACTAGTCTAATTTTTTTTATATAAAATTACTAATTAGGAATTTATTTTCTACAGAATCATTCATATAATCAACATGAATTTGTTTCTTTATGTCTAAAATAATAAATTGAATGATGAGAATATCGATTAATATTGCATTGATCGCAACAATGTTTACCAACATATTTCTTAACATTTCTCAAGAACTGGCAAGATGTAAATAGATTATCCTTGAATTTTCTTTTTTATCTTAAATACTTTTTCAAAAACCATGGAAAGTTTTCATAAAAAAAGGAAACTTTGATTTTAAACAAATAGTAAATTTAAATGTTCATTACATGAACATTTTGCTTCCTCTTTACAATCAGTAAAAAATTTTGCTTCCTCGTGGAGGAAGCATTAACGTTAGAAGAACTATTCATTAATTAATTTATTAATTCTTGATGCCAGGAATAAGATTTTATTTAATGGGTGACTCTCAGAAATATCACAATCTGCAAGTGGTTCTTAAAATTTGACGAAACTTGGGAAAATTATAGTTTAATATAAGAGTTAACTATATGTAAAAGGAATTTTCAAAATATCTAAAATTGTAAGACTTTAACTAATTGAATTTTACATTGAATTTATTTCATTCTTTTAAAACTCGGTCAATTTTTGACCGATTTTGAATATTTATATGAATCTATTCATATCTCTATGTAGCAAACGCTTTAAATTCAATCACCAACAAAAAGAGTGACAGTTTTCAAAAGATTATATGAATAACGCCTCAGCAGTCATTGGTCGACCAGAACAACGGAAAGCAGAATTATTTTTCTATAGGAATTAAGATTCTCAAATACAAACCTTCTGAAATTCAATAACTTATGAGAATATTATTATAAAACACGAAGAAACCGACCACTCCGAGTCGAAGATGTTTTATGTGTTTTATGATAAATTTAAGATGACAGAGTGATAAAATCATTATTTTATATCATAAGAATATAAGAATATTGTAACTGTAAATTCAAATTTTCAAACATTTTAATTTTGAACTCTTTTCAAAATTCAATTATTTTTAAAAATTCACGCTATAATGCTCTTAATATTCAAATTATAATTTAAAATTTTCAGTAAAATTCAATATTTAATCAATTTTTATTAGAAAATTTTTTGAAAATTCAATTATTTAAATACAAAATTAAATAATTGATTAAATAATTAAATATTTCTTAAAATTGAATTTGTCTGAATAATTTATCAAAATTTTTAAAAATAATTGAATTCTTTCGGCGAATTTAAAAAAAATTTTTAAGAATAAATGCAATTTTCCATCATTTTATTTAAAATTATATAAAAATATTTGAAAGTCTGCAATAAGCTTTTGTTATTTATAAAAATAATTAAATTCTTGCAACGAATTGTATTAAAAATTTTTTTTAAAGAATTGAATTCCTGTGAAAATGATTATTTTTGAAAAGAATTTTATTAAAATTTCTTAAATAATTGAATTTCTTCGAAGAGTTTTATTTTTTACGAAAATAATTTAATTCTTTCGACGATTTTTGCAAACAATTTTAAAAATAATTGATTTCTTGCGAAGAATTTTATTCAAATTTTTTTAAACAATTGAATTCGCATAAAAAATGGATTATTTGTGAAAATAATGGAATAATTGAATTTTTAAGAAGAATTGTATTGAAAATTTTATTAACTAAATCTTGTAAATAATTTTGTTTACATTTTTTTAAATAATATAATTTTTAAAAGAATTTGATTAAAATTTTTCAAAATAATTGAATTTCTTAGAACTATTTTTTTTTTATTTCTCTGAATATATTTGAATTTTTTCGAGAAATTTCATTAAATAATTAAAAATAATTGAATTGGTTCAAAGAAATTTATAAAAAATTGGTAATTGAAATTCCTGTGAAATTTTTTTAAAAATTTTGTTTGAATAATTGAATTCTTTTGGAAAATGTTATTAAAATAGTAGATATTAAAAAGAATTGAAATAATTTCTAAGTAATAATTTTATGATAGTTCTTGAAGAATTTAGTTATTTAAAAATAAATTATTGTTAGAAATAGAAAAAATTGAAGGTTTTGTATTAGAATTCTTGACAATTTCATAGTTTTACGAGGCAAACAAAAAAAGCAGCAAAATTCAGAATTCTTCTAAACTTTAATTAGAAAAAATATAAATTTCCTAAAATAATTTTTTAAGCATAAAATTATTGTATAATTACGTCTGATTTCAATGACGCAAAAAGTGTTTAAAACATATATTTATAGAGTTTATTGAACCCAACTGAAAAAGATCTATAGAATTTCACTGAGGTGCATGATTATTCCAAAAATTGGAATCCAGAAAGAAAAGAACCCTTCACACCCTGCATTTATGACATAAGTAATATTGTAAATTTCTCTATTTCAGAATCCATTGCAGCAGTATGTCAGTTTTATCCACGGGGAACTTGTAATAAAGGTGCATCTTGTCCCTTTAGACATGTTCGGGGAGACAGGACAATAGTATGTAAACATTGGTTGCGTGGACTTTGTAAAAAAGGAGATCAATGCGAATTTTTGCATGAATATGATATGACAAAAATGCCGGAATGCTATTTCTACTCACGGTTTAGTAAGTATTTTTAAATGTTCATTTTTCAATACTTATACTCATTATTATAGATCAAAATTTTCTCCCTTTATTCACATTACCATTTCTAGGAATACATAGAGTAATTTCCAATTTTTCTTGAATTAAAAAGTCATTTGAATTATATCTTCTCGTTTTCTCTTTAGCTTCCTTAAAAATCCAACGGACACAAATGGCCACACTTTATTTAAATAAAACAAAAAAAAAAAAAAAAAATTCGGTGAACAAAAAAAGAATAGACTAATATTAAACAAAATTGAAATAAATATTTAAACCAAAAAAGAACAATTACCTTTCCGTGTCCTCGGCCGGCATGTGAAAGCCTAGTCGCTGTTGAACCCGTGATTGACGAATTGCGAAAGTCAATTAAATTAAATTAATTTTTCGCACTCTTCATCAACCCTGCGATGAAATATTTTTAATATAATTTTATTATGTTTCATATTATCTTAAATAATTAAACTTTATTTTCAGATGCATGTCACAATAAGGAATGTCCGTTTTTACATATTGATCCGGAAACAAAAGTTCGAGATTGTCCATGGTACGATAGAGGATTTTGTAGACATGGGCCACTATGTAGGCATCGGCATGTGAGAAGAGTTCTTTGTATGGCTTATTTAGCCGGTTTTTGTTCTGATGGAGGAACTTGTAAATTTATGCAGTAAGTACTTCATTGCTTTAATTGAGTTTATTTTCATAGTTTTTATTTAGCCATTCTCAAAAAACTTTTTATACGAATTCGTAAAATATTATCTCAATCCAAAAAGACATACAACGAAAAAAAAAATTTATTTTATTAGGTAGTTTCAATTATAATACCAATTTCCTCGAATATATTATTCTTTGCCGACAATACAGTACATTAAACATTGTCTCTTTCTCAAGTGTTTTTAGATTCTTTCATTCTCTGTTAGTTTTTTAACATAGAAAATGGCGAAAGATTTTAAAAAGTTGATCAGTTTTTTATGTAAACTAATGCATGAGGGTTTCAGGCTTCGCACTCATCTACTAAAACCTACTATTTACTACTTTTTTTACGTTATACTACTAAATGGGTACTTTTTTTAGATTTCAGTCACTAAAAGCTACTATTTTTGTTTTTCTTGAGAATTTCCACTATATACTTTAAATTCGCAAATACTGGAAATCAAAAAACTATTCTCAAAAATTATAATCAAATTCTTTAAAACGATTCAATTATTTTCAAAAAATTTTCGAAATTCACTTATTTTCAATATCTAGTATTTTCATGAAATTTCGTAAAAGAATTCAATTACTTTAAAAAAATTGATAAAATTCATCCAAAATTCAATTATATTCATAAATAATAAAATTTCTACAGGAATTCAATTAATTTAGAATAGCATTTTCAAAAAAATTTCGAAAAAATTAAATATTTCACAAAATTTTTATATAATTCCTCACAATAATTCAGTTACTTTCACTAATAATAACATTTTTCATGGAAATTCAATTGTTTAAAAAACTTTATTATAAAATTTTAAGCAAGAATTCAATTACATATTTTCATAATAAGTCTTATAGAAGAATTTCAATTATTGTCAATACTATTTTAAATTAATTAATCGAAAAATTCAATTCTTTTCACAAATAAAGTTTTTCACAAGAATTCAATTATTTAAAATAAAATTTTCATAATATTTATTAAATTTCGGAAAAATTAATTATTTAAAACAATATTTATAAAATTCTTATGAAGAATTCAATTATTTTCAAAAATAACAAATTTTTTCAAAGAAATTCAATTCTTTTTAAAACATTTTAATAACATTTTTTGCAATAATTCAATTATTTTCATAAATAATAAAATTCTTCTCAGGAATTCAATCATTTTTGAAAATTTTAATAAAATTCTCTGCAACTATTCATTTATTTTCATAAATAATAAAATTCATCGTAGGATTTCAATTATTTTTAATGCAATTTTACAGAAATTGCTCAAAAAATGGTATTTTTTAAAAAAACTTAATTTTAGTTCCTCGAAAAAATCAATTATTTAGAAAACAGTTTTTTAAAATTTTTTTGAAGAATTCAATTATTTACAAAAATATAAGAATTTTTCACAGAAATTCAATTATTTTCAAATATTTTAATAGAATTCTTTGTAAAATCTAATTATTACTTCCTTATAGAGGAAGTATTGTAATACCAAAATTTTTCGAGTTCGATTTTTTGACATATCTTTATGTTATTTGACCTCAGGAGTTCAAAAATGAAATTTTTAAAAAATGTCATTCCGTGTGTGCGTGTGTTTGTAAACATCACATTTTCAAAAATATCTCGAAATCATGAAGAGCTTTTGGGTTGAATTTTTTTTAAATTATTGATCTCACCTGCGGACATAAAGTGAGAGTACTTTCTGATATATTAATAAAGTTTAACTAAATTTTTTTTTGATTTTTAATTTTGCAAAAAAACGTTTTTTGCCCATAATTTTAAAAAAATTTTAGGACACCTATAAATGTTTTTCCATGATTTTGTAGAGTTTTTTTAAACGCATCTTTTAAGCCCTAATTGAACATTTTTCGTCCATATTAACCGAAGTTATTAAACTTTTAAAAATAAGACTTTTTTGAAAATTTTATTGAAAAACGTAGAAGTGACTTTAAAATTATATATCGTTATCAACTTGTAGAGCTTCAAAAAACGCTTCGATTGACCTATTTCTGAACCTAATTCGATAATAAATTTCGAAATTATTGGTATTTTAAAAACCAAAAATTGTGAAAATGACATTTTCTCAACTTTTTTGTTTGAAAATTTTTGTTTAACTATTAAACTATTATAACTATATTGTAGAGTATTTAAAAATACATTGATTGACCCAAGATTCAATCACTTTTACCATATTTATAAAAAGTTATTCATATATTTCTATTATTTTTATCTCTATGAGGAAGTAAAGTGTTCATGAAATGAGCACCAAAATTATAAAAAAAATATACAACTTGGCAGCGGTTTTTTAATATCTTTTCGCAATTCAATGATTTTTAGTATCTACTATTTTAATAACATTTTCCAAAAGAATTCAATTATTTAAAACCATGTTTATAAGATTCAATTATTTTCAAAAATAACAAAATTTTTTACAGAAATTCATTTCTTTTTAAACATTTTAATAAAAATTTTCGCAATAATTCAATTATTTTCAAAGATTTTAATAAAATTGTTCGAAAGAAATCAATTATTTAAAAAGTTTTATAAAATTCTTGTCAAGAATTAAGCTATTTTTATAAATATTTAAATTCTTTCATGAATAATAAAATTCGTTGCAGGAATTCAATTTATTAGTAGGATAAGAAGGAAGTAAATATTTTTGATGAAAATTAGGAAAAAGTCAGGAAAATAAAATATAGAATGGACTTTTTGTCAGTTTTGTGAAGTTTCTAAAACGAGTTTTTTGGTCGTTTTTTCGATAGTTACTTTTTACTACTTTTTTTAGTTTGAAAGCTTCTTATTGCTACTTTTTTAAAATTAATTATCGAATGCAAAGTTTGGGATTTTTTAAATCATTCATTATTAAATCAATATCAGATTCGTAATAAGAGATCCTGAAAATCCTTTGAATCTGTTTACGTTTATATTATATATTAACTGTCGTACCTGTTTGCGATAGATTTTAATAAACTGTTGTCTTCAGATTTCTTAAAACTTCTTTAAAATTTATGAAATTAATAAATGCTTAAAAACAAATATTTTAATGATATTGTTTCTAATATGTCCTCTTAAAAGTAAACAATCGTGCGACTTAAAAAAAATTTTTTAATCTCTTAATGATTGGTTATTTAATTACATTAAAAATATATAAATTTTTATGACATTACAAAGGCGCTGGATTCAATTTCAATAAGATTTTTATAATGAAAAAATTGTCAAGTTCTAAGCAATGTAGAGACAAAGGTTTGATATTTAAATTTCGACTTTTATGTATGTGGTAATAAATATCCTTTTTTTAGCCCACGCTTTGAATTACCCGCAATACAAGATATGCAGCCTAAAGAAGGCAAAAAGGTAATGATAACATGCCACTTTTGCGGTGAAACTGGCCACAAGGCGATATATTGCAATAAGATGCCACCGGATATGCGCGAGTCCCAAGTGAGACAAGACATGGATGGTGGGCTTTATCCTCAGCACCATGGACCTATGCATGGTAACATGCCACCATCCAGGGGTCCGCAAAAGCCCCTCGAGGAAGTCACTTGTTACAAATGCGGTACCAAAGGACATTACGCGAACAAATGTCCAAAGGGTCACCTAGCTTTTCTGAGTCACGCTGGAACTGCAAATTCTGGAAATAATGCTGGATCAGGAGAAAGGAGATAGAATTGTAAATAGCTGTATGAAATTGTAATTTAAGCATTAATTTATAAATGTTGTCATACAATAACCCCAAAATTAATTTTACAATTATATCAAGGTTTTACTAGGTTTTACTAGAAAAATGATAATTTATAAAATAAACATCAAATTTACTTTTTCTCATAGTTTTTCCTCTATTAATTTCAATACAAGTTTCTATATTATAAAAATCACTTTGAGAGGCAGGAAGCTTATTATTAGTTTTACTTGTTCTCCTGTAATTAGTTTTTTATATGTATAATTTGAATTAAGAATATGTTTACCATTTAAGTAGAAATTTATAGATTTAAAATATTAAATAGGTTTAAATTTTAATTTTTTCCAAAATTCATGTTATTAAAAGAAAAATTTATTTACTTTCAAAAGGGTTTATCAGTTTATCGTCGTTAAAGCATTTTGGTTTTTTTATTTTTCAAAATATCTTATTTCTTAAGAAAAGTGAAAAGAATATTAGATTAGGCAAAATTTGGATGTTTTTATAAGGTGAAGTCCATGTTAACTCTTTAAAGCTGTTTCAGTGACTTAATGGGATTAGGTTAAAATGCTCTGTATACACTCCTTAGGTGATGAAAAAACCTACCACCAAATATTTTTTAATAATAAAAAATTTCAAAGATTTTGACTGAATTTTTTGTACTATTTTTTCAGGGTTGCTACTGTTACGTCAAAACTGAACTTATGTTCCTCAATGAGGATAAGTCAATGAGTCTACTAAATTTTGTGAGAGAATATTTCATTTAAAAACCAACCAAGAAAGAAAAAGTTGACTATTATACAATAAGTATATTTTAAAATTAAAAATCTTACTTTTAAATAATAACGATTAGTATTAATCGTTGGCTCCGACATGTTAATATTTTTTACTTTTCTATGTGGCATTCGTTTGTCCAACTATTATTTTTTTTTGTTCACCCAAAATAAGTTTTCAAAAATAAAAAAACAATTCTGAAATTCTTTTTTAACTCAAACGCCAAATGTTCGAACAAATTTCTACGTCAGAAATAACAAATTCAACGTTAACATCAATTGTTTAAACAATTTCACTAGTTGATTTTAATTTTTAGTTAAGCATATTAAATCTATTGAAAGCATTGCAAAATCGGAGAGAGTCGAAATCATCAAAAACTCAGAGAAAGCAGCCATATTCAGAAAAGCAGAAAAGTTAGCTAAAAATGATAATGTTCAGCACTTAAAATATCAAGAAAATTGGTATGGGTTAAATGAGAAGGCAAATGACAAAAAATTGAGTATTAAAGCGAAAAAAAATAAAGTTTCAAATAATAAAAGAAAAATAGAAACTATTGTTGAAGATGTAAGTCAGGATAATGCTGAAGAAAACGGTTTCAAAAAAGTATGTCCAGACTTACTTTTATACAAAGGCCTTTCTCACAAAAAGGAAGATTCTGAAGCCAATAAGGAGAATTTGTTTAATAAATCAGACCTTATTACTATTAACAAGAGATTTGAAAAAACCACACTTCTGTCTGAGAAATATAATAACCGTTCTAGTGGAAAATATTTAAAACCCTGTCCAAATATTGAAATCATTTACAAACGACAACTACGAAAAAGAAAGGGCGAAATAATTCAAAATGAAGGTAAATGTAATCCGGTCAATATTAACGAAAGCCAAATATATGTAAAAAAATACTTGTGCCTTTTTGACGCAATCAATGCACTTTGAAAATAAACATAATTATGTAGATTGTTATGGAAGTGCATTGGTACTATTATACAGAACTTGATAAGCGACACACCGAGCAAAAAAGCACCAATTGTGAAGAAACATCAAGAAAGCTGCAAATATTGTCTATGGGATAAAACAAAATTCAGATTTTGAATCGCATTTAAAAATCTGTTTAGAAATGACACAAAGCACAGATAAAGAATGTCGAAAGTGTTCATCGACAGAGGAAATCCAAACTACAATCGGCCCATACGTGATTGTAGACACAGAGATGTTTTTAAAACATAGAATTTATAGTTTGAAAATGATTCATACAATACTATTAAAACACATTTCCAACATTCAGTAAGAACACTCATCAAACACTTTTCTGACATACATAACAGGGTTCATACAATATTTTGAGAACATTAAGTTCACAGACTAATGAAATGAGTGTTTATGAAACACTGAAACGTTTAAAGAGCCACAACTATTAGCTTTCCAAAAAAATCTACCGTCACGAAACCGTAGTGATAAAACTTAGCAGCAGTTTTTTTATTACTCTTGCTACTTTTTGTCTTAATATCAATTGTAATAATATTCTGTTTTCTGTTTCTAAGTAATTATCAAGAAAAGAGTGAAAGAAAAGGCGCGCAAAATTTGTCTAGTACTCATTATAATAATGAATTTCGTAACAAAATTCTTTCAGTGCATATTTAATTTTATTGTCGATTAAAAATATATGTATATTTGTTTCCGTTAATTTGATCCTTGAAGAGTTAAAAGAAATGTTAATAAAGTAAGTTGAATTTCAAAAATAATAATTTCATTAAAAAGGTATCTTTTAATCAAATTATTGTAATTCTTTATAAAATTGCATTTTGAATTAATTTTTTAATAATTGAAAAAATGTTTTTTTAAATAATTAAAAATTATAGTTTATGTTTCATTAAGAATACCACACTTATAAGTTCACAAATTTATTTATGTCCATATTTTTTTACAAGAAAAATTCTCTTACTTTCCACATACATAAAAAGAAATGTTTAAAAAAATATTTTTATGTGCAGTAGTATTCATTTTCATAGTCGCAATAGTGTTTAAAAACTCGTTTTTGCTGATTTATTTAAGATGTTCATAGTGCCATTTATCAACTGAAAAAGAAGAAAACATTTAATTTAATTTTTTCATCATCATTCTTACTAAGGATTACAATTAATATTTTTTTAATCCATCATTATTTATTGTTGATAAATTTGTTGGTTGCATTTCTTTTAAAATTTAGGTCAGACTACTTTAAAAGTAGATAAAAAAATGTTCGATATTGTTTTTAATTGCTTTAGTATAAATAAAGGTTGAAATTTTTAATAGATTATTTATTCATAAACAAAAACGTTACTTACTTATGGGGTCAAGTGGTTCTTGAGATTCATTCAATTCCGGCACTTTCTGCAAAATTTCTTTACATGCTTCTTGAGTTATGTTAAATGGACTTCCTTCAACGCTTACATTAGTACTGTTTATAACAAAAAAAAATATTTATGTTAATGATTGATGCTCTAGAATTTTTTTACAATGCATTTTATTAAGAATATATTATTTACTTTAAAAATTTGACACCTACTAATAATAAAATAATTTTACTCAACAACTGACATATAGTTTTTTAGTGGAAGTTATGTACTAACCATTGAATACCACCACTTGGTGCTTCGCTCTTAATAAGATTTTGCCAATGTTGATGGACCTCTTCAATTACGTCCCAAGCAAAATCTTTTGGTTTAGTCTCTCCATTAAAAGCAAACTGATTTTCGGGTTTTCCGTCAGGAATTTTATAAATTTTAAACCATTCTACAGTAGCTTTCATCAAGCCTGGATAAATCTTTTCAATATCAGTTACATCTATAAAAAACGGAAAAGATTAAAATGTGTCAGAATAAAAAAAATTAAAATAGAAAAGAAAAAAAAATACTGCACCATTTAATTTGCTGGCTATTGGATCATTTACATCAATAGTGATAATTTTCCAGTCAGTCTCTCCTGAAAATTGAATAATTTTAATATTGCATACTTTTACTATTATGTATTTGAAAGGAAAGTTTTATTAAATGGTGTATTCCTAATTAATCAGTAAAATTGCAGGAAACTTGAAGTAAGCTTAAGAATTTGTTGTAAGCTTGCAGTACAATATTGCTGCAATTAGCGAATTATTCTTAAAACATAGTATGTAAGCTTGCAGAAAGTTTACCTACTAGTTATTTTAAAAACATTTTGCAAAATGAGCAAATTTGTACACTACAAGCTACAGGCTTTTGTTGGGATAGAAGTTCAAAAAAGAGGAAACGGCAGTAGAACCCGTATCTACTTAATTTTTCAATAACATGCCCTGCTATGAATCCATTGTTATTTACTCATGCTAATAGTAATAATGATGATTAATACCTTCGTCAATGAGAGCCAAGGCACCAAGAACTTTAACTTGCAAAACTTCGCCTTTCTTAGCAACCTGAAAAAACCATAGGTAACTTTCAAATTGGAGACAAAACTTTTCAAGAGTTCGGTTTCATTTATTTTTGCCCATATTAATGAAGAATTTTTGTTATGTGTTGTGGTAGCATTCTTTTCAATTAGTTGTAAAGATTATATGTAAGTTGACAAATATGGTGAAAATGTCTTACCCTATATCCAATTTCTAAGACATCTATTGGATCGTTATCACCTTTAAATCCTGTTGCTTTATCCAAAACTTCCGGATTCTCCCAGGTCTAATAAAAAAAAATTTAGAAACCTTTTATATAAATTCTTTATAATTAAAGAAGAAAGAAACAAGTACTTCAAATTTAAATATTTTTTTAATAGTTATTGTTAATAGAATTTTTTCTCATTATTATTATTCTTGTTTCCTACTTGTGGAAGAGCTCCGTAATTCCAAATATATCCATGGTGAGGGAAGCAATTCGCTACGAATCTTAGTTTGCCCTTTTTTATATCTTGCTTTATTGGATTTAAAGCTTCCTTAAGATTAATTTCCATTTTGGCGTTGGTCCAACGAGGAATTTCAACAATCATATTGACAGTTTTATTCGCGCTGTCGACATACAGTGGAATGTCATGAAAAGGTGAAATTGGAGATTCATCTTTTACTGAAACATATTTTAAATGTTTTGAATAAATAAAATATATGTCTGTAAAACTTTTAGTAAGTAATTATTTAAAGATATGGGGCATTCTATTTCAAAACGACCCACCTTATAAACAATTGACATTGTAAGGCAGTTTTTAAATAATTATCTCTCCTATTTATTGGAGCCAAACTTTATTTACTATCAGGTGATTTTAAAAGAAAAATTTCTCAACTTTACGGTAGTGAAAAAAGTTTTTTTTTAAAAATAGTATAATTTATGAAAAAAATTAAGTTATAATTTCTCAAAACACGTCGCCTCCGATTTTCTTGAAACTTATGTCAAAATGAGGCTTGAAAACTATAACTTCATTCCCTGTAAACATTATAACGGGCAATTCAGGGGAATTTAAGAAATTAATTAAATTTTACACTTAAAAAATTAATAAATTACAAAGAGTAGTAATATTTATTATTAACAATAGGAAGAACATTGACTGTCTATAAAAAACAGTTACATAACAAACTAATTGTTTCATAAACATTTAGTGAATAATTTTTAATAACATTTCGTGTTCCTATGTTCTAGTTGTTGTTGATTATGAATCCGTTATTAGTTTTTGAAAATTTAAAATGGCGGATTCAATATGGCAGACGAGATTTTCAAAAATTAATAATTTAAAAATTGTCGAACATGTTTAAAACTCGTAAATGATTTCCATGAGTTTAAAATATGTTTCATTTTTACATATTTAAATATTCTTATATTTTAAACACAGTGTATATGCATTGTTTACAATTAGTGGTACTGATAACGTAAGTAACAAACAGCTCAGACTCACTGTGAGATTAAAACGTACTTTTTACCACAGAGAGAAACTTCTTTTATGCAGTTAATAAAACGAATCTAATCTTATAATAAACTGTGTCTTCTAATATTTTCCAGGTTTTCTGGAAATCACACTATAAGTTCAAAATTTTCCTTATTCCTTTTTATGTATTTGTTCTGTATTTTATTTGTCTGATAGAGCGATTTCTTTATCTCATGAAGACTAACAATCGATTTAAAAATAATTAAACAAAAACTTAAATGTTTAAAATTTAAAAATAGTAGATTTACAAAAATAGTAATAAATTTTTTGTAAAAACTTAATTAGTAACGTTTTAATCTACAAATTTTGTAAATATCTCAAAACTTGTAATCCAAATTGTATATCATGGAACGATTTTACTCATGGAACTTGTATATCCAAATTTCTAAAATTTTCAGAAGCTTACAAAACTGCCTACATCCTATAATTTTTAACCAATTTGAGTGTTAAAACGAAAAATTATAGGATATAGACAGTTTCCAACAGTCAATTGTAAAAAATCACATTGTGAAGCGTAGCGTAGCCCACGAGCAACTTGCAAGAGAATATTGAAAATTTTTTTACTCCTTAAACTCAATAATCGGCCCATTTCGGGACTTTTAGGAAATTTTCTCTATATTATAAGGTATAAATAAATAAAGAAAATTAAAAAAAATTAATTTTTTTAATTAAAAATATAAGAAAATAATTTTTTTTACATTACTTAAAAGTTAAAGAAAGACCAAAGTTTTCTATCTTTGACAACTTATTTCTAAACTCAATACTTTCAAACTTATAAGCTACTGAAAATAGGTCTACTTTTAAAAATCCAAAATTTCGAAAATTTGGGCAATTATACAAAAATAAAAAATACGTATTTAATATTTTTCTATAAGAACGAGAAAAAAATATGTTTAACCGATTTTAAATTGACATAGAAAAATTTCACGTGGAATTGCCCATATGCACTTAGCAATTTTATAAAATGTTTCAAATTATTAGCGCAATTCATACGAGAATATTCTCACGCACACAAATAGCAAGTCATTCATTATAATATAGTTATGAAACTATGAACATCTACTTTTTTCTTGTAATATGAAAAAATAATGATTAAGTTCTATAGTAAATATGCAGAAAATTATCGATAATATCAATTATCGGCTATTATGTGTTTAGTATTGTAAAAACAGTTTTCTAAGTAAAAAATGAGTTAAAACCACTTGAAACTTGAACCTAACTTTCATCTAGATAAGCTAATCATTTTATTTTACATTTATAAAGATTTTATTACATAAATAGAAATATATATATTTCTTAAGTTGTAGGAATTGTGAGAAAAAAATTTATTTAATTGCACTTTTAAAAATTGTAGTTATGTTAAATAAAATACTTACAAATATAAAGTCTATAATCAACTGAATTAAAAGTACCACGTTCAACTACAGAAAAAGACATTTTCTTTGGAATATGGGTTACAGACAAAAATCGTTTAAAATTAAATAGTTCGTAAGTAAGCTTAGGTCGAGAAAGCAGATTAATCCTATTTAAAATCCTATATGCCTGCATTTGCAGCACGTTGTGTATAACCACGGTGTATGATAAATGTATGGGATGCAACTCAATGTATAAAAAGGTGTGATTTTCTTAAAACTAAAGGTTCGTAAGGTTAAGTCCACAATAGATAAATTATCTTGAGCAATGCATCAAGGCCTAAGCACAATAGTTTCGCGAACACAAAGCATGAGTTAGAAAAGGATAGAGGTATATATTTGTGTCCTTGTCTATCTCATGCGTCTCGTTCGCGAATGACTTTCGCGAATCTATTGTGCGTTGGACTTTATATTTTCATATTTTTAAGTTTTACATTTGCATTTTATTTAAAACAAACAATCTTTATGATAAGAAAATATTTTTTAACTCGAATGCAATCCACTTCCTGTAAAAGGAAATTCACTTATTTCAGATCAGAAGGTTACTCACCAGAGAAAACATGTGCCAACACCTTAAGCAGTCTTATTTTGACCTGTCATCTTGTGATTCATATATTATAGAAAATAGTAACTAAATATGTTGTAATAAACTTTTAAGATTTAGTAGTTTTTACTTTTTTATAATATAAATAATAATAGTAATTTTCAATTCACTTAAATGCATAAATAGTACAAAAGAAAGTGTTTTATCAGGTTATAAGTGTTTTCAAATTAATAGTAATTGATAGTAATTGAAACGTTGAACTAAATTTACTCTATTAGGAAAAGGGCCCATATTTAATCAATTAACTAAAACCTTGAAATTTATGCGATATTTATGTGGATAATTTTTTATAAAATAAATACCCTTTCTGCCTTGTAAATAATATCTAGTCTAATGGCATTATTACAAAAACTGCACTTGCTGTCAAAGCATATGTCAAAATCTCCTGTTTCATGCATAATGAGAAATTATGCTTTTAATGGGACAAGGGCTACTTATTGTGTACAAAATAGATTTCAAACTAGAAGTACATGCACCACCCAACCTTTTTACAAGGAACATGAGTAAGTTGCTTGTTATTTTAGTCGGGTATTTGAAAATAAGTTAGATTTGGGACTTTAACTGGGTACATTGGTCATGATAACGAAGCAAGTAATTAGCCACCTGTGTGGCAGGGACTGTCACTTTACTTTTTTAGTTTCTCACACATTTCACCTAATTTCACTTCATTTTGCAATTCTATCTTCCACTTATTCAAATTTCATAAAAATCCTAATTTTACATTTTGGCAAGGCATTATTGGAATTATACTTTCCATTAATTCTGAATTTCATTCATTCAAATTTTTAACAAAGAATTTCATTTCATTTTTTCTCAAACTTAAAAATTTAGTTGCTTTATATTTAAATTTATCAGAACTATAACTGTTTATTTAATTTAGAAATTTTTTTTAATATTATAGGGTAAAAGTAGGATACAAATAATATTTCTTTAAAAAAAATAGGTTTCACACTTATGTACTGAAACTTACTATTTACTACTTTTTTTTGAAAGATTTGATACTGTATGGATACTTTTTTATATTTATGCCACTGAAAGCTATTTTTTAAAAAAGAATTTGCACTACTTTAAATCCGCTATAGTAGTTGAAATAAAAAGATTAATAGGGAAATGTCTCCATGAGTAGACCTCCTTTCTGATTTTTATGAAACCAAAGGCAAAATGCTGTAATATCTGTTTTAATAAATATATAAAACCGCAAAATCATTCTTAATATGATTCCAAAGTGTATACACTCATTTTTTCTTTTCGAAGATTAAAAAACTTGCAAATTATCACTTTTACATAAACAATATACCTAATTTGTTCTTGGCATTTATATATTTATTATCATTACTGACAAATAATTTGCAATTATTCTAATATTGCAAATAATTTTAATATAGTTTTACAAATTGATTTCATTTCTAAGAGTGAACCACTTTTTGTATCCATAAGTATAGGCCTCATATAAATAATAATATAAATTCTATTAAGTGCAAGGAGTACAAAAGACCTGTTCACCTCACTTATGTTTCAAAAGTTTCCTGTTTCATTGTATTTCCTTTTCTGAAATACAATGTAATGTCCTTAAATGGTTTTCCGACCGTGGGGTTAATAATTTTGCAAATAAAAAAAGTGACAACTTTTTCCACTTGACACGTTTGTAAGACCTAAATTTAACAAAATATTTTTGTAATTACACGTACAATTTTTATAATAAATATATATTACATTAACATCAAAATCTTATAACTTTTCTTTGATTTACAAGTTAATTTTTTTAAAACATTTTTTAGCACCTTCTTTGAAAAATAATTCCTTCTTTTATTTTATTAAAATAAAAAATATACTGATGTGATTCCTGAAAAATTGTCTTTGAGTTAGACTTTTTTTTAAAAAAAATTTTAATGAATTTTGACAATGTTTTTGAAAGATTAAATTACCATGTATTGATGCGCAAAACTCCAAGGATTAATTTTTAAAAGAAGAAATTTGTTTATCATTATGAGGAAGCTAATTTGTCATGAAATGAAAAACTTGATCTAAAAAAATTATTAGATTCAAAATTTATAATCTTGGTGTATTAAATTGGATTTCGAATAAAATAAGGGGTCGTCCATACAGCATATGATACTTTAGGGGGTAGGGGGTCTGTAATATATCATGCTCCATGTTAATAATTGATGGAAAAGGCATCCGAAATTAATAAGTATCACATTCTTTATGGATGACCCCATGACTATTTTAAGGATTGTAATAAAAATGGGAAACATGACAAATATTACTAAATTTTTAATATAAGTATAATACTGGGTTACAAAAAAATGGTCATGTCGTGTTTATTTAAAATTTCCTGTGTTTATTGAAAGTTCAGATGTCACTGAACAAGAATATAACAGAAAAAATTTTTTCATTTGGTCAATCCCATAAAAAACAAAATTAAAGTGTCAAAATCCGCATTTTTAGCACTTTTTGAGGCAGCGTAACAAGAAAACGCAACATGATAAAAATCTCTACAAGAGCTTAAATAAAAGCTAAAACCTTCAATTTTAAGGCTCAGAACAATAAAGTACTTTAATAATCACTGAAAATCTCGTTAATGAAGCAGTTGCTATCTGAAATTATCAAAAAAAGCTAGGACACTTTACCAATTGGTAAAAATCGATTTTCCTAACCGGATTCGCTTCCAACTTGTTCCTTGAGGTTTTTTGAGGTTGCTAATGACGAATTGGAACTTAGTTTTAAAAAATTCAAAATGGTGGATTTAAAATGGCGTTGACAATTTTCGAAAATTAAAAAAATTCTTTTTTATTATTTTATGCTCACAGTATGTATTTTTTAAATAACTCGCTTCCCAGTAAACAAAAACTAATTGAAATAAATTAAAAAGAATTCACAAAGAGTTTCAGTGAATCCCGCTTTGTGACAAATACGAATTGGAGCTATGTTGCAATTTTCCTGAATTCGTCAAACTGTATTGAACTTCTAAACCTTCTATTCTTACTAATTCAATGGACAAGTTTTGGGGTCTTTAATTCTTTTTAATTCGTCAGCACGAATTTAATGCATGCCTTGGTCATTTCTTACGAATGCGAATTCGTTTGCACAACTTCAGGCAAATTGAATCGAATTCAATCGAATATACAAAGAGCTTGAATGAATCCCGCTTTCTACCAAAAATCTTAATTCATTTCAATCCGTTTGAATTAGTTTTTTTTACTGGGTTATTATATTTAATGCTTTTGCATGGTAGTATAAAACTCGTAGAAACCGGAGACAATTTCAATGGGAAAGGTCTATCTGGGATGTATCCGCATTCTATTCGACATTTTAAGCAGGGCACTCAACTGGATTATACTGCAAGTTTCATTTCGATCCGAGCTATTTACATCTACATTACACGTCGAATTTCCTAATATTCATGCTCTTAATTATGATATAAAACTTTTGTATTTTTAGAGTCAAAGTTATATTTGTCAGAGCGAATGGAGAACGAATTGAAGCCAATGGAAAAGTTGGTGACACGTTATTGGATATTGTTATAAACAATGAAATAGACTTGGATGGGTTTGGTAAGTCATTTTATTATAAATATACTTACTTACTTGTTAGTTTTTTATACCTAACAAGGAAAAGTTTATTAAAAATTGATTTATTATCATGCAAACAAGATGAAGTGACATTTTTATAAACAACATAAATTTGTTGTATTTTTAATTAGGCGCTTGTCAGGGGACAGTAACATGTAGTACATGTCACTTAATATTACCAAAAGAGGTTTATGACAGTTTGCCGGAAAAACCTTCCACTGATGAAACTGACATGTTAGATTTAGTACATGAACTAGCCGACACGTAAGTTTTCATTTTTATGATCAGGTTTAATGTTACATGTTTAATGAGTTTTAAACATAAACTAAAAAAAACTCTAAAATAAAAAAATCTGACATGAAAGTCATATACCATGGTTTTTTGTTTTTGAAGTCACTAATTTCAAGAATTCTAAGCATATTATAAAGAATATTTTTGTTAATTCTAAGTGAGTATCTTTCATAGAATAACTTCTCCTCTAATTAATACACTTTTGTTTTAGATCTAGACTGGGTTGTCAAATTACAATGACAAAAGATCTTGATGGTCTTGAAGTATTTGTACCTTGTAGTATCAACGATGCAAGATCTGTAGATTAATAGAAAAAATTTATAAAGTACCTATAAGTTTAAAAAATTATTTTATTAAAACTGATGAATAAGAGTGAAGTGAACGTGAGAAAATACTAAAATTTGTTATTTATATATGTATTGTTATGAAGAACAAAAAGAGAACAATTAACTAGATAATATATTTGCTAAAAATTTGTCTGTGACAAATTGAATAGAAGTAATGTGTTCTAACACAGATTGAATTTGTAAATAATAGATTTGAAAATTTTAACTTTGTTTAATAGTAATACAATATAATTGTATTGTCAAAATTTTAAATTAAATTTTAATTTAATAATAATTTATCATCAATTAACAATAGAAATTGAAAGTTCAATTAAGAAACAAAAATCTGAATAATTTTTCAACTGTTCGTTTCTGTATAAAAATTACTATATATTTCGTACAAAAGCGGTTATTTAACTAAACAATACAAAATTCCTAAACTTAGGGAACCATAAAGCAAATGCGGACCTCATATTAAAAAAATTCTTATTCGTGTTTAAGGGTGTTCTGTTTCTCTTTTCTTTTTAAAATTTTCAAATGTAACCTCAAGTTATGTAGAAATTTTCACTTTATTGGTTTTTATGGAATTGATTTCATGGGAGAAATTTTTTTTTCTATTATAAATTTTTTGAAGCTTAGTTTTTCACTGACAAATACTCCTTTTCGAACTTCTTCGAAATTTGATTAATAACTAAATTCGATAATCTAGTTTTTAAAATTTTTAATATTAAATACGGGATGGAAAAATGCAGCGTAATAAAAATTAATGCTTAATTTTTAAAAGATCTGAATAAATAATTAGGTATAAATAAAAGTTGTATCAAAGAGAAAATCCTGTTAAATAAGAATAAAATAAATTGATGTTTATTTTTTAAGTGATTTTGTATAATATTTCATCCAAAAGAAAATGTATTTTGATTTTCAAATTGTTTTGAGATATAAACAAAGTTGCACAAATTAATTATTAGTTTCTTAAATTAATTAATTTTAATTGTATTGTTAAAATTAAGGGCCAAAAATTTTTCAATGTGTCAACAATAAAACATTTCATAATATTATACTTTAATAATGTGCTTTTGTATTTTTAAGTATTGCATTTTTGTATTAGGGTCATTCTACACAAAGCGGATTTATTATTATTCAATTCCATTTAAATGCATTAATTCGAAAAAAATTATGTCTTATTTTTATAGCAAATTTAATTCTTTTTAATTTGGTGAGTTGTCCGCTTTACGTAGAATACCCCATTGACAAACATAATATTTAAATTTATAAATATTTTCATTTTGAGCAAATGGAAACTAATTTAAGTTTGTGTCATACGGGATTTGAAAAATATTTATGACGTTTTCTCTTTTTTTCAAAATTCTTTACTGATTAATATTGATTATATTTTGAAGTCAATATAATATCAAGGACAACAGAGAAGAGCAAGAACTATTGGATAGAAATTTTTCTAAACTCATCTTGCTTCACATTCATTGCTTCATTCAGGAAACTTTAAAAAACACCAAATATGTTTTTAATATTACGAAACATAATAAATTTTATTTTAAAATGAAAAATAACAAAAAAGTACTTTGTGTTGAAAGTAGATTATTATTGGCCAGGTCCTGACAAAGATTTATCCATAAATTTCTTTTTGGCAAAGCACAGCCACCATTTACTTGGTTTTCCATCACTTCCATATACTTTTTTGATAAGACGTTGAGAAACTTCTTGTCTAACTTGCTGCAAATACTGCCTCATTGATTCTATAAGAATAAGAATGAATAAGAATAAATTTTTTTAATATTATTTAATTATTTCCAAAGTTTTAAAGCAATTATCTTCATAAATAACAAAATTCTTCACTGAAATTCAATTATTTTTAGAAATTTTAATAAACTTCTTTGCAAAATTAAATTATTTTCAAAAGTAATAAAATTCTTTGTAGAATTTCAATTATTTTCAAAATTTTTAACGAATATCTCGTCAAGAATTCAATTATTTTTATAAATAGTAAAATTTTTCACCAAAAATTCAATTATTTTCAATAATTTAAATAACATTCTTTGCAAAATTTAAATTATTTTTAAAAATCTTTCGCAATTCAATTGATTTTCAATATTTACTATTTTCATAAAATTTATCACAAAATTTAATTATTGAAAAAATTTTTTTGATACAATTTTACAAAAAATTTAATTTATTATTTTCTTAACTTTCCATAATTTTCTTCACAGATATTCGATAATTATTTTTAAAAAATGTAATACAATTCTGAACAAGAATTCAATTATTTTTTCATAAATAACAGAATTCTTCCCAAAAATTCAATTATTTTCAAAAATAACGAATTTTTAGCAGGTATTCAATTATTTTTAAAAATTTAATAAAATTCTTTGCAGGAGTTCAATTATTTAAAAAAATGTCATAAAATTCTTTGCAGAAATTCAATTATTTTCAAAAATAACGAATTTTTTGGCAGGAATTCAATTAATTTCCAAAAAATTTAATAAAATTCTTTGCAGAAATTCAATTATTTTTAAAACTTTTACATAAAGTTCTGGCAAAGAATTAAATTACTTTTTCATAAATAACAGAATTCTTTTAAAAAATAACATTTTAAGCAGGAATTGAATTATTTTTAAATATTTTTTATAAAATTTTTTTGCAGACATTCAATTATTTTCAAAAATTTTAATAAACTTCTTTGAATTCTCGTATAATTTTGTAATAAAAATTTATTTGAAAATAAATTTCAGTAAGAATTTAACATAATAATTGAACAATATTAAAAGCACTATAGCGGGAATTTTTAGCAATTAATGAATTTTGAAAAATTTGCAAATTTAAAGTTTTAGGAAAATTTGAATTTTTCATACTTTTAATTAACAATTCTGTAGAATTAATTTTTTTGAAAAAGTATAATTTGAATTTTTTTTTAAATTATTTTAATTTTTAATTTTCTACAATATATTTAATTAAAGAATTTTTGAATAATTGAAATGTAACCAAAAATTGTATTGTAACGAAATGGAATTGAAAATTCTCAAAAAGAACTTTTTCGAAAATTATGAAATTTACAGAAGAATTTTGGTTAAAAATTGTAGAAAATAATAATTGAATTGAAATTATGAAATTAATTTTGAAGAAGTTGCAGTAACAATATTTTTATAATGTAAAATAATGATTTCATTTCACAGTCATTTTTAATTATTAGAAAACATGAAGATATCGATTACTCCGAGTCGAAGACTCGGAGTGATCGATTTCTTCATGCTTTATAGTTATGAAAAAAGTTTATTTATAGTTTTAAAGTAAAATTTTCTCTTATTTGACTCGGACTGGTTATATTTTTGTCTGTAATCGGTCCGTAATTTTTAATTTTTGGTCCGTAAAGTCCGTATTTTCAAATACTTTCACTGGTTCGAGCCCTGCTATAGCGGAAATATATTGAAATATACCTGCTTCAGAAGGACTATTTGGTTTTGCATAAACTAGATTTAATGGAAAATCAGGATCTCCAGGTATGTCAAATCTTGATAATGACAATGAGTATAATTCAGTGAGGGCTTGATTTTGATTCCCACACTTTTGTAGTTTCTTTAAACATTCTGTAATGTAAAGAGTGATGTATATAAGAACTCGATCAGCATCACTCTAAAACAAAAAAGTCAAATTTTTAAAATTACTATCTCTATAAACTTAAAATTAATTAAAAATAAACTTTGACTATTTACATTTATTAATTAAAGCAAAATAAAAAGACAATATGTAAAATAATACTATACCTTAATTTCATACGTTCGGAAGAAAACATTAGCCCGAAAGAAATATAACGCTTCATCAATAATATCTAATTCATCACCGGTGTAAGGTGGAGCGGGACCCCTAAACTGCGTTTTTATTGGCACTAGTGCTAAGTTGCCAATTGCTGATTTATTATCGGTAAAGCTAGAATGGTATGCCTGAAAATATTAAGTTTTGCATATTTTAATACAATTATTTTTCTTTTTTTTATTCTAATTTTTTTTCTAAAACTAAACCTGGAATATTTTTTATAACCAAGAAATTAATGTTTATAATTATTTTAAACAATCTGGTTGGTCATAAATTTCAGTTTATCAATTTCCCTGACAATTTACTGACATTAAAATTATTTTCCCTGACAAAATTATTTTCACAGAAAAATATGAATGTTTACGGAAAATGAGTAAAATTTATGAAATTTAATAATTTCTAAAAATTACACTTATAACCCTTCCTGAATTCAAATATTTTCTACAATTTTCAACTAAATTTCAACTCTGAATCAATTAATTTAAATAATTTTCCAAAAGTTCTTCTAGAATTCAATGATATTTTAAAATAATTTTTGAAAGATAATAGTTTTTCAATTTTAAAAAATTCCCAAACAATTATAGAATTTGGTAAATTTTTTGAAAAATATAAATAAAAATGATCAAATTTTTAAACAATTTTAATAAATTATAAACAGGACCATGATTTCTCAAAAATTTTAATAAGTCCAAAAAGTAAATTTTTATTGCATTGTTCAATGATAATTGAATCTTAAAAAATTATTATAAAACAATTTTAATAATTATAGTTTTTATAAATATTTTAATGTAATTTTTATATAATTTAAAAAAACTAATTAATTTTTTGATGAATTTTAATTAAAAATTTTAAACATGATTGTTTTCTCCAAAATGTTAAAAATAATTCTAAAATATTATTTTTGTATGTATTGTATGTATGTATTGGATTTTTAAAAATTAGAAGCTAATTTTCATTTTTAAATTTACCTTTAAAGATCTTTTATTCTTCAAAAATTTATTTTCAAAAATTGTAACAAAATATTTGAAATAAATTAATTATTTTCAATTAAATTTTACAAAATTTCAACCATATTCAAAAAGATTTTTATTATAGATACATATTTGAAAAATTTTATTATGTTAAAAAATGATTCAAAAACTATTTTTGAAAGATTTGTTTATAGTTATTTTTCACATTATAAAAATCAAAATAAGTTGCACTTTTTTTACTAAAAATTGTGGTATTTTGTTGCAATGTTTGGAAGAAAAGTCGAAAAAAATCTCAATTTTCTTAATTTCCTTGACAAAAAATTTTTTTCCTGACATTTTCTTGACTTTACTGAAAAAAATTTTGTTTCCCTAACTTTACTGACATGTGGCCACCCTGAGTCATGCGCCTCAAATTGACCTAAAATTCATTTTCTTTGTATCTAATAATGAATTTAGAATATATATTTTTTCAAATTTACAGATTCATGAAATATTAAATTACATATTATAATTAAATAATTAATGCAAGTTAGAGTTAGTTTTTTTACTACAGATATTTTGTACTTTGTCTTCTAAAAAAAATATAATTTATATCAATGTAGGTATACCTAAATGTTATTTAAAATGAGACCATTTAGTAAAATTATTCAAACAAAATTTAGAAGTTATTTAACTTTATCTTTTTTAAATTAATTTAATTTCTTATTGCAATTATTTTAGTTTTAAAAGATAAGGAAATCTTTGTTCAAAAAGATAAATGTATAATCATTTTCTTACTTTTTCTATTCTTTAGAATAATTACAATTCTCGTAATGAAGATTGTTTTTAATTTTAAAATTATTTTGAAAATGAAAGTATCAAGTAATAATTTTTGCGAAATTCAATTTTCCTTGTACAACAAGAAAGTTTAGCAGCAATAATAGTAATTTAACAAAATTTCTCTGACGAGCGAATTAATCTAGTTTTTTTTAATTCGACAATTTCTTATTTTGCAAATTTTTCTTTTTCAAAGGGAGAAATAAACTATTCTTTTTTTATGACGGGCGAGATAACAAATTCTTCTTATTTCGCCTATTGACAGGCGAATAGACACTTCGTAAAAAATAACTTGAATTTTTGTTGCTTGAAATATAGTGCACGTTATTTATAATTGGCTTTGGGTATAGTAAATCTTATTTTTTTTTACAAAAAAATAATTATTTATATTTTCTATTCAACACTTATTATAACATTCCGATTAAATGAAAATTTGTTTTATTAATAGGTTATCTATCTGTCACTGACGTTTAAGTATTTAGGTCTAGGTAAAAACATTATTATAAATTTCTTAAACATTTAATGTACAAAATTTGAATACTTACGGGCATAATTACTTGATAAAATTAAAGAACTGTTAAAGAACAATTAAAAACTTAAAATATTTATTATTAAATTACTACTGTTTGATTATACAAAAAATCATCAGCCTTAAATGATTTTAGGCTGGGCGAACTGTCATTACTGTCATGAACTGTACTATTAAGGTGAGTCCAGATAGTTCATGTTAGGTGGGGAGAAAACAATATGGTGGATAGTTGGATGGGTTGGATGCCAATTGCCAAGCAATGCATCCTAAAGGCCTGAGCAGAATAAAACGGGAAGCGAACGCAAGCATGAGATAGAAAAGGACAGAAGTTGGTCTGTCCTTTTCTATCGCATGCTTACGTTCACGTTACGTTTTTATTCTGCGTTAGGCTTAACATCTAAGGCTGCGGTTAAGGCCTAAGCACAATAGGTTCGCGAACGCAAAGCATGAGTTAGAAAAGGACAGAGATATATTTGTGTCCTTGTCTATCTCATGCGTCTCGTTCGCGAACGACTTTCGCGAACTTATTGTGCGTTGGACTTTACACCTCTGCAGGCAGCCTGCCTGCCTGCAGGTTGTCATGGTAACGTACAAGAGTAAGAGAGTCAGTGACTTCAAACTTCTCCCTTACTCTTGTTGCTCCTGCCTGCGCAGGCAGGCAGCCTGCAGAGTTGTAACCGCATCCTATACCTCTAGAGAAGGTGCAGAAAGTGCAACGAAATGTACATTTGTAACGAAATTTTTAAGACTGTATGAAAGTGTAGGCAACAAGAACAGATCTATTGTAGTCAATGGAACGCACGAAGTCAGTTTTTCTTATTAATAACTTTTTAAATATTTAATTTTAAACCAAAGTGTAATGTCAATGTATTCTTTATTTATCGAAAGCTATTTTCTGAAGCAAAAAAAAATCAATTTTCATAATTTTAAAAAACAGCTTTCGACAAATGAAGAATAATTTGTCATTACACTTTTGTTAAAAAACAAATATTTACAGGGGCGTAGCCAAAAAAAGTTTCAGGGGGGGGGGGGGTTTATGGAATTTGATAAGAAGTGTACTCAGAATAAAATTAAAAATTTAGGCTTTAACATGTATGTTTTCCAAAATTGGGGGGGGGGTTAAACCCCTCTGGATACGCCCCTGAATATTTAAAAATTTATAGAAGAAAAAATCTGGAAAAAATGTTTTAGCAATAGACTACAGCCTAACGCAGAATAAAAACGTAACGTGAACGTAAGCATGCAATAGAAAAGGACAGACCAACTTCTGTCCTTTTCTATCTCATGCTTGCGTTCGCTTCCCGTTTTATTCTGCTCAGGCCTTACGACAAGAGGAAAAAATGGCGCTAATACATGTAATAGCGTACTACATGGGGAAGGGGGGGGGGGGTCAAAATTCCCCAAAAATGCGGCTACGTGGTTTATGGACGGTCCCTATTAGGTCAGACCAATTCAACTGTATTAAAAAAATTTCATTGATTTCCTAAGGTCAAACGCACAATAGGTTCGCGAAAGAGACGCATGAGGCTGGAGTCCCATGGTAGCGTTTTGCGTTGCGTTTTGTAACTAGGCCATGAGTGTGAGAGAGATACAGATATATGTTTGCTCTATTTGCACTCATTGCCTAGTTACAAAACGCAACGCAAAACGGTACCATGGGACTCCAGCCTTAGATAGACAATGATTAAAATGTTAAAACTTATGAAAATCTGTTGTTCACAACAAAACAAAAAACTCTTTTCACCGTTTTTTTAACCACTGAGTAACATAACCTTAAATGAAAATATTTGCATGATTGTAAAAATTTCATATTTTTAATAACAATTTTATAAACAATTTGGATTTTTTAGGGGCCGTTCAAAAAATACGTAACGCTATTTTTCGGAAATTTGGACCCCCCCTCCCCCCATGTAACGCAATGTTGTATACATTAGCGCCATTTTTTCTGCTGACCGTAACAAATAGCTTGACCCCCCCTCCCCCCTAAAGCGTTACGTATTTTTTGAACGGCCCCTTATGTGTTCTACCCCTCCAATTGCAATAAAACTCATACGAACTGTACATAAAAAATTCAAATTGTTTATAAAATTGTTCTTAAAAATATGGAATTTTTACAATCATGCAAATATTTTCATTTAAAAGAGTGAACAATTTTGTGTAATCAGTGTAAGTTTAATTAATTTATTGTAAACGGCTTTTAATTCCTTTGAAGTTTGCAACACTTTGAGATAAGAACTTCTAAAATTCAGTAGTTATAGTACTGTTTAAACAGCTGAGCAGACAAGCTGTTTGTTTCCGACAATGAAACTTGAGGGTTCAAATCTTGGGACCGTCAAATTTTTTTTCCGCTTAAAATATTAAAACCGTATTCAAAAGAATTAAACTTAGCTTATTTTCGGCTTCTCCAAATGAAAATGAAAAGAATTGGTCAGAAACGGAATTCAAAAGAATTAAAAATTTTGAATTCTTATGAATTCCTCACTTCTTCTGTAAAAATTGGCCAGAATGGAAAGTCTATATTGGAGTAAGAGAGACAGACTGTGTATCTGTCTCTTTTACTCCAATGTGGATTTTCTGTTCTGGACAATATTCACCGAAGGTATAACCAGGTGTAACGTGTAAATGCTGCATAATGATTCTACAATTGTGAATTGGACGTAATATAGTCATTATGCTCTGTTCATTTTTCGGCAAATGTACCCATCCTCTAAGAGATGCAAATGCACCTTAACCATACAACTCTAGGCTGCGTCCTCACACTTGTACTGCTCTATTCACGTCTATACTCCATGATTTAGAATTTATCAAACAGCTGATTTATTTTTATTAGGGAGCACGTGTTTATAAGACGAACAATAAAAACCGATCATTGTTTTTAATACTGCAGTCAGTGTGATAATATTGTGCTTTCAATGAGATACTAATAGAGCTTATAAAAATAAAAGTATATTTTAGACATGATTTAAAATTTTATTATATATAGTATAAAATTTCCATAGAATTTGAAAGGAGAAAAAATGGCTGACCGTGATAGCGCATCCGAAAGTGATTCAAGTTCAATTGACGGCGGCCCAATTATGATGCCTCCGTCTCCAATAACTCGTGAGCAACTGCAAAAAAGAATAGAATCACTTCAGCAACAAAATCGCGTATTAAAAGTCGAATTAGACACATACAAGCTTAGGGTGAAAGCCTTGCAGGAAGAAAATCGCAGCCTACGACAAGCTTCTGTCATTATAGTGAGTGTTACATCAAGTTCCATATTCTCTCTGAAAAAAACAGCATCTTTCTTTTATTCAATGTTTTCTAATTTACAAGTCGTGTTTTTTTCCATTTTCCAAAGTTCCATTTCCATAGCGGTTCAAGATTTTATTGATTCTTCACATTACATTCACAGATTGCTGTTGGAATACTCATCAAGGGAGTCGAATACGAAAATTTAACTCTGATTTTTTTTTATAAAAAATAGCTGATTATTTAGTTCTAACTAATCGCATTTCTTTTCAGTTCAATTGCTTTCATTGGTGGATTTTATTTTTCGATGAAATTGGTATTCATAATCTGTACTACATATTGCTATTTGGGGAAATGTTTTTTGTGATGACTTGACATTTCCTTTGATAAAATTTTTGCGCCAACCATATTAAATATTAATTCAGAAGTCATATTTTTATTTTTTAAAGGTTTGGTTGAGAATTTTTTTGCCTCTTCACGAGAATGTAAATTAAGGTCAAGTACGAAAATGTTAATTGAGTACAAGTATGTCCTTAAAATACGTAATTCTGACTGAAAAAATGAAAAGAGACCATTTGGCACTATTGAACTTAAAAGTAAATGAGTGAATTTTTTGCCAAATTTGAAAAGTTTTGAGAGGTCTTACGTAACTTTAGGTGTAAAAATTGCCGAGTTACGCAGAATTTTGAAGTTCGGTATTACAAAAACCTCATTTCGAAAATAAACTAATATAATTTCATAACAATTATGATTATAAAATAAATTTGTATTTAATAGTATAAACAGTATTGATATATAAATTATGCTAATATTCTGTGATATAGTGTTTTGGCTATCTGCTTTGCAAAAAGCCATTAAATAAAAAAAAAAATTATGCTAATTCTTTACATCTATTTATGGAAGATTCTTCACTCCACTCATGGATTTTCATTATTTTTATTCAAATTTTTATTCTAAATCAGGGTGGCCGCAAGTCAGGGAAAAACTGTAAATCAGGGAAAAGTCAGGGAATTTTGTTAGTCAGGGAAAAGTCAGGGAATTTTTAATAATTCTTTAAAAGTCAGGGAATTTTGATCAAAAGAAAACAACAAATTAAAAAACTTTGATACTTAAATGTCAATTCAGTTTTCTATTTAGACGTTTTTGTAATATAGCTCATCATAATGGTGCCGTCACATTTTTTATAAGTTTGGACCTTTTTACGGACATTTTAATGTAGAATATTAAATAATTCAAAAATTTGTTAGTCAGGGAAAATCAAAAATTAGTCAGGGAAAAGTCAGGGAATTTTGAAAATAAAATTTTGCGGCCACCCTGTTAAATTTATTATTATAAATTGATATAAGGGTATATCTCTGGAACCTTTAACTTTCATGTCCCTCGCATATATTTCGATAATTTCAATAACTTTTTACTTTATTTTTGTTGGAAATATTAAAGCTTGATAAGATGAATCAGTTCCAAAAGGTTTTACATTAATTTATTAAATAGATCAATAATTATTCCAATTTGAGTGCCCGATTTTTTTACAATATTTACTTGTCCCTAGCCATACTTTCGGATGGGTTTAACGATAAAACTTTGTAATGAATAAAAATTACTCATTCTAAAACGCATCTTTTTAAAGTTAATTAAACAGTGAACACTTTTCCGTATGAAAATTAAAAATTTGATGATTGTAAAAAAAGTTATAAGGTTTTAAAAGTTGTCCAGCTCACTTTTTAATCTTTTTGATCGTAATCGATATATTTATCATTTTTCAATAATAAGACAAATGGCACATCAAAATGACTTACGGGAAATAAAAGTTCATATTATTAGAATTATTTTGAGATATAGTAAATTGATGTGCTTCGTGTCTTCAAAAAACTGTTGTATGTAATTTAAATAACAGAACACACGTGCGTCCAAAATTTGAAAACGACCGTAATTCGAGTGATACTCCACGAAAATCAAATAAAAGTATTTGAAAAGTACTTGCATATATTGCCATTTAACATCCCGTGAATGTGCTTCAAGAAAAAATACTTTATTGCAAAGATAATGTAAAAATATTTGTCAATTACGGTCGACCGTAATCGACCAAAAGTTTTTAGAAAAGAAATTGTTAAGTATGTAGTTGTCGATTCTCACTTTTTTATAGAAACTGTTAATAAATAAAACTGAAGGTTAAGTTTCAATGTTTATTTTGATTTTTTTTACACAGAATAAATGATCCAAAAAAATTAATTCTGAAAAAAATAAGATATAAGAAAAATAGAAAAAAATGAATAGAAATTGGAAAGTTTATGAGTGTTAAATTTCATATTTTTACAATTCAGTTTAATTAAATTATATTTCTAAAATAAAAACCATTTTAATTTTTTAGTAATTTAAACAAAAAATAAAAGAAAAGTAATGTTAATGACTAGTAATAATATAATAAATATATAAGTAATATATTATATAATAATATAATTATTATTATAAATTATAACCCCTTAGTTAATTACTTTCAACTGTTTTCGATTCTAAAAAACAAACACCTGTTAAAAATTTTTTTGTTGCACGTTAAAAATAATTCGCAATTTTAAATAGTTTATAATTTTTTGAAGACGAATCATTTTATCTGTCCATTTGCATATTTTGAAAGCATATTTCTTAAAGTTTATGTAGAAAGTTCATCATTAAAGTAACCTAATTATGGGCTTTTATTAACAAATAATGGGGAAATGGGATTATAAAATTAAGAAAAAACTTACGGAATATTAAGTATTTGTAATGAACTTTTAGTTTTTGTTTAAAGTCCCAATTTTATTTTACATACATATATATTTTTTATTCAACGAGAAAATGGAAGAAAACTTTAAACAAAAACTGAAAGTTCATTACAAATACTTAATATTCCGTAAGTTTTTTCTTAATTTTATAATCCCATTTCCCCATTATTTGTTAATAAAAGCCCATAATTAGGTTACTTTAATGATGAACTTTGGGATAATATTTTACTTATTTATTATTTTACATTTTTAAATGCTTATATCAATTTATAATAATATAAATTTAGACATTCTTAACAAATGCCAATAATTTTTATTATATTTTTGTACTAAATTGTATTCCCTTTAAATTATTTTCTACTGGCAGAAAACTGACAGTTTTTAGCTTTTCTTACATTTTAAATTTATATTTTACAAATGATATAAAATTATTTTTTAAAAATCTTTTTATTTTGTGACTTTAGTAACATCAAAATCATTTCTGCAGAATATTACAATTTTTTTAAATTAATCGGTGACCACTATATAATTTTATTTATACATTATATCATTTGAATTTAGGCGTAAGTCTTGAAAATTATGTGCTTGCTTAGAATACATTTTATTTGTTTTTTAAACTCTTTATATTATTAATGGACAAAACTTGACTTTTTCCAACTTAATTATTTTACCTCTAAACTAAAAATTTTTAAATTGTTTATGTAAGATTAAAAAAAAACTAATTTACACTCAAATACCAACAAAATATTTATTTTTAAGCTTTATTAAAAAGATCTGCATAGAAAATTTTCCAAACATTAATTTTTTTAATAAAAAGTTATCGTAATCAAAAGTTACGAATTTACGAAGAATCACCCTTATAAAAAAACTTGAAGTTTTGTTAACCCTCTGCTGATGCTGACTTATACCCACTCTATCGCAAAGGAACGTAACTCCCATAGTCCCCACCAGGCGTCCAGAATGACGATTTTTGACGATAACGGTCGTTAGCATCAGCAGAGAGTTAATAAATCGTGATTAAAAAATGAAAATTATGCAAAGTTTGTAACTTTTTCTTAAACATTTGTGATTTTGGTAAAGAAATAAAAGTTATAAAAATTTGTTTACAAAAAAACTAAAAATTTGGAAAAAATGTGATTAACAAATCAAATTTCTTTCCTTTTAAAATTATCAGTTTTATTTTCAATTAAATATTGCGATGATTTAAAAAATTTTTAAAATGTAATTAATAAATAATATTCTTTGATGAAATTTTACTATATTTTGGGGTTTTATGTCATGTCACTACATATGTTTTACATTCTTTTAAATAATCTATTTTTACGCAATCATACATAACCCATTATACACCACTCAGTAAAATCATTAAAAATAGAAAAATGAATAGGTACTGTTTTTTATTTTATTCATCTAAATAAAGGAAAATTATCTGGAAATGATTCTCTAAAACACTCAAGAAGTTAACCACTCTAGAATTTTCAAAAAATAAATTTTTTTTTCTTTAAAAGGTGTCTAAGAGTACATAAAGTAAACAGATATCAATTATAAGTGAAAACACTTTTTAATTTAATGCCAATTTTTTTTAGAAAAAAACTATTTATTCTTAAAATGTTCACTATTTTGCCATGAAAAGGGACCACTCTGTCTTTTAAACCTGTTTTTCATGAATTTTTTTAGGGGTAAGGCCACTGTAAATGCAAAAAAAACACCAGTTTTCAAGAATTTTGTTTTTATGTCTTATATTGAACTGAGAAAGTATAAATTTTCAACAACAAAAAATGCAAAATGGCGGAGTTACGGACATTTTAATAAGATGCTTTTTTCTGAAGAGCTCAGCAGCCCGCAGCACATAGGGTGCAAAATTGAATCTGGAACTAAATAAATTTTTGTTTCTTTATCTACATGAGAATAGCTAGAGAAATACGTAGGGGATTTAAAAAATATTAATTTTTGTGAAATTGGCATTGAACATCCAGCAAAAGTAATCTAGATATTAATCCTTTGATTAACAGAGGGTTAACTAAAAATCCAGTATCAAATCATATTATTACCATTTTACTATTTTTTTAATTTGTGGACCATCCAAACATCATCATTTTTAGTCTTATGTAAGTCAACAAATAGAAGCTGTATGTGATATTTAAAAATTTAATAACCTGACTTTCGCTTCATTCTCAGGAACGAAAATACATAGTCTTATTAAATTTTTTCAAATTCTAACAATTCTTAAAAAATATGCGTTGTTATAAATCATTTTTGATTTTAAAAATTTGACTTTAGATACGTAATCAGAGACCCCGATAAGTCGCAAGTAACTCTGCACACACAGTAGTTTCAAAAACAATTTCATAAAACAATAATAATTTAAAAAAACAATTATCCGACATTTTGGATTCGCTATTTAAAATTTTTAAAATCTTACTTCAAATTAGTAAAGAGCGACCCCCAAAATCTCTAAATACCCAGTTTTATAAAAGTTCATCAATTTCTAAAAAATTCTTGTACCCCCAAAAAGTTGTTATATTTTTTGAGGTTAGGAAAAAATTCTGACGTGATGGAGAAAAACAGATATCAGATTCGTTTTCAGGGCATCAAAATACGTCGAATTAAGAGAAATAAAAATTCCAATTTGTACGAATTCTGGTAATTTTAAGGGTAGGAAGTTCAAGGCTAAACTTATTAAGTTTAGTGAAATAACGAATTTTCATGAAAAATAATATTGATGGGGATATTCACTGAATGGGATTTGTATTGGACGCACTCATTCATAACTCTCATCAAGGCAAATGTTTATAATACCAACCACCTAAAAAAAGTTATGTAATTATTATTACAATAAAATGTATTGTTTGTAATACATATGTAATACTCTTTTCTTATTTTAGCAAGCTAAAGCTGAACAGGAGGAGGAGTTCATAAGCAATACCTTATTGAAAAAAATACAAGCTCTGAAAAAAGAAAAAGAGACATTGGCTCATCATTATGAACAAGAAGAAGAGTGTCTAACGAATGATTTGTCACGTAAATTAAATCAATTGCGACAAGAAAAATGTCGCTTAGAGCAGACTTTGGAACAAGAGCAGGAATGTCTTGTTAACAAACTTATGAGAAAAATTGAGAAATTAGAAGCTGAAACTCTTGCTAAGCAAAATAATTTGGAACAACTGCGCAGAGAGAAAGTGGAACTGGAAAATACATTGGAGCAAGAACAAGAAGCTCTAGTCAATAAATTATGGAAACGAATGGACAAGCTTGAAGCTGAGAAAAGAATGCTTCAAATTAAACTAGATCAGCCGGTGTCGGATCCAACTTCTCCGAGAGAAATTAACAACGGTGATACTGCTACAAATCTAAGCACACACATACAAACCTTAAGAAGCGAAGTTGTCAGATTGAGGCACAATCTTTTGATCTCTCAACAAGAGCGTAAGTTTGCCAATGATTTTTATTATTACTGAGTTATAATGCAATTTCAGGCCTCGGTTTTATTTTCATTTTAATTGCTTTCTTAATTTAACTATTTTAATAAAATGCGAATTTTTTCTGCAGATAGCAACAAATTTTCACTTTTTTGGTATAAAATGCAAAACTTATTTTGATTTTCATAGTGTGAAAAATAACCATATTTAAATTTTTTTCTGTAAACAGTCTTATTTTTTGCAAGTCTTTTAGCGCATACAGCAGACTTTAGTCCTCATCTTAAAAAAGTAATTGTCAAATTACAATTGAGACTCCGGATCTTAAAAGGGCACTTGCAGCATTGATTTTAAATAGTGTTTCACTTCGATCCGAGAAATTCGTTTTTTTCGATCGATTTTGTTATGGTTATCGTCTTTGTTTTTCGAACGATCATATCGTTTATTCTTTTGTTAATTGGCAAATCGTATCGTTTAATTTTTTAATTATCATCAACCGAACTTCTCGATATTCCCTCATAACTGACAATAAACATAATAGTTTAATAAACTAATTTTTTAATATCAACTACGACTATTCATAGACGAAATACATCCAGTTTAGTTTCAAGTGAACTATGTGCTTCTAGGCATTTGGAAAATTTTATATCGAAGAATATCAAAAAATTAAAATCTTTTAAAATCTAATATAAGTTTCGGATTATTATTAGAACTGTTTTTGAATTAATTCTTTAAAAAATTATAATAATTAAATTAATTTTATTTAGTACCATTCTGACCTTTTTTTTAATTATTTATGTTTATTTATATTTATACACTGTAAAAAAAATTTAACTTGATGCATAGGAAATTGTAAATTCACAGAAAACTAATATTTCATTTTTTCGTTTTTTTAGTAATAATAAAATATTTTCTAAAAAAATGGAGATTTAAAAGATAAAATAAAATAAAATTTTTAATGCATACTGATGTAATGCAAATAAAAATTTTATTAGGAATAAAGCGTTGAGCGTTCGACCGATTTACAATAATACAATAATAAAAAGATAAATCACAATATTTTTACGTATGACACGTACACTTACGCACAGAAAGTAATACTGTTTCAGGTCTTAAAAAAAAATTATAAAAAATAGGTATTTTGAATATTTTTTTAACCTATTAACATTATTTAAATATCCGTTTAACGTACAAAAGACGACGATTAACAATAATTATAATTATATTAAAAAAGACTTTTTAATGAGAACTTGCTCAATTTTGAACATTATTTTTTTCTTAAAAATTCTCAAATAATTCTCATGAGAGAGAATAGTTTCATTTTTTCGTTTTAAGCAATATACTTTTCGATCAATAAACGTGTCATTGAATCAATGATGGGAAATTCAATAGCATGGAGCTATTTGATTCAACAGCACTTTTTTTCAGTGTAGTTTTAAGTAAAATGTTCTCTTATTTGATTTGGACTGGTTATATTTTTTGTCAGTAATTGGTTCGTAAAGTCCGTATTTTTAAATACTTTCACTGCTTCGAGCCCTGAAATTGGTTTTAATTTGGAACCTATTTTTGGTACTAAACATTTATTTATTTTATTTTAATACTTAAAAACGGCTTTGTTTTGCACCACTGTTGACAACTTTTTTTATAATATTGAGAAATCAAATTTATTATTGATTAAAACAAATTTAAAGTATTAAATATTTTTCAAAATTTATTTTTGAGTTTGAGGAAGGAAGAGCAATTTTTCCACTTCATTGAATAAATCTAATGAAGTGGAAAAATATAAAATTTCTAAAAGTGCTACAAAAATTTTGACTTTTAGTATACTTTGAAAACTCTGAAATCCATAAAATTGTCTTTGAATTTTCTTTTTCACCTTGAAAATTAAAAAAAAAATTAAAATGTAGTTTTGCACCTAAAAACAATTGATTTAGAGAAAAAAATTGTGGAGATGTTGAAGAAGATCGAATAGACGAGCCGAGTCGATATTTCTTCGAGTCCATTCGAGCTCAAGCAGTTTTGTAGTTTGCCCTTTTTGTTCTACATGTTTTAATAAGTTTTTTTACTTTTTTTCTTAATAGACACAGAAAAAATGCAGCGTTATGTAAATGAAGAAAAACAAATTCGAGAAGAGAATCTAAGGCTCCAAAGGAAACTGCAACTTGAAGTGGAACGACGTGAAGCGTTATGTAGACATTTATCTGAATCAGAATCAAGGTAAAAAAATTTTTATATAGTGGAATAATTAAATTGAAAAATTTTAAAAACTGTTTGGCTTGAATTATTTCTTAAAAATAATATTTTTCACATTCCTTAATCTTTGTCGTTAACTATAATATTACTTGAATATTATAATTTTTCAAGCTTGGAGATGGAGGAAGAACGTCATTACAATGAAATTGTCATGTCAGGTGGAAGTATAAGAAGTCGAAATGTATCAAGTCCAGTGCCCTATAATGCATCTCCAAGTTCTTCAAGACCTCTTAGTCCAGGTAAGTCAAAAAAAAAAGATCGAAAATTGAGGTTTCGTAAAAGCAAAAAAATAAGAGATATTTATTAGTCTTTGTGAATAGTGATCTATGTAGAAGTAGTTATAATTGCTTATTATATCTTCTGAAAGAATACTTACATATATTTTATTTCTGTTCCATTCGAAATTTTTCCTTTATATATTCATGTTTCAATTTATTTTCAGGTATAAATGCAATGACTTCAACTTCTCGAGAAACTGGTAACATAAATCGGTGTTATGCTTGCGGTCAATCTGTTAATCTTCCATTTGCAAGTTCATCTCCTCCTTCAGGTGTAAGTAATTTTATCAAATTATTATTTTCGGAAAAAAATTTTTTTCGACCTTTTTCAGTATTTTAAATTGACTAAATAGACTTTTTTTGCATCTTAAAGTCGATTTGAGACATGAGAATAAAAATAAAATGATGATAAGCTAATACGAATTTTTAAAATTTTGTATTAAATTAGAAACGAATGATCACAAAATGATGAAAATGTTTTTATAACAAAAAATAGTCACATTTTGATATCATAAAATAACCTCTTCTAATTGACCAATCATTAATTTTAATTTGATCAATATTAATTATTACTTACCTAATAAATTATGAATAACTAGCAAAAAAACGTGCGTACGACATCGCAGTAACTTCTTCGCTTTCCTATCAGTAAAAAGTAAAACCATCCACATTTTTTTTCTTTTTTCATTTACCATACCTACTATTTACTGTTTCTTTTTGATTCTTTTATTATTTACCTTTTCATTATTGTCATATTTATATTTTATTATTCAATATATTTATCTATTACCAAAATATTTTTTTTATTTTGTACTTGTTTTTTGCTTTTTTGACAGCTTTAAACTTAAATAATTATAAATAATTTTTGAAATTTACTACACATTCTACAGACTTTGCACTCAATATTTTATTTTAAAAAAGTAGCAAAAAGTAGTTTTCAAACTAAAAGAAGTAATAAAAAAGTAGCTTTCGAAAAAATAAACCTGACGACCAAAAAAACTCGTTTTAGACACTTCACAAAATTGATAAGAATTTCATTCTATATTTTATTTTCCTGACTTTATCCTAATTTCCATCAAAAATATTTACTTCTTTCTTATCCTGCTAATAAATTGAATTCCTGCAACGAATTTTATTATTCATGAAAGAATTTAAATATTTATAGAAATAATTTAATTCTTGCGAAGAATTTTATAAAAAAATGTTAAATATTTGTTTCTTTCGACTAACTTTTATGCAAATTCTAATTTAAATAATTAAAGTCCTGAGAAATTTTTTTTTTTTTGATGAAAAAAATTGAGTTCTTAAGAAGATTTTTACAAAAATTTTTTTAAATAATTGAATTCTGTTTGGAAATTTTATTAAAATAGTGATATTAAAAATCATTGAATTGCTAAATTAAGTTTTTAAAAATAATTAAATTTTACAAACAATTCTATTAAAATTTTTGACAACAATAGAATGTCTGTGTGTCATTTTATTACATTTTTTTTTAAATAATTGAATTTATAAAAAGCATTTTATTATTTATGAAAATTATTGAATTCTTTCGAACGATTTTATTAGAATTTTTTAAAATAATTGAATTTCCAAGAAGAAATTTATTACTTTTAAAAATAATTGAATTTTTGTGATGAATATTGTTATTTATGAAAACAATTGAATTTTGCAAACATTTTTTTTAAAATGCCTTAAAATAATTGAATTTTTGGGAATCATTTTGTTATTTATCGACATAATTGAATTCTTGGGAAGAATTTTATTAAAATCTAAATAATTGTATTATTTCAAAAAAATTTAATTAAAATTGTATGTATTTAAAATAAATGATTTCTTTCGAACAATTTTATTAAAGTGGCATTCCAGGAGAAGTTTACTACTTTTCGGAGTACCCTCACCGATTTCTTTCAAACTTGGTAGTATTACATTTGTTGGTCTAAAGTTTCAGAAAATCAATTTTGTAAGTAAAATCAATTGTTTATTTAAAAGTTACAACAATTGCTCAAAATTGTTTAAATGCCCATATCTTTTAAAGGGTTCAAGATAATTGAGTTTACTATTTTGCTAAAAATTCATAAAGACGAGACGCTTCAAAAATGTTATTAACATTTTTTTCTTATTTTGTTAATTAAAAAAGTTATTTAAATAAATAATATTAACTTTTGATCAGGAATTCAAAATTAAATGACTTACGAACCAAAAAATTCCTTTTTTTCACACTTTTATATTCCGAAGAAAAAAAAGTTGCTAGAGTTTTTCAATAACTTATAATTTAAACAATGATTCGCTTGTTTACAATTATTTTGCAACTAAATGATCATCTGTTCTCACCTGCGCGCGACTACTGCTACGTCACGTCCGTCTGTCTCAGAATATATTTTTGACAAGCGTGGAAAAATTGAGGTTATGTTTAATCAAAACAACGCATTTCAATCTTTTTAAAGTTTTAGGATATCAGGATATCAATATCCTGATTTAACTTTTTTTCCATGACTGCTAAAAACTTTAAAAAGATTGAAATGCGTTGTTTTAATTAAACATAACCTCAATTTTTCCACGCTTGTCAAAAATATATTCTGAGACAGACGTGAGACAGACGGACGTGACGTAGCAGTAGTCGCGCGCAGGTGAGAACAGATGATCATTTAGTTGCAAAATAATTGTAAACAAGCGAATCATTGTTTAAATTATAAGTTATTGAAAAACTCTAGCAACTTTTTTTCTTCGGAATATAAAAGTGTGAAAAAAAGGAATTTTTTGGTTCGTAAGTCATTTAATTTTGAATTCCTGATCAAAAGTTAATATTATTTATTTAAATAACTTTTTTAATTAATAAAATAAGAAACAAATGTTAATAACATTTTTGAAGCGTCTTGTCTTTATGAATTTTTAGCAAAAAAGTAAACTCAATTATCTTGTACCGTTTAAAAGATATGGGCATTTAAACAATTTTGAGCAATTGTTGTAACTTTTAAATAAACAATTGATTTTACTTAAAAAATTGATTTTCTGAAACTTTAGACCAACAAATGTAATACTACCAAGTTTGAAAGAAATCGGTGAGGGTACTCCGAAAAGTAGTAAATTTCTCCTGGAATGCCACTAAAATATTTGAAAATAATTGAATTCCTGCACTGAGAAAAAAGAGGGCGCGTTGCAGCACATTTTCGATTCATGTTGTGCGACTCAACCCTATGTTCTGCTAGACACTTTTCTGGGGCGTGCAGCGGACCCCTGAGTCGAGGCGAGCTGTATTTGAAGCGTATTACACGCTCTTTGGGGCGTGCTGCACGCCCCAAAAAGTGTGTAGAAGAATTCAGGGTTGAGTCGCGCAACATGAATCGAAAATGTGCTGCAACGCGCCCTCTTTTTTCTCAGTGTGTGGAAAATTCTAATATTTTTTGTAAATAATTGAATTCTTCCAAAGAATTTAAAAAGAAACATTTTTCTAAATAATTGATTTTTTCGAGGAAATGAAATCAAATATTTAAGAATAATAACATTTTTTGAGCAATTCCTGTAAAATTGCATTAAAAATAATTGAAATCTTGCGATTAATTTTATTATTTATGTAAATATTATAATTGAATAGTTGCTAAGAATTTTATTAAAATTTTCAAAAATAATTGAATTCCTGAGAAGAATTTTACTATTTGTGAAAATAATTGTATCTTTAAAAAAAATTAAATTTCTGTGAAAAATTTTGTTATTTTTGAAAACAATTCAATTCTTCATAAGAATTTTATTAAGATTGTTTAAAATCATTAACTTTTTCGAAATATAATAAATATTATGAAAATTTTATTTCATATAATTGAATTCTTGTAGAAAACTATATTTGTGAAAATAATTGAATTTATCGATTAATTAATTTAAAATAATATTAAAAAAATCGTTGCCAAGTTGTACATTTTTATAATTTTGGTGTTCATTTCATGAACACTTTGCTTCCTCATAGAAATAATAATAATTGAAATATTAGAATTACTTTTTATAAAAGGGTTAAAAATCATTAAATCTTGGTCCAAAATATGTGTTTTTATATATTCTATAAGATGGTAATAATAGTTGAATAATTACACATAAGTTAATAAACAAGAATGTTGAAAAAATGATATTTTCCACAATTCTTGATTTTTCAAATACCAATAATTTCATAATTTCTGCCCGAATCAGGTTAAAAAATAGGTCAAACGAAGCGTTTTTTAACGCTCTTCAAGTTGGTAATAATTTTTTGAAGTTACTTTTACATAATTCAAAAAAATTTTTATAAAAGTCTTATTTTTCAAAATTTTAGATTTTTAAAAGTTTAATATCTCCGGTTATTATGGACGAAAAATGTTTAATTAGGGCTCAAAAGATGCGTCTGGAAAAACTCTACAAAACTAAATACAAAACAAAACTAAACTTCTACATTTTTCAACAAAATTTTCAAAAAAGTCTTATTTTCTAAAATTTTTGATTTTTTAAAGTTTAATATTTCCGGTTAATATAAACGAAAAATGTTCAATTAGGGCTCAAAAGATGCGTGTGAAAAAACTCTACGAAACTAAAGAAAAACATTTATAAGTGTTCTAACATTTTTTTAAGTTATGTCCAAAAAACGTTTTTTTACAAAATGAAAAATGCAAAAAAAATAGTTAAACTTCATGAATGAAAAAAATGAAAAAAATTTTTTTTATTTATTTAGAACATTTATAAAGGGAGTTCCTGTGCATATATAAAGTACTAAAGTATTAGGCATAATAAAAAAAAATTTATAAATATGTCAAAAAATGACAATAAAAAATTTTGCTAATACAAAGCTTCCTTTATGAGGAAGCAATAGTTAAAATTCTTCTATGAGTTTTATAGTTTATGAAAATAATTGAATTGTTGCTTAGAATTTTATCAAAAAATTTTTTTAAAAATTTAATTCCATGAAAAATGTTTTTATTAGTAAAAGTAATTGAATTATTGTGAAGAATTGTATAAAATGTTTCTTAAATAATTGATTTTTTCGAAATTGATATTCTAAATTAATTGAATTCCTGTGGAAATTTTATTATATATACAAATAATTGAATTTTATCAACTTTTTTTAAATATTTGAATTCTTTTGCGAAATTTCATGAAAATACTAGCTATTGAAAATAATTGAATCGTTTCAAAGAATTTTATAATAATTTTTGAGAATAGTTTTTTTATTTCTAGTATTAGCGAATTTGAAGTAGTGTAAATAGATTATGTCACTTGTACTTTATTATTATTAATTAAATATTGAAATCTATTCGATCAAAAAAAAAAAAAAATTACGTTTGGGAACAATACACATTAATTACAATTTCTTTTATTTTATAGAGTCACATAATAGCGCCTTCCAGCAGGCGTGCTTCTGATCGATTTGTCAAACCAGCGATTCCACCTACTATTGTTAGCCCAGGAAGTTCATCATCAGCTAATATTATTCAGGCAAATACATCGAGTGGATGTCCCATGGATATTTCTAAAATCTAAACTAACAATTAGTAATTAATGTTACGATTTAATATAATTATTTTATATGGTGTAGAGGGCGAACGAAAACAATTTTCATTTTTTCGCTAAAGCTGAAATTATTTTTATTAATGCATTAAGGGCTATATCCGAAGATGTACTGTGACATGAGCTAGTTCACATGCATGTCTTTTAACGTTTAACGGAAAGAACTTGTCATGTAAGCGGAGTTCGAGTTGCTCTAAAGTTTCTCTCGTCCAATTTCTAATAATGTCTATGTGTATCCACAGTTGAAAAGGTGCAAATACACAACACATGCACATACCAACATGGTACTCACTTTATTAGAAAAAATTTCATTTCCGACGAGGATAAATATTCAGATATAAGCAATTAATTTGTTTTGACAACAGTGTAACTAAATGATCGGTTTATAATATATGACTGCGTGCAGATTCCCTCTTTTAAAGAAAATTGTCACTAAAAGTGTTATTTAAAAAAGTACCATGTGAGGGGTTGTTCACATTCTACGTCTCCTTATTTTATAACCTCTAACCTCTCAACATTAAGTTTCTTAAATATCAATTGCCAATTTTCTAATGTTCATCACAGACGTAGTTTGTAAATTACCTCTAAATTATTTCTTATTCTTCATGATTATTAGAATTGATGCTGATTTTGATGATGGTAAAATAATAATAATAATGAATAATAATATTAATAAACAGTATTTATGTGAAATTTAAATAAGTTTTATTCTTTTGATTGATATTATGTAATTCGATGCTAAAAAATAAGGTTTGGAAAAATAGTGTATTGTGTTGATATACTGTTGAAAATATTGATGAAGGCATTATTTAAACTTTAAATAATACATTAAAAGACGGTTATTGTACACGAAAAGAGCCATTTGATACTATGATTTTTATACGATATTTTTAATATCATCCTTGATTCTGTCTTTATATCAACAGATACTACGACTCGATATTAATTTGCATTTACATCATAGTACCTCTTTTCAGTTTTATTCACATTACACATTTTTTCATTTAAGTGTTACACTATATTCGTCTTCTATTTGAAAAAAGTTTCAGTAAACGTGTATTTTCAATTAGAACTGATAACTAATAAAATGTATTATTTTTAAAATTAAAATCAACATTTAATTTACAACGATTGTTTTATTTCATAAATTTAAGGAAAAAATACGTTTTTGAAATCTAAATTTTCTGTTATAACATTGTCAGTCGTGCTTCTATCTTTCAAGTTGGATTGAATTGAACTGGACAATTTAAAAAATTGTTTAAACAATAGAACAAATTTCTTTGAGGTTAAGATTAAGGTCACTGATTAGAAATCTAAATTAAATCATCAAAGTTTAGCTTTGATTGTAAAGCATTCGAAATCGGTGGAGGAAAAAAAAATTTTACCTAGGTGTGCGCGCTTAATTTAAAAAAAAAATTTCGTTCATTACAAATTACCATATAAGCTAATTTATTTTTTATTAATGCAGCAATCATTTAGAGTATTCATATAAATTTTTTGCTAAAAATATTGAAAATTAAAGAGTTACAATTTTTTCTTTAAATTTCAATCTTTTGAAAAGAATTTTACTCGCAAATTTTTTTAACCTGTTTAAAAACAATATTAACAGTTTAATTCCATGTAAATTAATTTTATTGTTTCTAAAGTAGGTATATCTGAGAATAGCATGATGGCAATCAATTCAGTTACATATTTTGTAATTTATATTCGATTAAAAAAAGTAATTGGTCAGATTAGCCAAGATAAAAAAATAGTTGTTTTATTGGAGGGTGAGAGAATAAAAAACAAATTCAATAAATTAATAATATGTCAAAATTTATAAACATATTTTAATTGCAAAATTTTTTAAAACAATTTTGAAATATATTATAGATGTAGTTTGTGATCCTACATTTAAAGAAAATTTCAGTATAAATTTATGCGACATTTGCTGCAATATTTCCTCACAAGCGGACATTTTCCCAAATGCAAAACATTTAAAGGACTTTGCACTGGAATATTTCAATCTTTCAGTAAATATTATGTGCTGTGTGGGCAAGAATGTTTATTTAAATTAAAGGACGGACAAAAAATGTCTTTAACCCTTTCAAATCCCCTTGGCGAGATATTTAAATTTTACTTTTTTTAATTTAAATTTGGTTTGTGTGGGTTGATTTTAAATTTCGCGCCACCAAGTGAAAGTTGGTTGGTGTTCTACTTTACTGACCTTGATGATAATGCTCATAAAAATGTCGGTAAATTACCGACTGTAGATAAGTTACCGACAGTTGGTAGGTATTATTATCATAGTAGTGAGAGTGGTGGGGAGGTGAGTATAGTAGGGACTGGGGTATAAGTTAAGGCCTAAGCACAACTGGTTCGGTTTCGGGAGACGGTTTCGGGATATGTAAGATTTACATACATTTTGAGGTTAGGAAGCCCATATCCCGAAACCGTCTCCCGAAACCGAACAGTTGTGCTTAGGCCTTTACGGAGCGCGGGCCACAAGCATCAGTTGCATTATTCATTTGTGTCTCGACCTCGCTACGAGTCAGTCGCAAAAATAAATCTTTAACGTAGAACGTTCTATCGTAAATCTGTCCTTTTCAGGACTAACAAACCAGCAATACTGGTCCTTAGGGACTAGTATCACCATGGCAAACACCTCTATGGATACTCATCATGATCAGGCTGTGAACTCAAGGGAACAGCATCTTGTTGAAGAAATCAAGTCACTTCACCTGCATATCAAGACACTTTCTCAGCAAAACAAGGAACTTGCTGATACTGTTTCGATCCTGACTGTCAAGATAGATGCTAGAAACCTCCTTGATGCCAAAGACTCTGATCTCTCATCTTGTGAATCCGTAATCTCTACACTTTCAACTTCTCCAAGGAAACGTAAGAAAAAAAGTCATAACACTCCGAAAACAGCCAAACTAACTCTAGACACTCACAACCTCGAACAATAAATTACCCTCTCCATTAGCTACTGACCAAATGGACACTCACGATCCATCAACAACTACAGACTCGACTAAACCAAAGACAGAAAGAATCCCTCCTATAATTCTTCACGACAAAGAAAAGTGGCTCAAAGTTACTCAAATTATGAGAACTCAAAAAATTAACTACACAAAAGCAACAACTACCGCAGAAGGTATTCGCATCATTTTCGACTCTTCCGACGATTTTCGTAAGTCAATAAAACTCTTCGGTAAAGAAAAACTCCACACGGAAAAAAATTAATCTCTAAACTTGAAATAATATTAATTTCAAGTCCAATGAAATATAAGTGTATCTAAATTAAACATTGAAAGGTCTGTGAAATTTTAAGGTTACAATTATCGCCCGACATAATACGGCACACTGACTGATTTAAATGACGTGAAATAGGTAAATAAACATTTTTCCACCACTTTTTCTCTAAACACAGACACTTTTTACAAAATAGGCCAACATACAACGGGTAAGAATCTTCTTAATAACCTAAATTCAAAAGATTGTTTAAATTCATGCAGAAACGCGGTTGTCAAATGTAAAATTGGAAAGTAATGTAATGACAGACAACAAGAAGCGGTTTACTGCCAGTCGCCAGAAGAGGGCAGAAGCATGCAGAGAGCACAATGGTCCAGCTGTTATATTCTTAGCTTTACATCACTTTCCAATTTTACATTTTACAACCGCGTTTCTGCATGAATTTAAACAATCTTTTGAATTTAGGTTATTAAGAAGATTCTTACCCGTTGTATGTTGCCCTATTTTGTAAAAAGTGTCTGTGTTTAGAGAAAAAGTGGTTGAAAAATGTTTATTTACCTATTTCACGTCATTTAAATTTTAAATCAGTCAGTGCCGTATTTTGTCGGGCGATAATTGTAACCTACAAATTTTACAGACCTTCCAACGCCGTTAAAACAAAAAAATGAAATAAAAATATAAAATTCGTATTGTGTTTTAAAAATATCCAACTACTTTTTTATACTTGTCAATGTATAGTTCATACAGGGAAAACAATATAAATATTTTGTGAATAATTCTCACTCTAAATTGTGATAAATTATAAATTCTTATTACATCGAGTTATTACAAAAATACGAATTATATAAATATACGACTAAAATGTTTAATATTGTTTATTCAAATAATATATTAGATTTGAATTTATTCAACTAAGTTGATAGTTTAGAACATATGTTCCATGTCATAAAATTTGAGATTCCTAATATCATTTTTAGGCATAAGAAATACGTGTTCTTCACAATACTAATATTCGGATTAGATATAATACCAAATTTCAGTTTTAGTGATCTGCTTACATCTTACGTCCGATTCCAGTGATAGTTTATGCCTAAATCTCAGATTTAATCACTGATTTAGAAATTAATTTTTTTCCGTGCAATATCATACCTGGCAACTGTCATCCGAAAAACTATTCCACATTATACTCCGGGGCATTCCTGAACCAATTGAAACTGATGACATCAAAGAAGAACTCCAAGATCTCGGCTATCATCCAGAAACCGTCTTAAGAATAAAACGCAGAAAAGACAAGAAACCAATTCCACTTGTACTTATCACTTTGCCAAAATCTGAAAAGCACTTTTTTCAATTAAATCGCCTTGCCAACGTCGTCATCACTGTTGAGAGTCAATATAAAAAGGCCATTATCGGACAATGTCACAGATGTCAACGCTTCGGACACGCTCAAAGTCGTTGTACTGCTCAACCTCGCTGCGTTTACTGCTCAGAAGATCACCACACGTACGACTGTCAAAATAAAGATAGTCAATCAAAGAAGAAATGATGTAACTGTGGTGAAGATCACACCGCATCATTCAAAGGTTGTAAAAGCTGTCCAAAACCCAAAGCTGAACGTGAACGGAGACCAAGAGCTCCTCCAGATTCTATTGCTGACGCTGTAAAAACTAACAATGCCGAGACCAATTCTTGTGACAGTAAATCACAAGTACCCAAGGACAACCTGACTCTGACTCAACTCTTTACTAACAAGTAACACTACCCAAGTGTCATACGCCGATTTTTTTAAAACTTGGTTTTACTACTAAAACATCGAAAAATATTTGACACGTATTTCTTTATATCGGCACGTTTTGAGTTTTAAGGGTAGAAAACACCCTTTTAATTTTTAAGGGATGAAATTATTATCTCAGAGAATACTTTTTAGATTTCAATGAAACTTGTTACTCGGGGGTTTTTGGGGTCGCTGATTACAAAAATGAAGTCAGATTTTTAAAATTCAAAATGGCGGATTCAATATGGCGGCCATTAAAGTTAAAAATCAATCAGATTTGCTTAAAATAATGAAAAATCTCCTGCAAAGTATCAAAATTTAATTGAGAAATCCATAAATACAAAAATAGCAATAATTGATCTGTATGATATTTAATGCTACAATAATAGAAGTGTGTATCCCGCTTCAATCATTCCTGATTCTAAAATTGATATTAATTGAGAATGGTTTGAAATTGATGTAATAAGTTGAAAATTGTCGTAGATATTAAATAAAAAATTCTGTAGAATTTTAGCGTTTAGGTAAGACTGACATGGGCGAATTTCCCTTTTTTATGGTTAGGGAAATTCTCGTCAAATTTGTTTACAGAAAGATGCTGTGAAACTCTTAAAAGGGCAGATTGAAATTTTTGTACTTAAGGGTGTCCGGTTGACCCGAGAGAATTTAGGAAAATTTAAAATAAACCCTTATGGGGAACTGCATGGGGAACCAACGCAACCTTCAATGCTGCGGTATCATCGTTGAGCGGGGGGGGGGCACGTGGCAGTGAGGCGGAAGATGGGGGCCTTTAAGCTGACATCGTGGTTAGGAGAGAATTGGCAGGCAGGCGGTGGGGGACCCAGGGCGGCTGGAGAATAGCTTTCTTCCTTCCTTCTCCTTCTGGCTGCTGGTCGAGGCTCGTAGTATGGAAAGATGGGAAATGGGTGTGTGGCATCTGGCATCAGTGCCTAGTAAATTTTATAGGGAATTTTAAATTCTATATAAATGAACTAGGAATTTTCGATTGTCATCATTGGAGGATTCAAATTTAAAAAAATCTAAAGTTATATTTATATTACAATTAAACATTATTATTATTATTGTTATTATTATTATTAATATTATTATTATTTGATCCAGAAGTTGAAAAGACCTTTTATTTGACATTTATTCTTTCTCTTTCTCTCTCTATCGTATAATCATTGTATTATTATTGGTTATGATAAAATTATTGTAATTATTTTAGAAAACTGTAATTAAATATAATATTAATTAATATTAATTTTATTATTAGTGTTTAATTTATTAAGGAATATGCATTAAATATTTTACTTATACTTGAAAAGTAGAACGAAAATATGATTATGAAATACTGAATTTGTACTTCTTATTATTGATAAGAAAAACTGCAAAATTATATTGTAAATCTTCGTATGACGGTTATTTTATTGCGCAGTTAAAAACTGCGCAGTAAAATACATGACAATAATGAGTCATTTGTAAAATGCGTAATAATTTGACCTTGAGATCTGTTAAATGCGTAACAATTTAACCTTGACACGTGTCATCATTTTAGTCACTTGTGAAATGCGTAATACTCTGACCTTGAGATCTGTTAAATGCGTAATAATTTAACCTTGACACGTGTCATCATTTTAGTCATTTGGAAAATGCGTAATAACTTAACCTTGAGTGTTCAACGTTTATTGGTCGAGTGCCACGTCATCAGCGTTCTGATTGGTTAAACAAAGAGGGGAGGGTAAACCTCCCCCCCTTTTAGTTGAGTATATAAAGAGAGGGCCTGAGACCTAGAGTTTCAGACAATTTTCGAGACTTGAGAGGAGACCACTAATTATTAGTGTAAATCTTTAAAAGTATTATATTGTTAAAATCAACGAATCTTATAAAGTGTGAATAAAATCAAACCTTCGACAAACAATTTAAATTGTTAAATTAATATTTAACAATAAAACAACTGTTTGTAAAACAGAATTGTGAAGTGTATATTTAAAAGAAACAATATTTGAACTTAAATAAAATTGGTTTTTTACCCGAAAGGGGTTTTTCCAATTAAAATATAAGTGTATATTTATTTATCCCACCATTTAATTTGAATAATAAATTCAAATTTAAATTCAGTGCCCGCTTTCAAGCGGTTACAACAGTAAAAAGAATCCAGCCATTGGTTATTGGTAAATCCAACGGAAATATACGTAAAATATAACCTGTGACGCGACAGGGTGTAAGGAGAAAAATTAAGCAGACTTGCGTGAAATTCAAGTTAGCTTTTATTAATCTTGGCAGGGATGCCAGCAGGCGGAGGATTTTCGATCCCACCACGCCGCCACTTCTACCCCCACTATACCTACCGGCGGCGGAAACGGAGAATACACGGCAATAATAGCATAGAGATATTATAAATAGAGTGGGGAAGGTATAGGCGGCAGCGTGTGGGGGAAGTGTCCTGCCATAAACAGAATGGGTTGGAGGGAGAAAGAAGATTTAACACCAGTATCTGTCCTTCAATGAGCTCCAGCGCAAGAGAGACACCTACTGGTGCTAAATCTTCTTTCTCTTTCTATCAAGCGGACGCATACATGCAAACCATCCCCACTCTATTTATATTATCTCTATGAATAATAGCCTTTTTCTGTTTTCTGTTATAAAGGTGAATACTAACCTAAACTGGGCGTAAAAGGCGCGAAATTCAAACGCATATTTAAAATCATTCAGGTAATTATTACTCTATTATTTAATAGTGATAAATTAAATCTATAAAATTTAGTGAAATTAATATTTTATTATCACTATTATTAAAAACGGTAGCAAATTATTCTCAAACATATTATAATAATTATTTAAATTCATATTAATCACCAATATTACATATTTTAATTATTACAACTATTTCTCTATTAATTTACTTTCTTTATTTAACTATTATATAATTTTTCAGATTATTTAATATTAAAATATTAAAAAAGAATATTAAATATTATTAAAAATATAATAATTTAATTCTCACAATGATAAAATATTGTATAATTTGCAGTCTTTGAAAACACTAATTTAACTCAATAAATTTTCCAGAATAAAAAATTCTGCAATGTTATAAAAATAAATTTTTTACTTAAATAAATCTAAGATTATAAACATATTTAATTCTTTCACAGTTTTTATTATTTTTATTGGCATTTTTAGATTACGATCATTATTTTTAACAATTAATTGTGCGAACCTGAATACAATTATTTAATATTCTTTTTAATAATCACACTCTCTGTAAAAAGTCGTGCTTAATTTTATTAGTTTTTTATTGTTTTATAATTCAATAAATAATTTTATTATTTAATAAATTGATAATTTATTATTAAATTATTAATATACATGCATGTTAATTAAGGGGTAATTTGTTAAAGAATTTTATTAAAAACTTTTTAACATAACGAATTTTCAAAGTATTTTAATTTAATAATTGAGAAATAATTAAATTTTATAAAAAGTCATATATATATTCTAATGTATTGATGTTTCTTAGTGCGAAGATTAATAATTAAAATTTTTATTAGTTAATTTAAAAAATATATACACTTAAAATATTTTAATAGAATTGAATTTTCGCAAAATTTTATTGAAAATCCTAAAAAAATAAGATTTTTAAAATTTCTCAATTCTATTAAAAATAATTAAATTATTTTAAAGAATTTTATTTAAATTTCTCGAAAATAATCAAGGAAAGTTTGTCATCGTAATTATAATTTCATTTTTAAAATATAAAGTCTCTCTTAAAGTTTTAAATCAATTTTTTGCTTCTAAAAATTATATTATAATATATTATTATTCAAGAATATGTTTATAATCTTAGGTTTATTTAAGTAAAAAATTTATTTTTATAACAGTGCAGAATTTTTTATTCGGGAAAATTTATTGAGTTAAATTAGTGTTTTCAAAGACTGCAAATTATACAACTTTATCATTGTGAGAATTAAATTATTATATTTTCAATAATATTTAATATTATTTTTTAATATTTTAATATTAAATAATCTGAAAATTTATATAATAGTTAAATAAAGAAAGTAAATTAATAGAGAAATAGTTGTAATAATTAAAATATGTAATATTGGTGATTAATATGAATTTAAATAATTATTATAATATGTTTGAGAATAATTTGCTACCGTTTTTAATAATAGTGATAATAAAATATTAATTTCACTAAATTTTATAGATTTAATTTATCACTATTAAATAATAGAGTAATAATTACCTGAATGATTTTAAATATGCGTTTGAATTTCGCGCCTTTTACGCCCAGTTTAGGTTAGTATTCACCTTTATAACAGAAAACAGAAAAAGGCTATCATTGCCGTGTATTCTCCGTTTCCTCCGCCGGTAGGTATAGTGGGGGTAGAAGTGGCGGCGTGGTGGGATCGAAAATCCTCCGCCTGCTGGCATCCCTGAATCTTGGTTCGAACCGGTACCTCCCCCTCCAGGCAATGAGAAGTCGGATACGGTTGTCGAAGGACATTATTCGGTGATCCGCTTATATCTATTCGCTGAGCGAAGATGACTTCGCACGAATCGTTTACGCGTACCACACAGCACTTCATGTAATTAGATATTAAAATATGCGTTGGTTTACCGGTAAGTGGCCGAGAACAGGCGCCACCTACGGTGAAAATACCGTAAGGTCGCTCATTTTTCCGGATCGATCAGAAAATTAAAAGTGAGGAAAAATCCCTCACGTCAAACCACAGAGTTGATCGATTCATAAAGATGGAGCGGTTCAACCGAAGATTTAAAACTAATGTTATTTATAATGTATGACACGTAGATGAGCTGGGACCATTCACATCGGTCGCCTCTACTCAACCTGGAGCGGTGAAGAGCGGCGGGATCGGTCGTAGACTACTTGGTGCTCTTCTATCCATAGGATTGGAAATTTATTCCGAGATTAGAAACATCTCTTCTTTAGAATTTGTAATCTAGATTACCCGAGAATATTTAGGGCAACTCCTTTTTACTTATTCCACTCTCACGGTAACTGATTAATTTATTTAACTGTAAGGGAAAGAGAGGTAAGTCGGTAGAGGCCAAATCAAAAAGAACTTAACTTATTTAGTCGTTAAATTCGAACGTAACAAAAATTAGAACGGATGTTTGTAGAGTAGATATACTCGAAGATAAACTAATGGGTGGACAGCAGAGCCTCGAGTTGCCCTTTTTTGCTAGTTTCCCTGTTGGTCGGACGAAGTCTGCTGTTTAGGGGAAGCTCGTTTGGGGCAATCACGGGTTTACCGAATGTGAAGTCCCACCCAAGGGAAGTTGATTTCGAAAACTGCCTGATGTATGTCTTGAGAATCCAGGGATGAGATCATTGTATGCTGGCGGTGAAGTTCTCTCAGCTGCAGGTGGACGGTATCCAGGAGGCTGAGTTCCGGACGGGCCTGGTGTCGGTTCTTCCGTTCACCGAGACATCGTAGAATGAGGAAGAGGGTATTAACCAATCCCGCAAAATAGGATTGATCAAGAAGACAATTTAAAATTGAGGTATTATTAGGAGGTGTTCGTTCAACAGGCATTATTTTTCACTTTTGAAACGAAAAACGAAAAATTGTTAAAAAGAGGGCGCCACCAGATTTAATTGGTCTGGCCCATTGGAGGTTTAAAAGAAGAAAAGATCCACAGAATGGAGAAAAGAAATTTTTTTAACAATGTACACCACAGGGGGTGGTTGGAATTTTTATTTCGAGCTAAGTCCCACATGGGAGGGTGACTTAGAATTTTGTACGTACCACAGGGGGTAGTTGGCATTTTATTTTAAGCTAAGTCTTACAGGAGGGGGTGCTTAGAAATTTTTTCCACAGGGGGAAGAAAATATTTTTTTAAAAGAATAATTGGAAGTTACAGGGGGCGGTTTTGAAAAGGGAAAAATTATTTTCCTCACTGGAGAGCATTTGAGAAAAGAAAAATTAATTTCTTTAAAGAAGAGCATTTGAGACAAGCAGGGTGGGTAAAAGTAACTTTTTTAATTCGTGCCCCACGTTGGGCGCCATTTCGACATAGGCGAATTTCCCTTTTTTACGGTTAGGGGAATTCTCGTAAAATTTGTTCACAGAAAGATGCTGTGAAACTCTTAAAAGGGCAGATTGAAATTTTTGTACTTAAGGGTGTCCGGTTGACCCGAGAGAATTTAGGAAAATTTAAAATAAACCCTTATGGGGAACTGCATGGGGAACCAACGCAACCTTCAATGCTGCGGTATCATCGTTGAGCGGGGGGGGGGCACGTGGCAGTGAGGCGGAAGATGGGGGCCTTTAAGCTGACATCGTGGTTAGGAGAGAATTGGCAGGCAGGCGGTGGGGGACCCAGGGCGGCTGGAGAATAGCTTTCTTCCTTCCTTCTCCTTCTGGCTGCTGGTCGAGGCTCGTAGTATGGAAAGATGGGAAATGGGTGTGTGGCATCTGGCATCAGTGCCTAGTAAATTTTATAGGGAATTTTAAATTCTATATAAATGAACTAGGAATTTTCGATTGTCATCATTGGAGGATTCAAATTTAAAAAAATCTAAAGTTATATTTATATTACAATTAAACATTATTATTATTATTGTTATTATTATTATTAATATTATTATTATTTGATCCAGAAGTTGAAAAGACCTTTTATTTGACATTTATTCTTTCTCTTTCTCTCTCTATCGTATAATCATTGTATTATTATTGGTTATGATAAAATTATTGTAATTATTTTAGAAAACTGTAATTAAATATAATATTAATTAATATTAATTTTATTATTAGTGTTTAATTTATTAAGGAATATGCATTAAATATTTTACTTATACTTGAAAAGTAGAACGAAAATATGATTATGAAATACTGAATTTGTACTTCTTATTATTGATAAGAAAAACTGCAAAATTATATTGTAAATCTTCGTATGACGGTTATTTTATTGCGCAGTTAAAAACTGCGCAGTAAAATACATGACAATAATGAGTCATTTGTAAAATGCGTAATAATTTGACCTTGAGATCTGTTAAATGCGTAACAATTTAACCTTGACACGTGTCATCATTTTAGTCACTTGTGAAATGCGTAATACTCTGACCTTGAGATCTGTTAAATGCGTAATAATTTAACCTTGACACGTGTCATCATTTTAGTCATTTGGAAAATGCGTAATAACTTAACCTTGAGTGTTCAACGTTTATTGGTCGAGTGCCACGTCATCAGCGTTCTGATTGGTTAAACAAAGAGGGGAGGGTAAACCTCCCCCCCTTTTAGTTGAGTATATAAAGAGAGGGCCTGAGACCTAGAGTTTCAGACAATTTTCGAGACTTGAGAGGAGACCACTAATTATTAGTGTAAATCTTTAAAAGTATTATATTGTTAAAATCAACGAATCTTATAAAGTGTGAATAAAATCAAACCTTCGACAAACAATTTAAATTGTTAAATTAATATTTAACAATAAAACAACTGTTTGTAAAACAGAATTGTGAAGTGTATATTTAAAAGAAACAATATTTGAACTTAAATAAAATTGGTTTTTTACCCGAAAGGGGTTTTTCCAATTAAAATATAAGTGTATATTTATTTATCCCACCATTTAATTTGAATAATAAATTCAAATTTAAATTCAGTGCCCGCTTTCAAGCGGTTACAACAGTAAAAAGAATCCAGCCATTGGTTATTGGTAAATCCAACGGAAATATACGTAAAATATAACCTGTGACGCGACAGGGTGTAAGGAGAAAAATTAAGCAGACTTGCGTGAAATTCAAGTTAGCTTTTATTAATCTTGGCAGGGATGCCAGCAGGCGGAGGATTTTCGATCCCACCACGCCGCCACTTCTACCCCCACTATACCTACCGGCGGCGGAAACGGAGAATACACGGCAATAATAGCATAGAGATATTATAAATAGAGTGGGGAAGGTATAGGCGGCAGCGTGTGGGGGAAGTGTCCTGCCATAAACAGAATGGGTTGGAGGGAGAAAGAAGATTTAACACCAGTATCTGTCCTTCAATGAGCTCCAGCGCAAGAGAGACACCTACTGGTGCTAAATCTTCTTTCTCTTTCTATCAAGCGGACGCATACATGCAAACCATCCCCACTCTATTTATATTATCTCTATGAATAATAGCCTTTTTCTGTTTTCTGTTATAAAGGTGAATACTAACCTAAACTGGGCGTAAAAGGCGCGAAATTCAAACGCATATTTAAAATCATTCAGGTAATTATTACTCTATTATTTAATAGTGATAAATTAAATCTATAAAATTTAGTGAAATTAATATTTTATTATCACTATTATTAAAAACGGTAGCAAATTATTCTCAAACATATTATAATAATTATTTAAATTCATATTAATCACCAATATTACATATTTTAATTATTACAACTATTTCTCTATTAATTTACTTTCTTTATTTAACTATTATATAATTTTTCAGATTATTTAATATTAAAATATTAAAAAAGAATATTAAATATTATTAAAAATATAATAATTTAATTCTCACAATGATAAAATATTGTATAATTTGCAGTCTTTGAAAACACTAATTTAACTCAATAAATTTTCCAGAATAAAAAATTCTGCAATGTTATAAAAATAAATTTTTTACTTAAATAAATCTAAGATTATAAACATATTTAATTCTTTCACAGTTTTTATTATTTTTATTGGCATTTTTAGATTACGATCATTATTTTTAACAATTAATTGTGCGAACCTGAATACAATTATTTAATATTCTTTTTAATAATCACACTCTCTGTAAAAAGTCGTGCTTAATTTTATTAGTTTTTTATTGTTTTATAATTCAATAAATAATTTTATTATTTAATAAATTGATAATTTATTATTAAATTATTAATATACATGCATGTTAATTAAGGGGTAATTTGTTAAAGAATTTTATTAAAAACTTTTTAACATAACGAATTTTCAAAGTATTTTAATTTAATAATTGAGAAATAATTAAATTTTATAAAAAGTCATATATATATTCTAATGTATTGATGTTTCTTAGTGCGAAGATTAATAATTAAAATTTTTATTAGTTAATTTAAAAAATATATACACTTAAAATATTTTAATAGAATTGAATTTTCGCAAAATTTTATTGAAAATCCTAAAAAAATAAGATTTTTAAAATTTCTCAATTCTATTAAAAATAATTAAATTATTTTAAAGAATTTTATTTAAATTTCTCGAAAATAATCAAGGAAAGTTTGTCATCGTAATTATAATTTCATTTTTAAAATATAAAGTCTCTCTTAAAGTTTTAAATCAATTTTTTGCTTCTAAAAATTATATTATAATATATTATTATTCAAGAATATGTTTATAATCTTAGGTTTATTTAAGTAAAAAATTTATTTTTATAACAGTGCAGAATTTTTTATTCGGGAAAATTTATTGAGTTAAATTAGTGTTTTCAAAGACTGCAAATTATACAACTTTATCATTGTGAGAATTAAATTATTATATTTTCAATAATATTTAATATTATTTTTTAATATTTTAATATTAAATAATCTGAAAATTTATATAATAGTTAAATAAAGAAAGTAAATTAATAGAGAAATAGTTGTAATAATTAAAATATGTAATATTGGTGATTAATATGAATTTAAATAATTATTATAATATGTTTGAGAATAATTTGCTACCGTTTTTAATAATAGTGATAATAAAATATTAATTTCACTAAATTTTATAGATTTAATTTATCACTATTAAATAATAGAGTAATAATTACCTGAATGATTTTAAATATGCGTTTGAATTTCGCGCCTTTTACGCCCAGTTTAGGTTAGTATTCACCTTTATAACAGAAAACAGAAAAAGGCTATCATTGCCGTGTATTCTCCGTTTCCTCCGCCGGTAGGTATAGTGGGGGTAGAAGTGGCGGCGTGGTGGGATCGAAAATCCTCCGCCTGCTGGCATCCCTGAATCTTGGTTCGAACCGGTACCTCCCCCTCCAGGCAATGAGAAGTCGGATACGGTTGTCGAAGGACATTATTCGGTGATCCGCTTATATCTATTCGCTGAGCGAAGATGACTTCGCACGAATCGTTTACGCGTACCACACAGCACTTCATGTAATTAGATATTAAAATATGCGTTGGTTTACCGGTAAGTGGCCGAGAACAGGCGCCACCTACGGTGAAAATACCGTAAGGTCGCTCATTTTTCCGGATCGATCAGAAAATTAAAAGTGAGGAAAAATCCCTCACGTCAAACCACAGAGTTGATCGATTCATAAAGATGGAGCGGTTCAACCGAAGATTTAAAACTAATGTTATTTATAATGTATGACACGTAGATGAGCTGGGACCATTCACATCGGTCGCCTCTACTCAACCTGGAGCGGTGAAGAGCGGCGGGATCGGTCGTAGACTACTTGGTGCTCTTCTATCCATAGGATTGGAAATTTATTCCGAGATTAGAAACATCTCTTCTTTAGAATTTGTAATCTAGATTACCCGAGAATATTTAGGGCAACTCCTTTTTACTTATTCCACTCTCACGGTAACTGATTAATTTATTTAACTGTAAGGGAAAGAGAGGTAAGTCGGTAGAGGCCAAATCAAAAAGAACTTAACTTATTTAGTCGTTAAATTCGAACGTAACAAAAATTAGAACGGATGTTTGTAGAGTAGATATACTCGAAGATAAACTAATGGGTGGACAGCAGAGCCTCGAGTTGCCCTTTTTTGCTAGTTTCCCTGTTGGTCGGACGAAGTCTGCTGTTTAGGGGAAGCTCGTTTGGGGCAATCACGGGTTTACCGAATGTGAAGTCCCACCCAAGGGAAGTTGATTTCGAAAACTGCCTGATGTATGTCTTGAGAATCCAGGGATGAGATCATTGTATGCTGGCGGTGAAGTTCTCTCAGCTGCAGGTGGACGGTATCCAGGAGGCTGAGTTCCGGACGGGCCTGGTGTCGGTTCTTCCGTTCACCGAGACATCGTAGAATGAGGAAGAGGGTATTAACCAATCCCGCAAAATAGGATTGATCAAGAAGACAATTTAAAATTGAGGTATTATTAGGAGGTGTTCGTTCAACAGGCATTATTTTTCACTTTTGAAACGAAAAACGAAAAATTGTTAAAAAGAGGGCGCCACCAGATTTAATTGGTCTGGCCCATTGGAGGTTTAAAAGAAGAAAAGATCCACAGAATGGAGAAAAGAAATTTTTTTAACAATGTACACCACAGGGGGTGGTTGGAATTTTTATTTCGAGCTAAGTCCCACATGGGAGGGTGACTTAGAATTTTGTACGTACCACAGGGGGTAGTTGGCATTTTATTTTAAGCTAAGTCTTACAGGAGGGGGTGCTTAGAAATTTTTTCCACAGGGGGAAGAAAATATTTTTTTAAAAGAATAATTGGAAGTTACAGGGGGCGGTTTTGAAAAGGGAAAAATTATTTTCCTCACTGGAGAGCATTTGAGAAAAGAAAAATTAATTTCTTTAAAGAAGAGCATTTGAGACAAGCAGGGTGGGTAAAAGTAACTTTTTTAATTCGTGCCCCACGTTGGGCGCCATTTCGACATAGGCGAATTTCCCTTTTTTACGGTTAGGGGAATTCTCGTAAAATTTGTTCACAGAAAGATGCTGTGAAACTCTTAAAAGGGCAGATTGAAATTTTTGTACTTAAGGGTGTCCGGTTGACCCGCGAGAGTTTAGAAAAAATTAAAATTAACCCTTAGGGGCCGTACACATAATACGTCACGCGGCTAGGGGGAGGGAGGGGGTCTGAGAATTGTGACTAAGTGTGACATGGGGGAGGGGGGGGGGTGAACTCATGTGTTACGTCACGATCTTTTAAATTCAAAGATAATAAGAAATTATATGTGACAATGTCACTTTTTCTAAATAAAACAAGTTAAAAATGTTTTGAACTATTTAATATCTATTATGTATCTGTTTAAGGGGTAACATCACCCAGAGCCTATACAAAATATGGTCTATTTCAATTAATTATTTTAAGAAAACGGTCAAGTACAATGTTGCTGGGTTTACTCCAACGTTAAACACATGGGTTAAACTTAACCTTTAAAGGGCCGGTATGGCCACTTAAATGGCCAACAAATTATAATTTAAAAATAAGCCTTAGAACATATCATTCAAAGGTTTTCAGGGTCGCTGAATACAAATATGCAAACAGAATTTCAAAATTCAAAATGGCGGATCCAATATGGCGGCCGACTTTTTCAAAAAATGATCAAAATCACTTGAAACTTGTTACTCGGGGGTTTTCAGGGTCGCTGAATACGAATCTGGCATCAGATTTTCAGAATTCAAAATGGCGGATCCAATATGGCGGCCGACTTTTTCAAAAAATAATCAAAATCACTTGAAACTTGTTACTCGGGGGTTTTCAGGGTCGCTGAATACGAATCTGGCATCAGATTTTCAGAATTCAAAATGGCGGATCCAATATGGCGGCCGACTTTTTCAAAAAATAATCAAAATCACTTGAAACTTGTTACTCGGGGGTTTTCAGGGTCGCTGAATACGAATATGCAAACAGAATTTCAAAATTCAAAATGGCGGATCCAATATGGCGGCCGACTTCTTCAAAAAATGATCAAAATGATTTAAATTTTCATACTTTCCTTTAGCATTACCCAGGGCTAACGACGTGGACGTAGAAAGTTATGTAACCCCTTTTTTTGTTTTTTTTTTTTTGCTTTTTTTTTTTTTTTTGCTTTTTTTGTTTTTTTTGTTTGCTTTTTTTGGTTTTTTTGTTCTTTTTTGCTTTTTTTGTTTTTGTTTTTGTTTTTTTTGGTAATTTTTTAATTAAATTGAACAAAATAATAAATAAATCTAATTAAAGAATGAGAAACTTTGATGGAAATGAAGTTATCCGAGAATTTCAAATGTATGGTACTCTTCGAAACAGGGAGTTACGCATAAGGCAGTTGTACAAGTTGAACAGTAATATTTCGTTCTTTTTCTAGTTCCCTTGAGAGAACACACTTGGCAGCGTCGATCAGAATTACCTAATTTTGGAAAATGATTACCTGTCAATCGTGAGAGTCCAGAATGTCGAGGTATACTTTCAAAAGAAGATATTCCCAAAATGGATCGAATAACTTCCAGCCGAAATTTCGGAAATGACACATACTCATTGTTCATTTTATATAATGAGTAAGCTGCAGTGAGTGCTAAATCCATCAAGTGGAAAAACAACTTCCTGTACCACTTCATTGATTTTCGTACAGATTCTGTCAAAGACAACTGCCTGTCAATGTTGTCAATGCCGCCCATATTTCGATTGTACTCAACAACACAAGTTGGTTTGACAATGTCTTCGTTAGTACGGAAGTTTTTTTTACCAGTTGCACAGAAATCAAGTTCGTGAACTGTGGTAATCATATAGACTTCCTTTTTGTCCATCCATTTGATGAGAAGCCAGCAAACAGTATGTGCAGCCTCTACTTCACCCCGTTGTAATTTTGATTCCATTTTCGGTAAACCTTTCCGGTTAGATTTCACTGTTCCGCAGAGTCCCGTATCGCGATCGTGTAAAAATTCTGCCAACTGAGCGGATGAGTACCAGTTGTCGACGTACACAACATGGCCTTTCCCAAAGTATGGTTTCAGAAAATGAGCAACAATGTCACCAGTTATTCCCAAGCCAAACTTTTCGTAATCAGTATTTGCCCCAGTGTACACGATGAAATTCAATATAAAACCGGTTTGGCAATCTACTAATTCAAAAAGTTTGATGCCAAAACGATTTCTTTTTAACGGGAGGTATTGTTTGAACTTTAGTCTACCTTTCCACAACAAGAGACTCTCATCAATACATAAATTTTTGCCGGGAATAATCGTGTTCGAAAATTTATCTTGAAGATAATCTATAATGGGTTTCACTTTTTTCAGTGGATGGTCTGTTATTTCTTCGTTATCCTGAAAATGTATATACTTCAAAATCTGCAAATATCTATTTCTGGTCATCACTTCTCGGAATATTGGAGTTGACAACAATGGATCAGTACTCCAATAATCTTTTAAATTACCCTTTCTGACGTGTCCCATTAAAATTGAGAGGGCAAGAAATTTGCGTAATTCTTCCACTGTTAGAGGCTCCCATGCCTTCATTTTGGCATGATAAGGTTCTGGATTTTGAATTTGATACCGATTAGATTCCGTTACTATCAATTGAAGCAGAGGTATATCGAAAAACCACTGAAAGTAATCAATCGGTTCATTGCCTTCCAAAAGAACATTTTCGGAAATTTTTGATGTGCCACTAAAGTCTTTGACAGATGGATAAAAATGACTATCATGAATAATATCAAATGCAGACCAAGAATTAGGATCTTCGATATTCAAATCTGTTATGTCAAAATTTGCAGCATCTATTTCTTCGGGTTCGGATTCGCCACTACTCCAATTTCTTCGCCTCTCCATACGTCGCTTCTTTATACTTCGCTTCTCCATATCTCCAAACAATTATATATAAATAATAGACAAGTTATCGGGAACTTTAGAAAAGGACAAAACTAAGTAATCATACAGTCAACAGTTTTCGTTGAATAATACAGAGCAAAATACAGAGTAAAATAATTGAACGTCTAGGTTTGCAGATTGTCAACTGTTTCTTTTATGTTTCACTGTACTGTTTTTATGTTTCACTGTACTGTTTTTATGTTTCACTGTTCAATTATTTTACTAAAAGAAAAGTGTAAATGATTTCAAAACTTGCACATTAGAGCGCTGCTCTGTATTATTCAACGAAAACTGTTGACTGTATGATTACTTAGTTTTGTCCTTTTCTAAAGTTCCCGATAACTTGTCTATTATTTATATATAATTGTTTGGAGATATGGAGAAGCGAAGTATAAAGAAGCGACGTATGGAGAGGCGAAGAAATTGGAGTAGTGGCGAATCCGAACCCGAAGAAATAGATGCTGCAAATTTTGACATAACAGATTTGAATATCGAAGATCCTAATTCTTGGTCTGCATTTGATATTATTCATGATAGTCATTTTTATCCATCTGTCAAAGACTTTAGTGGCACATCAAAAATTTCCGAAAATGTTCTTTTGGAAGGCAATGAACCGATTGATTACTTTCAGTGGTTTTTCGATATACCTCTGCTTCAATTGATAGTAACGGAATCTAATCGGTATCAAATTCAAAATCCAGAACCTTATCATGCCAAAATGAAGGCATGGGAGCCTCTAACAGTGGAAGAATTACGCAAATTTCTTGCCCTCTCAATTTTAATGGGACACGTCAGAAAGGGTAATTTAAAAGATTATTGGAGTACTGATCCATTGTTGTCAACTCCAATATTCCGAGAAGTGATGACCAGAAATAGATATTTGCAGATTTTGAAGTATATACATTTTCAGGATAACGAAGAAATAACAGACCATCCACTGAAAAAAGTGAAACCCATTATAGATTATCTTCAAGATAAATTTTCGAACACGATTATTCCCGGCAAAAATTTATGTATTGATGAGAGTCTCTTGTTGTGGAAAGGTAGACTAAAGTTCAAACAATACCTCCCGTTAAAAAGAAATCGTTTTGGCATCAAACTTTTTGAATTAGTAGATTGCCAAACCGGTTTTATATTGAATTTCATCGTGTACACTGGGGCAAATACTGATTACGAAAAGTTTGGCTTGGGAATAACTGGTGACATTGTTGCTCATTTTCTGAAACCATACTTTGGGAAAGGCCATGTTGTGTACGTCGACAACTGGTACTCATCCGCTCAGTTGGCAGAATTTTTACACGATCGCGATACGGGACTCTGCGGAACAGTGAAATCTAACCGGAAAGGTTTACCGAAAATGGAATCAAAATTACAACGGGGTGAAGTAGAGGCTGCACATACTGTTTGCTGGCTTCTCATCAAATGGATGGACAAAAAGGAAGTCTATATGATTACCACAGTTCACGAACTTGATTTCTGTGCAACTGGTAAAAAAAACTTCCGTACTAACGAAGACATTGTCAAACCAACTTGTGTTGTTGAGTACAATCGAAATATGGGCGGCATTGACAACATTGACAGGCAGTTGTCTTTGACAGAATCTGTACGAAAATCAATGAAGTGGTACAGGAAGTTGTTTTTCCACTTGATGGATTTAGCACTCACTGCAGCTTACTCATTATATAAAATGAACAATGAGTATGTGTCATTTCCGAAATTTCGGCTGGAAGTTATTCGATCCATTTTGGGAATATCTTCTTTTGAAAGTATACCTCGACATTCTGGACTCTCACGATTGACAGGTAATCATTTTCCAAAATTAGGTAATTCTGATCGACGCTGCCAAGTGTGTTCTCTCAAGGGAACTAGAAAAAGAACGAAATATTACTGTTCAACTTGTACAACTGCCTTATGCGTAACTCCCTGTTTCGAAGAGTACCATACATTTGAAATTCTCGGATAACTTCATTTCCATCAAAGTTTCTCATTCTTTAATTAGATTTATTTATTATTTTGTTCAATTTAATTAAAAAATTACCAAAAAAAACAAAAACAAAAACAAAAAAAGCAAAAAAGAACAAAAAAACCAAAAAAAGCAAACAAAAAAAACAAAAAAAGCAAAAAAAAACAAAAAAAGCAAAAAAAAAAAAAACAAAAAAAGGGGTTACATAACTTTCTACGTCCACGTCGTTAGCCCTGGGTAATGCTAAAGGAAAGTATGAAAATTTAAATCATTTTGATCATTTTTTGAAGAAGTCGGCCGCCATATTGGATCCGCCATTTTGAATTTTGAAATTCTGTTTGCATATTCGTATTCAGCGACCCTGAAAACCCCCGAGTAACAAGTTTCAAGTGATTTTGATTATTTTTTGAAAAAGTCGGCCGCCATATTGGATCCGCCATTTTGAATTTTAAAATTCTGTTTGCATATTCGTATTCAGCGACCCTGAAAACCCCCGAGTAACAAGTTTCAAGTGATTTTGATTATTTTTTGAAAAAGTCGGCCGCCATATTGGATCCGCCATTTTGAATTCTGAAAATCTGATGCCAGATTCGTATTCAGCGACCCTGAAAACCCCCGAGTAACAAGTTTCAAGTGATTTTGATCATTTTTTGAAAAAGTCGGCCGCCATATTGGATCCGCCATTTTGAATTTTGAAATTCTGTTTGCATATTCGTATTCAGCGACCCTGAAAACCCCCGAGTAACAAATTTCAAGTAATTTTGATCACTTTTTGGAAAATTCATTCTTCGTACTGTTGATGGCCGGGGTGGCCACTATAGTGGCCACCATTTTTGTTGGCGAATCATTTTATTGAATTGACTTCTTATTTATAAACTTTTTTGTAATACAGAACTACTAAAATCTGTGCAAATTTACCGGCCCTCTAAAGGTTAATTTAAAAATAAAACAAAAAAAAATTTTTTCAAAATGGCGCCTTTACACATCCAACAGTGAAAAAATTGTAAAAAAAACTGGCCGGAAGGATTTCTCCAAAATTTTTTGACGGATTCAATTAAAATTTAGACTGTAGCTTTAAAACAACATTCTTTATCGAAGTACATAGGATTTTTTAGATCGGTTAATGCGTTTCCGTTTTATAACCATTTTTACCTTGATTTTTTAACAAAAAATAACATTTTTGTCATCGAAGTCATACTATTTTGCGAAAAATTGATATTTTTAAAATATCCTATGTACTTTTCTAGTAAATGTCATCCTCTTTCATAATTCGTTTGAATTTTTTGCCTAGGTGCTTATGGAACGTAGAATAGCTTCCGGCTGCAGAGGTTGTTTTAAAAAACGTGATCTACGTTGAACTGTTGTGAAGGCGCCATTTTGAAAACAAAATTTTTTTTTTTATTTTTAAATTAAGTTTAATTCATGAGTTTAACGTTGCAGAAAACCTAGCAACATTGTACTGAACCGTTTTCTTAAAATAATTAATTGAAATAGATCGTATTTTGTATAGGCTCTGGGTGATGTTACCCCTTAACATCTATTGGCATATTATTTATAATATGATAAATAATATCCCGTGTAGAAATATCCCTATTATGGCCATATTAGGGAATGAAACACACGGCCCGTCCTGGGCCAGATCGGGGCGACGATCAAATGTGGATTTCCTGATCAGGGCCATATCAGGCCGTGTGTTTCATTCCCTAATATGGAAGGCCCGATGAGTCCCTGATCCGGACCATAGCGAAATTTCTACACGGGATATTCTCTTAATTTGAATCAGTTAAAAATCATGGTTTTAACTGTCAATCAGCAGTGACTGACTTTTTGCTTCTGAATCAGTTAAAAATAACTGAAAAATTATCCACAAAACACCGAAATTTTTCTAAATATTGTATATTAAAGATTTGCTTGCATAAGTTAAAAAATTTACTTGCAAAGTTTATTTTAAAATTGTGTAAAGATTTAAATTTCTCACTCCAATAAATGTCTATCGTCAAATTTTCTTAAAAATATAGCTTGAAACTTTCCTGAACATTTGAATTGCATTTTCGACTATACTTTCGTGAAAATCTTCCTGAAAATTTAACTTAAATTTTCGGAAAAGTTTCCCGCTAAACATTTATTGAAGTGGGATATTTAAATCTTTACACAATTTTAACTAAACTTTGCATTTAAATATTTCGAAGCTTGCGAGTAAATCTTTAGTAAATTTTTAGGAAAGTTTCGGTGCTATGTAGGTATAGTTAAACGTGACTAATTGAATCAATCAAAAACAATTGTATTGAAACATCAGTTATTTTCAACTAATTGTCAGAAAAAAATATTACTATTTGAATTAGTGACTGATTTTTTGCTTCTAAATCCGATATTCTTAACTGATTCAATAATTTAGAGTGTAAGATATAATATACATATATATTGTCCAATGTATAAAATTTACAGTGAAATTTACGTGTGTGACGTGACGTAGGGGGGAGGGGGGGTTCAAGATTTGTGACGAAGTGTGACATAGGGGGAGGGAGGGGTTAAAAGTGGTCAAAAATCGCGTGACGTATTATGTGTACGGCCCCTTATGGGGAACTGCATAACTGTTAGTAGGTATTGACAATTGATGATAGAATATAACTGCAAGATATTTATGAAACTTTCATTTATGTCAAATTCATAATTATTCATTCAGCACTTTTTTTAAATTACTAACGAAATTTAACTACCATTCCACTATCAATAATTTTGATAATCTGACTTCATTTTCGTAATCAGCGACCTCGAAAACCCAAGTGATGATTTTCAAGCAAATCTGATTGATACCTTATTTGAAAGGCCGCCATATTGGATCCGCCATTTTGAATTGAAAAAATCTGACTTAATTTTTGTAATCAGTGACCTGAAAATCTCCCAAGTGGTGATTTTCAAGCAAATCTGATTGATACCTTATTTGAAAGGCCGCCATATTGGATCCGCCATTTTGAATTGAAAAAATCTGACTTAATTTTTGTAATCAGTGACCTGAAAATCTCCCAAGTGGTGATTTTTAAGCAAATCTAATTGATTTTTAACTTTAATGGCCAACATATTGGATCCGCCATTTTGAATTTTAAAAATCTGACATCATTTTCGTAATCAGCGACCCCGAAAACCCCCGAGAAACAAGTTTCATTGAAATCTAAAGAGTATTCTCTGAGATAATAATTTCATTCCTTAAAAATTAAAAGGGTGTTTTCTGATCTTAAAACTCAAAACGGGCCGATATAAAGAAATACGTGTCAAATATTTTTCGATGTTTTAGTAGTAAAACCAAGTTTCAAAAAAATCGGCGCATGACACTTGGGTAGTGTTACTTGTAAGTTCAACTCTATGTACACCCAGATGCAGGATCTTGCTACACAACTAGGCAAAATGTTTCAAGGAAATCAACAAATACAACTAAAATGTCTTTAAAACTCCAAGACAGTTTAAAAATTTGTTATTGGAACGCAAACGGCGTTTCTAACAAAAAACAAGAACTACTAAACTACCTTAGTGAACACAATATAGACGTAATGCTTCTTGGTGAAACCTGGCTCAAAAATAGTACTAATCTCAAAGTTCCAAACTACATTACTTACAGAACTGATCGACAAACTCAACCACACGGAGATACGGCAATTCTTATCAAGAAACATATCTCTCATAACCTACTACAATCACATGATCTTCAAATTGAGAACACATCTGTGGAAGTACAAAGATCCTTTGGACCAATCCGCCTCATCTCTGCCTACTGCCCACCAAACAAGAAAATTCTTGAAGCAGATCTGGACATCCTATTTACGTCACATGGAGAAACATTACTCATGGGAGATCTAAATGCCAAACATACTTTCTAGAAGTGCAATTCAATTAACTCTGCTGGTAGAGCCCTTCTGAAATACTACTTCAAAAACGATATCCAACTATACACTCCAAGCCAACTAACGCACTACTGCACAAATGGAAGACCAGAAATACTTGACAAAGGAATCTCCAAAAACATCCTTAGCGACATTGATCTTGATGTAATACAGGATCTCAGCTCCGATCACAATCCCATTCAAACGACACTCCTCAGTAATCTACAAGTTAAACCACTCATGACAAAACAAATCACTCAATGGACACGCTACACACATCATCTCAAAAACAACATGACAAACATAAATAGAGTGAACACAATACAAGACATAGACAGTGAAATACAAACTATTACACAAGAAATCGAGGCTTCAACACAAATATGCACAAAAATTATTTCAGCTCATACAAACAACCCTGACGATTACGCAGCAGCTACTAGACTAAACAACACACTTCGATCTAAACTACGAGAATTCCATACCAACAACTGGAATGCAAAAGTAGAATCACTCTCCACTGATATTTCTCTCAGTCATACGTCCTGCAAGTACGGACGAGACTTAGCAATTAAACTCTTCCAACAAGTCGAAAATCACGAAAATATCCTGCTAAACAACATACTTCACTACAATCCAAAAGACTGTCGTCCTAGAAAACGGCGCCCCCACATAGTAGAAATACTTGACGTGGGCCCAATCTAAAAGGTCCGTCAAGCTAGAACCTCCACAATAAAATTTTCAATAATCAACTATACCAGATTTTAGGGCTTCTTTAGGGCTCTCCAAAAATATATTTCCCAAATTTCAAAAATCATCCCTTTCCTAAAAATAACCCCTTTCTTTAAAATAGCGAAATAAAAAATCAAAATTTCACATATTTGCGATATTTAGCTAAAAATGATTACACGGGGGTTTTCGGGGTCGCTTAATCCAAATCCGTTGTCGAAATTTTAAAATTCAAAATGTCAGCTTCAAACTAGCGACCAAAAAAAATTTAAAAGTTAACTTTAACTTAATTTTTTTTAACTTAATTTAAAAAACTATTTTTAACTCCCAAGCTATAAATATTGCCAAATTTCAAATCCTTTTACACAATTTTTAATCTTTTACCTCCTAATTTGTTCCAATATTTTTGGGCTCGTTTAAAACACTAGCCCAATTTTAAGGCTTTCTTAAAAAAACTAATTTCAACCCCAAAGCTATAAATTTTGCTAATTTTAATATCCTTTTACTCTATTTTTATTCTCTTACCTCCTAATTTGTCCCAATATTTTTGGGCTCGTTTAAAACACTAGCCCAATTTTTGAGCTTCATTTAAAAATCTAATTTCAACCCCAAAGCTATAAATTTGTCTAATTATAATATCCTTTTACTCTAATTTTATTTTCCCACCTTCTAATTTGTCCCAATATCTTTGGGCTTCATTAAAAAAACTAATTTTAACCCCAAGGCTAAAAATTTTCCTGATTTTAATATCCTTTAACTCTATTTTTATTCTCCTCCATTCTAATTTGTCCCAATATTTTTGGGCTCGTTTAAAACACTAGCCCAATTTTTGGGCTTCATTTAAAAAACTAATTTCAAAACCAAAGCTATAAATTTTGCTAATTTTAATATCCTTTTACTCTATTTTTATTCTCCCACATTCTAATTTGTCCCGATATTTTTGGGCTCGTTTAAAACACTAGCCCAATTTTTGGGCTTCATTTAAAAAACTAATTTCAACCCCAAAGCTATAAATTTTGCTAATTTTCAAATTGTTTTAAACAATTTTTTATACTTTTACCTCCTACTTTGTCCCAATATTTTTGGGCTCTTCTAAAACACTAGCCGCAATTTTTGGGCTTTATTTAAAAATCTAATTTCAACCCCAAAGCTATAAATTTTGCTCATTTTAATATCCTTTAACTCTATTTTTATTCTCCCACCTTCTAATTTGTCAACACTAGCCCAATTTTTGGGCTTCATTTAAAAATCTAATTTCAACCCCAAAGCTATAAATTTTCCTCATTTTAATATCCTTTAACTCTATTTTTATTCTCCCACTGTCTAATATGTCCCAATATTTTTGGGCTCGTTTAAAACTTTAGCCCAATTTTTAGGCTTCATTTAAAAATCTAATTTTAACCCCAAAGCTATAAATTTGTCTAATTATAATATCCTTTTACTCTAATTTTATTTTTCCACCTTCTAATTTGTCCCAATATCTTTGGGCTCCATTAAAAAAAATAATTTTAACCCCAAAGCTATAAATTTTGCTCATTTTAATATCCTTTAACTCTATTTTTATTCTCCCCTAGTCTAATTTGTCCTAATATTTTTGGGCTCGTCTATAACACTAGCCCAATTTTTGGGCTTCATTTAAAAAACTAATTTCAATCCCAAACCTATAAATTTTGCTAATTTTAATATCCTTTTACTCTATTTTTATTCTCCTACCTACTACTTTGTCCCAATATTTTTGAGCTCGTCTAAAACACTAGCCCAATTTTTGGGCTTCATTTAAAAATCTAATTTCAACCCCAAAGCTATAAATTTTGATAATGTTAATATCCTTTAACTCTATTTTTATTCTCCCACATTCTAATTTGTCCCAATATTTTTGGGCTCGTTTAAAACACTAGCCCAATTTTTGGGCTTTATTTAAAAAACTAATTTCAACCCCAAAGCTATAAATTTTGCTAATTTTAATATCCTTTTACGCTATTTTTTATTCTCCTACCTTCTAATTTGTCCCAATATTTTTGGGCTCGTTTAAAACACTATCCCAATTTTTGGGCTTCATTTAAAAAACTAATTTCAATCCCAAACCTATAAATTTTGCTAATTTTAATATCCTTTTACTCTATTTTTATTCTCTTACCTCCTAATTTGTCCCAATATTTTTGGGCTCTTTTATAACAGTAGCCCCAATTTTTGGGCTTCATTTAAAAATCTAATTTCAACCCCAAAGCTATAAATTTTGCTAATTTTAATATCCTTTTACTCTATTTTTATTTTCCCACCTTTTAATTTGTCCCAATATTTTTGGGCTCGTTTAAAACACTAGCCCAATTGTTGGGCTTTATTTAAAAAAATTAATTTCAACCCCAAAGCTATAAATATTGCCAATTTTCAAATCCTTTTACACAATTTTAAATCTTTTACCTCCTACTTTGTCCCAATATTTTTGGGCTCTTCTAAAACAGTAGCCCCAATTTAAAAAACTTATTTTAACCATAAAGATTTAAATTTTGCTATTGTTTAAATCCTTTTACTCAATTTTTACTCTTTTACATCCTAATTGTCACAATATGTATTTATATCTAATCTGATAAATTAAATTTTTTTGGTTTGTTTAACCAAATATTTTGTTCTATACAAAGAAAAAAATTATTTAAAGAAAATAAAATATTTTATTAAGCTTATTTAATCGGTTTAAATATATATATATATATATTATATTTTTATTTGTTTAAACACTCCTTATTTGTTAACTTATCATTTTATCTTATTATGCATGTTACAAATTAATTGATATTAATTTATAACGAGCAATATAATTATAAATATAATAGATTTTTCCATCGTCATTTACCGACACTCATAATTTTGTTTTTTTTATTTGCATAATAAATTTGACTTGAACGCAGAGTTTAGACAAGTGAGACACTGCCATTCGTAAATCTTCTCATGTACTTTTTGAGTCAAGCAAATATTTTTGTTTAATTCAAATAAAATGATTTGGTTAGATGAAACAAATTTGTATGTTGTACCGAAAAAATTGTATTTAACTAAACACTATTTTTTATTTAAGACACAAATTTAGTTGAATGAAACAAAAGTGAATTCAACTTTTTCTCAGAGTGTCAAAAAAGATTACCAAATGTTCCTAATTGAATTAATTATGATGTACCAAAAATTTAAGTTATTTTGACATAACCTATAAATAAATGTAACTAATAATTAATTATTATTTACTATTTCATAAGTAAGATTTTACTACTTAAATAATTTCTATTGAATGTACTAAAAATGTATATGAGAAATGCATATAAATTGAAATTAATATGTTGATAATTTTAAAAGTATAATCTGCTTTGGTTTTTATATGTCTATTGTCCAAGTCCTTTATTTTATTAATAATAATATTAGTATATAATACCTATTATACTATTTAAATTTTTTTAATAAATAATTTGCTTATTTATATTTTTAATCTTGACGTTTTTTTGACAATGCGAAATAAGATTTATTATGATTTGTTTCTCTTAACAGAAATAAAATTTATATATTCGCGCTTTTTTTAAACAACATACGACTGCAGCGCCACCTGCACATGTTCAAAAAATTTTGAAAACATCCTTCTATTAAGATTTTACATTCTCATTGGGATCTGAAATCACGTGAAACTGACCCACCCCTTAGCTTTTTTGTGGCAACCATCTTGGATTTTATCTTTTTCTTGAATGTATATCAGAAAGAGACGAAACAAAAGATGGCTACCACAACAAGGCTCTCACTAGATGGCGTATCGTAGTATTTCAGATCCCAATTGCCTATTCTTTACTTTGATATTTTCGATACATTCGCCTTTCTACTCCATGTCTTTTATGAAAAGGATTTCCCTAATTTTGCTGACAAATATTTTGCCGTGAGTTTGCTGATACAGTTGGCCATCCTTAGTGATGTGAACATGTAATAATAATAATATTTTTCTTATTTTAAATTGATAAATTATACTTTGCTTTTTAAGAATTTCAAAATTATTACAACAAAATATTCGAAATATTACACCTTAAATAATTTGAGAACATTAATTTCGACTGAGAAAAAGGAAATGAAACTATTAATTTCAATGTTTTATATTTTTCAAATGTGTTTTACAATTGAATATTTTAATGCATTTTAAATAAGTGCAGTTTTTCTACTAATGAAAAAGGAGTATTGCAAGCGCAGTTGCTTCTGTTGACAGTTGTTGCCATCTCTCGCATCACGTAGAAACCAATGTAACGTAACGGAAAAACTTTCATTTTTATGCATCTACCCAACCCTGTGTAAAGTTAACACCTTCACGGCTGAACACCTACTGGAGAACTTTTCGTGGCTGGCACGTTTGACCTTGAAAACGCGTCTAATCATGTTTGGTTCCCCCTCTCTTTATATAATCTAAAAGCTTTACACCAGAGTTTAATGGTAGCAGGTTTTTTACTAAATAAAGTTGTATTTGTTTTGTTTAACCCCTTCGCTGTGAGGAGAAAAATTTACAAAGTGGGTCCAAAATGTTAAGAAATTTTTTGGTGACCAAAATTTGTAAGATTAGGTACAGTTAGGTTTAGGGGTCGCTGATGACGAATCTGAAGTCAGATTTTCAAAATTCAAAATGGCGGATTCAAAATGGCGGATGTATTTTTAGAATTCATCGGATTTTGCTTAAAACTTGTTACTCGGGGGTTTTCGAGGTCGCTGATTCCGAATATGAAGTCAGATTATCAAAATTCAAAATGGCGGATCCAATATGGCGGACGACATTTTCAAAAATTCATCGGATTTGCTTGAAACTTGTTACTCAGGGGTTTTTAGGGTCGCTGATGACGAATCTGAAGTCAGATTTTCAAAATTCAAAATGGCGGACGTATTTTTTTGAATTCATTAGATTTGCTTGAAACTTGTTAGTCGGGCGTTTTCGAGGTCGCTGATTCCAAATATGAAGTTAGATTTTCGAAATTCAAAATGGCGGATCCAAAATAGCGGACATATTTTTTTGAATTCATCGGATTTGCTTAAAACTTGTTACTCGGGAGTTTTCGAGGTCGCTGATTTAAATCCGAGTAACAAGTTTCAAGCGAATACGATGAATTCAAATAAATACGTCCGCCATTTTGAATTTTGAAAATCTAACTTCATATTCAGAATCAGCGGCCTCGAAAACTCTCGAGTAACAAGTTTCAAGCGAATTCAATGAATTAAAAAAAATTAGTCCGTCATCGAAATTTAAAATGGCGGATCCAAATCCGACATTTTGAATTTCGAAAATCTAATTTCATATTCGTAACCAGCGACGTCGATATTATTTTAATATGATAATATATGCTGCCTGAAATTTAATATAATAAAAGTATCATTCAAAACAGTCTACTTTTAAGCAGCCATATTGGATTTTGGTTTTCGAATTTTCAAAATTTGACTTCAGATTCGGATTTAGCGTCAAAAATACCATAAGTAACGTATGTGTGACGTAAATTTACTTGTTTTTTATGCCTTTTATCAATTTTTTTGTATGTACGTCTATAGACGTACCTCACACTGAAAGCCCACTTTCAAATGTACATCTATAGACGTTCCCTCACAGTCAAGGGGTTAAATAATTTTTAAAAAGTTAAAATGTCAGAAAAACGGAATCGACCAAAGAAGAGAAAACTGGATGATTTTCAAGATCTGCTTTTAAAGTACAAATCCTCTATAATATTAGAGAATGGAAAAAGTTTGCAGTAAATCAAACGACATTTGGCAAACGATTTCTAGCGAACTTTTGGATGCAAAGAATATTTCAATTCAGTTTCGTTTCAGCATCGGTCCCTGTGTACATTTGTTGATTTGAATACCAATTATTATCTAATTAAAATTATTTTTAAAAAAATGCTAACACTATTTAGCAAAATTTAAAAAATTAACATTCTTTAAACAAATTTAAATTTTTCTTTATTTTTTATTAGGTCAATGTATATTCCTCGAAGCTCAATAAAATAACGGTCGCGATAGGGAGATATCCCTCAAAGACGTGCCAATCAATCTCCACATACTAGAAAAAGATTACAAATTGAGGGGATTGGTTCATTTTCTTCCACCAAAAGAACGACGATCGCATCAAAAAGAAATTGGACACTATACGGCTATTTCTCTAAGAAAGACCGGTGAATGGGAAGAATACAATGATTTAAAATCAACATGTGCGAAACGAAAAAACAAAAAATTTAAAGCAAATTAACATTTGATCCTGTATACAATCTAAATAACCATTCTATGTTGAAGTTTAAAAAAATATATATCTATCTAACGATTCTTAAACTTTTTATTCACTCAAAAGTAAGTATTTATTTATAGCAACATTTATAAATTTTAAAAGGAGCCCAAAAATTGGGGCTAGTGTTTTAGAAGAGCACAAAAATATTGGGACAAATTAGGAGGTAAAAGAATAAAAAATTGTTTAAAACAATTTGAAAATTAGCAAAATTTATAGCTTTGGGGTTGAAATTAGTTTTTTAAATGAAGCCCAAAAATTGGGGCTAGTGTTTTAGAAGAGCCCAAAAATATTGGGACAAATTAGAAGGTGGGAGAATAAAAATAGAGTAAAAGGATATTAAAATTAGCAAAATTTATAGCTTTGGGGTTGAAATTGGTTTTTTACATGCAGCCCAAAAATTGGGACTAGTGTTTTAGAAGAGCCCAAAAATATTGGGACAAATTAGGAGGTAAAAGAATAAAAATTGTGTAAAAGTTTTTGCAAATTAGAAAGATTTATAGCTTAGGGTTGAAATGAGTTTTTAAATGAAGCCTAAAAATTGGGACTAGTGTTTTAGAAGAGCCCAAAAATATTGGGACAAATTAGAAGGTGGGAGAATAAAAATAGAGTTAAAGGATATTAAAATGAGCAAAATTTATAGCTTTAGGGTTGAAATTAGATTTTTAATTGAAGCCCAAAAATTGGGGCTAGTGTTTTAAACGAGCCCAAAAATATTGGGACAAATTAGAAGGGGGGAGAATAAAAATAGAGTTAAGGGATATTAAAATGAGCAAAATTTACAGCTTTGGGGTTGAAATTAGATTTTTAACCCCTTCAGTGTGTAGCTAAAATATAACAAAATGGTCCCAAAATGTGTAAGACCTTCTTGTGAATAAATTTTCATGACACTAGGTACTAAGGGGTTTTTGGGGTCGCTGATTACGATTCCGGTGTTAGTTTTCAAAAATTCAAAATGGCGGATCCAATATGGCGGACACGATTTTGAAAAATTCATTGGATTCGCTTAAGATTCGTTACTCGTGGGTTTTCGTGGTCGCTGATTACGAATCTGACATTAGTTTTTTAAAATTCAAAATGGCGGATCTAAAATAGCGGTCAAGATTTTGAAAAATTTATTGGATACGCTTAAAATTCGTTATTCAGGGGTTTTTGGGGTCGCTGATTACGAATCTGTTCACTAGAAAAAAGTTCGTGTGATTTTTGTTGCGTGTTAAATTAACCAATGTTAAACGACATAGAATGTGGCGCCATCTATAACGGTTAAATTTGTTGCGTGTTATTTTAACACCAAATTCGGTGTTAAAATTACACTTTTTATTTTCTGTGTTATTAGTTTTTCAAAGTTTAAATGGTAAGAATTTTTAAAAGAATTTATCCACTTTTGAAATTATTCAAAATTTTTGGCGGCCATTTTGGCTTAAAAATTATTTATTTTGAAAATCTGACTTCAGAATCGTGATCAGCGACCCCAAAAACCCCCGAGTAAGAATTTTTGCGAATATACGTTAAGATGTTTTCTTGTTTGGGCCATGACGTGTATACACGTCATCCACTGTTTGGGCCAGTTTTTTTCATGACGTGTATACACGTCATCCACAGTCAAGGGGTTAAATGAAGCCCAAAAATTGGGCTAGTGTTTTAGAAGAGTCCAAAAATATTGGAACAAATTAGGAGGTAAAAGATTAAAAATTGTGTAAAAGGATTTAGAAATTGGCAATATTTATAGCTTAGGAGTTAAAAATATTTTTTTAAAATTAAGTTAAAAAAAATTAAGTTAAAGTTAACTTTAAAAATTTTTTTGGTCGCCAGTTTGAAGCCGACATTTTAAATTTCGAATTTTTTACTACGGATTTGGAATCAGCGACCTCAAAAACCCCCGAGTAATCATTTTTAGCTAAATATCGCAAATATGTGAAATTTTGATTTTTTATATTTCGCTATTTTGAAGAAAGGGGTTATTTTTAGGAAAGGGATGATTTTTGAAATTTGGGAAATATATTTTTGGAGAGCCCTAAAAAAGCCCTAAAGTATAGCGTCTTTACTTTTTTTAAATTCCTGTATTTTGTTTAGAGGAGGTGTTAGCTTGATTCAAGTGGGCACCTCCACCAAAAATTTGTTTTTTCTGAAAATGCAAAGGAGCCCAAAAATTGGCACTACTGCCCAAAAATAGCCCTAAAAAAGCCCTAAAATCTGGTATAGTTGATTATTGAAAATTTTATTGTGGAGGTTTTAGCTTGACGGACCTCAATCTAAATCCTACTAAGTTCATCTTCAATAATATAACTATAGGTATAAGTTTTTAAGGTGTTGGTTTTTTTCTATTCCAGGGATTTTTTATTTTTAGGTTTATTTTTCTAGTTTTAAGTGTACTTTTTCCACTGATCTCTATATACCTCTGGATTAGAAATGCTATAAGGCCAACGCAGAATAGATCTGTAACCGGAACCGCAATCGTAAGGTATATTGTTTATCCTTCTCTAACTCATTCTTACGCTTACGGTTACGATTGCGGTTCCGGTTACAGATCTATTCTGCGTTGGCCTATAAGCAGAACTTTTACCACGGCGGCCACCTTTCATTGTAGTAAAAGTACAAAATTATGGCGCGAAAGCCTTGTATTTGAAGTAATAATAATAATAATAATGATAATAATAATTATCAATTTTAACATTTTATATTCTATACATGAGTTGTTTATTCATACATTTACTTACAATAAAAAAGAAATTTACTTTGTAATATGAAACAAAGCTTTTGCGCCATAATTTTGTACTTTTACTACAATGAAAGATGGCCGCCGTGGTAAAAGTTCTGCTCACAGCATTTCTAATCCAGATGTATATAGAGATCAGTGACTTTTTCAGGTTTTGTTTATTTTTTTTAATTCTATTGTGTTTTAGGTTTAAGGTGGTGGTTTTTTTTCTATTCTAGGGTTTTCTTATTTTTAGGTTTATTTTTCTAGTTTTAAGTGTACTTTTTTCAGGTTTTGGGTATTAGTTTTTAAGGTGGTGATTTTTTTTCTATTCTAGGGTTTTCTATTGTGCTTTAGGTTTAAGGTGGTGCATGGACTCAACACTACGATGTCTATGACAGGTGACTATAAGTTTATTAAAACTTTTGAATGGCAAAACAAGTGTCAGCGTTACAAAAAAGTAATGCGTAAATTTTTAAATAAATATGAATTTTTGCCGTATTAAAAATCAAGATGTTTGGATTTAAACCAAAAGATATAGTACTTGTGTTTAATTAATTAAACGCGGTGCGGGTGTGCAAATGGTGAATGAAAGATTAAAATGGGTAAATTTTGATAAGGCATTCAATGATTCTTTACAAACCAGTGCTATTATAAATTTATCGTATAAAGATATTGACTTGTTCTTAGATGATGCCTTTGCTTTATTCGAAATTAATATTAAAAAAGCTTTAAAAAGCCCACATAGCACAATAGTATGAGGTAAGGTTATGTTAAGTACTAATCGTAAGGCTCATAAGGTTACACGATATTGCTGTGGTAGACCTGAGGTGAACTAAAAACTTCTGCCATGGAGGTAAGGTTACATGTTAGAGTGTGGTAAGTATATATGATAAGGCTATGGTAACCTTACACGTTAAGGTTGATGTAGCCTTACACGTTAAGGTTGATTTAACCTTACACGTTAAGGTTGAGGTAACCTTACACGTTAAGGTTGAGGTAACGTTACACGTTAAGGTTGTGGTAATGTTACACGTTAAGGTTGAGTTAAGGTTATATGTCAAGGTTAAGGTAAGGTTAAGGTAAGGTTGTGATAAGTTTACCAGTTATGGAAAATATTGACAAAATAATTAATAATATAATAAATAAATATTAAATTAGAAAGTTAAGTTTGTTGCTTTTCTCTATTTTGGAAATCTGACATGCAGCAGAAAATTTTGAAAACAAATTTGGGGGGACTGGGATTCGAACCCGGGATCGACGCGCATAAACCTAACATCCTAACTAACTGAGCTAAGTGGAGAACTGGTAGCAAGAAAATTAATTTTGCCTTTAAGGAGTTAATCATATTCTTGGTTCACCTTAAAGGCAAAATTGATTTTCCTTCTGACAGTTCTCCACTTAGCTCAGTTAGTTAGGATGTTAGGTTTATGCGCGTCGATCCCGGGTTTGAATCCCAGTCCCCCCAAATTTGTTTTCAAAATTTTCTGCTTCATGTCAGGTTTCCAAAATAGAGAAGAGTAACAAATTTAACTTTTTAACCCATTAACGCCCATGATTAGACAAATGAAAATATCATCAAAATTATTATTGGAAACAGGACTGCGGATCAAATAATGTCTTTTGACGTCAAAAATTGTTTAAAAAATAATTTGTTTATAAAAATTGTTATAAACAAATAAAGAAAATTGATAAAATTTTAAAAACTAATAGCGCCATTTGATTCTACGTGAAAAATTACTACAGGAACATGTATGACATTTCAAAAATTTTTACTCTGTTTGTTGTAAATAATTTATAAACAAATAATAATGCACTCTCATGTATCTATTTGAGCCCATCAAGACACAACTAAACATATAATCAAAATTATGATTGGAAACAGGACTGCGGATCAAATAATGACTTTTGTCGTCAAAAATTGTTTAAAAAATAATTTGTTTATAAAAATTGTTATAAACAAATGGAGAAAATTGATAAAATTTTAAAAACTAATAGCGCCATTTGATTCTACGTGAAAAATTATTAAAGGAACATGTATGACATTTTGAAAATTTTCACTCAGTTTGTTGTAAATAAGTTATAAACAAATAATAATGCACACTCATGTACCTATTTGAGCCCATCATTACACAACTAAACATTTCATCAAAATTATGATTGGAAACAGGACTGCGGATTAAATGATGACTTTTGACGTTAAAAATTGTTTAAAAAATAATTTGTTTATAAAAATTGTTATAAACAAATAGAGAAAATTAATGACATTTTTAAAACTTATCGTGCCATTCGATTCTAAGGGAAAAGACTACTAGAATATTTTTTAAATTTTAAAAATTATGAATCAACAAATTCTGCCTGCATTTGTTCGTATGAAATATTTAACCTTTAGAATTACTGTCACTGTTGTCCATTAAATGTTGTTGCATATGAATTTTACATAGGTGTGTTTAGCATTTTGGGCAGAATTGGTCAGTTCTCTTATTGCACTTTGCTTCGTCTTTAATTAAATGTGTGCACCTTTTTTTCTCCTATGCACATTTTGTGGTACGTGCTTGATGTGTTGTCAGTACTTCTTTTTCTTTTATTACTCTTTTTTGTTCGCAGAGAATCTTGTAGATAATAGTTAAAAATTTCTTCTACAACATCTTTAGTTCCTTTCCGATTTTCTAGATTCGCTTCGTTATATAAAACAGTTGCGTTCGTTATCGACATTTGGAGTAATCTGACGAATAAGCACCAATACCATTTCTTACCTATAATTGCAGGTAGAACTGCATTAGAGTGTTGATCATGTAGATCTACACCGCCCATTTTCTTATTATAGTGAGAAAATACGTTAGGAAAATCGATACTTTTATGTGATTTATCAACCCACCTTTTCATGCTCGTTTTTGGATCCACCCCATGTGCTGTTGATAATATAGATATTTGTTTAGCATCCATCACAGTAATGCAATTTAAATTTGAATTTTTATCATACATACTGCAACATGTTCCTCTGGCACAGTTTTTTGGTAGTTCAGTTTTCGTTTTCACCCTATTCTGTCTAACTGTTCCTGTAGCTAAGAGACCTACCTTTTTCAAATGGATCATCAAATCTGGAGAAGTGAAATAATTGTCAAAGATTATTTCATAGGTTTTTAAGTGTTCGGTGGGTACAGAAGTAAGAAGTTGACGCAACATCTTTAAAACCACTTTGGAACCTAGTGCTACATTTTTTAACAAATTATCATTTTCCTTACCTGATTTTCCAGTATAAATATCCAAGTCAAAAATGTAGCCTGAATTAGAACATATAGCCCAGAGTTTTATACCAAATCTTATAGGTTTATTTGTAATACATTGTTTTATTCCAAAGTGACCGACGTATTTGACCATAACTTCATCAATAGATAGAACGTGGCTAAACCAACCAAATTGTTGAGCGTTTTGTCGAAATAAATCATAAAGATGTCTTACCTTCCATACTTTATCATCATCATTCTTATCCTGAGCAGTGTAAAATCTAATATTTTTTTAATGGTAAGAAATTCATTTCGAGACATAGTATTTTGAACTATTGGACAGCCTAAAACACTTTTTGTTGACCAGTAGTCACGCACAGACTTTCTAGAATTGATAATGGAAAGCATAATGATGCCCAAAAATTTATTCAAGCTATCAAGGGTCAAAGAATATCCGTTATTTTTTGTTGCTTGAAGAATATATTCTTTCATATTGGATGAAAAGAAATGTTCAAACAGTTCTACAGCATTCTTTTTAGCAATCGCTTCACGAAAACTGTCATCGATAGTATCATTTTCAAGAAAAAATGTATTTTCGGAAGATCCGTCTTTCCAATCATATGTATGATTAGGTTCTAGCAGTTTTTGCGTATTTCTATAGGAATTTAAAACATATTCATAAGACCCTTAGGGTAAAATTGTATCAGGATTGACATCATCTGAATCAGAATCAGAACTTAAATCAGAGTCGTCTTCAGGAATAAAAGCAATATTAACAATTTCCTCATCATCACCAATATCATCATCACAAATCAGATCTGCTAGATCTGATATTCTTTGAGGAGCTCTTCTTTTTCGAGGAGGCATTGAAAAAAAGAGAAATTCCAGAGATTTATCAAAATGTTTAACTGTGAAAACAACTGATTGAAAGTTTAAAAAACGTAATTTAGGAATTACCTAAAAATATTCACAATGCGTGCACCAAAACCAAATACGCTCTAAAACAGAAATGTGGACAAAAAACAAATGAACATCAATAATATTTCTTAAAAGATGCAATAAATCTATAGAAGTGTAATATGTAAGTAAGATGAGTAATGTAAAGTAAGTATGTGGTTATTGTCTAATACATCCTTACTCGTAACTTGCAGCAATTGTTTTAATGATTTAAATTTCGATTAACATATATTATTGATGTTTATTTGTTTTTTGTACTTATTTACACTTCTAGTGCATACATTATGAATACCCAGGTATTTTTATAATTCCTTTGAAAAATCAACCAATGATGATGTAGAAGAAATTTGTCTTTATTATTAAACTATCTTTTGTAGCTTATTATTAAACAAAAGAAAACACAATAAGGAAACAAAGTACTAACAAAAAAACAAGTGCCAACCACAAAAAGTACATAGGAAAAATATGCTTAAAAAGTCATACCTTTCAGAACTTTTTCCCGTGTAATCAAATGACGATATAAGTTTCTAAAGATTCATTAATTACATTTATTTGTTTATAACAATTTTTATAAACAAATTATTTTTCAAACAATTTTTGACGTCAAAAGTTATCATTTGATCCGCAGTCTTGTTTCCAGTAATAATTTTGCTGAAATATTTAGTTGTCTAATGATGGGCTCAAATAGGTACATGAGTGTGCATTAATATTTGTTTATAAATTATTTACAACAAACTGAGTGAAAATTTTTAAAATGTCATACATGTTCCTTTAGTAATTTTTCACGTAGAATCGAATGGCGCTATTAGTTTTTAAAATTTTATCAATTTTCTCCATTTGTTTATAACAATTTTTATAAACAAATTATTTTTTAAACAATTTTTGACGTCAAAAGTCATTATTTGATCCGCAGTCCTGTTTGCAATAATAATTTTGATGATATTTTTATTTGTCTAATCATGGGCGTTAATGGGTTAATATTCAAAATTTCAACAACGTTTATATTTATTGGTCTTATATTCGATTGCTTACTTCTTTTCCTCTTCTACAATTCACTCAAATGCAATCAAGCCACCTCGCACGTTGCGTTCATTCATCAAAATCAATCATGCAAAATATTTTTTTGCAAATGTTCATGAACAACTATGTTTAAAGTAAATTTTTGCTATTTGAACGTTTTCTTTCTCTAGCACAACGTACATAAGTGTTTCATCCTCACTATCTGTTTTGTCAATAATGGCATCATTCTCTATAATTAATTTTTGTAAATTGAAAGCAATTGTACAAAGTTGTATAATGAAGTGACCTTTCATCCCAGAGAAATCTTGCGTTCAGGTTACTCTCTTTTAAAAAAGGATTGAATACCTCAGGTTAGTTTCCTTATATCGCCAAATGCAGCTGTGTATTTCCTATTCCGTCTCCCTCAGTGGTGAATAGTTTAGCTATCTCTACATGTTCTTTTGCAGCCGCTATATGCAGTAAGTCCTGCTGCACATCGTTTATGTCAAAGAATATTTCTCGAGCAGAGATTGAACAAGATGCAATTCTCCATTTTGTACTACAAGGAACAAATCATGATAATCAGGAGTGTCGTCATAATACTTCATCTATCATACACCCTATTCTTATCTTTTTAGCTCACAAGAAGCATTCATTTGACACAATTATAATTTAAAAGCCAAATGTATTGACAGTTAGAATTCTTACTTTGACTATACAAATTTTTCTAAAAAAATTTAAACAAGTTGTAAATCCAGATGTTCATTCTATTGCAATTTATACTTTATATACTAATCGATTTGTTGTGAAACAAAGAATAAGATTTTATTACATTTTAACTGTAATATTCGAAAGAAAAAATTAAAAATAAATTAAAAATTCATTGAAACATCCTTGAGTTATCTTATTCCAAGAAAGGCATGCATATACATACATACATACGAACATATTTTCAGGATTTTATGACACATTAATATATAAAATAAAATTTGTTGAAACTATTTTTAAAAGTTATATAAATGAAACGATATAAATATAAAAACATAAATTAAAAGCAATTAAATGTAATTAAATAAAAATTTTATCAAATTCTTCAAATAAAAAATTAAATGGTTTTTGGGTTTTGAAAATCGGTTCAATACATTTTAAAAGAAAGTGTCTGATCTTTTAAAACAATTTATTTCTAATAAGATTGCGTTTAAAGATTTCGTAAAATATTTAAGTGGATTAAACGGTCATAAAAGCTGTTAAAACATTTCATATTTTTTGTACATGTCTTTAAAAATATTTTCGAACAGTAATTTTATAATAGTAAGGCACATTCAAAAAAAAATTAAAAAACGATTGTTTTGATAATTATTGAGCATCGGATTTAAGAATTTTTATTAAAATATTTGAAATTTAATCCCTTAACTGCCAACTAAAAAACACTAAATGTGCCCAGAATGCCAAGAATAAAAAATCGTCCCATTTTTTCTGAAACTTGTTACTCAGGGGTTTTTGGGATCGCTGATTACGAATTTGATGTCGGTATTTCAGAATTCAAAATGGCGGATCCAATATGGCGGACGGATTTTTAAAAATTAATCCAAATTACCTGAAATTTGTTACTCGGAGGTTTTTGGGGTCGTTGATTACGAATATGATGTCAATTTTTCAAAATTCAAAATGTCGGATCCAATATAGCGGACATTTTTTTTTAATTTTGGATTCGCTTGAAAATTATCATTAGGGGGTTTTCGAGGACACTGATGATGAATCCGATGTCAGTTTTTAAAAATTAAAAATTGTAGATCCAATATGGCGGACATTTTTTTTAATTTTGTTTTTATCATAAAAGCAGAACAAATTTTATAAATGCCGGTTTTATAGAACAGCTATAAAAAGAGTGCAAACATTGAAATTCCATTGAAATGTCCTAACGCATTTCACCTTTCCAATAAGTTCATGGGTGAAGTGGATCTCCACGGTATGCCATATTGGATCCGCAATTTTTAATATTGAAAAACTGACATTGGATTCGTCATAAGCGACCCCGAAAACCCCCGAATGATAATTTTCAAGCGAATCCAAAATTTAAAAAAAAAATGTCTGACATAATGGATCCGCTATTTTAGATTTTGAAAAATCGTCACCATATTCGTAATCAGCGACCCCGACAACCCCCGAGTAACAAATTTCACGTAAATTGGATCAATTTTTAACAAAGTCGTCGACCATATTAAATCCGCCATTTTGAATTTCGAAAAACTGACATCATATACGTAATTAGCGACCCCGAAAACCCCCGAGTAATAGATTTTAAGCGATTTTGGACATTTTTAAAATAAAAATGCATTGTATTTTCCATGGCAAAGATTTTAAAAAATTTGCTAAAAGTGTTGTTTTTAAAAATTTATAACATTTTTATAATTTATTGAATTTAAAAACAGAAACGTGCGTCGAATTCTGCATAGCGTTGACTTTTTAGAAATCATTTTATTTTTAATTTTCAGCCATTTTTGACTTTTTTACATCAATTTTTATCATGGCAAAGATTGTCAGTTTTCCGGCAGTCAGAGCAAAGTCCGAAATGGCAAAGATCTTTGCCATCGGCAGTCAAGGGGTTAAAGAAAAATAAAATTTCGTTTATTTGAACGTTCACAACTTTGGTATCATAAATGATTATTTCTATGATAAGAAATGAAATGTTCTTTAAAGTCATTTAATTCATTTGGATTAAACTTTATTATATAGTTTTATATTATTTAAAACATAAGATTAAAAATTTATGCGTAAAAATGTAAAATTACCATCATGTACACCTAATTTTTACTTTAATTTTTATTTTAATTTTTTTAATAATTTACTTACTTATAAATATGTATTTCGTTTTTTTTAAATATTACTGCTCTCTAAAAAAATTTGAAAGTGTTATTAAGAAATAAATAGAAAACTTAAAAATTACAGTTTGAATTTTCGCGCCAAATGACAATTGGAAGCACGTATGTGTGCACTTTAAAAAATTTATTTTTGAGTTATAATCACTGATCTCTATATATAACTAGATGGTCGACTACGTTATATATATAGAGATCAATGTACAGCAGTCGCCCATCCAGTTATATATAGAGATCAGTGCATGGCAGCGTTTTGCGTTGAGTTTTGTAACTAGGCCATGAGTGTGAGAGAGATACAGATATAAAACCGCTGCCAAGTTGTATATTTTCTTTAATAATTTTGGTGCTCATTTAATGAACACTTTACTTCCTCATGGAGATAAAAATAATAGAAATATATGAATAACTTTCTATAAATATAGTAAAAGTGATTGAATTTTAAGTCAATGAATGTATTTTTAAATACTAGAAATGCGTCTTAAAGAACGTAAATTTTTGAAAAATTTTAATTATTCCAATTTTTCTAAAATTTGTGAAATTTTTTAATATATATTTTTAATTTATTATTAAAAATAATGGATTTATAGAAGAATTTTAATGAAAAACACGAAAAGAAATTAAATTTTGAAGCAATTGCAAATGATTGCATAAATTCAATTATTTACCAAATTAGTGAAATTCTTCTTATAAATTCAATTATTTCTAATAATTTTAATAAAATTCCTGGCGAAATTTCAATTATTTTCAAAAACTTTCCTCAATTCAATGTTTTTTAATAAATCTACTACTTTAATCAAATTCATCAAAGAAATTAGTAGTAGAGCTACACGGGTTCTGGCTCAGTTACCGACCGTCGGTAAGGTAGATTTCCTAATAGCTCACTTTCAAGTGGGTTAGAAGGGGTGTTCTGTTTTACCGACCGAGTTTTAGTACCGGCCGCCACCGCTAGATGGCGCCACCGCTCAATTTAAACCCCCTTAGAGGGGTATAAAAAGGGGCGCATGATTATTCCCCAAATGTCATTTTTCCGAAATGTCATTTTACCGAACTGCACTTTTGCGAATTGTCATTTTTGCGAAAAGCCATTTTTGCGAAATATCATTTTTGCGAATAGTCATTTTTGCGAAAAGCCATTTTTGCGAATAGTAATTTTGCGAAAAGTCATTTTTACGAATTTTCATTTTTGCGAATTGTCATTTTTGCGAATCGCCATTTTTACGAATTGTCACTTTTGCGAATCGACATTTTTACGAATCGCTATTTTTACGAATTGTCACTTTTGCGAATCGACATTTTTACGAAATGTCATTTTTGAGAATAGCCATTTTTGCGAAAAGTAATTTTTACGAATTGTCGTTTTTGCGAATTGTCATTTTTGCGAATTGACATTTTTGCGAAAAATACAATAGTGAATCTATATATACTACAAGTTTACTATTGTATTTTTCGCAAAAATGTCAATTCGCAAAAATGACTTTTCGGAAAAGTGACAATTCGTAAAAATGGCGATTCGCAAAAGTGACAATTCGCATAAATGACATTTCTCAAAAATGAAATTTCGCAAAAATGACAATTCGCAAAAATAGCTTTTCGCAAAAATGACAATTCGCAAAAACGACAATTCGTAAAAATTACTTTTCGCAAAAATGGCTATTCTCAAAAATGACATTTCGTAAAAATGTCGATTCGCAAAAGTGACAATTCGTAAAAATGGCGATTCGTAAAAATGTCGATTCGCAAAAGTGACAATTCGTAAAAATGGCGATTCGCAAAAATGACAATTCGCAAAAATGAAAATTCGTAAAAATGACTTTTCGCAAAAAATACTATTCGCAAAAATGGCTTTTCGCAAAAATGACTATTTGTGAAAATGACATTTCGCACAAATGTCTTTTCGCAAAAATGACTATTCGCAAAAGTGCAGTTCGGTAAAATGACATTTCGGAAAAATGACATTTGGGGAATAATCATGCGTCCCGTATAAAAATTTTTATTTTTGAATTTTCAAGTGTATTGGTGTGGGATGCTTTTAAATTTCGCGCCATAATTACTAACCATTTATCTAATTTAGATTTATTTTGAAAATTATTAATATTAATAAATATTTAACAAAGAATCTTTTAGAATTCAATAATATTATTACAATTTAATAATTTATCTTAAAAGATTTTTAAATAAATGTTTCGTAATTTAATTAAAATTTATCCTAATGCCAGCTTAAATTATTTCTATGAAGTTAAATGTATTCAATCTTTCAACCAATAGAAATGTTTGTGACATTTAACTTCATAGAAATAATTTAAGCTGACAGCAGAGCAAACTTTAAATCGTTTCTACAAATTTGACTCAGTTTGATCTTGATACCTCTAAGCGAAGGACGGATACAAATCTATCAGGAATTAAAAAATAAGGAAAAAATAATGGTAAGTACAACTTAAAATTCTTATAATAATAATAATTTAGTAATAATAAACATTTCTTTTACTTTTATTTTATGTATTATTAACTTCATTATTTCAGAATTTTCCACAAAATTATTGTGGCGTTTGCTGCTTTTGCAGGCATATGGCTTCATTGATACCGGTAAGTTTTACAGTTTAGTTTAATTAATATTACATTTAATTTTTAATTTCCAAGTTAATTTAATATTAATGAAACTTATTTATTTTTAATTTAATTAAACTATATATATATATATATATATATATATATATATATATATCTTTAGACGTTGGTATTTTCATCATTGCATGCTGGAATGATGAAAACGTGCATACAAAAAATGTATATTAACTACATTTTTATGGTGTAAATTATTTATTGTATTATATATACTGTCGATAAAATAGTTAACATATAATATTCAATTTTCTTTTTTAATAATTAAAAAAATAGTATATAATCTCCTAACCTCAAACATTCTTTCCCTTTTTCAAATATAATTATAATCTAAATAAAAGTTTAAATCAATCAATATAATTAAATAGTTTTACAATTCTTTAGATGGCATGTTTTTATAAAATCAAAGAAGCGAATAAAAAAGTCGCACGCGGGAGCATGCGCATTGACATTCTACATTCTACTAATTCAATTAGTAGCGAAAAATAACTTTTTCAATTAGTAGTTTTCTACTAATTCTTAGTGGAAGACTTTTCCCCTTTTCAGTTAGTAGAATTTGACTAAGAATTAGTAGAATTCTACTAATTCAAATTTAGAGAGTGAACCAATGAATAAAAAAAGGAGAAGTTTGAATTTTTTTTCTATTGCCTAATAGCAGTCCATTTTTTCTTAGGGGGTTGGGATTGCATGTTTTATTTTTCAAATATTAATTAGATTCTTCATATTGTTTAACTCAACCAACAAATAAAACATTGCAATTCGAAAAAAGGAGTTTATTTTTATTGGCCCTTTTTGTACTGTTGAACCAGTGAATACAAAATTTGCTTTCTTTAATCTCCATAATGTTCCTTTTCAATTTCCAATCGTTTGTTTCATCAAATTCTGTCTTTTAACATAATTATAAAGCAATTTACCAAATGTCTCCCAAATGTAACCCAAATGACTCCCCACCCTGTTGGAAGTATATGGATACAAATTCTATCCAATTTAATATTTTTTATTTCAAAAGATTAATAAAGATAGATTATTTCTATCTTATTTTGTTCGTGTCATTATATTCCTGTTTTATTCTACAAGATATGACTGAAAATTTAAATTCATAAAAAACTTGTCGTTCTGAATATTATGCATTTCTTTCGACAAATTTTGTAATAAAAATCATTGACAATGATTACAAAAAATATGTGAAATATTAAATGTTAAATGTCGTCAATTTCGGAGTGCTGTCAAATTTATGATTTTTAACAAAAATCCATACCTGTTAAAGTAGAAGATCGCTTTAAATTTTTTAGAATTTTTTTTTTAAATTCATAATACTGGAAAATTTACAATTTTTTATTGTGAACAAACCATAAGTTGTGTGAATTTTTCATCTATAAAGTTATAAAAAAATAATAGTTTAAATAATAATTTAACTTGACATTATTGAAAGCTAGAATTAGAATTACATTACAGTTGTACAGTTGGTCTTTTAGAATCGAGTATTTTTTTTTATTGTGTATACTCCTGCTCTATTGGCCTTGCGCACTTCGACAAGAGTCCCCGAGAAATACTTTTTGGATTAAGCATAACCATTCTACATCTGAAAATTCTATATATTAACCTAATTTGCGTGTACAGCCGACTTTTATTAGGAGTACTCGCATTCCGCCTGGACCACCCGTCAATGGGTTTTCTCACCAGAGAAGAGGGAAACTGTAGAAAACCTCTCCTGAGTATAACCGGTTTATCGACAGTCGAGTTCTAATGGTGTGTACCGGACAATAATCGACGGTGCACATCATTATACCTCGACGTCAAACATCCTGCTCAGATTTTCTCACGTGCCGGAAAAATACCAAGCCAAATGGACGCGAACCAAGGGTACTTACACCCTTATTAATGCCCTTATCTTGGCATCTATCCGACTGAGCTAATCTGTCGGCTGTAAAATCGAGTATTTGGAGGATTGGAAAAGGTTGAATTGACTCCCTGCCGATTTATGCACTTGGGAGTCTCGAACCCTGCGATTGCAGGGAGAGTAAATAAATTATATATTTGTAAATTTTATGTTTTTTTTTTATTTGTTTTTATAGGGTAATGGAAACGGATGATAAACCACACGACCTTGTAAGATCATATTACCAGAATACTGATAAGGTCAGCAAATATGCGATAACAGTAGATAAAAACAACAAGAAAGTAAATAATTTCCTTAAGACACCATTAGTGTCTAAAGAAATACTACTCGACATCTTAAAAAGACGTCAAACTGGAAGAACGATAAATAATGATAGTTCATCGAGGAGTTTAGTTATAATTGAAGTCCAAGATGAACAATTAACATCGACATCATTCTTTCTCGATTTCCCAGGCGATGAGCAATTCGAAATTCACTCCACATCAAAAACTGTGAGATCTATTCTGCTAGAGATGTCTCAGTATTTGACAATCCAGAGAAAGTCATCGAATATGACAGTGACACAATATGCGGCAAACCTCATTCGAAATTATCCGAACACTGTTTACTTCTGTATTAAAAATAATGTAAACAGTATAATGGTATCAGGCTGCGCGCGTGAATATTTTAGGGAATTATCACGACCACAATTTGCTTATCTTCCTATCACAGAAAAAGTGTAACAAATTTAATTTTATAATTGTTATAATTATAATTATAATTTTTTTAAAATCTCGGTATTTTAACTAAATTATCATTTCCACGCCTTAGAAAAATTTTTTTTTCTTTTTAAAATATATTTTAGTATATATTTTTCTTAAAATATATTTTCTTAAAATAAGAATATATTCTCATTTTGAGAATATTATAATACTTAATTTAAGTATACAATATACTTAAATAGGAGCCAAGAATATATTCTTAAATTTAGATTAACGTTTTTTTCGGTGCATGAAATGAATGTTCATTAAATCGATTATTAATGTTGTCGAATTTTTATTCGTATGAATTTAATAATGTGGCAGAAATGTAATTTGATCGAATATTAATGAATGCCCATGCAGAAATCGCCAATTTTGTTCCCGATTACCGCCCTGGCCCCGGTCGGATTTTCCTAATCTGGCTCCGACTTAGTGGCACCGACCAGGGTGACCAGTGTTCTTTATTTTAAATTAAAGGCGAATAAATTCTTAAGACATCCCTAAAGCCAATTTTTTAGTTTTTAATTGTTTATAATTTTTATTTTCAACAAAAGTTAACAAATTAATACAATTTTTAAAAAGAACATTTATTTTCTTATTCCGTTGCTGCATATGATATAAATCAGTTCAAATTAATTCATTATGTACCACCACACAATTGATAAACCATAATAAAATTTATACACTGAGAAAAAAATGCTGTCGAATCAATGACACATGGGTTTGATTCATTGAATAGTGTCATAACAGGCTGCCTATAACGTATATGCTGTTGTTTTAAAAGCACCAATTCTATAATGATTCGATTGGATCACTTTCATTAAATCAAAATCATATTTCTCAGATTGATAGCATACTATGTTAATACAAAGGTATTCCTTTTGAATTTTGAGAAATATTATGTTTAAACTTTTTCCAATGTTCATTTGGATGAACTGGTTGGCCGTAAATTAAAATATGTACAAATAAGTGTCTTAATTATTTGAAGTTTGAAATATTATTTGATATTAGGAAATTAAAAATTAAATTAATTAAAAATTAAATTAGAAAATTATTCTTACCATTGCCAGCTATGTTTGAGGAAAAAAATTTTTTTTTAAACGTCCAAATTTAAAAAAAATGAATTTGAGTAGTATAGCTAGGGGGGTTCTGGGGCAGGTTCTGATCTCGGCTAAGTACCTACGGTCGGTAATGTAGATTTCTACTTTATCATCAGTCGGTAAGGTAGGGACCTGACAGAAATCTTGACTCAACCGATAAGGTAGGAATCTGTTTTACCGACCGAGTGTAGTTCCTGCTGCCACTGCTAGATGGCGCCACTAGCGAATTCAAACTTGCTTGGCGGGAAATTTAAAAATTTAATTTCAAACTTTCGAGTGGCTTACAAGGGGTTCTCTGTTTTACCGACCGAGTTAATTTAAACTTAAACCGCTAGATGGCGCCACTAGCAAATTCAAATGTGCTTGGCGGGAAATTTAAATTTTTACTTTCATAGCTTTAAGTGGGTTAAAAGGGGTGCTCTGTTTTACCGACCGAGTTAGTTCCGGCTGCCACCGATAGATGGCGCCACTAGCGAATTTAAACCTGCTTGGCGGGAAATTTAAAATTTTATTTTTTAACTTTCAAGTGGGTTAAAAGGGGTGCTCTGTTTTACCGACCGAGTTAGTTCCGGCTGCCACCGATAGATGGCGCCACTAGCGAATTTAAACCTGCTTGGCGGGAAATTTAAAATTTTATTTTTTAACTTTCAAGTGGGTTTAAAGGGGTGTTCTACCTTACCGACCGAGTGTAGTTCCTGCTGCCACCGCTGGATGGCGCTACTTGCGAATTCCAAACTTGCTTGGCGGGAAATTTAAAATTTTATTTTTAAACTTCCAAGTGGCTTACAAGGGGTTCTCTGTTTTACCGACCGATTTTTTTAGTTCTGGCTACCGCCGACAGATGGCGCCATTAGCGAATTTAAACCTGCTTGGCGGGATATTTAAAAATTTATTTTCAAACTTCCAAGTGGCTTACAAAGGGTTCTCCGTTTTACCGACCGATTTTTTAGTTCTGACTACCGCCGACAGATGGCGCCATTAGCGAATTTAAACCTGCTTGGCGGGATATTTAAAAATTTTATTTAATAAATTCAAACTGCTTAAACAGTGAGCCGCCATTTTGTTTTACCGACAGAGTGCGGTGCCGAGAGATGGCGCCACAACTGAATCGTTTGTATTTCGCGGGCAAAGATGGCGCCATATTGTTTACACTAATAAGATTATTAAAATTTTAATAGATGGCGCTTGTAAAAGTTGTTGAAATCTATTATATTAAACATAACCTTAAAATCTATTATATTAAACATAACCTTAAAATATATTGTATTAAACATAACCTTAAAATCTATTATATTAAACATAACCTTAAAATATATTGTATTAAACATAACCTTAAAATCTATTTTATTAAACATAACCTTAAAATGTAAACCTTATTATCTAACGTAATACTAATGAAGGTATTTAATTAAATACAGTATTAATAACATTTCATACATTTATTATATTCAATATACAATATTTACACTTGTTTTACATTGAATATACAATATTTACACTTGTTTTATTTTAAATTCAATATGGTTGTATGGACCACCAATATACTTCAGCCGTAATTGTCCAGAACTAATAGCTTCTTGCATCTGATCCAAGCATATAGAGTCATCAGTGAACATTGGTACAAATCTTGAAGGCAGGAATGTATTGAACTTTTTATCCACCTCAACGACGACCTTGACTCCATACCTGGTGTTGACAACCTGGATCTTCGTTATAGGATACTTATGTCCAGGAGTCAGCTCGGAAAGCGGCTTCGTAGGTAGGAAAGCATCCATGCGACCAATGGCGTTGATTTTGGTTAGATCCATCTTTTCTTAGAGATAATAGTTTGTGAAGTTACAAAACAGAATGAGCTTTACAGCTCAAGGTGCCTCTATTTATACCCAAATATCACACATTATCCCCACCATTACTTTTACGCATGCGCAGTACCCATACCACTATTTTTACGCATGCGCAATAGCTTTTTATGTTTGCAAAATACCCCCACTTTTTATTATTGAGCCACGCCCACTTTGTGACGTCATAAGACAAGTCTAGACTAGTTTTAACGTGTTTAATAGTTTTACACATGTGTAATAAAGATAATAGGATAGGGAAAGGTTAATTAAAGTAAACATTAATAGACATTTAATACATTTATTCATTATATAGGAAATTTTCACAATCATTATAAAAATCTTTCAATGTACAATCATTGTCAACTTCATCATTATTTTCTATATTATTTCGTAGTACATTCGATGGTTGTATCAACCAATTTCGTAGATTACATACATTTTTCACAGCACAATTACTAAAGCTACGTGTGTGATTTGTGCATGTAGATGAACTATCTACACTTAAACTTTTTAGCGACGGACATTTAAAATCATCTAAATTAAACACATTCAATGTATATTTTTCTAACCATTTTTGTTTTTCTAAACCTTTTACATAAACAGTAGGTGTACCTATTAATACTTCTTTTATTATAGGTTGTAATTCTTCATAAGATACGTCACCAGCAGCCCAATCGATACCATGATAATTATTTGTAAGCCATCGATTCTCACATTTGTATCTTGCAGGCAATCGACTCCAGGCATATGGCGGCTCGAAGAGGTAGACCAATGGATGAGCATCTTGTTGAAGTGGTAGAATCGCCAACTCTTTGATGACAAACTCATTGTATGGTCTCTTGAAGCACTGAATATCTACGACGTACGCCATGGTATCTGAAATACAATAATGGCTCAAGCCTTAGAGAGACGCTCTCTTTATAGCCTTTCCCCCACCACTCCAAATACCCCCACTACCGATGTCGTCTATGATTGGTCAATATTTCCACCAATCACGTTACTTTTTTAACAACGCCGCTGATTGGTGTATACTGTATAATGCGGTCGTGAATTATAAGGCAATATGCAGCTGTATTGGCTGGAAAATTTTCATTTGCTTCAAATTCCAATCGCACATCTACAGATGCTTGTTTTAGAAATTCGTTTTGTTTTGAGCAATCAATAACAGCCAATGGTGCATAATCTTTAAAGTTATTTCTAGTTAATAAAGGTTCAGATTCTTTTCCATAGTAGGATGGTTGAAAATTACAATACATTTCATATAGTATGGAAAATTTGTTTTCAGTAAAATTTAAATTTAAATTTCCATAAGGATAGTACTGTGAGTTTAAGAAAAGTTTAACATTGAGAAGATTACAGGTATCAAATAAATTTGCATACCTTCCTTGATCTTCTTTTCGATTTGTTTGAAAACCAAGAATAACATATCGAGGTTTTTCAACTTGCGTTGAAGTTTTTACAGTCCACACGTGCTTTTGAGTGGCAGGAATCATAGGATACTCATACAAATCCCATGATCTAAAACTCATTGTTATAAGTGAGTCTTTTTCAATAAATTTTAATAACTCTATTTTTTGGCGATCATTTACCATTAAATATGGAATCAACCATTCAACTTTATTAATTATAATTTTAAATTCTTCACGCTCAGCTACTCCAATGTTTACTACAGCATTGAGATCAGTACGAGATCTTGTTAAAATAAGTTCATGTTTTGCATTTACAACAATCTTTCGATAGTCTTCAGCAAAACCAATAATCATACTTAGTGGAATATTTACATCAAAATATCCAGCATCATTTGTTACTCTAGTATCATCATCATAAGGTAGATAGCCAGCATTTTCAGAGTAAATCATTTGATTAGGTGTTTGAGAAATTATATTTTTCATTGTGGTTGTAATACCAACATTTTTAGAGCGATCAATTTCAACACCATTTAATTCATAACGAATCTCATTAAACAGGTAGGAAATACCATTGCTAATTAACTTTGTATTAGTTACAAGCGTATTGTTTGGCTTAACAATTCTACCAGTGACGTGTAAAGTACTTTTAGAGGGAAGAATGTACAAGTCTTGATGTTGAACTGCAATTCGAATCTCATCACTGTTATTAAATGCTGATGACACGTATGGTTGATGTGCATGAATCTCATAGTGTGCCACAGAATTATCAAATTTAACTGGACTTAGAATGTTTAAAATTTCTTCCATTTTTGTTACAACAACAAATAAAAAGTATGTGAAAAATCAATTTTTTCCCTTGTTTTCTTGATAAACTCTTAGGCCGAGCTGCTTCAGAAATAGTATGTTCTGAGATGTTAGTCTCTTGCGAACTGATTGAGGAATGAATGACTTCTGACATGGCAACTCTTTTATATAGCTTCCACCAGTTTTTCTATGAAATACAATTCCCATTACGTTGATTTAACGTGTAATCGAATTGTTATAGTTTCACCTCTAAAATTTATTAAATCTCCGTCTTGATCAACGATTCTTACTTGAATATTATGTATTGTCTTCACGGCGATTGGAAGGTAAATGACGTGAGATGGAACTTCCACAATCTTATATCCAGCTGGTACAATTGGAAAAAATTCGTGAATTGTGTGTACCTTTTTATTATTTATGTATGCACCAGTAGTAATGTTACATTCAATTCTGATAGCATTTACCTTAAGAATGGCTACTGGTACATCTGACGTATGAGCCTTATTAGCTGTCAATATTCGTGGAGTAAATCCTAATAATTTACCAATTGAATCGTTTTGTTCAAAACTCACTTCAAGGCTGCTTGTTATTTCACTACGTAAAGTATTATTGTTAGGTTTGATTCTTACAATTTCAGATCCATTTTCAATAGAGTTTTGAATATATTTTTCAATATCTTCAATTTCATAACTTCCAGGAGGTATAGTAATCACTTTATCACCAATATAAAATTTATTTTTACCTTGATCGATATTAGGAATTGAATTGAAAGTTAGTAATTCAACTAAGCCAAGTACATAATTTTTATTAGATAATAATTCTATAGGAGGAAAATATTCTGCCTCCAGGACAGATGAATTGCCTGAGATAGTCAGAGTAAAAGATTCTTCCATGTTGATGACTTTTTATAAACTGATTAGGTGGAATGACTTACAATCACTTATATAGAATATATTTTTGAGTTAATTCAAGCTGTCCACATAAGAATTGCAGACATAAATGACCACAATTAAAGCTATTATAAACTTGATAATTTTGATGATTATACTGTATTAAAGTATTATAACCTAAGTAATTGACAAGTTCATAGGGTGGTTGAAGATTACCAAAACTATCAAAGTATACTGCTTTATTATTAACTTTTTTATATGCAACCCAATGAGTTCCAGAACCATCTTTATCATCTAAATTAATAATGGCGGATTCATTTTTTCGAGGACCTCTTATAGGTAGTTCATTTCGCATAAAAACTCCTCGAAAATGAGGAATTTTCATTTCTTTAGCATATTTAAGTAAATCTAGATCAGTAAGTGCTCGTTGAGGTAGCTTTAAACTTTTTTTTTCGTACATTGTCTCTTAATACCTTGTCCTTTAACGTATGGTTTTAAATGAAGTCCCAACCCTTGTCGGTATGGTTTTAAATGTAGACCTTTACCAAGTGCAACTGCTTCCAACTCTCTATTGTGACGCTGAGCTTCCTTCAACTGCTCTTTTGCTGCACTTGCATCATTAACAGCTTTTGCTACACCAGCAGCTCCCCCAGTAAGTGCTCCAAGTGCACTTAGCCCAGCAAAAATTGGAATTAATGGTAACAGACCACCAACTTTTGATGGCACAGGTAGAATACGAGGTGTTAAAACTTTTTCTCTACCACCTGCATTCCTTACAGCTTTTCGAGCTGTTTCAATAGCTGACTTTATTGTTGATCGAGCATCATTACCAGGAATTATTGATTTTCTTGCAGCATCCACAATTTTCCTAAGATTTACTCGCTTCTTTGATTTTATCTTCTTCTTCTTTACTCCCATTCCAAATTTTGATTTTGCTTTCATAGCGTTTGTTATTGCGTAAGCTGCAGCTCTTTCACTATATCGTGCGTCTGGTGCAAATACACGTTGCCACGCTTTGTCAGCTAATACTCTATCAGCAGCGTTTCTTTTTTCAACGTTTTCTCGATTTTTCGAGTAAGCAATATCGTGCTCTTTACAAGCGGCGTCTAATGGATTAACACCTGGATCACCTCGGTCTAGACGTTTTGCTAACTTTGTACCAGGTCCACAATATTGATAACCTGGCAAATGTAATTCAAATGGCAACTTGTTTATAAGTTTATTAATTAAACCTTTTCCTCGAGAGTGATGATATATAATCATACTTTACTCTGTGAAAGTTAAAATTAGAATGACTTGTGAGCTATATAAGCGCTGTATTTATACCTTTAGCGGCAGTCTAAATCAGGATGCGGTTCAAGGAACAACTTCACAAGCTGCCAGTCGTCAATCTAGACTCGATTGTTGAACAACAAGACAAGAAAGTGAAGCGTCATGGTAGCTTGTTATCAGGTAGTATTCGAGCTATTTTTTGTGGACCATCAAATTGTGGAAAGACAAATGTACTGCTTTCTTTAATTTTACATCCTAATGGTCTTAGATTTGATAATATTTACTTGTACTCAAAGTCTCTACATCAACCCAAGTATAAATTCTTGGAACAAGTTGTAAGTAATGTTGAAGGAGTAGAGTATTTACCATTTAGTGAGCATGAAGAAGTCATTACTCCTAAAGATGCAAAACGGAATTCAATATTTATATTTGATGATATTGCTTGTGAGAAGCAAGATAATGTAAGGGCATTTTTTTTGCATGGGTAGACATGTTGATGTTGATTCTTTTTATCTTTGTCAAACATATGCCCGCGTTCCTAAACATTTAGTACGTGATAATGTTAATTTACTAGTTCTTTTTCGTCAAGATGAGAAAAATTTAAGGCATGTTTATGATGATCATGTTAATACTGACATGACATTTAATCAATTTCGAGAATTATGTTCAACATGTTGGAATTCAGACAAATATGGATTTGTAGTAATTGATAAGGATTCTGATTTAAATGATGGAAGATATAGAAAAGGATTTGATAGCTTTGTAACACTATAAATATAAGATCATTTCTAAAATATTGTTAGTTCAATATGAAACCTTGTAATAATAACATGTTTCATAAAGAAAAAGAATATCTTCATCAAATTGCTAAAGCTAGTGAGGCAATTAGGCGAAAACATCGTATGTTAAAATTAGGAAAAGAAGAAGCTGAAAATGTGTTGAATGAAACTTTCAAACCGATAATTCAACCCTTACAAAAAATTATCAACTTGACAGACAGTGAACATGAAAATGTCAAGATTGAAAATGTTAAGGTTGAAAAGAAAGAGCAGAAAGAGGATGATAGCATAAACTATGAAAGTGAAACTGAAAAATCTCCAGATGATGATAAAATAAGTAATAAATTTCTATACTTATTAAATCATAATAGAAAGCAATGTTTAGATTCAACATACGGCATACGTAAGCTAAGTGATGGATCACTTATGATTGGTGATTCACCAATAACTCTTGAAGATCAGTTTGTTAAAATTGGTGATAAACGATATCTTCAAACACCTGGATTACTTGAACTTTTATTCAAAAGTAAACCTACCAGATCGTTTATAAGTGAAGCTGATGAAAGAAACTATAAAGAGATTCTGATTGCTACTAATGCACACAAAAAGAAGTACAGTTCCTCTGAATCAATACGTACAGATAAGAGTTACAAGTATTTGAATTTTATATCTCAATTCTTCCCTCGAACACCTACCAAACAGCCATCTGTAAGCGGTAGTTCATTACCTAAATTTATGATTACAAACAAACATTTTCAACGAGAATATATCTATTGGGATGATCCAAATGAGTTGGTTGACCGTCTTAGACTATTAATGGCTTCTCAAGCTGCTGGAAATCCTAGTCACAATAATGAAATCATGTCTATCATTGAGGAACTACGTGAAGCTAAAATTATATATTAAGATGTGTTTTAGCAAATATCATTCATTTCAACAATGAGCATTGACGTGTTCGGACATCCTCTCAATCAAAGAGGAACAGCAAGACGAGGGCCTCCTGGAGTTGGTTTTAAACTTAATTCTCAAGGTAACTTTGACGTTGAAGGAAGAAAACTCTGTAATCTTGCTAACGCTGAAGAAGAAAACGACGCTGTCAATTTAAAACTTGTACGACATATGATAAAACACGAAGTGCGTTTATTGTATGAAGCTAGTGCCTCACTTAGATCAGAGGTGGACAATAACAACTTATTTCTAAAAGTTCTTGAAGACTCTATTACAGAAAAAATAAAAAATTTTGAAAAAGATATAAATCAAGACTTATCTTATCGAACAGCTGAAATTATTAGTGAATTGGATACTCGCTTAAGTGCTCTTGAGAATGAACAACAAAAAATTAACAGTAGTGAATGAACTTCATACTCAGGCTAGAAAAAATTATCCTCGACGGCGAGTTGAAATGCGTGATATTGATGAGACATGGCAAGCAGATTTAGTAGAAATGATACCTTATTCAAGAATAAATAAAGGTTTCAAGTATTTACTAACAGTTATAGACATATTTTCGAAATATGCTTGGGCTGTTCCAGTAAAAAGTAAAAATGGAAAAGATGTTTCTCATGCAATGCAATCTATATTTGCTAAAAAACGTATACCAAAAAACTTGCATAGTGACAAAGGAAAAGAATTCTATAACTCACAATTTGAAGCATTAATGAAAAAGCATAAAATAAATTTTTACTCAACATACAGTAATATGAAGGCTTCTATTGTTGAACGGTTTAATCGAACACTAAAAAGAAAAATGTGGATGCAATTTAGTTTACGAGGAAATTACAAGTGGTATGATATATTGCCTACTCTTATTTCCAACTATAATGATACAAAACATAGAACAATTGGAATGAAGCCTAAAGATGTTACTTCAGAAGACGTTGAAATTTTAAAAGAAAGGATCTCTAAACTGAGAAAAATTCCTTTAAGACGACCAAAGTATAAAATTGGTGACAAAGTTCGAGTAAGCAAATATAAAAACGTTTTTGAGAAAGGATATACACCCAATTGGACAACAGAAATATTCACCGTGGATCAAGTTGTATCAACTCAACCAGTGACTTACAAGCTCAAGGATTACCAGGATCAACCCATCAGCGGAGGATTTTATGAAGAGGAACTTCTTAAAGTAAAATATTCAGATATTTATCTTGTGGAAAAAATTCTCAAGACACGTGGAAACAAAGTTCTTGTCAAATGGCTTGGCTTTGATAATTCTCACAATACGTGGGAAGATAAAGCAAATGTATAATCTATTATTCGCAAATCGTCCCTAGTAACTTAACGCAAATGTCAATCAACCAGCAAATCAATCAAAGATTAATGTTAGCGTAGAACCTCTCTATAAATCAAAACTACTTCCAACAACAGACCTTTACACTGCCAGTGCCAAATTTAATTAACATTAAATCAATAATGAATCAATAATGAATCAACAATGAATCAATAATGAATCAACAATGAATCAATAATGAATCAACAATGAATCAACTATGAATCAATAATGAATCAATAATGAATCAACAATGAATCAATAATGAATCAACAATGAATCAATAATGAATCAACAATGAATCAACTATGAATCAATAATGAATCAATAATGAATCAATAATGAATCAACAATGAATCAATAATGAATCAACAATGAATCAATAATGAATCAACAATGAATCATTAATGAATCAATAATGAATCAATAATGAATCAACAATGAATCAACAATGAATCAATAATGAATCAATAATGAATCAATAATGAATCAATAATGAATCAACAATGAATCAACAATGAATCAATAATGAATCAACAATGAATCAATAATGAATCAACAATGAATCAATAATGAATCAACTATGAATCAATAATGAATCAATAATGAATCAATAATGAATCAACAATGAATCAATAATGAATCAACAATGAATCAATAATGAATCAACAATGAATCATTAATGAATCAATAATGAATCAATAATGAATCAACAATGAATCAACAATGAATCAATAATGAATCAATAATGAATCAATAATGAATCAATAATGAATCAACAATGAATCAACAATGAATCAATAATGAATCAACAATGAATCAATAATGAATCAACAATGAATCAACAATGAATCAATAATGAATCAACTATGAATCAATAATGAATCAACAATGAATCAGTAATGAATCAATATTAAATCAGTTGGCACTGGCATTGTAAAGGTCTGTTGTTGGAAGTAGTTTTGATTTATAAAGAGATTCTACGCTAACATTAATCTTTGATTGCTTTGCTGGCTGATTGGCATTTGCGTTAAGTTACTAGGGGCGATTTGCACATTTAAATTAATATAAGTTTTAATCATATGTTATTATGTATATATGGAAGGATTTTTTAAATAAAAACACATGGAAATTGTATATAATTGCATTATTTATTAACAAACCTTTTATTTTTTTACAATCATGTTTTACAAAATCATTCGTCGATTTTCGGGATCGCATAATGTCCCCACGGTAGAGTGTCAGTACTCCCCGGTAACAAATATCGTTTGTCGTCTTGCGGACTTAAGGCTACTTTTATCTGTTTTACAGTTTCGACATTGTGTAACCGCGATCTAATGTTATATTGCGTTCGAGTTTGAATGTCAAAATCTCTCAGACATTTTACATAATCATCAAAGTGAATACTCTTTTTAACAACGCCGGATTTAATGCCTTTAGCTTTTTTAATAATGTCTTCACCTTCAACCCGTACGCTGTACATCTTACTCCGCAAGCCAACAAATTCGGTAACGATCTTGCCGTTACATTCGTCTTTCATTAGACCGAGAATCTTTTTGTTGGCTTGCGGAATGCCGTACACGTTGTTTGCGGGATAGTCTGACGTATCGAACTTTTGGATGTCATTTTTCATGTCATTGTAGACATCTTTACATTTAATTTCATAGATTAGACTGTCTGTATCGGTATACATCAGTTTACAATTGTCACCGTATTTTTTTAACATATACCCGTAGTGAAAATCGTAAATAAGCGTTTTGGAAACATCGAGCACACTTAACCCCACATAGATCGGTTTGTTGAGTAGTACCTCGGTTTTACGCAGTTCAATGGCAACCAGATTTTCGTCGAATATCGCTCGACTATGGAAATTCGGGCGAGAAATAAGGGCTTCAGCTCCATAGCGGCCAAACCATTGGGTGACAAGCTTAATGTCGACATGTTTACGGACATTTTCCATTGTTTTACCGTATACCGCATTGTTCATGAGCTTGAACAAATTTTTCTCGAACTCATTCTTGGCGTTGGTTCGCATCATCGTATTATAGTCTATATATGGTTTAAGCCATGTTGATTGCTTAAACTGTAAGACTCGATGAATTTTAACAAGCTTAATGCCGTTGGCGACAACTTGTTTTAAAGTGCGGTAGTGGATCACATATTTTTCTTTTGGTTGGAGAGTTGTTAATAATTTCTCCTGTTTCGAGAGGGGTGGTTTCGCATTTTCTGCGCAAAATGGCATATCTTTGTGAGTATCGTGGAGATTTTCAGGATACTCCAAGTCAACTTCGAGTATGTACCCAACAGGTGAATCGTCAGGCACATTAAAATCGAAGGAGTTGTCGACATTATCAACCCATTTGAAGCCGCCATAAGGGAGCGCTTGAGCCATTGCCCAGCCATATAAATTGTTGGCGTCAAAGTACATGATGTAGCTTGTATCTTTGCTATCATCGAAATTTTCCATATATCTATTATTCGCTATAGTATATCGGTTGCAGCATTGACTTATGCCTGGAGTCGATTGCCTGCAAGATACAAATGTGAGAATCGATGGCTTACAAATAATTATCATGGTATCGATTGGGCTGCTGGTGACGTATCTTATGAAGAATTACAACCTATAATAAAAGAAGTATTAATAGGTACACCTACTGTTTATGTAAAAGGTTTAGAAAAACAAAAATGGTTAGAAAAATATACATTGAATGTGTTTAATTTAGATGATTTTAAATGTCCGTCGCTAAAAAGTTTAAGTGTAGATAGTTCATCTACATGCACAAATCACACACGTAGCTTTAGTAATTGTGCTGTGAAAAATGTATGTAATCTACGAAATTGGTTGATACAACCATCGAATGTACTACGAAATAATATAGAAAATAATGATGAAGTTGACAATGATTGTACATTGAAAGATTTTTATAATGATTGTGAAAATTTCCTATATAATGAATAAATGTATTAAATGTCTATTAATGTTTACTTTAATTAACCTTTCCCTATCCTATTATCTTTATTACACATGTGTAAAACTATTAAACACGTTAAAACTAGTCTAGACTTGTCTTATGACGTCACAAAGTGGGCGTGGCTCAATAATAAAAAGTGGGGGTATTTTGCAAACATAAAAAGCTATTGCGCATGCGTAAAAATAGTGGTATGGGTACTGCGCATGCGTAAAAGTAATGGTGGGGATAATGTGTGATATTTGGGTATAAATAGAGGCACCTTGAGCTGTAAAGCTCATTCTGTTTTGTAACTTCACAAACTATTATCTCTAAGAAAAGATGGATCTAACCAAAATCAACGCCATTGGTCGCATGGATGCTTTCCTACCTACGAAGCCGCTTTCCGAGCTGACTCCTGGACATAAGTATCCTATAACGAAGATCCAGGTTGTCAACACCAGGTATGGAGTCAAGGTCGTCGTTGAGGTGGATAAAAAGTTCAATACATTCCTGCCTTCAAGATTTGTACCAATGTTCACTGATGACTCTATATGCTTGGATCAGATGCAAGAAGCTATTAGTTCTGGACAATTACGGCTGAAGTATATTGGTGGTCCATACAACCATATTGAATTTAAAATAAAACAAGTGTAAATATTGTATATTCAATGTAAAACAAGTGTAAATATTGTATATTGAATATAATAAATGTATGAAATGTTATTAATACTGTATTTAATTAAATACCTTCATTAGTATTACGTTAGATAATAAGGTTTACATTTTAAGGTTATGTTTAATAAAATAGATTTTAAGGTTATGTTTAATACAATATATTTTAAGGTTATGTTTAATATAATAGATTTTAAGGTTATGTTTAATACAATATATTTTAAGGTTATGTTTAATATAATAGATTTTAAGGTTATGTTTAATATAATAGATTTCAACAACTTTTACAAGCGCCATCTATTAAAATTTTAATAATCTTATTAGTGTAAACAATATGGCGCCATCTTTGCCCGCGAAATACAAACGATTCAGTTGTGGCGCCATCTCTCGGCACCGCACTCTGTCGGTAAAACAAAATGGCGGCTCACTGTTTAAGCAGTTTGAATTTATTAAATAAAATTTTTAAATATCCCGCCAAGCAGGTTTAAATTCGCTAATGGCGCCATCTGTCGGCGGTAGTCAGAACTAAAAAATCGGTCGGTAAAACGGAGAACCCTTTGTAAGCCACTTGGAAGTTTGAAAATAAATTTTTAAATATCCCGCCAAGCAGGTTTAAATTCGCTAATGGCGCCATCTGTCGGCGGTAGCCAGAACTAAAAAAATCGGTCGGTAAAACAGAGAACCCCTTGTAAGCCACTTGGAAGTTTAAAAATAAAATTTTAAATTTCCCGCCAAGCAAGTTTGGAATTCGCAAGTAGCGCCATCCAGCGGTGGCAGCAGGAACTACACTCGGTCGGTAAGGTAGAACACCCCTTTAAACCCACTTGAAAGTTAAAAAATAAAATTTTAAATTTCCCGCCAAGCAGGTTTAAATTCGCTAGTGGCGCCATCTATCGGTGGCAGCCGGAACTAACTCGGTCGGTAAAACAGAGCACCCCTTTTAACCCACTTGAAAGTTAAAAAATAAAATTTTAAATTTCCCGCCAAGCAGGTTTAAATTCGCTAGTGGCGCCATCTATCGGTGGCAGCCGGAACTAACTCGGTCGGTAAAACAGAGCACCCCTTTTAACCCACTTAAAGCTATGAAAGTAAAAATTTAAATTTCCCGCCAAGCACATTTGAATTTGCTAGTGGCGCCATCTAGCGGTTTAAGTTTAAATTAACTCGGTCGGTAAAACAGAGAACCCCTTGTAAGCCACTCGAAAGTTTGAAATTAAATTTTTAAATTTCCCGCCAAGCAAGTTTGAATTCGCTAGTGGCGCCATCTAGCAGTGGCAGCAGGAACTACACTCGGTCGGTAAAACAGATTCCTACCTTATCGGTTGAGTCAAGATTTCTGTCAGGTCCCTGCCTTACCGACTGATGATAAAGTAGAAATCTACATTACCGACCGTAGGTACTTAGCCGAGATCAGAACCTGCCCCAGAACCCCCCTAGCTATACTACTAATTTGTTTATAAAAATTTGATATTTTTTTTTTTTAAATTGTTTTTACATCATTTAAAAGTTGAATAAAAACTGAAATTTTTTGTCTTTACAAATTTTCTGTAAAGTAGATAATTTTCAAGTTGTAGGCCATTGAAAATGGGTCAACTTTACAAAAATCAAATTTTTAAAAATTCGTAACTCGGAAATTTGACCACCGAATTTTTTTGGCCGAATTAAAAAGGTGAACTGAAATCTGACGTGGAATCACCCACATACAAATAATATTAACAAAAAATCAAATTTGTATTTACATGTATTTTAATACTTACGTATGTAATATATGTACTTTAACTTCTTTTAAATGCACAAAAAACAAAATTCACAATCAACACTTTCCAGAAAAGAAAAATCACTCGGCAAATACTTTTAACGAAAAGATACACGTTTCACACTTTGCAAGTAGCCGGCAGTTGCTAACACTTGTAACAATTTGTAATTTTCCGAAACGTAACCAAAAATTATATGCGTTTCACACTGGCTGTTTTCGGCGTTCGCCCCGAGTTAACTCCAGTCTGATTGTGATTGGTAGATTCAACAGAATGTTATAGATGATAGTCTCTAAAATGGCGCGCTATGCGCGCCCAAATTTCTCCTCTGTTTAAAAAATTTATAATAATTTATTTCTCTTTTATTTTTTCATATACTTTTTTCATACATTTTTCAGATAGGTTCTATTTCCTCTTTTCAAATTAAAAATTGTAATTAATGTAATGATTTATATTATTATTATTTTTATCATAATAAAATTAATTAAAATTAATCCTTAATATGAAACGAGTAGATATGCAAATTAGGTAAAGAGAGACAGTTTAATGTTACTTATCCTCGAAAGAGAAAGAAAGCAATAGCGTTAGATTTTCTGCGTTATAAACAGAGACCGATTTATGTTATTTATTTAGAAAGAAGAAGACAGAAAGATATTTGAAAGATATATATATATATATATATATATATATATATATAAAATTTAAAGAGAAACGAAAGGTCTGCTCGAGTACCTGGCCTATTGTTTGAAGGGTTTCTTTCAACCAGTAGGCAGTCTATTGAGTGACCAGTGAGCAGAGAGAGAGAGAGAGAGAGTTGCATTGGTAGTCTATTTTATACTTGAGTATATTTACAATGTAAAAAATTTAAGGAGTTAACGGACTCGGGAGTTTGGAGTGAAATTTTTCGAGTTAAAAATCAACTCTAAAAGAGAGTTAATTTCGAACTCCCTTCATTCAACACCCGCGCGAGTTATTTTTTCATTGGGGAGGTAGCATTTAAGTGCGAAGTTTTAACTCTCTTTATTTAACTCCCCTGGCATTAACTCCCCAATAGGTGCGACTTTTATAGAATCCCCTGGGAAGTTAAAATTTAACTCACTTTTTTACAGTGTAGTTACAGTTTATTAAGAGAACACTTTTTTTCTCTTTTCAAAATTAAAAAAAATAAGACGAAAAAAAATTTTTGTGATTAAAAATAAGGATAAGGAGGTAAGTTTTTAAAAATTGTGTAGAATACTACTTTTAAATGATATAAAATGATTTTTCTTTTTGGTAATTAAGAAATGCAAGTAATAAATTAACAACTTTCCCGTCTAAGTCACTAACATTAACTACTTTTTCAACAATTAAACTTGTAAAGAAATTTAAATAACTTTCTAGAATCATTTTAAAAATGCTTGATCTCGACCTTGAGTTTGCCTTGTTTTATTAAAAAATTAATATAATTTTAGAAATACTTTACATGGTTTAATATTTTTAAAATAAATCTTAAACAAGTACCCAGTTTTTTATTATAAAAAAGTTTATGTTGTCTCAAACAAAAAAAGAATATTTTTTATTTCAGTTCAAAATTAGAGTCTTGAAGGTAATAAACAGGTGCCATAATATTTTTGCATGAGAAACACTGTCTTCCCCGCCCTAGATGTCTCTTTTCTTTAATGAAAACTTTTTATTTTAATCCCCAATATATCCCCAAAAAATATCAAAAACATGATCTTGCAGACGATCTATTTTTTTAATTGTAAGAAACGTTGTTACAAGAAACATTATTTTTGTCAGTTTATTAAGATGAATGAATATTTTTTCAGAATAAATTTACGGCAAATGTCTCAGTATGACTGCACCTTAAACCTCGTTATTCGATTTCAGTTTGCAATTTATGAAACGCACCTAAATTGTTCTTATACACTATAAAAAATATGTTTTACGATTGTGTTGAATTTAACTAACAAATCATAAAAATTTGTGCTGTTGTTACAATAAACATTATTTTTGTTAGATAATTAAAAAAAATGTATATTTTTTAAAATAAATTTGAGGTTTGAGAGTTGAGAAACCATTTGCATCCAAAATGCTTGAAATAAACTTTTTGATATTTTTAGAGTTTGTGCTGCTCATTTCGAGAAATCTTTTGGTAAAATAAACTTTCAATCACATTAACCAATTCAGTCCCAAGCAGAAACCAACCACCCAATCAACACATAAGCTTGCCACAAACTTGCATTAAGCTTGCTGTGCAAGGTGTGTAAGCTTACGGAGATTGGCGATTACAAGGACTTTTCGGCGACTTTGGCGAGCGAGATCGAGAATTGCGAGGACTTCCCGGCGACGCTAGTGATTTTGTCGACGAAGATTGGCGATTATAAGAACTTATCGTCGACTTTGTCGACGGAGATTGGAGATTACAAGAACTTTCCGACAACTTTGTCGACGAAGATTGGCGATTACAAGGACTTTTCGGCGACTTTGGCGAGCGAGATCGAGAATTGCGAGGACTTCCCGGCGACGCTAGTGATTTTGTCGACGAAGATTGGCGATTATAAGAACTTATCGTCGACTTTGTCAACGGAGATTGGAGATTACAAGAACTTTCCGACAACTTTGTCGACGAAGATTGGCGATTACGAGGACTTTCCGGCGACTTTGTCGACGGAGATTGGTGATTACGAGGACTTCCCGGCGACGCTGTTGATTTGTTTAGCACTATCAGCGATAAAGAGGAAACATTCCTTAATTTTCTTAGTCTCCGCACAGGTTCCTCATCTGCGGACTGTACACGGTCTTCGTCAGCTGTTTGAGGTTCATTTAGCACTTTATTCGCAAATTGACCTCCTGCTTCCGTGTGGCGCTCAATTCTATAAAAAAAATTTATTTCCAATTTATAAAATGAAATTCTGCTAAATAAAAAACTATAAAGGAAATTAGTGAACAATTTGAATCATTAATCAATGAGTGAGTTTCTAAAAACACTTAGGTTGATTCATGAAGGTTTTTTGGTGCTAAAAACGAATATAACCTTCAAAATGCTCCTTCACGTCAGGATTTTTGGTAAATTGAGCCTAAAGGGTAAAAAATGGCTATTTTAGCCAATTTTGGAAATTTTTTTTCATTTTCCACAATTGGCTAAAATAGACATTTTTTACCCTTTAGGTTCAATTTACCAAAAATTCTGACTTGATGGAGCATTTTGAAGGTCATATTCGTTTTCAGCACGAAAAAACCTACAAGAATCAAAACTCACTTATTGATTAATGATTTAATTAATAATTATTATGATTTAATAATCATAAAATAAAAACTAACACCCCAGATAGCACGTTATCTTGTGGCAAGATTGCAGCAAGCTTGCCACAAGAGAACGTGCTATCCGGGGAGGAAATGGATGGGGTTTATATTTACAAGAAGTTCCTCAGCGTCTCTCGTAGGTCCTTATACTCCTCTTCAAAACGAGCATTTTTGAATAAATTTTCCACGGCCACAAAATGTTTTTCACTTCTCCTATTTAAATTTCTAATAGTGGACACAATCGGCAGATCTATATCCGTCCATTTTTTTCCAAACAAGTGATTCGCAATGTTTAAAGCGCATTTTGGCGTCATATTAAGGATTGATGGGCGTTTTTCGAATTTTTTTCTATCAAAGTATCTACGAAAAAAAGATAATTTTAAATAAAAAAGTACACTCGGATCGCAAAGTTGTTTTTTTATTCGAAATGTTTTTTAACCTAAATATCAATTGCTCTAAATGTAATGAGTTATAAATTTCATTTAATCGAATAATTATTTACTAGTACTTACAAATAATAAATAATTTTTTCCTTATCAGAAAAAGTTCATATGTTAAATAATATTGTGATAAATTCGAAACGGCGTAACCTATTCTTATAATATTAGTAATAATAATATAAATCATTATATTAATTATGATTTAATTTGAATAAAGGAAATCGAACACATCTGAAATATTTTATATGAATAAATATCTGTAAAAAATAACTAAAAAATAAATTTTTTTAATTTTAACATTTTTTTGACAATCAACATATGTATGAAATCGTGAGGATGTAAGGAATTTGAATATGTTCATAGAAAAGTAAAAATGTTGAAATTTAAAAAATTTATATTTTTATATAAAAAGTCATTATGAGTTTTCCTTAATGAAGGTTTAAGGGTCCGAGCGGCCCCCGCTGTGAGGGTTGCTCGGGACTCAGTTTCGAGCAGGTATGAGAATGATATAACAATAAGAGTTTCCCTTTTCCTTCAAAATTTAACGCTTTGCTTTCCTTCTCGCACCTTACAAAATCACATAAGATTTTCCTTTTCCGTTAGAATTTAACGCTTTGCTTTCCTTCTCGCACCTTACGAAATCAAATATGAGTTTCCTTTTCCGTTAGAATTTAACGCTTTGCTTTCCTTCTCGCACCAAAGGAAATCGCATAAGAACTTCTCCTACCGTTAAAATTTAACGCATTGTCGTCTCTCTTTTACTTAAGAAATACAATAAGAGTTTCCTTTACTTCTACCTAATTTGCATACTGTTGGTTTCATATAAGGGATTGGACTAAAGTTAACTCAGAGTCAACCCGGGGCGAACGCCGAAAGCAGCCATCGAGGTGAGGTTGCATGGCTGTAGCGAACAATCAATCGTTTGGAAAAAAGATGCGCGCGCAACAATTTTTTTTGAAGCATCTAAAATGAATCATGAAATTAAATATATTTTATTATTAAACTTTTCATTATTACAAACCATAAATAAAAATTATTATCTTAAACTGCTTTTTGTTAATAATTTTATTATTTTTTTTATCTTAAAAGATTTAAATGAAAAACGAAAATTTAAAAGTGTTAGGTCTCCATGATTACAAAATTCAGCCAATCAGGATCACTCATTTTAAATTCACAGCCAATGAAAAAAAAGTTCTACGCTTGAAGTTAGCTGATCTGACACCAGTAAGTAAAATGGCGTCACGATTATCCAATCAAAATGAAGGATTTTGAAAAAGAGCCAATCACGAAAAAGTTCTACACTTGAAGTTAGTCGATCTTACTCATCTCGTTTTTAGGAAAGGACCCTACAAGATAGTTACAATAATTTAATAGTTAAATAAAAATTTTCAAACAAAAAAGTTGAGAAAATGTCATTTTTCACAATTTTTGGTTTTTAAAATACCAATAATTTCAAAATTTATTATCGAATTAGGTTCAAAAATAGGTCAATCGTAGCGTTTTTTAATGCTCTACAAGTTGATAACGATAATTTTAAAGTTACTTCTACGTTTTTCGACAAAATTTTCAAAAAAGTATTATTTTCCAAAATTTTTGATTTTTAAAAGTTTAATAACTTTGGTTAATATGGACGAAAAATGTTCAATTAGGGCCCAAAAGATGCGTCTAAAAGAACTATACAAAATTATAGAAAAACATTTATAGGTGTCCCAACATTTTTTTTAAGTTATGGGCAAAAAATGTTTTTTTGCAAAATTAAAAATAAAAAAAAAATTAGTTAAACTTTATTAATATATTAGAAAGTACTCTCACTTTATGTCCGCAGGTGAGATCTACAATTTAAAACAAATTCAACCCAAAAGCTCTTTATGATTTCGAGATATTTATGAAAATGTGATGTTTACACACACACATACATACGAAATGACATAAAAATGTCATTTTTGAACTCCTGAGGTCAAATAACATAAAGATATGTCAAAAAATCGAACTTGAAAAATTTTGGTATTACAATACTTCCTCTATGATGAAGTAATATATACACATACACTACCGTCCAAAAGTATCAGGATGATTACATTCGACTCTATGAAAAAACATGCCATCACTTTTTCAATCATATCTCGGTAATAGAAGGAGGTACAAAAAACTTAAATACGGTTAGAAAGCTGATTAAATTCTGCGTAAAATAAGCCGTCTTTGAAGTCATTTCGTTAATTATTTTTTAAGTTATAAAGTGAGAAAGAAATAAAAAACATCAAATTTTCTCACTTTTGTCTCTTGACTTTCACTTTTTCAAAAATCAAGAAAAATGTAGATAAAATTTTTTTAAAAACACAGAAATCTTCGTTAGAATTTCAGCTTTAAAATAAGCTTTCGAAAATTAAAAAAGGTTAATCCGTCTTCGATATATCATTAAAAATGTGAAGCCGTGTTTCGACCGATTAGTGCATTGAAATTCAACTGTGACGACTCGATTCTGGCTTAGCGCGGCAGCGAATGAGAGAGAAAACGGATGAATTCATGCGGGGGAACGATGAACTTTTGAGTTTCTTTATATTACTCGTTAAACATAATTATTTATTATTCTCCAGCATAAATTTGTCCCTGTTTTCTCTCTCATTCGCTGCCGCGCGAAGCCAGAATCGAGTCGTCACAGTTGAATTTCAATGCATCAATCGGTCGAAACACGGCTTCACATTTTTAATGATATATCCAAGACGAATTAACCTTTTTAGGGTTCCGTACACCTACGGTGTATCGGCGGAACCCTATTGGTGAGACTCTGTTGTCCGTAGCCAAATCGTGTCCCCCCCTAGCGGCTAAACTATTTGACCTAAAGAGCTCAAATTTGGTACAGATATGTATTTTCACACGTAGATTACAGGAAAAATATAGCGAATGTGATTGGACGTGATGGGCATAGCGTTGTCAAGCAAATAACAAGATTTTTGGCCAAAAATGCATAAAAAGTGACCATTCCCCCTCCTTAACTTCCAAACTATTCGACATGGAGAGCTGAAATTTTGCATGCTGGTGTATTTTAACTCGAATATTACAGGAAAAATATAGAAAACTTGATGTGTAATGATGGCCATAGCGTTGTCAAGGAAAAACTAAAAAATTTAAAAAAAAAAATTTTTTTTCCTAACTTTTACATTATTTGACCTAAGGAGCTGAAAATTGGTATCCTAGTGTATTATTACAGTCTGACGACAAACAATTTATTTAAGAAACTTTTTGAAAAAAAATCAAAAAAAAATTTTTCTTTTTAATTTTTTTTCAAAAAAAAAATTTTTTTTAAATTTTTTTTAGTTTAAACACGTGGCATTAAATATTTTAAGGAAAAGAGTGAAATTTTAAGAGAATAAATGAGAGATTGTTTTCTGACTTTAAGTTCTTAACTAAAAATAAAAAAAATTGGACAAGTGCGAGTTGTACTCGCACTGCAATGGCGGGTTCCGCACACAAATATTAAAACAATACTTGCAAAATTGATCGGTAATTGGTAGAATTAAAATAAACAATTAAAAAAATATATTAAAATCATTTGATAAAAAAAATAACTAAAAAAAATTAAAGTATTGTATATCTAATATTGTAAACAATAATAAGCAGAGGAACAAAATTTTCAAAATTTATTATAGTTCCTCTGCTTATTATTGTTTACAATATTAGATATACAATACTTTAATTTTTTTTAGTTATTTTTTTTATCAAATGATTTTAATATATTTTTTTAATTGTTTATTTTAATTCTACCAATTACCGATCAATGTTGCAAGTATTGTTTTAATATTTGTGTGCGGAACCCGCCATTGCAGTGCGAGTACAACTCGCACTTGTCCAATTTTTTAATTTTCGAAGGCTTATTTTAAAGCTAAAATTCTAACAAAGACTTCTGTGTTTTTAGAAAAATTTTATCTACATTTTTCTAGAACTTCTTTTATTTCCGAGATATGATTGAAAAAGTGATGGCATGTTTTTTTATAGAGTCGAATGTAATCGTCCTGATGCTCGTGGACGGTAGTGTATATATATATATATATATATATATATATATTTTTTTAAAATGGTATTCATATATGACCGTAAATACGACCCTAAATACGGGCATAAATACGGCTGTATTTACTGTTTCAATTACACTATCCTACTAAGGCCCGTATTTAGGGTCGTATTCACAGTCATATTTATGCTCGTATTTACAGTCGTTCTTTTTCAGTAGGGCAAATTTTCTATTTTTTCTAATGCGCAAAGTTTTATGGTATTGTAAGTTCTTGAAAAAAATATGAAGTTTTATTCTTTTGAATTGACTGCTAACGATTCTAGGTAGTCAATTCAAAAGAATAGAATGTTCGACGAGTAAATCTGAAATGTTTATTATTCTCAATTGACTGCATCGAATTTTAGAAGCGCAATAAAAGAAATAAAAACTTTTGACAAACAATTTGAAAAAGCCTCATTTTTCTAATTTTCTGTAAGAGCTCCTCTAGTTATTGTCTTAAAATAAAACGCAGTGACAGTTATGTTTCGCGTCGTGTGAATTTCATTGTAATTTCAGTGCTAAACAGCTAAACTATTAAAATTAAATATCAAAACTAGTGAAAATATGGTTAAAAGATGCAAAGTGCTTACGATAAAATACAAAATGCTCTTATTGAAAGAAATTTTCAAGTGTTAAATGTTTAAATCATGTTTTGAAACCTAACCTCACTTTCTAGGGGGAATCTTGAGTGGCAGTAAGTTAATTCAGAGGAATAGAAATTTTTACTGATTTGCTGTACTTTCTCATTCTTTTGAATGCGCGTTTTATATTTTTGTGAAGTCAATTCAGAATAATAGAATTTTCTGAAATTTTGGTCGTTTCCGTGGAATAGAGCTCCGAGGTAAATTCGCCGTATTAAGAAGAATACAACTTTTGAATTCTTTTCAATTCTTCGCTTCTTACCGGGTACTGTTTCTGCTGTCTCTTTACCCATTTTGAGTAAACGATGTTTCCGCCTAATAGCATCACTTGCATTTGCTATTTGACGAAGCGTTTATTGCTCTTTTCGATTTGTTTTTTTCGAGACAAGATAATCTACACTACCGTCGGGAATTATCGGTACGGCTGCACGCGCAGGGCCTAAAAACATACCAATCTTTAAATAACGATTTTTTTGTAAATACAAATGTCAGAAAATTAACAAATATACTATTCGAAAGATTATTAAATTCTACGATTAATTGTACATAACTGAAAATTGTAATAATTTATACAAAGCTTGCAGAAATCTACAAATTTGACAAAAAAAATTTTTAAATAAAATTTTTTTAGAAATTATTTCAACTCCTGCACATTTTTTAAAAATTGTAGGAAAATTTTAAAACTTATATAGGTGTAATCATTCAAGTCTCATCTTTAATTTAAGATCAAAAGAGTTAAAAAATCTCATTCGGTTCGTGAGATATCATTATATACGTCCGAGCATGTTTTTTGACAAATGCATTGAATTAGTCAATTATGAACGTTTTTTTGGCTGAAAATGCTCGGCCGTTTATAATGATATCTCTCGAACCGAATAAGATTTTTTAACTCTTTTGGTCTTAAATTAAAGATGAGATTTTAATGATTACACCTATATAAGTTTTAAATTTTTCTTACAATTTTTAAAAAATGTGCAGGGGTTGAAATAATTTCCAAAAAAATTTTATTTTAAAAATTTTTTTGTGAAATTTGTAGGTTTCGTTTCAGCATCGGTCCCTGTGTACATTTGTTGATTTGAATACCAATTATTATCTAATTAAAATTATTTTTAAAAAAATGCTAACACTATTTAGCAAAATTTAAAAAATTAACATTCTTTAAACAAATTTAAATTTTTCTTTATTTTTTATTAGGTCAATGTATATTCCTCGAAGCTCAATAAAATAACGGTCGGGATAGGGAGATATCCCTCAAAGACGTGCCAATCAATCTCCACATACTAGAAAAAGATTACAAATTGAGGGGATTGGTTCATTTTCTTCCACCAAAAGAACGACGATCGCATCAAAAAGAAATTGGACACTATACGGCTATTTCTCTAAGAAAGACCGGTGAATGGGAAGAATACAATGATTTAAAATCAACATGTGCGAAACGAAAAAACAAAAAATTTAAAGCAAATTAACATTTGATCCTGTATACAATCTAAATAACCATTCTATGTTGAAGTTTAAAAAAATATATATCTATCTAACGATTCTTAAACTTTTTATTCACTCAAAAGTAAGTATTTATTTATAGCAACATTTATAAATTTTAAAAGGAGCCCAAAAATTGGGGCTAGTGTTTTAGAAGAGCACAAAAATATTGGGACAAATTAGGAGGTAAAAGAATAAAAATTGTTTTAAAACAATTTGAAAATTAGCAAAATTTATAGCTTTGGGGTTGAAATTAGTTTTTTAAATGAAGCCCAAAAATTGGGGCTAGTGTTTTAGAAGAGCCCAAAAATATTGGGACAAATTAGAAGGTGGGAGAATAAAAATAGAGTAAAAGGATATTAAAATTAGCAAAATTTATAGCTTTGGGGTTGAAATTGGTTTTTTACATGCAGCCCAAAAATTGGGACTAGTGTTTTAGAAGAGCCCAAAAATATTGGGACAAATTAGGAGGTAAAAGAATAAAAATTGTGTAAAAGTTTTTGCAAATTAGAAAGATTTATAGCTTAGGGTTGAAATGAGTTTTTAAATGAAGCCTAAAAATTGGGACTAGTGTTTTAGAAGAGCCCAAAAATATTGGGACAAATTAGAAGGTGGGAGAATAAAAATAGAGTTAAAGGATATTAAAATGAGCAAAATTTATAGCTTTAGGGTTGAAATTAGATTTTTAATTGAAGCCCAAAAATTGGGGCTAGTGTTTTAAACGAGCCCAAAAATATTGGGACAAATTAGAAGGGGGGAGAATAAAAATAGAGTTAAGGGATATTAAAATGAGCAAAATTTACAGCTTTGGGGTTGAAATTAGATTTTTAACCCCTTCAGTGTGTAGCTAAAATATAACAAAATGGTCCCAAAATGTGTAAGACCTTCTTGTGAATAAATTTTCATGACACTAGGTACTAAGGGGTTTTTGGGGTCGCTGATTACGATTCCGGTGTTAGTTTTCAAAAATTCAAAATGGCGGATCCAATATGGCGGACACGATTTTGAAAAATTCATTGGATTCGCTTAAAATTCGTTACTCGTGGGTTTTCGTGGTCGCTGATTACGAATCTGACATTAGTTTTTTAAAATTCAAAATGGCGGATCCAAAATAGCGGTCAAGATTTTGAAAAATTTATTGGATACGCTTAAAATTCGTTATTCAGGGGTTTTTGGGGTCGCTGATTACGAATCTGTTCACTAGAAAAAAGTTCGTGTGATTTTTGTTGCGTGTTAAATTAACCAATGTTAAACGACATAGAATGTGGCGCCATCTATAACGGTTAAATTTGTTGCGTGTTATTTTAACACCAAATTCGGTGTAAAAATTACACTTTTTATTTTCTGTGTTATTAGTTTTTCAAAGTTTAAATGGTAAGAATTTTTAAAAGAATTTATCCACTTTTGAAATTTTTCAAAATTTTTGGCGGCCATTTTGGCTTAAAAATTATTTATTTTGAAAATCTGACTTCAGAATCGTGATCAGCGACCCCAAAAACCCCCGAGTAAGAATTTTTGCGAATATACGTTAAGATGTTTTCTTGTTTGGGCCATGACGTGTATACACGTCATCCACTGTTTGGGCCAGTTTTTTTCATGACGTGTATACACGTCATCCACAGTCAAGGGGTTAAATGAAGCCCAAAAATTGGGCTAGTGTTTTAGAAGAGTCCAAAAATATTGGAACAAATTAGGAGGTAAAAGATTAAAAATTGTGTAAAAGGATTTAGAAATTGGCAATATTTATAGCTTAGGAGTTAAAAATATTTTTTTAAAATTAAGTTAAAAAAAATTAAGTTAAAGTTAACTTTAAAAATTTTTTTGGTCGCCAGTTTGAAGCCGCCATTTTAAATTTCGAATTTTTCACTACGGATTTGGAATCAGCGACCTCAAAAACCCCCGAGTAATCATTTTTAGCTAAATATCGCAAATATGTGAAATTTTGATTTTTTATATTTGGCTATTTTGAAGAAAGGGGTTATTTTTAGGAAAGGGATGATTTTTGAAATTTGGGAAATATATTTTTGGAGAGCCCTAAAAAAGCCCTAAAGTATAGCGTCTTTACTTTTTTTAAATTCCTGTATTTTGTTTAGAGGAGGTGTTAGCTTGATTCAAGTGGGCACCTCCACCAAAAATTTGTTTTTTCTGAAAATGCAAAGGAGCCCAAAAATTGGCACTACTGCCCTAAAAAAGCCCTAAAATCTGGTATAGTTGATTATTGAAAATTTTATTGTGGAGGTTTTAGCTTGACGGACCTCAATCTAAATCCTACTAAGTTCATCTTCAATAATATAACTATAGGTATAAGTTTTTAAGGTGTTGGTTTTTTTCTATTCCAGGGATTTTTTATTTTTAGGTTTATTTTTCTAGTTTTAAGTGTACTTTTTCCACTGATCTCTATATACCTCTGGATTAGAAATGCTATAAGGCCAACGCAGAATAGATCTGTAACCGGAACCGCAATCGTAAGGTATATTGTTTATCCTTCTCTAACTCATTCTTACGCTTACGGTTACGATTGCGGTTCCGGTTACAGATCTATTCTGCGTTGGCCTATAAGCAGAACTTTTACCACGGCGGCCACCTTTCATTGTAGTAAAAGTACAAAATTATGGCGCGAAAGCCTTGTATTTGAAGTAATAATAATAATAATAATGATAATAATAATTATCAATTTTAACATTTTATATTCTATACATGAGTTGTTTATTCATACATTTACTTACAATAAAAAAGAAATTTACTTTGTAATATGAAACAAAGCTTTTGCGCCATAATTTTGTACTTTTACTACAATGAAAGATGGCCGCCGTGGTAAAAGTTCTGCTCACAGCATTTCTAATCCAGATGTATATAGAGATCAGTGACTTTTTCAGGTTTTGTTTATTTTTTTTAATTCTATTGTGTTTTAGGTTTAAGGTGGTGGTTTTTTTTTTCTATTCTAGGGTTTTCTTATTTTTAGGTTTATTTTTCTAGTTTTAAGTGTACTTTTTTCAGGTTTTGGGTATTAGTTTTTAAGGTGGTGATTTTTTTTTCTATTCTAGGGTTTTCTATTGTGCTTTAGGCTTAAGGTGGTGCATGGACTCAACACTACGATGTCTATGACAGGTGACTATAAGTTTATTAAAACTTTTAAATGGCAAAACAAGTGTCAGCGTTACAAAAAAGTAATGCGTAAATTTTTAAATAAATATGAATTTTTGCCGTATTAAAAATCAAGATGTTTGGATTTAAACCAAAAGATATAGTACTTGTGTTTAATTAATTAAACGCGGTGCGGGTGTGCAAATGGTGAATGAAAGATTAAAATGGGTAAATTTTGATAAGGCATTCAATGATTCTTTACAAACCAGTGCTATTATAAATTTATCGTATAAAGATATTGACTTGTTCTTAGATGATGCCTTTGCTTTATTCGAAATTAATATTAAAAAAGCTTTAAAAAGCCCACATAGCACAATAGTATGAGGTAAGGTTATGTTAAGTACTAATCGTAAGGCTCATAAGGTTACACGATATTGCTGTGGTAGACCTAAGGTGAACTAAAAACTTCTGCCATGGAGGTAAGGTTACATGTTAGAGTGTGGTAAGTATATATGATAAGGCTATGGTAACCTTACACGTTAAGGTTGATGTAGCCTTACACGTTAAGGTTGATTTAACCTTACACGTTAAGGTTGAGGTAACCTTACACGTTAAGGTTGAGGTAACGTTACACGTTAAGGTTGTGGTAATGTTACACGTTAAGGTTGAGTTAAGGTTATATGTCAAGGTTAAGGTAAGGTTAAGGTAAGGTTGTGATAAGTTTACCAGTTATGGAAAATATTGACAAAATAATTAATAATAAAATAAATAAATATTAAATTAGAAAGTTAAGTTTGTTGCTTTTCTCTATTTTGGAAATCTGACATGAAGCAGAAAATTTTGAAAACAAATTTGGGGGGACTGGGATTCGAACCCGGGATCGACGCGCATAAACCTAACATCCTAACTAACTGAGCTAAGTGGAGAACTGGTAGCAAGAAAATTAATTTTGCCTTTAAGGAGTTAATCATATTCTTGGTTCACCTTAAAGGCAAAATTGATTTTCCTTCTGACAGTTCTCCACTTAGCTCAGTTAGTTAGGATGTTAGGTTTATGCGCGTCGATCCCGGGTTTGAATCCCAGTCCCCCCAAATTTGTTTTCAAAATTTTCTGCTTCATGTCAGGTTTCCAAAATAGAGAAGAGTAACAAATTTAACTTTTTAACCCATTAACGCCCATGATTAGACAAATGAAAATATCATCAAAATTATTATTGGAAACAGGACTGCGGATCAAATAATGTCTTTTGACGTCAAAAATTGTTTAAAAAATAATTTGTTTATAAAAATTGTTATAAACAAATAAAGAAAATTGATAAAATTTTAAAAACTAATAGCGCCATTCGATTCTACGTGAAAAATTATTAAAGGAACATGTATGACATTTTAAAAATTTTCACTCAGTTTGTTGTAAATAAGTTATAAACAAATAATAATGCACACTCATGTACCTATTTGAGCCCATCATTACACAACTAAACATTTCATCAAAATTATGATTGGAAACAGGACTGCGGATTAAATGATGACTTTTGACGTTAAAAATTGTTTAAAAAATAATTTGTTTATAAAAATTGTTATAAACAAATAGAGAAAATTAATGACATTTTTAAAACTTATAGTGCCATTCGATTCTAAGGGAAAAGACTACTAGAATATTTTTTAAATTTTAAAAATTATGAATCAACAAATTCTGCCTGCATTTGTTCGTATGAAATATTTAACCTTTAGAATTACTGTCACTGTTGTCCATTAAATGTTGTTGCATATGAATTTTACATAGGTGTGTTTAGCATTTTGGGCAGAATTGGTCAGTTCTCTTATTGCACTTTGCTTCGTCTTCAATTAAATGTGTGCACCTTTTTTTCTCCTATGCACATTTTGTGGTACGTGCTTGATGTGTTGTCAGTACTTCTTTTTCTTTTATTACTCTTTTTTGTTCGCAGAGAATCTTGTAGATAATAGTTAAAAATTTCTTCTACTACATCTTTAGTTCCTTTCCGATTTTCTAGATTCGCTTCGTTATATAAAACAGTTGCGTTCGTTATCGACATTTGGAGTAATCTGACGAATAAGCACCAATACCATTTCTTACCTCTAATTGCAGGTAGAACTGCATTAGAGTGTTGATCATGTAGATCTACACCGCCCATTTTCTTATTATAGTGAGAAAATACGTTAGGAAAATCGATACTTTTATGTGATTTATCAACCCACCTTTTCATGCTCGTTTTTGGATCCACCCCATGTGCTGTTGATAATATAGATATTTGTTTAGCATCCATCACAGTAATGCAATTTAAATTTGAATTTTTATCATACATACTGCAACATGTTCCTCTGGCACAGTTTTTTGGTAGTTCAGTTTTCGTTTTCACCCTATTCTGTCTAACTGTTCCTGTAGCTAAGAGACCTACCTTTTTCAAATGGATCATCAAATCTGGAGAAGTGAAATAATTGTCAAAGATTATTTCATAGGTTTTTAAGTGTTCGGTGGGTACAGAAGTAAGAAGTTGACGCAACATCTTTAAAACCACTTTGGAACCTAGTGCTACATTTTTTAACAAATTATCATTTTCCTTACCTGATTTTCCAGTATAAATATCCAAGTCAAAAATGTAGCCTGAATTAGAACATATAGCCCAGAGTTTTATACCAAATCTTATAGGTTTATTTGTAATACATTGTTTTATTCCAAAGTGACCGACGTATTTGACCATAACTTCATCAATAGATAGAACGTGGCTAAACCAACCAAATTGTTGAGCGTTTTGTCGAAATAAATCATAAAGATGTCTTACCTTCCATACTTTATCATCATCATTCTTATCCTGAGCAGTGTAAAATCTAATATTTTTTTAATGGTAAGAAATTCATTTCGAGACATAGTATTTTGAACTATTGGACAGCCTAAAACACTTTTTGTTGACCAGTAGTCACGCACAGACTTTCTAGAATTGATAATGGAAAGCATAATGATGCCCAAAAATTTATTCAAGCTATCAAGGGTCAAAGAATATCCGTTATTTTTTGTTGCTTGAAGAATATATTCTTTCATATTGGATGAAAAGAAATGTTCAAACAGTTCTACAGCATTCTTTTTAGCAATCGCTTCACGAAAACTGTCATCGATAGTATCATTTTCAAGAAAAAATGTATTTTCGGAAGATCCGTCTTTCCAATCATATGTATGATTAGGTTCTAGCAGTTTTTGCGTATTTCTATAGGAATTTAAAACATATTCATAAGACCCTTAGGGTAAAATTGTATCAGGATTGACATCATCTGAATCAGAATCAGAACTTAAATCAGAGTCGTCTTCAGGAATAAAAGCAATATTAACAATTTCCTCATCATCACCAATATCATCATCACAAATCAGATCTGCTAGATCTGATATTCTTTGAGGAGCTCTTCTTTTTCGAGGAGGCATTGAAAAAAAGAGAAATTCCAGAGATTTATCAAAATGTTTAACTGTGAAAACAACTGATTGAAAGTTTAAAAAACGTAATTTAGGAATTACCTAAAAATATTCACAATGCGTGCACCAAAACCAAATACGCTCTAAAACAGAAATGTGGACAAAAAACAAATGAACATCAATAATATTTCTTAAAAGATGCAATAAATCTATAGAAGTGTAATATGTAAGTAAGATGAGTAATGTAAAGTAAGTATGTGGTTATTGTCTAATACATCCTTACCCGTAACTTGCAGCAATTGTTTTAATGATTTAAATTTCGATTAACATATATTATTGATGTTTATTTGTTTTTTGTACTTATTTACACTTCTAGTGCATACATTATGAATACCCAGGTATTTTTATAATTCCTTTGAAAAATCAACCAATGATGATGTAGAAGAAATTTGTCTTTATTATTAAACTATCTTTTGTAGCTTATTATTAAACAAAAGAAAACACAATAAGGAAACAAAGTACTAACAAAAAAACAAGTGCCAACCACAAAAAGTACATAGGAAAAATATGCTTAAAAAGTCATACCTTTCAGAACTTTTTCCCGTGTAATCAAATGACGATATAAGTTTCTAAAGATTCATTAATTACATTTATTTGTTTATAACAATTTTTATAAACAAATTATTTTTCAAACAATTTTTGACGTCAAAAGTTATCATTTGATCCGCAGTCTTGTTTCCAGTAATAATTTTGCTGAAATATTTAGTTGTCTAATGATGGGCTCAAATAGGTACATGAGTGTGCATTAATATTTGTTTAAAAATTATTTACAACAAACTGAGTGAAAATTTTTAAAATGTCATACATGTTCCTTTAGTAATTTTTCACGTAGAATCGAATGGCGCTATTAGTTTTTAAAATTTTATCAATTTTCTCCATTTGTTTATAACAATTTTTATAAACAAATTATTTTTTAAACAATTTTTGACGTCAAAAGTCATTATTTGATCCGCAGTCCTGTTTGCAATAATAATTTTGATGATATTTTCATTTGTCTAATCATGGGCGTTAATGGGTTAATATTCAAAATTTCAACAACGTTTATATTTATTGGTCTTATATTCGATTGCTTACTTCTTTTCCTCTTCTACAATTCACTCAAATGCAATCAAGCCACCTCGCACGTTGCGTTCATTCATCAAAATCAATCATGCAAAATATTTTTTTGCAAATGTTCATGAACAACTATGTTTAAAGTAAATTTTTGCTATTTGAACGTTTTCTTTCTCTAGCACAACGTACATAAGTGTTTCATCCTCACTATCTGTTTTGTCAATAATGGCATCATTCTCTATAATTAATTTTTGTAAATTGAAAGCAATTGTACAAAGTTGTATAATGAAGTGACCTTTCATCCCAGAGAAATCTTGCGTTCAGGTTACTCTCTTTTAAAAAAGGATTGAATACCTCAGGTTAGTTTCCTTATATCGCCAAATGCAGCTGTATATTTCCTATTCCGTCTCCCTCAGTGGTGAATAGTTTAGCTATCTCTACATGTTCTTTTGCAGCCGCTATATGCAGTAAGTCCTGCTGCACATCGTTTATGTCAAAGAATATTTCTCGAGCAGAGATTGAACAAGATGCAATTCTCCATTTTGTACTACAAGGAACAAATCATGATAATCAGGAGTGTCGTCATAATACTTCATCTATCATACACCCTATTCTTATCTTTTTAGCTCACAAGAAGCATTCATTTGACACAATTATAATTTAAAAGCCAAATGTATTGACAGTTAGAATTCTTACTTTGACTATACAAATTTTTCTAAAAAAATTTAAACAAGTTGTAAATCCAGATGTTCATTCTATTGCAATTTATACTTTATATACTAATCGATTTGTTGTGAAACAAAGAATAAGATTTTATTACATTTTAACTGTAATATTCGAAAGAAAAAATTAAAAATAAATTAAAAATTCATTGAAACATCCTTGAGTTATCTTATTCCAAGAAAGGCATGCATATACATACATACATACGAACATATTTTCAGGATTTTATGACACATTAATATATAAAATAAAATTTGTTGAAACTATTTTTAAAAGTTATATAAATGAAACGATATAAATATAAAAACATAAATTAAAAGCAATTAAATGTAATTAAATAAAAATTTTATCAAATTCTTCAAATAAAAAATTAAATGGTTTTTGGGTTTTGAAAATCGGTTCAATACATTTTAAAAGAAAGTGTCTGATCTTTTAAAACAATTTATTTCTAATAAGATTGCGTTTAAAGATTTCGTAAAATATTTAAGTGGATTAAACGGTCATAAAAGCTGTTAAAACATTACATATTTTTTGTACATGTCTTTAAAAATATTTTCGAACAGTAATTTTATAATAGTAAGGCACATTCAAAAAAAAATTAAAAAACGATTGTTTTGATAATTATTGAGCATCGGATTTAAGAATTTTTATTAAAATATTTGAAATTTAATCCCTTAACTGCCAACTAAAAAACACTAAATGTGCCCAGAATGCCAAGAATAAAAAATCGTCCCATTTTTTCTGAAACTTGTTACTCAGGGGTTTTTGGGATCGCTGATTACGAATTTGATGTCGGTATTTCAGAATTCAAAATGGCGGATCCAATATGGCGGACGGATTTTTAAAAATTAATCCAAATTACCTGAAATTTGTTACTCGGAGGTTTTTGGGGTCGTTGATTACGAATATGATGTCAATTTTTCAAAATTCAAAATGTCGGATCCAATATAGCGGACATTTTTTTTTAATTTTGGATTCACTTGAAAATTATCATTAGGGGGTTTTCGAGGACACTGATGATGAATCCGATGTCAGTTTTTAAAAATTAAAAATTGTAGATCCAATATGGCGGACATTTTTTTTAATTTTGTTTTTATCATAAAAGCAGAACAAATTTTATAAATGCCGGTTTTATAGAACAGCTATAAAAAGAGTGCAAACATTGAAATTCCATTGAAATGTCCTAACGCATTTCACCTTTCCAATAAGTTCATGGGTGAAGTGGATCTCCACGGTATGCCATATTGGATCCGCAATTTTTAATATTGAAAAACTGACATTGGATTCGTCATAAGCGACCCCGAAAACCCCCGAATGATAATTTTCAAGCGAATCCAAAATTTAAAAAAAAAATGTCTGACATAATGGATCCGCTATTTTAGATTTTGAAAAATCGTCACCATATTCGTAATCAGCGACCCCGACAACCCCCGAGTAACAAATTTCACGTAAATTGGATCAATTTTTAACAAAGTCGTCGACCATATTAAATCCGCCATTTTGAATTTCGAAAAACTGACATCATATACGTAATTAGCGACCCCGAAAACCCCCGAGTAATAGATTTCAAGCGATTTTGGACATTTTTAAAATAAAAATGCATTGTATTTTCCATGGCAAAGATTTTAAAAAATTTGCTAAAAGTGTTGTTTTTAAAAATTTATAACATTTTTATAATTTATTGAATTTAAAAACAGAAACGTGCGTCGAATTCTGTATAGCGTTGACTTTTTAGAAATCATTTTATTTTTAATTTTCAGCCATTTTTGACTTTTTTACATCAATTTTTATCATGGCAAAGATTGTCAGTTTTCCGGCAGTCAGAGCAAAGTCCGAAATGGCAAAGATCTTTGCCATCGGCAGTCAAGGGGTTAAAGAAAAATAAAATTTCGTTTATTTGAACGTTCACAACTTTGGTATCATAAATGATTATTTCTATGATAAGAAATGAAATGTTCTTTAAAGTCATTTAATTCATTTGGATTAAACTTTATTATATAGTTTTATATTATTTAAAACATAAGATTAAAAATTTATGCGTAAAAATGTAAAATTACCATCATGTACACCTAATTTTTACTTTAATTTTTATTTTAATTTTTTTAATAATTTACTTACTTATAAATATGTATTTCGTTTTTTTTAAATATTACTGCTCTCTAAAAAAATTTGAAAGTGTTATTAAGAAATAAATAGAAAACTTAAAAATTACAGTTTGAATTTTCGCGCCAAATGACAATTGGAAGCACGTATGTGTGCACTTTAAAAAATTTATTTTTGAGTTATAATCACTGATCTCTATATATAACTAGATGGTCGACTACGTTATATATATAGAGATCAATGTACAGCAGTCGCCCATCCAGTTATATATAGAGATCAGTGCATGGCAGCGTTTTGCGTTGAGTTTTGTAACTAGGCCATGAGTGTGAGAGAGATACAGATATAAAACCGCTGCCAAGTTGTATATTTTCTTTAATAATTTTGGTGCTCATTTAATGAACACTTTACTTCCTCATGGAGATAAAAATAATAGAAATATATGAATAACTTTCTATAAATATAGTAAAAGTGATTGAATTTTAAGTCAATGAATGTATTTTTAAATACTAGAAATGCGTCTTAAAGAACGTAAATTTTTGAGAAATTTTAATTATTCCAATTTTTCTAAAATTTGTGAAATTTTTTAATATATATTTTTAATTTATTATTAAAAATAATGGATTTATAGAAGAATTTTAATGAAAAACACGAAAAGAAATTAAATTTTGAAGCAATTGCAAATGATTGCATAAATTCAATTATTTTCCAAATTAGTGAAATTCTTCTTATAAATTCAATTATTTCTAATAATTTTAATAAAATTCCTGGCGAAATTTCAATTATTTTTAAAAACTTTCCTCAATTCAATGTTTTTTAATAAATCTACTACTTTAATCAAATTCATCAAAGAAATTAGTAGTAGAGCTACACGGGTTCTGGCTCAGTTACCGACCGTCGGTAAGGTAGATTTCCTAATAGCTCACTTTCAAGTGGGTTAGAAGGGGTGTTCTGTTTTACCGACCGAGTTTTAGTACCGGCCGCCACCGCTAGATGGCGCCACCGCTCAATTTAAACCCCCTTAGAGGGGTATAAAAAGGGGCGCATGATTATTCCCCAAATGTCATTTTTCCGAAATGTCATTTTACCGAACTGCACTTTTGCGAATTGTCATTTTTGCGAAAAGCCATTTTTGCGAAATATCATTTTTGCGAATAGTCATTTTTGCAAAAAGCCATTTTTGCGAATAGTAATTTTGCGAAAAGTCATTTTTACGAATTTTCATTTTTGCGAATTGTCATTTTTGCGAATCGCCATTTTTACGAATTGTCACTTTTGCGAATCGACATTTTTACGAATCGCTATTTTTACGAATTGTCACTTTTGCGAATCGACATTTTTACGAAATGTCATTTTTGCAAATAGCCATTTTTGCGAAAAGTAATTTTTACGAATTGTCGTTTTTGCGAATTGTTATTTTTGCGAAAAATACAATAGTGAATCTATATATACTACAAGTTTACTATTGTATTTTTCGCAAAAATGTCAATTCGCAAAAATGACTTTTCGGAAAAGTGACAATTCGTAAAAATGGCGATTCGCAAAAGTGACAATTCGCATAAATGACATTTCTCAAAAATGAAATTTCGCAAAAATGACAATTCGCAAAAATAGCTTTTCGCAAAAATGACAATTCGCAAAAACGACAATTCGTAAAAATTACTTTTCGCAAAAATGGCTATTCTCAAAAATGACATTTCGTAAAAATGTCGATTCGCAAAAGTGACAATTCGTAAAAATGGCGATTCGTAAAAATGTCGATTCGCAAAAGTGACAATTCGTAAAAATGGCGATTCGCAAAAATGACAATTCGCAAAAATGAAAATTCGTAAAAATGACTTTTCGCAAAAAATACTATTCGCAAAAATGGCTTTTCGCAAAAATGACTATTCGTGAAAATGACATTTCGCACAAATGTCTTTTCGCAAAAATGACTATTCGCAAAAGTGCAGTTCGGTAAAATGACATTTCGGAAAAATGACATTTGGGGAATAATCATGCGTCCCGTATAAAAATTTTTATTTTTGAATTTTCAAGTGTATTGGTGTGGGATGCTTTTAAATTTCGCGCCATAATTACTAACCATTTATCTAATTCAGATTTATTTTGAAAATTATTAATATTAATAAATATTTAACAAAGAATCTCTCAGAATTCAATAATATTATTACAATTTAATAATTTATCTTAAAAGATTTTTAAATAAATGTTTCGTAATTTAATTAAAATTTATCCTAATGCCAGCTTAAATTATTTCTATGAAGTTAAATGTATTCAATCTTTCAACCAATAGAAATGTTTGTGACATTTAACTTCATAGAAATAATTTAAGCTGACAGCAGAGCAAACTTTAAATCGTTTCTACAAATTTGACTCAGTTTGATCTTGATACCTCTAAGCGAAGGACGGATACAAATCTATCAGCAATTAAAAAATAAGGAAAAAATAATGGTAAGTACAACTTAAAATTCTTATAATAATAATAATTTAGTAATAATAAACATTTCTTTTACTTTTATTTTATGTATTATTAACTTCATTATTTCAGAATTTTCCACAAAATTATTGTGGCGTTTGCTGCTTTTGCAGGCATATGGCTTCATTGATACCGGTAAGTTTTACAGTTTAGTTTAATTAATATTACATTTAATTTTTAATTTCCAAGTTAATTTAATATTAATGAAACTTATTTATTTTTAATTTAATTAAACTATATATATATATATATATATATATATATATATATATATCTTTAGACGCCGGTATTTTCATCATTGCATGCTGGAATGATGAAAACGTGCATACAAAAAATGTATATTAACTACATTTTTATGGTGTAAATTATTTATTGTATTATATATACTGTCGATAAAATAGTTAACATATAATATTCAATTTTCTTTTTTAATAATTAAAAAAATAGTATATAATCTCCTAACCTCAAACATTCTTTCCCTTTTTCAATTATAATTATAATCTAAATAAAAGTTTAAATCAATCAATATAATTAAATAGTTTTACAATTCTTTAGATGGCATGTTTTTATAAAATCAAAGAAGCGAATAAAAAAGTCGCACGCGGGAGCATGCGCATTGACATTCTACATTCTACTAATTCAATTAGTAGCGAAAAATAACTTTTTCAATTAGTAGTTTTCTACTAATTCTTAGTGGAAGACTTTTCCCCTTTTCAGTTAGTAGAATTTGACTAAGAATTAGTAGAATTCTACTAATTCAAATTTAGAGAGTGAACCAATGAATAAAAAAAGGAGAAGTTTGAATTTTTTTTCTATTGCCTAATAGCAGTCCATTTTTTCTTAGGGGGTTGGGATTGCATGTTTTATTTTTCAAATATTAATTAGATTCTTCATTTTGTTTAACTCAACCAACAGATAAAACATTGCAATTCGAAAAAAGGAGTTTATTTTTATTGGCCCTTTTTGTACTGTTGAACCAGTGAATACAAAATTTGCTTTCTTTAATCTCCATAATGTTCCTTTTCAATTTCCAATCGTTTGTTTCATCAAATTCTGTCTTTTAACATAATTATAAAGCAATTTACCAAATGTCTCCCAAATGTAACCCAAATGACTCCCCACCCTGTTGGAAGTATATGGATACAAATTCTATCCAATTTAATATTTTTTATTTCAAAAGATTAATAAAGATAGATTATTTCTATCTTATTTTGTTCGTGTCATTATATTCCTGTTTTATTCTACAAGATATGACTGAAAATTTAAATTCATAAAAAACTTGTCGTTCTGAATATTATGCATTTCTTTCGACAAATTTTGTAATAAAAATCATTGACAATGATTACAAAAAATATGTGAAATATTAAATGTTAAATGTCGTCAATTTCGGAGTGCTGTCAAATTTATGATTTTTAACAAAAATCCATACCTGTTAAAGTAGAAGATCGCTTTAAATTTTTTAGAATTTTTTTTTTAAATTCATAATACTGGAAAATTTACAATTTTTTATTGTGAACAAACCATAAGTTGTGTGAATTTTTCATCTATAAAGTTATAAAAAAATAATAGTTTAAATAATAATTTAACTTGACATTATTGAAAGCTAGAATTAGAATTACATTACAGTTGTACAGTTGGTCTTTTAGAATCGAGTATTTTTTTTTATTGTGTATACTCCTGCTCTATTGGCCTTGCGCACTTCGACAAGAGTCCCCGAGAAATACTTTTTGGATTAAGCATAACCATTCTACATCTGAAAATTCTATATATTAACCTAATTTGCGTGTACAGCCGACTTTTATTAGGAGTACTCGCATTCCGCCTGGACCACCCGTCAATGGGTTTTCTCACCAGAGAAGAGGGAAACTGTAGAAAACCTCTCCTGAGTATAACCGGTTTATCGACAGTCGAGTTCTAATGGTGTGTACCGGACAATAATCGACGGTGCACATCATTATACCTCGACGTCAAACATCCTGCTCAGATTTTCTCACGTGCCGGAAAAATACCAAGCCAAATGGACGCGAACCAAGGGTACTTACACCCTTATTAATGCCCTTATCTTGGCATCTATCCGACTGAGCTAATCTGTCGGCTGTAAAATCGAGTATTTGGAGGATTGGAAAAGGTTGAATTGACTCCCTGCCGATTTATGCACTTGGGAGTCTCGAACCCTGCGATTGCAGGGAGAGTAAATAAATTATATATTTGTAAATTTTATGTTTTTTTTTTATTTGTTTTTATAGGGTAATGGAAACGGATGATAAACCACACGACCTTGTAAGATCATATTACCAGAATACTGATAAGGTCAGCAAATATGCGATAACAGTAGATAAAAACAACAAGAAAGTAAATAATTTCCTTAAGACACCATTAGTGTCTAAAGAAATACTACTCGACATCTTAAAAAGACGTCAAACTGGAAGAACGATAAATAATGATAGTTCATCGAGGAGTTTAGTTATAATTGAAGTCCAAGATGAACAATTAACATCGACATCATTCTTTCTCGATTTCCCAGGCGATGAGCAATTCGAAATTCACTCCACATCAAAAACTGTGAGATCTATTCTGCTAGAGATGTCTCAGTATTTGACAATCCAGAGAAAGTCATCGAATATGACAGTGACACAATATGCGGCAAACCTCATTCGAAATTATCCGAACACTGTTTACTTCTGTATTAAAAATAATGTAAACAGTATAATGGTATCAGGCTGCGCGCGTGAATATTTTAGGGAATTATCACGACCACAATTTGCTTATCTTCCTATCACAGAAAAAGTGTAACAAATTTAATTTTATAATTGTTATAATTATAATTATAATTTTTTTAAAATCTCGGTATTTTAACTAAATTATCATTTCCACGCCTTAGAAAAATTTTTTTTTCTTTTTAAAATATATTTTAGTATATATTTTTCTTAAAATATATTTTCTTAAAATAAGAATATATTCTCATTTTGAGAATATTATAATACTTAATTTAAGTATACAATATACTTAAATAGGAGCCAAGAATATATTCTTAAATTTAGATTAACGTTTTTTTTCGGTGCATGAAATGAATGTTCATTAAATCGATTATTAATGTTGTCGAATTTTTATTCGTATGAATTTAATAATGTGGCAGAAATGTAATTTGATCGAATATTAATGAATGCCCATGCAGAAATCGCCAATTTTGTTCCCGATTACCGCCCTGGCCCCGGTCGGATTTTCCTAATCTGGCTCCGACTTAGTGGCACCGACCAGGGTGACCAGTGTTCTTTATTTTAAATTAAAGGCGAATAAATTCTTAAGACATCCCTAAAGCCAATTTTTTAGTTTTTAATTGTTTATAATTTTTATTTTCAACAAAAGTTAACAAATTAATACAATTTTTAAAAAGAACATTTATTTTCTTATTCCGTTGCTGCATATGATATAAATCAGTTCAAATTAATTCATTATGTACCACCACACAATTGATAAACCATAATAAAATTTATACACTGAGAAAAAAATGCTGTCGAATCAATGACACATGGGTTTGATTCATTGAATAGTGTCATAACAGGCTGCCTATAACGTATATGCTGTTGTTTTAAAAGCACCAATTCTATAATGATTCGATTGGATCACTTTCATTAAATCAAAATCATATTTCTCAGATTGATAGCATACTATGTTAATACAAAGGTATTCCTTTTGAATTTTGAGAAATATTATGTTTAAACTTTTTCCAATGTTCATTTGGATGAACTGGTTGGCCGTAAATTAAAATATGTACAAATAAGTGTCTTAATTATTTGAAGTTTGAAATATTATTTGATATTAGGAAATTAAAAATTAAATTAATTAAAAATTAAATTAGAAAATTATTCTTACCATTGCCAGCTATGTTTGAGGAAAAAAATTTTTTTTTAAACGTCCAAATTTAAAAAAAATGAATTTGTTTATAAAAATTTGATATTTTTTTTTTTTTAAATTGTTTTTACATCATTTAAAAGTTGAATAAAAACTGAAATTTTTTGTCTTTACAAATTTTCTGTAAAGTAGATAATTTTCAAGTTGTAGGCCATTGAAAATGGGTCAACTTTACAAAAATCAAATTTTTAAAAATTCGTAACTCGGAAATTTGACCACCGAATTTTTTTGGCCGAATTAAAAAGGTGAACTGAAATCTGACGTGGAATCACCCACATACAAATAATATTAACAAAAAATCAAATTTGTATTTACATGTATTTTAATACTTACGTATGTAATATATGTACTTTAACTTCTTTTAAATGCACAAAAAACAAAATTCACAATCAACACTTTCCAGAAAAGAAAAATCACTCGGCAAATACTTTTAACGAAAAGATACACGTTTCACACTTTGCAAGTAGCCGGCAGTTGCTAACACTTGTAACAATTTGTAATTTTCCGAAACGTAACCAAAAATTATATGCGTTTCACACTGGCTGTTTTCGGCGTTCGCCCCGAGTTAACTCCAGTCTGATTGTGATTGGTAGATTCAACAGAATGTTATAGATGATAGTCTCTAAAATGGCGCGCTATGCGCGCCCAAATTTCTCCTCTGTTTAAAAAATTTATAATAATTTATTTCTCTTTTATTTTTTCATATACTTTTTTCATACATTTTTCAGATAGGTTCTATTTCCTCTTTTCAAATTAAAAATTGTAATTAATGTAATGATTTATATTATTATTATTATTATCATAATAAAATTAATTAAAATTAATCCTTAATATGAAACGAGTAGATATGCAAATTAGGTAAAGAGAGACAGTTTAATGTTACTTATCCTCGAAAGAGAAAGAAAGCAATAGCGTTAGATTTTCTGCGTTATAAACAGAGACCGATTTATGTTATTTATTTAGAAAGAAGAAGACAGAAAGATATTTGAAAGATATATATATATATATATATATATATATATATATAAAATTTAAAGAGAAACGAAAGGTCTGCTCGAGTACCTGGCCTATTGTTTGAAGGGTTTCTTTCAACCAGTAGGCAGTCTATTGAGTGACCAGTGAGCAGAGAGAGAGAGAGAGAGAGTTGCATTGGTAGTCTATTTTATACTTGAGTATATTTACAATGTAAAAAATTTAAGGAGTTAACGGACTCGGGAGTTTGGAGTGAAATTTTTCGAGTTAAAAATCAACTCTAAAAGAGAGTTAATTTCGAACTCCCTTCATTCAACACCCGCGCGAGTTATTTTTTCATTGGGGAGGTAGCATTTAAGTGCGAAGTTTTAACTCTCTTTATTTAACTCCCCTGGCATTAACTCCCCAATAGGTGCGACTTTTATAGAATCCCCTGGGAAGTTAAAATTTAACTCACTTTTTTACAGTGTAGTTACAGTTTATTAAGAGAACACTTTTTTTCTCTTTTCAAAATTAAAAAAAATAAGACGAAAAAAAAATTTTTGTGATTAAAAATAAGGATAAGGAGGTAAGTTTTTAAAAATTGTGTAGAATACTACTTTTAAATGATATAAAATGATTTTTCTTTTTGGTAATTAAGAAATGCAAGTAATAAATTAACAACTTTCCCGTCTAAGTCACTAACATTAACTACTTTTTCAACAATTAAACTTGTAAAGAAATTTAAATAACTTTCTAGAATCATTTTAAAAATGCTTGATCTCGACCTTGAGTTTGCCTTGTTTTATTAAAAAATTAATATAATTTTAGAAATACTTTACATGGTTTAATATTTTTAAAATAAATCTTAAACAAGTACCCAGTTTTTTATTATAAAAAAGTTTATGTTGTCTCAAACAAAAAAAGAATATTTTTTATTTCAGTTCAAAATTAGAGTCTTGAAGGTAATAAACAGGTGCCATAATATTTTTGCATGAGAAACACTGTCTTCCCCGCCCTAGATGTCTCTTTTCTTTAATGAAAACTTTTTATTTTAATCCCCAATATATCCCCAAAAAATATCAAAAACATGATCTTGCAGACGATCTATTTTTTTAATTGTAAGAAACGTTGTTACAAGAAACATTATTTTTGTCAGTTTATTAAGATGAATGAATATTTTTTCAGAATAAATTTACGGCAAATGTCTCAGTATGACTGCACCTTAAACCTCGTTATTCGATTTCAGTTTGCAATTTATGAAACGCACCTAAATTGTTCTTATACACTATAAAAAATATGTTTTACGATTGTGTTGAATTTAACTAACAAATCATAAAAATTTGTGCTGTTGTTACAATAAACATTATTTTTGTTAGATAATTAAAAAAAATGTATATTTTTTAAAATAAATTTGAGGTTTGAGAGTTGAGAAACCATTTGCATCCAAAATGCTTGAAATAAACTTTTTGATATTTTTAGAGTTTGTGCTGCTCATTTCGAGAAATCTTTTGGTAAAATAAACTTTCAATCACATTAACCAATTCAGTCCCAAGCAGAAACCAACCACCCAATCAACACATAAGCTTGCCACAAACTTGCATTAAGCTTGCTGTGCAAGGTGTGTAAGCTTACGGAGATTGGCGATTACAAGGACTTTTCGGCGACTTTGGCGAGCGAGATCGAGAATTGCGAGGACTTCCCGGCGACGCTAGTGATTTTGTCGACGAAGATTGGCGATTATAAGAACTTATCGTCGACTTTGTCGACGGAGATTGGAGATTACAAGAACTTTCCGACAACTTTGTCGACGAAGATTGGCGATTACAAGGACTTTTCGGCGACTTTGGCGAGCGAGATCGAGAATTGCGAGGACTTCCCGGCGACGCTAGTGATTTTGTCGACGAAGATTGGCGATTATAAGAACTTATCGTCGACTTTGTCAACGGAGATTGGAGATTACAAGAACTTTCCGACAACTTTGTCGACGAAGATTGGCGATTACGAGGACTTTCCGGCGACTTTGTCGACGGAGATTGGTGATTACGAGGACTTCCCGGCGACGCTGTTGATTTGTTTAGCACTATCAGCGATAAAGAGGAAACATTCCTTAATTTTCTTAGTCTCCGCACAGGTTCCTCATCTGCGGACTGTACACGGTCTTCGTCAGCTGTTTGAGGTTCATTTAGCACTTTATTCGCAAATTGACCTCCTGCTTCCGTGTGGCGCTCAATTCTATAAAAAAAATTTATTTCCAATTTATAAAATGAAATTCTGCTAAATAAAAAACTATAAAGGAAATTAGTGAACAATTTGAATCATTAATCAATGAGTGAGTTTCTAAAAACACTTAGGTTGATTCATGAAGGTTTTTTGGTGCTAAAAACGAATATAACCTTCAAAATGCTCCTTCACGTCAGGATTTTTGGTAAATTGAGCCTAAAGGGTAAAAAATGGCTATTTTAGCCAATTTTGGAAATTTTTTTTCATTTTCCACAATTGGCTAAAATAGACATTTTTTACCCTTTAGGTTCAATTTACCAAAAATTCTGACTTGATGGAGCATTTTGAAGGTCATATTCGTTTTCAGCACGAAAAAACCTACAAGAATCAAAACTCACTTATTGATTAATGATTTAATTAATAATTATTATGATTTAATAATCATAAAATAAAAACTAACACCCCAGATAGCACGTTATCTTGTGGCAAGATTGCAGCAAGCTTGCCACAAGAGAACGTGCTATCCGGGGAGGAAATGGATGGGGTTTATATTTACAAGAAGTTCCTCAGCGTCTCTCGTAGGTCCTTATACTCCTCTTCAAAACGAGCATTTTTGAATAAATTTTCCACGGCCACAAAATGTTTTTCACTTCTCCTATTTAAATTTCTAATAGTGGACACAATCGGCAGATCTATATCCGTCCATTTTTTTCCAAACAAGTGATTCGCAATGTTTAAAGCGCATTTTGGCGTCATATTAAGGATTGATGGGCGTTTTTCGAATTTTTTTCTATCAAAGTATCTACGAAAAAAAGATAATTTTAAATAAAAAAGTACACTCGGATCGCAAAGTTGTTTTTTTATTCGAAATGTTTTTTAACCTAAATATCAATTGCTCTAAATGTAATGAGTTATAAATTTCATTTAATCGAATAATTATTTACTAGTACTTACAAATAATAAATAATTTTTTCCTTATCAGAAAAAGTTCATATGTTAAATAATATTGTGATAAATTCGAAACGGCGTAACCTATTCTTATAATATTAGTAATAATAATATAAATCATTATATTAATTATGATTTAATTTGAATAAAGGAAATCGAACACATCTGAAATATTTTATATGAATAAATATCTGTAAAAATAACTAAAAAATAAATTTTTTTAATTTTAACATTTTTTTGACAATCAACATATGTATGAAATCGTGAGGATGTAAGGAATTTGAATATGTTCATAGAAAAGTAAAAATGTTGAAATTTAAAAAATTTATATTTTTATATAAAAAGTCATTATGAGTTTTCCTTAATGAAGGTTTAAGGGTCCGAGCGGCCCCCGCTGTGAGGGTTGCTCGGGACTCAGTTTCGAGCAGGTATGAGAATGATATAACAATAAGAGTTTCCCTTTTCCTTCAAAATTTAACGCTTTGCTTTCCTTCTCGCACCTTACAAAATCACATAAGATTTTCCTTTTCCGTTAGAATTTAACGCTTTGCTTTCCTTCTCGCACCTTACGAAATCAAATATGAGTTTCCTTTTCCGTTAGAATTTAACGCTTTGCTTTCCTTCTCGCACCAAAGGAAATCGCATAAGAACTTCTCCTACCGTTAAAATTTAACGCATTGTCGTCTCTCTTTTACTTAAGAAATACAATAAGAGTTTCCTTTACTTCTACCTAATTTGCATACTGTTGGTTTCATATAAGGGATTGGACTAAAGTTAACTCAGAGTCAACCCGGGGCGAACGCCGAAAGCAGCCATCGAGGTGAGGTTGCATGGCTGTAGCGAACAATCAATCGTTTGGAAAAAAGATGCGCGCGCAACAATTTTTTTTGAAGCATCTAAAATGAATCATGAAATTAAATATATTTTATTATTAAACTTTTCATTATTACAAACCATAAATAAAAATTATTATCTTAAACTGCTTTTTGTTAATAATTTTATTATTTTTTTTATCTTAAAAGATTTAAATGAAAAACGAAAATTTAAAAGTGTTAGGTCTCCATGATTACAAAATTCAGCCAATCAGGATCACTCATTTTAAATTCACAGCCAATGAAAAAAAAGTTCTACGCTTGAAGTTAGCTGATCTGACACCAGTAAGTAAAATGGCGTCACGATTATCCAATCAAAATGAAGGATTTTGAAAAAGAGCCAATCACGAAAAAGTTCTACACTTGAAGTTAGTCGATCTTACTCATCTCGTTTTTAGGAAAGGACCCTACAAGATAGTTACAATAATTTAATAGTTAAATAAAAATTTTCAAACAAAAAAGTTGAGAAAATGTCATTTTTCACAATTTTTGGTTTTTAAAATACCAATAATTTCAAAATTTATTATCGAATTAGGTTCAAAAATAGGTCAATCGTAGCGTTTTTTAATGCTCTACAAGTTGATAACGATAATTTTAAAGTTACTTCTACGTTTTTCGACAAAATTTTCAAAAAAGTATTATTTTCCAAAATTTTTGATTTTTAAAAGTTTAATAACTTTGGTTAATATGGACGAAAAATGTTCAATTAGGGCCCAAAAGATGCGTCTAAAAGAACTATACAAAATTATAGAAAAACATTTATAGGTGTCCCAACATTTTTTTTAAGTTATGGGCAAAAAATGTTTTTTTTGCAAAATTAAAAATAAAAAAAAAATTAGTTAAACTTTATTAATATATTAGAAAGTACTCTCACTTTATGTCCGCAGGTGAGATCTACAATTTAAAACAAATTCAACCCAAAAGCTCTTTATGATTTCGAGATATTTATGAAAATGTGATGTTTACACACACACATACATACGAAATGACATAAAAATGTCATTTTTGAACTCCTGAGGTCAAATAACATAAAGATATGTCAAAAAATCGAACTTGAAAAATTTTGGTATTACAATACTTCCTCTATGATGAAGTAATATATACACATACACTACCGTCCAAAAGTATCAGGATGATTACATTCGACTCTATGAAAAAACATGCCATCACTTTTTCAATCATATCTCGGTAATAGAAGGAGGTACAAAAAACTTAAATACGGTTAGAAAGCTGATTAAATTCTGCGTAAAATAAGCCGTCTTTGAAGTCATTTCGTTAATTATTTTTTAAGTTATAAAGTGAGAAAGAAATAAAAAACATCAAATTTTCTCACTTTTGTCTCTTGACTTTCACTTTTTCAAAAATCAAGAAAAATGTAGATAAAATTTTTTTAAAAACACAGAAATCTTCGTTAGAATTTCAGCTTTAAAATAAGCTTTCGAAAATTAAAAAAGGTTAATCCGTCTTCGATATATCATTAAAAATGTGAAGCCGTGTTTCGACCGATTAGTGCATTGAAATTCAACTGTGACGACTCGATTCTGGCTTAGCGCGGCAGCGAATGAGAGAGAAAACGGATGAATTCATGCGGGGGAACGATGAACTTTTGAGTTTCTTTATATTACTCGTTAAACATAATTATTTATTATTCTCCAGCATAAATTTGTCCCTGTTTTCTCTCTCATTCGCTGCCGCGCGAAGCCAGAATCGAGTCGTCACAGTTGAATTTCAATGCATCAATCGGTCGAAACACGGCTTCACATTTTTAATGATATATCCAAGACGAATTAACCTTTTTAGGGTTCCGTACACCTACGGTGTATCGGCGGAACCCTATTGGTGAGACTCTGTTGTCCGTAGCCAAATCGTGTCCCCCCCTAGCGGCTAAACTATTTGACCTAAAGAGCTCAAATTTGGTACAGATATGTATTTTCACACGTAGATTACAGGAAAAATATAGCGAATGTGATTGGACGTGATGGGCATAGCGTTGTCAAGCAAATAACAAGATTTTTGGCCAAAAATGCATAAAAAGTGACCATTCCCCCTCCTTAACTTCCAAACTATTCGACATGGAGAGCTGAAATTTTGCATGCTGGTGTATTTTAACTCGAATATTACAGGAAAAATATAGAAAACTTGATGTGTAATGATGGCCATAGCGTTGTCAAGGAAAAACTAAAAAATTTAAAAAAAAAAATTTTTTTTCCTAACTTTTACATTATTTGACCTAAGGAGCTGAAAATTGGTATCCTAGTGTATTATTACAGTCTGACGACAAACAATTTATTTAAGAAACTTTTTGAAAAAAAATCAAAAAAAAATTTTTCTTTTTAATTTTTTTTCAAAAAAAAAATTTTTTTTAAATTTTTTTTAGTTTAAACACGTGGCATTAAATATTTTAAGGAAAAGAGTGAAATTTTAAGAGAATAAATGAGAGATTGTTTTCTGACTTTAAGTTCTTAACTAAAAATAAAAAAAATTGGACAAGTGCGAGTTGTACTCGCACTGCAATGGCGGGTTCCGCACACAAATATTAAAACAATACTTGCAAAATTGATCGGTAATTGGTAGAATTAAAATAAACAATTAAAAAAATATATTAAAATCATTTGATAAAAAAAATAACTAAAAAAAATTAAAGTATTGTATATCTAATATTGTAAACAATAATAAGCAGAGGAACAAAATTTTCAAAATTTATTATAGTTCCTCTGCTTATTATTGTTTACAATATTAGATATACAATACTTTAATTTTTTTTAGTTATTTTTTTTATCAAATGATTTTAATATATTTTTTTAATTGTTTATTTTAATTCTACCAATTACCGATCAATGTTGCAAGTATTGTTTTAATATTTGTGTGCGGAACCCGCCATTGCAGTGCGAGTACAACTCGCACTTGTCCAATTTTTTAATTTTCGAAGGCTTATTTTAAAGCTAAAATTCTAACAAAGACTTCTGTGTTTTTAGAAAAATTTTATCTACATTTTTCTAGAACTTCTTTTATTTCCGAGATATGATTGAAAAAGTGATGGCATGTTTTTTTATAGAGTCGAATGTAATCGTCCTGATGCTCGTGGACGGTAGTGTATATATATATATATATATATATATATATATTTTTTTAAAATGGTATTCATATATGACCGTAAATACGACCCTAAATACGGGCATAAATACGGCTGTATTTACTGTTTCAATTACACTATCCTACTAAGGCCCGTATTTAGGGTCGTATTCACAGTCATATTTATGCTCGTATTTACAGTCGTTCTTTTTCAGTAGGGCAAATTTTCTATTTTTTCTAATGCGCAAAGTTTTATGGTATTGTAAGTTCTTGAAAAAAATATGAAGTTTTATTCTTTTGAATTGACTGCTAACGATTCTAGGTAGTCAATTCAAAAGAATAGAATGTTCGACGAGTAAATCTGAAATGTTTATTATTCTCAATTGACTGCATCGAATTTTAGAAGCGCAATAAAAGAAATAAAAACTTTTGACAAACAATTTGAAAAAGCCTCATTTTTCTAATTTTCTGTAAGAGCTCCTCTAGTTATTGTCTTAAAATAAAACGCAGTGACAGTTATGTTTCGCGTCGTGTGAATTTCATTGTAATTTCAGTGCTAAACAGCTAAACTATTAAAATTAAATATCAAAACTAGTGAAAATATGGTTAAAAGATGCAAAGTGCTTACGATAAAATACAAAATGCTCTTATTGAAAGAAATTTTCAAGTGTTAAATGTTTAAATCATGTTTTGAAACCTAACCTCACTTTCTAGGGGGAATCTTGAGTGGCAGTAAGTTAATTCAGAGGAATAGAAATTTTTACTGATTTGCTGTACTTTCTCATTCTTTTGAATGCGCGTTTTATATTTTTGTGAAGTCAATTCAGAATAATAGAATTTTCTGAAATTTTGGTCGTTTCCGTGGAATAGAGCTCCGAGGTAAATTCGCCGTATTAAGAAGAATACAACTTTTGAATTCTTTTCAATTCTTCGCTTCTTACCGGGTACTGTTTCTGCTGTCTCTTTACCCATTTTGAGTAAACGATGTTTCCGCCTAATAGCATCACTTGCATTTGCTATTTGACGAAGCGTTTATTGCTCTTTTCGATTTGTTTTTTTCGAGACAAGATAATCTACACTACCGTCGGGAATTATCGGTACGGCTGCACGCGCAGGGCCTAAAAACATACCAATCTTTAAATAACGATTTTTTTGTAAATACAAATGTCAGAAAATTAACAAATATACTATTCGAAAGATTATTAAATTCTACGATTAATTGTACATAACTGAAAATTGTAATAATTTATACAAAGCTTGCAGAAATCTACAAATTTGACAAAAAAAATTTTTAAATAAAATTTTTTTAGAAATTATTTCAACTCCTGCACATTTTTTAAAAATTGTAGGAAAATTTTAAAACTTATATAGGTGTAATCATTCAAGTCTCATCTTTAATTTAAGATCAAAAGAGTTAAAAAATCTCATTCGGTTCGTGAGATATCATTATATACGTCCGAGCATGTTTTTTGACAAATGCATTGAATTAGTCAATTATGAACGTTTTTTGGCTGAAAATGCTCGGCCGTTTATAATGATATCTCTCGAACCGAATAAGATTTTTTAACTCTTTTGGTCTTAAATTAAAGATGAGATTTTAATGATTACACCTATATAAGTTTTAAATTTTTCTTACAATTTTTAAAAAATGTGCAGGGGTTGAAATAATTTCCAAAAAAATTTTATTTTAAAAATTTTTTTGTGAAATTTGTAGGTTTCGTTTCAGCATCGGTCCCTGTGTACATTTGTTGATTTGAATACCAATTATTATCTAATTAAAATTATTTTTAAAAAAATGCTAACACTATTTAGCAAAATTTAAAAAATTAACATTCTTTAAACAAATTTAAATTTTTCTTTATTTTTTATTAGGTCAATGTATATTCCTCGAAGCTCAATAAAATAACGGTCGGGATAGGGAGATATCCCTCAAAGACGTGCCAATCAATCTCCACATACTAGAAAAAGATTACAAATTGAGGGGATTGGTTCATTTTCTTCCACCAAAAGAACGACGATCGCATCAAAAAGAAATTGGACACTATACGGCTATTTCTCTAAGAAAGACCGGTGAATGGGAAGAATACAATGATTTAAAATCAACATGTGCGAAACGAAAAAACAAAAAATTTAAAGCAAATTAACATTTGATCCTGTATACAATCTAAATAACCATTCTATGTTGAAGTTTAAAAAAATATATATCTATCTAACGATTCTTAAACTTTTTATTCACTCAAAAGTAAGTATTTATTTATAGCAACATTTATAAATTTTAAAAGGAGCCCAAAAATTGGGGCTAGTGTTTTAGAAGAGCACAAAAATATTGGGACAAATTAGGAGGTAAAAGAATAAAAATTGTTTAAAACAATTTGAAAATTAGCAAAATTTATAGCTTTGGGGTTGAAATTAGTTTTTTAAATGAAGCCCAAAAATTGGGGCTAGTGTTTTAGAAGAGCCCAAAAATATTGGGACAAATTAGAAGGTGGGAGAATAAAAATAGAGTAAAAGGATATTAAAATTAGCAAAATTTATAGCTTTGGGGTTGAAATTGGTTTTTTACATGCAGCCCAAAAATTGGGACTAGTGTTTTAGAAGAGCCCAAAAATATTGGGACAAATTAGGAGGTAAAAGAATAAAAATTGTGTAAAAGTTTTTGCAAATTAGAAAGATTTATAGCTTAGGGTTGAAATGAGTTTTTAAATGAAGCCTAAAAATTGGGACTAGTGTTTTAGAAGAGCCCAAAAATATTGGGACAAATTAGAAGGTGGGAGAATAAAAATAGAGTTAAAGGATATTAAAATGAGCAAAATTTATAGCTTTAGGGTTGAAATTAGATTTTTAATTGAAGCCCAAAAATTGGGGCTAGTGTTTTAAACGAGCCCAAAAATATTGGGACAAATTAGAAGGGGGGAGAATAAAAATAGAGTTAAGGGATATTAAAATGAGCAAAATTTACAGCTTTGGGGTTGAAATTAGATTTTTAACCCCTTCAGTGTGTAGCTAAAATATAACAAAATGGTCCCAAAATGTGTAAGACCTTCTTGTGAATAAATTTTCATGACACTAGGTACTAAGGGGTTTTTGGGGTCGCTGATTACGATTCCGGTGTTAGTTTTCAAAAATTCAAAATGGCGGATCCAATATGGCGGACACGATTTTGAAAAATTCATTGGATTCGCTTAAAATTCGTTACTCGTGGGTTTTCGTGGTCGCTGATTACGAATCTGACATTAGTTTTTTAAAATTCAAAATGGCGGATTTAAAATAGCGGTCAAGATTTTGAAAAATTTATTGGATACGCTTAAAATTCGTTATTCAGGGGTTTTTGGGGTCGCTGATTACGAATCTGTTCACTAGAAAAAAGTTCGTGTGATTTTTGTTGCGTGTTAAATTAACCAATGTTAAACGACATAGAATGTGGCGCCATCTATAACGGTTAAATTTGTTGCGTGTTATTTTAACACCAAATTCGGTGTAAAAATTACACTTTTTATTTTCTGTGTTATTAGTTTTTCAAAGTTTAAATGGTAAGAATTTTTAAAAGAATTTATCCACTTTTGAAATTTTTCAAAATTTTTGGCGGCCATTTTGGCTTAAAAATTATTTATTTTGAAAATCTGACTTCAGAATCGTGATCAGCGACCCCAAAAACCCCCGAGTAAGAATTTTTGCGAATATACGTTAAGATGTTTTCTTGTTTGGGCCATGACGTGTATACACGTCATCCACTGTTTGGGCCAGTTTTTTTCATGACGTGTATACACGTCATCCACAGTCAAGGGGTTAAATGAAGCCCAAAAATTGGGCTAGTGTTTTAGAAGAGTCCAAAAATATTGGAACAAATTAGGAGGTAAAAGATTAAAAATTGTGTAAAAGGATTTAGAAATTGGCAATATTTATAGCTTAGGAGTTAAAAATATTTTTTTAAAATTAAGTTAAAAAAAATTAAGTTAAAGTTAACTTTAAAAATTTTTTTGGTCGCCAGTTTGAAGCCGCCATTTTAAATTTCGAATTTTTCACTACGGATTTGGAATCAGCGACCTCAAAAACCCCCGAGTAATCATTTTTAGCTAAATATCGCAAATATGTGAAATTTTGATTTTTTATATTTGGCTATTTTGAAGAAAGGGGTTATTTTTAGGAAAGGGATGATTTTTGAAATTTGGGAAATATATTTTTGGAGAGCCCTAAAAAAGCCCTAAAGTATAGCGTCTTTACTTTTTTTAAATTCCTGTATTTTGTTTAGAGGAGGTGTTAGCTTGATTCAAGTGGGCACCTCCACCAAAAATTTGTTTTTTCTGAAAATGCAAAGGAGCCCAAAAATTGGCACTACTGCCCTAAAAAAGCCCTAAAATCTGGTATAGTTGATTATTGAAAATTTTATTGTGGAGGTTTTAGCTTGACGGACCTCAATCTAAATCCTACTAAGTTCATCTTCAATAATATAACTATAGGTATAAGTTTTTAAGGTGTTGGTTTTTTTCTATTCCAGGGATTTTTTATTTTTAGGTTTATTTTTCTAGTTTTAAGTGTACTTTTTCCACTGATCTCTATATACCTCTGGATTAGAAATGCTATAAGGCCAACGCAGAATAGATCTGTAACCGGAACCGCAATCGTAAGGTATATTGTTTATCCTTCTCTAACTCATTCTTACGCTTACGGTTACGATTGCGGTTCCGGTTACAGATCTATTCTGCGTTGGCCTATAAGCAGAACTTTTACCACGGCGGCCACCTTTCATTGTAGTAAAAGTACAAAATTATGGCGCGAAAGCCTTGTATTTGAAGTAATAATAATAATAATAATGATAATAATAATTATCAATTTTAACATTTTATATTCTATACATGAGTTGTTTATTCATACATTTACTTACAATAAAAAAGAAATTTACTTTGTAATATGAAACAAAGCTTTTGCGCCATAATTTTGTACTTTTACTACAATGAAAGATGGCCGCCGTGGTAAAAGTTCTGCTCACAGCATTTCTAATCCAGATGTATATAGAGATCAGTGACTTTTTCAGGTTTTGTTTATTTTTTTTAATTCTATTGTGTTTTAGGTTTAAGGTGGTGGTTTTTTTTTCTATTCTAGGGTTTTCTTATTTTTAGGTTTATTTTTCTAGTTTTAAGTGTACTTTTTTCAGGTTTTGGGTATTAGTTTTTAAGGTGGTGATTTTTTTTCTATTCTAGGGTTTTCTATTGTGCTTTAGGCTTAAGGTGGTGCATGGACTCAACACTACGATGTCTATGACAGGTGACTATAAGTTTATTAAAACTTTTAAATGGCAAAACAAGTGTCAGCGTTACAAAAAAGTAATGCGTAAATTTTTAAATAAATATGAATTTTTGCCGTATTAAAAATCAAGATGTTTGGATTTAAACCAAAAGATATAGTACTTGTGTTTAATTAATTAAACGCGGTGCGGGTGTGCAAATGGTGAATGAAAGATTAAAATGGGTAAATTTTGATAAGGCATTCAATGATTCTTTACAAACCAGTGCTATTATAAATTTATCGTATAAAGATATTGACTTGTTCTTAGATGATGCCTTTGCTTTATTCGAAATTAATATTAAAAAAGCTTTAAAAAGCCCACATAGCACAATAGTATGAGGTAAGGTTATGTTAAGTACTAATCGTAAGGCTCATAAGGTTACACGATATTGCTGTGGTAGACCTAAGGTGAACTAAAAACTTCTGCCATGGAGGTAAGGTTACATGTTAGAGTGTGGTAAGTATATATGATAAGGCTATGGTAACCTTACACGTTAAGGTTGATGTAGCCTTACACGTTAAGGTTGATTTAACCTTACACGTTAAGGTTGAGGTAACCTTACACGTTAAGGTTGAGGTAACGTTACACGTTAAGGTTGTGGTAATGTTACACGTTAAGGTTGAGTTAAGGTTATATGTCAAGGTTAAGGTAAGGTTAAGGTAAGGTTGTGATAAGTTTACCAGTTATGGAAAATATTGACAAAATAATTAATAATAAAATAAATAAATATTAAATTAGAAAGTTAAGTTTGTTGCTTTTCTCTATTTTGGAAATCTGACATGAAGCAGAAAATTTTGAAAACAAATTTGGGGGGACTGGGATTCGAACCCGGGATCGACGCGCATAAACCTAACATCCTAACTAACTGAGCTAAGTGGAGAACTGGTAGCAAGAAAATTAATTTTGCCTTTAAGGAGTTAATCATATTCTTGGTTCACCTTAAAGGTAAAATTGATTTTCCTTCTGACAGTTCTCCACTTAGCTCAGTTAGTTAGGATGTTAGGTTTATGCGCGTCGATCCCGGGTTTGAATCCCAGTCCCCCCAAATTTGTTTTCAAAATTTTCTGCTTCATGTCAGGTTTCCAAAATAGAGAAGAGTAACAAATTTAACTTTTTAACCCATTAACGCCCATGATTAGACAAATGAAAATATCATCAAAATTATTATTGGAAACAGGACTGCGGATCAAATAATGTCTTTTGACGTCAAAAATTGTTTAAAAAATAATTTGTTTATAAAAATTGTTATAAACAAATAAAGAAAATTGATAAAATTTTAAAAACTAATAGCGCCATTCGATTCTACGTGAAAAATTATTAAAGGAACATGTATGACATTTTAAAAATTTTCACTCAGTTTGTTGTAAATAAGTTATAAACAAATAATAATGCACACTCATGTACCTATTTGAGCCCATCATTACACAACTAAACATTTCATCAAAATTATGATTGGAAACAGGACTGCGGATTAAATGATGACTTTTGACGTTAAAAATTGTTTAAAAAATAATTTGTTTATAAAAATTGTTATAAACAAATAGAGAAAATTAATGACATTTTTAAAACTTATAGTGCCATTCGATTCTAAGGGAAAAGACTACTAGAATATTTTTTAAATTTTAAAAATTATGAATCAACAAATTCTGCCTGCATTTGTTCGTATGAAATATTTAACCTTTAGAATTACTGTCACTGTTGTCCATTAAATGTTGTTGCATATGAATTTTACATAGGTGTGTTTAGCATTTTGGGCAGAATTGGTCAGTTCTCTTATTGCACTTTGCTTCGTCTTCAATTAAATGTGTGCACCTTTTTTTCTCCTATGCACATTTTGTGGTACGTGCTTGATGTGTTGTCAGTACTTCTTTTTCTTTTATTACTCTTTTTTGTTCGCAGAGAATCTTGTAGATAATAGTTAAAAATTTCTTCTACTACATCTTTAGTTCCTTTCCGATTTTCTAGATTCGCTTCGTTATATAAAACAGTTGCGTTCGTTATCGACATTTGGAGTAATCTGACGAATAAGCACCAATACCATTTCTTACCTCTAATTGCAGGTAGAACTGCATTAGAGTGTTGATCATGTAGATCTACACCGCCCATTTTCTTATTATAGTGAGAAAATACGTTAGGAAAATCGATACTTTTATGTGATTTATCAACCCACCTTTTCATGCTCGTTTTTGGATCCACCCCATGTGCTGTTGATAATATAGATATTTGTTTAGCATCCATCACAGTAATGCAATTTAAATTTGAATTTTTATCATACATACTGCAACATGTTCCTCTGGCACAGTTTTTTGGTAGTTCAGTTTTCGTTTTCACCCTATTCTGTCTAACTGTTCCTGTAGCTAAGAGACCTACCTTTTTCAAATGGATCATCAAATCTGGAGAAGTGAAATAATTGTCAAAGATTATTTCATAGGTTTTTAAGTGTTCGGTGGGTACAGAAGTAAGAAGTTGACGCAACATCTTTAAAACCACTTTGGAACCTAGTGCTACATTTTTTAACAAATTATCATTTTCCTTACCTGATTTTCCAGTATAAATATCCAAGTCAAAAATGTAGCCTGAATTAGAACATATAGCCCAGAGTTTTATACCAAATCTTATAGGTTTATTTGTAATACATTGTTTTATTCCAAAGTGACCGACGTATTTGACCATAACTTCATCAATAGATAGAACGTGGCTAAACCAACCAAATTGTTGAGCGTTTTGTCGAAATAAATCATAAAGATGTCTTACCTTCCATACTTTATCATCATCATTCTTATCCTGAGCAGTGTAAAATCTAATATTTTTTTTAATGGTAAGAAATTCATTTCGAGACATAGTATTTTGAACTATTGGACAGCCTAAAACACTTTTTGTTGACCAGTAGTCACGCACAGACTTTCTAGAATTGATAATGGAAAGCATAATGATGCCCAAAAATTTATTCAAGCTATCAAGGGTCAAAGAATATCCGTTATTTTTTGTTGCTTGAAGAATATATTCTTTCATATTGGATGAAAAGAAATGTTCAAACAGTTCTACAGCATTCTTTTTAGCAATCGCTTCACGAAAACTGTCATCGATAGTATCATTTTCAAGAAAAAATGTATTTTCGGAAGATCCGTCTTTCCAATCATATGTATGATTAGGTTCTAGCAGTTTTTGCGTATTTCTATAGGAATTTAAAACATATTCATAAGACCCTTAGGGTAAAATTGTATCAGGATTGACATCATCTGAATCAGAATCAGAACTTAAATCAGAGTCGTCTTCAGGAATAAAAGCAATATTAACAATTTCCTCATCATCACCAATATCATCATCACAAATCAGATCTGCTAGATCTGATATTCTTTGAGGAGCTCTTCTTTTTCGAGGAGGCATTGAAAAAAAGAGAAATTCCAGAGATTTATCAAAATGTTTAACTGTGAAAACAACTGATTGAAAGTTTAAAAAACGTAATTTAGGAATTACCTAAAAATATTCACAATGCGTGCACCAAAACCAAATACGCTCTAAAACAGAAATGTGGACAAAAAACAAATGAACATCAATAATATTTCTTAAAAGATGCAATAAATCTATAGAAGTGTAATATGTAAGTAAGATGAGTAATGTAAAGTAAGTATGTGGTTATTGTCTAATACATCCTTACCCGTAACTTGCAGCAATTGTTTTAATGATTTAAATTTCGATTAACATATATTATTGATGTTTATTTGTTTTTTGTACTTATTTACACTTCTAGTGCATACATTATGAATACCCAGGTATTTTTATAATTCCTTTGAAAAATCAACCAATGATGATGTAGAAGAAATTTGTCTTTATTATTAAACTATCTTTTGTAGCTTATTATTAAACAAAAGAAAACACAATAAGGAAACAAAGTACTAACAAAAAAACAAGTGCCAACCACAAAAAGTACATAGGAAAAATATGCTTAAAAAGTCATACCTTTCAGAACTTTTTCCCGTGTAATCAAATGACGATATAAGTTTCTAAAGATTCATTAATTACATTTATTTGTTTATAACAATTTTTATAAACAAATTATTTTTCAAACAATTTTTGACGTCAAAAGTTATCATTTGATCCGCAGTCTTGTTTCCAGTAATAATTTTGCTGAAATATTTAGTTGTCTAATGATGGGCTCAAATAGGTACATGAGTGTGCATTAATATTTGTTTAAAAATTATTTACAACAAACTGAGTGAAAATTTTTAAAATGTCATACATGTTCCTTTAGTAATTTTTCACGTAGAATCGAATGGCGCTATTAGTTTTTAAAATTTTATCAATTTTCTCCATTTGTTTATAACAATTTTTATAAACAAATTATTTTTTAAACAATTTTTGACGTCAAAAGTCATTATTTGATCCGCAGTCCTGTTTGCAATAATAATTTTGATGATATTTTCATTTGTCTAATCATGGGCGTTAATGGGTTAATATTCAAAATTTCAACAACGTTTATATTTATTGGTCTTATATTCGATTGCTTACTTCTTTTCCTCTTCTACAATTCACTCAAATGCAATCAAGCCACCTCGCACGTTGCGTTCATTCATCAAAATCAATCATGCAAAATATTTTTTTGCAAATGTTCATGAACAACTATGTTTAAAGTAAATTTTTGCTATTTGAACGTTTTCTTTCTCTAGCACAACGTACATAAGTGTTTCATCCTCACTATCTGTTTTGTCAATAATGGCATCATTCTCTATAATTAATTTTTGTAAATTGAAAGCAATTGTACAAAGTTGTATAATGAAGTGACCTTTCATCCCAGAGAAATCTTGCGTTCAGGTTACTCTCTTTTAAAAAAGGATTGAATACCTCAGGTTAGTTTCCTTATATCGCCAAATGCAGCTGTATATTTCCTATTCCGTCTCCCTCAGTGGTGAATAGTTTAGCTATCTCTACATGTTCTTTTGCAGCCGCTATATGCAGTAAGTCCTGCTGCACATCGTTTATGTCAAAGAATATTTCTCGAGCAGAGATTGAACAAGATGCAATTCTCCATTTTGTACTACAAGGAACAAATCATGATAATCAGGAGTGTCGTCATAATACTTCATCTATCATACACCCTATTCTTATCTTTTTAGCTCACAAGAAGCATTCATTTGACACAATTATAATTTAAAAGCCAAATGTATTGACAGTTAGAATTCTTACTTTGACTATACAAATTTTTCTAAAAAAATTTAAACAAGTTGTAAATCCAGATGTTCATTCTATTGCAATTTATACTTTATATACTAATCGATTTGTTGTGAAACAAAGAATAAGATTTTATTACATTTTAACTGTAATATTCGAAAGAAAAAATTAAAAATAAATTAAAAATTCATTGAAACATCCTTGAGTTATCTTATTCCAAGAAAGGCATGCATATACATACATACATACGAACATATTTTCAGGATTTTATGACACATTAATATATAAAATAAAATTTGTTGAAACTATTTTTAAAAGTTATATAAATGAAACGATATAAATATAAAAACATAAATTAAAAGCAATTAAATGTAATTAAATAAAAATTTTATCAAATTCTTCAAATAAAAAATTAAATGGTTTTTGGGTTTTGAAAATCGGTTCAATACATTTTAAAAGAAAGTGTCTGATCTTTTAAAACAATTTATTTCTAATAAGATTGCGTTTAAAGATTTCGTAAAATATTTAAGTGGATTAAACGGTCATAAAAGCTGTTAAAACATTACATATTTTTTGTACATGTCTTTAAAAATATTTTCGAACAGTAATTTTATAATAGTAAGGCACATTCAAAAAAAAATTAAAAAACGATTGTTTTGATAATTATTGAGCATCGGATTTAAGAATTTTTATTAAAATATTTGAAATTTAATCCCTTAACTGCCAACTAAAAAACACTAAATGTGCCCAGAATGCCAAGAATAAAAAATCGTCCCATTTTTTCTGAAACTTGTTACTCAGGGGTTTTTGGGATCGCTGATTACGAATTTGATGTCGGTATTTCAGAATTCAAAATGGCGGATCCAATATGGCGGACGGATTTTTAAAAATTAATCCAAATTACCTGAAATTTGTTACTCGGAGGTTTTTGGGGTCGTTGATTACGAATATGATGTCAATTTTTCAAAATTCAAAATGTCGGATCCAATATAGCGGACATTTTTTTTTAATTTTGGATTCACTTGAAAATTATCATTAGGGGGTTTTCGAGGACACTGATGATGAATCCGATGTCAGTTTTTAAAAATTAAAAATTGTAGATCCAATATGGCGGACATTTTTTTTAATTTTGTTTTTATCATAAAAGCAGAACAAATTTTATAAATGCCGGTTTTATAGAACAGCTATAAAAAGAGTGCAAACATTGAAATTCCATTGAAATGTCCTAACGCATTTCACCTTTCCAATAAGTTCATGGGTGAAGTGGATCTCCACGGTATGCCATATTGGATCCGCAATTTTTAATATTGAAAAACTGACATTGGATTCGTCATAAGCGACCCCGAAAACCCCCGAATGATAATTTTCAAGCGAATCCAAAATTTAAAAAAAAAATGTCTGACATAATGGATCCGCTATTTTAGATTTTGAAAAATCGTCACCATATTCGTAATCAGCGACCCCGACAACCCCCGAGTAACAAATTTCACGTAAATTGGATCAATTTTTAACAAAGTCGTCGACCATATTAAATCCGCCATTTTGAATTTCGAAAAACTGACATCATATACGTAATTAGCGACCCCGAAAACCCCCGAGTAATAGATTTCAAGCGATTTTGGACATTTTTAAAATAAAAATGCATTGTATTTTCCATGGCAAAGATTTTAAAAAATTTGCTAAAAGTGTTGTTTTTAAAAATTTATAACATTTTTATAATTTATTGAATTTAAAAACAGAAACGTGCGTCGAATTCTGTATAGCGTTGACTTTTTAGAAATCATTTTATTTTTAATTTTCAGCCATTTTTGACTTTTTTACATCAATTTTTATCATGGCAAAGATTGTCAGTTTTCCGGCAGTCAGAGCAAAGTCCGAAATGGCAAAGATCTTTGCCATCGGCAGTCAAGGGGTTAAAGAAAAATAAAATTTCGTTTATTTGAACGTTCACAACTTTGGTATCATAAATGATTATTTCTATGATAAGAAATGAAATGTTCTTTAAAGTCATTTAATTCATTTGGATTAAACTTTATTATATAGTTTTATATTATTTAAAACATAAGATTAAAAATTTATGCGTAAAAATGTAAAATTACCATCATGTACACCTAATTTTTACTTTAATTTTTATTTTAATTTTTTTAATAATTTACTTACTTATAAATATGTATTTCGTTTTTTTTAAATATTACTGCTCTCTAAAAAAATTTGAAAGTGTTATTAAGAAATAAATAGAAAACTTAAAAATTACAGTTTGAATTTTCGCGCCAAATGACAATTGGAAGCACGTATGTGTGCACTTTAAAAAATTTATTTTTGAGTTATAATCACTGATCTCTATATATAACTAGATGGTCGACTACGTTATATATATAGAGATCAATGTACAGCAGTCGCCCATCCAGTTATATATAGAGATCAGTGCATGGCAGCGTTTTGCGTTGAGTTTTGTAACTAGGCCATGAGTGTGAGAGAGATACAGATATAAAACCGCTGCCAAGTTGTATATTTTCTTTAATAATTTTGGTGCTCATTTAATGAACACTTTACTTCCTCATGGAGATAAAAATAATAGAAATATATGAATAACTTTCTATAAATATAGTAAAAGTGATTGAATTTTAAGTCAATGAATGTATTTTTAAATACTAGAAATGCGTCTTAAAGAACGTAAATTTTTGAGAAATTTTAATTATTCCAATTTTTCTAAAATTTGTGAAATTTTTTAATATATATTTTTAATTTATTATTAAAAATAATGGATTTATAGAAGAATTTTAATGAAAAACACGAAAAGAAATTAAATTTTGAAGCAATTGCAAATGATTGCATAAATTCAATTATTTTCCAAATTAGTGAAATTCTTCTTATAAATTCAATTATTTCTAATAATTTTAATAAAATTCCTGGCGAAATTTCAATTATTTTTAAAAACTTTCCTCAATTCAATGTTTTTTAATAAATCTACTACTTTAATCAAATTCATCAAAGAAATTAGTAGTAGAGCTACACGGGTTCTGGCTCAGTTACCGACCGTCGGTAAGGTAGATTTCCTAATAGCTCACTTTCAAGTGGGTTAGAAGGGGTGTTCTGTTTTACCGACCGAGTTTTAGTACCGGCCGCCACCGCTAGATGGCGCCACCGCTCAATTTAAACCCCCTTAGAGGGGTATAAAAAGGGGCGCATGATTATTCCCCAAATGTCATTTTTCCGAAATGTCATTTTACCGAACTGCACTTTTGCGAATTGTCATTTTTGCGAAAAGCCATTTTTGCGAAATATCATTTTTGCGAATAGTCATTTTTGCAAAAAGCCATTTTTGCGAATAGTAATTTTGCGAAAAGTCATTTTTACGAATTTTCATTTTTGCGAATTGTCATTTTTGCGAATCGCCATTTTTACGAATTGTCACTTTTGCGAATCGACATTTTTACGAATCGCTATTTTTACGAATTGTCACTTTTGCGAATCGACATTTTTACGAAATGTCATTTTTGCAAATAGCCATTTTTGCGAAAAGTAATTTTTACGAATTGTCGTTTTTGCGAATTGTCATTTTTGCGAAAAATACAATAGTGAATCTATATATACTACAAGTTTACTATTGTATTTTTCGCAAAAATGTCAATTCGCAAAAATGACTTTTCGGAAAAGTGACAATTCGTAAAAATGGCGATTCGCAAAAGTGACAATTCGCATAAATGACATTTCTCAAAAATGAAATTTCGCAAAAATGACAATTCGCAAAAATAGCTTTTCGCAAAAATGACAATTCGCAAAAACGACAATTCGTAAAAATTACTTTTCGCAAAAATGGCTATTCTCAAAAATGACATTTCGTAAAAATGTCGATTCGCAAAAGTGACAATTCGTAAAAATGGCGATTCGTAAAAATGTCGATTCGCAAAAGTGACAATTCGTAAAAATGGCGATTCGCAAAAATGACAATTCGCAAAAATGAAAATTCGTAAAAATGACTTTTCGCAAAAAATACTATTCGCAAAAATGGCTTTTCGCAAAAATGACTATTCGTGAAAATGACATTTCGCACAAATGTCTTTTCGCAAAAATGACTATTCGCAAAAGTGCAGTTCGGTAAAATGACATTTCGGAAAAATGACATTTGGGGAATAATCATGCGTCCCGTATAAAAATTTTTATTTTTGAATTTTCAAGTGTATTGGTGTGGGATGCTTTTAAATTTCGCGCCATAATTACTAACCATTTATCTAATTCAGATTTATTTTGAAAATTATTAATATTAATAAATATTTAACAAAGAATCTCTCAGAATTCAATAATATTATTACAATTTAATAATTTATCTTAAAAGATTTTTAAATAAATGTTTCGTAATTTAATTAAAATTTATCCTAATGCCAGCTTAAATTATTTCTATGAAGTTAAATGTATTCAATCTTTCAACCAATAGAAATGTTTGTGACATTTAACTTCATAGAAATAATTTAAGCTGACAGCAGAGCAAACTTTAAATCGTTTCTACAAATTTGACTCAGTTTGATCTTGATACCTCTAAGCGAAGGACGGATACAAATCTATCAGCAATTAAAAAATAAGGAAAAAATAATGGTAAGTACAACTTAAAATTCTTATAATAATAATAATTTAGTAATAATAAACATTTCTTTTACTTTTATTTTATGTATTATTAACTTCATTATTTCAGAATTTTCCACAAAATTATTGTGGCGTTTGCTGCTTTTGCAGGCATATGGCTTCATTGATACCGGTAAGTTTTACAGTTTAGTTTAATTAATATTACATTTAATTTTTAATTTCCAAGTTAATTTAATATTAATGAAACTTATTTATTTTTAATTTAATTAAACTATATATATATATATATATATATATATATATATATATCTTTAGACGCCGGTATTTTCATCATTGCATGCTGGAATGATGAAAACGTGCATACAAAAAATGTATATTAACTACATTTTTATGGTGTAAATTATTTATTGTATTATATATACTGTCGATAAAATAGTTAACATATAATATTCAATTTTCTTTTTTAATAATTAAAAAAATAGTATATAATCTCCTAACCTCAAACATTCTTTCCCTTTTTCAATTATAATTATAATCTAAATAAAAGTTTAAATCAATCAATATAATTAAATAGTTTTACAATTCTTTAGATGGCATGTTTTTATAAAATCAAAGAAGCGAATAAAAAAGTCGCACGCGGGAGCATGCGCATTGACATTCTACATTCTACTAATTCAATTAGTAGCGAAAAATAACTTTTTCAATTAGTAGTTTTCTACTAATTCTTAGTGGAAGACTTTTCCCCTTTTCAGTTAGTAGAATTTGACTAAGAATTAGTAGAATTCTACTAATTCAAATTTAGAGAGTGAACCAATGAATAAAAAAAGGAGAAGTTTGAATTTTTTTTCTATTGCCTAATAGCAGTCCATTTTTTCTTAGGGGGTTGGGATTGCATGTTTTATTTTTCAAATATTAATTAGATTCTTCATTTTGTTTAACTCAACCAACAGATAAAACATTGCAATTCGAAAAAAGGAGTTTATTTTTATTGGCCCTTTTTGTACTGTTGAACCAGTGAATACAAAATTTGCTTTCTTTAATCTCCATAATGTTCCTTTTCAATTTCCAATCGTTTGTTTCATCAAATTCTGTCTTTTAACATAATTATAAAGCAATTTACCAAATGTCTCCCAAATGTAACCCAAATGACTCCCCACCCTGTTGGAAGTATATGGATACAAATTCTATCCAATTTAATATTTTTTATTTCAAAAGATTAATAAAGATAGATTATTTCTATCTTATTTTGTTCGTGTCATTATATTCCTGTTTTATTCTACAAGATATGACTGAAAATTTAAATTCATAAAAAACTTGTCGTTCTGAATATTATGCATTTCTTTCGACAAATTTTGTAATAAAAATCATTGACAATGATTACAAAAAATATGTGAAATATTAAATGTTAAATGTCGTCAATTTCGGAGTGCTGTCAAATTTATGATTTTTAACAAAAATCCATACCTGTTAAAGTAGAAGATCGCTTTAAATTTTTTAGAATTTTTTTTTTAAATTCATAATACTGGAAAATTTACAATTTTTTATTGTGAACAAACCATAAGTTGTGTGAATTTTTCATCTATAAAGTTATAAAAAAATAATAGTTTAAATAATAATTTAACTTGACATTATTGAAAGCTAGAATTAGAATTACATTACAGTTGTACAGTTGGTCTTTTAGAATCGAGTATTTTTTTTTATTGTGTATACTCCTGCTCTATTGGCCTTGCGCACTTCGACAAGAGTCCCCGAGAAATACTTTTTGGATTAAGCATAACCATTCTACATCTGAAAATTCTATATATTAACCTAATTTGCGTGTACAGCCGACTTTTATTAGGAGTACTCGCATTCCGCCTGGACCACCCGTCAATGGGTTTTCTCACCAGAGAAGAGGGAAACTGTAGAAAACCTCTCCTGAGTATAACCGGTTTATCGACAGTCGAGTTCTAATGGTGTGTACCGGACAATAATCGACGGTGCACATCATTATACCTCGACGTCAAACATCCTGCTCAGATTTTCTCACGTGCCGGAAAAATACCAAGCCAAATGGACGCGAACCAAGGGTACTTACACCCTTATTAATGCCCTTATCTTGGCATCTATCCGACTGAGCTAATCTGTCGGCTGTAAAATCGAGTATTTGGAGGATTGGAAAAGGTTGAATTGACTCCCTGCCGATTTATGCACTTGGGAGTCTCGAACCCTGCGATTGCAGGGAGAGTAAATAAATTATATATTTGTAAATTTTATGTTTTTTTTTTATTTGTTTTTATAGGGTAATGGAAACGGATGATAAACCACACGACCTTGTAAGATCATATTACCAGAATACTGATAAGGTCAGCAAATATGCGATAACAGTAGATAAAAACAACAAGAAAGTAAATAATTTCCTTAAGACACCATTAGTGTCTAAAGAAATACTACTCGACATCTTAAAAAGACGTCAAACTGGAAGAACGATAAATAATGATAGTTCATCGAGGAGTTTAGTTATAATTGAAGTCCAAGATGAACAATTAACATCGACATCATTCTTTCTCGATTTCCCAGGCGATGAGCAATTCGAAATTCACTCCACATCAAAAACTGTGAGATCTATTCTGCTAGAGATGTCTCAGTATTTGACAATCCAGAGAAAGTCATCGAATATGACAGTGACACAATATGCGGCAAACCTCATTCGAAATTATCCGAACACTGTTTACTTCTGTATTAAAAATAATGTAAACAGTATAATGGTATCAGGCTGCGCGCGTGAATATTTTAGGGAATTATCACGACCACAATTTGCTTATCTTCCTATCACAGAAAAAGTGTAACAAATTTAATTTTATAATTGTTATAATTATAATTATAATTTTTTTAAAATCTCGGTATTTTAACTAAATTATCATTTCCACGCCTTAGAAAAATTTTTTTTTCTTTTTAAAATATATTTTAGTATATATTTTTCTTAAAATATATTTTCTTAAAATAAGAATATATTCTCATTTTGAGAATATTATAATACTTAATTTAAGTATACAATATACTTAAATAGGAGCCAAGAATATATTCTTAAATTTAGATTAACGTTTTTTTCGGTGCATGAAATGAATGTTCATTAAATCGATTATTAATGTTGTCGAATTTTTATTCGTATGAATTTAATAATGTGGCAGAAATGTAATTTGATCGAATATTAATGAATGCCCATGCAGAAATCGCCAATTTTGTTCCCGATTACCGCCCTGGCCCCGGTCGGATTTTCCTAATCTGGCTCCGACTTAGTGGCACCGACCAGGGTGACCAGTGTTCTTTATTTTAAATTAAAGGCGAATAAATTCTTAAGACATCCCTAAAGCCAATTTTTTAGTTTTTAATTGTTTATAATTTTTATTTTCAACAAAAGTTAACAAATTAATACAATTTTTAAAAAGAACATTTATTTTCTTATTCCGTTGCTGCATATGATATAAATCAGTTCAAATTAATTCATTATGTACCACCACACAATTGATAAACCATAATAAAATTTATACACTGAGAAAAAAATGCTGTCGAATCAATGACACATGGGTTTGATTCATTGAATAGTGTCATAACAGGCTGCCTATAACGTATATGCTGTTGTTTTAAAAGCACCAATTCTATAATGATTCGATTGGATCACTTTCATTAAATCAAAATCATATTTCTCAGATTGATAGCATACTATGTTAATACAAAGGTATTCCTTTTGAATTTTGAGAAATATTATGTTTAAACTTTTTCCAATGTTCATTTGGATGAACTGGTTGGCCGTAAATTAAAATATGTACAAATAAGTGTCTTAATTATTTGAAGTTTGAAATATTATTTGATATTAGGAAATTAAAAATTAAATTAATTAAAAATTAAATTAGAAAATTATTCTTACCATTGCCAGCTATGTTTGAGGAAAAAAATTTTTTTTTAAACGTCCAAATTTAAAAAAAATGAATTTGTTTATAAAAATTTGATATTTTTTTTTTTTAAATTGTTTTTACATCATTTAAAAGTTGAATAAAAACTGAAATTTTTTGTCTTTACAAATTTTCTGTAAAGTAGATAATTTTCAAGTTGTAGGCCATTGAAAATGGGTCAACTTTACAAAAATCAAATTTTTAAAAATTCGTAACTCGGAAATTTGACCACCGAATTTTTTTGGCCGAATTAAAAAGGTGAACTGAAATCTGACGTGGAATCACCCACATACAAATAATATTAACAAAAAATCAAATTTGTATTTACATGTATTTTAATACTTACGTATGTAATATATGTACTTTAACTTCTTTTAAATGCACAAAAAACAAAATTCACAATCAACACTTTCCAGAAAAGAAAAATCACTCGGCAAATACTTTTAACGAAAAGATACACGTTTCACACTTTGCAAGTAGCCGGCAGTTGCTAACACTTGTAACAATTTGTAATTTTCCGAAACGTAACCAAAAATTATATGCGTTTCACACTGGCTGTTTTCGGCGTTCGCCCCGAGTTAACTCCAGTCTGATTGTGATTGGTAGATTCAACAGAATGTTATAGATGATAGTCTCTAAAATGGCGCGCTATGCGCGCCCAAATTTCTCCTCTGTTTAAAAAATTTATAATAATTTATTTCTCTTTTATTTTTTCATATACTTTTTTCATACATTTTTCAGATAGGTTCTATTTCCTCTTTTCAAATTAAAAATTGTAATTAATGTAATGATTTATATTATTATTATTATTATCATAATAAAATTAATTAAAATTAATCCTTAATATGAAACGAGTAGATATGCAAATTAGGTAAAGAGAGACAGTTTAATGTTACTTATCCTCGAAAGAGAAAGAAAGCAATAGCGTTAGATTTTCTGCGTTATAAACAGAGACCGATTTATGTTATTTATTTAGAAAGAAGAAGACAGAAAGATATTTGAAAGATATATATATATATATATATATATATATATATAAAATTTAAAGAGAAACGAAAGGTCTGCTCGAGTACCTGGCCTATTGTTTGAAGGGTTTCTTTCAACCAGTAGGCAGTCTATTGAGTGACCAGTGAGCAGAGAGAGAGAGAGAGAGAGTTGCATTGGTAGTCTATTTTATACTTGAGTATATTTACAATGTAAAAAATTTAAGGAGTTAACGGACTCGGGAGTTTGGAGTGAAATTTTTCGAGTTAAAAATCAACTCTAAAAGAGAGTTAATTTCGAACTCCCTTCATTCAACACCCGCGCGAGTTATTTTTTCATTGGGGAGGTAGCATTTAAGTGCGAAGTTTTAACTCTCTTTATTTAACTCCCCTGGCATTAACTCCCCAATAGGTGCGACTTTTATAGAATCCCCTGGGAAGTTAAAATTTAACTCACTTTTTTACAGTGTAGTTACAGTTTATTAAGAGAACACTTTTTTTCTCTTTTCAAAATTAAAAAAAATAAGACGAAAAAAAATTTTTGTGATTAAAAATAAGGATAAGGAGGTAAGTTTTTAAAAATTGTGTAGAATACTACTTTTAAATGATATAAAATGATTTTTCTTTTTGGTAATTAAGAAATGCAAGTAATAAATTAACAACTTTCCCGTCTAAGTCACTAACATTAACTACTTTTTCAACAATTAAACTTGTAAAGAAATTTAAATAACTTTCTAGAATCATTTTAAAAATGCTTGATCTCGACCTTGAGTTTGCCTTGTTTTATTAAAAAATTAATATAATTTTAGAAATACTTTACATGGTTTAATATTTTTAAAATAAATCTTAAACAAGTACCCAGTTTTTTATTATAAAAAAGTTTATGTTGTCTCAAACAAAAAAAGAATATTTTTTATTTCAGTTCAAAATTAGAGTCTTGAAGGTAATAAACAGGTGCCATAATATTTTTGCATGAGAAACACTGTCTTCCCCGCCCTAGATGTCTCTTTTCTTTAATGAAAACTTTTTATTTTAATCCCCAATATATCCCCAAAAAATATCAAAAACATGATCTTGCAGACGATCTATTTTTTTAATTGTAAGAAACGTTGTTACAAGAAACATTATTTTTGTCAGTTTATTAAGATGAATGAATATTTTTTCAGAATAAATTTACGGCAAATGTCTCAGTATGACTGCACCTTAAACCTCGTTATTCGATTTCAGTTTGCAATTTATGAAACGCACCTAAATTGTTCTTATACACTATAAAAAATATGTTTTACGATTGTGTTGAATTTAACTAACAAATCATAAAAATTTGTGCTGTTGTTACAATAAACATTATTTTTGTTAGATAATTAAAAAAAATGTATATTTTTTAAAATAAATTTGAGGTTTGAGAGTTGAGAAACCATTTGCATCCAAAATGCTTGAAATAAACTTTTTGATATTTTTAGAGTTTGTGCTGCTCATTTCGAGAAATCTTTTGGTAAAATAAACTTTCAATCACATTAACCAATTCAGTCCCAAGCAGAAACCAACCACCCAATCAACACATAAGCTTGCCACAAACTTGCATTAAGCTTGCTGTGCAAGGTGTGTAAGCTTACGGAGATTGGCGATTACAAGGACTTTTCGGCGACTTTGGCGAGCGAGATCGAGAATTGCGAGGACTTCCCGGCGACGCTAGTGATTTTGTCGACGAAGATTGGCGATTATAAGAACTTATCGTCGACTTTGTCGACGGAGATTGGAGATTACAAGAACTTTCCGACAACTTTGTCGACGAAGATTGGCGATTACAAGGACTTTTCGGCGACTTTGGCGAGCGAGATCGAGAATTGCGAGGACTTCCCGGCGACGCTAGTGATTTTGTCGACGAAGATTGGCGATTATAAGAACTTATCGTCGACTTTGTCAACGGAGATTGGAGATTACAAGAACTTTCCGACAACTTTGTCGACGAAGATTGGCGATTACGAGGACTTTCCGGCGACTTTGTCGACGGAGATTGGTGATTACGAGGACTTCCCGGCGACGCTGTTGATTTGTTTAGCACTATCAGCGATAAAGAGGAAACATTCCTTAATTTTCTTAGTCTCCGCACAGGTTCCTCATCTGCGGACTGTACACGGTCTTCGTCAGCTGTTTGAGGTTCATTTAGCACTTTATTCGCAAATTGACCTCCTGCTTCCGTGTGGCGCTCAATTCTATAAAAAAAATTTATTTCCAATTTATAAAATGAAATTCTGCTAAATAAAAAACTATAAAGGAAATTAGTGAACAATTTGAATCATTAATCAATGAGTGAGTTTCTAAAAACACTTAGGTTGATTCATGAAGGTTTTTTGGTGCTAAAAACGAATATAACCTTCAAAATGCTCCTTCACGTCAGGATTTTTGGTAAATTGAGCCTAAAGGGTAAAAAATGGCTATTTTAGCCAATTTTGGAAATTTTTTTTCATTTTCCACAATTGGCTAAAATAGACATTTTTTACCCTTTAGGTTCAATTTACCAAAAATTCTGACTTGATGGAGCATTTTGAAGGTCATATTCGTTTTCAGCACGAAAAAACCTACAAGAATCAAAACTCACTTATTGATTAATGATTTAATTAATAATTATTATGATTTAATAATCATAAAATAAAAACTAACACCCCAGATAGCACGTTATCTTGTGGCAAGATTGCAGCAAGCTTGCCACAAGAGAACGTGCTATCCGGGGAGGAAATGGATGGGGTTTATATTTACAAGAAGTTCCTCAGCGTCTCTCGTAGGTCCTTATACTCCTCTTCAAAACGAGCATTTTTGAATAAATTTTCCACGGCCACAAAATGTTTTTCACTTCTCCTATTTAAATTTCTAATAGTGGACACAATCGGCAGATCTATATCCGTCCATTTTTTTCCAAACAAGTGATTCGCAATGTTTAAAGCGCATTTTGGCGTCATATTAAGGATTGATGGGCGTTTTTCGAATTTTTTTCTATCAAAGTATCTACGAAAAAAAGATAATTTTAAATAAAAAAGTACACTCGGATCGCAAAGTTGTTTTTTTATTCGAAATGTTTTTTAACCTAAATATCAATTGCTCTAAATGTAATGAGTTATAAATTTCATTTAATCGAATAATTATTTACTAGTACTTACAAATAATAAATAATTTTTTCCTTATCAGAAAAAGTTCATATGTTAAATAATATTGTGATAAATTCGAAACGGCGTAACCTATTCTTATAATATTAGTAATAATAATATAAATCATTATATTAATTATGATTTAATTTGAATAAAGGAAATCGAACACATCTGAAATATTTTATATGAATAAATATCTGTAAAAATAACTAAAAAATAAATTTTTTTAATTTTAACATTTTTTTGACAATCAACATATGTATGAAATCGTGAGGATGTAAGGAATTTGAATATGTTCATAGAAAAGTAAAAATGTTGAAATTTAAAAAATTTATATTTTTATATAAAAAGTCATTATGAGTTTTCCTTAATGAAGGTTTAAGGGTCCGAGCGGCCCCCGCTGTGAGGGTTGCTCGGGACTCAGTTTCGAGCAGGTATGAGAATGATATAACAATAAGAGTTTCCCTTTTCCTTCAAAATTTAACGCTTTGCTTTCCTTCTCGCACCTTACAAAATCACATAAGATTTTCCTTTTCCGTTAGAATTTAACGCTTTGCTTTCCTTCTCGCACCTTACGAAATCAAATATGAGTTTCCTTTTCCGTTAGAATTTAACGCTTTGCTTTCCTTCTCGCACCAAAGGAAATCGCATAAGAACTTCTCCTACCGTTAAAATTTAACGCATTGTCGTCTCTCTTTTACTTAAGAAATACAATAAGAGTTTCCTTTACTTCTACCTAATTTGCATACTGTTGGTTTCATATAAGGGATTGGACTAAAGTTAACTCAGAGTCAACCCGGGGCGAACGCCGAAAGCAGCCATCGAGGTGAGGTTGCATGGCTGTAGCGAACAATCAATCGTTTGGAAAAAAGATGCGCGCGCAACAATTTTTTTTGAAGCATCTAAAATGAATCATGAAATTAAATATATTTTATTATTAAACTTTTCATTATTACAAACCATAAATAAAAATTATTATCTTAAACTGCTTTTTGTTAATAATTTTATTATTTTTTTTATCTTAAAAGATTTAAATGAAAAACGAAAATTTAAAAGTGTTAGGTCTCCATGATTACAAAATTCAGCCAATCAGGATCACTCATTTTAAATTCACAGCCAATGAAAAAAAAGTTCTACGCTTGAAGTTAGCTGATCTGACACCAGTAAGTAAAATGGCGTCACGATTATCCAATCAAAATGAAGGATTTTGAAAAAGAGCCAATCACGAAAAAGTTCTACACTTGAAGTTAGTCGATCTTACTCATCTCGTTTTTAGGAAAGGACCCTACAAGATAGTTACAATAATTTAATAGTTAAATAAAAATTTTCAAACAAAAAAGTTGAGAAAATGTCATTTTTCACAATTTTTGGTTTTTAAAATACCAATAATTTCAAAATTTATTATCGAATTAGGTTCAAAAATAGGTCAATCGTAGCGTTTTTTAATGCTCTACAAGTTGATAACGATAATTTTAAAGTTACTTCTACGTTTTTCGACAAAATTTTCAAAAAAGTATTATTTTCCAAAATTTTTGATTTTTAAAAGTTTAATAACTTTGGTTAATATGGACGAAAAATGTTCAATTAGGGCCCAAAAGATGCGTCTAAAAGAACTATACAAAATTATAGAAAAACATTTATAGGTGTCCCAACATTTTTTTTAAGTTATGGGCAAAAAATGTTTTTTTGCAAAATTAAAAATAAAAAAAAAATTAGTTAAACTTTATTAATATATTAGAAAGTACTCTCACTTTATGTCCGCAGGTGAGATCTACAATTTAAAACAAATTCAACCCAAAAGCTCTTTATGATTTCGAGATATTTATGAAAATGTGATGTTTACACACACACATACATACGAAATGACATAAAAATGTCATTTTTGAACTCCTGAGGTCAAATAACATAAAGATATGTCAAAAAATCGAACTTGAAAAATTTTGGTATTACAATACTTCCTCTATGATGAAGTAATATATACACATACACTACCGTCCAAAAGTATCAGGATGATTACATTCGACTCTATGAAAAAACATGCCATCACTTTTTCAATCATATCTCGGTAATAGAAGGAGGTACAAAAAACTTAAATACGGTTAGAAAGCTGATTAAATTCTGCGTAAAATAAGCCGTCTTTGAAGTCATTTCGTTAATTATTTTTTAAGTTATAAAGTGAGAAAGAAATAAAAAACATCAAATTTTCTCACTTTTGTCTCTTGACTTTCACTTTTTCAAAAATCAAGAAAAATGTAGATAAAATTTTTTTAAAAACACAGAAATCTTCGTTAGAATTTCAGCTTTAAAATAAGCTTTCGAAAATTAAAAAAGGTTAATCCGTCTTCGATATATCATTAAAAATGTGAAGCCGTGTTTCGACCGATTAGTGCATTGAAATTCAACTGTGACGACTCGATTCTGGCTTAGCGCGGCAGCGAATGAGAGAGAAAACGGATGAATTCATGCGGGGGAACGATGAACTTTTGAGTTTCTTTATATTACTCGTTAAACATAATTATTTATTATTCTCCAGCATAAATTTGTCCCTGTTTTCTCTCTCATTCGCTGCCGCGCGAAGCCAGAATCGAGTCGTCACAGTTGAATTTCAATGCATCAATCGGTCGAAACACGGCTTCACATTTTTAATGATATATCCAAGACGAATTAACCTTTTTAGGGTTCCGTACACCTACGGTGTATCGGCGGAACCCTATTGGTGAGACTCTGTTGTCCGTAGCCAAATCGTGTCCCCCCCTAGCGGCTAAACTATTTGACCTAAAGAGCTCAAATTTGGTACAGATATGTATTTTCACACGTAGATTACAGGAAAAATATAGCGAATGTGATTGGACGTGATGGGCATAGCGTTGTCAAGCAAATAACAAGATTTTTGGCCAAAAATGCATAAAAAGTGACCATTCCCCCTCCTTAACTTCCAAACTATTCGACATGGAGAGCTGAAATTTTGCATGCTGGTGTATTTTAACTCGAATATTACAGGAAAAATATAGAAAACTTGATGTGTAATGATGGCCATAGCGTTGTCAAGGAAAAACTAAAAAATTTAAAAAAAAAAATTTTTTTTCCTAACTTTTACATTATTTGACCTAAGGAGCTGAAAATTGGTATCCTAGTGTATTATTACAGTCTGACGACAAACAATTTATTTAAGAAACTTTTTGAAAAAAAATCAAAAAAAAATTTTTCTTTTTAATTTTTTTTCAAAAAAAAAATTTTTTTTTAATTTTTTTTAGTTTAAACACGTGGCATTAAATATTTTAAGGAAAAGAGTGAAATTTTAAGAGAATAAATGAGAGATTGTTTTCTGACTTTAAGTTCTTAACTAAAAATAAAAAAAATTGGACAAGTGCGAGTTGTACTCGCACTGCAATGGCGGGTTCCGCACACAAATATTAAAACAATACTTGCAAAATTGATCGGTAATTGGTAGAATTAAAATAAACAATTAAAAAAATATATTAAAATCATTTGATAAAAAAAATAACTAAAAAAAATTAAAGTATTGTATATCTAATATTGTAAACAATAATAAGCAGAGGAACAAAATTTTCAAAATTTATTATAGTTCCTCTGCTTATTATTGTTTACAATATTAGATATACAATACTTTAATTTTTTTTAGTTATTTTTTTTATCAAATGATTTTAATATATTTTTTTAATTGTTTATTTTAATTCTACCAATTACCGATCAATGTTGCAAGTATTGTTTTAATATTTGTGTGCGGAACCCGCCATTGCAGTGCGAGTACAACTCGCACTTGTCCAATTTTTTAATTTTCGAAGGCTTATTTTAAAGCTAAAATTCTAACAAAGACTTCTGTGTTTTTAGAAAAATTTTATCTACATTTTTCTAGAACTTCTTTTATTTCCGAGATATGATTGAAAAAGTGATGGCATGTTTTTTTATAGAGTCGAATGTAATCGTCCTGATGCTCGTGGACGGTAGTGTATATATATATATATATATATATATATATTTTTTTAAAATGGTATTCATATATGACCGTAAATACGACCCTAAATACGGGCATAAATACGGCTGTATTTACTGTTTCAATTACACTATCCTACTAAGGCCCGTATTTAGGGTCGTATTCACAGTCATATTTATGCTCGTATTTACAGTCGTTCTTTTTCAGTAGGGCAAATTTTCTATTTTTTCTAATGCGCAAAGTTTTATGGTATTGTAAGTTCTTGAAAAAAATATGAAGTTTTATTCTTTTGAATTGACTGCTAACGATTCTAGGTAGTCAATTCAAAAGAATAGAATGTTCGACGAGTAAATCTGAAATGTTTATTATTCTCAATTGACTGCATCGAATTTTAGAAGCGCAATAAAAGAAATAAAAACTTTTGACAAACAATTTGAAAAAGCCTCATTTTTCTAATTTTCTGTAAGAGCTCCTCTAGTTATTGTCTTAAAATAAAACGCAGTGACAGTTATGTTTCGCGTCGTGTGAATTTCATTGTAATTTCAGTGCTAAACAGCTAAACTATTAAAATTAAATATCAAAACTAGTGAAAATATGGTTAAAAGATGCAAAGTGCTTACGATAAAATACAAAATGCTCTTATTGAAAGAAATTTTCAAGTGTTAAATGTTTAAATCATGTTTTGAAACCTAACCTCACTTTCTAGGGGGAATCTTGAGTGGCAGTAAGTTAATTCAGAGGAATAGAAATTTTTACTGATTTGCTGTACTTTCTCATTCTTTTGAATGCGCGTTTTATATTTTTGTGAAGTCAATTCAGAATAATAGAATTTTCTGAAATTTTGGTCGTTTCCGTGGAATAGAGCTCCGAGGTAAATTCGCCGTATTAAGAAGAATACAACTTTTGAATTCTTTTCAATTCTTCGCTTCTTACCGGGTACTGTTTCTGCTGTCTCTTTACCCATTTTGAGTAAACGATGTTTCCGCCTAATAGCATCACTTGCATTTGCTATTTGACGAAGCGTTTATTGCTCTTTTCGATTTGTTTTTTTCGAGACAAGATAATCTACACTACCGTCGGGAATTATCGGTACGGCTGCACGCGCAGGGCCTAAAAACATACCAATCTTTAAATAACGATTTTTTTGTAAATACAAATGTCAGAAAATTAACAAATATACTATTCGAAAGATTATTAAATTCTACGATTAATTGTACATAACTGAAAATTGTAATAATTTATACAAAGCTTGCAGAAATCTACAAATTTGACAAAAAAAATTTTTAAATAAAATTTTTTTAGAAATTATTTCAACTCCTGCACATTTTTTAAAAATTGTAGGAAAATTTTAAAACTTATATAGGTGTAATCATTCAAGTCTCATCTTTAATTTAAGATCAAAAGAGTTAAAAAATCTCATTCGGTTCGTGAGATATCATTATATACGTCCGAGCATGTTTTTTGACAAATGCATTGAATTAGTCAATTATGAACGTTTTTTGGCTGAAAATGCTCGGCCGTTTATAATGATATCTCTCGAACCGAATAAGATTTTTTAACTCTTTTGGTCTTAAATTAAAGATGAGATTTTAATGATTACACCTATATAAGTTTTAAATTTTTCTTACAATTTTTAAAAAATGTGCAGGGGTTGAAATAATTTCCAAAAAAATTTTATTTTAAAAATTTTTTTGTGAAATTTGTAGGTTGCTGCAAGCTTTGTATAAATTATTAAAATTTTCAGTTATGTACAATTAATCGTAGAATTTAATAATCTTTCGAATAGTATATTTGTTAATTTTCTGACATTTGTATTTACAAAGAAATCGTGATTTTAAGATTGGTATGTTTTTGGGCCCTGCCCGTGCAGCCGTACCGATAATTCCCGACGGTAGTGTATACTAATTAAAATGAAAAAATTAATGAATTTTTGAAGAACACAAACGAATAAAACATTACATGCTAATAAAAGAATAAAAAGTAAAAAAACGCGATTTTCTTATAATCCTTGCAAAAAAAAGAATTAACAAAAAACTGTTTTCTTTAAAAATTTATTAATTTTTCAAGACCACAAACGAATAAAAAGTTACATGACAATATTAGACGAAAGTTTATTTTTTTCTTATAATTGTCCTCTTTTTTTGTGATCCCTGCAAAAAAAAATAATAAGAAAAAAATGTTAGTTTCTAAAAGACTAAAAGCAAACGCAAATTGAAGGCTAAAAAACCTTTTACAATTAAATGTATAGAATAATCTTGAAAAAACAAATATTTGAAAAAAGATGGTAAAAAAGGAATATAAAAATAAAAAAAGTTGAATTGAAAAAAGAAGTAAATAGAAGCTACTTTTATCTCTTTTTGGGACATTTTTCTTTTTCAATCGATTCACCAAATCTTTTTGTTCCAGTTGCATCTTTTGAAAGTCTGGTATGAGAGTGATAGCCGGTTATTTCCTCATTATTTTCTGAAGAAGCAGAAGATGAGCTTAATGATTGTTGCAATTCTGTCACGGTGCTCTGGAGCGAATTTAAATAAAATTTTTAGGTAAATAAAATTTTCAAGTGGATTCTGTTTCTAGGTGATATTAGAAAGAAAATAAACGTTAAATGAAAAAAATCCACTTGGCGCTTTTTTTTTGGCAGCAAAAATAAGATTTTGATAGATGATTCGTGAACAAAGCTGGTAAGTTTGTTTGCAAGTGGCGTGAAGAGTTGATAGTTTTCCATCTTTCAATTGTTTTTGAACTGATTTCTCGTTGTTATGTTATGAGAGGTATAAACTAAAAATAAATATTACTTATGAAATTTTGAATTTTGCGGTGAACATAATCTTGTCTTTTATCTTCTACTTTTTAATTGCAATAAGTGTAAGTACAATATAAAGAATAATTAATAATATAAAATTTTAACTTATTTAGAAGGTACTTTTTATCAAGTTAGAACGGTTACTAAATATATAACCTGACTTTTTTTGCAGCTAAGGTTCCTTCTCTTTTTAAGCGTCTCAAATGTATAGTACATGTAAAAAAACTATCTAGTGCAAGAAGGTAACTATAATACCTGGACGTTTAATAAAATAGTTTTGTATAATAATGTATTAAAATAAATATCATTTCTTTAAGATGTTCCTTCCGGATTATAAAAAGTCTGGAAATCACACTACAAATCGTTCAAAATTATGTTTGCTTTGTTGGAAAAAAAGTAAAAAAATGCTAATTATACAAGGGAAAATCCAAATGAAGCTAAAGAATGTGTTGGATCAGTTTGATTTTTTAGATGAAAGATTTCCTAGTGTTATATGTTTTGCTTGCAATTTGTCAGTGGATAAGGCGCTAAAGAATAAAAAAAACTTCAAAGTTCCTGACTTCAGAAAGTTTACATCAATAAAAACACGTTCTTCATCGGCTAGTGAAAATTGTACATGTTTTCTCTGTTTAGAAATCAGTGACTTGCGAAGTAAGAATCTACCAAACCTTAAAGGTTTAAATGCTAGAAGCACATTAAAAAAGTGTCAAGACAAAAATGTAAAGAAGAAAGAAAAAGATACTGAAATAAAATTCGAAAAGAGGTGTACCAAGTGTTTAGGATTATTTGGACGCGGTATAAGTCACAAATGCAATTTCACCAATGCAATTAATACTATCGAGAATGAAGTAAACAAATTTTCGAGCAAGGAGAAAGATCATTTTGTGGCTAGACTCTTAAAAAATAAAATACTTGAAAATGACAATGAAAAAAATGAGACCTTAAATAAAAATGATGACAATTCATTATCATTATCACAATCTCATGGAAAATCTCTGAATGTATGCGTAAAAAAAACAGCGGAGAAACAGAACACTCCAATTTCTGCAGATGCACTACGAAAGATGCAGAAAAATTTAAGTTTAAGTAGAAGAAAGGTTTTAGGTATCGCTACTGCTATTCGGGCTGAGACTAAGAACTCTAAAATTATCGAACCAAATTTTCAAAAGAAACTGGCTGATAATAGTCACTCTGTTGATAAATATTTTGAGACAAAAAAATTTGATTTTGTGAAAAAGAAGGCTAATCACAGTTCTCCCTCTCCTGAAGATGCAGTTATATGTAGTGATTTACCAGGATTAATTAATTATATTGTGAGTAGTCGAGGGCTCTCAGAAACACCGTTCCTAAAATTTGGTTTGGATGGTGGAGGTGGATTTTTCAAAATCACGCTTTTGATTCAAACGTCTTATGAATCTTCGCTTGAAAATCATAAAGAAAATCGAACTAAAAGTAATTACCACAAAGATTATCAAGATTCTGGTGTAAAAAAAATATTTGTAATCGGCTTAGCTCCTTCGACTGAGGAAAATTACGAGAACGTTTCACTTATTTGGACAGCATTAGATATAAATCGATTCCTTGACAACGGTTCAATAGCTACTGATCTCAAACTTGCAAACATCCTTACTGGTCTAATGGGACATAGTAGTGCACATCCGTGTACATGGTGTGAAATATTTCATCATAATCTCGATAATTGTGGACCCGCTAGGACAACAGAAAATTGTTTAAAAAACTTCAGAAGCTGGTGCTCGAAAGGGAAAATTTTAAAACATTCTAAGTTCTTTAACAATTGTGTAAACCCACCACTCTTTTTGGCGAACGATGATAAAGAAGTGCTACATGTCATCCCTCCTCCAGAATTACACTTATTATTAGGTGGTGTTAATACTCTATTCAAACATATGATGTTAGAAAACGAAGAGGTAAGTTTACAATGGGCCCAAAAATGCAATGTTGAACGTCAGTGTACATATGGATCTCCGACTTTTGCAGGTAATGCGTGTAAAACTCTGTTAAATAAGATAGACGTATTAGATGGCATGAAATGTTTGAGTTGCGCAAAATATGTTGATACGTTTCGAGCATTGAAAAAAGTTGTTGACGGATGCTTTTCAATCGAACTAGATTTCAATTTTCAAAAGCATATCGACGCTTTTAAAAAGAGTTACGAATCTCTTGGAATTCCAGTAACACCAAAGATTCAAGCAATATTTTACCATGTATCAGAATTTTGTACGAAAACCAATATGGGATTAGGATACTTTAGCGAACAATCGTGTGAGTCTGTTCACGCTGATTTCATTAAAACTTGGGAAAGGTATAAAGTCTTGAAGAGTCATCCTGAGTACTCAAAAAAATTATTACGCTCAGTTTGCGATTACAATAGCTTGAATTTGTGATTTAAAAAATAATGCAACTTTATTTGCATTTTTATCTTTTATGTTGCGTTACATTATGTTATTGTAAAAAAACTTTAATAAAAATTATTGATCATTAATAGATTTTGTTCATAATACAGATAGTTTATGTCTTTTAGAAAAAATATAATGTTTCTGTTAATAATTCATTTTCTTGACTAAGTTGGTCCTAAAAGTCAAAAAATGATAAAACTTTTGCAAATTTTACGATTTAAATTCTAAATTTCCAGAAAAACATAATTTTAGTACCACAAACAAGCTTTTTTTGACAGCTGACATTTACTACTTCCAAAATATACTGGAAACTTTTGTTTTAAAATGCATTGCTAGGGTGATAATATTATTTCTCAAAAGAAGCTACAGATCAAAGTTTGAAAATAAAGCAAAAAATCTTATTTTCGCTGCCAAAAAAAAGCGCCAAGTGGATTTTTTTCATTTTACGTTTATTTTCTTTCTAATATCACCTAGAAACAGAATCCACTTAAAAATTTTATTTACCTAAAAATTTTATTTAAATTCGCTCCAGAGCACCGTGCTGTATGCTGCTTGAATTCAGATGAAGGTGTGGGTGGTATCTCTAAAGCTGTAAAAAGTTGTTGAGGTGGAGGAAAATTTTCAGTAACTTGTGTATTTTGTTGTCTGAGTGTAGGTTGTTTTTCTGTATCTTGTCTTGGTGTAGGTGGTTCTTCTTTGTCTTGTCTTGAAGTTGGTGGTTTTTCTTTATCTTGTCTTAGGGTTGGTGTTGGTGGTTTTCGCTTTGGCTCAGGTGTAGGTAGCATTTCTGCAGCTTGTCTTGGTACGTTTAGGAGTTGGAATGTATGAAACTTCTTCACCTTCATGTTCAACTGTTGATGTTGGCTGATATTCCTCTACAGATTGCCACCTCGTATTCCTCTGAAATTTAAAAGTAACTTCATTGTACTTTTATTTATGAGTCATTCCATTTCAAAACGACCCAAATAATATTATTTGAAAAAAAATTTTTTACTATTGTAAAGTTGAGAAATTTTCCTTTTAATAACAGTATTAGGGAATAAAGTTTGGCTTTAATAAATAGGAGAAATAATTATTTAAAAATTGCCTTACAATGGCAATTGTTTATGAAGGGGGACGTTTTGATATGGAATGCCTCTTATATAAAAAAGAAAAAAGAATAACATCAATCAAAAATAACTGTTTTTATGACTATAAAATTTAAATTATAAAGAAAGATCTTTAAAGTTCAAAACTTTCAAAATGAATTGAAATTGATTTATTTTTTATGTTAGAATTTTATTTTAATAATATTGTCACATGACTCTACCCCAATATTAAAAATATAAACACTTCTCTCTTAATATTATTAGAATATTTAAATTTACATACATTACAACTTGTTTGTTGCTGGATTGCTTGTTTTAACATTGCTGGATGATGAACCGGTTGCATGGGATGTTGTTTTAACATTTCTGGATTGTGAACCGGTACTTTAGGAATTTAGGACGAATCTGTTGTGATGTCAAATATCTCGGATTCAATTGAGTTGTTGTTGTTAAATGTCGTGGAATTTGCAGAGGAATATGTTGTAGTGTAAAATGTCTCGGAATCAATTGATTTATTGTTAAATGTCGTGAAATTTCCGGACGATAAAATGGCTGCGTTGGTGAAAATGGTCTAAAAAACCCCTGCATGTTAGCTGGGACCATGGCTGGACCATGGTCTGAATCCAACCCTACTTAAAAAAAACACGTATAAAAACACGTGTAAAAACACATGTAAAAACACGTGTATTCATATGTGTATTTATACGTGTTATAATACGTACGAATTTGAAACAACACTTATACGTGTATTTATACGTGTATTTATATATGTTTATAATTTTTTAATATTTATATACAAAAATATTCTCTATATTTTTACTTATAACTGCATGTTTTTACACCTATAAATACACGTGTATTTATACGTGTATTTATAAAACTATTAAAATTTTTATTTTTATTTTCTTATTGTTAATAATTATGTAAAGAATTAATTTTTTTCATGTAATTTATTTATAACTTTTTCCTATAAATAAACTTGCAAAAATTATTAATATAGCAGTTATTTTGTTACAATTTTTAAAAAATTAACTTTAATTTTGCAATTTGTGTATCTAATTATAGTAACAAATGAACATTAAATGTAATACTATCTATTCAACGATTGTTTAAACAAATAATTGTTTCTATTGACTACTTTTTGATACAAAGTATCTAGAAACTTGTAATTTTTTCTATTTTGCAATTAAGGTCATGTTATTCAGTAGTCACGTGCCCCATATACTTTACTATGGAAAAACTTCACACTGAATAACATGACCTTAATTACGCAGGATTGTAGGTAATGGATAAATTAAAAAAAAGATAAGATAAGTAATTTTTATTATTTAATATTTTGGATCTTTATTCAACTACTTTTACACATGTTCTATTGTCCTATCCAAATAAGTATTTGCTATGTTTTTTTTATAATTCTCGACGGTCTTGGTTTTATGACTTAAGAAATTCGAGATTACTTTTACTAATTTTCACTTAATTTACAACATTTATAACCGTGGAAAGAATATTTTTAAATTATAAAAATCATTAATTATTTAATTCTATAGTGCGTTAATTTTGATTGTCTATTTTGAGATATTTATAGCTTCAACAAGAGCATTAAAATTGATTTCTTTTGAATCAATTAATTTTTTTCCACTTGACATGCCCAAAAGTACTAGAAAAAAAATCAAAACAACATTTAAATAGTATGCCTGCAAAGACGTATTTTTTATGCTGCTCAGATGGGTGTCGACACCCTCTCACAACTGGTGATATGCTGTGTCTCACACTCAGAAATTGGCGCTATTTTGAAAAAGGAAAATTAAATTATTTTCAACCGTAGATTGGAACAATGCAATATTTCATCACAAGATATAAGGAAAACACTAAAAGAAAATCTATTACATTTACCTTTTCCAATTAATTATACTAGTTTGTAATTTGTGAAATTATTGTAGGGTATAAACCATAGAGTTATTAGTATAGAGTGCGTGAGTTTTACCTTTTACCGTGAGCGGCATTCTTAGGCTCATAGAAAGAGTTATAACATCATGAAAGGAGACCCCTTATCTTACCTTCTTTAATGGCGCATACGCAAGAATGAAAGTTTTAAATTATGTTTTTTTGAAATTAATACGCAACTTTTGATTCTAGTTTGGATGTTGTATCGATAAAATTATAGTAATTGGAATTTTTAGTTTTGAGCTGCTTATTTCGATGACTATATACTGGAAGCAGGTAGAGTTAACATAAAATACCATTTTCCTGCTATAAATGGGCAATTCCACGTGAGATTTCAGTCGACCTCTTAAAATCGCCCAAAAATATTTTTTTTCTATTCTGTATTGAAAAAAAACAGATACGTATTTTTTTATTATTTTTTTGAAGGCCAAATTTTTGAGTTATGAATTTTCAAAATTTTCGCTTTTTAAATGTAGGTATATTTTTAATGTCACATAACTAAAAAAATATTGCTTCTTTTCATTTTTTGACAAGAGAAAAAAAGTTTTGTTTTTCTCTCTACTTTTGAATAATCATAACAAAAAATTTTTTTTTCATTTTTTATTAAAAAAATAAAAAAATTTTATAAACAAATTAATTTTTTTTAACTTTGGGTATGATAAATTTTTAATTTTCTTTTTTTAAAACATACCTAAAAATGATAAGAAGGTTTTTCAAAAAGTTTCAGAGTGGGCCTGACAAGTTTGATGGGTCCAAAAAAATAATTAAGCTGTCCGTGCAGGTCGCACGCACGTGGCACAATGGGATTTTTTTACAATTTATTATTAAAAATTGTCTAGAGCCTACAAATTTTATCGGATTTTGATTATTATTAAATTTTTAGGCTCTAAACAATTTTTAATAATAAATTGTAAAAAAATCCCATTGTGCCAAGTGCGTGCGACCTGCACGGACAGCTTAATTATTTTTTTGGACCCATCAAACTTGTCAGGCCCACTCTGAAACTTTTTGCAAAACCTTCTTATCATTTCCAGGTATGTTTTAAAAAAAGAAAATTAAAAATTTATCATACCCAAAGTTAAAAAAAATTAATTTGTTTATAAAATTTTTTTATTTTTTTAATAAAAAATAAAAAAAAATTTTTTTTTTATGATTATTCAAAAGTAGAGAGAAAAACAAAACTTTTTTTCTCTTGCCAAAAAATGAAAAGAAGCAATATTTTTTGAGTTATGTGACATTAAAAATATACCTACATTTAAAAAGCGAAAATTTTGAAAATTCATAACTCAAAAATTTGGCCTCCAAAAAAATAATAAAAAAATACGTATCTGTTTTTTTTCAATACAGAATAGAAAAAAAATATTTTTGGCCGATTTTAAGAGGTCGACTGAAATCTCACGTGGAATTGCCCAAATGTTTTTAAGTTGTTTATTTGTCATATAAATAAAAGAAAAATATAATTGCGAGCAAGCAACAGTTGTATCAGTCTATGCTCCTAAGAAACATTTTGGTCGCTTGCGCACTCTATTCTAATAACTCTATCGTATGAACAGTAAAAAATAAAAGATTTATTTAAATGTTTTTATTAAAAATAGAGCGCTAATGCATAATCTTTAATCTTCCTCTGGACGGTCAGGTAAAAGTCGTCTTCCTAAAAACAAAGAAATAGACATTTATGAATTTTTATTTTTTTTATAATAAGGGGAAAATGTCTCTGAGCTGGATATTTGTGTCATTTAATATTTTTAAATTTAAACTCAATAATAAGATATTAAAAATATAAGGCACTCTAAATCTGAATCAATGAAACTTTCACTAATTTTAATTCAGTTGACCAGTTTTCTTTTATTCATGAGTAGAATTTCACTAAGAATCAGTAAAAACCATTGTATGAAAGTGAAATTGCACTGATTCATCAAAGAAAACCGAATCACTGAATTGAAATCAGTGAAATTTTTAATAATTCAGATTTAGAGTGTGTTAAATTAAATTATAGCACAGCGAGTTCTCGTGAGTCGTGCATCTCTCGAAAATGTTAAGTTTCATAAAACTCGTCACGAATCGTTCAACGCCTAAACCGCGTCTTCAGGTCGATTGCAGGGATGTGCGAAACAAATTTATTGCCCCCAATGAAAGACAATATTCGATAGTTTAGGTTAATTGTAACATTATGTTACGTGGGGTAAAAAAATTTTTTAAATTTGCGTTACGTAATATATGGATGGACCCTCAGCTGTTACGATTCGCGAGAACTCCTTGTACTCCATACATCATTTGATCGTAAAAAAATGTTGCATTTCAAACACAAACAATTTTAAAAGCTTTTAATCAAATTAATAAAATAAAATCTAGAAAATGTATATTACCGTCGGGAATTAACGATACTGCTGCACGCGCATGATACTAAAACATGCCAATCACGATTTTTTTGTAAATACAAATGTCACAAAATTAACAAATATATCATTCGACAGATTATTAAATTATACGATTAATTATACACCCTGATGCTTTAATGCCTTCCTTCTGATTGAGTTCTGCGCATCAAAAATAAATGGAAAAACGATGCGCGGAAGGAAGGCATTAAAGCATCAGGGTGTACATTACTGAAAATTTTAATAATTTATACAAAGATTGCAGCAATCGACACCGTCTCACAACTGGTGATATGCTGTGTCTCACACCCAGAAATTGGCGCTATTTTGGAAAAGGAAAATTAAATTATTTTTAACCATAGATTGGAACAATGCAATATTGCATCACAAAATATAAGGAAAATACTAAAAGAAAATGTATTACATTTACCATTTCCAATTAATTAACTTGGGAAAAAACGCTTTTTAGTCGATCCCACACACAGAGTTGGGATCTAACGCAAACAATTCATATATCGGCATCGGCGCACACGTTAAAGTTGGCTCATATAAAAAGAAAAGTTTTTATATAAACCAATCGGTTTTTTAATATTGCATGTTAAAAAAATTGACTGTCTTACAACTGGAGGTGTCTCACAACTTGAGACACTCCCCTGTATTAGTTAATTTTCTAACATTTTTATTTACAAAAAAATCGTCATTTAAATATTCATATGTTTTTGGGCTGTGCGCCTGCAGCCGTACCAATAATTCCTGACGGTAGTGAATTTCAATTGAAAAATATGAATAATAAAAATTAATAATATTAATTTCTAAGCCCCTTATAAAAATTTGAATTAAAATACAATAATAAAAAATGTATCTATACTGGAAGGGACAGAAAATTTAGCATTGCATATTAAATAAATTCGTGTTATTGAGGCCTTCATAAAGTAAATGACATAAAGTACCTTAATTAATAATATTGTTTTTAGGTCGATACTATAGTTTGTATATATTTTACTCATTGCAGGCTTCGCACTCTTCTACTAAAAGCTACTATTTTGATAATTTGATTAATTTAATTTCATTAAAATTTTTGAAAAAAATTGAATTGCAGAGAACAATTTAATTATTTATAAAGACAATTGAAATTTCAAGAAAAATTGCAAAAAATTTTTAAACATAATTGAATTTCTGCGGAGAATTTTATTACTTTTGAAAATAATTGAATTGTTTTTTTCAAATTTTATGGGAATTTATGAAAATAGTTGAATTCTTGTGAAGAATATTTTTCAAAAATAATATTTAAAAGAATTTAGTAAATCTGAAAACTTTTGCTATTTATGAAAATAATTGAAATAATTGAATTCTTTCGACAAATTTTAATCAAACTTTTAAAAATAATTGCATTTTTCGACGAATTTGATTAAAATTGTATTAAACATTATTCTATTTCTGCAATTAGTTTTATTATTTATGAAAGTAATTAAATTATTGCGAGAATTTTATAAAAAAAGTTTCAAATTATTGATTTAAAAAAAATCTACATAAACTCTATTTTTAATAATTCAATTCCTATGAAATTTTTATTCTTTTAGAAAATAATTGAATATTTGTGTAGAATTTTGTCAAAATTGTTTTTAAATAATTGAATTTTTGTGGTTAATATAAATGAATTCTTCTTATTTATAGAAATCATTTAACTTTTACAATTAATTTTATTAAAATTCCTGAAAGTAATTTAGTTTTGTCGAAGTTTTACTATTTATGGAAATAATTGAATGTATTGCAAATAAATTTTTAAAAATAAAATTATAATTATACGGTGACTAACTTTCCTTGATTATTTTCAAAAAATTTAAATAAAATTCTTTAAAAGAAGTAAATTATTTGTAATAGAATGTAAAGAAATTTCAATTACATTAGAAATTTTCAATTATTTGTTTATAAAAATTCAATTATCTTGAAATATCAGAATTAAAAAACTTATTTTTCAAAATTTTCAAAAAAAAATTTGCGAAAATTCAATTGTATTAAAAAATTTGAAGTGTGTATCTTTTTTTAAATTAACTCTTAAATATTTTAATTATTAATCTTCGCACTTAGGAACATGAATACATTAGAATGTGATTCCTTGTAAAATTTAATTATTTATCAATTATTAAATTAAAATACTTAAAAAATTCGATTTTTTAAAAAGTTTTTAATGAAATTCTTTAATTTTTTTTTGTCACAGAGGCTACTATTTCCTACTTTTTTTTGTCGTTGAGGCTACTTTTTCCTACTTTTTTAAAATTCATAATGGAGTGCGAAACCTGTCATTGTAATGTAAACATTATTTTTTGTCTTATTTGTCATACTAAATGAGCAAACCAATAATAGAATTATTACCTACATTATAAAAAAAAAATTTAAAAAGTTGAATAAAGAACTCTAATTAGTATAGTACCAATGCATACGCGTTAACTGAGCTTAGAACAAAATAAGAGTTCATTTACATATTATTTGTATTTTTTAAATAAATAAAACAAAAACTCACTTTTCACCGTCTCCGGGTAATATTTTCTTCTGATTGTGTTTATATGTTGACCAATATTATAACCTATTCTTCTTAATACCATAACTCTTTCTACATTATTTACTTTCATTTCTTTCAAACGGTCATTAAGGCATCCTGAAAACATTTTTTTTTTATTTCATGAAACTTTATAACATGGAAAAAGTTTTATATAATTTAAAAAAAAAAATTTATTGGTTTACAATAAAATAAAAGTTAACATTTATTTTTATAAATGTTCCAAAAATGGTTAAATGTGAATGAATCAGAAATCTTTTCTATATACAAAACGAGTTTATAATCTCTAGTTTAATTGCAAAAAAAGTATCTTAATTTAAAATGTTTTAGTAGACAATTTTCAGTTATTTAAAATATTTTAATTTAAGTTGAGATTATCATTTTTAATGATGATAAATGCATAAAGTTAAGAATTTTTTTTTTCATATACGGATATATTTTTGTAATTGCTGTTTTTTATTTAAATAGTAGGGTGATGTGCAACGTTTTTTTCGTTGGACGAAAAACATGTCAAATAATTGAATTATTAAATATTTCAAAATTGGTTGACTTAGAGGCATAATAATAGAATATTTCTGCATTATTAGATTTTCAGAATTTTTCCTAAAAATTTTTCGCTTTTTCAAAAACGTCTGTTTTTGCATTTTCCAAAAAAGTTGGGGTGATGTGCAACACCAGTAAAATTCAGGTATGTAATGCATAAATATCGATGGAAATCTCTTTAATTATTAATTTTAGGCTTTTTCAATGCAAACTAATCGAAATCTGGCAAAAAAAATTTACTAAGGTATAGATGACCACTAAGAAGTGAAGATTTCACCAAAGAAAAAAAATTTTTTTTGTGTAATTGTTTATTTAAATTTATAACTGAATAAGGAATATAATTAAAGGAAAATAACTAAGAATTTTTTATTCATCATGTGAATCGGAGTTATGACACGTAAAAAGTAGTTACGCCCACCCCAAAAAAAAGTGTTGCACATCACCCCAAATATGATATTTTGCGAAAAATTATTTGTACGCAATACAATGCAATAGAAACACAAAATATAAACAGATATTTAAAAACACTTAAAAAACCAACAATAAACACATTCTTATCTAAAAAAAAATTGAAACCCTTCACGAAACGACTAGAAATGTAAAGCGCGAGAAATATTTCCTTCTCGAGAGAATTAAGTCAACTTACGTACAGCAAACCTAGCTGCGAGCTGTCTCGTGAGTTTTATATCAAAAACAAGCTATTGAAGACACAAACAAATAGCAATTTGATCGAATGGACATATGATCGAATAGGCATTTGATCGAAAAGTCATTCGATCGAATAGACATTTGATCGAAAAGTCATTCGATGGAATAGACATTTGATCAAATAGACATTTGATCAAATAGACATTTGATAGAAAAGTCATTTAATCGAATAGACAGTTGATCAAAAAGACATTGGATCAAAAGGATATTTGATCGAAACGACATTTGATCGAAAAGACATTCGATCGAATAGACATTTGATCGAATCTTTTTTCGCACAAGAGTTTTCCTTCTTTATTCTACATGGGTAGCTCCATGCCTAAAAAATCAAAGTTGTCCCCTACTTCTTCGATTTTGTTGAAACTTCGAAATTTTGAAGTGGAATACATACCAGTAAAAAATCCTAAATCGATTTCAAAAAATTTTGAAAAATTTTGGATTTACGAGGTTTTTAAAATTTTTTTTGAAATTTCGAAAATGGTATATCTCAAAGGAAAATGAATAAAATTTAATGAAATTTTCAGGGAATGATTATTGTTTACGGACAATTTAAGAAAATATTTTATAAAAAAAAAAATTTTTTTTAAACAAATTATTTAAAAAATAATTTTTAAATAAATAATTTTTTGAAAAGTGCCATTTTTTTGCTTTTAATAACAATGATCCGATTCCCACTTATTTCACGAGTATTTTCCAAAAAAAAAATCGATGGAGGGTCTGAAACTTTAGGAGATATTGAATTTTTTGTCCTTGCGCGCAACCGTAAAAAGCGAATTTTCAGGCTATACTCTGCATACAAACTAATGTTCAAAATCACCTATAATTCGTAAATTTTAACCAAATTCAATTTTTCTTTTTGGAAAATGTCAGGCTATAAATTTGTAAGAATACTATGCATTTTTTAAATTTATATTTGTTTAAACAAATTATTATTATTGTTAATTACTAACTTTTCATATATTGTACCTAGAGATGTGTATTTTTTCCAATTTTGCAATTTACCGGACCTTACATAAATACAGATGCAGATTTAAAACATAATTATTAATATTTAAGCATGATTTAAACAAATTATTATTGTTTATTTCTAATTACTTACGAAATAGTATACTAGAAAGATGCAGTTTTTTCTAATCATGCAAATTTACCAAACTTTTTCAAATCCCGATTTACATTAAAAAAAAAATTATAATTTAAACAAAAATAAGAATAATAATAATAATTTGTTTAAAAATTGTTTAAATAATAATTGTACTTTTAATTTTAATCTGAGAATGTCCATGCCAAAAAAATTAAAGTTGTCCCCTAGTTCTTCGATTTCTATGAAACTTCGAGAAATTGTCACAGAACACGCGCAAATGAAAAGTGTGAAAACGATTTTATAATTATTTGTTAATCACGATTATAAATATTAAATAAATAACAAATTACCTATATTGAAAGCTTTTGAAATTTAAATACTTTCGGAGACATTGAGAACAAAAACACTTTATTGATTTTACAAAATTAAGTAAAATTAACTTTTGGAAAGTAAAATAACACAATTAATATTAAATTTAATTGTTATTAACAATTATTTAAACAATTTTTTAACCAGGTCAATTCTTATAAACAATTATTATAAACAGATGAGTTTTAACTGAAGTAAATAATGATAAAATTATTTAATTTGTATTACGATGTTATTTTGTTTGGATTATTTAATTTGTCATATAAATTTAAAAAAGTTTATTAATTTTTTGTCAATAAAAAATTTTTATAACAATAAACCGCAGCACAACTAAAACAATTATCCTATCGTTAGTAGCTATGTAATATCATTATTTACTTTGTCAAAAATATTCCATAAAATTTTTTTAAATTTTTGTTGCGAAAAATGTTTATGACAATAATTGTTTTAAAAAACTATGTTTGTTAAGCTTTTATTCCAGAGCTATAATAATAAACTACTGATTTTATAGAAATCAAAGAACTAGGAAACAACTTTAATTTTTTGGCATGGACATGCCCACATTAAAATTAAAAGTACAATTATTATTTAAACAATTTTTAAACAAATTATTATTATTATTCTTATTTTTGTTTAAATTATAATTTTATTTTTAATGTAAATCGGGATTTGAAAAAGTTTGGTAAATTTGCATGATTAGAAAAAACTGCATCTTTCTAGTATACTATTTCGTAAATAATTAGAAATAAACAATAATAATTTGTTTAAATCATGCTTAAATATTAATAATTATGTTTTAAATCTGCATCTGTATTTATGTAAGGTCCGGTAAATTGCAAAATTGGAAAAAATACACCTCTCTAGGTACAATATATGAAAAGTTAGTAATTAACAATAATAATAATAATAATTTGTTTAAACAAATATAAATTTAAAAAATGCATAGTATTCTTACAAATTTATAGCCTGACATTTTTCAAAAAGAAAAATTGAATTTGGTTAAAATTTACGAATTATAGGTGATTTTGAACATTAGTTTGTATGCAGAGTATAGCCTGAAAATTCGCTTTTTACGGTTGCGCGCAAGGACAAAAAATTCAATATCTCCTAAAGTTTCAGACCCTCCATCGATTTTTTTTTGGAAAATACTCGTGAAATAAGTGGGAATCGGATCATTGTTATTAAAAGCAAAAAAAAATGGCACTTTTCAAAAAATTGTTTATTTAAAAATTATTTTTTAAATAATTTGTTTAAAAAAAAATTTTTTTTTTATAAAATATTTTCTTAAATTGTCCGTAAACAATAAGCATTCCCTAAAAATTTCATTAAATTTTATTCATTTTCCTTTGAGATATACCATTTTCAAAATTTCAAAAAAATTTTTAAAAACCTCGTAAATCCAAAATTTTTTAAAATTTTTCGAAATCGATTTAGGGTTTTTTACTGGCATGTATTCCACTTCAAAATTTCGAAGTTTCAACAAAATCGAAGAAGTAGGGGACAACTTTGATTTTTTAGGCATGGAGCTACCCACATATATTCATAGCTTGAAATACCATGAAAGTTAACTGTTTACCCTGTTTAGAGTACGTTCACACGACTTTTGAAAAAACCGTCTTTTCTTTCTCTCTCCTATGGCAGAGGCATAAGTTTGTCTCACTCTGCATTTTCTGCTTCTGGAAAAGTAAGAAAATGTAGAGTGATCTTATGCCTAAAAAGATTTGATCAAATGACTTTTCAATTAAATGACTTTTCGATCAAATGTCTTTTCGATCAAATGACTTTTCGATCAAATGTTTTTTTGATCAAATGTCGTTTCGATCAAATGTCTTTTCGATCTAATGACTTTTCGATCAAATTGTTATACTCACTCTCTTCCGCTTGGGATGTTTGTGTTTGCAAACAATACCTATAAAGGTATAAGCAATAAACACAAACACCCTAAGTTGAGGAGTGAAAACATTTAGAGAGTGTTCAAACTCCTATTGTCATGAATGGCGACAACGCTGTGGGGAAAACTCAAAAGCGTCTGGTCGTGACGTCAGTCGTTGTACACATTCGTTTTAGTTTTTTTTTAATTATTAACTGAATTTTCTTTTTCTTGAATATTACTTTTATTAAACGTCAATGCTTTTATGGGAATTATTGATAATGGTCCTGTATCACAACATTATATCATAATATATACATGTATATATATTATTGTTTTTATACTGGTTGTGATTATTAATTGTTTCCAATAATTAATATTGTTAATCATTAATTTTTAACTTCTGATATTGTTGCTGTTGCATTTCTTCCTTATTTTATTAATATTATATTAAGGTTTTTAGCATTGTTGCTGTTTTCAACAGCGATATCGCCATTATTGTTAATAAGATTATTAATATAAATAACATTACTGACATCTTGTTATTATTTAAGGTTTACGCATTGTAGTTTTAAGGATTAATCAGCAGATTTATCGTTGTAATTATTATAAATTTAGTTTAAATTAAGTTTTGCACTTTAGTTAAAATAAAAGCAAATTTGTAAACCGAGGAAAGCCAAAAAAAAGGAAGAAAGAGAAGAAGCAAAGTTTGCCCCCACTAGAGAGGGTAAACCGGCATACCTTTGCCTATAAAAGGCGATGCATTTTAACCATCGTCCTCATTCTCTCGCCCTTTGGTTTTTATCAACAAATTGTAATGGAAAGTGAAAATAAAGTTAACTCCAAACCATAGTTAAAACCTTCTGACACACACACATAATACCGCGTGCAGTCATCTCACTAGCAATACCAAAAACGGTATTTATTGCTAACATTGCTTGATCTGCAATCCCTCCCCCAGGGGGTGAGGCTTCGGTCCTCACTATGGGTATGGCTTACCTAGGGTGCCTGAGCTGGGTATAGGTGAGCGCCGCTTATATCCTAATACCGTAATCAACGGGTGTGCTTCAACGACCTCTGTAAGGCGTGACAGAGGAACGTTGCACACTTGTTGACCAGGGACTTGTCTTAACCGCCTAAGCCTAAGCCTAAGCTTGAACCGTACGGTGAAGGAATGCGTGGTTGAGGGATGTCAATCGTGAGCACGAATGCTGAGATTTTGTGGTTTAAATGTAAGAATTTTTCTTTTCTCACTTAAGGGTGGTGGTTAGTGGATGGTGTGGTTGCAGGTTTGGCTTTTCATCTTCATCTTATTTCATTTCATGTTCATACTTTATTTTTTATTTTATTTTAAGCTGAATCTGTGATGCATTCTGTCTGCTAGCATTCAACACTGCCTCATGGGTGAGGGGTACGGACCAGATGTTATGTCAAAAATAAATAAAGCCTCAGAGAAAATTGTTGGGTGTAAGGAGTGTTACAAGAAGGTGTGCAGTTGCACTACGGAGGTAGATGTTGTTTTTGAGAGTGGGAGCGATTCTTCTTTTTGTAGAAGATCTCATTCCCGCTCTCCCATTCAGAAGAAGGATGAGACTCACGATGATGAGACTGCGGAGAAAAAAGAGTGTGAATCGAGTGATGAAGAGGGATGGAAGAAGTTGACGGGTGAAAGAAAAAAGTCGGAAGCGAAATTAAGGAAAGAGAAGAAGAAAATGGATAGAGTAAAAGAGCAAGAAAGACTGGTGGGAAAGATTGGAGAGGGAGAAATTAGAAAAGAAGGGGAATGGGAAGAAGCCAAAGAAGAAGGATAATAAGAAGGAAGTTGTTGGAGGTAAAATGGACGTAGATGAGGTAAGTGTGCGTGGGAATGTGATTGATGTCCTGAGTATTATAAGAAATACGAGTGTGATTGTGAGTGATGTTAAAGATGTGTTGGAGAAATGTGAAAATTTTGGTGGTGTAGAATCGGAGGTTGTTATGAATAAAGTAAGGAAATTGGAAGAATTGGTGAGAAAGGTGTCGATGGAGAACGCAATGTTGCGGGGTAGATTGATAGAGAGAGAAAGGATAAATGAATATGCGAATAAAGTGTGTGAAAGTGTAGATGTAACGTGTAAAATGGTTGAGAAAGTGAAAGAAATGAATGAAAGCGTTACTGTTGAGTGTGCAGGAAAGAAGAGCTTACCTAAAAGCTATGCAGTGCTTATGAAGGGTGCGAATGAGGAATCAATTCCTTCGCTGTCAACAGCGAGAGAGATTAAAAGAAGAATGAACGAAGCGATTGTGGATGAGGTTGATCTATGTGTAAGGAAGGTTAGACCTGCGAGAGTGATTGTAGAAAAGGCGCCAGATCGAGACAGGGGGGTCCTGTTGTCCTGTCCGAATTTCGAACGTTGTACCTACTATTTCTTGTATTATTTGTCGGAAATACGTTTTCATACTAATTGATCAAACGAATAATAGAATTATTACATTATCAAAAATATTTTAAGAGGTGGAAAAATGGTGGAACAAAGAACTCTAAGTGGGATGGTACCAATTTGTGCGCGTTAACCGAGCTAAGAACAAAATGAGGACCGCAAAAACTGTTCGAGTTTCGTGTTAACCGAGGAAGTCTATACAGTTTATATGCATCTCTGCTGAAACCGTAATTTTTGTTCATGTTAAGAAAGAATTCATGTTAATCGAGTACGCGTTAACGAGGGTTTACTGTAATTAAATTAACTAATTACAAATATTAATTTTTTCATAACTGGTAACAAACTGTAAATTTTATTTAAATTATAAATTTTAATAATCTTTAATTTGATATGCAGGTATAAAAGCCCACTCGTGCTTATTAATGCCTTTCCCGTCCAAACGTGGAGCACTCATGTTCCCACGGAAACATATGAGTGCGACACGTTCGGACGGGGAAGGCATTTTTGAGCACGAGTGTACTTGACACGTTTTAGAACGGTGGCTAACGCACGCGCAATGTAAACCTTAAGTCCAACGCACAATAGGTTCGCAAAACTCATTAGATAGACAAGGACACAAATATATCTCTATCCTTTTCTAACTCATGCTTTGCGTTCGCGAATGACTTTCACGAACCTATTGTGCTTAGGCCTTTACTCCTGCGTTATGTTAAGACCCTGTGGGTGTTTTCGACGTACCGGTCAGTTGCCACAAAAAGGTGCTTATTTGAGACTATTTAGGTTAAACTAAATAGTCTCAAACAAATAGTTTGAGCAACTTTATGTGGCAACTGACCGGTACGACCGACGATGTCGAAAACATTCTGTGCCTACCACTGCGGGAACTCCCTTTCTCTCTGCCGCACAACTACCTGTGGGAAATCACCACTTTATAAACATATTTAAAATTCGAACTTTTAATTAATTTTTTTATTAAAAAAATGTATATGCTTATTTGCAAAATTATTTACATCTGCACTACTACTTTGCGCAATTAGTGTGGGGAGATTAGATATTCCTAATCTGAAAGCAAAATCTACAGTCGATTACAAAGCTTAAAAAAGTCTAATCAAAATATGGTGAGAGAATTGTTTCAGAATTGGAAAAAAGCTTTAACGTCTTTCTACCTGTCTGATTTACCATAGCTTTTGAGATCAATAGTGCCACTTGGTTGGCAATGCAGGAAGCAGCGTCTAACAACAAATTTTCCATGAAGTATCCCAGCCAGAAATGAAAGATCTAATCGACGTCTAAAACATCTATCTATGTGGAATCTAAATCTACATCTATATAGACGTCGAGATGGGAAGCCACAAGACGTCGAAATTGTCTATTAGATTTTTACCGCGCAAAATTCGACTGCACATTCACAAAAGACAAAGGGCACGTGAACGTTATACGTTCGGGCGTGAAGGTCGGTGTATAAAGAATTTTGTCCTTTTACCTTATGATGAATCTTTTTTTTTATTATTTACTTGTTGTTGAATCATATTTTGACAAATTCTGCGAGTAATATATGTGAAACATATAAAACAATTTGAAGTCATATTTCTATTAGAAAGAACTCAAGTATAAATTTTTCTTTGACTTTGTAACAGCAGTGTAAAAAATCATTTTAAATTTACATTTTAGCAGCATTAAACATTAGAATAAAATAATGTGAATATGAAATATGTTTAACTTACTGCAACATTCAGATTATTTACTTCCGTTAAATGTCATTTTGTTTAATTTTTTGTTGAGGAATATAATGTAATCATAATTCTTGTTGATAAATATAAGGCAATCGTAATTCTAAACGACAAATCTCTTCAGGCGATTTTCTATGTGTTAGTTCTGATTTAAGAGAACTTCTTGTTGAATGATCCCTTAAGGTTCTCTTCCAACATTGTTTAGAGATCTCTGCAAAATGTGAAAACAATTTTAGATAATATAACTAATAAGTATTAAAAATATAATTTTTAAATCATCTTGTAACATCAGTGTAAAAAATTATGTATTTAATTTTTATACATGAGCATCAAAACATAATGTTATGATTATATATTTTTTTTATTGTTCTTCATGTATATCCCATTTGGGTTTTTACATATATGACAACCCCTTGTTATATTCTCCAAATTTCCCCAGATTCCCAAATTCCCCCTATTTTGCGGTCCGTAGCCGGTTTTATTAGAAGTACTCGTATTCACATGGCCCTCTCTTGGCCATAGTCAAGGGAAACTACGGAAAACCTTAACTGAGTACAGTCGATTTATCGACGCCGAGTCTTGGATGTATAAATTCGAAATCTCAAATATTACACAACCAGAAAAATCCCAACTGATAAATAATTATTAATTAAATACATATTAAATAAATATATTTACAATAAAATACAAAAATGTGAAAGTTAAATTTAAACAAACACTTAAAATCACACAATGAAAAACACACGCTTTTTGATATAATGACGCGACGCGATGCCATTCGGGAAGATCGACGCATGCCCGTATAACCCTTATGGAAGTAATCTATTAACTACAATTAAAGACATTTGAACCGATTCAGTAAGATTAAAAAATATACTTGACAACGAATCGGATCAATTGGTTTTAATAGTAGTCAATCAATTTATTATGTAAGTGATGGTAATGTACCAGAGAGAGTAAAGAGAGAGAAAAAGTAAAGAGAGTGAAGGTACCGTCCCATGATGGCGTAAAAGTGTCGGCGTAAAGCAGAAATCGTGCGATAGAAAGAGATGAACAGATATCAGGTTCTCACTCACTCATATGGTTTACGCTTTACGCCGACGCTTTCACGCCATCATGGGACGGTACCTTAAAGGCGCTTGTATACCTCCCCGTTGCTGAGTATATTCAGAAACGTGAAGCAGTTTTCTAAGTTGAAAACGAATTTTCTATCTTGGAAGCCATTGGAAGCCGCGATAGAAAATTGTTATTATGGCGGGATGATTTGAATGTCAGTTTGTAATAAATTGTGATTGGTGGAAAATATGGCATTCAAATAATCCCGCCATAATAACAATTTTGTATCACAGCTTCCAATGGTTTCCAAGATAGAAAACTCGTTTTCAACTTAGAAAACTGCTTCACGTTTCTGAATATACTCTGAAACGGGAAGGTATACAAGCGCCTTTGTTGAATTTAAATTTAGTACACTTTCTCCTTTATTCATCTTGTTATTTATATGCTGCTTTATATATATGCCTTACATTTTATATTTTTATTAAATTGATTTTTACCCTAAAAAATTAACAACATTTGTAATAAGTTTAAAATTTAATATTATCTTGTTAAATTATTTTTTGCTATAAGGTAAAAGACCTTATAGCAATTTCTGTTGTACACTCAAATGCTTTAATGATATCATTCAAGTTTGACGGAATGACATCGTTATAAAAAATGAAAAATTATGTAAAGTGACGCTATCGGATTCATATATTATATTTCTATTAATTTCATAAATAAAATTTCATTAGTTCAACTAGTTCAGGTTAAAACTTCATCTTATTATGCTTCAGCGATGCGTATCATAAGTGCGGAGAGTCATAGACGTACTGAAAGAATAAATTTAAACATTTTTACAGTAAACAGTAAAGAATCACGTGTATACAAGTCTCATTTTTTCCTAATAAAACGGCTGTAATTTTTTTGCAAAGTCGTTTTTACTTTGTAAACAAAATTAAAGCTAACGTGAAGTTACACGGAGAAAAGTTTATTCGTACTGATTACAATAGTCTATATTACTGCTCGGATATGTGACCACTTTTTGTTATGATTACTATAGCTGTTGTAAGGAGTACAAACATGAAGGTATCCCTTACAACAGCTATAGTAATCGTTCCTACTAAATTCTTAACACATTACATAGTCTTCGTAATCATTCCAAAAAGTGGTCACATATCCGCGCTGTAATGTAGACTATTGTAATCATTAAAAATAATTTTTCTCCGTGTATTTGAATAATTCGATAGGGTTATTTTTGTTGCTCTTTCTTTTCACCCTTAGGTGGAAACTATGTATATTAACCAGAGTTTAAGTCTGTGAACTCGGTCTCTTTATGAGTTAGGAAAAAACATATTATAGAAGTATTTCATCATTCTTTCTGAAAATGTGTGACTGCGTCTGAGAAAAGGGACCTTTATGACCAAACTCAACTTTACGAGTAAAATGCGTTTGAAGTTTTTTATTCGAATTACTGATTTTAAGCGAATATACCTACAATCGTTTTCGTCATGAAAGAGTATATTTCAATTGAAAAATGTTTTTAAAGTAAAATTTTTTTTTGTTTAAACAATTGTAAAAAAATTTTTTAACTCTGGACTGATTGCATTACATTTTAACCTCCCTACGGTTAACCCCGAGTATACTTGGGGTGTATCTTTCATTTATTTATTTTAAAAAATTAAATTCGAGAGTCCTATAAATAAAACTTTTAGTGTAACTTGAAGCTAAATAGTTGTTTTCAATATAAAAATAAATATGAAATAGTCAAAATTAATTTTAATAAAATTATAAATTTATTTCCTGCAAAATTGAAAAATGATAAAACCGTAGGAGGGTTGGTCACAAGGTCCCTTTTTTCTAAAGTGGTCACATATGTTACCTGGTTTAGGAAAAGGATGCTTACGTGCGAAAACAAGTTTTCGAGTTATTTAGGGGCTTTTGAGGTCACTGATTATTAACCCGGTATCAGATTATTAGTGGAAATGATTTTGAACCGGACGCGGAACAAGGTCTATTTCCTTCCCAATCATTATGGAAAGGATCTCAAAAAAAGAAACAAAGAAAAATATTTTTCAAAAACTAGATTAATTATTTTAGCATAAAATAGGCTAAAAATGATTTTTTGTGCTAGTGGTCAGTGCCGGATCTATGTTGGGAGAGGTCGGCGCGATCGCCCCACCTGAGATTTTGATAAGTAATGTAGGTATTTCGTAAGGTGTTTTATATTAATTATGGGAGGGAGGATAAGATTAATACAATCGCCCTACCTGATAATATTGTTTAGATCCGACCCTGACATAAAGCCCAAAATATAAGCATGTTCGCCTAAAAACATGGGATATCTGTTCACTGTGTCGCTTTAAACGCTTACCCTGTGGATTTTTTTTGCGTAAATATGTACTTTTTCTCGTGTCGCGTCACATATTTATTAATTTTAAAAAAAATAATGCATAAATTTTGGATCACGATTATATTTTATTATTTTTGCGGACTCATATACATTGTTCGTTCTTTTACTTAACAAGTGTTAAATTGATTTTTTGTTTTTATTATAATTTTTTATATAAATTACCTATAATAAAAACCATGTAAAAAAAAAATTTTTTTTAAATTAAAAATAGTTAATATTGTTATATATAAATAATAAATTAATTATATAGGTAGTATACAGAATGAAGTTTGTCAAAAGTATTTTAAAACATTTTAATTTGCCGATAACAAAGCTTTCTTTTTTTTTTCTTGAGGTACATATATTTCTACAAGTATTAAAAATCCATGTTGTTTAAATTAAAGTGAATCTAAATAAAGGTAAACCTGTAAGACTATCAAAATTAAAAAAAATGAATTTAAGAATAAGCGCTTTTGAAAAATAATATAATAAATAAAAATGTTAGAGGAACACCTGACCGGAAAACGTCACAGTCAACGCATTCAGCCTTATTATGTTCCCCGCCTTTACTTTTGCGCATACTTCTTGGTCTTCTTTTTCATTCCCTTCTATAGAGTCCAGAAGATTTAACTTTAAGAAAAAAATGAAAAATTATTATACTTTACAAAAAAATATTATAACCAAACTTTTCACTTTAAGGTTTTAAATAGCTTTTTCTTCTTGTACCTAAAAAACCAAAATAAACATTTTTAATATATTATTTGCTTTTTATTATAAACCGTAATAATGTAATTAATACATAATAAAAAAGCCTCACATGGTTGTGTTGTTTTTAAAATTCGGTCATATTGTTCTTTATCAAAGGATTTACATTAATTTGCAATAATTATCAATACGAATATAAACATAAAAAGGTTTCAAAGAGATTTTGTCTGTTGATTCTAGTATCAAGATAGCATAGAATTCTTCACAATCTTTGCATTGGATTTCATATAAGCATCATATAGAAAATGCTATAATATCAAGAAATGCATTTCTTACGTATAATTAAATCTGTTATAAATTGAATAGCATGTATTAGTTGTTTGATTTCTATTTTATTTCAAATCAATAGTACATGCTATAAATTTTAAAATACATGAACAATAATTTTTATATAAAAAATGTTGCTTTTCTAAAAAAAAGGTTTTAAGAAATAAACATATTTTTGCTCTTTAATACCTATTTTAAAATACATTTTTTTTGTCTTACATACACCATATACAATTTGAGATAGAAATTCACAACTTGGTCCAAACTCACATTTTACCGCAATATAAATTTAACTTAATATTTAACATAACACATGCATACATACAGTCATAATATATAATATATTGCATCATTTTTGCGTATAAGTTTATATACAAAAATGATGAAATTAACACCGCTTTTGTGACAGAAAAAAGTAATTTTTCAAGTATGAGTAGCGAATATTCAGTTGCAAAAAATGTTAAATAACCTAATTAGATTATTTTATTAATCTTTTTTTAATCATTGTTAAATAAAGTATTTTTTAAGTTCATAGCATAATATTTATCTAGGTATAAATTGCCCACTTCTAGTAATAATAAATCATACGTGACTCTTGAACCAAACTCAAACTTTTAAAATAATAACAGAATAATAAAAATAGAAAGACAAATAGGACTTTTTTAAAGATTATATCTTCTGCTTATAAGCTGTCTAATAAGCGATATAAATAAAAAAAATTGCTTATTACATAATTACTCTTCGTAATAATAAAAAAAATTCTCTTTTTTTGGGTATTTTAGTTTTGTAAATTTTTATAACAAATTAAAACATTTTTAATCACTGACAACAAATTTGAAAGTTAATTTTATCACATTTAAAACGCTTTTTTGGAAACTGCAATACAATAATTTCTATCAAATATATGTGAGATCGTTCTTATAAATTTTAATTCACGATTTTTAGATATAATAATCGAATGAAACAGCAAACTTCAACTTGTTTTTAAACATTAAAATCGTTTAAATTAATAAAAGCTATTCAAATGCCTTTAAAATTTACAGTGTTAAATACTATTAAGTACGTACAATTTGAAATTTCTAAATTTACTGTAATTAGTTGATGGTATAAGAAATATTTTTAAAAACTTAAAAAATCAAAACATGGTAAAAAATTCTTTTTATTTCGAAATAGTAACATTGTGCATCTATATAGAAGAAAATAGTTGATTTTCGACAAGTGCAGTTTGCAGTTCGAGGCGCAGCGAGCACACGAGCCGAAGGCGAGTCAGATAGCTATCCCAAATACAAGTGGCTTAGGCTTACTCTTCAAGAACTGAAAAGAGTTTTGAAAATCCTGAGGTTATATGAGGCGACAGAGACTAAGACTAATTGTGTTAAGTGGTGGATTCCACGTCAGTTCAACACACTTATTTTTATGACTTGTTGGGATTTAACTGTACTTTTGTAAATTTATTACTTTTATAGTGATAAACAACTCCACCAAATATTTTTTCAAAATTTTGAAAATTACCAAAAATATGGCATTTTCAAAATTTTTGTCTTTTTTTTGAAAGTGCTATAACATTGGTTTGAATTAACCGATTTTGGATTTGAAAAAAAGAATTTCTTTGGTTTGAAGTCTATTTTAAGTTAAAATTAATATAAAAAAAATTTTAAAAATTTTTTTCTGAAATTTTGAAAAATTAAAAATCTGTTTTTGAAAAAAACATCATCTTCGATTTTTTTTCAAATTTTACTAAATGTTAGGGCAAATGTGCTTTACATGTCCTGTAAGTTTTATCTTGGGATCTCAAAGGGATTCGGAGTAAAAAATAAAACGTAACCACAAATTACGAACATATAGGGCAAAATTCCTCAACTGCCCAGGTAAAAAAATGAATTTTTTCTAAACTTTGCTAAAATGTTACTATTATTAGTAGAAGTGTAAATATTAATTTTTGTTAATTTGATAAAATATTTTTTGAGTTATGGAGTTTCAAAATTTTGATTTTTTTTAAATATCTTTTTTTCGATTTAATATATTAATAAGTAAAATTAATGAAATTTAAAGTATGAATAGTGATTTTTAAAAGGGTTTTCACGGGCTATAAGCTGGTGACCTTTTATCTATGAGCCATGTAAAAATTAGTGTGGGACCATGAGAATTTTTGAGGAAAATAATAATTTATCATTATTTTACATAGAAAATCATGATTTATAATTAATTTCTTCTAAAAGTTCCATGGTCCCACTCTGATTTTTACATGACTCATGTGAAAAAAGGTAAGCTTTTGATTGGGATAGGTTACAAAAAATAAAAAAACACCGATTTTGAGATATATTGAAATTAAGAATTTGACCTTGAATTATAAGGTCAAATTGAAAGAAAACAACTTTTTTTTTCATCACCAGCCTATAGCACATTTGCCCTAACATTTAGTAAAATTTTAAAAAAATCGAAGATGATGTTTTTTCAAAAACGGATTTTTAACTTTTCAAAATTTCAAAAAAAAAAATTTTTTGAATTTTTTTAATATTAATTTTAGGGGGAGGTTCTCATTGCGGAGGCCAAAATAAACACAAACTTTGACAATTTTTTGCGAGGAACGTCTATGACTTAAAGATGTAATTTTTTTTCTAAATAAAGATACATTCTTGAACTTTTAAAAAATATATTTCATTTTTAAAAAAATTCAAAATGGCGGCCAATATGGCGCATCTAGAAAATAATGTTTTTTTTAAATAGGGAAAACGGTGGGCATTTTACACTGCGCAATCTTTAGTCTAAAACAAAAACTTAAAATTTTTTATAAAGGTGACATCCTAAAGAATAGGTTATACCTATCAAACAGTTAAAAAGTTAATAAAATGACAAAATGGCGGACACATTTATAAAAAAACTGCGTTTTTTGCATTATTTTTCCATATTTGACCTCTTGTAAAAATCTCTATTCTTAACAATTTTATCATATTATAGGTATAACCCCAGTAGAATTTAGTTACCTTTAATTAGCCGCAAACCCAAAGTTGATTGATTAAATAGTTTAGACGCTACGATGCCCACCAGTTTGAAAAATCTTGTTTCGAGAAAACCGCGTTTAAAGTTTGAGAAACATTTTTGTGCAATAATTTTATTCTTTGCAATTCTTTGTTCAATTTGCGTATATGATAAATATCTATAGGTATTTAAGGTCGCTCTTTACGATTCTGCGATCAGATTTGGAAAATTTTTAAAAATTGATTCGATTTGCCTGACATTTGTTACTCAGTGCTCGGGACGGCGGTGAGTTCAAGACTCCATAAAAACTAAAATATTCTTCTGATCAAAAAATCGCTATACACACATATTTTACATATGGGGCAAAATTTCTCAAGTGTACCAATGTCAAAATTGCAAGTTGTTGTATCGGGCTAATATTTCTACAGTATTTAGTACACTGAGAGAAGACCGAGACGTAATAGTTCCCGCTAGATGTCGCTATGAGCTACTCTGCTTGTCGTGTTTGAGTTGTTCCGAATCGGGTGCTGAGACTCCCCGAATCCAGTCAAACATTGTTCTCGCATGTGAGAAAACAACTGGTGGCAAAAACTGAAAGTTCTGCGTAATCTCGCTTCAGGACGTTCCACGTTTCGCATCGGGGCTTGAGACATCCGGATTCGAGGGTTCACATAAAAACATTCAAAAGTACAACTCAAGGCTCGCACGGGACGTATTAGTTCCCGGACTTCTCTCAGTGTACTATGTATAAGTACTTCAACCACCAAGTATTATGAAATTTTATAACAAATTGTAGAGGGGGGAGGGGGTTGAAGATTTTGGATAAGTATGAACAGTGAGTTTTCTAAAAAATCGTAGCTTCTATATAATAAAGCAAACAAAATTTTGACCTATATGTTTTTGGTAGGTTTTTTCACGCTCTTTCAAATGGTGAAATTTTTTTTTTAAAATATTCAAAATTTAGCCCTTTTTTGAAAATTAAAATTTTTTTGGATTTTTTTTCAAGAAGGACCCTTTTTTTTCTCTTTTTTTTGTACCAAAAGAAAGCTTAGGATGTGTACTCTCAATAACTAAAACGAAAAAAATGACGTTTTTTTTTCTTTTCGAATTATTAATTAATTAATTAATAAAAGTTGAAATATTTTACAACAAAATAAAGTTAACGCAATTCTAAAGTTACTACTGTAAAGCACTACAAAATCCGCATCCAATGAGTCCAATATGAAATATTTTGGATGAATTGACGTTTTATAAATAAATATTTATAAAAATTAATTAACAAATGAATATCATTTATAAAAATAAAGATAAAGTGTTAGTTTTTTTTACACAAATGTTTATACAATTCTACTTTTAAAGAAATGTATTCAAGTTATTTGCAACAATTGTTTAAATAAAATATTCATCACCTTATGCGTGTGTTCTGCTATATAACTATCTTCCCGGCTTAATATTATTTGACATTTTCTAAAGAATATTTTTTTATTTTTTACATTTTTCATGTAAGAAAAGATGGTTTCTTTTTTACAGTAATAATTTTTTATTATTTTAATATCAACAAGAAATTTTTACGTAATTCCTAATAAATTAATTACAAAATAATTTAATAATAATAAATAATATTAAAATAATAAAAAATTATTACTGTAAAAAAGAAACCATCTTTTCTTACATGAAAAATGTAAAAAATAAAAAAATATTCTTTAGAAAATGTCAAATAATATTAAGCCGGGAAGATAGTTATATAGCAGAACACACGCATAAGGTGATGAATATTTTATTTAAACAATTGTTGCAAATAACTGGAATACATTTTTTTAAAAGTAGAATTGTATAAACATTTGTGTAAAAAAAACTAACACTTTATCTTTATTTTTATAAATGATATTCATTTGTTAATTAATTTTTATAAATATTTATTTATAAAACGTCAATTCATCCAAAATATTTCATATTGGACTCATTGGATGCGGATTTTGTAGTGCTTTACAGTAGTAAATTTAGAATTGCGTTAACTTTATTTTGTTGTGAAATATTTCAACTTTTATTAATTAATTAATTAATAATTCGAAAAGAAAAAAAAACGTCATTTTTCGTTTTAGTTATTGAGAGTACACATCCTAAGCTTTCTTTTGGTACAAAAAAAAGAGAAAAAAAAGGGTCCTTCTTGAAAAAAAATCCAAAAAATTTTTAATTTTCAAAAAAGGGCTAAATTTTGAATATTTTAAAAAAAAAATTTTTACCATTTGCAAGAGCGTGAAAAAACCTACCAAAAATATAGGTCAAAAATTTTTTTGCTTTATTATATAGAAGCTGCGATTTGTTAGAAAACTCACTGTTCATACTTATCCAAAATCTTCAACCCCTCCCCCCTCTACAATTTGTTATAAAATTTCATAATACTTGGTGGTTGAAGTACTCATTATTTCATAATAAATCCAACGTGGATAACTTATTTCCATGATAACAAATAAAAGTCTATTGTCCTTTTCATTTAAAAGTTTATAATTTTGCTTAAAAATCTGTTTTTAGGTGCCAAAACGTCATGGTGTAATCAGTCCCCATTACTATTCAATATATAAAATGTTATTTTTTTAGTAAAATATAATAATAAATATAATGAATTTTGACATTTTCTTATTGTCTAAGTTAGTAAAATTGAAAAAAACATAATACCTGTGAAAAAAATTTATTTTTAAAATATTTTTTTGTTATTTCCTCGTTTTTGCGTCATGGTATAATCACTTTGTAAAATTGCATAATTTACATTAAAAATCAAATCGAAATATTACTTTAACACCAGTAAAAAGTATCAATTATATCTCTAATATGAATTACTTAAAGAGAAACCAATTTAACAAGTTTTTTTTTGGTTTTTTATATGCTAAAAGCAGGAACAGGGAATCACAAGGGAATCACAAAATCTTCATTGTGTAATCATCATATATTTTCAATAAAATGAATAATTATTTATATTTTACGTCAAAACAAGTTTAGTAGTCTAAGGTTAGTGAAAACAAATGACGTAAAAAAGGAAAAAAATAAAATCGATAATAATGTGTTTAAAATATTAGTTTACTTTGCGCGTCATGGTCGAATCAGAGCGTCATGGTGTAATCAAATTTACATGAGGGAAGCTCCATGCCTAAAAAATCAAAGTTGTCCCCTACTTCTTCGATTTTGTTGAAACTTCAAAATTTTGAAGTGGAATACATACCAGTAAAAAATCCTAAATCGATTTCAAAAAATTTTGAAAAATTTTGGATTTACGAGGTTTTTAAAAATTTTTTTGAAATTTTGAAAATGGTATATCTCAAAGGAAAATGAATAAAATTTAATGAAATTTTCAGGGAATGCTTATTGTTTACTGAAAATTTAAGAAAATATTTTATAAAAAAAAAAAATTTTTTTAAACAAATTATTTAAAAAATAATTTTTAAATAAACAATTTTTTGAAAAGTGACATTTTTTTGCTTTTAATAACAATGATCCGATTCCCACTTATTTCACGAGTATTTTCCAAAAAAAAAATCGATGGAGGGTCTGAAACTTTAGGAGATATTAAATTTTTTGTCCTTGCGCGCAACTGTAAAAAGCGAATTTTCAGGCTATACTCTGCATACAAACTAATGTTCAAAATCACCTATAATTAGTAAATTTTAACCGAATTCAATTTTTCTTTTTGGAAAATGTCGGGCTATAAATTTGTAAGAGTACTATGCATTTTTTAAATTTATATTTGTTTAAACAAATTATTATTATTATTGTTAATTACTAACTTTTCATATATTGTACCTAGAGAGGTGTATTTTTTCCAATTTTGCAATTTACCGGACCTTACATAAATACAGATGCAGATTTAAAACATGATTATTAATATTTAAGCATGATTTAAACAAATTATTATTGTTTATTTCTAATTATTTACGAAATAGTATACTAGAAAGATGCAGTTTTTTCTAATCATGCAAATTTACCAAACTTTTTCAAATCCCGATTTACATTAAAAATAAAATTATAATTTAAACAAAAATAAGAATAATAATAATAATTTGTTTAAAAATTGTTTAAATAATAATTGTACTTTTAATTTTAATCTGAGAATGTCCATGCCAAAAAAATTAAAGTTGTACCCTAGTTCTTCGATTTCTATGAAACTTCGAGAAATTGTCACAGAACACGCGCAAATGAAAAGTGTGAAAACGATTTTATAATTATTTGTTAATCACGATTATAAATATTAAATAAATAACAAATTACCTATATTCAAAGCTTTTGAAATTTAAATACTTTCGGAGACATTGAGAACAAAAACACTTTATTGATTTTACAAAATTAAGTAAAATTAACTTTTGGAAAGTAAAATAACACAATTATTATTAAATTTAATTGTTATTAACAATTATTTAAACAATTTTTTAACCAGGTCAATTCTTATAAACAATTATTTTAAACAGATGAGTTTTAACTGAAGTAAATAATGATAAAATTATTTAATTTGTATTACGATGTTATTTTGTTTGGATTATTTAATTTGTCATATAAATTTAAGAAAGTTTATTAATTTTTTGTCAATAAAAAATTTTTATAACAATAAACCGCAGCACAACTAAAACAATTATCCTATCGTTAGTAGGTATGTAATATCATTATTTACTTTGTCAAAAATATTCCATAAAATTTTTTTAAATTTTTGTTGCGAAAAATGTTTATAACAATAATTGTTTTAAAAAACTATGTTTGTTAAGCTTTTATTCCAGAGTTATAATAATAAACTACTGATTTCATAGAAATCAAAGAACTAGGGAACAACTTTAATTTTTTGGCATAGACATGCCCAGATTAAAATTAAAAGTACAATTATTATTTAAACAATTTTTAAATAAATTATTATTATTATTCTTATTTTTGTTTAAATTATAATTTTATTTTTAATGTAAATCGGGATTTGAAAAAGTTTGGTAAATTTGCATGATTAGAAAAAACTGCATCTTTCTAGTATACTATTTCGTAAATAATTAGAAATAAACAATAATAATTTGTTTAAATCATGCTTAAATATTAATAATTATGTTTTAAATCTGCATCTGTATTTATGTAAGGTCCGGTAAATTGCAAAATTGGAAAAAATACACCTCTCTAGGTACAATATATGAAAAGTTAGTAATTAACAATAATAATAATTTGTTTAAACAAATATAAATTTAAAAAATGCATAGTATTCTTACAAATTTATAGCCTGACATTTTCCAAAAAGAAAAATTAAATTTGGTTAAAATTTACGAATTATAGGTGATTTTGAACATTAGTTTGTATGCAGAGTATAGCCTGAAAATTCGCTTTTTACGGTTGCGCGCAAGGACAAAAAATTCAATATCTCCTAAAGTTTCAGACCCTCCATCGATTTTTTTTTTGGAAAATACTCGTGAAATAAGTGGGAATCGGATCATTGTTATTAAAAGCAAAAAAATGGCACTTTTCAAAAAATTGTTTATTTAAAAATTATTTTTTAAATAATTTGTTTAAAAAAAATTTTTTTTTTATAAAATATTTTCTTAAATTGTCCGTAAACAATAAGCATTCCCTGAAAATTTCATTAAATTTTATTCATTTTCCTTTGAGATATACCATTTTCGAAATTTCAAAAAAAATTTTAAAAACCTCGTAAATCCAAAATTTTTAAAAATTTTTCGAAATCGATTTAGGGTTTTTTACTGGCATGTATTCCACTTCAAAATTTCGAAGAAGAACAAAATCGAAGAAGTAGGGGACAACTTTGATTTTTTAGGCATGGAGCTACCCATATGTATATTCGTAAAAATGTAATGAATGTGGGAGTGGAAAAGTTACAGAATCGGACCCCTGATAAGGTCGACAAAACTTGGTCGTCGAAACGTCGCAAGATAATAAAAAAATAGGAATTTTTATTCCACTTACCTTCCACCTATCATTTATTTAATATTAATAAAAAAAGAAATGTAGTACTTTTATATAGATGACACAGAGAAATTAAATTTTATTACATCTGACATTTAGATTCATGTAAATCTTTATCTGTGCAAGTGTTTCTTGTAAATCCGGGTTTCCCTCAAACGTAGCAGTACTTCCAGCATTCATTTTTAGGACAGTCCCTCTTAAAGTGACCCTATCTCATACAATTAAAACATTTTAAGTTCCTGTCTTGAAGAAGTACATAAGTTGTTAAAGTATCCTCTCTTCGTGTATCTTAACTCTGTCTTTAACATAGATTTATAATTCTCCTCATATACTGCCCGACGTTTTTTATTTTTGTATCTAAACCAGCTGTTCTGTTCGAATCTTCACTGGTCATGTTCATAAATGATCCTGATTGTAAGTAAGTTGGAACCATACTTATCTCGTTCGGCTTTAAGGACACTTTCATCTGAATCATCGTCTTCATCCATTTCTACTGAAAATCTTGCAGATGCTAATTTATTAATAATAATTTTAATAGGTTTTTTTACAAGTAGGTGCCTCTTCTTGTTCATTAGTTTTAAATTTGCAATCCTTTCTCCAATGATCGTTTCTGACACATTTCCAGCACACTACGACATTAGACGCAGAATTCGGACAAAATTTCTTAATGTGGCTATACTCCTTGCATTTAAAACACAAATACAACAGGGAAGCTGGTTGTTTAATTTATAATTAAATTTCCCATAATAATGTATTAACAACATTTTTTAATTGGACTTACGATTTAGAAGCTATTTTTGAATTTGTTTGAAATCTCTCAATTTCACTCGCTCTTAACTTTTCTTCCTTTCAAACTCTATTTAATAATAATTTCAAACATTTTTTACCCATTCCTATATCACGTAAATGCATTGGATCTAGTAATATTTGAGTAATCATCTTTAAATTTAATTTTTCGAGTGGTGAATCAGCCAAATGGTGTTCTTTATTTTCCCTTAGTAGAAGAAATTCATCCGTTCTTAATTTGCTGTTGGTGCTGAGAAAACACATACGATGATTTAAATAATCTCTTTCGTCTGCACACATTGGGCATCCAAAATATCAACAAGGCCCTTTAGTACATGTAATCATGCATCGCGCGAATGCATCACATATTATAAAACTTATTTTTACAATATAATCAGTTTCATTATAACTAAAACATGTCTCTTGTAACTTAAGACATTCTTCAATGACACGATTTAAGAAATCGTTAACTGAATTTAGTTTTTCGTAACCATGATACACACCAGTAAAAAAAACATCATCAGGAAAAGTGAAACCCGACATTTTTCTTAAAATTGTCCATAATTGAGTTTTCGAACTTTTTGTTAAAGGTACGTACCTAATCCATCGATATTAATATCCAAAAGAATTGTATTATATGCCAACTTTTTATCAATCTTCTTTAACAAATCACAAAGTACACTTTGTATACCATAATGTAAATATGAACCTGTTTCAAAAGGTTCGATATTTGAGCATTGTCGAGGAGTACGTAAAAGAGTTCTAGCATCTTTTGGTAATTCAGTGTGTCCTTCAATTTGAAAAATTTGAAGAATTTCATTAACTAAAGAACGATTTTTAGAATGATGCAAAAAGAAGTTTCTTCTCCCAGACATGTTTATTATCTTCCAGACTAGTCGTTAAGGCAAAATTAGAGGTCACTACAAAGATCTTCTAAAAATTAAATTAAATTAATAATTAATTTATAAAGTCAATTAAGTGGAAGAATAAAAATATTGGTAATTAGTTTATTATTTGGTGTTTTACTATTTTTAAAAATTCTTTTTAGATAATTCTCTATTATTACACTAGTTTACAAAATAAAATTTTTTTTTGACCCGCTGCATTTTACTGTTATTTTATATATAAAATTTGCTCCTGAATCAGAATATAAAGTCAGATATTAAAAAAGTCGAACAGTTTTCGAGATATAGCTAAATTTTAATTGTTTTAGTTTCGACAAAAAATGGATTCACTAATTTATCATTATTTCCGAACATAGTTGATCGATTTCAATTTTCTTTAAAGCAAATTAAAGGTAATTAAATTTCCCATAAAAAAGTATAAACAACAGTTTATAATTTGACTGACGGTTTAGAAGCTATTTTTAAATTTGTTAGGAACTTCTCATTATTTGTAACAAAATTTTAGAAAGTGATTGACTTTTTCGGTTAATTACATTATAAAAACGTGTTTACTTCGCGTTTTTTTTTACTTGGCTGCCAAAGTACAATTTTTTAGGAAGAAAATAAGCCGTTGCCGATCAAAATTATTCTAAAAATATAGAAGATAGCACTTAAGGGTCAGTCTGGGTCTTTTGCACGTATTTTGAAATTTTTTTTTCCATAGTGAAATTTATTTAAACATATAGGTAAGTGGTTATAGCCTAAATTGAAATAAAAATTTTTAAATAATTTTTAAACCTGTTTTTTAAACAATTTTAGTTGCGAAAGAAGGTGAACGTTTTCATCAGCAAAAAAAGGACATGGAACGTCGCGACCAAGGATTTTAGGACAAGGAAATGTCCTTTAAGGAGATCTAATGGTTGAAACGTATAACAATTTTAGAACGTCTTAAGAAGAAGTGACACCCTCGACTAGAGAAAATCGAATTTCATTTTCTTGTTTTAATCGGTACTTTATGATGTGTTAAGTAGAAATTATATCATAAAAAGTGGTTTCGAAGTCATTTGATGTGGAAAAATTAGAAATTTTTGCGCTTTGTGTGCTTTTTAGCTCTATCGGCTATTTTTTCCTTTGCCGTAGCAGCTCAAGAATATTGAAGACAGTTTACAATTGCTCGAATGGATGAAAATGAAGGAAATATTAATGTAGAAAGTTATATTTACTCAATTTCATCTTGAATACATTTACATAAAGTTTTAAGCAAATTTATAGATTATCCTGAAATTTCTTATACTTTTTGTAGTAAAAATATTTTCGAGTTATTCGAGCCGAGTCTAATCAGTTCGAGCTTGAGCCGAGTTCGAGCTGTATACAAAGCTCGAATAATTGCGAGTACTCGGATTTTTCGAGCTCTTGAGTAAATCCGAAATTTTCTACTTTAACTTTTTATTAAATTTTTTTAATTTAAAAGCTCAAATCAAATTGAATACTCGAGTAAATTCGAGTACTTAGTACATCGTGCTCGGCTCTAGAAAATTTCGGCTCGCCTCGGCTATTGAAGCTTTTTGCACACCTTACTACATATTTTTATATCGAACAAAAAAGTTAAAATGATGATTTTTTAAAAAACTTTTCTTAACGATTTGGTCCACGAATTTCTCGGCAGAAAAAACGAGACCAACATTGGCACCCCCTATAGGCAAACAATTGAAATTTTTTATGTGGAAGTATATTTTTAAAAACTTATTTCTGCATAATTTAAAAGTTATCAAATAAAGTGCTCAAAACCAGATTTTTCTTACTTTATTCTTGTCAAAATCAAATCAAAATATTTTAAATCTTTCAGTGACATATTCAGGAAATATTTATTCTGTGTGGGTGTTTATTTAACTAGCATCTTTAATTTATTTTATAAGCAAGGGAACAATTTTAAATAAACACAGTGCAACAATTATCATAAAATCTTGCGGAAACTTTTTATTGCATTATCATTGATGGTATTTCACTACAATTATCTGTCCGAAATCTACATCCTAGATACACTTCCTGCAGCTTTACAGTACTCGCAACAGTGGACAATGACCACTTTCCGCAATGATATGAGAAGTGTAAAAAACAGGAGCAACAAAAGGAACGGAAAGAAAAAGAAAACGCGATACTAATATCTCAACTATGGAATCTATTTCACGGAAGTCGTAGGTACACGTGCGGAGGATGTATACGTGCGTTAGCATTGATGAACGGTGAGGGACAGCCCTCTTAGAATGTATCTGGAAGGAGGATACGATGGCTCGTGGCGTTATGCTTCGCAAACCGTTATGCCTCTCGAGCACCACCGAACCATGAGTGAGGCTACTTCGGTGGACTCAACCGAGACTACTACCAGTTAATAAGGTGTTTGAATCATAGGTAGAATTTATTTTCCAAATTATGAAGAAATAAAAAACCAAACTTATTTTTAATGAAAAGGATTATTTTATTTATGCATTAGAAAAGCTCTTGTTTTAAAGATACCTAAAACTGCAATACTAATTGACTATGTGGATTGCTACTGGCATGATTAAAATTAAAATTTAATCTAAATCATGAATCTACCTGGATTTTTTTTGTATTAAAAGTAAGGTACAACCAGTTCTTCTTCTGATATTCTTGTAGACTCCTGGACTTCTCCGAAGAAAACTTTTTGGATTAATTTCTGAGTGTACAGAAACATTGACTCTATGTAAAGTATAATCCATTTCAGGTACATATTTCACTCTATAACGGAAGTCTGATTAGATGGATGCATTAAAACTTACCACAAGCAGTACTAGTGTTCTGGAAAATTAATCTTAAAAGCTTAATGAATGAAATTTTTTTTCTGTAGTAAATAATTGTTACAACAATAATTTCCATAAAGAATCTAATTCTTTTCTAAACAATTAACAGTTATTACAATTCACTTTATAAAAAGATAATATTTTTTAAACTACATTTTTATACGCATCCTTTGATCAATTTAGCCACCATTGTACATTTATTTTATTGCGAAATTTCAATTTTCCTATAAAAAATAATATTTTAGCGGATTAAATTTTCAAAAGAAAGCGTTACGCACTTTTGAATGGACCCTATATTACATCTATTTTTAGAATAGAAATTTATTTTAAAAAAAATAAAATATTTTAATTTTTTCATTGATTTAGAAAAATTTAATTATGTATGCACTATTTTTTAAATAGTAAAAATTTGAATAAAGTAAATATCTCTAGACCTTTTTAACTTTTAGGTATTGGAAAACTTAAATTTTTTTTCAATGCACATTCTTGAAATTAATTTTATTGTCTTGTGAATTAATCAAATAATAGAAAAAACCTTGCGATACTTATTTCTACACATCGTTAACCCCCCTGGGTATGAGTTTAACCCCGAGAAAATGTTTCTAAATGCATATATTTTTCATACAGTTGAATTTTTACATAAATCCGTGTCTGAGGGTTTCTGGGGTCGCTGATTACGAATATGATATTAGCTTTTTTAAAAATTCAAAATGGCGGATCCAATATGGCGGACGAATTTTAAAAAATTAATGGATTTTCACAGCATTGGATATCTAACCCAGTGGGCAAAAAACCATCATTGATTTAAAAACGTTCCAATAGCGTTTTTAGAACGTTTCATGTCTGCAAAATAATGTTCCAAAAACGTTCCATTGCTTTTAAAACGTTTTAGAACCATATAACGTTTTTGGGACATTATTTAGCAGACATGAGACGTTCTAAAAACGTTTTTGGAACGTTTTTAAAACAATTATGGTTTTTTGCCCACTGGGAAGGGTTTTTAGGTTCGCTGATTATGATTCTCAAGTCGGAAATTACAAAAATTACAAAAAAATACTTCTTCTTACGCAAAATTTCAAGCCTAGCCCCGTTGTAAGTAAATGATTTTTACTATTTTTTAGAATTTTTTAAAATTATCGAAATTCAGTATTTACTTATTCTGCCGCTGCATTGCGCAACACAGTGATAACTGCAGGTATATTTGGGCAGTACTAGTAGTAGACACTTTTGTGTTTTTTGTCAAATAAATAACACTAGTTTACAAAATTAAAAAAAAATTCTGGCCAGCGGCATTTCACAGTCATTTCTTATGATCAAAATTGAAATAAAAATATGGAAGATATAATCACTTAAGTAAAAAATACAGAAAATTAGCTTTTACCCAATTTTACGATTTATTAACAACACATCGTATGGTTTAAGGTTTAAAATAATTTAAACAACAATAGTGGCTTCAATTCGATTTCCACTGTATTTTATGGATATTATCTGTTTCTCGAATCAAAAACCAACAAAAATCACTCATCATTGCCCCTTTTAAAAATCCTTGGTAGCAACGTTCCTTGTCCTTTATTTGTTAGTAAAAACGTTCACCATGTTCATCACCTTTTATTGCCAAAATTTTCGAAGAAAAAAACACAGAGACATCTTTAGAAAATATTAGTAAATTATACCGATTTTGGTATAATTTGTAAGCGAGTCATCGATAATGTTTTCGTAATCTGGAATTTTAAAATTTCGAAAAAGCCAGATGCAGTCAAGCAAAATGAATAAAAGAAGTCGTATTTGTGGGACCACAAATTAAAAAACTGATAAAAGACGTCAAATTCTGTTCAATTTGGTCAGAAGATGAGGCAAACGCACGGGATTCATTTTGCTTTAACGCATCTGGCTTTTTTGTAAATCGGTATAATTTACTAGTGATGAACATGGTGAACGTTTTCACCAGCAAATAAAGGCCATGGAACGTTGCTACCAAGGATTTTTGAACGATTCAATGATGAGTGATTTTTGTTGGATTTTAATTCGAGAAACAGATAATATTCATAAAAACAGTAAAAATCAAATGTAAGTTATTTTTAATTTAAAATTATTTTAAAACCTTAAACCATACGATGTGTCGTTAATAAATCGTGAAATTGAGTATAAGCTAATTTTATATATTTTTACTTATGTGCTTATATCTCCTATATTTTTAGTTCAATTTTGATCAGCAATGGCTTATTTTCTTCCCAAGAAATTGTACTTTGACGTTAAAAAAGAATACCCGAACTAAACACGTTTTTTATGACGTAATTAACCGAAAATGTCAATCATTTTCTAAAATTTTGTTAAAAATAATAAGAAATTCATAAATAGCTTCTGAACAGTCACTCCAATTGAAAATTGTTGTAAATACTTTTTATGGAAAATTTAATTAATTAAATTTTTTTAAAATTTTTTCAATTAAGTTTTTTAATTAATTTAATTAATTTAATTTAATTAATTTGCTTCAAAGAAAATTGAAATCGATTAACTACATTCGGAAATATTGGTAAATAAAGGTACTGCCACAGCTCGCTGCTGCCTACGCAGGCAGCTGAGATACAATGAGGGTGAGGGAGAAAAATCACGAATTTGAATTTTCTTTATTCCTTACTCTCATTGTATCTCAGCTGCCTGCGCAGACAGCAGCGAGCTGTGGCAGTACCGCGATTTTACGAAATTGCCGCCTTTGCTTTCAATTCCAGAGCTATCTTAGGTATTGTACCGAAAAAATCCAAACTGTCGACGACAATAGGGATTCTCTTTTCTAAGGACCCACATCTTGAGGATGCCAATTTCAGTTTCTCTCTGTGCGATACCGAGAAGATTGAAGCGATTTATAATACATTCTATGTCTTTATCCTTCAAACTCTTGGTATCAATAGCGAGTAGGCGAGAAGTTATCGGGGATTCCATGATTCGGTTGTTTAATAGTCTTGGCCCTTAGGGTGGGAGAATCTAAACGTAGAAGGAAAGACCCTTCCCACATAGCACAGAAATTTTCTACAAGTTTGACATGCAATTTTCGCAAGTTTGCATTGCAAGTTTGTAGCAAACTTGCATAAATATAAAAATGTCACCCTCTTGGCAAGTTTGCACTGAAAGTTTGCAGCAAACTTAAGTCAAATAGCAAAAACATAAATATATGCGCAGTAGTTTACTATGACATCTACAGCTGCGCACTATATTTTAGTCACCTTCTCGTAAAGGAAAGGCATCGTTCATCAAAATATATGCATTTTGAAAAAAAATTATTTTTTCATTTTTTAGGTATTTTAGAAAGTTTGCTGCAAATTTTTCTCAAGTTTACATTGCAAACTTGCCAAGAGGGTGACATTTTTATATGTATGCAAGTTTGCTGCAAACTTGGATGCAAACTTGCGAACTTTGCATGTAAAACTTGCAGCAAACTTGCAGAAAAATACTGTGCTATGTGGGTTGTTATATAACTATATAACAACTTACATAGCAGTTCGGTTGTTCGCGTGACACCATCCGGCGATAAAAGCATATTAATTATTAAATACGTTTTGTGTTTGTTCTACATAACGTCACCTTAATCCGTAAACCTCGTAACTCCACTTTTAGTTGAAATTTTGTTTTTTGTATTATTTATGTGAATGAAGTTGCAAATTTTCATTCTAATAAGCAAAAGGGGTTTTTTAACTATACTTTTACCTAAATATCAACTGTAATCTGTGTAAATAGTTTTATTACTCTCGTATAAAGTAAAATTAAATGGAGTTACGAGGTTTGCACAAATGGGAGTTACGAGGTTTGCGGATTAAGGTGACGATAATTGTGTTTTGTTCTTGTAAGTTTTTGTATCAATGTTAACAAATTAAAATATATTGATGAGCAGCCTAATTAAACAAAACAGTGCACAGTATTATTTCACCTTAACTTTCAAATTAATTTTTGTTGCCAGTTCCTAACATTTATCAATGCAGTATTGTTCGAAAGTACAGCTTATAAAACCTTGCCTACATGTAGATGACTGTCTGCTTTTCTTGACCACATTGAGCACCTTCCCTCTCAGCAATTATGTTTCTCCTCCTTGAACAGATATTGCAAATAATTCTTTCGCCCAAACCCTAATTAATCGGTTTCGAGACGCATGCTTATTCCCGAAATCTTTTTTAACCAAATAGTTATTTGATATAAAACTATTTAACTTAAAATTTACATAATATGCACATTATTTGACATAAATTTCATTGCACACAAAAACCATTTAATATAAATATCATTTGTCATAGAATTCATTAAACAGAAATAATATATTACATAAAACTCAGATGACTTAATTCCCATTTGACATAAAAATTATGTAACATAAATTGCTATTGACATAAAAATCATTTAACATAAATTTCTTTTGACATAAAACTCAATTAACGTAAATTTTATTTATTATAAAATTCATTTGACATCAATTTCATTTGGCATAAATGTCATTTAACGTAATTCTCATTTGACATAAATATTATTAGACATAAAATTAGTTTGACATAAATGTCATTTGACGTGAATATCATTTAACATAATTATTATTTAACGTAAAATTAAATTTATATAAATTTCATTTAGCATAAATTCTATTTAACATAATTATCATTTGACATAAAATATACTTGACATAAATTTCATTTGGTATAAATCCCATTTAACATAATTTTCAGTTGACATAAAGTTCACTTGATATCAATTTCATTTGACGGATAAGTCATTACACATAATTCTCATTTGACATAAAATTCAGATGTCATAGATTTCATTTTACATAAAGATTATTTGACATAGAAATATAGGCGCGAATTTCAAAATTGGCGAATCACAATGTAGTTGATAATATATAATTGGCTACTTTTAAAATTGGCGCCGATATTTTTATGTAAAATGTAATTTGTGTAAAATGATTTTTATGTCAGATGAGAATTTTGTTTGAATGACTTTTATGACAAATGAGAATTGTGTAAAATGTCTTTTATATGAAATGAACTTTGTGTCAAATGAAAATTATGTTACATAGTATTTATACCAAATGAAATTTATGTTAAGTAAATTTTTTGTCAAATGAGAATTATGTTAAATAGAATTTTTGCTAAATGAAATTTATATAAATTTAATTTTACGTTAAATAATAATTATGTTAAATGATATTCACGTGAAATGAAATTTATGTCAAGCTAATTTTATGTCTAATGATATTTATGTCAAATGAGAATTACGTTAAATGACATTTATGCCAAATGAAATTAATGTCAAATGAATTTTATAACAAATAAAATTTACGTTAAATGAGTTTTATATCAAAAGAAATTTATATAAAATGATTTTTATGTCAATAAAAATTTGTGTTACATAATTTTTATGTCAAATGGGAATTAAGTTATCTGAGTTTTATGTAATATATTATTTTTGTTTAATGAATTGTATGACAAATGATATTTATGTTAAATGGTTTTTGTGTGCAATGAAATTTATGTCGAATAATGTGCATATTATGTGAATTTTAAGTTGAGTAATTTTATATCAAATAACTATTTGGTCAAAAAAGATTTCGGGAATAAGCATGCGTCTCATCAGTTTCGATAGAAGCATACGCGTCACTTGTAAAAGTTGAGTAAAATTAAAGTTAAGTTACACTGAATAATTCCTGGTTTGTAGACACCATGGCTTTATGGGTAAATCCACCAAACCGTTCGATTTCATGTTACTGGCAAATCTTTATATTTTCAAAGTATTCTACTGATTATTTTCATATTTTTACTACTTTAGAAGAGATCTAAGAATCTATTGAACTAAGAAAATTAAATAAATGTTAGCTTACTTGCCTTATATAAATAATAAAACAGAGTAAATTAATCTAAATCATGAAATTTGCAGTGTTACCATAGGTACAAGTTTCTGTTCTTATGGGCATAACTTTTTTGGCATACAACGAAACAATTCTAAACGATGGTGAATTAAACTTCACTTTTTGTAGAATGTATTGAAAGATAAAAAAAAGATGTGCTCTTTATTATAAAGAAATTGTAATACTTGAAAATAGCGTTACTCATTATTTTTTAATAACAAAATTTATGGAAACTTTGTATTATAACTTTCGTGGCGATTGTTCAATTAAAGTTTTTAATAACCGCACTTATTTGTCTTAAACAGACGAATAAATCTTGGTATTGTAAAATAATGTGCCCTTAGAAATAAAGAAAATATTACAATAACTATCACCTTAGACTTGAGCGTGAACAACTCTAAACTTAGCCTCTTTTTAGGAGCACAATACAGATTGAAATAAAATAAACTGAAAACGTGCGTGATTATTAGAAAGCATTATTATAATTCTTATATTCAAATGCCAAATTTTATCTCTAATTTATAATGACAAAAAATTAAGAATAACAATAAAATTTTACATTATTTATTTATTTAGTTCATTATGAACGTATCAGTCAATGTGAAAAATTGAATAACTTTTCATCTGTTATTTATTATTTTGAATTTCGTCAAAATTAAGATAATTTAACTAACAGAATTAAAAAATAGATGACAAAATGATGTTATTAATAAATTATTCTATTAATCATAAATATATTTTAATATTAATTGTTTTACACAAATAAATAATTATAATGAATAATAAACACGAATAATAAAATTATTCATGTTTTGCACATATTAATATAGAAAACAAAAGAAGAAAGAAATACACATTTTTAATTGTATTTTCTGAAAAAACTCATATTTTCGTTTTTTCTTTTTATTTCGCACGGCATTAAATTAAAATGAATCACGCAAGAAGATAATTGTTCCAAAATAAATTTTGAAAAAAATGAACCGTAAATGAGAGGTGTGCTTTCAATTTAAAAATTATCATTTTTATATGTGAATGTCGACCAACTCCGTGAATTTGCCCTTATATTTAAAAACTGTATCGCTAAAATTATTATAGTTTATTATTATAGTGGGTCAGTCCATTGACTTTCGTCTGAGAGTCGTAAAAAATCTAATTTTCATATATGTGAAACTCGATGATTTTCTGTGTTCATTAATCATAATATTATGTTACAAATTTTATTTCGTTTAATAATATTAATTATCAAAAGTAGGTGGTTCACGATGTGATTTCGTAACCTTAAATTTTTCAACTTTTTAAAAGACGTTATTATTCAAAAACTATTAATTATTAGGGGTTGGTACTTACCACAAATATAAATCTTTCCATTCTGCACGTTCTAACGATCAAAATGAACTATAAATTCTATTATTTGTGGACGAAAATTGATTTAAATATTTTTTTTCCAAAAAAATTACACTTTTTGTTTTGTTATTTGTGGTAAGTACCAACCCCTAATATTTAATAGTTTTTGTATAATAACGTCTTTTTAAAAGTTGAAAAATTTAAGGTTACGAAAGCACGTCGTGAACCACCTACTTTTGATAATTAATATTATTAAACAAAATAAAATTTGTAACATAATAGGGACCGTTCAAAAAATACGTAACGCTTTTTGGGGGGAGGGGGGTCAAGCTATTTGTTACGGTCAGCAGAAAAAATGGCGCTAATGTATACAACATTGCGTTACATGGGGGAGGGGAGGTCTAAATTTCCGAAAAATAGCGTTACGTATTTTTGAACGGCCCCATATTATGATTAATGAACACAAAAAATCATCGAGTTTCACATATATGAAAATTAGATTTTTTTAAAATATGGTCACAACGACTCTCAGACGAGAGTCAATGAACTGACCCTAGTACAAGTGAAAAAGCAAACAATATATTTTATAATTTTAACTTTATCACAAAGTAATACATATTTATTTCATAATAAATTTAAGAATAGAATTGAAAACACAAAATAATTATGTTATAGAAGCTGGTTTGTTTCAAATTTAGAACTGTTATAAAGTTGCCTAATTTTTAAAATGTTTTTTAGCACTTAAGATTTCACAAGCATCACTGAAAGTTTTAGTAATCGTAATAATAAATAACATTTACATCAATGTACATTTTAATAAACTATAGAAGGTTTAACACATTTAATTTCCATTTATCTTGTTTTCGTTTGTTTCAAACATGAAATGAATTTACAAAAGTTAAACAATTAAGATGTTTTAAACAATAGTTAGCAACCAGCAATAACTGTAACCAGTAAATCTAATTTTTTTGTTTTTTTAGAAAATCCGAAATAAAATAAATTTAAGGGGGGAGAAAACGATGAGATTTTCAAGTAATGTGATTTATACACTATTGATAAATTTTTAAAAGTTGAAAAATCAAAATTGTTATAAACATTAGCCAGTACCCACACATCACACGCACTTATAACTGACAGTTTTTAATTTTTTTTAGATAATTTAAGATTAAAATAACCCTGTGGGTACTAGAACGTCTGTCAGTTCAAAAGACATCCAAAAAACATCTTATGTCCTAATTAATTTCCGTATCATGTATGAAATTTATAAACGCACATAGGTTTTTAATCCACGCGGAAAGAGGTGTTTCGTGCAAATTATCCAAATAAATTATTAATTTTTTTCAATGTTTATAGCAAATAATGCTTAGTGACCCGTTTTGTTTATCATCTTATCATGAAGAAGAAGAATCCATATAGAGAATTTTTGGGGTTGTACTCTTTGGCTCCATTTTAGAATTAGTGATTAATTATTTGATATTAGGCTTATAGGACATTGTGAACACCAAAATATAACATATTTTAATCTTTATGTTGATGCATTAGTATGGTTGCAAAGGAATCAATAATTGCATCGCCTATATGTGCATGCTGAGAATTCAGATTTATTGTATTAAATATTGAATTTATTTTTTCTAGCCAATTTCTTGGTTATTCAGTGTTAGAAATCCATGGCTTTGTATTTGAGACTTCTGTTGTAATCATCTCGTCATTTTTTCGTTCAGTGAGAATTCTTTGCATTTTTTTATTTTCATTGCATGTGATTCGTTGACTGTTTGAACTGAACTTACCTTTCTTTTTTAATTTCGTGGTGGACAACTTTTTACTGATGTTTCCGTCTTTGAAATTTAACGTTTTTCACAAAACCAATCCAATTTTCTATTGCATTATTTGAGTTTCGTCTTATTCAGTACATTTGCATAACAACTCCAAATACAAGAGGAAAAATGTGGTGATTTCATTAAGTAAATAAAATGAACCCTGTGAACAGTAAAGTGAATTCTTTTCAGCATCAGGTTTAATTTTTTAATGGAATTTTTTCAGGTTTAACTTTATTTTGAACTTCAGAGAAGAAATAAAAAATGGTGATTGTTTACGTTGAGTGCACCATTCATAATCGTTACCTACTATATTTTTATAAATGTGATCTACAATTGGTGCATCCATGTTAGTCGAATGAATCATGCCGATAACTATATGCATGACACCCATCGTCAGTTGGGTGCAGAAAGGTGTCAATTCAAACTATAGTCGTGAAAAACATGCCGTTTATAAAACACGTGAGAAACCTGCCATTTGAACTGAGATTTGAAAAACATGCCAACTCAGAATTGACGTTCATTTTTTACTTTAGGCATAATTGTTATTTTTTTAAGAAGGAATATTTTTGACTAATTTATTGAATTAATTTGTTGATTATTTATTATTTGATAGATAACTTTTCTCTTGTACTTCAAATAAAAAAAATGAACGTCAATTCGGAGTTGGCATGTTTTCCAAATCTCAGCTCAAATGGCAGGTTTCTCAAATGTTTTTTGAAACAGCACGTTTTCCACGACTAGTCTGAATTGGTACCTTTCTGCACCCAACCGACGACATTTTTATTTTGTCACTATTTGTACACTCAATAACATATATGCTGTCCTTCCGGTTTGGACAACTTTTTGAAAAGTGGTGTGCCGCCTTCTATAAGAATGTTTTAAGTGTACCCAGATAACCAGCGTACTATTACTGTACCAGCCATGTACCTTCGCACTGTACCAGGTACTGTACTGGTATATCGTACAGATAATGGCGGAGAAGCATTGTAAATTCATAACCTAAAATCCCAATTAGTTCGGTGTACTGGTATTGTACTTAGTGTTATACTTGTACCGAGTACTTTGGCAATTATATAATTCTATCCATAGAACATACCGTTATTATACTAGTATCGTACTGGTATGTACATACCTTATTATTTCGTGCTAGTACAATATGAGTACGATACCAATACGCTGTACTAAAAAATAATGATTAGTACGCTTGGCTATCTGGGTATGGACTTAAACCACAGACTAAAGCCATAGACTTAAAAAATTCTTATAGAAGGCACACCACTTTTCAAAAAGTAGTCCAAACCGGAAGGACAGAATATGAGGCATTATTCCTCAAACGTCCCAGCCCAAAAAAAGTCTTGGGATTGGCTTCATATTTTGGGAAATTGTTATCCTATATGAAAGTAATAAATTTGCAAAATATTAGTTTTTTTAAAAAAAAATTCTAGAAAGTGGTGGGGGTTGAAGTTTTGACATTTTCAGTAACACTGTGATTTTCAAAACCATATAACTTTTATAATACTTTACCGATTTTAATGTTTCTATAATGCATTTAAAGCATTTTTCATGTACTTTTTAAAAACTTTAACCCTCTTTTTTTAAAAAATAAAGTTTATTTTTTAATTTTGACCCAAATGGGTATTTAAAAAAAAAATTTTATTTTTATTGGAAAGCTGACATTTTTTCCAAAAAAAAACATATATGTTTCATAGTGGGATGGCCATAAGTTTAGAAGATATTTAAAAACAAACTAAGCGGCGCGCCCGCGTCACTGTACGTTACGCTGTCGCTGCGCCGTTGAACGACACAAATATTACTGTTTCCTCTTCTTCTGCTTCAGTAAAAGCTCTCTGCATTCTACAGGGTTGAGACTGTCATAAAAATAATGCCTGAATTACTGTTACTAAAAAAAATTTTATATAATTAATTTTGAAAACAGAAGGGTAAAGCTTAAAAAATTTTTGACTGAACAATTTTGAATAAATGATAAAATTATAATTATAAATTTAATTGACGAGATAATAAATCATTTTTTTTATTTTTTACTCGGTTTCTTTAGAAACTCCTGGAGTAATTCTTTTTTCTTCTTTTAGGAAAATTATCAAATTCAAAAATTTTATACTCTTCGATATTCTCCAAATAATCGAATTTTGACTACAACAGTTCTTTTTGACTAGACGCAAAAATATTGTAAAGAAACCCAAACATTTTTCAGTGGCAAAGACATCTACGTTGAGACAGCAAAAAATATCAAAGAACAAATTTGATAATGCTCAAACTATACAAGGGATTTGATAATTTTCCTAAAAAAGTAAAAAAATTACATCACTAGTTTCTCACCAAAAAAACGAGTAAAAAATGAAAAAAATTATGTACTATCTCGTCAATTAAATTTAAAAAAAACTCTTTTAACTTTAAACCCAAGTTAACAATAATACTAACGCAGGCTTTTCAAAATTACATATGTACATATAAATCTTTATTTCGATTGAATCAGCAAAATATTTGATTTTTAAGCATTAAGCTGTCTTTTTCAAAATTAATTTAATTATTAAAAATAATTTTCTTTATAATTATAATTTTATTATTTATTCAGAATTGTTCAGTCCAAATTTTTTTAAGCTTTTACCCTTCTGTTTTCAAAATTAATTATTTAAAATTTTTTTTAGTAACAGTAATGCAGGCATTATTTTTATGACAGTCTCAACCCTGTAGAATGCAGAGAGCTTTTACTGAAGCAGATGAAGAGGAAACAGTAATATTTGTGTCGTTGAACGGTGCAGCGACAGCGTAACGTACAGTGACGCGGGCGCGCCGCTTAGTTTGTTTTTAAATATCTTCTAAACTTATGGCCATCCCACTATGAAACATATATGTTTTTTTGGAAAAAATGTCAGCTTTCCAATAAAAATAAAATTTTTTTTTTAAAATACCCAATTGGGTCAAAATTAAAAAATAAACATTATGTTTCAAAAATAGAGGGTTAAAAGTTTTTTTAAAAATTTTTTTGTAAAATTTTTAGAAAATCCATGAAACATTTTTCATGCTTTAAATAAATAAATTAAATTTTTAAATGCTTTAAATGCATTATAGAAACATTATAATCGGTAAAGTATTATAAAAGTTATATGGTTTTGAAAATCACAGTGTTACTGAAAATGGCAAAACTTCAACCCCCACTACTTTCTAGAATTTTTTTTTAAAAGAACTAATATTTTGCAAATTTATTACTTTCATATAGGATAACAATTTCCCAAAATATGAAGCCAATCCCAAGACTTTTTTTTGGGCTGGGCCGTTTGAGAAATAATGCCTCATATTTGTTATTGTGTGTAATAGTTTTAACTTTGCGTATTGTACTTACCAACATATGTGAAGAGCAGATGTGAATGATTGTAATTAGTTCCAATGTACTAAAATTAATGTACTAAAATTATTATTGAAATACTGAGTCAAAGTCATTTCATTAGATGATATTAAAGTGTCTTGTATTTCCGCAATGATAAAATTCATCTCTATATGTCTTACAATCGGAGTTTTCTATTTACTTAATATCCACAATGCATTGGTTAAAGCTATTAAAATCAATGTTAAATAAGGGTGTGTGCTGTAGAGATAAATTCAAATATAGGCAATGGGGGTTTCGATTGCATAGAGATAATATAAATAGAGTGGGGATGGTTTGCATGTATGCGTCCGCTTGATAGAAAGAAAAAGAAGATTTAACACCAGTAGGTGTCTCTCTTGCGCTGGATCTCATTGAAGGACAGATACTGGTGTTAAATCTTCTTTCTCCCTCCAACCCATTCTGTTTATGGCAGGACACTTCCCCCACACGCTGCCGCCTATACCTTCCCAACTCTATTTATAATATCTCTATGTTTATTTATTTATTTATTTATTTATCAAAATACATCCCCGCGGTCCAACAAAGAACCATAAATGGGTTACAAAAGAAAAATAGAATTGAACAGAACAAAAAAAAAACTGTGTATATAGAAAAACTACTACAATCGGAACTAAGCTGCATAAAGAGAAAAAAAAATAATATGGAAAATAAAATTAAAAAAAAAACAAAAAATATGTTAGCTAATAGTGACGTGATTAGTTGTGCTCTCGTAGGCTGACAACATAATTCTTTACGCATTCTACAAACTTAGATTGTGACGCTACAAATAAGTCCATGTTCGGGCGAAAAGAGTTGTACATTCGGTTTATATGATAGCACGCAAAAAAGATAGGAGTATTTTTTATTCGAATGAAGTCATTTTGGTCAATTTAAAAAGGTGAAACATCTCTAGATGATATACGAGGGATCCTGAAATTAATTAAGTCCAGTAGAATTCTACAGTCAATATTATAGTTAATAATTTTAAATACAAAAATAGCTGCATTGACTATGCGTCGTTCTTCCAAAGTCAAAAAGTCAAAGCGTTCACACAGTGCAATATAATCGCATCCTCGTGGGGGGTAAAGACCGTCCTCCTTAAAAGCTAGGAACTTTAAGAAACGTTTTTGAATTCTATCAATAGGCTTAGCACTCTTTATAGTATGGGGATTCCATATTAACGAAGCATATTCTGCCGGAGAGCGAACCAGAGCATTAAACAATAAGGTAAAAGTTGACACGTTACTAAAGTTTTTACTGGACCTGATGAGAAAACCGAGCATTCGAGAAGCGGTAGAGACTAAGGATGTTATATGTTCATCAAAAGTTAAGTCATAGCAAAAAGTAACGCCAAGGTCACGAGTGGATGTTACTCGAGAAAGAAAGGTGTTATTTATTTGATAAGGAAAAAGGAAGGGAAAATTAGATTTGTGAAAAGTTAAAATTTGACATTTAGAAATATTTAGGGGTAATTTGTTTCTAGTACACCAAGAGTGGATAGTTTGAAGGTCAGATTGAAGGTTAGTAGCATCCAAGATAGAGTTGACTCTTCTAAAAATTTTCAGATCATCAGCAAAAAGTAAAACCATAGAATTTATGTCATTCACTACATCATCAATATAGATAGTAAAGAGGGGGGAGCCTAGGGCTGAACCCTGAGGAACACCACGAAAAGGGATAAAGGATTTAGATTGAAAATTACCAACTTTGACGAAATGAGACCGATTTTTTAAATAATCTAAGATTAAGAGTTTTAAGTTAAGAGGGAAATTTAGTAGATCTAATTTTGTGTCCAGGATGTCATGGTCAATGGTATCGAAAGCTTTAGCGAAATCAAGGTAGATTACATCAACCTGGAACTTAAGTTTAAAGGATTCTTTAATAAAATGAGTAAGTTGAGCTAAATTTGTTAACGTAGATCTTTTTGGCATACAGCCGTGTTGAAATTCTGAAACGACAGGTTTAATTACATAATTAAGAGTTGGTATGATACAAAATTCAAATATTTTGGCAAAATTGTTAATTATTGCAATTGGTCTATAGTTCGTGCAACTCGATTTATCGCCAGATTTATAAACTGGAAGAACTTTCGCCATTTTCCAAGACTCCGGGAACACACAGTGCGACAGAGATAAGTTGAAAATAAGTGTTAAAGGATAAGCAAGGATAGAGGCACAGTCTTTGGGTAAAAAGCTTGGGATCTCATCAGGTCCCGCTGTAGAAGTCGGTTTCAATGATTTCATTGCTTTAAGAACTTGTTTAACAGTTAATTGCATATAATTACATTCAAGGTAAGGACGGTCATCACTTACAGTTTTGTTGGAACATACTGGTTGAAAACTAGCATTGACAGATGAAAAAATATTAGCAAAAGTATCAACTATAATTTGAGGGTTTTCAATTTGAGTATTATTAAAATTCATAATATTCGGTAGATAAGACGACTTACGTGTTTCATTGATAAAGGACCAAAATGACTTGGGATTAGAAAATACATTCCTTTCAACCTTAGATATATATTGTCGAAAGTTTTTTCTAATATTCGTGTGAATAGATCTTGACAAAAGTTTAATTTGCAACGTATTATAGTCAGAGGAACATTTTCTTTTTTTCAAAAAATTATTTTTAGCACGAATATCATTGATTATTTGTTTCGTAAACCATGGAGGATAACGTTGATTACAATTGCATTGTTTATTTTTAAAAGGTACATGTTGCAAAAATATTTCATGTAGTCGCTGTAAAAAGGCGGCGCACATAGTATCAACAGTATCGTATTCATTCAAGAAGGACCAGTCGATTGACAGCAAGGACAAGTATAAATTAGGAAAATTAGCATTAAGAAAATTGAAATGGAGTTTGGCAGTTGGTGTATTTGTTGAAAAATTAGAAGGTGAAAATTTGTGGGTTGAGTGTAGGAATGCATTTATTAATAGGGAAGGATGATGTGCGTCTTCAGGAACAAGAGGGAAAGTAGCATTCACAACAGTACACTCCAGATTTGTAAAAAGTAAATCCAGTATCCGATTATTCGAGTTCGTAATAGAGTTCAATTGCGAGAAATTAAAATTTTGAGAAAACTCGAATAAAGCAAAAGATTTTGAGTCAAAAACTGCATTAGATACACATTCCACAAAAGAAGGAACATTAAAGTCACCAATAACAAAAGATTGAAAGTCATATAGAGCGGTTATGTCACTAAGGGCCGAAAAGAAAGATGAAAAATGATCAACAGGTGTATCAGGGGGAACGTAGATAACCGCTACTGCAAACGTATAGGTGTTTTTTGATATAATGGCACCAACAATATTAATGTTTAAATTTAATTCCTGTATTGCAGTTAAGTCTATTTGTTGGACATTATATTGTGTATTAATGGCTAACAAAACACCACCTCCTCGTTTATTAATTCTATCATTTCTAAAAATATTAAAAGAAGATGCTGGAAATAATTCATTAGAATTAATGGAGGATTTGAGCCAAGTTTCAGTTAAACAAAAAATATGAAAGAAAAATAGATCTGGAAAACATTTCAATATATCAGTTTTGGAGTTCAAACCTCGAACATTTTGATAAAAGATGCGTAAGTTCGGCTTACAGCTGATGACAGATGTTGTGTGGCTTATGTTGAGGGGTAGGGTGGGCGGGACTCCATAACGGTGGGGATGCCATGGCGATAGCGAATTACAAGGTTGGTTTCCCCTTTCGTCGCTCTCTCCTCCAGCTCTTTCTTCGCACACTGATATTCGACTTGTTGGTGTTTCGTGCGGTCCTGCGCGATAGCAATTGATTTGAATTCTGGCGGAAGTGCATTCCGGTTTTTGAAAAATGATTCTCTGATTGTTGTTGGAAGTTGAGGGTTGTAGAAAATCACCTTCAGAGGTCTCGGTCTTGTATTTGTCTGAGAAAAGAAACCAATTCTTGAAATCTTAAATGTGTCTTGAGATAATAGATCGGGAGATATAATTTGAAAAATTTGAGAAACAGCATTCATGTCATAAGTTTTGTTGTTTTTATTACTATCGATCACATGCTCTTTAAGACCAAATATTAAGAGATTGTTTTTCCTTAAAAGACGATCTTTAAATTCCCGGATACATGCAGGAAAAATTTCATCATGCATAGTTCTGGTAGAGTCAGCTGATTTATTTTCCAAAATATCAATGCGAGAAGAAATTTTAGAGATAGATGACTCACACAGTTGTACTCTGTCGTTTTGTTTAGTCAGCTGATCTGATAAGTTGGATAAAGATAATTCAACTCGAGATATTGACGCTTGCAAATTACCAGTTTCCTCTCTCACAACAGTTCTTAATTGTTCTAAGGATATTAGGACAGGTTGATCACTGTTAAGAGTTGACGACATTTTATCCGTTTTAGTGGAGAGCTCCTCTATAGATAGCATGTCACTGTCGTTATCTGTTGATGTGTTGGTGGGAGTAGAAGGCCAAGAAGCATCAGGGCCGCAGCACTTAGCAAATCCAACGTCTGAAATGAGAGTGGTTTTTTTGTGCATCTTGGGTGATAGGGTGCTTGGCATCCTGGGCAATGGGTAGCAGTAACCACTTTTCCTTCACACAATCGGCATCTAAGCCCCTTTGGTACCTCAAGGTAGATCTTTGGCGGCATTTATTGGTGGTACACTAAGTGGCAAATGTGTTTAGGAATAGTTGTAACACACAAGGGTAAATGTATTTGACAGAGGTAGTATCACTCAAATCAGTAAAAAGGGAAATGCGGAGAAAAACCACAAAAATTGACACAACACACCGGAAAATGAACTTCGAGAATATAGACACTTTTTAGTACATAAAATAGTATAGGTGACTATTTCATAAAAACCATTTTAGACACAGCATGTGATTAGAAAGAGGTTCATCACTAAAAGGTAAATGTATTTAGGAGAGGTAGTATCACTCACATAATCAGAAGACAAAAATGCCAACAAAACCACAAAACTGACACAAAAACCAATAAAATATGTTCCGAGGGTATAGCTAATTTTATAGTTCTAGGGTCAGTATAGGTGACTATTATAGAAAACTAGTCTAGACACGTAAAAAACTACAAAAATGAGAGAGCAAATCTAACCACGTGTTTACGTTAATACGACGCGCATGCGCATTCGTTCGATTGACCATCTTCAGATATGCTTCGGCTAATGCTTCACTTACTATAAATCTTAATTGTTTGTACTTTTATGGAAAAGCAATTTTAAAATTTGTATAGGAGACTCAATTGTCGATCCTAATATTAACAGCGGTGTATTAACATAATATGAACTGATCTTTATTAACACGGTCCCCCTAGAACAAATTTTCTACTTGATACCGAGTGGGGGGGTTGAAACTTACAGAAATTAACATTCACATGTGTAGCAATGATTACTGACAATATAAGCGAAATACGTGTGGGGCCACTTTTGCAAGCTTAACCTTTTAAGGGGTTACGTACACTAAGGATTTTCAAAAAATCGATTTTTTTTAAAATGCATTTTCTAAAAGTATACCATTTCAAAAGTATTCTCTGAAAATTTGAGACAAATCGGACTATTATTTATGGAGATATAGAATTTTGAATGGAGCCGTCTCAGCCGTTACTGTGGCCAGGCGGCGGTATTCAAAACTTTGAACTCGTTTTTCTCAAAACCATGTTTTGGGAGTCAGTGATCACTGTAACTTGAGAACGGCTTTACCGATCGGTTTGAAATTTTTACCACTTATTTGTTATATAATTGGCCGGTACTTGAACGAAGGATTTTTTTTTGACAATAATTTTTTTTGTATAGCCGAAAATTTGAGTAAAATTTTGGTCAAAAAACAATTTTTGACTTTCAACATCCGCCATTTTGCGAAAAATCAATATTTTTCAAATCCCTTCGTTCAAGTACCGCATTATATTATTACCTAACGATTTCTTCTTCACGATTTGATTTTAGATGATCTAGTCAAGAGATAGCGTGATTACCGCGAAACCATTTTTATTTAAGGAGCTCACGCAAATGTTCTATCATTCGCATATTTCGTTATATTTATGGACTATAATTTCAGAAAATTTTCTTGAAATATATATATTTTATGTGGAAAAAGATTTGTTAATAATTATTTTAATGTGTAGCCACAAAAAATTCCTAAAAAACAGCTTTTTTTTGAAGCTCTAACTGTACGTAACCCCTTAACGCCCAAATGTGCTGTTTTCCGACTTGAATTTTAACTTCGTACAACTATTTAAAAAAAAGCAAAAAAAATTTTAAAAGTACCATTTCCTACTATTTTTGGGGTCGCTCTTTCGAATGGCGTTGTCAAAATTTCCAAAAAATTAAATTAACCCCCTCTTTTAATGAAATTTTCCAAAAAATGCAAGATTTTTTGATGAAAATTTCTTTTTATTGCAATTTTCATTGTTATATCGGTATCTACATATCGTCTAAAACTTCGGAGTAGATTGAAACTTATTCCGGATTCATTTGTTATAAAAAAACCGCATTGAGTTTCAATTTATCAGGAAAAATTCTAAGCGACAAAAACCTGTCCATAAGTATACTGTTTCGGATTAGCTGCGGATTTACATGTTAAACAAACTGGGTCATTCTGCGTTTACTAGTTGCATTTTGCATATGATCTGACTAACTGCAAACTAAAACTAACTAATTACGGATTCTGTAGTTATAAAAAACGGTATTGATTTCAAGAACTTAATTCATGGTGAAAAAACTCCACAATAAACCGCATTCTTGCGGACAAATTCCGGATTAGTCTGAAATCTGTCCTACTTTTAATTAAGGTTATTTACTTATGGTAAATAAAATATTTAATTCTGCAGTCAGTTTGTTTTTACAAATTTACCAGTAGGTATTATTAGTTATATTGTTTTAATATTAAAATTAACACTGATGTGTTAGTTTGTTGTCATTTCTTTTAGTGACACTTGATAAATTCTATTATGAATTTGAGCTTTCATGCGAGCGTGGTATAGTGGTTAGTGTATTGAATGTCATTGCGATATAATGTTAGATATAGGTGTAGATTAGAATCCCCAAGCGTTAGAAATTTTAATTTAATGTAAATAAAATTGCGATAGGTAATTCTAAAAATATGATAAATGTAGCATAAAGTAATAATAATTAATATGTAAAATTTGTATAATTATTTTTTATTAACATTCACTAAATTGTACTGACTAAATTTTGACTGTTTCTGACAAATTCCTGATTCACTAATTGAAATTAACTGATTAATTTCGGACTTCATCGGACCAACTATGGTTTCACTATTTTTTCACAAAACCGTATAGAATTTGGATTTTTCCGGATTAATTTCGGATGAAAAAAATATTACGAACTAGCCCAATTGGAATGTTGAAAAACTTACATTCAAACTATCCCAGTTCGGATGTAGAATATTTGACATTCGACATTTCGGCGTACCAAAACCGAACCGATTGAAGTATTGCGAATAAAGTTAACTACGTTCAACATACCCATATTTAAAACGCTATATTATTGAAAATAATTGATATTTTAAAATTTTGACTTTTGCATTTGAATAAAAAGAAACATAATATCTATTGATTACCATAAAGAAATAAAAACATAACATTTAATTTAATTCTTTTATAAAATTTTCTAGAGAGGTTTAATATGAGTTTCTTACTTTTAATTACCAACAAGACAGTAAATAGGTTAATTATTATTAATAAAATTCTTTTTAAAAAAATCAATAAAATCAAAATTGATATAAATCAAGTTTGAAAAAAATATATTTAAAAAAAAATATTAAAAGTAATTTATCCATTAATTACAAAATCATTTAAACTACTTTTTGATTATAAATAATTTATTAAACTTTTACTACATATATTTTTTAAACCATTTGTGTACTATCAACACGAAAAATTAAAAAGAATTTTACAACTAATGGAAGAAAAGAAGGAAAATTTCTTAAAAAATATTTAATTTATTTACATTTTTTTTGTTGATATATATAAATTTTTTTTTAATATATACGAATAATTTTTTCAATAATTTGCATAGAAATGGGACAATTTCTTCCATTATAATTGTTCGCGCAATTAACACAAAGACATTTGTGTCCGCAAGGTACACAAGCACATATAGGTATATTATCCAAACAGATGCAGCATTCGTTTGAAACATTTTCATTGACTGCAGGAGGCATATTGTTATCAACATGCAAATTAAAATTTTCTCTTTGATCCTCCGCTACATTGGCAAGATTGAGAAAAAGATCCATTAATTCATCTGAAAAAAAGATATTTTTGTTTTTAAAAATGATAAAATTATTTAATATACGTAAGTTTGTTGCGAGTAGATCAATATTAAAAAATTAAAAACTTTTTTTCAATCTATTTTATGTTAATAAACATTGCAAAATATTTAATTACAAAATGTACATAAAATATTGTGTAAAGTACAATATATTTTATAAAATACAAAAATTTTGTATAAACTGTTTATTAATAGATATTAAATTTAATTTGTATGCTTTTAAAGTGAATTTTTTTTGAGGTTGTCAAAATTGTAACAAATATAAATAAGAAATTTAAAATAAAAATTTATTAGGAAAGTTGATAAATATCCCAGACAGCACAATATCTTGCTGTAAGTTCGTGGTGTGGATTACACGTATAGTTTGTAAGGATAGGGTTATATACTTGTTGTAAACTTAAGGTAAACTTTAAATTTCCGCCATTACGGAAAGCTTACAAGTAAAGGTTACTGTAATCTTACAAGTAAAGGTTATTGTAAGCTTACAAGCAAAGGTTACTGTAAGCTTACAAGTAAAGGTCGTTGTAAGCTTACAAGTAAAGGTTATTTGTTTTTAAGATTTTCAATAGCTTGTTAGATTTCCAAAATGGAGCAAGACCAAAAATTTTTTAATTATTTTTTAATTATGTTATAAATTATTTTGTAAAGATTTACCTTATTTAGTAAACTTAATATAACCTTACCTCAACCTTACAGCTTTATAGTAACCTTACCACAACCTTACCAATTAAGCTTACAATAACCTTTACTTGTAAGTTTACAATAGCCTTTACTTGTAACATTACAGTAAACTTTGCTTGTAAACTTACAATAGCCTTTACTTGTAACTTTACAGTAAACTTTGCTTGTAAGCTTACAGTAACCTTTAGATCTAAGCTTACAATACCATTTACTTGTAAGGTTATGCAAATGGTAGAAATTTAAAGTATACCTTAAGTTTACCACAAGTATATAACCCTATCCTTACAAACTATAAGTGTAATCCACACCACAAACTTACAGTAAGATATTGTGCTATCTGGGATTAAAAATTTTTCCAAAAATTAAATTTTCGCCTTTATAAAAGTACGTGTTAGGCTATATGACTTTTAAAAAAAACTATAAACATGTCAATATCTCAAGTAAGTGACAATTTGTAGTGCAATACATTTAAAGAGTCTCGGCAAAAAATGCCCCTTTTTCGTACCTCGAATTTTGAAACTTTTTTTATGCCAAATGGTTACATATGATGACCCAATAATCCCTGCAAAATTTCAAGATAAGGATGTGCCCCCTTTCAGAAATACAGGGGGTCAAAGGGGGCCATGTCCAAAAATAGAATATGCAATATAATCGAATAATAATGTTAAAAAAATCAGACCAAATGGTTCCCTTAAGATTTTCGTCTGCTGATTACGAATCTAAAGTCCGTTTTTAAAAATTCAAAATGGCGGACCCAATATGGCGGACGACATTTTTAAAAATCGAACCAATTTACCTAAAAATCGTTACTCGGGGGTTTTTGGGGTCGCTGATTACGAATATGACGTCCGTTTTCAAAAATTCGAAATGGCGGATCCAATATGGCGTACGACATTTTTGAAAATCGATCCAATTGACTTGAAACTTGTTACTCGGGGGTTTTTGGGGTCTTTGATTACGAATATGATGTCCGTTTTTAAATATTCAAAATAGCGGATCCAATATGGCGGACGACATTTTCAAAAATTGATCCAAATTGACTGAAAATCGATACTCGGGGGTTGTCGATTACATCTTGCCTTCATTGATTGGATAACTTCATCTTACTTTTGTTGGTTGGATTCTAATCCCTTATCTTTGTTGATCGGGTTGTCGATTACATCTTGCCTTCATTGGTTGGATAACTTCATCTTAACTTTGTTGGTTGGATTATTATCTCTTATCTTTGCTGATCAGGTTGTTGATTACATCTTGCCTTCATTGGTTGGATTCTAATCCCTTATTTTTGTTGATTGGAATATTACATCTTACTTTAGATGGTTTCAAAATTATTACATCTGGCCTTTGCAAGCTGAATTCAGCCTTAAATCTTGCCTTTATTCGTTACATTAGATCCGACATTTTGAATTTTTTAAAACGGACATCACATTCGTAATTAGCGACCCCAAAAACCCCCGAGTAGCAAGTTTCAAATCAATTGGATTGATTTTCAAAAATGTCGTCCGCCATATTGGATCCGCTATTTTGAATTTTAAAAACGGACATCATATTCGTAATCAGAGACCCCAAAAGCCCCGGAGTAACAAGTTTTAAGTCAATTGGATCGATTTTCAAAAATGTCGTCCGCCATATTGGATCCGCCATTTTGAATTTTCAAAAACGGACTTTAGATTCGTAATCAGCAGACGAAAATCTTAGGGGAACCATTTGGTCTGATTTTTTTTAACGTTATTATTCGATTATATTGCATATTCTATTTTTGGACATGGCCCCCTTTGACCCCCTGTATTTCGGAAAGGGGGCACATGCTCATCTTGAAATTTTGCAGGGATTATTTGGTCATCATATGTAACCATTTGGCATAAAAAAAGGTTCAAAATTCGAGGTACGAAAAAGAGGCATTTTTTGCATGGGGCTTGCCGAGGCTCTTTGTTTATATTTTTGACAATAATTTTTTTTTAAATTAAATCTTGTATTTAAAAAATATTATAAAATTATTTATTGATTGTAAATTAGTTGATGTAATTGTATGTAATTATTTATTAAAAAAACAGTATGATATAAAACTATTTGAATATTTTAAATTTACTATAATTTTAATTGTCAATTTTAAATAATTATTTTTTGTAAAAAAATTTAATTTAAAATTTTTTTGTACATAATTTAAAGTTACAAAATATTGTTGATTTAAAAAAAGAAGAATTTATAAGGAATATTTCATTAAATTTGAAAAAACTTTAAGATGTCTTGTAACTTTTTTAGCAATAAAATAGGATGATTTTAAAAAATTTTTTGCTCATAAGTTTTAAAATATAATTGATCGAAAGTTTTTACATGATATTGTGCATGTTAAGAATTTTAAAAAAACAATTTAAGATTGTAAAAAATATAAATACCTTGCTTCTAAAGATGTCCCTTTGTCTACTTATAAAAATTATTTTCAATTATGGTTGTCACTGTAGCTCATAGCAAAATCATTTAAATTAAAAAAATTACACATAATTTTAAAATAGATGACTTAATACAGCACCTAAAATTCAAAATACTTAAAAATATAAAAAAATTATGAAAATGGCAAACTTTTGAATCTAAGAATATGAAAAAAACACAATTTTTTTAAACATAAATGATAAACAAAAAGTGTAATTTTGAACATTATTAGTAAATAAGAGGTTTAGGTCCTGTATTAAGTAGTACATTTTAAAATAAAATTTGATTTTAGACGATTCTGCTATGAGCTACAATGACAACAAATAATTTTTACCAGTGGCCAAAGCGCACTCTGTATAAGGAAGATACTTTTTTTCAAATATGAAATTCTATTTTTAAGACTTCTTAAAATACACAATGATATGTAAAAACTTTTAATCAATTATATTTTAAAACTTATGAGCAAAAATGTTTTTAAAAACTTGCAATTTTATTGCCTAAAAAAGTTACAAGACCCCTTAAATTTTATTGAAACAAAGAAAACTTAAAAAAATAAAACTTTGAATTTATTATGATATTTCAAAGCAAAAAGGAAAATATGAATTTATTTTTATTTTGATTCGGTAAGGAAAAAAATATATGTAGTTTAAATTTTAATTCAGATACTTTAAAGAATTGAAATTAATTTTATATTTTGATTATTATACTTTAACGAAACTTACAATTACTTTAAAATTTAATTCAAATAATGTAAAAAAATGTAATTAATTTCCTATTTTAATTTTGATAATGTTAATAGACAAAATTAAATTCCTATTTTAATTCTAAAACTGAAAATAAAAAAAATTTACTATATTTTTCAATTCTGAAACTGTAATACTGCAATTCTGTTAAATATTATTGAAACTAAAATCAATTCAAATTCTACTTAAAATTTGGTATGTAAAAAAAATTATATTCTAATGTAGGGGAGAGTAGGGTAAGGCAGGGAAGCAGCGGCCCTATTTAAAAAAATAAACCAATCGCAATTATATATTAAATAATAATTAGATAAAGACGTTATTTTTTTGTTTATAAAAACCATGATAATAAATCTTTTATCTGTTTTATTAACAAAAAATGTTTTCAATGACTTTTTTACAATTTTTTCCTTTTTTTAACAATGGTTTATTTTTTAATAATAACAGTTAATGAAATGTTAAAATTTTTTTCTAGTTTAAAAACAATTAAAGAATAAGGGAATCTTTTTTATTAGCTAAATCGTAAATTGTAGTAATTAATTATTTTACTTACAATTAATTTCACAAAGATGAGAGTAAAAGTTAATCAATGATTAAAAAACACTTTTAAGGTTTATGATTGAATAATTGAGGATTTAATTATTTATTAATTTTTAATCGGTATTGCTGAAGTCGGACATTAATTTCATATGTACGTTATAAATTAAGGTATAGAAAAGTCTGACAAGACGTAGTTCACAAATAAAACAAAAGAAAAGAGAAATAAGAAAAGTTAATAAAACTTCATAAATCAAAAATGAATAAAATAAGAATGATCAAAAAAATTATTATACAAATAATTAATATAATGAAAATAGAAAGAAAATAAATGGAACAAATTATAAAAATCCTTTATTAAAATAAATTTAACATTCATTAAATTCTTTTTAAAATAAAATTATTTATTATGTAAATATAGAGAAAAAATTATAAAACTATAAACAAAAACAAAAAGAAAATTTACTAAATAATAAAATTTAACTTACTTAACTGCCGAATCAATTCAAGTACTTCAGCAAAAATCCTATTCCTTTCTTGGTTAGATTTCTTATTATTTTTCGATTTGCGATCCATTGATAAGAAATTATAAATGAATGATAATATTTAAAATTTCATGTTAAAGAAAAATTTAATGCTCTTATAAAATTAAGAAATAGATAAAAGAATAAAATTAATTGATTTTAGAAGAGAGAAATAAAAATAAAGTAAAAAAATTTGAAATTGAAAAAAAATATTTCTATTTTCACGTTTTCACGTTATAATGCAATTGTAAGTAGAAAGAAAACTAAAATTAAATTTTAAAAGTAAAATAATTACAATAAATTAATAAAACAAAATAAAACTTATTAAAAAATGTTGTCTTACCAAAAAATAATCATGATGTAAAATAATTATTTATGTTCCACGTGTTTCTTGGTCGCCATTAAAAGATGGAATAAAATATAAATTATATTTGGTTATTTATACAAAAGAAAACAGGGTTGGAAAGACTAGTTTATGAACTAGAAAAATCCACTGCTATTAAGGCCTCTCTTCAATATTATATATATTAAAAAAATTTGCGTTTGTATGCAAATGACTGTGTTGCGATATATTTCATCGATATATTTCGAGTTCGAGTATGACGTTAAATAGATGGAGGAAAAACAAGCAGACGACGCAATTTAATTGAATATTTAATTAAAAAAACTGTTTACACTTATTTTTTAATGTTTTATTAATTTAATAAATTTAAAAACAATTTTTATATACAAGTATATTAAATTAAAATTAATTATATAAAATAATTATAATGAAATAAACATTTCACTTCACAGAAACTTAAAAATATGATAAAATTTATGTTTTTAACGTTAGGAACAACTTTTTACAAATATAATTTATTTATATTTATGAAAAAGAAAAGGTATACACTGTAAAAATTTTTTTTTTATAATTTTACTGGCTGAGTATGGGAGGAAAAAAACCTATGCTGTATTTGTCATTTTAAAATTTTTTCTGTATTTTCGCATGATTCAATAGGTTAATATTACAGTTGTTTGAAAAACGATTTTTAAATTTCGATTCTAAATTCCTATTCAAAATGAAATTTACATACCCTGTATGCGAGAAAAAAAAATTGCTCAGTAAAGTGAATTTAAATTAGAATAGAATTTTACAGTGCAATTTTAAAAGCAAAATATGAAAAACTAAAGAACGAAATTTCAAAATTTAGAACATTTATTAACATTAATACAAATTCCTTGACTTAAAAACAAGTAGTATACACTCTAATAATGAAACAATTTTTAATCTAACTAAAATTATTTAATAATGTTTATAAAATAAAAAGTGTTTAGGTGAATTAATTATGTATAGTTTGGAAGGTGAGTACAATGCTAAATAACATAAATATTTTACTCATCAAGCAAAATTTTAAATTTTTATTGAATTTTTTAATTTTGATTGCATAATTTGAAAATTAAAAAAAAATAACAAAACAACCAACAAAAATAATTCAGTATAATAATACCTGTTTTCCTTATACTTGATGTGTGCAAATTTAAAATAAATTTTTGAAAAATTATTTAAACAAAAAAAGTTTAGCAAAAAAAAAGAAAAAAAATTTCCCATTAAATGGCAATAATTTAAAATGAAAAAAAAGTTTTTGGTTAAACACATTTTTCGTTTACAAAATCACGCTAAAATGATAGTCCTTAAACCCTTATGGTGCATTTACGACTTCACAATAAATTTCTTTGCCACATGGTTATGTTGCTGAGTGTTTATTTTGAAATTTATAAGAAAATCTTCTCTTTTTTTGAATTTTTTCCAAAAATCACGAAATTTTAAGTAAATTAATAATTCCTGGCCTCGGTAGTCATTTTTTTCTTTTGATAATTATTTATTTTAATGTTGTGTGCCATTAAAAAAAAATTCCAAGTAGTTCCAAGTCGGGGAAAGCAGTAATTTTGATTTTTTTTAATGATGACATTCCAGGATTTTTGGAAAAAATTCGACAAAAAAAAATAAATATCACTGCTTTCCCCGACTTGGAATCACTTGAAATTTTTTTAAAGTAACGTTTAATGTCAAAATAAACAATAATCAAAAGAAAAAAGTGACTTATGGTATAAAAACCGTATTCCCGATAGCTGTACTTTAAAAATATGCTGTAGTTTTTTTTCTTTTTTCCATTTTTCATTAAAAAATGTCGCCCGAACGCTAAATTTTTTTTTTTATTACACATACAAATTTTTTTTCTAAATTTGCTTAAATTTGCTTGAAATTTGTTACTCGGAGGTTTATGGGGCCGCTGATTACGAAACTGATGTCAGTTTTGAAAAATTCAAAATGGCGGACGATTTTTTTTTAATTTACCAAATTCACCTGAAACTTGTTACTCGAGGGTTTTCAGGGTCGCTGATTACAAATATGATGTTAGTTTAAAAAGAATTCAAAATGGCGGATCCAAAATGGCGACCGAAAAAATAAAAATCATTCGAATTGGCTTAAAAATTGGTACTCGGGGGTTTTTGGGGTCGCTGATTACGAATATGATGTTAGTTTTTAAAAATCTAAAATTTTGGATATAATATGTCGGACAAAAAAAATAAAAATCATCCGGATTGGCTTGAAAATTGTTATTTGGGTCAATTTGGAATTTACTTATACTCAATTAATAATAATGTCAAACTTGAAACATTACTTTCATAAAATTTAGTTTAATTACTTATTGAACTTTAAAGTGGGGACCTTTTTTCATCATTAAACTTTGTTTGAGGTTTTCTTCTGTTACGTCCCGCGCTAAGGCAAGGGTAATTTTATTAAGTGAATAATAAAAGGGAGGTAAAGTGCTGATTTGATTTTACACATTGAGGGTTAAATTAAAAAAAGTTTTATCTCGGGATGTAACATCTACAAAAGCTTATTCTAAGTTCTGGTCACCTTCAGTTACTAAGGACAAATGTTTCTTATTATTTGAATATCTGTTGCATATTAGATCCGAAATTTTGGATATTTAAAAACTAACATCATATTCGCAATCAGCGACCCCAAAAACCCCCGAGTACCAATTTTTAAGACAATCCGAATGTTTTTTATTTTTTCGGTCGCCATTTTGGATTCGCCATTTTCAATTTTTTAAAAATTAACATCATATTCGTAATCAGCGACCCCAAAAACCCCTGAGTACCAATTTTTAAGCCAATCTGAATGATTTTTATTTTTTTGGTCGCCATTTTAGATCCGCCATTTTGAATTTTTTTAAAACTAATATCATATTTCTAATCAGCGACCCTGAAAACCCTCGAGTAACAAGTTTCAGGTGAATTTGGTAAATTTAAAAAAAAATCGTCCGCCATATTGAATCCGCCATTTTGAATTTTTAAAACTAACATCAGATTCGTAATCAGCGACCCCATAAACCCCCGAGTAACAAATTTCAAGCAAATTTAAGCAAATTTAGAAAAAGAATTTGTATGTGTAATAAAAAAAATTTAGCGTTCGGGCGCCATTTTTTAAAGAAAAATGGAAAAAAGAAAAAACAACTACTGCATATTTTTAAAGTACACCTATCGGGAATACGGTTTTTATACCTTAGACGATATGTAGATACCGATATAACAATGGAAATTGCAATAAAAAAAAATTTCATCCAAAAATCTTTCATTTTTTGGAAAATTTTATTAAGAGAGGGGGTTAATTTAATTTTTTGGAAATTTTGACAACGCCATTCGAAAAAGCGACCCCGAAAATAGTAGGAAATGGTACTTTTGGAATCTTTTTAGCTTTCTTTTAATAGTTGTACGAAGTTAAAATTCAAGTCGGAAAACAGCACATTTGGGCCTTAAAGGGTTAACCCCCTATGTCCTTTTGAAAAAAATTCATAACTTTTTTGTTTTTGTTGTACTGAAAAGTGTCTAAAGGATATGTTGTTTCCTGAAACTCAACAGGACCTCGTTCAGCTAGGTTAGAAACATGGAGTGTCGATGTTCATGGGAGATTGTGTGGATGTTCAAATGTCCACATAAACAGAATATTAAATATAAACCTGCATCAAAAATTAAATTCCAAATATTGACTCGCGATGTTCAGACAATATTGTATCAATATTAAATGCAATTTTCGCATAGTTATACAAATTTCGTTAAATAATTATACACGTATAAACCAATATTGTCTGAATATTGAATGAACATCGCAAGTCAATATTTGGAGTTTAATTTTTGCTGAAGGTTGATATTTATTACTCTGTTTATGTGGACATTTGAACATCCACACAATCTGTCATGAACACCGCCACTCAATGTTTCTAACCTCGCTGAACGAGGTCCTGTCGAGTTTCAGGAAATCTTCGGTGCTGTGTGGGCAGACGATATCTTCTGAAAAATTACATCACTAGGAGCATTATTTATATTTCCTTGCGCGAGTATGCGCTTCAGAACATTTCCTAACATAGTGAATTTTAAAATGCTACACGAAAAAGTTTTTGGGTGAGTAGCAGTATCAGTTATTGTAGCCGCTGTGCGACTTAAACTATGGTAGAGAGGCACCCCTAATTTGTTAGAGCAGTTTATCCACTGGGAGTGGTGCTCTCCAATGGCGGCAGCAGAGCTCTCTTAAGGGAGAAAGTAGCTCATCTAAACTGCGGGGGGTAAGCGTGGGATGGCTGCTCACTCAAAAACTTTTCCGTGTTGGAGGAGTGATATCCAATTTCAATAATTATATGTTCATTTTCTATTAATTTATCACTAATTTGAAAGTAATATTTTGCGCAAGAAGTGTATGCACAATGAGCATGAGCATGAAAAAATGTATTCTGCTTTGTTTAAGCCTTTAGACAAACTGTGGTAATCAAAGGATAATGTGCACAAGTCGTTAACAGATTCAAAATATATTCAAATAATCTGTCCATCTATTCATCAATATATTATATATTTCTATTAGGGTGATAATCAGTACTCCATCATTAAGTCAAAATTTGCCTTTATATTGTGACAATTTTCTGCAGTGTCTTTTAGCTTCTCGTCAACGAGACACATTTTTAACAATTGTAAATAAAAAAAGGAGGACTAACTTAAAAATTCTAGAAGAGAATCCTACAAGTTAAGAAGAATTATCCAGGAAGGCAAAGGAGAATCGGTATGTAAATTGTCCAAAAACGTATGAATTACTTTTGAATCCTACAACAGAATTCAAAAAATTGTAATGAATAACTTTCGAATCTTTCTAGTGTATCCAAAAAGTAGAAGGACGATCAGTAAGTAAATTGTCAAAAAAATGTGAATTTCTGAATCCTGCAAGAGAATCCTAGAAATTGTAAGGAAAAACTTTCGAATCCTATCAGATTATTAAGAAAGTCAAAAGAGAATCGGGAAATAGAAAAGACATGAGAATAAAAAAACATTTTTTACATATTATAACATAACATGAGAGAGTACTTTGAGATAGATTAATAAAGTTTATCAATATTTTTTTTATTTTTAAGTTTTCAAAAAAACGTTTCTTGCCCATAACTTTAAAAAAATGTTAAGATACTTATAAATGTTTTTCCAAAATTTTGTAGAGTCTTTTAGACGCATCTTTTGAGCCCATATGAACATTTTTCGTCCATATTAACCAGATAGTACAGTCAATCTGGCATTTTTGATGGAAAAAAATACCTTAATCGAGATTATTTCATAAATCGTTAGTGGTATATGTGACTAGCTTAAAACCAAAAAGTTAAGAACTCAAAATTTCTTTGGATTCAATTTTGTGCAAAAATCGTAAGTCTTACTAAAAAAATTCTCAAACAAAAGTTGTAGAGAACATATTTCTCTACATTTTATCTCATTGGGTCACTACTGTACAACTTAATGTGCGAAAGCTAGAGGGCGCCAAAATTGCAAAGAATCAGTTTTTCCCCTTTTTCGTACCAAAAAAATCATTTTTGCGTTTTGGTGTAAATAGAAAAGTTGTAAAGCTCAGAAAAACCTACAAAATTCATATACATAATTTTTTTCCACGTTGCACTCTTTCTGAGTTGCAGACTGCTTATTAATTGTTACGTATAGGTAATACATATAATTGGCGGGAATGGAATGACCGAAGTTCTTTTTATTGTTGTCGAGGTTTGTGATTACAGCAAAATGTTAAATTTGGTTTACTATTTTAGCGGAAAAAAGTGTTTTATTAAAAAAATGACAGTTATTTGAAAATCATCCATATATTATAAATAGTAGTTTAGTAATGTTCGCGTTGAAACCGGGCGAGTGTAAAGACGAGTTCGTAGATCATTGTTGAATGGAAAAAACGACGTCTACTCTTGATTATACAATACTTTATGTCATATATGCTCAAAATCGTAAAGTCATCCTAACCTAAAAATTTCGACTCAATCGTAAATTTTCGAAAAGAATGCACAATTAATAATGTAATCGAAATTTTTAGGTTAGGATGACTTCATGATTTTGAACAATGTTCTACGAACTCGTCTTTACACTCGCCCGGTTTCAACGCGAACGTTACTAAACTACTATTTATAATATATGGATGATTTTTAAATAACTGTCATTTTTTATTAAAACACTTTTTTCCGCTAAATAAGTAAACCTAATTTAACATTTTGCTGTAATCACAAACCTCGAGAACAATAAATAGAACTTCGGTCATTCCATTCCCGCCAATTATATGTATTGCCTATACGTAACAATTAATAAACAGCCTGTAACTTCGAAAGAGTGCAACGTGGAAAAAAATTATGTATATGAATTTTTTTGGTACGAAAAAGGGGAAAAAGTGATTTTTAGCACTTTTGGCGCCCTCTAGCTTTCGCACATTAAGTTGTACAGTAGTGGCCCAATGAGATAAAATAAGATAAAATTGTAGAGAAATATGTTCTCTACAACTTTTGTTTGAGAAATTTTTTAATAAGACGTACGGTTTTTGCACAAAATCGAATCCAAGGAAATCTTGAGTTTCCCCCCCCCCTTCTCCAAGGGGGGTGTCCCAACTTTTTGGTTTTAAGCTAGTCACATATACCACTAACGATTTATGAAATAATCTCGAGTAAGGTATTTTTTTTCCAAAAAAACGGCTTTTTCAAGCTAGATTGACTGTACTAGGAGATATTAAAGTTTTAAAAATCTAAAATTTTGGAAAATAAGACTTTTTTGATAAAATTGTTGAAAAATGTAGAAGTAATTTAAAAAGTGTCGTTCCCAACTTGTAGAGCATTAAAAAACGCTTCGATTGACCTACTTTTGAAAATTCGCCACTAAATTCAGAAGTACTTGAAAGTAATGGGGATTCACAAAATCTATCTATATTAATAAAATCAGACTTCTGTCTATACATTGCTCCAAGCTTGAAAATTTTTATATATTTTTTCGTTTTGAGACATTAGAATTCGAAAAATGTAAGAAAAAAAATTTCTGTCTGTCTGTATGCAAAATTTGATTGCGCATCAATTGAAAACGGTTTAACCAATTAAAGTGAAACTTGACAGTCCATTAGGTACTAACGTAACTTAAAAACATAGCCTTATCCGATTAAAAAATATTAACTTGAACGAAAGTTATAACATTTTTCTAAAAAATTCGAAAAATAAAAAAAATGCAAATTTTTTATTTTTTGTAAAATGAATGCAAAACTATCCTTAGATAACTTTCTTAGATAAATACAATCCATTTCTACAATAACATTTAAAAAAAGACGTATTTTAAAGTTTTTGTTTCCTCTTAAAGGAAGCCTTATAGTGATGTCGATTTCCGAATTTTTTAGAATCAATTATTTTTACAAATTTTTAAGTGTAGTAAATATAATTCGACGAGAGGAAAAAATGTCCGGATGTATGTGTGTGTGTATGGGTGTGTGTGTATGTCACCGATTCTTGTGGACAAATTTTCTCTTACACGTCTTGACAGATTTTGATCCTGACATAAAAATGAATCGATTCATGTATGAGGCATTCTCTAACATAAAAGCCACCCTAAAAAAATTTCTTTTTGGAAATGAAGTATGTTAAAGTATACATAAAAACAAGTATGTAAAGTAGGTTTTTAGGTCTGTGTAATGCGTGGTTGCCATGTTATCAGGGGCTCAAGTTTTTTTCAGTATAATTTTCAAATGACAATATCTTTTACCCATATCAATGGATTTTAAAGTTATATAAGTGTTTTTAGTAGAGAATTTTCCAAACTTTTGAATGAAATTACTAATTATTTAAAAAAATGTAGTTTCATAAAAAAAATTAAAAATTTTTTTTTTTCAATTTCCCCCCTCTTTCCCCCCTTCAAATTTTTTCAAAAATACCCAAAAATGTTCCTTATTTAATAAGCTTTCTACCCCTCAAATGCCATTTTGGGACATTGAAATGCGTACAAGCTACAGGTGATTTTGTAACCCGGTGCAACTCATCAATTTTGCCTGTAATGTTCTCTTATTGTGTTTTTGTTTGTTTTTTATCTGCATTTGGCGTAACCCAGGATCAACGACGTGGACGTAGCAGATATTTGATCCCTTTATTTTTTTTATTTTTTTTTAGTTTTTATAATTTTTTTTTATTTTTTAAAAATTTTATAGTTTTTTTTGTATTTTTTTTATTGAGCTGAAGAACGTAACGTTAAAACCTTAACGAAATTAAAAAAGTGATTATTAGTGTCCATTGAAATTTGTTCCAGTTTTAATTACTACCATTCGAAAGAGCATAAAAAAAGGAGTGAGAAACTGTTTTAGTCATTTCATTAGAGGTTGCGGCAAGGGGTAAAAAGTAACATTGAAATGTTAATTTCGCGATTTTCAAAGTTTAACGATCGTTTTACCAGTCTATATTTAAATTTGTTGCAATTTTAATTACTATCAGTCGAAAGAAAGTCAGAAAAGGAGTCAGAAACTGTTTTAGTAGTTTCATTAGAGGTTGTGGCAAGGGGTAAAAAGTAACTCTGAAATATTAATTTGGCGCTTTTCAAAGTATAACGATCGTTTTTTCCAGTCTATATTTAAATTTGTTCCAATTTTAATTACTACCAGTCGAAAGAGCGTCAAAAAAGGAGTCAGAAACTGTTTTAGTCGTTTCATTAGAGGTTGCGGCAAGGGGTAAAAAGAAACATTGAATTGTTAATTTCGCGATTTTGAAAGTTTAACGATCGTTTTTTCAGATTATGATAAAATTTGTTCCAATTTTAATTACAATCATTCGGAAGAGCATAAAAAAAGGAGTCAGAAACTGTTTTAGTCGTTTCATTAGAGGTTGCGACAAGGGCTATAAAGTAACTCTGACATTTTAATTTGGCGTTTTTTAATGTTTAGCGATTCTTTTAGGGTTTATTGTGATTTGTGTTTCTTTTGAGCGACACGATCCGAGAAACGAACCCAAAAACAATATTCTTTTTGTTTTGATAACCAGATAACCGATCGATTTCTCCGATCAAACGAGAAGTTCATTCTCAATATTAAAATCATATTCTTTATATTGAAAATAAATGAATAAAATTATATATTATTGTAAACTCAAATAGTAATTAGATATATGCATATGTTATATTATTTATAAATAATGGGATTTAATTTTTGAAAAGTTTTTTATATCACTTTTTATAACTTTTGTTATTAATATTATTAATTATATTATTAATTTATTATTTTATAATTAATTTTTTTATTTTATTTATAAAAAAATAATAATAATAAGTAAATAATAAGTTATAGATTAATAATAAATAATTATTTATTATTAATTTATAACTTATTATTTTTCACTGTACAAAGCATTAATTTACTTCTTATGTTAACGTAATTTTTTTATAAAATAACAGAGAGTCTAGCGTTCAGAAATTTCGGGAATTTAGTTAGACCAGAAAAAAGTCGGAAAATTACAGTGAATTTTTAAAAATATTTGCTACTTCGTTAAAATTTATAAAAAATTTGAATATAAATTAACTTTTTATAATAATCTTAATTAACTAAAATAAATTTAATTATATTTTTTTAAAGAATTAACAACAAAGAATTTGAATATTTTTGATTATTAAATTTGTTTAAAAATAGGTTATTCCTATATTTTTTAGCTGTCAGTTATGGGAAAGTCGAGAAGTTCAGCCGATAATTAATCGGTCGATTAGAAAATTATAGACGATACGATTTGACAATTAACAAAAGAATAAACGAGATGATCGTTCGAAAAACAAAGACGAAATTGAACAAAATTACTCGAAAAAAATGAAAAAAAAGCGTTAACAAATGAAGCGCAAACAGTAATTACCAGAATGAAACAATATGAAGTAACATTTATTTGTTAATTTAATGTTTTTTACTGTTTAACTGGGCCTTTTTCAGTATCTGTCAAATTAACATTTAATGAAGATTATATTCAAAATTGTGTGTTGCGTTTAATTTAATTTTTTAAGCTACATGCATGGTACTGTCAAAACTCATCAAGCAACAGCTGATCTATTTAAATCGCCTTTGCCAATATACTTTCATATAAATTTTCTTTTGTTTGTATTATTTAGAACAGTCGGGCCTAAATTGACATACATTTTATCTTGGTAGGACAAAAAATTATTATCTCAACATTTGTGCAAAAGGTGATTCCGACGAAGGAAAGGTTTAGGGACCTCGGCGAACTTCCTGCATCTTTTCTTCATCCCAATTACTTATTTTGCGCCTTTGATACAGAAATAACTATTTCTTGTTAAACTGACGAGCTGGAATCTTCAGTGTGTTTTAACCCGTTGACTGTCGCTGACGCATATATGCGCAAAACTAAACTGGCCAAAAGTGTTTCATGACGCATATATATGCGCAACTTAAAAAAAGTGATTAAAAACTTCTTAAATGTTCCTGAAACCGGTTACTCGGGGGTTTTCGAGGTCGCTGATTACGAATATGACGTTCGTTTTTCAAAATTCAAAATGGCGGATCCAATATGTCGGACAACAAAATAAAAAATTGATCAGATTGACTCGAAACGTAGTACTCGGGGGTTTTTGGGGTCGCTGATTACGAATCTGACATCAGTTTTTCTAAATTCAAAATGGCGGATCCAAGATGGCGGAAATATTTCCAAAATTCGTCGAATTTGCTTGAAACTTGTTACTCGGGGGTTTTAAGGGTCGCTGATTACAAATCTAACATTAGTTTCCCAAAATTCAAAATGGCGGATCCAATATGGCGGACAACAAAATAAAAAATTAATTATAATGGCTTGAAACTGAATACTCGGGCGTTTTTAGGGTCGCTGATTACGAATCTGTCATTTCACCAACAATTATCATACTGATTTCAGATTAACCAGTTTCAAACAAATTCAATAAATTTAAAAAAAATTTCCGCCATCTTGGATCCGCCATTTTAAATTTCGAAAAACTGATTTCAGATTCGTAATCAGCGACCCTGAAAATCCCCAAGTATTCAGTTTCAAGCCAATCTGATCAATTTTTTATTTCGTTGTCCGCCATATTGGATCCGCTATTTTGAATTTTGGAAAACTAATGTTAGATTCGTTATCAGCGACCCTTAAAACCCTCGAGTAACAAGTTTCAAGCAAATTCGACGAATTTTGAAAAAATTTCCGCCATCTTGGATCCACCATTTTGAATTTCTAAAAACTGATGTTAGATTCGTAATCAGCGACCCCAGAAACCTTAGGGTACCAAGTTTTATAAAAATCCATTAAAAAATTTTTCAACACACTTTTGGCCCAAACAGTGGAAATCTCGTTGACAGCCAAGGGGTTAAAGTGAAGCTCAAGATATCGAGTCTAAACCCAAAAGAGGTCACGCGTGGAAGCTACCCTATTTACTATTGTATTGTTTAAATCATGAGGAAAGAGGAAAGGAAATCTAAATTTATGAAATGTTAAGATTTGACATTTAGTTATTGTATTTAATGATAATTTATTAACAGTACACCAATCATGGATAGCATCTAAGTCAGATTGTAACTTAGTTGCATCAAACATAGAATTTATTCGTCTAAAAATTTTTAAGTCATGAGCAAAAAGAAGGACCTTAGAGTTAACCTCTCTAGCAATATCATTGATATATACTGTAAAAAGTGGAGAGCCTTGCGGTACGCCCCCGTAAGGAGCAAAAGGTGCAGATTTAAAGTTACCTACATTAACACAGTGATATTGATTATTTAAATAATTAAGAATTAAGAGTTTATGGTTAAGAGGTATGTTCAATTGATCCAACTTATTGTCCAGGATTTCATGATCAATTGTATCAAAAACCTTAGCAAAATCCAAATAAGCGACATCTACTTGGAAGCTTCACTTAAAAGACTCCTAGATAAAGTGTGTAAGCTCCGTTAAATTGGTTATTGTGGACCTTTTGGACAAACAGCCATGTTGCAATTCCGAAACAAAGAATTTAATAGCAAAATGAAGTGTTTGCATTAAACAAAATTCAAATACTTTAGCAAAATTCATAATCAAACTACTAATGCTACACAATAATTAGAAATGACTTTCCATAATTAATTCTTAAAAATTCTTGTAAAACAATAAAACATGAACGTCCAAAGTAAATACTTAAATGCAATTTTGCAGGTGGTTGTTGATTACGGTATAGAGGTAATTATAAAGCATGAACAGCGACCTTTCAAAAGCGTAAAAAAACAATTCAATGTTACTTCTTACCCCTTACCGCCACCTCTGATAAATCGACTAAAATAGCTTCTGACTTACCTTTTGACTCTCTTTCGAATGTTACTTTTAACCCGTAGCACCTCCTCTAAAAAAACGACTAAAACAATTTCTGACTCTATTTCCATTGGGAGTAATTAAAATTGGAACAAATTTTATTATAGACTGAAAAAAAGATCGTTTAAACTTTGAAAAACGCTAAATTAACATTTTTATGTTACTTTTTACCCCTTAGCGCAACCACTAATGAATCGACTAAAACAGTTTCTGACTCCTTTTTGACGCTCTTTTCACTGATAGTAACTAAAATTGGAACAAATTTAAATATAGACTGGAAAAAACGACCATTATACTTTGAAAAAACGCCAAATTAAAATTTCAGAGTTACTTTTTACCCCTTGCCGCAACCTCTAATGAAACGACTAAAACAGTTTCTTACTTCTTTTTTGACGCTCTTTCGACTGGTAGTAATTAAAATTGGAACAAATTTTATTATAAACTGAAAAAAACGATCGTTAAACTTTCAAAATCGCGAAATTAACAATTCAATGTTACTTTTTACCCCTTGCCGCAACCTCTAATGAAACGACTAAAACGGTTTCTGACTCATTTTTTGACGCTCTTTCGACTGGTAGTAATTAAAATTGGAACAAATTTTATTATAGAATGGTAAAACAACCGTTAAACTCTGAAAATCGCGAAATTAACATTTAAATGTTACTTTTTACCCCTTGCCGCAACCTTTCATGAGAAACTAAAACAGTTTCCGACTTCTTTTTTGACGCTCTTTCGACTAGTAGTAATTAAAATTGGAACAAATCTTATTATAAAATGGTAAAAACGACCGTTAAACTTTGAAAATCGCGAAATTAACAATTCAAGTTACTTTTTACCCCTTGCCGCAACCTCTAATGAAACGACTAAAACGGTTTCTGACTCATTTTTTGACGCTCTTTCGACTGGTAGTAATTAAAATTTGAACAAATTTAAATATAGACTGGAAAAAACGATCGTTATACTTTGAAAAACGCCAAATTAATATTTCAGAGTTACTTTTTACCCCTTGCCGCAACCTCTAATGAAACGACTAAAACAGTTTCTGACTCCTTTTTTTATGCTCTTCCGAATGGTTGTAATTAAAATTGGAACAAATTTTATTATAAACTGGTAAAACGACCGTTAAACTTTGAAAATCGCGAAATTAACATTTCAATGTTACTTTTTACCCCTTGCCGTAACCTCTAATGAAACGACTAAAACAGTTTCTGACTCCTTTTTTATGCTTTTTCTAATGGTAGTAATTAAAACTGGAACAAATTTTAATGGACACAAATAATCACGTTTTTAATTTCGTTAAGGTTTTAACGTTACGTTCTTCAGCTCAATTTTTTTTAAAATTTTTTAGTTTTTTTGTATTTTTTAAAAATTTTATAGTTTTTTGTGGATAAGAAAATTGTTTTTAAGCTTATATCAAGCTGTGGGATTTTGAAACTGATTTATATGCTCTTAAATTGTTTCTACGATGTGCTCTTACGTTTACGTCCACGGTTTGATGGGAAGACTGTATTTGATTCTGAAGAACTAAATGTCTTTAAAGAAATTTGATTATTACCCAAAGGTATGAATGCATGATACTTTTGAGTACCAGGAATCGTTTTAGCTGCAGAGAATCTTTCTTTTAAAGAAGCCTCAAGAATATTGTGTTCTTCTTGCGAAGAAAAGTACACAGATGTATTTAACAGATTTTCTTTCGACCAATTAAAAAGTGCCTCAGCTGTTAAAATTTGTTCAGAGGAAGGAAGTTGCAAGCTCGCTCGTGCTGCTTATCTTTTGAGATTTCCACCTATGCCGTCACAGGGCCCTTTTCCATGCGCTGTGGCGTGAAAATGCCATTCAGCGTCAACATCAAAATCTTCCTTATGTTTCATTAGGTTAGAGAAATTAAACCTATTTTTATAATGCTGAGCTGCACCGTCAGTAAAATATATTATTTTTGTTAATGGTATGTTTCTCTCACGCAAATGATTCATAAGGATGGTTTGAAAAGCATGCACAGTTGTCGTATTGTGCTTTAGATCATCGGAAAGGATTGCCATACTTTGGTGTTTTAATTCATGATTTTCTACATAATAATATACAACGGTATGGATCGATACTTGGTTATTGTTCCAATGGAACGTTTGTGCAGCATTCTGGGCAACAAATGCATAGTTTTCTGCAAAATCACAGAAAACTAGCACTTCTCCTTCTTAAAGACTTTGTTTTCTGAATGATAAATAGCTTGCTTGTTGTCGGGCTATAAAGTCATGTTGTCGTAACGAAATCAATTTATTGCATAAATCTTCTATAAATTCATTAGTTTCTTGAAGTCGAGTTATAAATGTTGATCGATCTGTACTTTCCCATATTTGATACTCGGCTTTGTCAATACCTTCACCTTCAAAAAGCTCTACCAAGTGATTTTTAATAGTATCAACATTGTCTTGACAATGTTGACACTCTCCAAAGTGACAACTTGGTGTAGGGGTATCACAGACCAACATTTTTAGGAAATCTTTGTACGAGGTGAGCTTTAAATCTGCAGATTTTGTCAAAGAAGGTATGGAAGACCCATCAATCATTAAATGTACATTTTCATGATACGTACATACGCAGACTGAATGGGTTCCACTTGAACCCGCTAGGACGCAATGTTTAGGACGCAATCGAGCGAAAGTAGAGAATCCTATTTTGTAATTAGGATATTCTGTTTTAAAAAGGTTAAAAAGTTCTAAAAGATTGCATAAAACTAAACGCTTTTGTGTGTGTATACGAGTTCCATCCGCTTGTTTGACCGATATAAAATCTTTTTTTCCCGGTAAAAGACGACTATTTACGTCATTTTCATAGAAGTTTATAACTGCATTTTTTACTTCTTCAGATAAAGTATGTCCCGAATTTCTATTTTCTATCCCTTGTCTTGCTTTCTTTACAAGTGAGCGGGAACAACCGAATATTTTTGCAACCTTTCTTTCGCTCCATGAATCAGGCATAAGAATCAAAATTTCCTTTCTTTTCAAATTGTTTGTTAGTGGATTGTGAAATAAATTTTTCAATTTCTCAACTAGTTTTTTAAAATGAAAAGCATTTCCGTCGTCGTCTATATCTATATCTTCCTCATCAGGAGACCAATCGCTTTCCAATTCGTTCTCTGATTCAGATTGCGTATTCACTTCTGGAATTAAAACATTAGGAATTTCAGTGACAAAATCATCAGGCCAACCTTCATTGGAAACTTTTTTGCGACATTTATCGCACAAAAATATTTTTTCTGGTACGTTTTTACCATTAATTGTTGAACTATTAATTTTACGAACATTTCCCTTTTTATGGACTGCGAATTTGAAAGGATTTAAACATTTATCGACTGGCATTATTTTTTACAAATAGATCAAAAAATGAATATGTAATATTAATTCTCTGACACCTCAAAAAGCGGTGTTGTAAAAACCAAACCAAAATATAGATGCAGCTTAATAGGATGCAAGTGTAGGAAATGAGCTTAATCAAGCAGAAAAGGGAAAGCAAGAGTGACTTTTTTTATGATATTCCGAGTAATTAGTATTTATTACAACTAATAGTAAAGTAAATATATTTATTTACTGTGTAAAAATCAACTGATATTATCAAAATTCTATAAAAGCAGTGATATTCAAATCACATGAATTGTTATGAATAAGTAAAATACTTATGGTGATTCAGTATTTTTTACAATAATTAAACACATATTTGAAGTCTAGAATTTTTTTAAATAATGAATTTTTAATAGTGCAAGGTGAAACACCTACTTCCCATGTTCCAAACAATATATTTTACTAAAAATTCCTAATTGACAGTCACTGCGCAACACTATGGTGCAACTCATCAATTTTTGATGAGTTGCACCGGGTTACAAAATCACCTGTAGCTTGTACGCATTTCAATGTCCCAAAATGGCATTTGAGGGGTAGAAAGCTTATTAAATAAGGAACATTTTTGGGTATTTTTGAAAAAATTTGAAGGGGGGAAAGAGGGGGGAAATTGAAAAAAAAAAATTTTTAATTTTTTTTATGAAACTACATTTTTTTAAATAATTAGTAATTTCATTCAAAAGTTTGGAAAATTCTCTACTAAAAACACTTATATAACTTTAAAATCCATTGATATGGGTAAAAGATATTGCCATTTGAAAATTATACTGAAAAAAATTTGAGCCCCTGATAACATGGCAACCACGCATTACACAGACCTAAAAACCTACTTTACATACTTGTTTTTATGTATACTTTAACATACTTCATTTCCAAAAAGAAATTTTTTTAGGGTGGCTTTTATGTTAGAGAATGCCTCGTATATAAAGTATATATTTTATCAATATTTATAGAATTAATAAATATTTTAATTTTTCACAAAAAATTGAAATTATGTATTTTTTGAAATTTTATCTTAACACTTTAAAATAATTATTCTAAAATATAATATTAAACAATTGGTATATATTATATTGAGGTAGCTTAATGATCATGAAATGAACAACTTGTTTTTTGTTTTTCTACATCAACTTTTTTCTAAAAAATAGTGATTAAATCTTGCATCAAGTTTGTATTGATATTTTCTGATTAATTAATTTGTATTTTCGGAAATTCTAATTTCAATTTTATCACAAAATAGAAAAAATTAGGAATTTTAAATCTAAAATTTAAAAGTTTAAATATTTTTATACCTATATAGAATAAAAATGAAAATATTAATACCTAATAATCATTTTCATTCTACTTCCCCAGTAGCACGTAATGTTCCAATAACAATTGCAACATTAAATAAGTAAAGTGTTTTTAAAGAGCCCAAAAATAATAAAGCTAAATTACACAAAAGAAGAGAAAAAATGTTGAATTTTAAGAAATTCGGATTTTCGAATTTTTGATAATTTTTATAAATTTTTGATTTTTTACCAAAGGGTGGAGACTATTAAATAAGTAAAGTGTTTTTAAAGAGCCCAAAAATAATGAAGCTAAATGCCATAAAAGAGAAGAAAAAATGTTGAATTTTAAGAAATTCGGTTTGTCGAATTTTTGATAATTTTTTATTTTTTACTGAAGGGTGGCGATTATTAAATAAGTAAAGTATTTTTGAAAAGCTCAGAAATAATGAAGCTAAATGCAGTAAAAGAGAAGGAAAAATGCCGAATTTTAAGAATTTCGGTTTTTCGAATTTTTGATAATTTTTGATTTTTTACCAAAGGGTGGCGACTACTAAATAAGTAAAGTGTTTTTGAAGAGCCCAAAAATAATGAAGCTAAATGCCATAAAACAGAAGAAAAAATGTTGAATTTTAAGAAATTCGGTTTTTCGAATTTTTGATAATTTTTAATAATTTTTGATATTTTGCTAAAGGGTGGAGACTATTTAAAAAGTAATATTTTCCTCCCGAAATAGCTAATAGTAAATCCTAGCAATTCCATGGCAATTATATGTCAACGAGAGGTATTAACTACTCCTACAATTTCAGGGCTGATATTTGAATTGCAGCCAGCAGTTGAATTTATATTTCGTCCACTACCACGAGGTCGTCCTCGTCCAATTTTACGTTTTTTCGCTATAATTTCCGCTTCTTTTCTTCGAATTTCTCCCATAACTTCGGGGCTGGTTAATATTTGGTTTCTACCACGTCTGCGACCACGTGCAGTTTCTTTTCAAGCTGGTGCTTTCGGAAACAGCATGATGTTTTGAATAGTTTCGTCCAAATTTAGAGAGTCTAATTCGATTAAATTCGCTCCATCTATTTCTCTTTCTTGCAAATCGTCTTCAATGTCACATTCTGCTGCAATGTCAGTCACATTTATTAGTGGTCGGTCAGTGACGCTAGATGGTGCAAAATCGCTATCAAAGAAAATGTTTGAATTTGACGGATAGATACCGGTGCAGCGAAACCCTTATTCGATATTTGAATGTGTGAATGCTCAAGTAAATGGTTCTTTTATAATTTCCGCTAAGTTGTGGATGGTAATGTTTGTAACATAGCGTCGCATCCAATCATCGCAAGCCACAGAAATGGCCTTTTTAAATGGTCCAAAAACACTGTGATCTAGTGGTTGCATCTTGTGCGTGCAATGTGGTGGAAATGACACTACATGAATCCCATTGTCGATGCAAAACTGCAACGCTTTATTTATACTCATTCCTCCCTTTATCTCAGGCAATGCTTCTTGCAGAACTGGTGATAAAACTCTTGATCGGTTGCTTACACATGTCGAAATATTGATGCAATGAAAACGTAAAGTCCCATAGCATTAACCAAATTCTTTTGCTGTTTCTTTTATTGTTTCACCTTTCGATACTTCCTTAATTGCTTTTTCCAAGTCTTCTTTGTTAATTGGAGGAATTTTTCTTTTCCAATGTGTTACCATTCTAACCTTAAAACAAACACACACAAAAAATACACTGTTTTGTTGTTTTCGCTGACATCAGTGGGCGAATAGTTACGCCCCATCCGACAATTTTTTGAAAAAACACTTATAAAATTTTTGAACAATAGAATATCGAAAATACATTATGTTATTCGTGTTCAGCACTAAATTTGACTTTAGAAAACACTTACCCGATATTTTTTCCCACCGTTTATCACTATTTACAATGGCAGACTAAATGAGTCAAAACAAGTAAGCGAGTATATCAAAATCACATTTGAGTACCTAACTCCTATGACAGATGGCGCCAGAAGCTCAAATTTGGCATACAATGTTCATTTCACATGACAAGTATACAGTGTAAAAAAAACTTTAATCGGATGAATAGTTTTCTCTCCAGGACTAAAGAATAGTTACGCCCCGCGAATAGTAATGCCCCACCCTACCCTATTATTATTAAATCTAAAATTAAGCGGCTGGATCGTAGAAAGGCACGTAAATTTTCCTCGGGCGAAATCTAAGTTCCCTGGACACTCAAAATTCAACTTCTAAATTTAAATATCTATTGGCATTTTCGAAATATTTGGAATAAAATGTTTTCTTGAAATCTGTAAATTCTATGACATTTTTCACTAAAAGATAATAAAAATATATTCATTCGTCACCTATGATAACTTTTAGGTTTTAAAAATTGTTAAATATTTTTGGAGGAGCAACAGATTTCAAACATAATTAACAGTTTAAATTTTATGGGGTAATTAATTGAAATTAAGTGATGAAATTTTATAGTTGTTGCGCATCGATAAAAATTGCAATAACTCGGAAACTACCCTGTAGTATTTAGGACGTACTAAGAATACCCATTAGATACCGATGTTCTTTCAATGGGCTTCCAAAAGATATCTTATATCCTAGAGACATCTTTCGGATAAAGGATACCATTTGAGTGTATCTTGAACGAACGTAGATGTTGTCTGAGGATGACAACGTCTTTAGGACTAAGGATGTCCTAAATATATCCTATGTCCCAGTATCCACTGTGTATTTAAGTCTGCATAATTTTCTTTTCTCTAAATAAAAGGTGTACAATTCTTTGAAAAAATTTCATTACAGTTAACTAAAAATTACTTTTGTGCTTTATACATTATGAAAAATATAGCTGAATATATTTTGACCCATCATATTATATATTGAAAAAATATCTAATGGCTGCACTATTTTTTAAAATCAAAAATATCTTCCTTAAGAAGAATTTATAATCTCAAAATTGAGTCTGGTATTTTTTCAGGGAAAATATTAAGATACGTTAAAAAATTCACGTCCAAAATTTTTATGATTTTAAGGTTTTTCCTATAATTCAAAAAAGAAGAATGTATGTATAATAGCTGCAATAAATTTTTTTAAATAATGTTTTTGTATTTACATATTCATTTTTTCCATGAGTTATAAGACCATCCACGCAAGGTAGTCTACATATGTATGAACTTTCTCTTAATGCGGTCATGTTCTGGCAAACTTGGTTAATTTATCTGACATTTCCTTTTTTGTATTTTGTCGTATAAGAAAATTTGTTCAATCTTTGCTTTTTTTAAAAAAAGTATATAGTTTTTTATAAAAATGAATACCTAATATTAGTTTTTAAATGGAGCAAGGTTTATTCTTTTAAATATATATTGGTAAATCTACGGAACTGCATGATTTAACGTCGTAAATATATAGATTTTTAAATTACAATCACATATTTTATTCATAGACAATTATGTTAATAATAAATTGAAAAAATTATAATTTTTCATGTGAATCGTTTCCCTTTATAGCTGAGAAAATTCTAATTAAAAATTTATAACAAAAAAATTTTTTTTGTCTAAAATTTATTATTAATCCTCTTTAGGTTGTAAGGGGATTGAGTCAAGTCAGATCATTTGGACCCACTACACTGTCATTTTCTTGCAATTGCATTTTGTAGTTTAAAACTTTCAAATGCGCATAACTATTAAATAATTTTTTTCTGCAAAACAAAAAATACGTGACGTCTAAAATTGTTTAAAAAACATTATAGTCTGTTTGAATTGAAATAGAATCGATCTTTACTAAAAAATCTACCTTAAATACGCTCGTGATTATGGCCTTAAGTTCGACTATAAATACGGGCATAAATATGAGCCTCACTAGGGGGGGAAATTGAAACAGTAAATACAGCCGTATTTATGCCCGTATTTATGGTCAAACATAAATTCTATTTCTTTTTATATATTAAATATGTGACTGTCCACGAGAAAACACGGCTTAGCTCCCAAACGTGAATTTCACAGGAGGAGCGATTGAAGTACTACGATTGAAGTTAACTACGCTTGACATACCCATCTTTAAAACGATATATTGTCAAAAATAATTGATATTTTTAACTTTTGACTTTTGCATCTGAAAAAGCAACATAAAATCTGTCGATTACCATAAAAAACTCAAATTGATTTTTTGGACCTTAGACGTGTTTTGTCGTGGACAGTCAACGATTGAAGTTAACTACGCTTGACATACCCAGCTTTAAAACGATATATTGTCGAAAATAATTGATATTTTTAACTTTTGACTTTTGCATTTGAAAAAGCAACATAAAATCTGTCGATTACCATAAAAAAAACTGAAAATTGATTTTTTGGACCTAAGCCCTGTTTTCTCGTGGACAGTCACATATAATCAAAAATATAGACTATAGAGTCAAAATTTCTGAAATGTAACCCTACTGGAAAATCCTACATAGGTACGTACAAGGAATCGTATATGGATCCCATGTAAATTATTATAGGATTCTTTATAGGAACATATGTAACTTCTTATCAAGAAATTTCCTGTAGGAAAAACATACTTTTTCCTATAGGGTTCTTTATAGATTCCTATAAGTCTCCTATGGGAATGTAATACGATGACTTATAGTTTAGGGGAGCTTGCGGGTAATGGGAGCTTTTAAATTTCACGTACTTAAAAGCCTTCAAATTCGCTGCAATGTTTAGAAAATCTTCTACAACCTTTGTTTATATCATTCCAAAACAAACGATTACATTCTTGACAAATTTTTAGTAAAAACAAGGGAAAATGTATTTTTTGAGTTTTCGTTGTAAAATGCAAAATATTTCTAAACGTCACCAAAGAAGTTAAAATCGTATTATTTAGTTCTGTTTTTTCATTATATTACTAGGTGAATATGTGTAGATATGTATACTTGTATAAAAATCGAGATAATAATAAAATTTGTTTATGTTTTTATTTTTTTATTCAAATTTTGGCCTGTAAGAATTCTGTGGGGTAATGGGAGAAATAGTGTCAGCCCAAAGAATTTTTGTTACTATATTACGGCTTTCGTTATTTCTTTGAAAATTGTAAAAGATATCACCTTATGAACAAGCTTTTAATTAAAAAATAACTTTTGGCGGAAAAAATGAAAAATTTAATTTTTTTTCAAAAATTTTGTATTCAATTATAATTTAGGAAAAAATTTATTCTAAGTCTAAAGTTTTGGCTTCATTATAAGTATTAACACTTTTTTCTATTAGAAAACAAAAAATATTCCTAAAAAATAGAAATTTTTAAAATTTTAAGTGAAAGCTCCCAATACCCCACAAATTGGGTGATCGCAAAAAATGTATTTTTTTTGAAAAATTTTTTTTTACAATTTATTTTCTCTTTTTAAGTTTCTAATTAAACATAATTAAAGATGAATAACGAAATGAGTAGAAAATGACGAAAACAATGTATTATTGTAAAGATAAGTTGGTTTTTTTAATAACTTTCCTTAAGGGGCTCCAATTACCCCACGCTCCCCTAATATATAGGATCTTAGGTGGATCCCTATAAGAATAACTTACAAGAATTCATATACTTTCCTATAGGATCCTATATAGGTCAGACAATAAAATTATTAAAAAATTTATAGAATTTATTCTAAACAATTTATTGTAACTTAGAATTATATTGAAATCTTAAGATTTCAGAAAAAACTTTGAAAATAAATTCGGTTGGACGGGGATTCGAACCTGAGATCGACGAACGCACGAGACTTACTAAAAAATGCATATTTCGTGATACAATCAATGGATATTAATGAACCTTAAATTTTTGTAAATCTTAAATATTACGTTTTAGAAAATTCATTCAAATTCTATTACATAGAGAATTTTTTAAAGATTTAATATATTAATACTCGTTTCAAAATTCTGTGGCACGTAATTAGTACAAAAGTAGTTGCATTCTTTCTGGCGGGCAGTACGTCTTTTACCCGCGTGGCACGTTAACTGACAGCATGACCACACAGTTGGATTAAATGAAATAACTTGACTCAAAACCTCCTAGAGTCTACAGTTTTTAACCGATTTTATTCATTTTTTAAAATAATCTGTACAAAATTGAGAAAGTACTGAGATGCTTCAAAAAGTCAATTATGTATTTTTCGAATTTCTTATTACGAAATTAAGAACTCGGATAATTCCAAATTTTATAAATTCGAGAATTTGAATTTTTTAAAGTTTTGAGTATAGCTTTGCAAAATATATGTCAAATAGATAATTGTCGACATAAATAGCATAACATAACATATTTAATTAATTTAAAAATGTTTTTAAAAAATTATTTAAAAAATTTTTGTTATAATACCATAACGTTGAAATTAATTTTACGTTTTAAAAAAATATTTCTAAAATATACGTTCAATCATTTTTTTATTTACTTTAAAACAATAAATAATATTTGTTAATAAATTTTCAACACTCTATTAATTGTATGCCAAGAATTTTATTAACAATAATAATAAACTATCCAAACTATCCGCGCAGGAATGTTGTCTTCCGCTGATTATTCAAAACACTTTAAAGTCCTTTTAATTTAAGTAATTTTTATACAAATAATTATCATGACACAACTGAAAAACTAATTAGAATTAAATTTTTAATTTATATTATTTTGAAACTTTAAAGTATATAAAGAAACTTTAACAATTTTCGATACTAATTACAAATTTGACATCAGATTTCCTAAATTTAAAATAGCGATTTTCACATAGCAATTAATTATTTTAATACTTTACCAAATTCACCCAAAAAATCACTGCAAATCACTGAATCTTATGAATTAAAATGAAGTCCGACAAATTGAATTTAAAATTTCGAAAATTATTTAACGTCAAATTTAACGCATTAGAAACGAATTTCAAGTGAATCCGATAAATTTTGTTCAATTACTACATAAATATTGCTGTTAAACTTTCTTGTAGTACGAGGAAAATTGAATTTCGCAGAAATTGTTACTTCAGAACTTTATTTTAAATTAAAAAAATAATCTTGTTTATGAAAATTTCAATTGAATAGAAAAAGTGAAAAAATAATTAAACATTAAACTTTTTGAACAAAGAATTCATTATCTATTAAAACAAAAATAATTGCAACAATATAAATTAATTTAAAAAGGATAAAGTTAAATAAATTCTAAATTTTGTTTAAAATTCTAATAATTTTACTAAATGGTCTCATTTTAAATAGCATTTTATATAATAATTTTTTAGAAAACAAAATACAAAATACCTGTATAGTAAAGAAACTAAATTGAATTTATGCATTAATTATTTGCTTATAATATAATGTAAAATAATATAATGAGGCTGTAAATTTAAAAAAACATATTCTAAATTCATTGTTAGAAACATAAAGAAAAAAATATTTCAGGTAATTTTGAGGTGCAAAACTGCCCTCAAATTTTAATTATATACAATATTGTTATAATAATCGAATTTTGAACTTTATAATTATCATTTACTCGAAAGGGTGTGTGTCTATTTATTTAATGGATTTAATATGTTAACATTATTTAAATATTGAAAATAAATACCTACCTATTTCATATAATATATTTTTAATTGAAAAAATTGACAATTGATTTGCATTGATATTGGAGTAAAATTTTCTATGAATCACGTATTCGGACACATAAAAATTGAGACATGTTAAAAGTTTAGTAATTAGTAATTATTTCAAATAATAATTAGATCTGACAAAAATTATGAATAATTTTGCAAGTTAGAAAATTATTAAAAAGTTGAAAAAATAATTATCCCGTACTTGGGAAATATGTGAAAATAAAATTTAATTAAAAATAAGTTTTATATTAACCCTAGAAGGAGTACGTTAAATTACTCACCCTCTAAGGAGTAACTGGGGTGTCCCGACACCCCACGTTTTAAACTTGTTTTATAAGGTTTATTTTTGACGTAAAAAAAATTATTATAATGAATTGATTGGTTTTTTAGTAGGGAATACAATAATATTATTCATATTTTAATAAATTAAAATAGTTTTGAAAAAATACCATAAAAACCCAAAAAACACGAAAAAATTGCAAAATTGACTTTTTTCACAAAAAACGTTGTAGTTTCTTATAAAAATTTGACTAATTTAAAAACTATTTTAGGTTTTTAAAGTTAAATAGATACACTTTTAGGGGAAAAAATTAGTTTTTGTATTACTTCCAAAAAACATAATTATTTGAACATGTGAAGTGAAAGAATTAAAGACAATAAACATTATATTAACAAATTAACATTAGAATTTATAACTTATGAAATGATTCTGTAAATTAATATTTAATCAAAGTTTTAATTAACAATTCTTAATACCTCTTATATATGTCAAAATATTATTAACAATATAGAATTTATAATTTAAATTTGACTGTTATATACTACATTTTTCTGTATTAGAATTTAATTTCTGACTGTAGAGAGAGCACAGGAATTTTTAATAAATCTTAACTCAAATTTCATAAGTTGTTATAAATACAGAATGTCTATTTTTCATAAAAATATAATTTTTGTATAAAAATGTTTCTTTTTTATAAAGTATAACTTTTTCATGCATAACCTATCAATTTATACTTTATCAGATGATTTTAACTGATTAAAAACGATTTTTTAAAAAATTTGAATTTACTTATCTTGACAATTTTTCTAACGTTAGGGAGTAACTGGGGTGTCCAGACACCCCAGACGTATTTCAAACTAAATTATCAACGGGTTTTGAGTGTGAAAAAATTATTATTATTATTATTATTATTATTATTATTATTATTATTATTATTATTATTATTATTATTATTATTATTATTATTATTATTATTATTATTATAAGGCCATGGGAATACTTTGAATTTTGCTTGGGGTGTCCAGACACCCCAGACGTATTTCAAACTAAATTATCAACGGGTTTTGAGTGTGAAAAAATTATTATTATTATTATTATTATTATTATTATTATTATTATTATTATTATTATTATTATTATTATTATTATTATTATTATTATTATTATTATTATTATTATTATTATTATTATTATTATTATTATTATTATTATTATTATTATTATTATTATTATTATTATTATTATTATTATTATTATTATTATTATTATTATTATTATTATTATTATTATTATTATTATTATTATTATTATTATTATTATTATTATTATTATTATTATTATTATTATTATTATTATAAGGCCATGGGAATACTTTGAATTTTGCTTGGGGTGTCCAGACACCCTAGTTACTCCTTCTAGGGTTAAATATTTTTCTTTAACATATTAAAATAATATATTGTTAAAGTTAAATTATAGACACCTACCTTTAGAGTAAATGATAGTTGTAAAGTTAAAAATTCAATTAAAAATAATAATATAGAATAATATAACCATTAAAATGTTTGACTATTTTATATATTAAGTTTGAATAACAATCAAATCATAGGCACTTTAATAACATCAATTTCAGTTAAATGTTTGTTCAACTCATTTTGAATTGCCGTAGCTTAATCACACTCTTCGCTCATGGGTGTTACACTCTCGATTAATCCTTGCATGAGCGCGGCTAGTAACAGAACAAGGAAGGAAAATCATCGTTTGTAAAACCTTTTGACGCATCCAGAGTATCTTCTATTGATTCTAGTATTTCGATGTAAATTTTTAATAACTCCCATTCACAAGCTACTAAATTAACTGAAATATCAAAAAGGTATATTGAATTTTATATTTTATATTTGTGTATCATATAGTTTTTATACTTTATTTATTTAAAATTGTTATTGAAATCGATAACCATTTTCATTCAACGCGTATGTCACCATATTTTTACTTATAAAGTAGATTGCAAATTAAATTACATTGATAATTATTTAGTTTAATACGAATCAGAATGACAACATTTGTTAGTGAATTAAATATGTATAAAAATATTGTGGATATTTTTACATTTAATCTTTAAAAAAAGCAATTAGAATTTACATTTAACATTTTAAATGAATAGTTAAATACATTATTATTATTAGGTAAACATTATATAATAATAAAACCATTTTTTTAATTGAGTTTCTTCTCCATTAAGTCTTATTTTTTCAAAACAATTTCATACTCGGAGATGTTAAAGCAACAAAAAACAATCTTATTTTTACTTTCAGTAAACAAATTTGTTACATAAATATTATAAAAGTAATTAATAAATAAAAACATTAATAATCATATTTTTTAAACAAAAATTATTATTTAATATTGTTTTTTATTAGGTCATGCTATTCAGCGGTTACGTGCCCCGCGTACTTTACTATGGGAATACGTGACCACTGAATAACAGGTTCTTAAGACAAAAATACTTTTTTTTTTTTTAATTTGGCTTAAATATTTAATCAATTAATTTTATTAATTTATGTATTGAATTCAAACGAATCAAATTTTAATAAATTTTCACGATTCTAATATCCGAAAAGTATCAAGGCTTGCATATTATTCAAGAAACAACCATTAATTACCAGTGCATCGGTTCCATTTTTTTACTAATTAAATAAATAAAATTATTTATTTATTATTAATGGAAATTAATAAAATTAATAAAAATTATTCTGTATTTTATTTCTAATAAGAATATTTAAATAAAAATAAAATTTTAACTAACCTTGAATTTATTATTGACATTTATTTGTCAGCATTTTCATGATAAAAAGTTTTAACACATTAATGAAAAAAATATATTTTTAAAAAATCAATTAACAATAATTATAAACTAATAAGAATAGACTTTAAAGCTTTTGTCACAATTTTTCTGAAATTACAATTCAACCGTCTTTTGTTTTTCCGTGAAAAAAATTCCGTAAACAAAAGTTTCCGTGAATTCACACCTTACGTATTGACGTGAAGACAAAAACAATTCTGTGATTTATTTTAACGTGTTTTACTAAAAAACTTTTAAAAAATGTTGTTCAAAAAAAAATTTCGAAATAATTTTTTTTAAAAACCTCTTGAGGAAAGATTTTGGATCTTTGTTTTTCTAAATTTATAAATATATAACACTTTTAAAATGTTCAAAGAAGTGTCAAGCGTTTTGACATTGTTTAAATTTTTTCAAACGAACCGTATGCCAGAGTTGGTTAAAAAATTCATTATAAAATTTTTAGTAAAGATGAAAAATAATTTGTACAATTCTTGTTTAATGGTACAGATACTTTAATCATCTTAAATTTAAACGTATAATCATGTCCAAATCGCCACGTGTAATATATATTTTTAAGAAATCTAAAAGTAAGTGTTATATTCAAAACTACGCCTGAACATTTTTGAAAACTTACAATTGCTATTGCAAGTATTACCAATAAAGTTCTAAGAATAATAGTTAGAATTTTTTAAAAATCTACTTTGTTTGATTCAACGTAAAAAATATCGCCCGGTCTATGTAATTCTTTGTTTCACCGATTTTGTTTTGAACATTATGCACAGCGGCCTGTTTGAACTTCTTGTTATCGAATACGAAAACTATAGACAGGCAAAGTTATAAAATCACTACAATAAATTTGTCCGTATAAACTGCTACCACATTTGTCTTATTTTATGGCAACCGCACATCTTTTATCTTTCCCGAACAATAATTTATGACTTTACCGCTTGAAAATGTTATCGATACTTGCAGAAATATCGCCCTCGAGTAGATTCTTCTTACATCATGAATGTAATTAACAACTATATTCTTTATTTTCACATTATTTACGTATATTATAACTATAAGTTTTTACAAGTTCAAATTTGTTAGTTTGTAGGTTTAAATGACATTTAGTAAATGGCACTTTGATCGGTAAGGTCGATAACTTCTTTATAATTAATGTTAAAAAATTTTACATTTATAGAATTGAATATGTGTAGTAGAAACTTTTAAGGTTTTTAATAATTAACTTACAATTTTTTTTAATTTTTCATAATTTTAACTTTTTTTAAACATATAGGATTTCTGATTCCACTGATAAAATTAAAACTTTGCATTAACCAAAAAAGTGAAAAAAGAATTTTAATAAAAAATAATATGTATATAAGGGATAAAATTAATTAACTACTATTTCCATCTAATTTAATAAAAGTTTAAAGAATGGACTGAGAGATTGAAAATAGATTCCTTGTAAACCATCGATTATAAAATTGTATCCGACACTAAAGCACAACACGACTGGACTGAATAGCAAAGGGTTGTCAAGTTACAGGGGCACAAAAATTTTCCTTTACACAACGTCTTTAAAAATAAAACATTTAACTTTCTATTAACTGACACTTCGTAGCACTATCGTTAATTATTCTCTATAGCGTCGTCATACATACACTATTGCTGCAACATTGCAAGAATGTTTCATTGCATTGTAAATACGATTCATATGATCACTCATCTTGTTAATCTTAAAGAAACTAATATTATTATTTTAGTTAAATATAATAAAATTAAGACTATCAAAGAATTTTTATTTTTTTTAGATTCTATTATTTTATTTAATAATTTATATGTTTATATGTTATATATAATTATATTTTATTATTATTATATTTCTTTGAATTTTTAAAAAAAAATTTACGACTCTAAAGTCAGATTTTTAAAATTTTCTAAATTCAAAATGTTACACATTGAAACTTGATATTCGGAGGTTTTCGGGATCATAATTTTGAATTTTTTAAATCTGACTTCAGATTCGTAATCAGCGACCCCGAAATGCTCCGAGTAACAAATTTTATGAATCGTGAATTAAATTAATTTTGATGACCTAGATATTTATTGGAATTGTTCTATCAATAGTTTGGGACAAGTAAACAATTTTTGTACTAACACTTGTTTGCAAACAGAAGATAAAGTTCTCTCAAAAAATAATTTTTCATCTTCTGCTGATTATCGGCTGTGGTTACTTGCTTGATTGTGAATTAAATTAATTTTAATGACCCAAATATTAATTGGAATTGTTCTAGTAATAGTTTAGGACAAGGAAAATATTTTTTAACTAACAATTGTTAGTAAGCAGAAGATAAAGTTTGCTCAAAAATAATTTTTCATCTTCTGCTGATTATCGGCTGTGGTTACTTTTTATGAATTGTGAATTAAATTAATTTTGATGACTCAGATAATCATTGGAATTGTTCTAGTCATTGTAGAATAAATTTTTATTTTCTAATAAAAACCGAGATTATCGTTCGCAGTTGATCGATATTTCAGTACTATATGATATATAAAAAAGCACAAGTGAATGAACGATATTTACTTTTTTAACAATTTTTTGAAATCGATCAATATGAAGTTAGATATTTGAAAATCTCGTATCGTTATGCTACTAATTATTAGCAGTTTGACAGCAAAAGTTTAATTTGTATCTATTCATATCAAGAAGCTTATTTGACAGTCTCATTCCTCCGCTGAAAAATAAAAAGTTTAGTTAGTTGTTGGTGACAGCTAGTCATAAAAAATAGTGTTCTTGGTTGTGAAAGTAACTTTACCTTTAATTCGTCAAAATTGTTGTATTTCATGTCATTGTATCCGATATTAATAGATGGAACATACGAATTTACTGTTGTCCTGAAAGAATCCATTATTGGAATCGTTTGCAAAATCGTCAGCAATGAACACTATCTGCTGCAGTTTGGATTATTTGCCTAAGAACTTCCAAGAAATAGTTTGAATTGTCAATCCATTAAAGGAGTTACTTGTTGAACACACTGTTTATATTTCACATCAAACAATAAAACATACAAAATATATGTCAGTAAATGTCAAGGTACAGACACACCATACTCCACTTTTAGAAATTAACAGTCATTGTTAATATTGTACTTTGTTGATATTGAGAACCACTATAAAACAACAAAGTGAGCAATGTTGTTTTCAATTTACAAATCGAAGTTTTGGCTGGACAAAAATTTGCTTCTGAGATTGGCTATAATAACTTCGAGCAGAAAAACAATAAAAGAAAGAGAGTAACCAAAGATTAATACGAAAAGTAGTACCGGTAATAGTTTCTCCTTTTCAATTACTTCTGGTTTATATCTGTTACTCTGCAAAAGTAGATTGTCTACGTAATATTCTTTCAGTAATCCAAAGTCTATAGCTCTTAAAATTATTTGATTGTAACGATCAAGATATGGTGACATAGATCTTGCTATGAATGAATGATAGGCATTTCCAATATTTTCTGGCAGAATTTTTACATTTATATCACCGTTTGCAGATTGATATAAATTGGTTTTAGTAGCAGCATTAAAAAAAAGACAAGTGACATTCCGATGTTCGGCCAAAATTTTCAAACAAGACGCTGATGATCCTCTTGGTGGATATTCAGTTGATCTTTCCATCCATTGTCGAATATCAGAATTTTTACTCTTCTGTAAATGCATTTTCATATTTATTGCCACCATTGGTGTTAATGATGATTGGATAAGTTCCGTGAGAGATGAAATTTCTTCAGGTGCTTGAAAATTAATGTCGAGAATTACTGAATAGAAATAACTTGAATATACAATGCATGCAATCAATAGTAAGCCAAAAATTATTCTTTCTATTGAATTAACTGGTTCCTCCGAAGCTGACGCACCCATTATAATTTGACTGATGTTCAGCGTTTGCCATGTACTCCTTCTAAATTTCAATAAGTATGCCATAAGTCGTATGATGCTAATCAAACCACTTGTTGCCAAGATCATGTTCCAAAGTTCTGTTGAAACTACAATATCATTATTAGGTTTTGCTTCGTTGGGAATAACAACTTGTACATGACGAAGAGATAGAATTCTAATTTTCAAATAATTATTACAACCCTCACAATTCAGAAAATAACCATTTTGTATATAAATCTCTGAATGTGTTTTAATAAACTCATCATCTAAATTTAAATTAATTCGTTTTAATTCACTTTTATTTTTGGCAAAATTTGTTCTACCCAAAGAAGATGATAACGATATTAGATTAGGTTCAAAATTCATATCATGTACTAAAATGTTTAGAAATTTCTTTGAAAGTTTAAATGCTTGTTCGGATGAATCATTGACTGCTGGGCAAGAAAAGTTCAGTTTATAACCATTCATATCAAGCAGTTTATTTGGAAACCATTGAGATGTTGATGATACCACTTCAGAGGTGAATTTCTTGAAAAATGGGTTTAATTGATTTAACACTGGTATCACTGGAGGACTTGATTCGATTTTTGTTTGTAATTGTTGATTGTTGTATGACAATAAACTAACGTCCAAATAGTCAGTTCGCCAAAAATTGTGCAAAGTTTCGACGATGACATCTTGAGTCGTTGCAAAAGAATGTAGTACTAGACATTTTGGTTTTGTTACTTGCATCAAAAAATCGTTAAATATCAAAAATTTGTCAAATTCGTAAAGGGTACTATAATCTTTCCATTGTAAAATAAAGAGTGTAGTACTTCTTGGTCGTCTAAGTAACTTCATGTGCAAATTGTTAATATTGTTGTATTTCATATCACTGTATCCGATACTAAAAGATGGGAAATGCGAATTTACTGTTGTCCTGAAAGAATCAATTATTGGGTCCGTATTGTTTACCGAATCGTCCAAGATGAACAGTACCTGATGCAATTTAGATTCTTCGTTCAGATACTTTATCAGTCCCTCAAAGTAAGTATTCGTTGTAGTCAATGTTAATATTTCTTTACAAAAAATGAAACTTAAAAAGTAAATACCGCTAAACTTCATTGTACAGAAACACCTTACTTCACTGTTAGAAATGAACTGAAAGAATTACTATTGAAATATTTTTTTAATCTTCTTATTGGTTCTGAAAAGAACTTATGTCTGATTTGACATATTTAATAGAATGCTTTTTTGAGGTATTTTAATAAATATAAGTGTGAAGCATAATTGAAAATAGTTTCCTCCAAGTTGGGCGTATATTATGTAAATGATATTTTACTTAATGATACTATAATTATTAATTTGAATATATTTTATTTTTTCAATAAATAGATTAACACTTAAGAGTAATACTTAACTTTCAATAAAATTACTTCAAATTATTGATAAACCTAAAACTATCAAAAATACAGTACTTAAATTGAATAAAATATTGAGAATTGAATTCGACCCCACTCAATTGATTGAATGCTGAAAACACGCAAGGTGGGGGTCATTTGTACTGGAAAAACTAATGCTATTATTTAGTTATATATAATACAATTTTTCTCCAAAAAAAAAACGAAATAATACAGTGTCTTTGGTCAATTTACTCCCTTAGAAAATAACGGGGTATAATGTGATATTTTTGGAGGTTTGATGTGTAAGTTTTTAGATAAAGAATCGAATGCTTTTTGGTTTGTTAAAATCGATTAAGTATCGATTTTACGAAATTTTGATTATTTTGCAAAACATTGTTATTTAAACTTTTAAGACACATTTTTCAGCAATTTTTATTTCCATATCTATGATAGTTACAAAAAAGTGTTCAATATGAAAAATGTAGGGAAACTATTTAATTTTAATAATATTTTATTGTAAAATAAATAATAATTTTTTTTAATAAATTTACTTAAACAATAAGTTTTAAATATTTTTTTGAAAATGTCCTGTAAAATAAATTTTAAACATGTAACAAGTCAAGTTTACATGGATATTTCTGTATTTGCATACTTGTTTTTGCTATTAATTACAATTTATTATAAACATTGTTATTAATTTCCACACTACCTATGAGGTAGAGTGTTTTTGACACGTTTTAAAAAAATTATTTAAAAATATGTTGTATCTCCTGTACGCCTAATCCACATATTGTTATTTCCTTTATAGTTTATTATTGTAATTTAATGGAAATTGCAATAACAAATGAGTCATTCCATTATATTTCGACTAAAGTCGTCGTTGACTTATTTAAAAAAATTGTAACATTTTGCAGAAATAGTTTTAACGGATAGGATCACTAAACAAAAAGAATTTTTTAAATATTCTTAATATTTATTGTTAAATAAGCATCTAAAGTATATTATGAGGTTCTAAATACTTAAATTTTTTTATCTATTAGAAAATATTAAAGGAAACACATAATTTACTATAAAAATGTAAAAATTATTGGAATTTTTAGTTTTTCCTAGCACTTTTTTCCTTTTTTCTTTATAAATATGAAAGAACAAAAAATTAGAATTGTCACTTTGCTTATATTCATAATTTTAAAATTGAATTAAAATAAATAAATTTAGAGAATGACATTTGCAAAATTAGGTTATTTGCAGGTGAACTTTTAGAATTTCATTTCAGATGTAAATATATTTATAAAAATTACAACTGTAACAATTTTCAGCAGTAAATAAAATAAAAAATACATTCTTCTTTACTTATATAAAATTAAAAAAACAGTTTTTTCTTTGAAAATTGAATTTATATTAAAATTATACAGTCGATATATTGAAGTTGAAAATTTTCAGAATAACATAAATAATTATAAATAATAATTTAACTTTTTTCTTTTTTTTTAAAGACAGGGGAAAATAATGAAAAGTAACTTTTGATACTAAGCTTCTTATACAGTAAGAGAAATATCATCGTAATATATTGCTTCTAATTAACAATCTAGAAATGCGATAATAATTATAACTTATTGTCATTGATCTAAGGATTAATTTTCCGTGCCGTGTTGGATTTAAAATTTGCAATTAAAAAATTTGTTATTTGCCCAAACCACACAAGCTGTTCACAGCAAAAACTGTTTTACTTAATCAGTTCTTATTAAATATTTGAGATGTAATAAGGATTTAAATATAATTTAAGTATTAATGACATCTTGTCATTAATACACGACGACATAAAAAAAATTTTAATTAAAAAAAAGCCAACAGCACGCGGTATTCCCAAGCGGTCACCCATCCAAGTACTAACCGCGCCCAAAGATGCTTAACTTCAGTGATCGGACGAGAACTGGTTTTTTTCATCGTGGTGTGGCCGTTGCCTATGTAGTCAGATTCTCTTAACATTTTTGTGGCAACCATCTCGGATTTTTATCTTTTTCTTGAACGTATATCAGAAAGAGACGGAACGAAAGATATGGCTACCACAACAAGGCTCTCACTAGATGGCGTATCGTAGTAGTTCAGATCCCAATATATATTACAAAATTTAACTAACTTTAAGAGAATTTGAATTATTTAATTATAATAAAGTCTTTAACGTTCGAGTGGTTTTTTAATAATAAGACATGAAAACGAAGGCATTTTGAAGTGAATCTATTTAGAGTAAGTCATAGTTTTTTTAAGCACTAAAAGTGATAAAAAAGCGACTTTTGTCTAAACTTTTATTAATAATTAAACATTGAATACTTAACTTTAAAGTAACGAAAAATAAAAAATCTCGTTTATATGAGATGAGATGATATTTAAAACAAAACAATGGGAAATTTTCTCATTTCTTGTATATATCGCTCAAATGCATCACTATTTTCATAGTAAAAATTATGTGTTTTCTTTAATATTTTCTAATACATGAAAATTATTATTTAATATTATTATTTAATTAATAATTATATTATTTAATTAAATTTAATTAAAATACAATAAACTACCTATGAAAGGATCAAACAATATATGTGGATTAGGCATACAGGAGATACCATATATTTTTCAAAATATTTTTTTAAAACGTACCAAAAACACTACTTCTTAAGTGATGCAAAAATGAGTAAAAATGTTTATAATAAATTGTAATTAATAACAAAAACAAGTATTCAAATACAGAAATATCTGAAATTTTCTGGAATTTTTAAGGACATTTTAAACTTTTAGTTTAATATTTTTTGGAGAAAAAATTTTACGGACTTCGGGTAAAAAAAATTTTTAAACTTATTGTTTAAATAAATAAATTATTTACTTTCCAATAAATATTATTAAAATTTAATAGTTTCCCTACATTTTGCATATTGAACATTTTTTTGTAGCTATCATAGATTTCAAAATAAAAATTGCTAAAAAAAGTGATATAAAAGTTTAAATAACAATGTTTTGCAATACTATTTTCACAACTTATATATATCCCCAAAAATAACAAAATGCCCTAGTTCGAAGTCATAATTCTTAGATTGGTTCAAAATTTTGAGTTAAAATAAAAAAGTGCTAAAAAAACAAATGAAAATTTGTCATTTTTCCGAAATGTCATTTTACCGAACTGCACTTTTGCGAATAGTCATTTTTGCGAAAAGCCAATTTTGCGAAATTTCACTTTTGCGAATTGTCATTTTTGCGAAAAATATAATAGTAAATTTATAGACCTACAAGTTTTCTATTGTATTTTTCGCAAAAATGACTTTTCGGAAATTTGACAATTCGTAAAAATGACGATTCGCAAAAATGACTTTTTGGAAATTTGACAATTCGTAAAAATGGCGATTCGCAAAAATGACTATTCGCAAAAGTGCAGTTCGGTAAAATGACATTTGGGGAATAATCATGCGCCCCTTAATTTAAAAATGTGTTATTCCTTTAACGTCTCCGGAAAGGAAGAACAAAAATTTTAAAAACCAAACATCTCATGGCTGTTAAAAGTTTACAAAACACAAAAGAAAATCAAAGCAGGAGAATTTTTGTGAAGTAGCATATTACTCTCCTGTACAGAAAATGACCCACATTATACCCTATTTAAAATAAAGCTTTAGTCGGGGCCTCAACATTTTTCCCTATTTGAAGAAAATTAAAATAAACTAAGTTTTTAAAATTATATTTAAAAAAACTAAACCCTAATCAATAACTTTACATGTAAATATCATATGCTAGCTACGTGATGAGACGCAACGTGATGTACAGGTATAAGTTGAAGATAGATATTAAACAGGGGTCGCTTAATGAGTAAAAGAAAAATTCTAAACAGATTAATTTTTAGGCTATATTTTTTCACTGATTTTCAAATTTATAAAGAATTCCCTTCTTCTTTAAATAAAAATTTATAAAAAATTTTATTTTTTTATTTATTACCCTTATTACTGTGGATAATATTTATATATTACCCACAGCACCTAATATTCCCTGAAAATGTATTAAATATTTCCTTGCAATTTTGGAATATTTAAATGCAAAGTTTAGTGAAAATTATGTAAATATTTCACTGGGACATGGGATGTCGTTAGGACGCCCTTAGTATATCCTTAAGATGTCTACGTTCGTACTTTTTCTCAATACAGTTTACAAATATTAAAGACCTTACTGGTAACGCGGGGTAATTGCTTGTATTATTTCATAAATTTTTAATTTAATTTAATTTTTAATTTATACTTATTTATAAGATATACTAAAATATACTCAAAGTTTAGAAGTACTTTCCTAATAAAAAATGTAGTGTTTAATATAATTATACATTTTTGATAGGTGTCTCACACTTAAATCTTGTAAGTTTCATGAGTGGTTTTACTTTCCGACGGTACAAATGTTTTCCTACATAATGCTTGTTGTACAAAGAGAATTAATTAACATTTCTAAATATATAAAATAGTTAAATAATAATAAAATAATAAACATAATAAAGGCCGTTTGAAAATAAAATAAGAATATTTTTAATATTACAAAAAGGGTAAAAGTTTTTTCATTAAAAGTATACATTTATATAATTTTGAAATATAACACTGTTATCGTGTTTTATTTATTTTAGTAATACTTTGTTTAGTTTCTGTTATTTAGAGTTTAATTTGTAGAATAGACTTTTCATATATTTCTGAAATGATACTTCTGCTGAAGTAATTAATTAAAATAAAAAATTATTATTTGAAGTGAATGTTCCTATTGAAATATATATTAAAATATGTTCTTTTTAAATAGTCTCTGAGAGGCAACATTTTTAGAGTTCACATCATCACCGTTATGGGTGGAACCAGACGGAACCACGCTTCCTGCACAAGATTCTCCCTCCTCTGTAAATTGAACTTTGTCGAAATTATAACTCAGCACTTACAAGTGTATATATGCTGTAAATATAAATCACATTTAGAACTGTTTATAGCTTCCCCTTCAACCTTAACATTAATGTAATACAAATTTTTTTAGCTTTATAAAATTTGATTCATGTTTCGAGAAACGATTGATTACATAGAATAATTTTAGGTCTAAATATTAAAAATTGTAAAAATATATTTTACAGATCATATACCATCACAAACTTAAAAGAACAAAATTTATAAAGGGTGTTTTTTAAAATCCAAATGTAATATTGTAAAATATCTAAAATAATAATAAACAAGTTATCATCAAAATATGACAAAAGGAACCTGGTTGAATATACAGGACACACTTTTTAAATCGTCGATTGGAGCAGTTTTCTTGAAAGTGTCAAATTGATACCAACAATTTGAATCAATTTATGATTTGATCCACATTTTTGTATCAATTCATTGCTATTTGATACTTTCAAGTTAACAGTGATTCGGAAAGATTCCATTTGAATTAAGAATTGAGGGGACAGATGCAATACCGGACGAAGCGCTGAGACTAATCTACTGGGCAAAACAGCAAATAATTAATATTGGCGCCGATTTTTAAATACTTACACATCTTTCTTTTTTAATATATATATACTTTCAGACAACTTTTACTACTTTAGAATATAAAAAATATAGTGTAAAATAAATACTAATAAATTATAAACATATTAATAATAATATACAAACTTTAGCTAATTGTTTAATTCGAATAAAACATTAGAAGAATAAATTACTTAAAAATTAATATTAAATTAGAATAATAATAAATAAAACTAGAAGCTTAAAGCCAACGTTTTTTTTAAATTTGTTAATTAACGTTGGTTTCAATGTTTTTAAAATTGATAATGTAAATTTAAAATGTGACTTTACTTATGCGGATTAACTGCGACAAATAACAAAATGAAGTGTATAAAAAATATATATAATATAGTAATAATATAATAAAATTGTAAAATTGTTATTAGTTATAAAAATAATAAAAAACATTTAATTAATCAATTGATGTTATTAAATATTAAAAAATATTACATTTAACGACACTAAAAAAAGGAATTATAAGAAGTAAGCTTACAATATAGGATCATTGTAAGCTTACACTTTAAGGTTAACATAAGCTTACATGTAAGATTACCGTAAGCTTCCATTAACGTGCAAGCTTACAAATAACCTACTTGTTTTATTTAATTTAAAATAATAAGTTTTTAACAAATCAATTTTTATTTTGTCAAAAAGTGATGTATTTTTGTTAGCTAGTATACAGATGAAAGATTAGGTTCAAAAAAATGTATGGCGCATAGGTAAAAGTCATAGAAAACTACTGCGCAGATGTTATTTTTTGAATAAATAAATTAATATTTTTGTGTAAGCTTAAAGTAAGGTCAACGTAATCTTACAGTGTAAAGTGAAGGTAAGCTTACAGTGAGCGTCTGATAGAAGCTTACAGTAATCTTACCTGGACCTTATACCGCGTAAGCTTACTACGGGGCGGACATATCACGGTTGCTCTGAGTTTACCTTAAGTTTACTAGAGAACTTTACGAATTTCTCTTGTAGGCTTAAGGTATAAGCTTACAGCAAGATAATGTGCTATGTGAGCAACATTCTAGAAAACCCCTGAGTGACAAGTTACAAGCAAATCCTTCAATATTTTAAAAAGTTGGCAGACATATTGGATCCGCCATTTTGAATTTTGAAGATCATACTTAAAATACGTGATTAACTTTTTTTAATTTACAAAATTACTTTTGTAATTTAGGGGTTATTTTTAAAGGGTTATTTACTTTTGTCATAAATAAAGCAATAAAATAATGTTTATAAATCATTTTGGCGTTAACAGAATCTTTAAATATTTTTTTACCCTAGTGAACAAAATTTAAGGTGTTTTTATTGGTAAGGGATGGTTTATAAGGGGTTGATCACTATCATTATTAGTATTATGTGTAAGAATGTTTTTTTGTATGTTAAAATGAAATAAAAATATTTTCTAATAAGTACTGCTATTTATACTTCTAGAGATTAATTTTTAAATTAGGGTAGCTTTAGGGGGTAGAAAGTGTAAACAATTTTTCTTTCTTTATTCTAGACCCTCATAATTATTTATAACGAATAACAGTTTCGTTTATTGTACTGCAAGAAAAAATTTGTTTTGTTATTTTTAAAATTATAAATAAACAAAAAAATTGTTCAAAAAAATGTTAAAAATTATTTTAAATGTGTTTCTTCACGTTTTCGACCTAATGTCCTAATTCCAATAGCACAGCCACACAAAAAAAAAAAGTTCTGATCTGGGGGTCTCACTATGTAGACTTTATGTTTTTTGGGTCGCTGAATCCGAATCCGAGGTCCATTTAACCCCATCAGATCAGGATTTTGACATAACCTCAAAAAACCAATATGGCGGACACATTTTTGAAAAGTTCATCGGATTCGCTTGAAATTCGTTACTCGGGGGTTTTTGGGGTCGCTGATTACGAATTTGAAGTCTGATTTCAAAAATTCAAAATGGCGGATCCAATATGGCGGACAAGTTTTTGAAAAATTCATCGGATTCGCTTGAAATTCGTTACTCTGGGGTTTTTGGGGTCGCTGATTACGAAATTGATGTCGGTTTTTCAAAATTTTGAATTTGAAAAAATTTTGAAAAAAAAAAAATTTTTTATTTTGAAAAACCGACATCATTTTCGTAATCAGCGACCCCAAAAACCCCAGAGTAACGAATTTCAAGCGAATCCGATGAATTTTTCAAAAACTTGTCCGCCATATTGGATCCGCCATTTTGAATTTTTGAAATCAGACTTCAAATTCGTAATCAGCGACCCCAAAAACCCCCGAGTAACGAATTTCAAGCGAATCCGATGAACTTTTCAAAAATGTGTCCGCCATATTGGTTTTTTGAGGTTATGTCAAAATCCTGATCTGATGGGGTTAAATGGACCTCGGATTCGGATTCAGCGACCCAAAAAACATAAAGTCTACATAGTGAGACCCCCAGATCAGAACTTTTTTTTTTGTGTGGCTGTGTAGTTGGTTTGCGTGAGTGTTTATTAGTATGCCTATGGGCATTAATGGGTTAAGTAATAATTTATTTGTTATTTGCATTAAAATAATAATAATAAAAATTCGAAATTCAAAAAAGTGCTTCCTTAAGTTTTTAAAAAATTTATTTGTAATTGTTTAAAAAAAATTTGCGAGATTTCAACAAAATCTGTTGTCTGTACACTTTTTTAACAGTAAATTGCAGATTCTGACCACGTGGCGCAGCGCGTAGTGCGTAGCGCACCAAAACTCAAAACTTTGTCCCCCTCCTCTTCTGATAATTTTTTATGAAATTCAAAATTATTTGTCATTTATGTTACTAACTTATAAGACAAGTCATAAAAAATTGAGGACTGGTTAATTAACATTTTTATTTTGGATAGCCAATTAACGCTGTAAGTTTGTCATGTGGATTAAACGTATGGTTTGTAAACTTACGCGGTATACTTGTGGTAGACATAGGATGAACTTAAAAATTCCGCCCTGATGGTATAAGCTTACAAGTAGAGGTCAATTCCCAGGTGAAAATGATTCGTACGTATTTTGTTCGGAATTCGTTCAGAAATCGGGTTGAATTCCGCTTGGAATTCGTGTGGCGTTTTGGAACGTTTTTCTTGCGAATTCCAAATGGAAAAACGGATACAAAATTAATAAAAAAAACATTCCACAGAGAAATCCGATCTGAATTCGGACAGTAAAATAATTCCTGAACATTTTTTTTTAATAATCTCCGACCACTATTCCGAACAAATTCTGCACGAAATTCGGGCGAATTCCTAACGATTTTTTCATAAATTTTTTTTGTAAGAATTCCGTTCGACATCTGGTGGTAATTCTGCACGAAATAATTCCTGAAATCTTTTTAATAATATCCGATCACTATTACGAACAAATTCTGCCCGAATTCGGAATAGTGGTCGGATATTATTTAAAAAAAAATTATTCAGCAATTATTTCGAGCGGAAATTTTTACAAAAAATTCCTTATGAATTCGCCCGAATTTCGTGCAGAATTTTTTTCGGAATTTTTTTCGGATATTATTTAAAAAAAATTTCAGGAATTACTTCGTGCGAAATTACCACCAGATGTCAAACGGAATTCTTACAAAAAAATTTATGAAAAAATCGTTAGGAATTCGCTCGAATTTCGTGTAGAATTTGTTCTAAATAGTGGTCGAAAATTTTCACCTGGGAAGGTAAGCCCTCAAGTAGAAGTCAAGGTAAGCTTACAAGTAAAGGTCATGGTGGGCATACAAGTACATGGTAAAGTAAGCTTAGAAGTAATGGTTGAATTAAGCTTACATGTAAATGTTGAGAGAAGCTTACAAGTAAGCTTCAATGGTAAATCTGTTGTGAGGTTAGTATTAAGTTATAAGGTTGTGGTATTGTCTTCAAGTTATGGTAAGTACGTTAGCCTCAACCTTTAATTGTAAGCTTCCCTCAACATTTACATGTAAGCTTACATCAACCTTTACTTGTAAGAATACCTTGACCTCTACTTGTAAGCTAACCTAGCCTCTATTTGTAAACTTACCTCGACCGCTACTTGAAAGCTTACATTGACCTTTACTTGTAAGGTAAAGTTCACCCTATGTCTACGACAATTATACCGCGTAAGTTTACAAACCATACATTTAATCCACACTACAAACTTACAGCAAGACATTTTGTGCTATGTGGGTAATTGCAGAAAAGGTTTTTTCGATCCTGAGGAATTTGTAATAGGCGATTTTTTAACAGAAATATTTGTTTAAAATAAAAAAGTTGGGTGTTGAATTTCTAATTAGTATCATAAAGTACATAAAACAATTATTTACAGAATCGCATATTATAACCAATATTTGTCAAGAAGAATTATGTCAAAAGAAATATTTAACTAAGTTTAATGAGGAACTTGTTTTATCACTGCACTGTTTTCACTGAGAGAAATTCCTGGTTCATATACAACTAGATTTTCGTGGTGAAAAACGTCTTTGACTACGATTCAAGTTATTCGAATATGACTGAACATAGTTGTCTTGACGATAAAGCATGGTTAATATTAATTTAATTTCTGGTTATAGTAACCAGGATCATGGTTGACACTGAAATTGTGGATGTGAATGCATGGTGGGGCGCATGATTATTCCCCAAATGTCATTTTTCCGAAATGTCATTTTACCGAACTGCACTTTTGCGAATTGTCATTTTTGCGAAAAGCTATTTTTGCGAAATGTCATTTTTACGAATAGTCATTTTTGCGAATAGTAATTTTTGCGAAAAGTCATTTTTACGAATTTTCATTTTTGCGAATTGTCATTTTTGCGAATCGACATTTTTACGAATTGTCACTTTTGCGAATCGATATTTTTACGAATCGCCATGTTTACAAATTGTCACTTTTGCGAATCGACATTTTTACGAAATGTCATTTTTGCGAATAGCCATTTTTGCGAAAAGTAATTTTTACGAATTGTCGTTTTTGCGAATTGTCATTTTTGCGAAAAGCTATTTTTGCGAATTGTCATTTTTGCGAATTGTCATTTTTGCGAATCGCCATTTTTACGAATTGTCACTTTTGCGAATCGACATTTTTACGAATCGCCATTTTTACGAATTGTCACTTTTGCGAATCGACATTTTTACGAAATGTCATTTTTGAGAATAGCCATTTTTGCGAAAAGTAATTTTTACGAATTGTCGTTTTTGCGAAGTGTCATTTTTGCGAAAAGCTATTTTTGCGAATTGCCATTTTTGCGAAATTTCATTTTTGAGAAATGTCATTTATGCGAATTGTCACTTTTGCGAATCGCCATTTTTACGAATTGTCACTTTTCCGAAAAGTCATTTTTGCGAATCGCCATTTTTACGAATTGTCACTTTTCCGAAAAGTCATTTTTGCGAATTGTCATTTTTGCGAAAAATACAATAGTAAACTTGTAGTATATATAGATTCACTATTGTATTTTTCGCAAAAATGTCGATTCGCAAAAGTGACAATTCGTAAAAATGGCGATTCGTAAAAATGTCGATTCGCAAAAGTGACAATTCGTAAAAATGGCGATTCGCAAAAATGACAATTCGCAAAAATGAAAATTCGTAAAAATGACTTTTCGCAAAAAATACTATTCGCAAAAATGGCTTTTCGCAAAAATGACTATTCGTGAAAATGACATTTCGCAAAAATGACATTTCGCAAAAATGGCTTTTCGCAAAAATGACTATGCGCAAAAGTGCAGTTTGGTAAAATGACATTTCGGAAAAATGACATTTGGGGAATAATCATGCGTCCCATGCATGGTAACGCAAAACAATGCAGTGTATATAACCAAACCTGTAAATTAATTACAGTATTTATGTTTTAGTTTTAATATTTAAATTTAGGACTTGTTATAATTTACTTTAGATAACTAAAGTTATCGTAAAATAAATGTTTTTACGAGATAGGCACTTGTTTATTTAATGTGAAAGGTAAAAGGTGCGGGAGAAAAATTGCAAAAGGCTAGAGCGTGTAAAAGAACTGAATGCAAAAGATCCGAGAGTCGAGTGTATTGCATGTTTTCACCTAAAATTGAAGCTAAACTTAATAGCATAGAAAACGAGCACCAATAAAAATATTTTTGTAAAATTAATTAACCCATTAACGCCTAAATGTCCAAAATTTTTGACTGAAGTTAAGGATTTTTATCTTAAATGATTATAGACTTTTGAGAACCCTTCGGTACTAAGGGGTATTGAGGTCCGCTCTTTCAGAATCCGAGGTCAAAAAGCATTTCGACAACCAGGGAAACCAATATGGCGCCTAAAATGGAGAAAATACCGAAAAAATCGTAGGTTTTTTTTAAAACACGCTTTTCACATCAATAAGATTTTTATGGGCGGGTCTCATGTATGCTATAAGTGGGATCGCTGATTACGAATATGAAGTTTAATTTTAAAAATTCAAAATGGCGGATCCAATATGTCGGATGAAAATATTTAAAAATCGATAAAATTGCATGGAATTACTCACTCGGGGTTTTTGGGATCGCTGATTTTACGAATATGAAGTTCAATTTTTAGAATTCAAAAAAGCGGATAATAATTTTTGAAAACCGATAAAATTGCCTGGAATTAGTCACTCGGGGATTTTTGGGGTCGCTGATTATGAATAGGTATAAAGTCTAATTTTTAAAATTCAAAATGGCGGATAAAAATTTTTAAAAATCGATAAAATTGCATGGAATTACTCACTCATGGATTTTAGGGGTCGCTGATTACGAATTTGAAGTTCAATTTTTAAAATTCAAAATGGCGGATCTATTATGGCCGCCAATTTTTAAAAATTGATTGTATTTGGTTAAAATTTGCCATTTTGAATTTTGTAAATCTGACATCGAATTCGTATTCAGTTTCAAAATGGATATTAAGGGGAAGAGTAGCGCTTTCAGATGCAATATTGACCTTTTAGAGAAAAAATTATCTCTTGAGGTTACATGACATCAAATACAACTAAAGGTTTTTTGCACTTTTAGGTTAAAATATCTCGAAAACCTGACGTGCAGGGTCTATTTTAAGTCCGGATTCGGATTCAACACGTGGAAAACCTTCGGAAAAGTATTGTCTGATTATTGAAAAATAAAACTTGTCATCCCGTGTTATTATTTGCTTGGTCTCTTTTATATTGAAAACTACGTGTTAAATATTTCCTTCTCTGTGGATTAGGTGATGTAATTTTAGCTGCATTATTGGACTTACGCTTCGGCATAATAGAAAAAAATAATTCATTAAAAGAATAAGAGTTACTTACCAAGATTTTCTAAAAATAAGTAAATTAAAACAAAACCAAAAAATATGCCAGACAGTACGATATCTTCCTTCCAGGAGTAATTTCCTGCAATATTATTAATTTTCAAATTTTTTCATCAACCATTTTGATTTTAAAAATTGCACTTTGTATTCATAATCAGCTGCCCCAAAAACCCCCGAGTGAGTAATTCCATGCAATTTTATCGATTTTCAAATATTTTCATCCGACATATTGGATCCACCATTTTAAATTTTTAAAATTAAACTTCATATTCGTAATCAGCTACCCCGAAACCCCCCGAGAAGTCATTTTCAGATCATTTAAATCAAGTTTTGAATATTAATGATGCATTTGCTATTTATCAAGTATTTTGCTCTGATTTTTCTGCCATTTTGGATTCGCCATCTTGAATTCTCAAGTTGTCAAGTGCATAGTTCGAAAGTACAACTATTTTATCCACCTATAGCATACATGAGACCCGCCCATAAAAATCTTATTGATGTGAAAAGCGGGTTTCAAAAAAACCTACGATTTTTTCGATATTTTCTCCATTTTAGGCGCCATATTGGTTTCCCTGATTGTCGAAATGCTTTTTTGACCCCGGATTCTGAAAGAGCGGACCTCAATACCCCCTAGTACCATGCAAGATTCTTTACAGATTCCTTACAGGATACTTTACAAACTTTTTACTCTATGGAGCGTTTGCAAATTCTAATAAGCCACTATTAATTTTGTTCAATCGTATTATAAATAAAATGTCGTTAAAAATGGCTGCAGCTGAAATGTTAAGTTTCATATTCAAATTTTTATCATATTTGTGGGACACCGTACTCCGGAAGATGATAAACACTGGAAACTATACATCTAGTTTCAACAAATTTTAGATATCACTCTTTCACCTTGGATTAATCGTAGCGACAGTACAAGATTAGAAAACTTAGCCCGAAAGATGAATTCTAGAGCTGTGCACAATAATTCGAACCCAACTGTTCGAATTTCTTCGCCCAGTTCGGATGTCGAATATTCGACATTTCGGCGCCCCAAAACCGAACAAAACTCGGCTCGGTTCGAATTTTGCACAGCTCTACTGAATTCACTCTATAGAATGTTACAGAGCGCTAAAACCTAAATTCCACAACCTTCTACATTACAAAAAAATTTTTTAAAAAATGGTTTAGTAGTTCAATTTTCAAGTATGCATTACGAATCACGACATTGATCAATAATGCGACTGCTTAAGCTAAAGTAAATTTATTAAAGACAATTGCTGTAAAACAAAGCGATTGTTCTCAAATTATAGAAAATATTAGTTATGATATAGATTGTGAAAAAATTAAATGTTACAATTATGTAAATATTTATAGTACCACATACAAGATTAGAATATTCTTAGTAACTAATATGCAAACAAGCGAAATTCAGTTCGGCAGAATTGTGAAGATCATTAAAGCAAATAATAACATTTATTTCTATTTTCAAATATTTTAAAGAATTTTTTTAATAATTATTATTATCATGCTTATCTTGTTAATGAAAAAAATGCTTTAGTGCTGAATCTTTACAAGAATCGCTCTTTGCACATTAGTTGAAAAGAAAAATAAATAATTTTGTCATTACGCAATACAAACTATAATTTTATAAAAGTTTTTTTATGATTGTAAAAAATTAATCTATGTTTAAATAATTTGCTTCCTCATGAGTAAGTATTGTAATACCAACATTTTTTCAATTCGATTTTTTGACATATCTTTGTTATTTGACCTCAGGAATTCATAATTCACATTTTTAAATAATGTGATTCCGTATGTGAGGTAAAATTCCTTAACTGCCCAGGTCAAAAAATGAATTTTCTCGAAACTTTGCTAAAATGTTACTATTATTAGTAGAAGTGTAAATATAATTTTTTTTTGATTTGATAAAATGTTGTTATGGAGTTTCAAGATTTTGACTTTTTTGAAAATATCTTTTTTTCGATTTAATATATGTAAATATGTGACTTTTTGGCTGAAGTTTGAGAGTGAAGGTCGTGATTGGTTGTGAAAATTACATGATGACGGTCGCGAGTGGTTGAAATACGATGATGACGGTCGCTATTGGCTGAAATAATTTCAAATTTTTATGCGCGCGCAAGTTTGAGGTTCTAATTTATTCCACGTGGTCGAGTGCGAGTATTATACATGATTCATGATGAATATTACAGAATATTACAGATTACAAAATGAAGAACACTTGTTTTTTGCTTAAATTTTCTTCATCATTCTTAATAATATTCTTAATAAAAAAAAAGTGAAAAGTGACAAAACAATAAAAAGAAATATATAAAATATCAGAAGTGAAAAAAGTTTTGTGATTAAAATAAGGATAAGGAGGATATAGGTAAGTTTTTAAAAATTGTGTAAAATACTACTTTTTAGTAAAAAAAAATTTTGTAAGTAATTGCAATTATTAAATAAACATTTTTCTCGTCTAAGTCATTAAAACATAATCTATTTTTTCATCAATTAAACTTATAATAAAGAAATTTAAGTAACTTTCTAGAATCAGTTGAAAAATTCTTGAGTTTGCCTTGTTTTAATATTTTTTGAATGAATCTTAAATAAGCACCCAGTTTTTATTTAAAAAATATTTTTTTTAAACGAAAAGAATATTTAGATATAAAACTAAACTCTGAAAATTAATAAACAGGTGCTATAATAATTGGATTAGTTTCAGCATCTGTAACTTGTAGAATTAAATTTTAATGGTAAATATTCTTTTTTTGAAACAAAAACATTAATTTTTTAAAATACATAAACTGGATGCTTATTTTAGCTTTATCCGAAGAACATTAAAACATGTAAAGTATTTCCGAAACTATATTAATTTTCCTAATAAATATAAAAGTAATAAATAATTTATCCCAGAATAATTTAATCCCAACAAAAACATCTTTGATGTTACAATAATAATATAAGTAAAAAAACCGCTGCCAAGTTATATAATTTTTTTTTATAATTTTGGTGCTCATTTCATGAACACTTTACTTCCTCATGGAGATAAAAATAATAGAAATATATGAATAACTTTTTATAAATATGGTAAAAGTGATTGAATTTTGGGTCAATCAATTTATTTTTAAATACCCTACAAGATAATTACAATAATTTAATAGTTAAACAAAAATTTTTAAACAAAAAAGTTGAGAAAATGTCATTTTCCACAATTTTTGGTTTTTAAAATACCAATAATTTCGAAATTTATTATCGAATTAGGTTCAAAAATAGTTTAATCGAAGCGTTTTTTGAAGCTCTACAAGTCGGTAACGATAATTTTAAGATTACTTCTACATTTTTCAACAAAATTTTCAAGTCTTATTTTCCAAAATTTTGAATTTTTAAAAGTTTAATATCTCCGGTTAATATAGACGAAAAATGTTCAAAAAGGGCTTAAAAGATGCGTCTAAAAAAACTCGACAAAATTATGGAAAAACATTTATAGGTGTCCTAACATTTTTTTAAAGTTATGGGCAAGAAACGTTTTTTTGCAAAATTAAAAATCCAAAAAAAATTTAGTTAAACTTTATTAATCTATCTCAAAGTACTCTCATTTTATGTCCGCAGGTGAGATCTACAATTTAAAAAAAAATTCAACCCAAAATCTCTTCATGATTTCGAGATATTTATGAAAATGTGATGTTTACACACACACACACATACGGAATGACATTTTTTAAAAATGTCATTTTTGAACTCCTGAGGTCAAATAACATAAAGATATGTCAAAAAATCGAACTCGAAAAATTTCGGTATTACAATACTTCCTCTATGAGGAAGTAATATAATAAAATTTATAATAAACTGATGGAAAAAATCTGTAGCGTTTTTACTTTGTAATTTACATATTATGAACACAATTAGTTTTGTAGAATAGAATAATATTATTTCAATATTAAATATAAGAAAGACTCTAATAATAATATAATATAGACTACCGGTCAAAATTTAGAGACCATACTCATTTTCAGGTGATTGAAAAACATTTTAAAACATATAATGTATGGAAACTAAATTTTTTTCTTTTTATGTTTTAAAAGATGATAAAATATTAAAAAGAACAAGATCTTTCAGAAGTCATTTGGGTAATATTTTATTTAGATATTTATAAAAAATAGTAATTTTCAATGTTTAAAAAAATTTTAATAACTTCTAAAATAATGAACGCTTTTTAATGATTTTAGGCTTACTTTAAAGATGATTTTTTCCAATATGAGAATTATTTATAGCCATTAACGTGTAATTTTTTTCTCAGAAAATGCAAGTCGTCAAACTTGGATTAAAAAAATTAAAAAACCTTTAAACAATCGAAATCTTACCTTTTTTACTACCCAGGCGCGAACTGACAGTGAGTTCAGGCTTTACAAAGCTTGATTGAGGCTTGGTTAGGATTGGTTGTAGCTTGGTAGAACAGCGGAAGCAAGGTTGCTTCATTCCGGGATAGTAACATTGATGTAAGCCTGACGCTCAGTTGCTTCCGGCTTATTCTAAAAAATGTCAAAAATGGCTTTTCCAAGTTGATCAATTTTTTTAACTCATTATTGATTTTTTTTCACAAACCGTATAGTTTATGCCTTATTTGATTTAAATATTATCATGGTCCCTAACTTTTTTGAGTTTAAATTAAATATACACGGAGAGAAATCTGTTGCTATTATTGCTTGCAGAATCTTTACAAATTTTATTAGTCACTGCTGAATAGAATTTTAGCTTGAGGTTATAATAGTTTATATACGAAATCATCTATTTAATGTAATGGAGAGTTCGATGCAATAAGCATAAGAGACAGTAGCTAATTTTGCACGAAATCTTTATTATAAATATAAAGAGAACGTGCTATAAAAGTATTAGATTCTTCTTATAAGAATCGCTCGAACTCCGACTGATTTTCAGGCGGACTTTATACAACACAATATTACTTGCGTGTACGCACATATAACTCACACACACATATATTTCTCTGGATGGTTTCGAGGAACGGAACGCGTACAACTCGGTGACGTTTGCAATAACATAACCTAACAATTTTCTCATGTTGCTTATACATTCAAACACGAATAAAAATGCAATAATTTTTAACTAATATACTTACTATTAAATAAATATTATCTTTTTATAACAGCAACAAGTATTAAATACTACATATAATATATAATGTTTTACAGGACAGAGAAATATCAAATATATATAGAGAGAGAGAGAAATATATGTGTGTGTGAGTTATATGTACGTATACACAGGTAAGATTGTGTTGTATAAAGTCCGCCTGAAAATCAGTCGGAGTTCGAGCGATTCTTATAAGAAGAATCTAATACTTTTAGGGTGGAGTCCCATGACAGCGTTTTGCGTTGCGTCGTAATGGGAGAGAAAAAGACGCAAATATACGTTTGCTGCATTTTCTCTCATTACAACGCAACGCAAAACGCTGCCATGGGACTGCGGCCTTATAGCACGCTCTCGTTGTATTTATAATAATGATTTCGTGCAAAATTAGCTAATGTCTCTTATGCTTATTGCATTGAAAGTATTTTTACAATAAGTATATGAATCCATGCTAAAAATATAAGAGAAACGTTAAGCAATTTAAGTAATGTGCTCTTTCGAGTAATATTAGCAGCAGATTTCTCTCCGTGTAAAGATAAAAAAAATTTTCTGAAAATGAAGGTATAACAGAGTCGTGAGGGAATGATTTTTAATATGATTCCACAATAATTAAAAACTCTATGAAGCGCCAATTATTCTTTTATTGCAAAACAATAATAATTTAATAATTTTATTGCAAAATTATAATAATTAAATCTATAATGTAACAATTTAATTGTTACGAACAAAACACAGTGATTTATAAAAGTAATATCAAACAATTTAAATGACAAACTTTGATTTCTATAATCAGTCTAAAATTTTACTTATGTTTTTAAGATTGTTAAGATAAGGATATATTTTCATATTAAAAATCTACGTCGTAGAATAATAATGAAAGAGAATCTAATGTACCTTTCAAGTTGTTTTAAGAGAAACGAGAGAAAAAGTATTAAAACTAATTTGAAACACTTATAAATATTAATTAAAGTTCATTTATTGAAATTACGTTGCGCACCGGTTGAGGTTTTAATGATTTTAATTAACGAATTTATAATTTTTTAACAGAAAAGTAAGACGAAAATGTATAAAAATGATAAACAGAATCTTCATTACTTACTAAACAACAAATTTCTGAAAAACATTTGATTTTTTAAGTGCACAAAATAGCCCCATAGAATCCTAGTTTTTCAGTTTTTTCCACTTTTCTCTTAAAATAGTCAATAAAAAGTTAGCGCATTGCGTATGTATCATCACAACACAATTGACAACAAATATCCAGCTCAGTTTATGAAACACATTAAAAGTCTAGAAGATCTGGTATAATTTTTCCGAACTTTCAAAATTTTTGACACAATTTTTCCGTTTTTAGAAATTTTTTTGCCAACTGACAAAAAATTAAATAATAACATTAATTGCTCTCTATTGTCATGTAATCAAACTTTAAAGTAACAAAATAAATTCATTTTAATAATTATATTCATTAAAAACCTCGCGTTCACAAAATAGCCCCAGTTGACGGAACTGAAATAAATAAAGCAAATATAAATATTTTACACCCTGAAAAAATGATATTGTCAATTCCGACATACGAATATGGTTAGAACGTATAGCTGAAACAGCAATACTGTATTTCTGTTCTTAAAATACAGTATTGGTGTTCTTCACATACATATGGCTGTTCTATACTGCGTATAACTGAAACAGCAATACTGTATGGCAGTCCTATATCCACCAATATAATATGTGAGAATTGGCTATATTTATGTCAGTACCATAAATATATATTTTTCAGTGCACTTATTAAGAAATACATCATTCCCTCATCAAAAAATATAATGAGGGAATGATGATGAGGGAATGACGAAACGAAACAAAATGACCATAATCTCAAAAACATAACCTTACTTTCTTATGTACGAAGAAAAGTACGATATTACTACTTGAACCACATGCAAAGATACTATGATTATTAAATAAAAAAGTGCTTAGCGTTATAGAACGCAAATGAGGGAATGACGTTAAAAAATGTAACATTTAACAAACTTATTGACAAATTAGTTTTAACAAAACATTCTTTCTACAACCATTCACTCTAGTGAATGTTGTCAATGACAATGTTGATAATTTTGAAAAAAATTAAAGCAGGGCTTCGTAGGTCTTCAAATTTTGCTCTTAACCATACTGTTTTAAAACGGTGAGGGAATGATAAGTTTTTCAAGGACAAATTTTAAAGTATAATTAAAAATATTTCCATTGGCTTTTTTTAAATTACAAACTTATGTAGTTACAGTCAATACTATCTTATATAAGTAAAAAATAAGATAACCAACAATTTGTAAGGAATTTTACGTTTTGAGTTAATAATTCTCTTCAAATTTAGCAATTGGGACATAGTGAGGGAATGATTTTCAGGGTAATTTCTTGGACATATCTTTTTTGTTTATCATATAAAAAATAAATTTGTTCCATTAATTCGAACATCTAGTAAAGTAGTTTTATTAAGAAAAATAACTTTTCATAATTGACGATCCTGATTTACAGAAATCATTAAGGACATCAATTTCAATTTTTTCTTAGAATCAGCCTCATAAATATTATTGGTAACATAATTTTAGAACGATTAGAAAGTTAAGTTAATTTGTTTATAATAAACTTCTTACGACGTTAAGAAGATTGTTTATTTTATAAATAAACAATTAAATTTGCAATAACAATTACAAAAATTAAACAATTTAATTTTTTAATTATTTCATTCGAAACTGCACAATTTTCTGAGTATACATACCAAATTTTATAAAGATTTGTTTATTCTGTTCCGAGATATTAATTTTTTAATAAAACACTGCAAAAAACTTCAATTGTTTATAACTAAGTGAAATTTAATTTTTTCGAAAAATCCTTCTAGGCTAGTATTATACGTTTTTGAGGTCGCTGAAAACGAATCTGAAGATCGTTTTGCTCCATCGCGTCAGGATGTTACCTAACCTCAAAAAAAACATATCAGATTTTACTTGAGAAACAAAATTCTATAAATATTGACACATTTATCTCAATCTTGGCATCGATGTTTTATTTGGCTTGCTGATTAAGAACTTAGAGGCAGATTTTCAAAATAAAAAATGGCGTATCCAATATGACAGTTGGATTTATAAAAATTTCTCAAATTTTTACAGAATTTGGTATCTAGATGTTTTTAAGGTCACTGACAAGAATTTATTTGTGAGTTTTTACAAAACTTATTATCGAGCAGTTTTCGGGGTCGCTGATTACGAATTTAAAGGCAGATTTTTAAAATACAAAATAACGGATCTAATATGGCTGTCCGATTTATAAAAATTTCCTGAATTTTTACAGAACTTGATATCTGTGAGTTTTTGGACTCTGACAGATCACGAAATAACTCTGTTGCACGCCGTCACCACATGGAGGTGCTTTGAATACAGGCCCGCAAATGAATTCTTGTCAGTGACCTTAAAAACACCTAGATACCAAATTCTGTAAAAATGAAAGAATCTTTATAAATTAACCCGCCATATATATTGGATACGTCATTTTTATTTTGAAAATCTGACTTTAAATTCGTAATTAACGACCCCCAAAAACCCTCCAATACCAAGTTTTGTAAAAGTTCAAGAATTATTTATAAATCCGACCGACATATTGGATCCGCTATTTTGTATTTGGAAAATCTGCCTCTAAGTTCGTAATCAACAACCCAAATAAACACTCGATGCCAAGATTGAGGTAATTTCGTCAATATTTATATAATTTTGTTTTTCACGTAAAATCTTATATGTATTTTGAGGTTAGGAAAAATTCTGACGTGATGGAGCAAAACAATTAAATTTAATTGGAAAATATATAGATGATTTTTTTTCTTCCGTTTTTTTCTTCGTTCCATCAAAACGTTGCACAACTAATGTAATATTGTTTCATTTATCACTCTTCCGATAATCGAATAAAAAAAGATTTAATTGGGAAATATTTTCTTTAAATTTTTTATTTTGAATTTTATTGAGAAAAGGGTTTCCTCATATTTTTGCGTAATACAAACTTCTTTTGTCCCAAAAATAGTTTTTCCTTCACATCCTAAAAAACAAGGAGAGGCAATGGGCAGAAGATCTTCTACGACAGGACAGGATCTGCTTCCGGAAATATTTCCAATAAATTTTCATATTGATGATCCTCGTTTACAATATTGTCAATTTCATCTTCAATTACAGTAGAAGAAATGTGATCACCTTTGGTTAACAATAACTCAATAATCGTGTGTATCTGTTCTTCTTTTTGTCACGACCCGCGATGGAGAGACTTAAATAATTTTCTTTCTTGACGAACTAACGCAGCTAATTGATGCAACCAGATTCTCCTGAATCTGTGACTGCGATAAAGACGGCATCTGGTAAAACTGAATTGGCGGTTTCTTACTCTCCAACTTTGCAGAGGAAACAAAACAAAAAAAGACCAATACTTGAAACTAATACACAAAAAAGTGATGTTTCGAAAAATACGTACGAAGATAAATATGAAGAGACGGGAATTAGAGTCGCTCATATGGGATACGTTATATGCCAAACAATGGAGTTACTGAAAAAAGAGATTGAAATACATAAAGATGATTGTATTAGGAATAGCAGAAGAGTACATGGATAAAGCAGCAAAAACGGAAGTCGAGATTGATATAAAAAAGGACATGTCATTAACGGTGTACCCTATATAACTGTTGTGACCGACGAATCGTGGGCTATACGAATTCAAAATTTCAAAGCACTGGTCTACTACTGGTCGCACAAAGCACGGTCTGAAGCACGCATCGAGGCACCCTACAAGGAACTCACTAGCAGGGTGCTTCAAACGACATTTGCTTTGTGCCTCGTAAAGCGAGTGAGTGCCGCACGGTGGCGCGTAGAAGCTTCCCTACTCTGAGGCCTTCTGCCATAGTGTATCAAAAGGAGGATTAATTTTTAAATATTTAGTAGTTGATAGTGATAGCAGTGTTATTAGCAAAATTCACAAAAGTGATCCGTATGCTAAATATAATATGATAGTAAAAAAGATTCAATGCCCCAATCATTTGTTAAAGAGAGTTATGAAGAAATTGATGAAACTTGCCTTAACAGTAGACAATCCTCAATTCCGATATGGAGATTACAGTAAAGCACATAAAGCCTTACAGAGACAAATATTAAAAATGTGTCAAGAAATAATTAACGTTGGAAAACGGAGAAGAGAAGATTATCAGTTAGATAAAACCAAGAGAAAACTTTATTAATGCAAGATATTCTTAACGTTCCGAATCACGTATTTGGGTAACATAAAGATTGTGAAAAATTAAATTGGCCTTGTGAAGATAAAGATAAGAATGATGATATTAATTTGCTTCAAAAGACTGAAATGATCGTTAAAGTTTCAATGACTTTCCGAGATTTATGTCTGGACGCATAGAGTTTATTGTGTAATGCAACAACCAAAAGATGCGAGTGGTTTAATAATTTAGTTTGCAAGGCGATTGCTAGAAAAAGCCAAACTTTACAAAAGTTAGTAGATATACTGCCGCATGTGCAATATCTGTGATCATAACATCAACTAAATCAACACTGTGTTCTCACTCTATGAAAGTACGAACAGAGAATGTCCCGAAGTATTGACGATAATGTAATCAAGAAGGCAATTGCAAATTGAACGAAACTAGACTTATGACTATGCACTACGAAAAGGAGAAAAGTTCAATGATAACGGAGAAAAATATTATGGAGTCACCACTTTGGCTAGAGATTCGACGAGAGATGCTAACTGCCTTTAACTACAGTAAAGTTTGTCGACACCGTGATTCTACATCTTCTGCAAAACTAGTGCACGACATTTTATACTGGAAACCTTCGCGAGGTAGAATCATAGAAGCTATAGAATACGGCAAAGAACATGAGAAGCTAGCTTTATTCGATCTGCAAAGGGAATTGAATGTACCAATAAAACCGAGTGGAATCATAATAGATTTCAAATTTCCGTTCCTGAGAACAACACGGGATGGAATTATTGATACCGAGTTATCGAATTAAAAAATACATTTAAAAAATGATGAATTTTGGAATATCTTCTGCAATGAATGATTCTACAATGCAAGGAATTGTAAAAGTGAAATGTTGAGTGAGTGCTGCAGGAGTCAAAATTTTAGAGGAATTATTAAAAGTTCCCTCTGCGAAAGCGATGCTTGAAAGAAATAATCCGAATGTCGTGAACTAAAAGCACAATTATTATGATCAAGTACAGGGAGCACTTCGACATAGCAAAAGGCATTTTTGGGTCTTTCTTATTTATAGTCAAAAAATGTCATGCATTATCTTGTAGTCATTCGTGATGACGAATTCTGGAAGATTGAAATGGAAGACAAACTGCTAAGATTTTATAAAGAATGCTTGATTCTTAAAATTGTTGACAGTAGGAAGGGAAGGCATCTATCAATTACAGAAGCTAATTATTGCTTAAAAGCGAAAGAAATTAAGAAGAAACAAGTGTCTCAAAAATTTGAACAAGAAAGTGACGAATATTTATTAGCATCTGATGGAAGCACGTGACAGTGAATCAATAGACAGTGATTCTTTTGTGGGCCTATATCCAGGGCAACTCCACGTGGCACAAGTAATATTAATGTTGATATCGACGATTTGGTAAATATGAATTTTCAAAATGAGTATGGTGAGTAAAATTTCAAAAATTGAAAATTAAGATAAAAAATACAAGACTAATTTTTATTCTAATTTATTATTTATTTCATTCATTTCTATTCTAAAGATGTTCCTCATTTTATTTTTTCGGATTATTTAAATCTTTTCTTTCAGTCACAGAAAAAAAAAGTTTTATTTTAAGGTAGGAAATAGTCTTATTTAAGATTCAACATTTTTCTTTTTTTCTATCTTTTACTTTCAAAAAGACTTAATTTTTTGGTATTTAATAGGTTTAAAGATTTTTTATTAATATTTAAAAAAAAATAAAAAAAAAAAAGCTTTTATTTAAATATATTTACACATTTGCACGAAAAAACGTCACCGTTAAAGCATTGTAGCATATGGGTAAGACTCCGTCAGAAAAATTACAATTTGCATGGGGTCTTCGGATTATTCTGTAATTTGGTGAAGTTGTTATATTTGATAACAAAAATAAGTGTACTAAAGGATTTTAAAAAATTTTTAAAATTGTAAAAGTTACGCCATTTTGAATTTTTTATAAGATTTTTTTAAATGTGAATATTTCCGAAACAATTTAAAGGATTTTAATGAAATTTAAATATGTTATACTTAAAATCATGTCCTTTCACAATTTATTAAAATAAAAAAAAAATTTTTTTAGATACAGTAAAAAAATTTTGAATCGATTCATTAAGTACGGGATCGATTTTTGAGTATTTTTCGGTATATAATAAAATATTCCTTATAATTTCACCTTTCATTTTAAAAAAAGAAAACGATGGAGACTAATAGTTTTCGAGATATTGTAATTTTTGTGTAAGCGGGACCACGTTTCAGTGCCAGCGCAGTACCTATCTTTTACCCAGGACGCCACACAGTAGGATTTTTTTACACTTTACTCTTCAAAATTGTCTAGAGCCTACAAATTTTATTGGATTTTGATGTTCTTGGTCTGAAATGAAAGGGGATAAAATTTCTAAGAGATCCCTTAAAACCGATTTTTGAATTTTCAATTGTTTATTTATTTTTTTGTTACTCAAAGTTAATAATTTACTATGTTTTTGTAAGAAAATGCTGTTAAAAAACAATTTTAATTAACAAGTAGATAACTTTGGTCTTTTTTTAAAATTGTCTTTTTTGGAGACGAATTTATGTTTATTTAAGTAATGAATGTCCATTTTGAAAAAAAATGATTTTAAAGTTAATAATTGTCATTGTTATTAATAATTATATAACTAATTAATCTTCTCTTACATTTATAAACAATTCCAGAATTTTTTAAACTTAAAATGTTTATATCATATTTACATTCTTTCAAAAACATAAAAAATTTATTTATTGATTTTAAAACAATTTTTAACATTGGTCTTTTTAAAAAAAGTTGTTCTTTTTTAGACAAATTTATGTTTATTTAAGTAATTTATGTCTATATTGTAAAAAAATTATTTTAAAGTTAACAATTGTCATTGATATTAACAATAATCAAGTTATAAATATTAAAGTAGAGCTTTAAAATGTTAAACTCGTTCAAAAAAGTTCAATTTTTTTGCAGAAATAAGTCATTTATTTGTTTATAAAGTTAATAATTTGTTTATAACAAATGTAATTGTTTAAGCTAATAAATTTTTTAAGTTTTTTAAAGAATGTACATATCATAAAAACATTTTAAGTTTAAAAAATGCTGGAAATGTTTATAAATGCAAAAGAAGATAGATTATTAGTTATATAATTATTAATAACAATGACAATTATTAACTCTGAAATCATTTATTTACAAAATGGACATACATTACTTAAATAAACATAAATTTATCTCCGAAAAAAACAATTTAAAAAAAAGACTCAAGTTATCTATTTGTTAATTAAAATTGTTTCTTTAGCAATTTAAATAAACTGTATTATGCATTATTATTTGTCGGGTGGTCATGCTAGACTAATTTAAATTGATTTCGATCTTGTGCAATAAAAAAAATTAACAGCATTTTTTACAAAAAACATTGTAAATTATTATTATTTATTAGTAAAAATAAATAAACAATTGAAAATTCAAAAATTGGTTTTAAGGGATCTCTTAGAAATTTTATCCCCCTTTCATTTAAGACGTGCTTCTACAAAAATTGCAATACCTTGAAAATAGTATTATATACCTATAATATATATATGGGGCATTCCACGCCAAATCGAAAATTATTTTGCTTTTGCATCTCAAATTTTTTTTAAACATTTATTTTCTTTTAGTACTCTTTGAAATGAGCTACCTTGATTTTTTTCAAATTTTTTCATAAAGCGGTTCAGGAGATACAGATTTTTGAAAAATGACATTTTTACGTAAATTTTTTTAAATGCTTATAACTCGGCCAAAACTTGATCAAATTAGATGCTTTTATAATGAAAAGTTTTGTTATCAAGCGTAGTTTTTAATAAAAATATTTTAAAAAATTTTTTAAATAATTTACGATAAGATTTAAAAAATTTTTGAACAAAATTTCATTTTTTACAATGTATGTATCGATCAATTTTTTCAAAATTTTTTGTAAGAAACTAGCACTAAATTAACAATTTTTAAGCCTTGTCCGATCGTGGGCAAACGATGGCAAATGTGTTTTAAGACTGAGTCTTTCTAAACTTAACCTTCTTTCTGTGTAAAAATGTGATTTGGTCAAATGGCAAGTTAGTCATTTGGCCACCACTGCGTATATAAAAATTAAAAATTTCAAAATAAATAGATCCCATCGTTTGCTTACGATCGGACAAGGCTTAAAAATTGTTAATTTAGTGCTAGTTTCTTACAAAAAATGTCGTTTTTAAAAAATCTGTATCTCCTGAACCGCTTTATGAAAAAATTTGAAAAAATAAAGGTAGCTCATTTCAAAGAGTACTTTAAGAAAGAAAATGTTTAAAAAAAATTTCAGATGCAAAAGCAAAATAATTTTCGATTTAGCGTGGAATGCCCAATATATATAAAAATATATTATACGCAGAATATATCGACAAATGAATTTAAACTTCACACAAAACAAGGCGAATTTATTTTATAGTAGCCTTAATTAAAGGTGACAATTAAGGTTTAAGTTCAATGCACGATAACTACATCCTTCGAAATCGACAAAACTGCAAAGATATCTCTTTAGAAGCCGTTTCATCTTCAGGTATAAAAAAGGACTGTATACTCCACAAGTCGAATTCAAAAGTGTTGGCCCGTAACTTTGAATGCTTCTAGCTTGTCCAAAAAAAATCTTAGAATAAAGCAATAAAAAATTTCTGACATATAAAGTATTGCCCATTTGAGTAATGTAAAATCTATTTTGCAAAAATTTTTTTTACAGACTCAGCAATCGAAAATGTTGCAAAAAACACGTATTTTCATGACATTTTTCACAAGGTCAACTTTGGTGGGCTACCAAATGAAATGTAACTTTTTGAAAAATGTGAAAAAATTCAAGTGAATACATTGAATTTTCTAGAATGTAATGGGTTTTACCGAGTTAAAAAATTTTTATTAATTAACTATTATAATACACTTTTCCACAATAATGTTATCTCTTCACTTAATTGAGCTAGAGCTTTCGTTTATGTAATAAAATAATCCGTTTAATTACATGATTAATATGCAAAAGAAACAAATCAATTTATGTACAAATTAAAAGAGAAAAATGAGTATAAATAATAACTCTTTTAATCAGTTGTATGAACCTGTCGGTAGGTACGAAAAAAATGTCGAAAAAAAGGGTCACTGAGAGGACAATATTAAATCGGAAGGCCAACCGATACAGGCTAGAGATGCATGCTAGAGATGCAGGATCGGATACACGTATCTGCTTAATTTTGGCTTGAATGTATATACTGTTATTGAATGTATATATTTGCTTAACAAATTTGTTTTAACAAAATAAAAATTAAAAATAAATTCAATCTATAGCATATGTATTCGAATACGTCCAAATACATATTTGATTCATTTAATAAAATATATAATTGATTTTATAGCACGCACTTTTGAAACAAAAGCAAAGCTATAAAATCAATTACATATTTTATCAAATAAATCAAATATGTATTTGGACATATTCGAATACATATGCTATAGATTCAATATCATTTTTTTCTCAGTGTACTAAAGAAAATTCGAAAATAAACATGGCCCAACACTGGCCCAGTATTGGCACATCTAGCACACCAGCGTCACTTACTGAAAGTGTATTGAGGCGTTTTGATGGCCAATGTTGGCACATGAAATGACCAATATTTTATCATACATTACTAGACCATATATGGGCCCGGCCATTTTGGCATTTTTTGAATTTCGCACTTAGGTTTTTATTATTGTAATATTTTATTATTAAAAATATTATTATTTCGTTATTTATTAATAATAACTATTAAAAAACCTGTTTAAAAATCTTTAACAAAATAATAATTATTTTTATAAGAAATAATTTTTCTTTATTATTAAAAAATTTTATAAATTTTTATTAATATCATTTTTTTTAACTATATTTTTTACAGATAACTTGTGAACAAATGGTCAATATTCAAGCCAAAATTCAGCAGAGACCTGTATCCGACCCTGCATTTCTAGCATGCATCTCTAGCCTGTATCGGTTGGCCTTCCGATTTACTATTGTCCTCTCAGTGACCCTTTTTTCGACATTTTTTCGTACCTACCGACAGGTTCATACAACTGATTTAAAGAGTTATTATTTATACTCATTTTTCTCTTTTAATTTGTACATAAATTGATTTGTTTCTTTTGCATATTAATCATGTAATTAAACGGATTATTTTATTACATAAACAAAATGTCATAAAAAAATTTTTAAAATCGCTTTCTTATTGGAAATTGAATTTCGCATCTTTTTTCTTTTATAAAAAAATTGATAACTCTTACCATTTTCGAGAAAAATGCAAAAAACAGAATTTTTCGAAAACACATTTTTAATTGAATTTTTAACTTCAACTCGCTCTAAAACATAAAGTTATGAATATGTTTTAATAATATTTACAGGGAATATAGTTTAAACTATCCTCAAGACAACAAACTTTGTCAGAAAGTAAAATATTTTATGTAAAAAAAGTTATTAATTTTTTTCATACATAGTGTCAAAATAATTATTTTCAATGTTCGAGGGCTTCGTTTATCTGAAAAATTTTTAGTGATCAAAAACTTCCAGTGAAGAAAATGTTCATTAAGGTATAATAAATATTTTTGCCAAATAGTTTTACTCTTGGATTAACAGTTTAGCAAATATTATTAAAAAACTATTTTCTGTCAAACGCGCGCGAGTCAAGAATCTAACGCTGCATAGTGCCACCGACACTGCCGGGCATAAAGACTCAAGGTTGTTAGTGTTTACTATAACAGTGTTTATATCAATAGTGCATTAGTAAATTCATCAAATATATGAAGAAGTATTTTATAATATATTTACCTATAAAATAGTTTTTTAAATGACTAATGTAAATAATAAATCAGGTATTGGTAAAGTGATTTTTAAACCATCAGGGGCCAACTGAAACGCCTGTGGAAATTTTATGTGTGGTTTTACTTTCCGGCGGCTCAGTTAATTAATAAAAATTTTTTAACTCGGTAAAACTCATTACATTCTAGAAAATTCATTGTATTCACTTGGATTTTTTAACATTTTTCAAAAAGTTACATTTCATTTGGTAGCCCACCAAAGTTGACCTTGTGAAAAATGTCTTGAAAATACGTGTTTTTTGCAACATTTTCGATTGCTAAGTCTGTAAAAAATTTTTTTGCAAAATGGATTTTACTAGAGGTGTGCAAAAATCTCGAATATCCGAGCCGGGCCGCAATTTTTTCGAGCGAAATTTTCGAGTACTCGATTTAATTCGAGCTTTTAAATTAAATTTTTTTTAAATTAATTAAAAATTAATGTAGAAAATTTTGGATTTTCTCAAGGGCCCGAATCAAATCGAGTACTCAAAAATTTCGAGTACCCGAAAGTTTCGGGTACCCAAAAAATTCGAGTACCCGAAATTATTCGAGCTTTTTATAATGCTCGGCTCGAGCTCGAACTGAATAGGCTCGGCTCGGCTCGGCTCGGCTCGGCTCGAAAAATGAAAAGCTCGAAAATACCCGCTCGAGCTTCAGGTTTCGAGCTTTTTGCACACCTCTAGATTTTACGTTACTCAAATGGGGAATACTTTATATGTCAGAAATTTTTTATTGCTTTATTCTGAGATTTTTTTGGACAAGCTATAAGCATTGAAAGTGACGGGCCAACACTTTTGAATCCGACTTTAGTTAGGTTTTAAATCAATTAATCTACGTTGAAGAACTTTTCACTCTTAATGATTTAAATTTTAGATTGCCTGCACTGAAAAAAATAATAGGCAGAATGTACTTTTTACTCAGGAAATTTTTTCCTCAGAACAAAAGTAATACGCGTAAAGCAATTTTTACTTTTAAAAAAAGTAATTTTTGCCTAAACTAAGGCAATTTTTGCCTTTATTTAAAGCAAAAATTGGTTTTTTTTCAAAAGAAACAATTGCCTTACGCGTATTGCTTTTGTTCTAAGGAAAAAATTGCCTTAATAAAAAGCACATTCTGCCTATTATTTTTTTCAGTGTGGTTATAAGTATGGCGAAAAAGAAAATATTAACAAACCAATGGTTATTTCGGAAAAGCATATCAAACAAAAGTATGTGATGATGTCAGCATCGAAAATGTTAAATTTATTTCAAAGTTTATTCTTGATTCTCCTAGTGGAACAAACAGAATTGCGCAAAATGATAGCAAATTTGTACTCCGGAAATCAAAATAATTTAATTTTTGCATCTGATATTGAAGATGTTGCAGAGCAATTTAAAATTGGAATTCCTGTCAAACGCACAAAGAAATTTAATTAACTAGATATTATCATTAAAAGTGACTTGTTTGAAGGTGAAATACAATTTTGATAATGTTATAGGAAGAAACTTTTTCAAAAGAAAGTAACAAAAGAAATCAAACAAATTTCTTAAAACAAACCGAGAAACATATAACTCTTTCACAAACAAAGAAAAAACATTCGAAGAACAATAATTTTGAATATACAAACTTAAATTGGAATGGTCAATGAGAAAACAACACACAAATCTAAATCTTTAAGCGGTAACATGTAATTCATTCTTTTTTTAGTTTGTCAATTTTTTACTTATGAGGCATTATTTTACAAACGTCCCGGCCAAAAATTTAAAAACTTGAAATTGGCTGGGACGTTTGAGAAATACTGCCCTTTATGTTAATCATAAAATTAAATTTCTTATTTGTTACAATTCGAAACGTGAAACATTAACTCAATTCGGAAATGTAATTAGTAAATATTTATAAAATCAATCAATATTAAATTTATAAATATTACTTGGTTAACTATTTTTTCACTAGACAATTACAAAAACTTTTGCTTGGTGGATTTTTTACATCAAAGATGATTTTGTTGGTATTTTAAAACTATTTTTATTAACTCTCAACGTTTTTAAACACATGAAGTAATATTGAAAGGGAAATTGTTTACAAATTTCTTTTGGAATTAAAGGCATAAAAATTTGCATAAGTTACTTAACAGTGTAAGTGTGCTTAACAGTGCCTTACACGTAAAGTAACATAAATGAAATAATAAATTGTAAAAATATTGTGGCCTTTAATATAATAACTAAAAATAAAATTAAGTTCTAAAAAAAAATTTTTTTTTAATTTATTATTATTATTTATTATTATTATAATTATATTATTGTTATTTATTTATTATTATTATTTATTTATTATTTATTATTTATTTAAAAATTTATTTTTGCAAATATATCAATAATATTCCAGAATATTTAACTCAAGTTATTCGATTTCATTTATAAACAGTCTATATTTTGAGAATATATATTCGCGGTTTTTATTTGGCGGCATTCTCTACCGCGAATCTTGATTATCTTTTGTACTTGAATTTTCAAGTTACACTATAGATTTAACATTTTTGCAAATATGTTGTTAGCATACTTTAATATTACTTGTTCGTATTTTCAGTTATTCTAATTAATTCTCATTATGAATGTACGCCTACTGGAAAACAAAAGTTGTCTGAAGCACATTTTTGTTCAGAAAGGAGCATTTTTTTGGCTGAATGTAAAGATTGGAATGGTGGAAGATTCTCAAGATAAAAAAAGCAACCTACAGAAATAGTCGATTTTACTAATGTGCTGTTATGACAAGGTGAATAGTTTTTTACTGCATTTATTTTTCGTGCGTCCAGAATAGTTAAGTCAATAATTGTGAATAATAAAAAGTTTAAAATACGAGAAACTAATCGCAATGAGAACTGTTTTTTTCACGCTCTTTCTATTGCTTTAAATATTCGCAGTGCATATGAAATTCGCCAAAAAATTGTGTTGCATGATATTAACAATTGTCCTGTTTACAAAGATGAAATAAAAAATGTTCTTGATTGCAGTACCTCTGCAAAGTATAGAGATCTTATGAACAAAAGTAGTGTCTATGCTTCGTTACTAGAATGTCGGGCGGCTTCTAAATGTTCTAACGTTAATGTGACTGTTTTTCGATTATTACAAAATAGAGATATCTTTTCTTTACCATTTGAAGTAAATACAAAGTCCCCAACAATATTTCTGCTTCCGACAGGAATGCACACTGCCAACAGTAATACTGGACATTTTTAACTTTTAATTCCGAAAGTTGTAAATGAAACTATGGAAACATGTGAAGTTTCTTATGACAATTGCAACGTTATTGGAATAGAATAAAGTGAAGTTATTGAAGTTCTTGTTGATTTATTAATGCCTGTGTTACAAAGTGAAATTTGTGATAGTACAATTGACTTGTCAGTACCTACAGAAGAAAGTGACATAAGCGATATTGAAAATATAGATCGTGCCGAATTGAGTTATTGTAAAAAAAATCTCATCCCATATGAGAAAAGCAAATAATAATCAATGTAAGGAAATACTTTCAAGCAAAAAACGATGCTGGACATTCAAATAATGTTAATCAAGTAGTTTTACCGACTTCTTAGTGTACAAAAATTTCTGAAAATTATTAGTAAACAGTGGAAAAGTAAGCAGTTGTTGGAGCAAAAAGAAAGAAGTAGGATGTAGAGTAATAAAATACGCGCACATAGGGCAGATTATCTTATTGAAATTAAAAAATATAGGGAGAATTATTTTAAAATTTATTATACTGATTAGACTTGGTTCGGAAAAAACCACACGCGTCAACTTGGATAGATGGAAAAAATCTCAGAGAAAGATTTTTCAAATTTTGATCAATATCGAGGATCAGTTCAAGAAATTGACGGATTTCGTGGTGGATTTGTAAAACCGTCAGGAGCAGGAAAAAGAATTATAATTCTTCATATTGGAAGTTCTGATGGCTTTTTACCGAACGGTATGAATTGTTTCATGTTTCATTGAAAAAAAGACTCAGCAGACTATCACAATGAAATGAATTCAAAACATTATGAAGAATGGTTTAGTACAATTTTAAATTTAATCCCTTCAAAGTCGGTGATAGTTTTGGACCAAGCAACCTATCACACAGAAATAGATCCTGAATTTTGGAACCCAACAACAGCATGGAAAAAAGATGATATAATAGAATGGACTGAGAATCGCATAGTTCCTCTGCCAGAAGGAAGATTAACGTATTATTCGCTTACAAAACCACAATTAATTAAGCTTTGTCGTCCGCATAATTTTCCGAAAATATACAAATTAGACTCTATTACAAAAGAAATTCGTGGTGATGAAGTCAAGCTACTTTGGTTACCAGTGGCACACTGCAAATTCAATCTGATTGAGCTAATTTGGGCATTTGTTAAGAATTATGTAGCGAAGCACAATACAACTTTTAAATTGCAAGATGTCTATAATTTGTGTGTGCAAGCAATGGAGAATGTTTCTGAAGATTTGTGGTCAAAGTGTTGTAATTATTCCTTAAAAGAAGAAAATAAATACAGAGAATCAGAATCAATAGTACAGCACAATGTTGACAATATCATAATTCAAGTAAGAGCAAAACGATAGTGATACAGATAGCTACAATAGTAGCAATAATGAGGATTTAGAAGAAGATTAAAATCTTTCTACTGGTGAAAATTCGTAATTATTATTAATGTTATTATTATTACATGAAAGCACATAATCTTGCGGCAAAATTTCTGCAATGTTTTTGCGAGCTAAATATGCCTTACCTCGCAACCTTGAAATGCAACGTTGCCACAACATTGAACAGTCATCATGCCGTGTAATGTTGCAGCAAGGTTAATGAGCAATGTAGTCACAGAGATACCTAGTAACTTTACTGTAGCATTGCTTACAAAGTTTCACAAAAATCAGCATACCCTTTCCAAATCGTGATATTTCTGACGTGAAATGCCTTTTATACTATATTATTATCTTTAATTGATGTTAAAAAATAGAAATTCTTTAAAAATTTAGATAATGTAATAATGTAATTTATGAATTGTATATGCGACATTTTGCATTAACATTTTTTACATTAACTCCTTCGTAGTACAGAAAAAACAAAGTTTTTGTGTTAAAAAGTAATAAAAAAACATTAAATAGCTGCCGTTGTACGAATTGCGTCTCTATTATTTATCCTTGATTTTTTTTCTGTATAGAGCTTCAAATATTTCTCCCATATTTTAGTTGTCAGTTTAAATACAATTTAATATTATTAATATATTAATGCTCATTCTGCGCTACTGTAGGCTAGGTGTGTCAATTAATTTTTTTGTGTATCAATATGATAATCACGAAGAAAGAAGTAATTGGTTTACTTACAAAGTCACCAGAAGTGGATCCAATGAATTACATATTAGTTAAATATGGTAAAACTGAAACAGATTTAAGTGAACACGAGTTACTTCGACTTCAATCAGCTGTACGTATTTTTAAATCAAAGTATTAGCTTAAATATGCAGAAGCTTTCGGAAAACGTGATAGATTTGAGTCAAACAATAAAGATTAGCTTGATTCACAATTTTTAAAATTGAATTAAAGTAAAAAAGTAAAATCAAGTAGACTGTTGTCTTTGAATCATTTTTTGGATGAACGGAGGATAATAACCCAGTGGGCACAGGGACGTCTAAAAGACGTCTTAAAGACGTCCCTTCTTGTCCGCGGACGATTCGGGGACAATGATGGCAATGTCTCTGAGTCATCAAAAAGACAGCTAAAAGACGTCTAAAAGACGTTCTATGTCTGGTCCAAAAGACTTCTAAAAGACATAAAAAAGGACGTCTAAAGTACGTCTAAAAGACGTCTTTTGGACGTCTAAAAGACATAAAAGGGACGTCTAAAAGACGTCTTTAAGACGTCTTTTGGACGTCCTTTTTACATTCCTTCAGATCTTAAATAAACATTTCTTTTATAACATTTTCTAATTTGAAATTCAGTAATATTGTATTAAATTTATTTTAAGTTTAATTTTATTTTTTCTAAAATGTGGAGAAATAATGAAAAAATTCCTACGAAGCTGGGATCGAACTCAGATACCTTGGGCTTGAAACACTGCGCCTTAAGCACCTCAGCCGTTCGAGACAGATATGAACCTCTACAAAGTTAACGATCTCACTTGTCAATGAAATGAATTTAACTTAGAAAAATTCCAATGAATTTCACATTCGAAAATTTCTAAGTCCAAGTTGCACTTAGAAAATAATATTTTCTATTTATGAAAATTTTTCTATTTTCAAATGTTGAATGAAAAAGACGTCTTTTAGACACCTTAAAGACATCTAATGGCCAAGACATAGAACATGAATAGGACGTCTTTAAGACGTCTTAAAGACGTCTTTTTGTACAAGTCCAAAAGACGTCCGCAAAAAGACATCCTTAGGACGTCTTTTGAACAAGGGTGCCCACTGGGTAAGGGTGAAAGAAAGATTAGCACAAATGCTCCGTTCTCCTTTTCCCAGCGATTTTCTATTCTCCTCTCCACTAATCATATAATCACTTAATTGATTATTCGCGACTGCCACTATCAGAATTTACATGCGGGAACATCGTTATTGTCAACTATGTTGCGGAAAAATAAATAATTATTACTCTACCAAGAACACTTAAAACTAAGAATGAAAAATTTGCACGCATGTGGGATCGAACCTTAGACGTTGAAGACACAACGAATCTGAGTTATCACGCAGCCACGGTGACTAGATGGTAATTCAACATAACTACAAGTTTAAGATCTTGATTCTTTATTTCCATTATGACTACAACTTCTGGTCAGTGATTTGTCAAAAGTAATGATCAGAAATGAACCAGATGAACTGTTATTAGTCACTTGTCAGTGACTTGACAGCTTGTCTTGTCAAGTAAGACTCGCTATCAATTCGAAAGAAATTAAAAGAATTTGTCATGTTTTTCTGATCAATGGTGAACCAGTTTTTTTAAATAGAATCTTAAATAATTTTTAAATCAGTGATTGGCCAGTATCTGTAAAGAAATTAATAATAATATAATACTTAAAGTATTAGTACACAGAAAATTGGTCTATATAATAAAACTAATAATTTTTAAAAGATCCATTTGGAATTATTTTTCTTCTTCCATCTGATGGCCGAATTTCTCTTTTAATTGATATTTCTTTTCTTTATCTGATTTTTTCTTTTTATTCAAATCATTAATCATGGCGCTGAATTTTCCTCTCACAAAAGTAATGATATTTTTTTAAGAGTGTTTTTTTCTATCTCGTAATATTTTCTCGATTATATCATAAAGAGCTTCCATTTTTTGGTACGACTAATGTCCGCTCAGCTTTTGAATTACATTTGTCCAAGTCTAAACATTTTAAGTGAGAAGGAGACTTCCTCATTAATGTAAATCTGCTTATTGTATTTCGAAAATTGCCTTTTTAAAGTTTGCTCCGCATTAGGAACAGAATTTAATTTAATTAAATTACATTTTTTTCTTGTGTTCAAGAAGAATATTTTCTTGAGTTTAGCATTATCAATAACTTTTTGACTTGGATTTCTCATTCGCTTATTATAATCTTCAGCTTCTTAAAATTTGTGAGACAACATCCAATTCACTTTCTCTGACATAGTAAACTTTAGCGTCATACTGATAATATTGATGGTCCTCGGGATTAAACCACTGCACCTTATATATGCGAAGGTCCAACTAGACGAATTCTGATTTAAAGTATTCAAAATTATGTATCCGATATGACTTTACAATCTCTTTCTTTTTATCTGACTCATATTTCACATAGGCATGTGTAATGCTTATTTTGCGAATTATTCTTTTTCTTTATAAATTATATAATAAAACGTACCGACAGATTGGCTCAGTCGGATAGATGCCTCACTTGGCATACATTTTAGGACCAATGGTAAGTACCCTTAGTTCGCGCCTATTTGTCTTGGTATTTTTCTGGCACGTGAGACAATCTGAGCGGGAGGTTTGACGTCAGTGACTTGAAAGAAGAACTATTCTGAAAGGGGAATTGTTTCTATCCAGTGAAACTGGCCAGTCACTTATTAAGGAGTGGCCAGATTATCTTATTAAGTAAAACTCGATCTAAACTCGACAGATAGTGGAAGGAAGTCAGTTTTGCTGAGACATTTTTCTACCTGAGAATTTTGGTGGAACAATTACTAAAAATGTTTAGCAAACACTAAGTGGGGGAATTCTTTTAAAAAACATCAGGAATTTGTACAGAAAATTGGTTCTGAATTTCATAAAATTTTTTATTTGCCTCAAGGTTTTCAGGCGTATTTGACCTCCAAAAATACATAATTAGCCAAAATTGCATGATATTTTTATAAAAGATGTTACAAATTTCGACAGATTCGTAATTTTGTTTGACGAGAGTTTGAATAATTCTTCTCAAAAGCAGCAGATGTATATCTCATTGCGTTATTGGGACAATAACAAAAAACATGTTTGCAATTGATATTGCAGTTTTGCATTGCTAGGACACACAACAGATAAAGATTTAGTGGAGGCATTTGTAGAAGTAACTAAATGTTTAAATTTAAAATGCTTATTACAATTATCTATGGATGGGCCGAACGTTAATTTTAAATTTGTGAGAGACCGTTCATGACATCTTGTTACAATGTGTTCAAAGATGTTCCAGCAAGAGGAAGCGTAATGTGGAGTTCGATAGATTCAAAATGCGACTGTAGCCGAAACATGTCTAAAAATTGTGCCAAATTTAGAAAAGTTTGTTGAAAGAGTTAAAAATAATAAATTGAATATTAAATTTTCCAGTTATAAGACAGTTTGTGATGTGCTCAATAACAAGTTTTTACTGACTAAATTATTTTTTTTCTTTTTTGACAATATTGCTGAAAAACTAAACTATTTCCAACTGAATTTTAGTCTGATGCACCTTTGGCACCATTCCTTTATTCAGATATAGAGGGCGTTTTAGGCAAAAATCGTGTACCGTAAGAACAGGTACAAGAACTGTTGGATCTTTTGTTGGAGTCACAAACAACTCCCAATATGAACGAGAAGGTCTGGGAGACGCGGATAACACTAAATATGAAGGAAACACTGAAAAAGATATGCCCTTGAATGTTCTCTCTAGCTCAGATGAAGATGTAGATTCAGACCTTGAATATGAGCTACTGATGAAGAAATCGAGAAAATTAACTTCAGAGGTATCAGATAACATCATCAAGTAAAAGCATTTTAGCGAATTGAGACACTAGGTGCAGTTTTTTCAAATCAATTTGTTTTACAGTTTTTTCTTCTCCTACACTGAGAAAACTGGAGTATTGGACTAAACATCTGGAGGGACAAATCGTTGATATTTGAGAGTTAGCTATTGGATAACAATCTAAATGTTCAAATACACCATTGACAGATATTCGTGCCATTTCTCTTGGAGGGAAAATGAGTTTATAACAGAGGGACAAATTAACCATCTTGAGAAATCCCTTCTTTATCCGGCGCGAAATAAATAAATATGCCAATCTAACCTATAAATTAAATACATGAAATGTAACAAAAATAAGTTCGCGCGCATCAGATCGTACACATTTTCTGCGCAACTTTTGACCCTCAGATATAATGGGAGAGAATATACAAGTAGATTTCCATTATCAATTCAAAATTTATTTTAGAAGGACTATTTAACTCTCTTCATAAGCAAAGGAAACATACACTTTTTGAACCTCTGAATTTGACTCTCCAGTTTTCTCAGTGTAGTCTATACTTTTAATTATGCTAAAGACCGGAAAATAACATTCCATTCAGTTTACGAGATATAGCTGTGAGAAGAATTTTATTTTATTTGAAAAAATTGCTGAAAATCATAATTTAGCTGAAATATTCTTATTTCGATAAAATTCGAATCCGAGCTAATCTAGGAAACCCAAATGGGTCTTTGCTAGTTTTGGTAAGTACTTTCAGAAACTGAAGTCAAAACTTAGTGCACATTCGACGACCTCAAAAATGTTGCACTATGTAATTGTGGGAGATTTTAAAAAAATATTTGTTTTTTAAAAGTGAAAAAAGTTCTTTAAAAATTTTCCGAGAATTCTAAATTTGGACTCCGATTCTTTCTAAATAGATGCGCATAGACGTAAAACGGCAAAAACCTAAAGGAAGTATAACCATTTTGAAGTATAGGTGCTTTTAAGTTATAGTTTTTTTAATCTACTGCGCAAGCGTGTAGAGATAGCTAAAAAATTTCAACGGTATTGTATTCTTTGGAAAATTTACCATCGAATTGTACTTTCCAAAACATAGGTTCCTTCAAGGATGGCAATAAAAGCTTTCCTGTACAGGATCCCATGTAGATCCCAACGAGGGAAATTGAAAATTTTAATTAATTATGTTTACAAAATTAAAAAAAAATTCTGCCCCGCGGCATTTCACTGTTATATTTTCTTATGTAAAATTTTCTCCAGAATCCGAATATAAAGTCAGATATTAAAAAAGTAGAACAGTTGTCGAGATATAGCTAAATTTTAATTTTTTATTTTTATTATTATTTCCGAAAATAGTCGATCAATTTAAATTTTCTTTGAAGCAAATTAAAGGTAATTAAATTTACCATAAAAAAGTATTCTCAACATTTTTAATTGGACTGATGGTTTAAGAGACATTTATGAATTCATTTGGAATTTCTCATTATTTTTAACAAAATATTATAAAATGATTGACTTTTTCGGTTAATTACGTCATAAAAGACGTGGTTTTCGGGTTTTCTTTTTGGACATCAAAGTACAATTTATTAGAAAGAAAATAAGCCATTGTCGATCAAATTTGAACTTAAAATATAGAAGATATACAAGCATTTAAGTAAAAATACAGAAAATTAGCGTTTACTCAACTTTTCGATTTATTAACGACATATCGTATGGCTTAAGGTTTTAAAAAATTCAAAAAAACCAGATGTGATCAAGCAAAATAAATCCCATGCTTTTGCCACATCTTCTGACAAAATTGAACGGAATTTGAAGTCTTTTATCAGTTTTTTATTTTTGGCCCTACAAATAGGGGAGAGTGGGACAAAATGGGGTACCTTTTTGAAATTGGCTGTTTACAGAGAACCAAACAAATAAATCGATTCAGCTAAACTTCAGAATTCTTCTTAGTACACTTAGCTTTGAGGAAATTATGATAATAGCGGAGAAAAAAATTTTTGAAAGAACTTATATCGCATTTTCTGAGAAAGTGCTAAAATCCCATTTTGCCCCACCCGTGGGGCAAAATGGGGTGGCATCAAATAACTATACAAAACATTGAATATTTTTTCAAAATTCATTAAATTCTTGTTGTATGAGATTATAAATAAGAACAAAAAGTAGGATTCTTTATTACTATGAAAAAACAAGTAATATTTATTAGAATTTAACAAAAAAACATGGATATTGCAAAATATCGATAATGAAACATCGATAGTATAAATGCCTCGAAGCAAAAATATCGATTCTTTTGCAGGAAACCTTTAAATATGCATAATATAATGTTTTTAAATAGTTTTAATGAAACGGCGTAACTTCCGGCATACCCCACACTTAGGTACCCCATTCTGCCCCACACTGCATATATTAAAACAGAATGCAATATTTCCAAGTTATTGTAAACAATTAAACAATCTATTCTATTGGAAATTACTCTAGAATAAGTACTGAAAAAGATCCAACACTTGCCAAACTAAATGCATTATCCCAAAAAGTTTGGTAAGCACTTTAATTTTGAAAAAAATTCATATTTTTTTTGCCTAAAACTTAAAAGTTGTATAACTTTCAAAAAAAAAAAATTTCTTTGGAATGTCTTCATAATTAATATCAGTTTCTTATCAACATGAATGGTATATGTCGAGGATAAAAAAATTAAAAGTACCTATCATGGAAAAAAAGAGGTACCCCATTTGACCCGCCTACCCCATTTTGCCCCACTCTCCCCTACTCTTACTTTTATTTATTTTGCTTGACCGCTTCTTGCTTTTTTGGAAATTTCAAAAGTCCAGATTACGAAAACATAATATGCATAAAAAGCTGTGTAAATCGAATTAAAGCCACTTTTAATGTTTAAAACTTTTTAAAACCTTAAACCATACGATATGTCGTTAATAAATCGTAAAATTGGGTAAAAGCTAATTTTCTGTATTTTTACTTAAGTGCTTGTGTTTTTTATATTTTCAGTTCAATTTTTGATCAGCAACGGCTTATTTTCGTCCGAAGAAATTGTATTTTGACGTCCAAAGAAAAAAATACGAAGTAAAAACGTTTTTTATGACGTAATTAACTGAAAAAGTCAATCATTTTCTAAGATTTTGTTAAAAATAATGAGAATTTCCAAACAAATTCATAAATAGCTCCTAAACTGTCAGTCCAATTAAAAAATGTTGTTATTATTTTTTATAGGATTTTTAATTACCTTTAATTTGCTTCAAATAAAATTAAAATCGATCGACTACATTCGGAAATAATGGTAATAGTAAATCCACTGTTTGTCGAAACTTAAACAATTGAAATTCAGCTATTATATCTCGAAAACTGTTCTACTTTCTGAATATCTGACTTCATATTCGGATTCGGGAGTAAATTTTACATATAAAATGACAGTGAAATGCCACGGGTCAAAATTTTTGTAAACTATATTTAAAGTTATGTTTCTCTTGAGATTATTAATGTTAAACATAAAACACTTTAAATTATGATTTAAAAATCTCGCACGCAATTAATATATGCTTTATTATTATAATAATTAATATTTATTTTTGCGAAAATAAATAACAATTTTTTAAATAATCTACAAGTAAAAATACATTAGAACGTAAATTTACAAACCACTAGATTAAAAATTGTAATCTCTAGGAGGGAAAGTGAACACGTATTTTAAAGAATTAAAAAGATTGTCCACGCTCTAAGCAAGTTGTTGCATGTAGCTACTCAAATTATTGTTATTTTAAAACTGTATAACTCAAAAACTATTTTATAAAATTAAATAGTATCTATTAAGCAACAAGAGAATAATGGCAGCAATTTGTTTACGGTGACTTTTGTGACACGAGTGGAGGTCGAGAGTTATTCACTTATTCGACTTGTATGAACATGGCGTTCATTTTCATACGGTCGAGTAAATACTTAGATGATACTTACTTTTTACCATAAAAATCTTACCATTCATTTCTCTCAGTGAACCTCTGATTTTATTCTCGAAATAAAATTCGTTTAAATTTCTATTATTATGCGTTAGTGAACTAAAGTTATTGATATATTTTTGGCTTAATTTCATATAGTTTCCTTCAATAATTAATAATAAGAGAATTGTATTTATTTTTCCTTAAAAATATATTTAAATCATGTTAAATTTATTTCTTTAATTTTAACTTAACATCATTGTGTTATTTCTTGAGTGCAGTGCATGCATTATTTTTAAAAATTCGAAAGCTTTACATCATAGTAGTGTAGGATGGGATAAAAAAGCTACTATTTTACATTTTACGCTAAAAAATTGTAATTTTAAAATTATTTTTCAAAATTCCAATTGGTACTGAAAGTTTAATTATTAGGCTTCAAAATCTTTGTGGAAAATTGTTTCTAGAAGGACTGAGCTATACGTGTTCTACGAAAGTAATGCAAGTGGCAGTGGTGGATCCAGAATATACTCCAGGGGGGGTCATCTTTAGATGCAACGAGCGACGACCATAATTAGCTGACCTTTTTTTATGTACATTTTTTGTCCCAGGGGGGGTCATGACCCCCTCATTATCCTCCCCCTGGATCCGCCACTTGCCAAGTGGAATTTTTTAAACTACCTCATGGGGTTAATTTTTTATACCTGCTTGAGGCAAATTGTAAAGTAAGAGGTTAAAATAGGTTAAATTTGATTCAAAACAATCACTAGAAAAAAGTTGGTGTGATTTTTGTTGCGTATTAAATTAACCAATGTTAAACGACATAGAATGTGGTGCCACCTATGACGGTTAAATTTGTTGCGTGTTATTTTAACACTAAATTCGGTGTTAAAATAACACTTTTTATTTTCTGTGTAATATTTGTCACATTATATTGAATATTACTCATCACGTGATAGACTTTTTTTCCCTCCATGACTATTTTTACAAAATGCTATAATAATCTTGAAATCCGAAAAACTTTTTGAAATAAAAAATACATACGTGTTCAGAACACACTTTTTTTGAGGTATAAACACATACTTTTATTTTCTGTTTATTAAAAAAAGTTGTAATACGTTCGAAAAGTTAATGTTAAATTCGCAGGATTTTAATTATTTACATAAATAATAAAATTCTTCATAAAAATTCAACTATTTACTTAAAGAATAAAATTCTTCACAAAAATTCAATTATTTTCATAAATAAAAAAAATCTTCACAAAAATTCAATCATTTTCATAAATAAAAAAATTTCAATTATTATATCTCAATTTTTTTCATTGGATTTTTAATTTCTTTGGACTTTCTGACCAGGACAAAAAATCCAAATAATATAAGTCCAAAGTAAAACTATTATTTTTTTTGGATTTCATTTACTTTGAATTTTTTGGTTTGGACTTCTTGTCCGGATACCATGTTTATTAACTAATATTTTTTAAACAAATACCTATTAATTAATTATTTTATATAAACAGTACTTATGAATAATTCATTTTTATTAAAAACAATAATACTTTTAACTCTATACTTGAAAAGTCTGTATCGTTGATTCAATTGTTAATAAAAATTTTTTAATTTTCTCGAGTCACTTTTTCGAATTGAAGTAATATATGTGGATTAATGAGTGAATTTTTATAATAAAATATACTTACATAATTTTTTTTTTCTTTTATTCACATTTATTATCAAATTGAAAAAAATGTAACAATTTTCAAAATTCTGCCGCCACAGATAGGTACGGAAGTTTATAAACTTTCATTTAAAAAAATACATTACAAGTGAATAAAATTTCTAATATCTAGACTGATTTATACACGGCCCACAGTGGGGCCAAATGTACTTTTTGTGTAAAAATCAGTCTATACCCTGTTCCACGAGAGAATGCTGTCGTAAAAGGACGAGTTTTCGTCCACTTCGCGCAGATATTAGAGAAATTGTCACTATTCGCTAAATTTTGAAATTTAGACGGCCCATTTTCCCAAAAAAAATTGTGATCTATGAATTTTGCTGATTCAATTGATATATAATTTTTTTCCGACTATAAAATTAAATATTCTTTATTGTAAATTCTGTAGATAAAAAGTGAAAATTAAATGTTTTAATTTTATGTCTAGAAAAAAAAAATTAAATATCAATAGAATCAGAAAAATTTATAGACTCAAATAATATGTTAATAAAAATTCATTAATTGTAATATTTAAAAATTTTGAATATTTTACTGCCTGTATTTTTTTCTTTTATTAGTACCGTCATAAACATAGGTTGCTAGAACATATGTCGTGAAAAAATTAGTTTTCAGAAGTTTAAAATGTAGGTGTTCAGTTAGCAGCCAATATTTTTATTGGTTATGAGACTTTCGGAAAACACCATTTTTTAATTTTTCTCCACCCTTTAAGAAAAAAAACTGCGCGTCAGAAAGCATTCTCTCGTGGAACGAAGTATAGAGGTCACAATTTTCATTCAAATAAAATTAAACAAAAAAACGTTTTTTAAATTTTCATTACTATTTAGTAATCTCTATCTATTCCTCAATGCCAATTTTTTAATTTCGGTTTATTTATATTTATTTTTTATAACTATAAAAAATCGTTACAATATTGCTATAAAATAAAGTTCGTAACATTTAAAAAAATTTTAAGTACATTAGAAATCATATTTTAGTATTCCTGATTTAAGAAATTTTATATAATTACACTTTTATTAAATAAACAACACATTAATTAACTTTTGGAAAAAAGAACACAATTGAAAAAATTCAATTTGTAGTATTATATTTCTTCGAGTTTTTCAGCCGAAATTTAATGGGTAAGTAACAAATAAAAACATTCATTATTAATTTAATAAATTGTTTAAACAATTTTTTATTGTTAATTGTAGATTTTTTTACCAATGACCACCAAAACTCTAACATTTGGTCCCACTGTGCGGCCACCTAATTTTTCCCATTCCACATATATAATTTCACTAGAATAAAATTTGAAAAAGATATTTTTTGCCATAAACAGATACCGATTAAAGAAAATGTAATTAATGTATAACTAGTATTTACTAATTACATTAGGAAATATTCCGGGATTTTAAGCAGACGGAGTTATAGCTATAGCTATAGTTATCTAAGTAAGATAGACGAGTAAGGCTGTAAGGGTGTGTGAGAAGGTTGTACCTTGCAATCCAAAGAACAGGTGCCCCAGCTGTTTCAACAAGTGCAGCGTTCACAGAACATAGACACATGGACATTAAAATTGTTGCAGGTTGCATGGCCCTGGAAGAGGGGTGCATAACTATGTCGTTAAAATGAGGACAAATTCAACATATAAGATATTTTTATAACATAACTATTTTAAATAACTATATATTAAAATTTTACTTTAATATAACATTAATAAAAAAACGATATTAATAATATTGTATGTTTAATGACTATTCAATTATATTATAACTTGCAAATTTTTAAAAATTGTGGTAAAATACTAACAAAATATTATGTCCCATTTACTGAATCTGCCAAATAGAAAGTTTTCAAAACATAAAATGTTTCTCTGAGGATATTCAATGGTAGTGTATATGTTAGACTCTGAAGAAAGGGTTGATATTGAAAATTAAATTTCTTTCTTCTGTGTGCACAAAAAATGATAATTTAAACAATTGCAATTATTTAAAATAAATAATGAATTTTTTCTAAAAGAATTTGTACTAAAAACATATGTTAGAATCAGCTGGTGTTTATCGATAAACTCAAATCATGCCAAACGACCGTTGAATGCCTTTCACCCTTCCAAGCACATATGGTTTTTAGTAGAAGGTAAAACATTTCTTTAAGACACGCACCGGGTTTATCGTATTCTTATTAGTGGCATACATTATTACTACTACCAAGGGTTCCGGAAAATAACGGTCATATTAACGGTTGCCAACACCTGTGCGTTTATTCTAGGGTCTACTCATCACCCTCCATCATAATTACGAGTGTCTTATGATTCGATGACTTTTTAATTCTCTAGTGCAGAATGTCATTCTGAAGAAAAATGTTAGTTTCTACAATTTTTCAATTCATAAGTAAGAAAGTAAAATGATGATGACAATACTTGTACTTTACTATTAAATTTTTAGTTTTAAAAATATTTCAATTTTTTCTTTTCAGTATATCTTTTAAATTTAAACAACTAAAAACCCTGTGTGGAAAGCGATTTACCTCAAATATATTGTAAAAAAAATAATCTCTTGCGATGTGAACAAGTAGAAATAGTACAAATAAAATTCAATTACCTATTGAGAGGAAAAATATATAGATATTTTTTAAAAGGAGTCCAAGTAATCTACATGCTTGGAATATTACACATTCGATGATAGGATTGAGTCGCGACAACCCGGGTGAAACACGAAGGTTATACAAGACACCTTCGGTTGAGCGCAGAAGATAGTTGGGGAAGTCCTACACTTTTCATATCAAACTTAAAAAATATTCCAAAGAAAAAATTAAATTTTTAATCCTTTATTCTTGAAAACCTAACTACAAACAGTTCCTAGTTAAATAAAGCATTTACAATAAATTTTTCGTAATTAAAACAACTAATAATCTAATTTTTAATTTTGCTTTGATAAAATTTGGTGTAAAATTTTCGTTTTCAAAATGTTCCTTATTCTTTGCTATTTTTAAAAAATTTAAAAATTGTCTTAGCATGTGAATTGGTTAGGCACTGACTTTTAAAACGGCCCATTGAACTTTTCAATATTTTCATTTCTCAAGATTCTATGGCTTGAAAACTACATTCTGCTAAACCTACCTCACTCTCACCTCGGGAAATTTCCAATGAGCTACTAGGAACATTCTTAATAAATAATAATAATAAAAAAAGAAGAAATATACAAGTTAAAATTAAGAGTATTAATAATGGATAAGAATTCCTGAAGTGAACCCCTAATATTTTTCTGAGTTAACATTTAACACTAAATTTGAAAAAATCGAACTTAAACTTTAACCGCATGTTTTTCTCAAATCGATGCTTTTTAAATCGGTTGCAAGGATTGTGAGTTAACGGATAGATGTTTCTGCCTAATTTTTTTGCATTGTTTAAAAATATGTTCTTTAGTGGTTATACCTAAAAAAATTTATAAAAAAAAACTTTTTTAAATATTTTTTTAACTATAAAATGGCGGGAAAAAAGGTGATTTTTCAATTTTTTGTTTAAAACAGTGCCATTTTTAAAAAATTTTATTGTTTAAGGTAATTTTAGGTATAACTACTACACTATAGTACCTTAACTGCAAGAGATTTCTTGGTTTTTGGTTTTAGATCACTCGGGAAGGCGTAAGACCTCTGCAACCGCGGAGCGCCTTAAAATCGAAGTATCGCCTATAACGCCCTCTACATCCTAATACAATATAAAAATATAAATTTTTTTAATAGTTTTTAAAACTTTAAATTAAACTTTTCATCATGCAAAAAGGATTTTTAAATTTGTTAATAAAATAAGCGAGAAAAAAAATTACGACTTTTTGGTGAACTATTGATGCTTTTTAACACATTTTTTATTAATTTAATAATACAATAAAAATTAATAAAATGCAATAAGAAAATCTAGAGTTAAAACAATAACAATTGTGACATAGGTTCTAGCTGCTCTCGTATACACATCTTTCTACATGGACATTCATATTCTGACTCATACATTATTACAGAACTCAGCGTTCGACTGAAATTGCACACCTCCCCGTCACATCATGAAAAAGAACAATCAGGCACATACGCATTTAGTTCTCATTGTTTCAATGTTATTATTATTATTATTTTGTTATTATTATTTTTTTTTATTAATTATGTCAATTTTTTATTTTTCATTTATTTCAATATTGCAGTTCATAAAAATAAATTTATAAATGAAGGCTTCTAATCAGTTCTATCCAAGAGTAAATGTATAATCTTATAGTACATTACTTTGTAAAAAAAATTTTTCAATCTTAAAATTTGAATAAAGTTGAAATTAACACCCAGTTATTAGCACCCACTTAATTTTTTAAATGAAATTTTAATGTTAAATATATTTTTTATGAAGTTTAACTTTCTTTTTTGTAAATTAAAAGTAATTAAATTTTCAATCAACAATATGTATAATATTTTTCAATTCGATCACTTCCTTAAAGGATGTTTATGAGTATATCGCCAATTTTACTTCAAATTTGGAATAAAGGATTGATTCTATTAATAATTATATTAAAATCATGTTTAACTTATTATAACTTTTTGTAAAACTGTTATTGGGGGTTAAAAAGCTTCGCCCCTTATGAGACAAAAAATCCATTAATATGTTATACACTTATTTGTTTCGTATTTATCTTAACCTTTTCGTTTAGACAAAATTTCTCGTTTTCACGTAACAAAATTAATTAAACACGACGAAAATAGCACAACTATGCATTTGTCATTATTTCGAGATAAGCGACTTTTAATATTCACTTACTTCTGTCAAATTGAAAAATCAAAGAATGCATTTGATTCTTAGCAATTAGACTTATTATTTGACTTGATGCAACTTGATGTGAAATTTAATATGTTCCCAGTTTAACCACAAATTTTGAAGCAGTTGCGCGATTGTTCACGTTTAAATAAGTAATCAACTTTAGTCTATTTTTTAATGCCAAAATTTAAAAAAATGGATCTAATAGAGGCGTATAAGTCTAATTTTCAAACTAAAAAACTGAATAATTCAATTTAATAAAAATAGTCAATAAATATTTTAACTACATTTTGATTTTTATAATTCACAAAGAATTCTAAAAACCGTAGATTTTTAAGAACTTAAATTGTTCTTCTGAATCTAAATACAGTTATGTGATTATGTTATGTAATCCTCTTTGCATTAATTTACATTTAATTGATTTAGCGACTGTAGAACTTTGAAAAGCATTACTCATTTCACACAAAATTGCGGTGATATTTCAAAATTGCTAAAAAAATGTTACTTGTGTTGTTATGCTATTCCACTAAAGAATTTTGAATGTTAAAAACTGTAAAATTTAATAAATTGCAATATTTGGACTATTTTAATACAAAGTTTAGTGAAAAAATAATGTAAAAACATTTAAATTTTTACAAAATTTTCACTAAACTTTGCATTTTAATATTCCAAACATTGCCATAGTCAATATTTAACAAATTTTCAGTGCTGCCCGTACCAAAAATTTCTCGAAAATTAAATAATCATTTATTTTGAATTTCTTTGTTGTTATTTTAATCATAACTATTTAATGTTTACGGTAGAATTATTTTCGTTGATTTTAAAAAACGAGTTTGGATAGTTTAAATGACCAACAATAAAGCGGTATTTTTGAAGTTCAACGCGAAAGTGGTTTCTCTTTGCATGAAAGCATCGGTGTATGAAACGTGGTATAAATATTTAGAATTTTTAAGGAAGTTTTATAAAATCCCTTTTGCTTCCTCGTGAAGGAAGCTTTTTAGTCCTTCAAATCATAATACTTTTAAAAATGGTTAAAATTAATTTTTCTTTAAAAGGAATATATATGTTATATTCTTTATAAAGTATAATTATATCGTATTGAAAATTATTAGAATTAATTACAATTGAGGCTGAAAAATTAACTATTATGGCTCAAAATTTCTGAAGCGTGCCACTAATTTCTCGATAGAGATATTTTTATATTGCATATCAATAAATTTATAGTATTTTTGTACCAAAATAGGACCCCAAAGTTGATTTTGCAAAATTTTATTGTTTATTTTATTTTTTATTATAATTGTTTAAATAATTAAGCAAAATTATCGCAAAACATCAGTTTTATTAAAAAAAAGTTAAATTGCAATAACCTGCTGTAAATTTATGAAAAACAATTTCTTTTAGGCATAACTGCGCCTAAACTGTAATTGTTTATAAAAATGATTAAGTTATTTGCAGAATAACATTTTTATGAGGATAATCTCTAGGCTGCTTAGAAGAAACATTAATCGTAATAAATTTGATTCATTTTTGAGCAAAAATGACAAACAAATTATTTTTAGTTCTATCTTCGCCTAAAGTATTTTTTTTTTAATTTGTTTATAACAATTTGTAATCTTAGAAACAATTTTTTTACTACTTACACACCCCCAGTCATAAAATGTATGCAATATTGAGTATGTAAAAAAATTTTCTTTTAAAATATATTGAAATGTTTAAGAAATCATTTTTTTACAATTTACATTAACATTAAAAATTTTTAAAACAAAATTTTTAAAATCGATTTTCACAGATATTTTTAGAATATAGTTCTGAGTTAGAGGAAAAAAAAATTTTTAACTTGATTAAAAATTGTGGCCTAAAAGTTAATTTGAACAAAATTTTGTCTTCTTATCCCACTGTGGAGCGTAGCGAGCGCGGTCACTAAAATATTAATAACTTTTGACCCAATGCAATATACTGACTTTTCTTTTTTTTAAATACTCGTCATAAAACAGGGAATCATAATTGACCAGAAAAATACAAAATTATTCGTAGAAGTTTATTTTATTTCAATAAAATAAAAACCTTTCTTTTATTTAAATTTACTAAAAATTGTACCGATTTGTAAAAAAATTCCAAAGAATGAAATAATGTTATTGCTTCCTCCACGAGGAAGCAATGACATTATTTTATTCTTTGGAATTTTTTTTTATTATTTTTTATTTTTTTATTATTATATAATGAACATCTGTATTTATAATATTTCCCTATTTCTCATTTTTTAAATGTTTCAAATTATTTTTTTTAAATAGTAGTGTACACATTTAAAAATCCTTAAAAATAAAAACTGGTATTTTAAATTCACCTCCAATATAATTAACAATACATATTTTAAATTTTTACGCGGCGAATTTTGATCGTATCTATAACTTCTACCCAGCACCTACCTAACAGCAAAATTGTAAAACGTTCAAAACTTAACCGCCCCACCGACTCCGTCACGACAGGTGAAACTTGTTGCACATGACCCTTTTCACGTTTTCCACACTAACCTAGTCTTCTTGAAACTAATAACACTAACGTTTTGTCAAACTTATTTATCTAGAAAATATAAATGCTGTTCAATAATGTTCATTTTCAAAACAATTTAATTACAAATAAAAATCATACATTTCAATTAAATAAATTTTAGTAAAATGAATTTTCCACTATACAAGAAAAACTGACAACCTTTCAAAAAAAGTTTTTATAATTATTCCGTATGGATTTTATTTACACTATCTCTATAACATAATTCCTCTGAGAATGACGAAGTTGAAGTCCACAACGTTGATCAACGAAAACGCTTTTTTAATTTATTTGAATATTATATTTTTGTTAAATATACAACAATTATTATTAAAATATAAATAAAACTCTACCTTTTTAATACATTTTTGTGGCAGTATTGTTGCTTTTTCCTTTTTTTCTATTAATTATCACTTATTGAAAAACTTTTTTGTTGATAAACGTTGTGGACTTCAACCTGGTCTGAGAATGAAATTATAATTATTTTTAATTTTTAAATATTTTATAACATAAGCATATAATATAATCAAATAAACAAAATTTTAATGTCTCTCTTTGTATTGGTTAACAAAAAATTTGGCCTTCATTTTATGTACACATTGAAAATTAGTTTCTTTTACGTTTTCAACCATATATTTGACGTTGTTTTTTTTCTTTGTGAATCCTTATTAATTTTATGTGATTTCGAAGGGTGAGTATCTGAGTCTTTTTTACCGGAAGAACATTGTCCACTCTATCATTAAATCGTAATACTCATAGGATATAATATACCTATTCTTATTCCAAGAAAAAAAATTAAATAAGAAAGATTGTATGAAAAATATTAAATTCTTTTATATCATTAAATCATAATTTTCATAAGTTTTTAGGGTATATTTTTATCTGAGAATTATAAATTTCCTAATAATTGCAGGTGTCATTGGACACCCCATTCAATTATAAACTTTTTTTGAATTTTCATTAGAATATTTAAAGTTAAAACTTTTCATTCCCACGCTAAATGGCCTTTTATTCTAGGTACACGGAGAAAGAATAATATTTTGTAAATGTATTTTACAATTTGGGGAAAAAATGCGACAAAGAGAAATTTTTTATATAAGAAATACTAACAATAAGCTTTAAAAGAATATTTACAAAATTTAATATTTATTCTCTCCAGATATTGTAAACTCACATACAATTCACAAAATATATATATATATATATATATTAATAAAGTTAACATTTAATTGTAATATCAAAGTAAGTTTATATTGTAAATTTATTATAAGATACAGACCTCGGATATAGTGTTCCATTCGAAAATTTTTCCTTTCATAAAAGAAACAAGATAGAACTTACATATTCCTTTGTTTTGCACATATTTTTCAGGAGATGCTTGTTTTTTTCGAATTTCTCCGAGCGATTCCTCGCTTGAATGCATCACTATACTTGGATAATATAACTTTTTCGACTTATTTTTAAAAAATGCAACTTTTTAGACTTCTCTTCCACACATTGCAAGAAAGTACCACTTTTTGTATAAAATGCAACTTATTTTTATTATAATAGTGTCAAAAATAATTAAAGCCAAATCTATTCCTGTATAAATTGTCTCACTTTTTAACAAACTTTTAGCGCATAAACAGACTTTTGTCCCCAAAGTATAAAAATGGCAAATTACAATTTCTACTAATTAAGAACTAATTTTTGTTAATAAACTTTTATTTATGTTATTTTAATACCAAAGAACCGACTTTAATTCGTAACCCGTTTATTCTACCTTAACTAAGCTTACAATTATAGCTACAAGTCAAAAAAATCAGGAGTGTTATGAAATTTTATCCAAAAAGGAGAAATATATAAAATTTCCAGATATGGTTTTTTGTGTCTTTTGAAAATACTAAATCCTTAAGTTGCCATTGAGTTTCTTATCAATTAAATTTTTTTTTTTAAACATGAATAGTTATACAGTTGACAATATTTTTAAAAAAGTTGAATTTTCGTATTTAAGTAATTGAATCCTTGAATAATTTTTTGAAAATTATTAAAAACTAGTTTCGTTGTCCTCGCTCGCTCATGTTCGCTCGGATTTAATTCTCCTTATTGAATTAGTGTATCGGTTGCTCTGCCTACAGTACAGTTGTACTGAAACATATTTCCGGCTACGCCCTTCTGTATCCCAGTAAATCGTGAGGTGTTAAAATAACACCAGAATGGATTAAAATAATCTGCAACAGTTTAATCTCTCTAGGATTAAACACCAGACAGGATTAAAACAATCCTCTTTGGTGTTATTTTTTACTATGAATGAAATTTTACTTTAAATCAAACACCAAGTCAACGATTTGTCAAAAGTCGAGGAATTTAGCTTCACCAGGGACAATAGTTAATTAGTAACTAACTTACTAACTAACTAACTTACTAACTTTCTAACTTACTAACTAAATAGCTTACTAACTTACTAATTGTATTACTAACTATCTAACTAACTTTCTAACTAACTAATTTACTAACTAACTAGCTAACTAATTTACAAACTTAATTACTAATTAACTTACTAACTAACTTAATAACTTACTGATGAACTATTTAACTTAGTCACGAACTAACTTATTAAATTACTAACTTAGGCTTCGTCCACAAATTACGTAACACATTGTAGGGGGGAGGGGGGTTTGATAAAATGTTATTAATTGTGACATATATGTAGGGGGGAAGGGGGTTTCTTATTTCGTTACGTCACACTTATATTTTTTTATCAGAAAGTATTTAAACTACTTTGTGTGCAATAAAAGTAGGGTAATTTTTCTGATTTTTTTGTAAAAGAAGCAATAAAATTTATTAATGTTTGGGTATTTACATATATAAAAATACATATCTTAAAGTATGTAAAAATATATTTAAATGTATTGAAAAAATGTTTAAATATATTTTTGAATACTTTAAGATATGTATTTTTAAAAGTAAAAACGCAAACATTAATAAATTTTATATCTTTTTTACAAAAAATGACAGAAATATTACTGCACACATGGTATTATTACCCCTTAATTACGCTTAAGTTACTTTATTTATGTAAGATTAAAGCCATTAAAACAGATGAATTTTGCAAAAAATAATTAGGTGGGTATGCAAATTGTTACGTAATTTAGAAGGAGGGGGTTTCTTCTATTGTTACTTCCTGTTACAAGGGGGAGGCAGGGGGTCCAAAATGGGCTAAAAACTTCTATTTTTAAATATTTTTAAAAATAAACATCAAATTCGAATTCTGAGACCTTGAAGGGGTCTCACTCACTACTTTCTGCATTTTTAAAGAGGTTTTCGTTCATATTTGGAGTTTATTAAGAATATAAAAAAATCCATGCGGAAATCCACATGGCAATCCATATGCGGGTTTCATGTGGATAGTTTCAAATCTCCATATGGATTTCTACCTGAAAAGTCCATGGGAAAATCCAGACGATTTTTTTCAGCTGGGATGTTATGTAATTTGTGGACGAAACTAACTAACTTAGTAAGGTAGTAAGTAACTAAGTTAGTTAGTTAGGTAGTAAGTTAGTTCGTAACTAAGTTAATTAGTTAGTTAGTAATCGTTGACTTAGTTTTGATTTGAAGTAAAATTTCAGTCATAGTAAAAAAATAACACTAAAATGGATTATTTTAATCCTTTTTGGTGTTAATCTAATCTGCAACGCTTTTTAATACCTCACAATTTACTGTGTATTCGAATAGAAAAAGACTAGACATAATGTTACGCAGTCATACATAACCCCCTTTAAACACCAACTCCTTAAAAATCATTAAAAATAGAAAAATAAATACTATTTTTTATTTTAATAATTATTATATTTATTTGGTAAATTTATCAAAATAAACAAAAAATATCTGAAAATGATTCACCAAAACAGTTTTAAATCAGTATTTTTTGTACATGCACAGTATAATAAACATCTTTTTCCGATCCTTATATCTTCTACATGGAGAAAAAGGAATTTTAACGAAACGTTTTGAAACTGATTCATCTTTAAATTATAAATTTATTTTAATTAGAATTTTTTTTGGCACTCCACTCGTTAATTATTTATCAAACACGAAAAATTATGTTAATTTAACCTGATTTCCATTGAGTTTTTATTTTCATGACTGAACTGAAGTTAAATTTCTTTAAACAAACGATAAAGTGATGAACTTCAGTTCAGTTATGAAAACAAAAATGCAATGGAAATTAGGTTAAATTTATATAACTTTTTCCGTGTTTAATAAATAATAAACGAATAAAATGCCCAATTTAGTTCCAAATATAATAAAATTATAATTTCAAGATAAATCAATTTCAAAAACTTTTTAGAAAATTCCTTTTTCTCCACAGTTTATAAAAAAAAGAGTTTTATTATACTGTGCAAGTGCAAAAAAATACTAATTTAACTGTTATGGTGAGTTATTTTCAGATAATTTTCGTTTATTTTGCGATAAATTTAGGAAATATGTATTTTTAAAATGAAAACATTGTTTATTTTTCTATTTTTAATGATTTTTACTGAGTCGTTGTAAAATGGGTTACATATACGACTGTGTAACCTGTTGAAAATGTGAAAAAAATTAAAAAACTAAAACATATTTAGTGACATAAACCTCTAAAATATAGGTAATCAAATTGTAATAAAAAATATTATATATATGAAAAAAATTTAAAAATTAAAAAAAAAAAAAAAAAATTTAAAAATTAAAAATTTTTACTCAAAATCTTTTTTTGATTAAAACAATTTTTTTTGAATTTTATATGAAAAATAAGTAAATATATATATATATGTTTATTACTTCCTCATAGAGGAAGTATTGTAATACCGAAATTTTTTGAGTTCGATTTTTTGACATATCTTTATGTTATTTGACCTCAGGAGTTCAAAAATGACATTTTTATAAAATGTCATTCCGTATGTGTGTGTGTGTGTGTAAACATCACATTTTCATAAATATCTCGAAATCATGAAGAGCTTTTGAGCTGGATTTTTTTTTAAATTGTAGATCTCACCTGCGGACATAAAGCGAGAGTATTTTCTGATATATTAATAAAGTTTAACTAATTTTTTTTTTATTTTTAATTTTCCAAAAAAAACGTTTTTTGCCCATAACTTTAAAAAAATGTTAGGACACCTATAAATGTTTTTTCATAATTTTGTAGAGTTTTTTTGGACGCATCTTTTAAGCCCTAATTGAAAATTTTTCGTCCATATTAACCGGAGTTATTAAACTTTTAAAAATCAAAAATTTTGGAAAATAAGACTTTTTTGAAAATTTTCTTGAAAAACGTAGAAGTAACTTTAAAATTATCGTTATCAACTTGTAGAGCATTAAAAAACGCTTCGATTGACCTATTTTTGAACCTAATTCGATAATAAATTTCTAAATTATTGGTATTTTAAAAACCAAAAATTGTGAAAAATGACATTTTCTCAACTTTTTTGTTTGAAAATTTTTATTTAACTATTAAATTATTGTAACTATCTTGTAGGGTATTTAAAAATACATTCATTGACTTAAAATTCAATAACTTTTACTATATTTATAGAAAGTTATTCATATATTTCTATTATTTTTATCTCCATGAGGAAGTAAAGTGTTCATGAAATGAGCACCAAAATTATACAAAAAAATATACAACTTGGCAGCGGTTTTTATTTTTTTATTTGATCAAAATTACGGAAGTTATGATTTTTTTAAATTTAACGTCTTCAGAAGCAAAGGACTTTTGAAACATTTTTTTCTGTTATACTGAAAGATAAAAAATAATATAATATTTAAGAAAATTATTTGTTTTTTCTTAAATATTTCAAATATGTAATAAAAAAAACGTTAATAAAACGAAAACATTAAATAAATTGAGGGCGTAGAACGGATAACTGCCTGCAACGCATGGTCGAAAGGGTCTATACCAGTCAGACAATAGTGAGCGCCTCTAGGCCTCTCACTGATGTCTGACTGGTATAGTCCCTTTCGACCATGCGTTCCACCATCCGTTCCACGCCCTCAATTGAAATTCTGTCTAAAAAGTGATTTTTCTCAAAACTGAAGTAATCGATTTTAGATTTTGTTCTTTCATTACAAGCACTGATAAATAAAGAAATTTTCCTAATTTATGTCAAAGTGGTGTTCTTTAGGATTCAAATTATATTTAAAATTATGTCAGTCGTTGCACAGAGTATATTTACGAATATTCAAGAAAAAATATATTTATCTTTTAATAAAACAGAAAAAAGTCCTCCGCTTCTGAAGACGTTATATAATTTAAAAGAATCATAACTTTCATAATTTTGATCAAATAAAAAAATTTTTAAATTTACTTATTTTTTATATAGAATTCGGAAAAAATTGTTTTAAGGCCATTTGAACCTTGATGACGTCACAAATACCAAATTTTAACATTAAATTTTGCCAGACGTATAATTACTACATTTATTAATATTTTATGTTGAAAATTGGCAGAGATGTTTAGAATAACATACTCTTTGGGGGATGAGTGTTTATTTTAAAAAATTTTGCAAAAAAATGTTTTTTTAAACAAATTTAAAATTGTACATGGTGAATGCACGCGGTAGCCTATTGTGAGGCGCCCCAGTGTATTGGTGAGCAGGTTGTAAGGTAATTTTGAATACTTTCAACATTATTATATGAAATTCCCACGCAAAGTAAACAAATTATTTGAGAAAATAATAAACAATATTTAATTTTTTGTTATTTATTGCATAAAAAATATTTTTGCATGATATAAATTTTTACTTAATTTTATTATAGATGTGAATATGCAGGTAAGTGGAAATTATTATTATTATTATTGTAAGGTTATATATAATATGAATAAAGTCTTAAATTACAGAAAAAAATTCAAGGTAACGTATAATTTTATTCTTTATTATTACATAAAAAAAACATAATTATTTACCATTTACATATGTCCCTTGTCAGCTGGCTCCTCTATTGCGCATAGTGGCCACTGATAGAAACTCAAAGTTTTGAAGTTTTTCATATTTACACGGAATAATTTGACATTTCCGATTCATGTCATTTATATTATACGCCTTTTAAATAAATTGACAATTAAAATAATTATATCACGGAAAAGAATATTACGATGAGAAACAGTGGATTTTCGAATACCATATATATTAATTTATGCAAATAATACAGTGATTGATTTACACAGTTGTAATTGCAACCTTTATCTGATTTTTGACATTCTTGTAGTATTACAATTATGTCCTATTACGTAAAACATTAATTATTGTAGATACAAATGTTTATTAATTCAATTATTGAATATTGCTTCGCACAGGAATTGACACATCTTTAATAAATAAATAAATGTACTTCAATTACAACAGACAGCGAAATAACCTCTAAATATACACTATTTTCGTGACAGTATTTGAAACAAGCGCGTAGTAATAAAAAATATATATAAATAAATAATGTATTTTTTTAACAACTTTTAAATTTAAAATAAATATTTAAAAAAACAACAACTACTAGTTTTATATATTGTAAATTCCTTTATTTCAACAGAAATGTCATATTTTTTATTCAAAAGGTATTATGGTGCACTCACAACACTGAATACTGTATACCTGCCTACAGGTTGTCATGGTAACACACGAAAGTAACGTTTATTAGGGATCCGTACCCGGTAGGAACTCTATTAAAACGGTTACGGAAAATGATCATTAACCCTCCCCCCCCTAGTTTTTCATCTAGAGAGCTAAAAATTGGTACACGTATGTATTTTCACGTGTAGATGGAAAAATATTGTGAACGAGATTGGAGTTGATCTTCGTAGAGTTTTCCGCGAAAAACTCGAAAAAAAATGAATGTGCCCCCCCCCCTCACAGTTTTTTTTACCTAAAGAGCTGTAAATTGGCATAATAATGTATTTTTTCGCGTAGGTTATAGGAAAAATATATCGGAAGTGATTAGAATTGATCTTCATAGTGTTTTCATTGAAAAACTAAAATCTCGATTTGTAAGCTCGAAAATACTTTAACCCCTGATGAATTTTCATGTGTAGATTTCAGGAAAAATACAACGAAAAATATGACTTCGGCTTTATAACCTTATTTTTAATTGACAGTATTTATCTGTACCTGTTCAAACAATAAATTTACTTCTGGAATATCATTTTCATCGAGTTTTTTATTTGAATTTTTATTAGGACAATATACATTCTGACATAAAGTTGTTTCTTACCAACTAGCCGTTCTTTAACAAACAGAAAAAATTACTAAAATTTGCATTTCTTTTTTATAAATTATAGGGTAAGTGTGAGTATTTCTGCGAATTTTTAGTGTAGGTTAACTTTGCGAAGCTCGTCTAAGTTTACGAAAAAATGAAATGCAGTTTTTTAGGGTGACCAGATTTTGAAAATGGTTTCGGAGGACAGCCGTTACTTATTTGTATTTAAAAAAGTAAATTAAAAAATAATTGTCAACACATGTATTATTGCTGACTCGCGAGTAATATTGTGTGACATTTATGAAGGAAACATCAATTATTGTGCGAGCATTATTGCAGAAAATCAGGTGTCGCATAACGCGCTGGTTGTCAAAAAAGAGGTTATGTTTAGTTTGCGTTGCGCAGTAAACGTATTTAAAAATCGCAATAATACTAACATGCAGTAAAAATTCTGCTACTTATATAGTTTTAAGTATTATTAATTGAAAATCAATAATAGACTAAGAAAAATTATTTTTTTTAGAAAATAAACAAAAACTCTACATTATTATACAACTTTTTTTTCCATATAATGAATATGAAAATTCTATAGTTTTGAATTTTTAAATTTATAATTTTTCAAATGAAATAATCTAAAATTCACTTACCCTAATCATTTTTTTGAAGCAGTTCTAGAAAGGACATCTCATTGCGCTTTTTTCTTATTATCTCTTACAATTTTCATTTTACTATTGTCTTATGTTCTTATTTTTAAACAAATTTTAAAAGGTATTGGTTAAACTTACACCATAATAAATATTTACAACAAATAAGTTACTAGCAAATAAATATAAGTAAAAACAAATAAATAATAAGATTATAAAGATGGTTATTTTGAATTGAAAATGTAAAACGAAGCTTATTTAATTTTAATGATAATCAAAACTCACCTATAAACAAAAAAATGTTTTTTAAAATCATAAAATGTTAATACTTTCAAATTTAAATGCGACAACAGAATTAACGAATTTCATTACTCACCAGAAATTTTATAAGGGATTTTAATTAGGGAATTTGAAGTATAAGACAAAAACTATAATTTTTTCTCTTCAACATAACATATTACATCATTATTATCTGTGAACATTATCGTGCAAGTCTCATGAATAATGTATTGTAATATGTCTGTTGAAGGTCACATTACATCGTATTATTATAATACAATATTGCCAAAATGTTTATTTTGAACATTGAGGCAATATTGCTGTAATACGATTTTTTTCATTAAATTTCTTTAATCATCATAATTAAACATTTACGTCAATAGTAACCATTTTAACATTTTACAATAAAATTAAGTTATAGTCTACACTTAGCATAAGTTTATAAACAAAAATATAAAATTAAAATAATCCGATGAATTTTAATAAATTTTTAAAATATTCTTCTTCTTCTTCTTCTTCTTCTTCTTCTTCTTCTTCTTCTTCTTCTTCTTCTTCTTCTTCTTCTTCTTCTTCTTCTTCTTCTTCTTCTTCTTCTTCTTCTTCTTCTTCTTCTTCTTCTTCTTCTTCTTAAATGAAAAACGTTGCTTTTTGTATTTCCTTTCACGAACTCCTCTCGATCCAATCAAAGATTTTTATTCAATTAATTCTCTGAAACAAAGGAAATATATATGAAAAGCAAAAAAATTGTGAAAATATATCATTAATACCCTGCTTATTTAAAGATAAAATTAGTTGAATGAAATTTGACTCATAATTCTATTGATTTCTTATTCTGCATTGGTGCATATACTCTAAACCCAATCAAAAAAATCCTATACAAAGATTCTATAGAGTATTCTATAGAAGAATAGTAATAATTCTATCCTTCTTTTCTCTTCTTGTTTATATAATTTTAAAAATTATTAGTTTATTATTTTTTTTTTTTTTGTTTTTTTATTATTACTTTACTTTTCTTTTGTAAGATTTTTTTTCTTTTTATTTTGTTTGGAGAAAATTTTATTTTATCTGATTCATAAATAAACTTTATTATTTATACAGTACTTACTCTTTTCTGTACTTTTTCTTCAAAACTTTCTTCTTTTTAAGTTTATTTCATTGCTTCTTTATTTTCATATATTTATTATATGTAAATAAAGGAAAATTTATTAGTGGATGATTTACAACGGCGGAGTCTCAAAAAGCTCAAATGTGCTAATTTTTATTCTTCTCACTAAATTTCAAAGAATCTTTCAAAATATGACGAGTAGAAAAAAATTACTAAATTCGGCCTTATAGACATTTTCAGTACTGCTGCTCAACCACTAATGCATTTACTTTATGTTTTTTCTTTTTTTTTTTTACTTTTCATTTCTTCAATTCATAATTTCAATAATTGTTAATATTTTTATACATATTTCTTTACTTATATATTTGCATTTTGTCATTTCATTTTGGCTTAAAAATTTTCAAATCTATAAATTCTTTCAATTATTAATTGATTCTTTGCATTTCTTTCTTTTTCTTCAGGACTATGCATTATTTTTTTTATTTATAGTCAAAACAAGAAGATTAAGTTTACTTTTTCTTCAAAACTTTCATTTTTTAAATCTTTTCTATTGTTTTTTTTAAATTTAAAACATTATATTATGAACATTGTATACAATAGGCAATTGTAGGTTAATACATTCTTGCTATTACTAATTATCAGTCTGCAGTAATTACTTAGTAATTACGCTGCAAAAGTAACAGACAGAATAAATAACCTATTGCTATATTTTAAACAAGTTGTTCACAATACTTTCTTTTGTTTTATGAAAATTGAAAAATATAACCTTTTCTCCATATTTCACTTTTTTAACATTAAAAGAGCCTTCTTTTCTCCAACTTTATAAAAAATTATTTCATTAAATTGGAAAATTTACTAAATATGACTAGTTACTGCTATTTTGGAATAACTTTTCCAGGCTTTGCATCGAGTTTTTGTTACAATTTATGCTGCTCTGCAGTGAAATATTCTATTTCATTTTACAGTTTTTTTTTCTAATAGAAAGATTTGAAACATTTTAATATTTCTGTTTCATTTATGTGAAGGTACGGAAAATGCACTAGTGTTAAATAAATAGCGGTGAAGGTTAAAAAATACTAAAAGTTCAATTTTTCTTTCTTTTAATACGTTTTGAAGAAATCTCTCAAAACAAAAAAAAATTGTACATTTGAGTATTTTTTTTACTTCATCAGCTACTAAATATTTACTTGATTCTGTTTTTTTTTTTTTTTTTTTTTTTTTTTTTTGATTTAATTTAATAATTATTAGTATTGTCGTTTTCTTTCTTATTACTTTTTTGCTTTTATCATAAGATTTTGTTATTTCATTTTTGTTTTAAAAACTTGTACTTTTTGTTATATCTAATGTATAAAGTACATATGTTAATTGTTATAAATATAATAAAGATTTCTTTCAATTATTAATTTATTCTTTGCATTTCTTTCTTTTTCTTTATGACTATGCATTACTTTTTTTTTTATTTATATTCAAAGCAGAAAGATAAAGTTTACTTTTTCTTCAAAACTTTCATTTTTTAAATCTCTTCTATTGTTTATTTAAATTTAAGACATTATATTATGAACATTGTATACAATAGGCAATTTTAGGTTAATACATTCTTTCTATTACTAATTATCAGTCTGCAGTAATTACTTAGTAATTACGCTGCAAAAGTAACAGACAGAATAAATAACCTATTGCTATATTTTAAACAAGTTGTTCACAATAATTTCTTTTGTTTTATGAAAATTGAAAAATATAACCTTTTCTCCATATTTCACTTTTTTAACATTAAAAGAGCCTTCTTTTCTCCAACTTTATAAAAAATTATTTCATTAAATTGGAAAATTTACTAAATATGACTAGTTACTGCTATTTTGGAATAACTTTTCCAGGCTTTGCATCGAGTTTTTGTTACAATTTATGCTGCTCTGCAGTGAAATATTCTATTTCATTTTACAGTTTTTTTTTCTAATAGAAAGATTTGAAACATTTTAATATTTCTGTTTCATTTATGTGAAGGTACGGAAAATGCACTAGTGTTAAATAAATAGCGGTGAAGGTTAAAAAATACTAAAAGTTCAATTTTTCTTTCTTTTAATACGTTTTGAAGAAATCTCTCAAAACAAAAAAAAATTGTACATTTGAGTATTTTTTTTACTTCATCAGCTACTAAATATTTACTTGATTCTGTTTTTTTTCTTTTTTTTTTTTTTTTTTTTTTGATTTAATTTAATAATTATTAGTATTGTCGTTTTCTTTCTTATTACTTTTTTGCTTTTATCATAAGATTTTGTTATTTCATTTTTGTTTTAAAAACTTGTACTTTTTGTTATATCTAATGTATAAAGTACATATGTTAATTGTTATAAATATAATAAAGATTTCTTTCAATTATTAATTTATTCTTTGCATTTCTTTCTTTTTCTTTATGACTATGCATTACTTTTTTTTTTATTTATATTCAAAGCAGAAAGATAAAGTTTACTTTTTCTTCAAAACTTTCATTTTTTAAATCTCTTCTATTGTTTATTTAAATTTAAGACATTATATTATGAACATTGTATACAATAGGCAATTTTAGGTTAATACATTCTTTCTATTACTAATTATCAGTCTGCAGTAATTACTTAGTAATTACGCTGCAAAAGTAACAGACAGAATAAATAACCTATTGTCATATTTTACACAAGTTGTTAACAATACTATCTTATGTTTTATATACAATAAAAAATTCAGATACTTCTTTAATATTTATATATTTTTATATTAGAATCTAAGAGTCTTTTTCTTCAACTGTATAAAAAATTATTTCTTAAAATTAAAAATTGTTGTTATACATCACCTTAAAAATTTGTTTCTCCTCTCCTTTGAACTTTTGTACTGTCAATGTTTTGTTGTCATTCTGCCATTCAATTTTGACATTTTATGATAACTTCCTGAAATCAAGAAAACAACTGATTTCTAATTCATATTAAAGGAAGAGTTAATAACTTATTCATTTTTTGTTAGTATAAAATGTAAATTTTGTTTGTTAATACTATTATCTGTGTAGCAAATTTTTCTTTCTTTTGGTTATAATAATTGATAAAACATTATTTGTATGTTTTCAAGTTCGTTAGAATACACTACATTATAAATTTATATTTTTTGCTAGCTTATATTTTTATAAGTGTTTTGTATGTACTAACCTATTCAACGGAATTCATTCTGTATTTTTAGGAAATAAAATTTCGAAGACGTTCCTTTTTAAAAATGTAATTTTACATTCAGTTTGTAAAGTATTCTATTCGCTTTGCATCAAAGTCATCCAAGTCTGCATCTGCAACAAATTAATATACAACAGCAATAGGCCTATACAAAAATAAACTTAAAAACTATATGTTTAAAAAAACACGTTATATTCTTAAAAAGTATAAATATTACAACATTGAAATCGCAAATGCATGGAACAGAATCTTGATTTTTTAACATTGTTTTTATTGTCCTCTTCATCAGACATTTTCAACTTGACATCGTAATAGCACAAGCTACCCTTTTTTCAAAAATAAATTATTACGAATAACTAAAGAAATATAACAGCTACAAATCGCAAAACTACGAAACGATATGATTAAATTTTATTATTACTATTATATTCGATACAAAAATATAACAACCAACAAATGCGTAAGCAAAAATGCAAAGATGCTTACTTTTTTAATACTAATATTTTGAACGAGTTTGCAGAAATTTCCATACCTGCAATCGCAATCAGAATAAGCTTGATGTTTTCTTTAAATTAATAATCTATCCATCGACAAATATTACAACCTAAAATTGAGATTACACGAGCCTCTGTATATTCAGTTTTTTATACTGGTTTTATGGTAAGCGCAGAAATTAATTTTGCGGTCGGAAATAAAAATATTGCAACAAGTAATCGTAATAACACTAAGAGAGTGTTTTAATACCTGAAAACGCGAAAGCACGAACCGATATATTATTTTTCATACCGAAAGAGTCTTGTATGTTTGAAATTCATATTCCGATCGTGGATGCAAATATTTTCTTACTTGTAATCGTAAAAATACGAGCATAATATGTTTACTTTTCACCAACAATTATTACGGATGGTGGAAGTTAATATTTTCCTGCATTCTAGGAGGAATGAAATTAATAATTTAATGCCCTGCATATGTTTTGCGGCTATCAATGATGAAATTAGTACCTGAAATCGCGAAATCACGAGATGATATATACATTTTTTAGATTTAATTTTCGGACCGCGTAATAAACATTACATTCTGCAAAAGCACGAACCGATATATTATTTTTCATACCGAAAGAGTCTTGTATGTTTGAAATTCATATTTCGATCGTGGATGCAAATATTTTCTTACTTGTAATCGTAAAAATACGAGCATAATATGTTTACTTTTCACCAACAATTATTACGGATGGTGGAAGTTAATATTTTCCTGCATTCTAGGAGGAATGAAATTAATAATTTAATGCCCTGCATATGTTTTGCGGCTATCAATGATGAAATTAGTACCTGAAATCGCGAAATCACGAGATGATATATACATTTTTTAGATTTAATTTTCGGACCGCGTAATAAACATTACATTCTGCAAAAGCACGAACCGATATATTATTTTTCATACCGAAAGAGTCTTGTATGTTTGAAATTCATATTTCGATCGTGGATGCAAATATTTTCTTACTTGTAATCGTAAAAATACGAGCATAATATGTTTACTTTTCACCAACAATTATTACGGATGGTGGAAGTTAATATTTTCCTGCGATCTAGGAAGAATGAAATTAATACTTTAATGCCCTGCATATGTTTTGCGACAATCAATGAAGAAATTAGTACCTGAAATCGCGAAATCACGAGATGATATATACATTTTTTAGATTTAATTTTCGGACAGCGTAATAAACATTACATTCTGCAAAAGCACGAACCGATGTATTATTTTCCATACCGAAAGAGTCTTGTATGTTTGAAATTCATATTCCGATCGTGGATGCAAATATTTTCTTACTTGTAATCGTAAAAATACGAGCATAATATGTTTAATTTTCACCAACAATTATTACGGACGGTGGAAAGTTAATATTTTCCTGCAATCTAGGAAGAATGAAATTAATAATTTAATGCCCTGCATATGTTTTGCGGCTATCAATGATGAAATTAGTACCTGAAATCGCGAAATCACGAGATGATATATACATTTTTTAGATTTAATTTTCGGACCGCGTAATAAACATTACATTCTGCAAAAGCACGAACCGATGTATTATTTTCCATACCGAAAGAGTCTTGTATGTTTGAAATTCATATTTCGATCGTGGATGCAAATATTTTCTAACTTGTAATCATAAAAATACGAGCATAATATGTTTACTTTTCACCAACAATTATTACGGACGGTGGAAAGTTAATATTTTCCTGCGATGTAGGAAGAATGAAATTAATACTTTAACGCCTTGCATGTGTTTTGTGGCTATCGATGAAAAAAATTAGTACCTGAAATAGCGAAATCACGAGATGATATATTCATTTTTTACAAGTATTTTTCGTACCGTGTAATTAACATTACATTCTGCAAAAGCACGAACCGATATTATTTTTCATAATTTAAATTATTTGTACGCATTTACCAAGGACCAAAAACCTTTCTTGGGAAAACAATTATTTTATGAGTGCGAATTTATGACAAAATTTTAAATATATGCAGTTGTAGAATTTTTCGAATCAATATATTAGGAAGTAATATTCAAATGGAACTTTTATGCGACTTTGAAACGAAATGATATGAACGAATTTGGTTTCGTTATATAATCTGATATTAACTAATATATTTTTCTTTAATTTCTATGTTTGTTATGGTATTTGTCGCGTAACGGATCACTTTCAAAAGTTTGACGTTAAATCTCTTTTAAACAGTTCTGTGAAAATTTTTTCTTTTTTTATAAAAGTTTATTTTAATTCAATAATTATTATTCAATAATAAAACTTTATTTTTATTTCAAAGTCTTGCGATTAGTATAGACGAAAAAATTAAAAACCTTATAGAATTAAATTACAGAAACTTTTATTAAAATTTTTGAGACGTTGAAACGGCCAAGTTCATTTAAATAATTTTTATTTTGAAGATAAATATCTAAGAAGTAGTCAATTAAAGTTTAAAAAATATATTGAAAACAAATTTATGCGACAAATACCTGAATTTATTTTTAAATTTTTGATAATATTCGTTTTAATGTACTGAAAAAGTGAATCAATATAGTAGTATCACCTGTAACTGTTGTTGATGTACATAGAAGCTGTTTGGCATAGATTAAAAAAATCCCATTAAGATGTAACAATGTTCTCCAATTTTCCATAACTTGAAGTCTTCTTGACTTAATTTCCACTGTTATTAAAGGAATTTATTGATTGTTAGATGACTCCCTAAAAAAAAATTGCAAGTTGAAAAAAATCTGCAAGTACTTTCGTATTAATTTCTAAGCTCATTAAGTTTTTAAAAAAGTAAACCTTTGTACAATATACTAATTAAAAAAAACCTTTGCCGTTTAAAAAAAGTAAATAAATAAAATAAACTAATTTTAATATTCACAAATCTACTGACACTTTATATTTTTACTCAATTGTTTGTACAGTCGATAATTACACAGGCCGACAAAATTTTTACGAGTCTCAGAACCAAGAACCGGATAATACTTTTCCGAAGGTTCTTGACGTGCTAAATCCGAATCTGACTTCAAAATTGTTCCATCACGTCAGGTTTTTGAGATATTCTAACCTAAAAATGCCAAAAACACATTTTTTTGGGAAATTTTGAAGTCCTGTATAATTAAGTGAAAATTATTTTCTAAAAGTTATTTGCAACATCTAAAAATACTATCCTTCCCCTTTACAAAGCCTTTTGAAACTTAAAAAAATCTTTATTTTTCACTGAGATATCGTCGTCTGAATTTTTTGAATGTGGTAAACTTGTCAATATTCGTATACTGACCAGATTCTAAAATTTCTAATGACGATATCTCAGTGAAAAGTAAAGATTTTGTCAAGTTTCAGAAGGATTTTTAAAGGGGAAAAATAGTACTTTCTGATGCCACAAATAACTTTTAGAAAAAAAATTTCTCTTAATTGTACAGGACTTCAAAAATGCTCAAAAACGTGTTTTTGGCACTTTTATGTTAGAATATCTCAAAAACCTGACGCGATGGGGCAATTCTGAGGTCACATTTGGATTCAGCACGTCAAAAACCTTCGGAAAAGTATTGTCCGGTTCTTGGTTCTCAGATTCGTTAAAATTTTGTTGGTCTGTATTATCGTTTATCTATATTAATATTGGACTGACATGATCTCCAAGTTTTGAACGTTCAAATGAATGAAATATTTTTTATTGAAGATATTTTTATGAATTACTAATCGCACAAAAATTTACAAACTGAAATTTTACGTTTAGAAACTCAGTAATTAATTTTTTTAGATAGAGACGCAAAATAATTGCATAAAAATTTAATTTGTTGAAGAAATAAATAAATTTTGTTCATTTGAACGTTCAGAACTTTAGGATCTTGGGTTGACGAGGTCAATGCAGCAAACTAAAGTTTCATTTACCCTCATGATGTTGAAAAGTAATTAGAAGAGGCTTTGGTTTCCACATTGTTTAATTGCTATTTTCAATTTTAATTTCTAGTTTAATAAATTTATACTGTTCATATTATATAAAAACAATTATTCAAACGATCCAGCTTATTTAAAAATACATATTTTGATTTTTCAATTTTAGTTGTTCTTTTGTCAACATAAATTATATGTGATGTTTTTACACTGTAAGACAAAAAATAATATTTATCAAAGCAATTTTCATTTACAAAACTTCAGATTAATTAAATGTCAAAAAATTTAAATCTATAAAGATATAATTTTTCGAATAAAAATATATTATGCTCGAGTTGTGCACTTCTATGCTTTTAAATCCAAAAAACATTTTTTAAACAAATAAAATTCACATTTTCAAATGAATAACAAGTTTTTAATCTAAATTTTACATGAATAATCGTTTTCTCTTGTGTCACTTTTTTAAAGAAATTCTAAAAAACAGATTACAAGTCGAGAACATTCAGAATGAAGTTTGTTTTACTTTTTTAAATTTTTATTTTATTTATTTATAAAAAAAGTTTTTTGGTTTTATATACCGAAAATTTAGGTTTTTCATTAAAAGAAGTAAAATTGAAAAAAATTTATAAGTAAAACATATGTATACTTAATGGTGTTTATTTTTCTCGAATCTTCATCATGTAAAATAACAAAAGTTTTTTACAGTGTACACTGCCGTATTTATTTATTATTTGCATTCAAAACTAGTAAGAGTATTATTAGAAATAACTTTGATTACTATTAAACTTACGGTAATATTTGTAGTCGTATAATAATCGAAAAATCTTCCTGTTCATCCAATGAAGATACTTTTGTGTTTATTTTGATCCATAGATATTCCTTTCTTCGTAAATTTTAATTGAAAATTATAATCCCATGAAAGACATAACAAATGTTGCATTACAGTTCATCAACTTGTATTTTATTGAACAAAAATTTAACTGGACACTTTTAATAAATATAGCACTTCTAGTCACAATTTCTAAATAATTCACATTTCTTTTATATACAACACAACACTAAGTCTAATAAAGTCCATCGCGAAAGCATGTTGCAACCAGTAATTCTCCCGCAACGGTCAAATAGGTTAGTACATGTAGTCACTATGCGAGGTTGGTTCACAATTGTAAAGGTTCTGCTGTAGCATTCTAAGGTTGAGTCTACAATTAGGCTATTTCAGTTGTGACGTCATGGTGCGATCCCATGTGAGCAGAATACGTCAACCGAAAGCAGAAAATCATAAGAGTGAAAAGAACAACAATATCTACCTATCTCTTTTGCATTCAGGCCGCAGTCCCATGGCAGCGTATTGCGTTGCGTTGTAATGAGAGAGAATGCAGTAAACGTATATTTGTATCTTTTTCTCTCCCATTACGACGCAACGCATAACGCTACCGTGGGACTGCGGCCTCATGATTTTCTGCTTTCGGTCGACGTATTCTGCTCACATGGGATCGCACCCTATAGAAGCGTTCAGATCTTCTCATGCAAAACGTGCATCTCTTTCTATCGCACGATTTCAATATGGAATTGAAACGCATTCTGTAAAATAATTGTAGTGAAATTAACACTTTACACTTTAGAGGAACTTAAAAATATACTAAAATGTATGTTTTTGAGGTTAGGAACGTTTGTTTACCCTTATTTTATACATATAGATAATAGTGGTAAACAGACGTTACTAACCTTAAAAACATACATTTTTAAGTTCCTGTCAAGTGTAAAGTGTTAATTTCACTACAATTATTTTACAGAATTTGTTTCAATTGCATATATGTAGATAGAAACTGTTTACAATCCATTAAATTTGCAAAAGTAGGGTAGGTGGGGCATTACTATTCGCGGGGCGTTACTATTCTTTGTCCTGGAGAAAAAACTATTCATCCGATTAAACTTTTTTTACAACGTAGGGGAGAGTGGGGCTAGTTGCACCACTTTTTTAAAAAAATTTAATAACTTTTATAATATCAATTATTTTATACGTTATATACGATTAATTAAAAAATCAATTACTCATTTATGATTTAAAATTATATATATGTATGTCTTGTTATAAAATGATTTAATCATGGCAACAACATTGAAAAAAGTCGCTATTGATGCAAGACGACCCACACGTGGGGCGTCTTGTACCACACTTTTTATAATTAAAGAATTTACATCAAATCCACTATTAAATATTGATAAGCACTTTCATTAATTTCAAAAAGGCAATAAATAAACAGTAGAATAAAATTTTTTTTATTATGAAGTGGTATAATTAGAAAAAAAATGTTTAAATTAAGCTACTATAAAGGTTTTATAATAGTTTATTTTTGCTGATCTTTATTTCAATTTCTTTTTGGGAACCTTCTTGGAAGGATTTTTTGAAGTATAAGGTGTTGTGTGAAACTAACTCCATCTGTGATCAACACTCAAAAATCTCCAAAAATGTAAGAAATATCTCATATGGTGGTGCATCTTGCCCCGTGGTGCAACCTGCCCCACTCTCCACCCAGTAAAAAAGGATCATCAAAACAATCATCCCAAATGTTTTTCGTGGCTAAAAAACTGCTGAATTAAGAAAAAAAGTACTGAAATGTTACAGAAACTTTAGAGAATTCTTAATTCCAGACAAATACTGAAAAATCAGGCATAAAAATACCTTGAGTGAGGAAAAAGAACTAGATTTCTAAAATATCACTTTTTAACTGACAGTGCAATGCTGTACTTGGAATTTAGTTGGCAAAGAAGTGAGGATTCTGATAAAGAGAAACACTTCATTATGCACTCTCAATACTCCTTATGTGGTAATATATTGTAGATTTCGGTGTCTCATTTTAAAAAAGAGATAATTCAGCAAAATAAAATATTATTGTCAATACACTCTAATTAAAAATCTACAATTATACATGTATTACCACATGAGGAGTATTGAGAGTGGATAATGAAGTGTTTCTCTTTATCAGAATCCTCACTTCTTTGCCAACTAAATTCCAAGTACAGCATTGCACTGTCAGTTAAAAAGTGATATTTTAGAAATCTTGTTATTTTTCATTACTCAAGGTATTTTTATGCCTGATTTTTCTGCATTTGTCTGGAATTAAGAATTCTCTAAAGTTTCTGTAACATTTCAATACTTTTTTCTTAATTCAGCAGTTTTTTAGCCACGAAAAACATTTGGGATGATTGGACCCAATGCATCGGATAATAGAGCAACCAGTCCAATTGTCCAAATACCGTTTGGACAATTGAGCAGACGGCTTGCTCAATTGTCCAAAATGCTATATCAAAAAATCCTTTTTTACTGGGCACTATACTTGTCATGTAAAATAAACATTGTTTGCCACATTTGAGTTTCTGGCGCAATCTACCATACGAGTCAGGTACCCAAATGTGATTTTGATATACTCGCTTACTTGTTTTCACTCTTTTAGACTGCAATTGTATTAAATAGTGATAAACGGGTGGAAAAATTATCGAAAAAATTATTTCTAAAGTCAAATTTAGTGCTGAACACAAATATCATAATGGACTTTTGATATTCTATTGTTCAAAAATTTTACAAGTGTTTTTTCAAAAAATGAGCGGATGGGGCGTATAACTATTCTTCCACCGATGACAGTGAAAACTACTAAACAGTGTATTTTTTTGTGTGTGCTTGTTTCTTGGTTAGAATGGTAAGAAACGGTTCTACTCATTTTTTATTTTTTTTAAATACATTTTCTAGACTCAAAAATCCAAAAAAGAATAGTAAAGCCCTACTCTTCCGTAAGTCATCAGAATTTGCAACTTATTGACATAAATGAACTTAGATATCAGAAAATTTTGTTTTTTAACATTAATTATCTGGTCTAGTCAATAAATATTTTAAAATGTTTTAGGTTATGCTACTTTTTCAAAGTAATTTGAAAATATTTAATTTTTTTGATATTATTGTAATCTACTTTTATCAAACTTATGAAAATTTATGATTACAAAATTCAAAATGTTGGATTAAAATATTAGAGGTTCAAAAATTAAAAAATTTTAAATGGAGCTTAAAGCTGAATAAAACAGTACTCTCTAAATGTTAATTAGTAGAATTCTACTAAAAAATAGTAAAATTTTAGTAATTTTTAGTAGTTTTTATGGACGACTTTTCCCCTTTCCAATTAGTAGAAAATTTTACAGATGAAGGAAAAAAGGAAAGAGAAAATCAACTCTTAGCACGAATTTCTGTTTTGTAAATCATTATTACGAAAGTATTTTAGATAAGTATTTGATAAAAATTAATTTTGAGTTCAGATAGTTGAAAAGTAATCTTTAATTTATTTGAAACAATCATAATCCGAAAATCGATTTTTTGCTTCTAAGGTGCTTTTCTTCGCGACGCGTCACAGATTTTTATACTATATACTGGCTGTACTGTGTTGAAAGAATAAAAATGGCTGCTTGGTATACTAAGGCTCATTTACATGACTGCGTTTTGTAAAGGAGCTTCTACAATACGTCCAAAACGCGTCACGCCTAGCTGTTATGAAGATTCCACAATGGCTATTGCAATATTTAAATGCCTTTACTTTGTCTAATACACCCTGATGCTTTAATGCCTTCTTCCGATTAAGTTCTGCGCATCAAACATCAAAAATAAATGGAAAAACGATGCGCGGAAGGAAGGCATTAAAGCATCAAAGTAAATGCATTTAAATATTGTATTAACCATTGTGGAATCTCCATAACAGCTAGGCGTGAATGCATTTTGGACGTATTGTGGAAGCTCCTTTACAAAACGAAGTCATGTGAATGAGTCTTAATATCTCGAGTAGACATTTTTATTCTTTCAACACAGCACAGTCGCAGAAAAATCATCTTTTCAAAATGAGTCGCGAGAGGTCTGGTAAAAGAGGTAAATATGTATGCTTAATATATTAATTAATATTAAATATATATTAAAGTATAATAAGGGGTCGTCCATATACCACGTGGACAGTTTAGGGGGGAGGGGGGTTCGCCAAAAATCCACGATTTTCCACGAGGGGGGAGGGGGGGGTCAATACAAATGTCCACGTGGACACAAAAGTTTAATTTTATATCTTTTTTTTCTTTTTATTCAACTTTATTATTAGATTATTATTAGATTGTGATCAGACAATATTTGTAATCCGAAATTTATTTAACTGTCAAAAAAACGCCAAATTCTTTTTTAATTTTTATTACAAAATCATTATCGTAAATGCACAAATATGAATATATGCAAATTTGCCAATTAGGAATACAAAGCAACCTCTACAAACTCTTACAAATTCTAAAAAAAATAATTTCTATTATTGTTTATGTGAAGGCTTAAAGCTATTGGATTTTAGAAAATTTAAGATTTGTTACAGAAGAGATTAAGTATTTCTACTAATATAATAATTGAAGATATATTGCTGCCAAAGTCCTCTTTATAATACTAAAAATGGTATTTACCTATTTAATAATATTTTAAGATAATTTAATCTGTATTGAATTTTAAAGAAGTTTGTTATAAAAAAATTTAAAGAATTTTTTAATTGTATTTCTCATTAAATATCTTTTTATTATTCACTATTTTAAAATAAAAAACCCGATTGTCCACGTGGACAATCAGGGGGGGAGGGAGGGGTTCGTCAGAAATCCACGATTGTCCACGAGGGGGGAGGGGGGGTCAAAAAGTGTCTAAAAAGTGTCCACGTGGTATATGGACGACCCCTAAGCAACAATTTTAAGCTAAGAAATTTTTTTACAGGTTTTAATAACGCCTTCGATGTTCTCATGAGGCAGCAAAGAGATCGAAGGCGTGAAGAACGAGAGCGTGAGGAGAGAGAACGCGAGGAGCGTGAGCGTGAAGAAAGAAATCGGCAGGATGAGGTGAGAGAACGCGAGGCAAGAGAGCGCGAATTGAGAGAACGCGAAGAAGAATTTCTTCGTCGCGATAGATTGAGGAGAGAAGTAAGTATGTTTGTTCCAAACATTTATTATTCTTACTTAGGGATCATAGTCAAATTTTACAAACAGCAGAATAAATAGCGCTAATTTATAGAGAATGTTTATGAAACTGAAGTTACCAACGTTTGTTCGACGAAAAATATAATACGTAATAATTCCTATATCCCCGCCTCAGATCCAATTTTTTCTCCACTTTTATTATAAATACTAATGTTAGAAGCCATTAGAAATTATTTTCAAGTGGAACCAGGTCGGGGAGGGCAACGATTTTGACATTTTTTTTGTTACCGATTTTTCGAAAATTCAGAAATTTCGAAACAATTTCTATTTCCCCGCCTCAGATCCAATTTTTTTCCACATTTATTAAAAATACTAATGTCAGGAATCATAAGAAATTATTTTCAACTGGAACCAGGTCGGGGAGGGCAATGATTTTGATTTTTTTTCACGGATTTTTCGAAAATTCTGAAATTTTGAAACAATTTCTATTACCCCGCCTCAGATCCAATTTTTTTTGCACATTTATTATAGATACTAATATTAGAAGCCATTAGAAATTATTTTCAAGTGGAACCAGGTCGGGGAGGGCAACGATTTTGACATTTTTTTTGTTACCGATTTTTCGAAAATTCAGAAATTTTGAAACAATGTCTATTTCCCCGCCTCAGATCCAATTTTTTTTCTACATTTATTAAACATACTAATGTCAGGAATCATAAGAAATTATTTTCAACTGGAACCAGGTCGGGGCGGGTAATAATTTTGACTTTTTGTCGCGGATTTTTTGAAAAATCCGTGACAAAAAATCAAAATCGTTGCCTTCCCCGACCTGGTTCCACTTGAAAATAATTTCTAATGGCTTCTAATATTAGTATCTATAATAAATGTGCAAAAAAAATTGGATCTGAGGCGGGGAAATTATTACGTATTATATTTTTCGTCGAACAAACGTTGGTAACTTCAGTTTCATGAATGTTTTACGATGGGGGGGGGGTCAAAATTTCTGAAAATATGCCATACGTAGTTTGTGTACGGCCCCTATATGCATTAATTTTTCTTATTTATGTTTATTAAATATTTTTTTCGCAGGAGTGGTCATCCGCATTCGAAGCAGCATTTTCTGCGATGGACCGCATAAGGCGGCGGACTGAACAGAGAGGTCGTCCATATTTTCGCCGTCAGCCGCTAAATCCGAATCGCGGAGCCAATCTTCATTACGACGACAACAACTTTGATCGCCGTGACGATCGTCGTGACGATCACCGTGTCGATCACCGTGTCGTTCGTCGTGACGACAACTACTTTGATCGTCGTGACGATCGTCGTGTTGATCGTCGTGACGATCGTCGTGTTGATCGTCGTGACGATCGTCGATATGACCGTCGTGATAATCGCGGACGATACGATTAACGCGCCTGAACAAAAAAAAATTATTAAATTATATTATAAATATACATTATTATATTATAATTCAATTATTTAACTATAAAAATAAATATTTTATAAAACAATTGACTTTTTCTTAAAATTGAATTTTCATAAAGAATTTTAAGTAATTGAATTTCTGAGAAAAATTTTTCTACTTTTGAAAATAATCGAATTTCTGCAATCATTTGTAATTGTTTCAAAATTAATTTTGTTTTTGTGTTGTTAACTAAAATCTTCTATAAATCCATTATTTTTAATAAAACTGGTTAAATATATATTATTTAACTAATTTCAGATGAATTTTATTAAAAACAATTTTTTTAACTCTAAGTTTTTTTTATATTTCCAATGAAATTCATTTAAAATTGAAATTTTACAAAATTTTAAATTATAATCTTTTAATATTCTTCTACTTAAGAAAATTGTGAACGAAATTCTTTTAAAATTAAATTAATTTTGAAATATTTAAGTGAATTTAGATCTCAAGAATAAACACAATAACTTTAGAAAACAACAATTTTTCCAGGATATCGATCAAATTTCCCTGACCTTTCCAGGTTTTTTCAAGGCTTATAAAGTTCCCTGACATTTCCAGGTTTTCTACATTCACCATTAAAAAGAATTCACTGCTGACGCCCTCAATGCCATACTTTTCTTTTTCTAAATCTTCATCAATAAATTCTCTATCGATCTGTAGAAATCGATTTTTGAATTTTTGTTTTTAAACAATGTATTAATAACAATAAGTACTAGAAAGTCATATAATCGTAAACAATGTTTTTTAAGGTTCTTAAAAAATTAATCGAAAAATGAATTAAACTAAAGTTTGGTTGTTTATGATGAATGATAAAAATATGACAATTTAGTAAATTTTTTATTCAATTGATTGTTGCAATTTTGTTCATGAACTACACTTAGGGCTTGAAATTTCTCGTTTTTTCTCAATTGTGCAATTCTTCATCTACAAATGATTAAGAATTGAAAATTACTTATTTAAACAATTTATCTTGTTAATATTTCAATTAAATTATACTTAAGACTAGAAATTTCTAGTTTTTTGCAATTATTCAAATTTTTATCAGTAAAATAGTTGATTATTCTTGATTCTTATAGAAAAGAAATTCTGGTGCTTCTCGTAGCATTTCTTTTTGTATTTCTTGAATTTTATGCCTCTTTCTTACAAAACATGAATCGGATGATTTAAATTAATCTGCAGATTTTGGGAACCTTAAAATTCATATTATTCATACTTTATGATTTTTGCATATTTTCAATTGTATTTCTATGAAAAGTTGTACTATCAGGAAAAAACTACTCTCTAAATCTGAATTAGTAGAATTCTACTAAAAAATAGTAAAATTTGACTAACTTTTAGCAGTTTTCATGGACGACTTTTCCTCTTTACAATTAGTAGAATATTACTAATTCTTAGTAAAATTTTGCAAATGTTTTAAGATTATTTATTCAAAAATCGTTGTTCCTAAGGCTAATCAGCCGTAGGAAACAACTTTAAAACAAATGTTTTAGTAGAAATTATTAAACAGGGTGTCTAGCTGCATTGAAAACCTTGAGAACCTTGAAAAGTACTAAATTTTGTTTGCTTCTTGAAAAACTTGGAAACATCTTGAATTTTATGACAAATCCTTGAAAAATTAAAATTCTTGAAAAAGAGATTTATTTCCTGAATGTTTTAAATTAAATTCTCATCAATATTTCAATTATCTTTATAAATATAAAAATTATTCGCCGAAGTTCAATTTTATTCAATTCATTGCAAAATACAATTGTTTTTATGAACAACAATATTCATCAAAAGAATTCCATTATTTAAAAAATTAATTACATTCTTCTCAGAAATTCAATTACTTTCAAACAATCTAAAAAAATTGTTTTCAACATTTCAATCATATTTATAAGTAAATAAGAATAATCTTCAACAAAGTTTAATTATTTTGAGGAATTTTAAAAAAATTAATTGCAAAATTCAATTATTTTCATAAATAACAGTATTCATCACAAGAATTCAAAAATTTTAACAAACATCATGGCAAAATTTCAATTATTTTCAAAAATTTTTCTTAATTCAATAATTTCCAAAAGAATTCAATTATTTAAAAAAAATTTTGATTAGTGTTTCTGAAATCGATGTTCTTTACATTTTTATTATTTTATCAATAAATTGTATTTAAAGTTATTAATGATAATAATTGTTGTGTGTAGAAATTATAAAATTGTTTATAAGTACTCTCAAAATTTGAATTAGTAAAAATGTTTACTAACATCAATTAGTGACTGACTTTTTGCTTTTCAATTAGTAAATTTCACTAAAAAGTTATTATAAATTACTATTTATTAGTAAAATTTAGTAATTCAAAAGCAAAAAGTCTGTCACTAAATCAAAGTAAAAATTTAGTTGAAATGCACTTATTAAGAAAAACTAATAAACAGAACTTACTTTATTATAAATAACAATTGTTTTAAAAATTAGCACCCTAAAAATGGATTGTCATAAAAATTATTTTGGACCTTGAAAACCATGAAAGTACTTGAATTTTTTTTAAAGTATCGCTGCATACTCTCATTAAATTAAATTATGTTTTTTGCTATTCAAATATTAAAAATTGAATTTTTATAAGGAGACTATTTAGGTTAGGTGTTTACGCAATGTCGATTTTCAAATTAACAAATACATATTTTGCACTCTTGCCCCTTATAGTCATTTTTTTATATATTACGCTTTTTTCCAAAATTTTAGCTTAATCTATTAATTATTTTAACAGAAAAGTGATTTGCGAAATAATATTTGGAAGTTCATATGACCTAATAGTTATATGGTGATAACAACAGACATTATATTGATATTTGAGAATAAACAATTGACTGTTAGTTAATTTGCAATTAGAATGAGATAGTTTAAGTTAACTATTTCAGCTGAATCGGAATTTCATGAACCCAGATTACTATGTTCTTCAAAGCTGGTTATTTTAAAGTAATTTAATCAAATTAATTTGCTTTTAAAACTTTTATTCAATTTTGCACATTTTTTAAAAATTAGTCATAGTAATAGTAATATTAAGAATAATTTTAATTTTTAATTTGTAAGATAAGTTACAATAAAGTTAGCCTTTACGGTACCAGTAACCACGTTGCCAAACACCGCGATAATTATTACTGCGATAATTGTTACCGCGATAATTATTACCGCGATAATTATTACCGTGATAATTATTACCGCGATAATTGTTACCGCGATAATTATTACCGCGATGACTACTACCACGATGACTAATTCCACGATGACTAACTCCACGATGACTACCTCCACGATGAGTTCTACTACGATGACTGCCCCTACGACGAACGAATCCCTGATGACCGTAACCACGACTTCCATCTGGATGACTGGGATGGGATCTGTAATTATTAGAAATGTTTATACATCAATTCACGTTTTTCTTGAAAACTTTGTTAGTGGAAAAAAGGACACCTCGAATTTTGGTTCAAAAAGGACACCTCGCTTTTTAGTTGAAAAAAGACACCTCGAAAATATTAATTTTCAATCCAATTTTGAATGACGATAATGTGTGCAAATGTAATTGATTTATGAGATTTTGTGCTAAAAAAAACTATGAGAATAATATGTTCTTAAATCTTTTATTACAAAAACTCAAAAAACAATTACAGTACACATGGTATCGCCAAACGAAAATTTATATAAAATGAATATTTTCAACGTGTCCTTTTCCTCAACTAAAAAGCGAGGTGTCCTCTTTTTGAACCAAAATTCAAGGTATCCTTTTTTTCACTAACCCAGCGGTTTCTTTAAATGTTTTTTTTACTTATAATTGTTATGGTTGAAAGTTAATTAATGTTCATTATAAATATTGTATTTTTAAACAATATTCATTAAAGAGTAGAGTAGGGTAAAAAGCTAATATTTTTCCTTTTTACGCTATAAAATCGGAATTATATTTTTCTTTCAAATTTTCAACTCTTGACGTTATGCTATTAAAACATGAATTTATAAATAAATTAATTAGATAATAAATTAACAAAGTAGATATATATATATATGTACCTGTCATCTTGAATGTTATTTTGTCCTCTAGTTGTATACTCAGCCATTGCGGCAGCAACTGCGGACTCCACGACAGAATAAATATCCTAGAAAATAATTTTTTACTACGTGAAGTAATAACTGCAATAATTGTACTATTAATTAAAATCAGTGATTTTTTTTAATTATATAAAAACAGATACCACATACTTTTTGTCTCCAACCATAAGATAACATTTTCTTAAAAATTGTAGATTAAAATTGAAAAAAATCTTTGTGAAAACAGGAAAATATTCTATATATTGACATGAATTAGATATCACCGTTTAAATCTACATGTATTTTGGATCCAAAAGACCAGAAAAAATATGCGACATTAATGAGAACAGATATTTGCAGGCCCAATATATTAATGTTATTTAAATTAAATTTATCTATAAATTAATACCATTTTTTAAATTTTGTACTATTAGAAAATAATTTCGGTATTATTTTATTTTTAAAAATAAATCATCACTTTTAAGGGAATTGACGATTTATAATTAACAAAAATCTAATTATATTTAGAGAAATTATCAAATATTTTTTAAAACAAAACACCAAACTAAAGTATTTTATCATGAAGATTTATAATAGAAAAAAATTGCTTTTCCTAAATCTAACCTCTTTTTTATAAGATTTAAATAAAAACTTTGTCATTAATTTGTTAGGTAGATTATACTAACATTTTTTATTTGCGGAAGAAGTTCCGCAACTCCAGTTTTATTTTCATCTGTATGATTGATGACTTGTCGGTTGGTGGATTGGGCACGAGGACGGCCCCGAGGACGACCTCGTTGACGACCGCGTGTGGGCTTCGGAGAGTCCGCGTGTAGGCTTTCACAGTCGTCATCTGCAGGATCATAGTCTTCATCCTTATCATCGGTAGACATCTGCTCAGTATTGTTTATACCTCCTATAAAAAAATTTTTTTAACTCAAACTGAATAATAATACTTATACACAAGTACTGCATTTTTTAACCTCTCATTTTAGGAGCCATTTTTTCTTTGAAAAGAAAAAGTAGGGAAAACCTTTGAGTTTGGCAGGTAAGGGTCTAAGCACAACTGAGTAGAATAATACGAGAGACGAATGCGGGATATAAGCCTCCTAACCCCAAAATGTAAATAAATGCTAATGGGGAATTCACACTTCGATTTAAGATGCTATAAGCGGCAGAGAAGCTTTTTCGTCCCGCTTAGCTTTTTAGATCAAAGTGTGGATTCCCCATTAAAGCATGTTTCGCAGACGCGCGGCGAAGGTTGCTATGGCAACATATGCTGAATTCAACGCAACGCAGACTGACGTAGACTTCCAGATCCTATTGGAGAAAGGCCATTACATAAGACGGACTCATATTGCAAGTATTGCAGTGACAATTGGTGTTTCAGTGTGAATGCAACTTTAATAAAAAGATTCCCATCTATGTTCTTTATACTATGGTTCAGGAGATCGTATGATCCCAAAACGAGTGCAAGGATAAAATTTTACATCCATTTGTATATTAAAATGTTTTCATCGAAAGACAAAGGAAAAGTATCGAAAAGTGATTCTAAAAATATGGAAATCACAAATTGTGAAGAAAATGAAAAAAAAAGTAGTGCCCGACCCAGGGAGAGATATAGAAAACGCAAATCTGGTGATTATCAAACGTGTGGAAAAAGATTGTCCAAGAGGAAGGGTGCAAAAGCTAGGTAACTTTTGTTATTATTACTAAAATATTTCGAGATTATTTAATGTAATTAGATTTTTTAAGACTTTTGGCAAATTAACATGTCAACTGGTTATTCTTCAATTATATTTCTGTAATTATTTCACGCAATTTATCAAACCTTCTTTTCCACACTTTGCAGACATTTTTTCTTTATTTTGTTGAATGTTTAGATTAAATAATTTGAGTAATTTTTTAAGAAAAATTTGGTTAAATTTTTAATTTACAGCGAGAAGCTAGCAAAGTATGAGTGAAAAGATTTCATACAGTGATTTATAAATATTTTTGTCTGAAATATTTTATTGTTTTAAAGTTTGAAGAATAATTTGCAAATTATGGGGACGGTATCAATTGCCCAAAATTCAACTGTATACAGGAAAACTGCCCACGTTCAAGTGCACACGGGAAAACTGTATACAAGCAAATTTACAAAATAAAATCATCAAATTAAATTTAAAACTGTACAAATTTAAACTGCATACCGGTAAACTGACCACAGGAAAACTGTACACTATTAGAAATTACAAATTTTAAGAAACAAATGAAATTAATTTAAACTGTATACAGTTAAACTGACCTCAGGAAAACTGCACAAAAGCTTATTTTCTATTAAATTTATTATAAAGAAGCTTTTGTGCAGTTTTCCTGTGGTCAGTTTAACTGTATACAGTTTAAATTAATTTCATTTGTTTTTTGAAATTTGTAATTTCTAATAGTGTGCAGTTTTCCTGTGGTCAGATTACCGGTATGTAGTTTAAATTTGTACAGTTTTTAAATTTAATTTAAAGATTTTATTTTTTAAATTTGCTTGTATACAGTTTTCCCGTGGGCAGTTTTCCTGTATACAGTTGAATTTTGAACAATTGATACCGCCCCAAATTATGAGTAAAATGGCTATTCATTTTTCATTCATCTCTTATTTTCTTACAAAATATTTTTTTTCAAGTATGGGAAAAATCTAGCCAACTGTGATTAAAAATTTTTTAATTTTTTAGTGTTTTAATGCTTTTTTATCTAAAATTCTGTTTACTTTTGCAGAATGAGAAAAAGGTAACTAAAAATGATTAAAAAAATTGCTTTTAATAAAATTTTTTAAAAAATTTTTGTGCGGTTACAGCTGGAAAATTATGGATAAAAAATATTTAGAGTTTTTAAGGTTTCAAGATTTACAAATTTCATTACTTCTTCAAGTTTTTTAGAACATTACTTAAAATTCAATGACCAAATGTAAAATCGTTTCAATAATTATTTGTAAGTAGAGAAGTGGAGGAAATTAAATGAATGTAAACTTTTTATTTTGTTTAAACGGGGAAAAGGAAATATTTATAATTTTACAAGGTAGACTGGTCAATATGTAGACAACAATGTTTTCCAGTAAATTAAACAAACATCGGGTAAATTTTACAAAATGTTTAGTTATATCATCTAATTTATTATTCTGTCTTATTAAACTACTATTTTATTAAAAAAAAATTGCCTGAAACATGTGAAATTTACGCAAAAATTTTGTCTATATATTTACCAGTCGAAAATTAAAATTTCAGTAAAGGTTAGTAAAGAAAAAATTTGCTACTTAAAATTATTTTTCCAGAATAACTTTTAAGATAACTAAAGAAAATTGCCTTGTGAAAATTAGAAAAATCTACTTCAGAAATAGTACAATTTACTATGGAAATATCAATTTTTACTAGCGAATTACACTAAACTTTAAGGTAATTTTGAAATTTCTTTTTGAAAATTCTAACTGTACCTATATAACTCCTTCAAAATCGCATTCATATTTGTTAACTTGCATACAAAATTTTCTAAGTTTAAAAACTCTGAAAAATAATATAAAAAGATTTTAAAATATTGATAAGCGATAAGTTTTCTAATATTTGTAAAAGAGGAGAATTTTTTTTGTAATTTAATTAAAAAATTTTATAATTTAAAAAACTCACAAGTTTTGAAAATTTCTCTCAGAGATAGGTGAATAAGAAAGAATATAATTTTACCCTAAAATTTTTTTTTATTTCAATAACGGATTACTTGTCTATAATGAAATTAATATTTACTTGCATTAAATAATTTTTTTGAAATTAAATGGTATTTGAGCAAGAGTCATTTAATTGAGTGATTGAAGGAAAAAACCAAGATATGTGGAAATAAAGTAGATTAGGTAGAAAGGAAGACAAACTGTAATCTCTGCTTAATTTTAAACAAATTTATGTCTTGACAATTACATGTTTTCTAGAACCGTAGCAGCCTTAAATGTAAATAATTTTTTCACTGTTGTCTTAATTCTTTTAACTGAAAAATAAAATTCTATTTCATCCATACTTTGAAAGTTTTTCAAATTCTTTTACTGTACTTAAAAAGAAGAAAAAATTTCTTCCAAGAAAGCTCAGAAATCAGTGACGAGTAAAATGTTTTAACTACACTTTGCGAATTTCGTATAATACTTCAAGAATTGAAAAATTTAAGCTTTACACTGAAGAAAAATATGTTACCATCAAAATTTTACTATCCATTTCTCTCAGTGTAGAATCCGATAAATCATTTGCAAAATAAATTTTTATTTAACATGTACAAAAGACATTGAGCTTTATGTAAGTAATGTATTCTAATATATATTCATCATATCAAAAATTTATCACGTAAAAGGTACCACGTTTTATATCGTGAAACATTGATTTTTTTAGTTGCATAAAATATAATTTTATATATTTTTGTACATACTTTGTTAAATATTTGTCCGTAGTTGAATAGATTTGGCCAATGTTTAGCTTGTTTTATAATTTAGTTTGTTTTTCATGCGGGATAATTTGTAAACAAATTGTACATTATTAATGCTTTCCTTGTAGGAAAGCCCACTGAAATTTTTTTTTTCAATCTTATAAGATTCCTCAGCTTCTTTTACATCATTTTTTCCTCTTATATGTGGGCACTAAAGTTTTCCTTTCTAATTGAGAGGATTTTCCTCTTTTATATTTTTTTTATCAAATATCACTTTTTAAACAGTTTAAAGCTGCGTTCAAAAAAACAACAAAAACTTAAAAATCTTCTTTTTAGTATAAATTTTTTCCAATTTTAGTGGAATAATTTCAATCAAAGCAGAAATATTAAAATTCATTTTTGGTTAAAAAAATTTTAAATATAAACAAAAATTCCTCTTTTTTGTAGATAAAAATTTGTAAATTGAAAATAAAATGTAAAAATAATTCTTAAGGTTGTTATTCAGTAGTCACGTGACTCATAGTAAAGTATTTTTTGAGCCACAAACAGTCGAAACCTATTTCAAAATTGTTGTTCTTCTCTAAATTTGAATTACTAGTTTTCTGCTAGTACGGATTCGTTTACAAATAGTGATGCCGCAAGACTCGAGATTTTCGAGACGAGACGAGACAATCATCGTCAAGACCAAGACCAAAATAAACTTTTTTCTCGTCTTGTCTATTCAAGACGAGACGAGACAGTAAGTGTCAAGACCAAGACAAGATTCAAGACTCGAAAAATATCGTTAAATGCAGTGTACGTTTAGAAAAAGACGAATAAATAGCACTTGAATAAGTTGTTATTCCATAAAATATAGTAAAATTACATCTATATTTTATGGAATTACTCTGTGAATTTTAGTTATAAAACTAAAATTGTAGTTTAATGTTAATTATAAGACCACCAAAATTTTCATAAATTTAAAATCTCTATTCATGGAAAAAATAAAATGTTTTTTAATTTTTTTCGCAATTTTTCAATCTACCATGTAAGTCTTTAATTATTTAAAGAAAGAAAAAGTTTTTAAATTGTTGATCATATAGCAAAATCTTAAGATAAAATTATGTCATCAACAACTGGTACTCCTAAAGTAACTTTTTGCGTCTTTCGAGAATATTTTCAGGGAATAAAATTTAAAACCTTTTGAAATTCTATAATTTATACAAATTGCATGTAAACTCAACTATATTCTAAGATCCAATTATTTTTCAATTTTTAAGTAAAATGATTCTCTGAATATTTTATAAATAACAATTTTATGAAACTTCTTCAAGATTTAAATTATTTAAAATAAAATTAATTTCAACTTCTGTAAAGATCAATTTTATTGTCAGAAATGGAAAAAATTTAAAGTTTAGCATTAATATTTGTGGTTGCTTTTAAAGTTTATAAGCAGAACATGGAAAATTCAAAAAGAATTCAATGTTTTTAATATCTTCAAAGGTTGCTGGGCATCAAAAATCAGATCTTTTTCCTTCAATTCTACAAATGCAATACTTATTCCAGTATTTTTGATAATATTCTCTGATTTCCTTGAATAATTTTACAGTTATCCTAATTTATTACTAAATTTCCTGTTTTCCGGACATGTAACAGACTTATTAATTGATAAAATATCGAGACTTCAAGACGAGACGAGATTCTACGTCTCAAGACGAGACTTTTTCGAGACAAGACTCTTTGTTGGTCTTGACATTTCAAGACGAGACAAGATTGAAAAAAATCTCGTCTTGTCTCGTCTTGCGGCAACACTATTTACAAATTAAATTAGAAACAGTTTTTACTAATTTTTAGTAAATAAATACCAGTTGTTAGTAGATAACTACTAATTTATTACTAAGTCGGCTTACTAAATTGGAAATAGTAAAAAATAAGACTTACTTATTGAATTAGTAGTTTTCTACTAAAAACTGGTAGTTGTTTACTAAAAAGTAGTCAAAACTTTTACTAATGCAAATGGGTAAACGAATCTGTACTACTACACAGAAAAAACGATAATCTAAATTTAAGAATATATTCTTGGCTCCTATTTAAGTATATTGTATACTTAAATTAAGTATTATACTATTCTTAAAATGAAAATATATTCTTATTTTAAGAAAATATATTTTAAGAAAAATACATACTAAAATATATTTTCTTAAAATAAGAATATATTCTCATTTTAGGAATAGTATAATATTTAATTTAATTATAAAATATAGTTAAATAGGAGCCAAGAAGATATTCTTAAATTTAGATTAACGTTCTTTCGGTGTATATCTCTAGGAAACTATTAATTCAGATTTAGAGAATGGGAGTCGCTATATTGAATTTTTCAAATCTAACATCAGATTTAAAGCTCGTCCTCAAAAATGAAGGAATACCCAGGTGATTTTCGAAGCGAAGTAGATAAATTATTTTTTTTTATTAGTGACATATTCTGGTTGACTCTTCTGGAAGGGGTTTTTTGATGTCTTCTTTAATTTTATAAAATTAACTCTCCATTAATTATTAACAATTTTTTAGAGGTGTGCAAAATGCTAGAAGCTCGGTCGAATATTTTCGAGTTGAGTCGATCCAAGACAGTTCAAGTTGGAGCCCAGTCGAGCTGTATAAAAAACTCTAAAAATTTCAAGTACTCAAATTTTTCAAGCACTAGAATATTTTGAATACTCGAATATTTTCGAGCTCTTGAGTACATTCGAGTTCCAGAAAAAATTCAAAAACTGTTCGCATATTTTCTAATTAATAAATTGAAGACTTATAAATTTCAAAGTGCGATTTTACTACTATGGTTTTGTGTTTATTTCAACTTGCATTAAAGAGAAGGTTTAACTATAATTCCAAGACTATGAAAGTTTTTTTAATTTAATAACGGTGTTAGTATAAATTACGTAATTTTGAGAATTGCTTGTCCCCTAGTACCGGACAGTTGACAAATTGGTTTTTTCTAGGTAAATTCAGCCAATAAGTGAATAATTAAGTCAATTTTGTTATATTTGAATACATTAGACAGGAATATTCATTGAACCAATCATACACTTAATGTAAATGTGTATTTTGTATAATGCACTGTAAAATTTAAATAAAAAAAAAAAATAAATTTTTCCAAAGTTGGTGATTTAAGTTTCAGACTGTCCGGTACTAGGGGGAAAATATTAAAATTGTAACACTTTTTCACCAAAACTAAATTGAACTTAAAAAAGTTTATTAAAATATTGTATTTTTGTTAATTGATTTTGGGGTTTATTTTATAGAGTTAATTCATTCATAAATGAAGTCATATTTTTTGAAGTAGTTTTAATTTTATTTTATGAAAACCTTAGGTATCCGGTACTAGGGGACTTCCCCCTACACGAAATATTCGAGTACTCGATACATCGAGCCGGCTCGAGCTCGATGTCGCTCGGCCATTCGAGTATTTTGTACACCTTTACCATTTTCATAGAACGAGTTTTCACCCGGCCGCTTACTTGTGTGGCGTGATGTGAATTAAGCCTGAGAGCTAGAGTGAGAAGTTAAACTGTCTCTCTGATTCTTACTGACCGACCCCACTCTTGACAGAAGCTTTAAATTTTGTATGCGGTTTTAGGATAAAATTAGTTGATGATAATTACGTGTAACATTTGTTTTTGTAAAAATTTTAATTGATTTAAATTGACATTGAAAACTAAGAATCAAAATCTGGTTTCAGAAGGAAACAATCAGCATAACATTTTTTTAAACATGTACCACTAAGAGGTATTTTTTTCATAAAATTTATTATGATACCTACTCAAAAGTATTATTCTTTTTTTCTTTAAAATATATGTGGACGTTAACATGAAAAGGGCCTATATTATCAGTTCTAGTTTTCGAAATAATCGCAATTTAGTAGTTTTGGAGCAAAATCTTAATTTTTTTTTTATTATCAATCTACATGTTTTGACAAGTCGAATCATGCGGTTTTCATTAATTTATCGATAATTTTACTGTTTGATTTCATTGGTTCTATAGAAAAATAAAAAGGGACCATTTTATCGGTCATTTGCAAAATTAATCCGTATTTTAAAAATGCACCGAAAAAACGTTAATCTAAATTTAAGAATATCTTCTTGGCTCCTATTTAAGTATATTATATACTTAAATTAAGTATTGTATTATTCTTAAAATGAGAATACATTCTTATTTTAAGAAAATATATTTTAAGAAAAATATATACTAAAATATATTTTCTTAAAATAAGAATATATTCTCATTTTAAGAATAATATAATACTTAATTTAAGTATACAATATACTCAAATAGGAGCCAAGACGATATTCCTAAATTTAGATTAACGTTTTTTCTGTGTGGAGGTGTGGAAAAATTTAAAACTTTTTAATTTTTTATCTTTAGGGTGTCCTGGACTATAAACAATTCTTATCTGAATAACTTCCCAAAATAACCAGAGATATTAATGTTTGAGTCTTTTTTTTTTGTAATTGTCGAAATGAAAATTTGAATATTGCGGCAATTCTTTCATAATAGAGACTAAAAAATTTCAAATAAGTGTAATAACTATTCTCTTTCTTCAAATGTCACAATAATATTGTACCTAATCATTAATCTTGTAAAAAAAATGGTTCCTTTTTAAAACAGGGCATGTTTTTAATTTTCGTCAATATTTGTAATCAAATTAAACGATGTTTCAAAAATATTCCGTGCCAATAGTGAAATAAAAATTTAAAAAGGGTACTGTTTTCGTCAGTCTGGGGCCGTTAAAAAAATACGTGTTATATATTATTAATATTTGTTACGGGCAGCAGAAAAAATGGCGCTAATGTATACAACATTGCGTAACATGGTGGAGGAGGGGTCTAAATTTATAAAAAAAGAGCGTTACGTATTTTTTGAAGGCTTAAGTCTTACGACAGTTCCGAGGGAGGGTAAAGGGCTCCAAAAGAAGGGTTACGGGTTTTAGTGAGTCGGGCTGGTAGTAGGTCGACAATTTATTAAATTTACTATGTTATTTATTTATTTTTCTTTATTTATATTTCCGTTTGTTTTATCCTACCAACCACATATGTGGAGTTACAGAATTTTAAAGTTTGGAGTATCAAATACGTCATTTCGAGAAAAACGAGATCAAAGATTGCAATATGAATATCTGTGGTTCTTCTGGGAAGTTATTCAGATAATAGTTGTTTTAAGTCTAGTACATCCTTAAGATTGAAAATCAATAGGTTTCGAATTTCCCCCCCCCCCCTCATTTTTTAACAATGACAAAATAATGGATCTCCGACAAAGTGGTCCCTTTTCTAAAAATACGGTTATTAATTAATAAAGTGGAATATTTAACGAATTTAAAGGTTCGGTGTTATTTTTTAGAGTTATTTCAAGCAAAGAAAAGAAAAGTAGCCTAAAAAAATTTTTTAATCGACTTTATTATAAAAAATCTTAGAAAAAATTAAAAATTTCTTTTCTAAAAACACGAAATTAAAAATTGTAATGCGAATTTCTCCGGCTCTTCTGAGAAGTTATTCAGATAAGAGTTGTTTTAAGTCTAGTACATCCTTAAGATTGAAAATCAATAGGTTTCGAATTTCCCCCCCCCCTCATTTTTTAACAATGACAAAATAATGGATCTCCGACAAAGTGGTCCCTTTTCTAAAAATACGGTTATTAATTAATAAAGTGGAATATTTAACGAATTTAAAGGTTCGGTGTTATTTTTTAGAGTTATTTCAAGCAAAGAAAAGAAAAGTAGCCTAAAAAAATTTTTTAATCGACTTTATTATAAAAAATCTTAGAAAAAATTAAAAATTTCTTTTCTAAAAACACGAAATTAAAAATTGTAATGCGAATTTCTCCGGCTCTTCTGAGAAGTTATTCAGATAAGAGTTGTTTTAAGTCTAGTACATCCTTAAGATTGAAAATCAATAGGTTTCGAATTCCCCCCCCCCCCCTCATTTTTTAACAATGACAAAAATAACAGATTTCCGACAAAGTGGTCCCTTTTCATTTTTTTTTCTAACAACGAAATAAAATACTTAGAGTGTCAATAAATTAATGAAAACTGCATGAATCGACGTGGTAGACCCTGTAGATTAAGAAAAAAAAGATAAAAAAATTTCGATCTTTTTTTTCAAAATTAGTAAATTGCAAATATCTCGGAATCTAGAACCGACAAAGTGGTCCCTTTTCATGCGGACGTCCACATATAACCTTGAAATACGGAATCCATAAGGTATCTGTAGGCAGATTTCCCAAAAGTCCCTAAGTAAAAAAAAGTACTTTTAATTTAAATCGTTGCATTTTTTTCGTTTCAAACAATATACTTTTCGATTAATAAACGTGTCATTGGATCAATGACGAAAAATTCAATAGCACTTTTTATCAGTGTACGAAAAATGTCATAAGCGCCGTTATGTTACATCAAAATATAGATAAATTTTGACCTATAGTTCATTAAGAGGCATAATAACGGTCTTACATTACGTCAAAATCTATGTTCAATGTGACATATTTTTTGACCTAAGGGTCAAAAGAGGGCCGAACAAAGGCCTTTACATTACGTCAAAATTTATGTCAAATTTGACAATTTTTTTAGCTATACATATTGAAAAGGGCCCAATGAGAGCATTTACCATAGAGTAAGTCCGGGGGAGACGGCCATAGTTTTTTTTAAAGTTTTATTAAAATGATAAAAAAAATGAAACTGAAGTTACTAACGTTTATTCGACGAAAAATATAATACGTAACAATTCCCCCGCCTCAGATTCAATTTTTTTTCCACATTTATTATAGATGCTTATATTAGAAGTCATTATAAATTATTTTCAACTGGTACCAGGTCGGCGAGGGCAATGATTTTGATTTTTTGTCGAGGATTTTTCGAAAAATCCGTGACAAAAATCAAAATCGTTGCCCTCCCCGACCTGGAAATAGAACGTTAGTAACTTCATTTTAATATAAAAAGCGATTTATGTCTAAACTTTTATTATTGGTAATCATTGGTATTTAAATTTTATTGGTAATTTTTATTGGTAATTAAACATTGAACACTTAACTTTAAAGTAACTAAAAATGAAATAAAATATTTTCATAGGAACAATCTCAAAATTTACATTTTGTAAAAAGTGCATTTTGCTATCTCTAACGGAATGTTCGGGAGAGATGACCAATATTTACAACTTTTGGCTTTTAGCTTAAACTTAATTTTTAATCGTTTAAAATTACTTTAATCGTTTAAAATTTCTCATATTCTGGTCACATTTTGAACATTTATTATGGGATTCAGTCCAGTTTTCATGTAGCTAAAAATTTTAAATACTACACTGAATCCAATCTTTAATCAATGTCGTTTGATTGTAACTTTCGACTCAACTTACAAATATATCTTTATCTCTGGTGTCAATGACATCAATTATTTTGTTCTCAGACATTTTTAATTAGTTTTTTAAAAATATTTTTTAAATATCTAACATTAACATAAAAAATTTTAAACAAAAATTAATGGCCATCTCACCCAATAATACATGCCAAAGTCAACATCAAAATATAAAATAAATAAAATCATTTTTTCTTCATGCCTCGGTCGAAAGTACGTACTTCCCTCTGCGATTTCGCAGCAGAAAGTCAAACATTTGTGCTTTGGTTGATTTTCATACCCAACCTCTATTACAGCGGGAGTAAAAGAATTATCTGTCGGTAAAAACACCACTGTCGGTAAATAGGAAAATTTCGAGTCAATGAAAATTTAACGAATAATTGTTATCGCAATATAAAATGAGAAAAAAAATTATCAAGAAAACTTTTTATACTTTATAAATTTATTATCCATCACAAGCTCTGAATATTGAAATGAACGAAATCTTTTGCTGATATAATTATTTTCAAAACTTATTTTAATAAACATTAAAAACAAAAATAACATAATTAAAAATTTTTTAATTTCTTTTTCAATACGTGCCAAAATGTTATAATAACATTTTAATAATTTGAAGAAATAATGAAATTGTGTTCATTAGAACGTTTAGAATTTTAGAAGCATAAAATTAATTTTGTACCAACAGGAAAATTCTTTTAAAAATATAATATTAATTTATCTTTTACATTTTTTTTCGTGCCTGCCCCGGACCAGAAGCACTCGCTTCGCTCGTGCATCAAATGTCGGGGCAGGTGAATATTGTTTGCAAGAGAGAGACAGAGAAAAAACCAGAGCTTCACGAGTGTCCGTTAGAGGCGTTGAAGCGGGACCGAAAGTAAATAAAGATGGCCGGCTGTCAAGTGAAACACAGTTGCAATTTTCTTAAAACATAAATTAACGAGCGTACTTTCGACCGGATATAAAGAAAAATAGTATACACTACACGGGCAGAAAGTTCAAATTCCAGCACTGTGCCGGAATTCGAACTTTCTGCCCTTATAATGTAATGTATTATTCCATTCATTTTTTGTTTATATCGAAATCCTTTAAAAAATAATAATATAGCAATAAGAAATCTAAAATTCTGAAATTATTTTGAACACAAAAAAATGTCTAAGGATTACGCTTAAATTTTCATTATTTTTCAACAATTTGTTGTTTACAATTATTAGTAGTAGCAAAAGGTTGAAGAATAACCCATAAGGCTACTGCCCAAAGTAAAAACCTTGTAAGTCGCATTTGCCGTTAAGACGAAAGTCGCTTACATGGTAAGCGACTTTAAACCTTACGGGTAATGCGACTTACTAGGTTTTTACTTTTTACTTTGGGAAGCAGAAGGGACCGTTCCTAATTTACGTCACACTATTTTCCATCATTTTTCCACCCCCCCCCACCCACGTCACAAATTTTACATGATTTAGCGCAATTTTTTCTACAGAACGTCACCAAAAATTAATTCCACTCCCCTCTAAGGCGTGAAGTAGTTTATGGACAGCCCCTAATAAGTAATATTTATTTATAAATTTAGTAAAATATTTGAATTGGTTATCTCCCCCAGACTTACCTCATGTCAAAATGTATGTTAAATTTGACGTAATTTAAAACCTGTAGGTCAAAAAGGGTCTTAATTACGATAAGTCAAAATATATAATATGCGCAAATTGAATAACAACAAAGCATGTATTTAATTACAAAAAATTTGAATAAAATAAACTTTTGATATTTGCGCGCGCGAATTATGTGTATTCCTTTTATTGATAAAACGTTGTTCCATGCAGGCGGCTGGAGAAATTGTTAGATCAGTACGACGAGGAAATTAAAAATGATAAGTTAAATGAGTTTAAAAATGATGAATTAGCAAATAAGAAAACGATTTCGGAAAACCCGGAAGTTTTAGTTATTAGTTCTGAAATAAATACTGTAGAATGTGAGGTAAAGGACAGCAGAAATAATGTAACTAATTTTACAACTGATAAATTAGCAAATGAGAATGCGTTTTCTGAAATACCGGAAGTTTTAGTTATTAGTTCTGGAATGAATAGTACAGAATGTGCAGAACAGGATACAACGAATAATTTAACCATAAAATTTGAAGAAGAATTTTTTGAATACGATGCTGGATCAGAATTCAACATTAAAAATGAATCGATTAATGAAACGTTAAATGCAGAACAGGATACAACGAATAATGTAACCATAAAATTCGAAGAGGAATTGTTTGAATACGATGCTGGATCAGAATTCGACATTAAAAATGAATCGTTTAATAAAACGTCAAATGTAGAAAATACAATTTTTGAATGTGATGCTGATATGGAAGTTGCTTCGGATGACCCAATATGCAGTAGTTTAAGGGAAACAGACTTTCAGAAAGTTTTGGACAAATTTAAAAAGGAGGATGAAGATGAAAATCCATTAGAAAAAGATTTCTTACGTCTTGGATCTAGACATGTCCATTTAGGTCATGTTACTAAAGAAATACTAAGATTAACTTGTGAAGAAAACCATCATAAACCCACATGTGTAAATGGAGAATGGGAACTTTTTGAGTTTAATGACAAAGCGGATACAACGTATGTTTATTTACGCTGCAAGGAATGCATGGAATGTATAAGATTTTCAACGCATCCAAATAATGATCAATATGTAAACCCTAATTATTCTTTTGTACTTGGATGTTTAACAGCTGGAATTGGACATTCAAATGCACAAGAAATGCGAGCAGCACAAGGAACACCATGTATGAGTGCAAAAACATTCAGAAAATATCAAGAATTAATATATTTTGATGCCCTTAAAACATCTAGGAAAACAATGGAGGAATCTGCAAAGAAAGAAGCTGAAATAGCTCGAGAGAAAGGTCACGTAACTGAAAGTGGTATTCCTTTGATAACAGTAATAACAGATGCTTCATGGAGTAAACGATCATACAAGGGAACTCACCCCAACGCATTGGGATGCGTTGCTGTTGTAATAGGCTATGAAACTAAAGAAGTAATTGACCTGATAATTAGAACAAAGGTTTGTGCAACGTGTGAGAGAGCAACGAGAGAGGGCAGAGAACCGAAAGAGCATTATTGTTTGCAAGATTATGAGAGAGTAATGAGTTCGGGTGGAATGGAAAAAAGCGCCATAGTTGAAGCTTTTGTGAATAGCGTTCAAAAGTACAACATAATTTACAATGTTTTAATAGCTGATGGTGACAGTAGCGTATATAAAGGCATTCTGGATGCAAATCCCTACAAAGAGTATGATATAATAGTTAAAAAATATGGATGTACATGTCACATTTCCAAAAATATATGCAAGGCGTTAGAGAATTTTGCAAAAAAGAAGGATCCTGAAGAATTACGTGGAGATGGTGGTCTTCAGGCACGTCAACTTTTGGAAAAAAATATTTTTAATATCCGACAAGAAATATTGGCCGCTGCAACAAGAAGACGCATTGAGGACACTCCTATTTTAGAAAAGATTAAATTACTGGTTGAAGACATAAATAATGTTGTAAGTCACGTTTTTGGAGAGCATAAAGATTGCTTACGTTTAAATTGGCCTTGCGGTGGAAAATTAGGACAAGATGAAGAAAATCTTATTCACCTACTTAAGGATGGAAAAAAATTCATACCAATAATGAATATTGTGCAACGTGCGTGTGCAGAAGCAGAAAGTTTAATAAAAAATGGTACTACAAACAATTGTGAGTGTTTCAATAATCATATTTGCAAAGCAGTAGGTGGCAAAAGAACAAACTGTGTCTTTCATAAAGGGTATTCAGCACGGTGTCAGCTTCAAATACTGCAGTCAACAAAAAAAGCAGTATTATCAACTATGTACAAAGAATTGAATAAACATGTTCCAGAAGTAATTAATATTATGGAGAACAATCGGCAACTCCAAGTTGAGAGAAATCGGGAGTATGAGAAAAGAAAAAAAATAAATCCAGTTGCAAAAAGAAAGGACAGAATAGGTACGAAGGATAAAGATTATGGACCAAATTCCATGGATGGTGATGTTTCTGAAGAAATGTATAAAATACTTTGTGATCAGCATTTTAAAATACTGAAGGAAAACCAATTAAATGCTCAAAAAATTTTTCATGACACAAAAACGCAGCACAACTCAGATCAGTGGAAACATCTGCGAACAATAATGATTACTGCTTCTCGAATGTATGATATTTGCAGCAAAAGAGAAACAACATCATGTGAAAATCTTGTGAAAAGTATTGTACATTCGCAGAATATTAACAGCTCAGAAGGTATATTAGCTTTACAGTATGGATTACAAAATGAGAAAAACGCTATAAAAGATCTTGAAAAAGAATTATCTATAAAAATCAAAAAGAGTGGATTGATAATTGATCCGGAAAATGAAATTTTTGGAGCATCTCCAGATGGACTTATTGACGATCAATTATCCGATCTAAATGTTTCAGATGACATTATTCAATATGTAGACACTGCCATGTTATATAGTGTTACGCCTGGTGGCATTATCGAAGTAAAATGTCCAATTTCAGCGGAACATTATTCAATTAAAAATGCAGTAGAAAAATTAAGTAATATTCGAACGGTTTACGACAAAAATAACATTAATCACATGAATAAGAAACACAAATATTATTATCAAGTACAAGGACAATTGCATGTAAGTCGACGAGAATACTGCATATTTGCAATGTGGTCTCAATACGGATTAAAGAAAACTATTGTAATGCGTGATGATTTATATTGGAAAAATGTTATGGAGTTTAAATTAAATAGATTCTACAAGAATTGTATGCTTCCAGAAATTGTTGACAGTCGCCATATTAGAAGCATGGATGTACGAGAACCGGATTACGTTTACGAAGCTAGACAAAAAAAAATCCAATTATCAGTTTTAAAGAAGAAAGAAACTGATGCAAAACAAGAAGAATCAAAAAGGAACGTAACTGAATTTATGGACAATAAAAATTCTGGTGATGTGATTATAATAAACAGCAAAGCTACTGTAAAAGAAGAAATTATAAGTATATCAGAGATCAAGGATAGCAGTATTCAAGGTAAGTACACACCTGTAAAGGAAAATGTGAAACAAAAAAAGGACGACGACGATGACGTCATAATTACCGGGTTTATTAAAGCTCCATATAAGAAAAACCAATTTAATAACAAACTTTTTGATACTATAAAAGTCTCTGAATTCCAGGGAAGGATTTTAAGTACCAAATATTTGGACACAATATGTATTAACAGATTTTTGAACGTGATGAGACGCAATTTTAAAACCTATGAATTCCTTAACGTTCAACACCTGCTGCAACAAGAGCATTTACGGCCTTTTCAAGGCGAACTGCTTGGTGAAAAAGATGTTCAAATTTTTGGGGGGAATAAATCAAAACATTGGCGTTGTGTTTATTTCGACGGAACAGAACTGCATATATTGGACAGTGCTGGATTAATAAATTTTAATTCAATGAAAAAAGAAGAAAGAACATACGTAATGAAGCGTTACCCAAATGCAGGAAAAAGTTATAATATAAGGATACCTTCTGTAAGTAAACAATATGACGGAAATAGTTGTGGAGCTTACGCTGCAGCAAACATGGTAACAATTCTGTTGGGTGGAAAACCGTGGAACGTTCATCATTCAGAAAATGGTATGGACTTGAGAAAACACTTTTTGCGAATAATAGTCACAGAATGTGTCACAGAATTTCCATTGAAAAAAAAAAAAATTAATACCTTCACCAGAAGGGTTAATTAACATCTTATCTTCACTGATCGGATAAAATTTACATATCACCTTCATTAAAAGAAAAAAGAAAATATTCATACTTACTGCATTTACTTCAAATCATAACATCTTGCCTTTGCTGACTGAATACAACGAATATCTTGCCTTCAACGGTCGGTTCATTGATCGGAAAGAACAGATCTGCTATGTCTTATAATCACTGAACGGATATACATCACATCTTACATATCTATATTTGAAATACCCACTCAGTTTTCACGTAAATATAATTAATCTGTAGAATGTTTATTGGACATCCTTAGGACAAGGATATCCTAAGTAAGTCTAAAAAACTTACTATAGATCACTTATGTTCATGTGCTACTGTGTCATCTTGTCTTTGTTGATTGGATGCATCGAATATCTTACCTTCAACGGTCGGGTCAATTCTCATCTTATCTTCACAAATCGGATAAATATTATATCTCACCTTCATTTGTCGGAAAAAGGATATATTAATACTTACAGGATTTACTTCACACCATACATCTTGCCTTTGCTGACTGGATACATCGAATATCTTACCTTCAACGGTCGGGTTAATTAATATCTTATCTTAACTGATCGGATGAACTTTATATCTCACCTTCATTTGTCGGAAAAAGGATATATTAATACTTACAGCATTTACTACACATCATAACATCTTGCCTTTGCTGACTGGATACATCGAATATCTTACCTTCAACGGTCGGGTCAATTAATATCTTATCTTAACTGATCGGATGAACTTTATATCTCACCTTCATTTGTCGGAAAAAGGATATATTAATACTTACAGGATTTACTTCACACCATACATCTTGCCTTTGCTGACTGGATACATCGAATATCTTACCTTCAACGGTCGGGTCAATTCTCATCTTATCTTCTCAAATCGGATAAATATTATATCTCACCTTCATTGGTCGGAAAAAGAATATATTAATACTTACAGCATTTACTACACATCATAACATCTTGCCTTTGCTGACTGGATACATCGAATATCTTACCTTCAACGGTCGGGTCAATTAACATCTTATCTTAACTGATCGGATGAACTTTATATCTCACCTTCATTTGTCGGAAATAGGATATATTAATACTTACAGGATTTACTTCACACCATACATCTTGCCTTTGCTGACTGGATACATCGAATATCTTACCTTCAACGGTCGGGACAATCAACATCTTATGTTAACTGTTTGGATAAACTTTATATATCACATTTATTGGTCGAAAAGCACAGCTTTGCTATGTCGTATATTCACTGATCGGATATACTTCACATCTTACACATCTATATTTGAAATACCCACTCAGTTTTCACGTAAATATAAATAATCTTTAGAACGTTTTTTGGACATCCTTATGACATGGATATCCTAAGGAAGTCTAAAAAAACTTACTATAGATAACTTATGTTCATGTGCTACTGAGAACATCTTGTCTTTGTTGATTGGATGCATCGAATATCTTACCTTCAACGGTCGGATGAATTCTCATCTTATCTTCACTAATCGGATAAATATTATATCTCACCTTTATTGGTCGGAAAAAGAATATATTAATACTTACAGAATTTACTGCAAATCATAACATCTTGCCTTTGCTGACTGGATACATCGAATATCTTACCTTCAACGGTCGGGTCAATTAACATCTAATCTTAACTGATCGGATAAACATTATATCTCACCTTGATTGGTCGGAAAAAGGATATATTAATACTTACAGGATTTACTTCACACCATACATCTTGCCTTTGCTGACTGGATACATCGAATATCTTACCTTCAACGGTCGGGACAATCAACATCTTATGTTAACTGTTTGGATAAACTTTATATCTCACATTTATTGGTCGAAAAGCACAGCTTTGCTATGTCGTATATTCACTGATCGGATATACTTCACATCTTACACATCTATATTTGAAATACCTACTCAGTTTTCACGTAAATATAAATAATCTTTAGAACGTTTTTTGGACATCCTTATGACATGGATATCCTAAGGAAGTCTAAAAAAACTTACTATAGATAACTTATGTTCATGTGCTACTGAGAACATCTTGTCTTTGTTGATTGGATGCATCGAATATCTTACCTTCAACGGTCGGATGAATTCTCATCTTATCTTCACTAATCGGATAAATATTATATCTCACCTTTATTGGTCGGAAAAAGAATATATTAATACTTACAGGATTTACTGCAAATCATAACATCTTGCCTTTGCTGACTGGATACATCGAATATCTTACCTTCAACGGTCGGGTCAATTAACATCTTATCTTAACTGATCGGATAAACATTATATCTCACCTTGATTGGTCGGAAAAAGGATATATTAATACTTACAGGATTTACTTCACACCATACATCTTGCCTTTGCTGACTGGATACATCGAATATCTAACCTTCAACAGTCAGGACAATTAACATTTTATATTAATTGATTGGATAAACTTTATGTCTTACCTTCATTGGTCGGAAAAAGAATATATTAATACTTATAGGATTGAAAGTATATCATAACATAGGTATATTTAATCTTTACTTACTAAATATATTGTACATTTTACTTTATTTCCTAAATTTAATTTCAATTTGCTTTCTTTTAATTGTCTTTAATAATTGTCAGATTTTTTAAGTTATGTAACACATTTTTAAAAATATTTATTGACATTCCTTTTCTCTATTATTTCTTAATTCCAATAGTCCTGTTTTGTTTTCTTTTCTATTCTAAACATTTTTGATCAAATTCATTATTTTTCTTTGTTTTTTATACTTATTACTTTATTTTTTATATCTGTCTTATTTTTTATGTGCTTGCTGCATATGACTTTCTTTTACCTTTCTCTTTTGTTGGTCAATGATATAATTTTTTATTCATAAAATCTTTATTTTTTATTGTTTCTTAAAATTCATCTTAGTATTACAATGAAAACTTTATTTTTTATTTTGTTATGGGGGCAAGGATATGCGCAACACTTTTTTAAATTGTATTGTGCATTCCGAGTTGATTATAGCGCAATATATAGCTTCTGATCAACTAAGACCATAGTAAATCCTACAAGAGGTGCCCCTGTTTATGCTGAAAACTATGGATCTAGAGAAGAATAACTCGAAAAAAATCGGTGGGGTTTTTCACTCACAAATATTGCTAAGAGTAGCTAGAGATGCAATGTGAGCTAAGGTAATACGTAGGAGGATACACAATGTCCAAGCAATATGCAGTACGGTCGCGCTAATACGTCAGTTGCTTTACATGAAAATGTCCGAAATCGTAATTAAGGGTCTGCTTCGATACAAATAGTTTGAATTTCACTCTACTATAACTCTAAAAAATGGTGGAAATTTTGGATTGATTTTTAATACATTGATTAAAGTACTACAAATTGATAAAATATTGTTCACTGCATTTGTATTAATTAAAAATAATTAATTAAATATTTAAAAATTAGTCACTGATTTAACTTGTAATATTTTACTACTGAAATAGTTAATGAATTATTATTTTTTTCCGGTCAAATTAAATTCCCGGCAATTCCCCGGTTTTCCAAATTGGTACAAACACTGTTAAATGTATTTGTAGAAACTAAAACCTGTCGAAAGCGGGTACGACAGCTAATAATAACATAATATAATATAATATTGTATAATTTTCTTTACGAATCATGATTATGATACATAATTTTAATACACTGAAATCCCCGAACTTTATACTTCCGAACATTGTTAAACTTTATATAAAATTTGTATAAAACACTACTTCGCTTACACCCACCAAACTTTCCTGAGTCTTTATACTTTTCTTCGTCAAGATGTCTATTTCGAAGTTTAGAAACAGTACAGTAATATTTAACTTTATCTCTTTTTATTTTAACTCGCGGTCGTCAGGTTAGTAAGAAAATATTCGTGAGTGAAAAACTCTTAATAATATCCTTAGTGGTTTATGTTCTTAAGGGCATATTATTCAGTGGTCATTTGCACCATATACTTTATTATAGGAATACGTCATCACTGAATAACATAACTTTAACAGTATTTTGCAGTGCGTTTTGTAATTATGGTATACATTAGTGTATATGATAAATATAGAAACACTTGTTATATTTATAATCGTGCTATAGCTATAAAACGCAACGCAAATAAACAATACCTCTAACATCATGTGGATAATGTCTACAACTCTTAGAGATGAGACTTTGAAACAATTTTCCTCAAGACGTATTATATATTATTTACCATATAAAAATACAAAGAGAAATTGTAAAGTATGTAAAATCAATAATAATATCAAAAAGTCAACGTAGCAAGTGACAGAGAGGATTAAGAAAAATTTTGGCAGATTAAATGTGGTGCGTTAAAAATTTGTTACAGAAAAACTATCTTTTAAGAGTAGGAAAAAAATGTTAATTAGTTAAGTTAATCAAAACTAATTCTAATTTGACCTTTTAGTTTTAGGGAAACAGCTTTGAAATGAAATAGAAAAGAACAGCATCCATTTGAAATGCAACATAACGAACAAAAACACAGTACAAAACAGTATTCGCTACGATAACAATTCAACTTATAAAGCTAAGTTCAAACACTTTAATATTAATGTAATATTATCCTCATATCTCATACTTGATTAATAATTAAGTCTGCATTAAATTGCTAACATTTCAGACAATGATTGTGCAACTATAATGAATTAAATACATTTTTTGCAGATGTGATCTCAAATGGTGAATTTGGGAAAATAAAAAGATGCTGTTCGAGTCGGCATTATTTTTAGAAAGAGCAAACTGAAAGCAAAAAAGTTTAAACAATAATTTTTTCAATGGCAATGAAGGCGCTTCGTTGAATTCCATAAAATAATGAGAGGTAATGTACATAATAATTATAATTTAAATTGTTTTACATAACTGTCGGTTCAGGTTTATTTATTTATCTTTTTTTTAATTAGGTATACAAAATATTTTTCCTTCACTTTATAATTATTTATTGATGGAATCGCTTTAATATGTATAAAAAAAACAGTATATAAATATTTGTTAACAAATTTGTATTACAACGCTTTCGGGATTTTAGGTGAAATTTTTTTATTTACGTCCGTTATTAGAATTTAGAAAAAAGATGTCAACGTTACTAACACTTATATTAAATAGAATAGTAATGTAAACAATTTTTTAATTGATAGAAAAAATGTTGGAATGAATTTTTATTTCTTAAAATATTAAGTGTCTTATATTTTATTCAGGGTAGGGCAGCCGAAACTGTTAACCGGAAAAACAGAAATTTTTAAAAAACCAAAAACTAGAAACCGAAAAAAATTATCTGAATCAGAAAACCGTAAACCGAAATCCGCATTATAAAAATTTAAAACCTTTTATTTGAAAACCTAAATTTTGTTTTTTTAGAAAAATAATATCGGTTCGTGCTTTTGCAGAATGTAATGTTAATTACACGGTACGAAAAATACTTGTAAAAAATGAATATATCATCTCGTGATTTCGCTATTTCAGGTACTAATTTTTTTCATCGATAGCCACAAAACACATGCAAGGCGTTAAAGTATTAATTTCATTCTTCCTACATCGCAGGAAAATATTAACTTTCCACCGTCCGTAATAATTGTTGGTGAAAAGTAAACATATTATGCTCGTATTTTTATGATTACAAGTTAGAAAATATTTGCATCCACGATCGAAATATGAATTTCAAACATACAAGACTCTTTCGGTATGGAAAATAATACATCGGTTCGTGCTTTTGCAGAATGTAATGTTTATTACGCGGTCCGAAAATTAAATCTAAAAAATGTATATATCATCTCGTGATTTCGCGATTTCAGGTACTAATTTCATCATTGATAGCCGCAAAACATATGCAGGGCATTAAATTATTAATTTCATTCTTCCTAGATTGCAGGAAAATATTAACTTTCCACCGTCCGTAATAATTGTTGGTGAAAATTAAACATATTATGCTCGTATTTTTACGATTACAAGTAAGAAAATATTTGCATCCACGATCGGAATATGAATTTCAAACATACAAGACTCTTTCGGTATGGAAAATAATACATCGGTTCGTGCTTTTGCAGAATGTAATGTTTATTACGCTGTCCGAAAATTAAATCTAAAAAATGTATATATCATCTCGTGATTTCGCGATTTCAGGTACTAATTTCTTCATTGATTGTCGCAAAACATATGCAGGGCATTAAAGTATTAATTTCATTCTTCCTAGATCGCAGGAAAATATTAACTTCCACCATCCGTAATAATTGTTGGTGAAAAGTAAACATATTATGCTCGTATTTTTACGATTACAAGTAAGAAAATATTTGCATCCACGATCGAAATATGAATTTCAAACATACAAGACTCTTTCGGTATGAAAAATAATATATCGGTTCGTGCTTTTGCAGAATGTAATGTTTATTACGCGGTCCGAAAATTAAATCTAAAAAATGTATATATCATCTCGTGATTTCGCGATTTCAGGTACTAATTTCATCATTGATAGCCGCAAAACATATGCAGGGCATTAAATTATTAATTTCATTCCTCCTAGAATGCAGGAAAATATTAACTTCCACCATCCGTAATAATTGTTGGTGAAAAGTAAACATATTATGCTCGTATTTTTACGATTACAAGTAAGAAAATATTTGCATCCACGATCGAAATATGAATTTCAAACATACAAGACTCTTTCGGTATGAAAAATAATATATCGGTTCGTGCTTTTGCAGAATGTAATGTTTATTACGCGGTCCGAAAATTAAATCTAAAAAATGTATATATCATCTCGTGATTTCGCGATTTCAGGTACTAATTTCATCATTGATAGCCGCAAAACATATGCAGGGCATTAAATTATTAATTTCATTCCTCCTAGAATGCAGGAAAATATTAACTTCCACCATCCGTAATAATTGTTGGTGAAAAGTAAACATATTATGCTCGTATTTTTACGATTACAAGTAAGAAAATATTTGCATCCACGATCGGAATATGAATTTCAAACATACAAGACTCTTTCGGTATGAAAAATAATATATCGGTTCGTGCTTTCGCGTTTTCAGGTATTAAAACACTCTCTTAGTGTTATTACGATTACTTGTTGCAATATTTTTATTTCCGACCGCAAAATTAATTTCTGCGCTTACCATAAAACCAGTATAAAAAACTGAATATACAGAGGCTCGTGTAATCTCAATTTTAGGTTGTAATATTTGTCGATGGATAGATTATTAATTTAAAGAAAACATCAAGCTTATTCTGATTGCGATTGCAGGTATGGAAATTTCTGCAAACTCGTTCAAAATATTAGTATTAAAAAAGTAAGCATCTTTGCATTTTTGCTTACGCATTTGTTGGTTGTTATATTTTTGTATCGAATATAATAGTAATAATAAAATTTAATCATATCGTTTCGTAGTTTTGCGATTTGTAGCTGTTATATTTCTTTAGTTATTCGTAATAATTTATTTTTGAAAAAAGGGTAGCTTGTGCTATTACGATGTCAAGTTGAAAATGTCTGATGAAGAGGACAATAAAAACAATGTTAAAAAATCAAGATTCTGTTCCATGCATTTGCGATTTCAATGTTGTAATATTTATACTTTTTAAGAATATAACGTGTTTTTTTAAACATATAGTTTTTAAGTTTATTTTTGTATAGGCCTATTGCTGTTGTATATTAATTTGTTGCAGATGCAGACTTGGATGACTTTGATGCAAAGCGAATAGAATACTTTACAAACTGAATGTAAAATTACATTTTTAAAAAGGAACGTCTTCGAAATTTTATTTCCTAAAAATACAGAATGAATTCCGTTGAATAGGTTAGTACATACAAAACACTTATAAAAATATAAGCTAGCAAAAAATATAAATTTATAATGTAGTGTATTCTAACGAACTTGAAAACATACAAATAATGTTTTATCAATTATTATAACCAAAAGAAAGAAAAATTTGCTACACAGATAATAGTATTAACAAACAAAATTTACATTTTATACTAACAAAAAATGAATAAGTTATTAACTCTTCCTTTAATATGAATTAGAAATCAGTTGTTTTCTTGATTTCAGGAAGTTATCATAAAATGTCAAAATTGAATGGCAGAATGACAACAAAACATTGACAGTACAAAAGTTCAAAGGAGAGGAGAAACAAATTTTTAAGGTGATGTATAACAACAATTTTTAATTTTAAGAAATAATTTTTTATACAGTTGAAGAAAAAGACTCTTAGATTCTAATATAAAAATATATAAATATTAAAGAAGTATCTGAATTTTTTATTGTATATAAAACATAAGATAGTATTGTTAACAACTTGTGTAAAATATGACAATAGGTTATTTATTCTGTCTGTTACTTTTGCAGCGTAATTACTAAGTAATTACTGCAGACTGATAATTAGTAATAGAAAGAATGTATTAACCTAAAATTGCCTATTGTATACAATGTTCATAATATAATGTCTTAAATTTAAATAAACAATAGAAGAGATTTAAAAAATGAAAGTTTTGAAGAAAAAGTAAACTTTATCTTTCTGCTTTGAATATAAATAAAAAAAAAAGTAATGCATAGTCATAAAGAAAAAGAAAGAAATGCAAAGAATAAATTAATAATTGAAAGAAATCTTTATTATATTTATAACAATTAACATATGTACTTTATACATTAGATATAACAAAAAGTACAAGTTTTTAAAACAAAAATGAAATAACAAAATCTTATGATAAAAGCAAAAAAGTAATAAGAAAGAAAACGACAATACTAATAATTATTAAATTAAATCAAAAAAAAAAAAAAAAAAAAAAGAAAAAAAACAGAATCAAGTAAATATTTAGTAGCTGATGAAGTAAAAAAAATACTCAAATGTACAATTTTTTTTTGTTTTGAGAGATTTCTTCAAAACGTATTAAAAGAAAGAAAAATTGAACTTTTAGTATTTTTTAACCTTCACCGCTATTTATTTAACACTAGTGCATTTTCCGTACCTTCACATAAATGAAACAGAAATATTAAAATGTTTCAAATCTTTCTATTAGAAAAAAAAACTGTAAAATGAAATAGAATATTTCACTGCAGAGCAGCATAAATTGTAACAAAAACTCGATGCAAAGCCTGGAAAAGTTATTCCAAAATAGCAGTAACTAGTCATATTTAGTAAATTTTCCAATTTAATGAAATAATTTTTTATAAAGTTGGAGAAAAGAAGGCTCTTTTAATGTTAAAAAAGTGAAATATGGAGAAAAGGTTATATTTTTCAATTTTCATAAAACAAAAGAAATTATTGTGAACAACTTGTTTAAAATATAGCAATAGGTTATTTATTCTGTCTGTTACTTTTGCAGCGTAATTACTAAGTAATTACTGCAGACTGATAATTAGTAATAGAAAGAATGTATTAACCTAAAATTGCCTATTGTATACAATGTTCATAATATAATGTCTTAAATTTAAATAAACAATAGAAGAGATTTAAAAAATGAAAGTTTTGAAGAAAAAGTAAACTTTATCTTTCTGCTTTGAATATAAATAAAAAAAAAAGTAATGCATAGTCATAAAGAAAAAGAAAGAAATGCAAAGAATAAATTAATAATTGAAAGAAATCTTTATTATATTTATAACAATTAACATATGTACTTTATACATTAGATATAACAAAAAGTACAAGTTTTTAAAACAAAAATGAAATAACAAAATCTTATGATAAAAGCAAAAAAGTAATAAGAAAGAAAACGACAATACTAATAATTATTAAATTAAATCAAAAAAAAAAAAAAAAAAAAGAAAAAAAAACAGAATCAAGTAAATATTTAGTAGCTGATGAAGTAAAAAAAATACTCAAATGTACAATTTTTTTTTGTTTTGAGAGATTTCTTCAAAACGTATTAAAAGAAAGAAAAATTGAACTTTTAGTATTTTTTAACCTTCACCGCTATTTATTTAACACTAGTGCATTTTCCGTACCTTCACATAAATGAAACAGAAATATTAAAATGTTTCAAATCTTTCTATTAGAAAAAAAAACTGTAAAATGAAATAGAATATTTCACTGCAGAGCAGCATAAATTGTAACAAAAACTCGATGCAAAGCCTGGAAAAGTTATTCCAAAATAGCAGTAACTAGTCATATTTAGTAAATTTTCCAATTTAATGAAATAATTTTTTATAAAGTTGGAGAAAAGAAGGCTCTTTTAATGTTAAAAAAGTGAAATATGGAGAAAAGGTTATATTTTTCAATTTTCATAAAACAAAAGAAAGTATTGTGAACAACTTGTTTAAAATATAGCAATAGGTTATTTATTCTGTCTGTTACTTTTGCAGCGTAATTACTAAGTAATTACTGCAGACTGATAATTAGTAATAGCAAGAATGTATTAACCTACAATTGCCTATTGTATACAATGTTCATAATATAATGTTTTAAATTTAAAAAAAACAATAGAAAAGATTTAAAAAATGAAAGTTTTGAAGAAAAAGTAAACTTAATCTTCTTGTTTTGACTATAAATAAAAAAAATAATGCATAGTCCTGAAGAAAAAGAAAGAAATGCAAAGAATCAATTAATAATTGAAAGAATTTATAGATTTGAAAATTTTTAAGCCAAAATGAAATGACAAAATGCAAATATATAAGTAAAGAAATATGTATAAAAATATTAACAATTATTGAAATTATGAATTGAAGAAATGAAAAGTAAAAAAAAAAAAGAAAAAACATAAAGTAAATGCATTAGTGGTTGAGCAGCAGTACTGAAAATGTCTATAAGGCCGAATTTAGTAATTTTTTTCTACTCGTCATATTTTGAAAGATTCTTTGAAATTTAGTGAGAAGAATAAAAATTAGCACATTTGAGCTTTTTGAGACTCCGCCGTTGTAAATCATCCACTAATAAATTTTCCTTTATTTACATATAATAAATATATGAAAATAAAGAAGCAATGAAATAAACTTAAAAAGAAGAAAGTTTTGAAGAAAAAGTACAGAAAAGAGTAAGTACTGTATAAATAATAAAGTTTATTTATGAATCAGATAAAATAAAATTTTCTCCAAACAAAATAAAAAGAAAAAAAATCTTACAAAAGAAAAGTAAAGTAATAATAAAAAAACAAAAAAAAAAAAAATAATAAACTAATAATTTTTAAAATTATATAAACAAGAAGAGAAAAGAAGGATAGAATTATTACTATTCTTCTATAGAATACTCTATAGAATCTTTGTATAGGATTTTTTTGATTGGGTTTAGAGTATATGCACCAATGCAGAATAAGAAATCAATAGAATTATGAGTCAAATTTCATTCAACTAATTTTATCTTTAAATAAGCAGGGTATTAATGATATATTTTCACAATTTTTTTGCTTTTCATATATATTTCCTTTGTTTCAGAGAATTAATTGAATAAAAATCTTTGATTGGATCGAGAGGAGTTCGTGAAAGGAAATACAAAAAGCAACGTTTTTCATTTAAGAAGAAGAAGAAGAAGAAGAAGAAGAAGAAGAAGAAGAAGAAGAAGAAGAAGAAGAAGAAGAAGAAGAAGAAGAAGAAGAAGAAGAAGAAGAAGAAGAAGAAGAAGAAGAAGAAGAAGAAGAAGAATATTTTAAAAATTTATTAAAATTCATCGGATTATTTTAATTTTATATTTTTGTTTATAAACTTATGCTAAGTGTAGACTATAACTTAATTTTATTGTAAAATGTTAAAATGGTTACTATTGACGTAAATGTTTAATTATGATGATTAAAGAAATTTAATGAAAAAAATCGTATTACAGCAATATTGCCTCAATGTTCAAAATAAACATTTTGGCAATATTGTATTATAATAATACGATGTAATGTGACCTTCAACAGACATATTACAATACATTATTCATGAGACTTGCACGATAATGTTCACAGATAATAATGATGTAATATGTTATGTTGAAGAGAAAAAATTATAGTTTTTGTCTTATACTTCAAATTCCCTAATTAAAATCCCTTATAAAATTTCTGGTGAGTAATGAAATTCGTTAATTCTGTTGTCGCATTTAAATTTGAAAGTATTAACATTTTATGATTTTAAAAAACATTTTTTTGTTTATAGGTGAGTTTTGATTATCATTAAAATTAAATAAGCTTCGTTTTACATTTTCAATTCAAAATAACCATCTTTATAATCTTATTATTTATTTGTTTTTACTTATATTTATTTGCTAGTAACTTATTTGTTGTAAATATTTATTATGGTGTAAGTTTAACCAATACCTTTTAAAATTTGTTTAAAAATAAGAACATAAGACAATAGTAAAATGAAAATTGTAAGAGATAATAAGAAAAAAGCGCAATGAGATGTCCTTTCTAGAACTGCTTCAAAAAAATGATTAGGGTAAGTGAATTTTAGATTATTTCATTTGAAAAATTATAAATTTAAAAATTCAAAACTATAGAATTTTCATATTCATTATATGGAAAAAAAAGTTGTATAATAATGTAGAGTTTTTGTTTATTTTCTAAAAAAAATAATTTTTCTTAGTCTATTATTGATTTTCAATTAATAATACTTAAAACTATATAAGTAGCAGAATTTTTACTGCATGTTAGTATTATTGCGATTTTTAAATACGTTTACTGCGCAACGCAAACTAAACATAACCTCTTTTTTGACAACCAGCGCGTTATGCGACACCTGATTTTCTGCAATAATGCTCGCACAATAATTGATGTTTCCTTCATAAATGTCACACAATATTACTCGCGAGTCAGCAATAATACATGTGTTGACAATTATTTTTTAATTTACTTTTTTAAATACAAATAAGTAACGGCTGTCCTCCGAAACCATTTTCAAAATCTGGTCACCCTAAAAAACTGCATTTCATTTTTTCGTAAACTTAGACGAGCTTCGCAAAGTTAACCTACACTAAAAATTCGCAGAAATACTCACACTTACCCTATAATTTATAAAAAAGAAATGCAAATTTTAGTAATTTTTTCTGTTTGTTAAAGAACGGCTAGTTGGTAAGAAACAACTTTATGTCAGAATGTATATTGTCCTAATAAAAATTCAAATAAAAAACTCGATGAAAATGATATTCCAGAAGTAAATTTATTGTTTGAACAGGTACAGATAAATACTGTCAATTAAAAATAAGGTTATAAAGCCGAAGTCATATTTTTCGTTGTATTTTTCCTGAAATCTACACATGAAAATTCATCAGGGGTTAAAGTATTTTCGAGCTTACAAATCGAGATTTTAGTTTTTCAATGAAAACACTATGAAGATCAATTCTAATCACTTCCGATATATTTTTCCTATAACCTACGCGAAAAAATACATTATTATGCCAATTTACAGCTCTTTAGGTAAAAAAAACTGTGAGGGGGGGGGGCACATTCATTTTTTTTCGAGTTTTTCGCGGAAAACTCTACGAAGATCAACTCCAATCTCGTTCACAATATTTTTCCATCTACACGTGAAAATACATACGTGTACCAATTTTTAGCTCTCTAGATGAAAAACTAGGGGGGGGAGGGTTAATGATCATTTTCCGTAACCGTTTTAATAGAGTTCCTACCGGGTACGGATCCCTAATAAACGTTACTTTCGTGTGTTACCATGACAACCTGTAGGCAGGTATACAGTATTCAGTGTTGTGAGTGCACCATAATACCTTTTGAATAAAAAATATGACATTTCTGTTGAAATAAAGGAATTTACAATATATAAAACTAGTAGTTGTTGTTTTTTTAAATATTTATTTTAAATTTAAAAGTTGTTAAAAAAATACATTATTTATTTATATATATTTTTTATTACTACGCGCTTGTTTCAAATACTGTCACGAAAATAGTGTATATTTAGAGGTTATTTCGCTGTCTGTTGTAATTGAAGTACATTTATTTATTTATTAAAGATGTGTCAATTCCTGTGCGAAGCAATATTCAATAATTGAATTAATAAACATTTGTATCTACAATAATTAATGTTTTACGTAATAGGACATAATTGTAATACTACAAGAATGTCAAAAATCAGATAAAGGTTGCAATTACAACTGTGTAAATCAATCACTGTATTATTTGCATAAATTAATATATATGGTATTCGAAAATCCACTGTTTCTCATCGTAATATTCTTTTCCGTGATATAATTATTTTAATTGTCAATTTATTTAAAAGGCGTATAATATAAATGACATGAATCGGAAATGTCAAATTATTCCGTGTAAATATGAAAAACTTCAAAACTTTGAGTTTCTATCAGTGGCCACTATGCGCAATAGAGGAGCCAGCTGACAAGGGACATATGTAAATGGTAAATAATTATGTTTTTTTTATGTAATAATAAAGAATAAAATTATACGTTACCTTGAATTTTTTTCTGTAATTTAAGACTTTATTCATATTATATATAACCTTACAATAATAATAATAATAATTTCCACTTACCTGCATATTCACATCTATAATAAAATTAAGTAAAAATTTATATCATGCAAAAATATTTTTTATGCAATAAATAACAAAAAATTAAATATTGTTTATTATTTTCTCAAATAATTTGTTTACTTTGCGTGGGAATTTCATATAATAATGTTGAAAGTATTCAAAATTACCTTACAACCTGCTCACCAATACACTGGGGCGCCTCACAATAGGCTACCGCGTGCATTCACCATGTACAATTTTAAATTTGTTTAAAAAAACATTTTTTTGCAAAATTTTTTAAAATAAACACTCATCCCCCAAAGAGTATGTTATTCTAAACATCTCTGCCAATTTTCAACATAAAATATTAATAAATGTAGTAATTATACGTCTGGCAAAATTTAATGTTAAAATTTGGTATTTGTGACGTCATCAAGGTTCAAATGGCCTTAATCAAAAAAAAATTTTGAATGAAAATTTCACAGAGAATTCACCATATTAAGTACAGCATGTTTTGAAATCGTCTAGCAACCAGCTCTATAGTCGATTTTCACTGGAATAACCCATTACTTATTTCCTTATCCTTGCCCTTGTATCAGCTATTGAAATTTAATTATTTTTATAAATTACAACTCTAATTCTTCCGAACTTTAATTATTTTCTTATATTTTTTAAATAAAATTATTCAAAACTTTAAAATATATTTTTAAGTTAATAATTTTTTAAAATCAACTATATTAATTTGAATGTTCTTTCATTCTTTCATTCACTTTTTCTGTCCCTCACACTCTGAAGTTGTCTTTTATTTATACTTTTGTTTTTTTGTTATCTTTAGATAGATTGTATATTATATTATTACTAGAAAATTTTACGCGCGGACATGATATTCAATTTATTATTGTTATGGAAATTACAAATATTTTTAATCTTCAAATATAAATTTTTAAAAGAATTTCATAATCAAAATTTAAAAAATTCACTTATTAAGTACAAAATTAATTAATACTGTTCATATTTTCTAAAATTTTAATAAATCCTTCGAAAAAATTCAATTATTTTTATAAATAGTAAAATTCTTTACAAGAATTAAATTATTTTTAATCAAATTTAAATAAAATAACATAAAAGAATTTAAGTATTTTTAATCAAATTTAAATAAAATTACATAAAAGAATTTAAGTATTTTTAAAAATTTCTATAAATTGCAATTTCAACAAGAATTTAAAATTCTCTAAAAATAATTCAATTATTCTCAAAATATTTTTAAAAAATTCTAAATAAAAATTAAATTACTTTCAATGGCGCAATTTTTAAATATATTCGTTAAAAAAATTTAAAGAATTCAATTATTTTCCAAAAATTATAAAATTCTTGTAATAAATTCAATTATTTTGAATATACATAATTTTAATAAAATTCTTCAAAGAAATTCCATTATTTTCAAAACAAATTTAATTGAATTTCTCGAAAAAATTTCATTATTTTCAAATACCTATTTCTATAAAATTCTTCATAAAAATTTAATTATTTCTTAATATTTTTAAAAATTCTTGCGAAACATTTAAACTATTTTTATAAATAGTAAAATCCATCTAAACAATTCAATTATTTTTTTCAATAATAGAATCTTTGCAAAAATCCAATGATTTTCAAAACAATTTTAATTAAATTTCTCGGATGAATTCAAATATATTTTTAAATATTTCCATATATTTTAATTATATATGTAAAAAATTTTAATAAATCCTTCGAAACAATTTTTATAAATAGTAAAATTCTCCGCAAGAATTCAATTATTTTCAATTCACTTTTAATAAAATTCTTCTTCATAAAATTCAAATGCTTTCAAAATTTTCAATTAAATTTATTAAAGAAACTCCATTAGTTTAAAAAAAAATTCAAAGAAATTCTTCAAAAGAATTTAATTAGAATTTTTAAAAATTTTAATAAAAATCTTTGCGAGAATTCAGTTATTTTGCTAAGTAATAAAATTCTTTGAAGGAATTCTATTAACATCAAATTTTTTGATAAAATTCTTTGCAACAATTCGATGATTTTCAATATATTAATTTTAAAATTGAAAATATTTAAAAAGAAAAATTATAAAAAAGTTAATAATAATGCAATTTTTGTATTATTTTCATTTATGAATCACAATTTTTTTAACAAAATTATTATTTTGTTTTAAAAAAATAAGAAATATATTTGCAAAAATTCTATTTTTTTAATCTTCTTTTTGGAACAGGATTTTCAACAGGAATTAAGACATTTAAAAATTTCAAATTCAAATCTTTTTTAAATTAAACAACTTATAAAAGTATTGTTATAAAATATGAAGATATCGATTGCTCCGAGTCGAAGACTCGGAGTGATCGATTTCTTTATGTTTTATAATAATTAAAGATGACCAAGTAGTAAAATCATTATTTTATATTATTATAAGAATATTGTTACTGTAACTTCATCAAAATTATTTTCATCATTTTAATTCAATTATTATTTTCTAGAATTTTAAATTATTTTTTATGAAAATAATTGAATTCCTTAAAAGAAAATTATTATTTATAAAAATAATAATTAAATTCCTGTAAAATTTTTATTATTTATGAAAATAATTAAACATTTGCATACAATTTTATCAAAAAATTTTTTAAATAATTGAATTTTTTTGGGAAATTTTATTAAAATAGTAGATATTGAAAATCATTGAAATTAGAAAAATGCATTTTATTTTTGAAAACAATTGAAATGAGGACAAGAATTTTTTTGAGATTTAGAAAAATAATTGAACTTTGGAGAAGAATTTTGTTATTTATAAAGATAATGGGATTTTTACAAAATTTTTTTTCAAATTTTGTACATAGTTGAATTTTATACGAAAAATTTTATTTTATTTTTTTTTTTTTTAAATAGTTGAATTTCTGCAATTATTTGTAATTTCTCCAAAATTGAATTTTTTTAGTGTTTTCAAGAAAAATTTACATTAGAAAGTTTTCAAATTCTACTATTTTTAAAATTGCTAATTTTATTTTAAAAAGGCTGTAAGAAGTTATAGCCGCGCTAATTGTTGCTAGTAAGTATTTAAACATATAATTTTATTTATACATATACTTTTACAGCAATTGAAGTTTTCAAAAAAGGTGCTAAACTGGAAACTAAAATTAATTTGGATTAACAAAGTTAAATCAGGGTTGCCACAAATATTTAATTATATTTTTCCCTGACTTTTTCCTGATTTCCAGACAAAATTTTCACTTTTTCCCTGACCATAAAGAATATTAATTCTGATTCACTCTAAAAATTATTAAATATTTAAAAAAACATTCTATTACATTTACTTACGAATTTCTTAAATTGTAATATTATTTGCAAACATCAATAACTAAATTTTTAAATAAGTATTTAATTATTATTTTTCTATAGGAATTAAAATTCTTCAAAACATTCAAATTCAAACATTTTTAAAATTCAACAACTTATAAGAATATTATTATAAAACATCCCAGGCGCGAAAGACCAATGCTGACGATGGATTGAAGATTTATTGAGCCTTGAACGCCCAGCCTGGGTAACCCAGTATTGAAGCAGTCTTTATACCACTGTCACTCAATGTTGATTCAGCATTGGACACCAATGTTCGTTCCATGCTCGATTCAAGACTCGGTCAATCTTCGTGAGTGAAGCTCGAACATCTGATCTTAATTCAAGCCTAAATCAATCTTGACAGTTTATTTATTGACGTGTGCACTTAAAAATATTAAATATAAATATTTATAAATTAATTAATATTAAAATATTTTTTATGATAATTTTGTATACTATTTAAAAATTATTATTAATTATTATTATTAAGATATCAATTGGTAAATAAATATTAATATTTATTTAGTGTATATTATTCTTTTTTAATTATTAATTTATTAATAATAATAATAATAATTATTATTATTATTATAAAAGAATATTAAATTAAAAATAAATATTAAATATTATTTTTTTATTATTATTATTATTATTAATTATATAAGATTTATATAAATAAAGTTAAATTATACATTATTATTTTTTTCTTGCACAGTGTCAAATAATTGTTTTCAAAGTTCAAGAGTTTCGTTTGTCTGAAAAATTTTTAGTGAAAAAAATGTTCAGTAGGGTGTAATAAATATTTATGCCTAGTAGTTTTACACTAGGATTAACTGTTTAGTAAATATGTATTATCAAAAAACTATTTTTTGTCAAACGCGTGCGATTAAACACAAATAATCTTGAGACTTTAACATTGCCAACTCAAGAGTTTAACGTATGTGTTGAGTTGGTAATGCTGGAGTTTCAAGGTTATTTGTGTTTAGTCGCGCGCGTTTGACAAAAAATAGTTTTTTGATAATATTTACTAAACAGTTAATCCTAGTGTAAAACTACTAAGCATAAATATTTACTACCTAATGAACATTTTTTTCACTAATAATTTTTCAGATAAACGAAACTCTTAAACTTTGAAAATAATAATTTGACACTGTACAAGAAAAAAAATAATATATATAATTTAACTTATAAAATTATCATAAAAAATATTTTAATAATAAATAATTTATAAATATTGATATTTAATATTGTTCAGTGCACACGGTAATAAAGAAAGTGAATATTGTATCAAGATTGACCGAGTCTTTAATCGAGCATGGGACGAACATTGGTGTCCCATGCTGAACAAATATTGAGTGACGCGCCGTATATACAGAATATACTGCGCTGGCATTGAAATAGTAGATTAGGCGAGGTGCCTTCCAGCCTTCTGTGGCCGAGCGGTTTAAATGCGTGCGTTTAGGACTTCCGGTATGTGTTAGGGACGGGGTGCGTGAGTTCGATCCCACATGCGAGCGAATATTTTTCATTTTTTGTTTTAAGCGTTATATAAAATAATAAAATTGTGTGTTGTGTGTTGTGAATAAAAACTTGTGAAAATGTTTGTAAATAATGTTAAAAAGTCTGCTAAAAAATCGAGAAAAAAATGTGTCGATTAACAGAAAAATTGTCTTTTTTTACTAATATTTTTTTTTTAATATTACTATTTCAAATGACATTTATTGTTAGTAATATATTATTTATATGAAAATAATATAATTATTATAATAGTAACTTATTTCCAAACAAACGCATATAACATGAATAAAAATAATATCAATAATATTCATTACTATAATAATAATAATAATAATAATAATAATAATAATAATAATAATAATAATAATAATAATAATAATAATAATAATAATAATAATAATAATAATAATAATAATAATAATAATAATAATAATAATAATAATAATAATAATAATAATAATAATAATAATAATAATAATAATAATAATAATAATAATAATAATTATTATTATTATTATTATTATTAATATTATTATTATATACAATTCATATATTCATATTATATTGAATGAGCGCGAGAGAGGCGTAAATTTGGGAACAGTGGAAGCAGCCTTGTTTCAGTCCTGCATTATAGGGTTCCGCAGCATTGATTGAACATTGAACGCCAATCTACAACAAAGACTGGAGCGTCAGTCTTAAATAAGTGTTACATTATAGCTAGAAGCAACCTTCGTTCCGCCGTCCCACCAAGGCTTGATCAATGTTGACCAAGCCTCAACGAGGGTTCCGTAAAGCCTGAATCCAGCGTCAGTTCTCGCCTGGGATGAAGATATCAATTACTTCGAGTCTTCGACTCGGAGTGATTGATATCTTCATGTTTTATAAAAATCTTAATTTCCATAAAATTTTTCAAGAAAAAATTAAATTATTTATAAAAATTATAAAATTCTAAGCAAGAATTCAATTATTTTCATAAATCACAAAATTCTTCACATGGTTTCAATTATTTTTAATAAAATTTTAAATAAATTTCTTGAAAAATAAAATTATCTTCAAAAATTTTTTTACAAGAATTAAATTAGGTAGGTACATTTCACGAATATAATGAAATTCTTCTTTGAAATTCAAATATTTTTACAATCTACTTTTTTAATGAAACTTCTCAAAAGAATTCAATTATTTAAAAAAAATGTAATAAAATTATTACGATGCAGGAATTCATTTATTTTCATAAATAATAAGATTCTTTACATTATTTCAATTATTTAAAATAAATTTGAAAAAATTCATTGCAAGAATTCAATTACTTTCATAAATTAATAAAATTCTTCACAGGATTTCAATTATTTTTAATACCTACAATTTTATGTAAATTCTTCGAAAAATGTAATTATTTTCAAAAATTTTATTAAGATTCTTCGAAAGAATTCAATTATCAATTATTTTTAAAAATTCATGCTAATAATGCTTTTAAGATTTAATTATTATCTAAAATTTTAAATAATATTCATTTTTAAATCAATTTTTATTGGAAAATTCTACAAGAATTCAGTTATTAAAATAATTTATTGAATGATAATGAATGTTTTTTGAAACTAAATTATCATAAAGAATTTTATCAACAAATTTGAATTTTTTCAAGAAATTTTAATAAAATTTTTAAGAATAATTAAATTTTTCGAGAAATTCAATTAAAATTGTATTAAAAGTAATTGAAATTCTATGATGAATTTTATTATTCATGAAAATAATTGAATTTTTGTAAAAAAAATGTTATTATTTATGAAAATAATTGAATTGTTGCGTAGTTTGCTTAGAATTTTATCAAAAAATTTTTTTTTTAAATAATTGAATTCTTTTGAAAAATTTTATTAAAACTGTAGATATTGAAAATCATTGAATTGAGAAAGATTTTTTGAAAATAATTGAAATTTTGCGCAAAGAATTTTATTAAATTTTTTGGAAAATAATTTAAATTTTGGAGAAGAATTTTATTAATTTTAAAGATCATGGAATTTTTTAAATTTTTGAAAATAATAAATTGAATTTTTGCGAAAAATTTTATTACTTTTGAAAATAATTGAATTTCTGCAATCATTTGTAACTTCTCCAAAATTCAATTTTTTCCAGTTACTTAAATAAAAATCCCTGACTTTTCCCTGACCAATTTTACTTTCCCTGACATTTCCCTGATTTCCTTGACCTGTGGCAACCCTGTAAATGCAGTAATAAAATTTTGATATAAATTTTTTTGAATTTTATTGAAGTTCTAGTAGATGAGTGCGAAGCCTGCTTTTCTTATATTACCTACGTACAACATTAACACTTTTTATTAAAATCGAAGAATCTACAGGTAATCGTACTTTTTTCATAAAAATCTAAACAGATTTTTTAAAATTTGAAGAAAGGTATAAATATTGCTATAGTGTTGACTTTATATGCAGTAGTCATTGAACATACATGAAATAAGAGATTTGCATGTTTGAAAAGGTAAGTAGTGAAAGAAAATAGAATGTATCTGTATTAATAAGACGACCATGAAACAGGAAAGAGATTAGGAAAGAAGTTAAATTGTCAAAGAAAAAGAGTGAGAGAGTTGAATGGTAGTAGGGATTTAAAGCGAAGGTGGGAAGAAGAGGATGCGGTACATCAAACAGTGAAGGTAGAATGAGGTAGCAAAGCAAGTGGGACCCCCGCCCTCGATGTTTTTGTCTACTGATATCACAAATCGCGCTTTGTGGCGTATTGCGTTGGGAGTGAGGTGAAGGGAAACAGAGATAAAAAGAGCTGCAGTTAGAGAAAGTGAGACAGAGCAATGAAGAAAAGGACTGACTAACAGGTAGTTGGAGGTAGTGAGAGACAGACATACAGTTGAAGGTGGGGTACGAGGATCGGAGGGGATTCAGTAAAACGGAGGTGAAGCGCGACCGGCCCTCTCTGTTCCGGGGGCCTAAGTTAGTACTGTCTGAGACAGCACGCCTTTTACTCTATACGCTTCAAAAGATTCATGATAACGAGAAGCGGGTAAGATGCTTCAGATGCTCTTACATTAGCTCTCGTATCATGGCAAAACATTCGATTCATGTGTTCATCTCAAATAGACATAAAGCGTAATGAAGCTTTCCTTCTGATAGTAAACAATTAGCAATGAGTAGTGGATGATAGTGTCAAGAGTGTCCGTCACTTTGGGAATTGTGATTTGAAAGGATCTATTCAAGTGTGTGAATTGGGAGCAATTGCTCTTATTAGTGTAAATCTAGTGTTCACTCATTGTGTTGGAAATAAAAAGGAAATTATTTATCAAAACTTACAATTTGTGCGCGACCGCGGAATCAGCGATCCGGAAGGATTATCGTCTTTTCGTTGATTGTGATTAGAGACTCCCACCCTGTTCTAAACACCTGACTAGTGACTGATTTACAACAAGAACCTCGTGCCGATAATCTACTTTTTTTCATTAAATAAAAATCATTTCTTATTTGTTTCAAAACCATTCTTATTTTTCCAATTCTATTAGCAAATTTGAAGATCTTAAATCTTGAAATAATTTTAATGCAATTTTTGAGATTAATATACAAGTAAAATAATTTATATTCAAGTTTTCAAAAAAAAGTGTTCAGGTATTTTTTGTGATATTGCTAAATCTTCGAGAAGTAAACATGTTGTCATGTGTTTAGTGAGTTAGTTTCACCGGCGTGGACGAGAGATTTCAACGAGCGGTTAGAAAAGATCGAAAGAATAACGCGCGGGAGTAGTTACGAACGAGGTAAGTTATTTATGCTCACGGTGGAGTAGCAATAATTACACAGACCACACCACATCGTAACATATCAGAATGTTTGCATTTGCAGTAATAACTTTACTGTACGAGCAATCATAAATGAAAACAAATACTGACCATTATTTTTCTTCTTCGACAATATTATTTATAAAACTTTAAAACAATTCTTAAAATGCTTCCAATTATACATTTATTTCATTTTTCATTAATATCAAAAACGTAAGGGAAATGTATAAAAGAACTAAAATGAGAATCAAACCACCTGTTAGAATCTACCTAGTACGACTTAAAACAGGTATAATACACCTTTTTGGTAGATGAAATGTAATATTTTAAAAAAGACTTAAATATTTTTAATTTTCATAGGTGTTACTTTCACAAACATATATTTTTTGCGAACAAAATTAAATGTAATATATTTTCAAGTGGGTTAACTTAGTAAAGATATATTTACAAAAGTATTAAGTCAAAGTAACTTAAAGTATTAAGTCAAAGTTGTTTCAATCCGAAAGTTATTAAGCAATAGAATTACTACGTAACTTTTAAAATTTGTCAAATCTATTACAATCTATAAAATCCTTGCTCTATAATGAATATGGAAAATCAAAGTCAAAAGCTTATTGATCTTCATTAAAAAATTAAAATCACATCCTGGGGTGTGTTTTTCTCTAAAATATACATTCTAAACACAGAATCTAATATTAAATAAAAATCTCAGTGAATCCTATAATTCTAGGATAGTTTTTCAACAATCGCATAGTTTTGATTACATTTTAATAAGCTCATCTTCTTTTTCTTATTCTCCTTAATTATGACTATTTCATTATTTGCCAATTGCGACAAAAATACAATTTTTACTAGTCATCATCAATAAGTAAACGTAGACGCTATTATTTACTTAAAACTTTCCATATTTGATACATTTAATATTATCCGCAAAGAAAAAACAGGTTTATTGATAAATAAATCCAAGTATAAATACTATAATAATAATTGATGTCGGAATATTGAATATAAGAATTTTAGTACTAAATTAGAAATAAATTAAATTGAAATTTTCACGCAATTACAATCCAACATTAATAAAATTTAAAGAATGAATATAATTTCGAGACTTTAATTTTTGGATTCATTAAATGTAAGTTGAATAAATTTTAAAATTGAAATTTATTCTAAAGTTAATAAAACATATATACACTAAAAAAGGTTCTTATAAGTTAGCATATCTCATTACCCACACAGCACCGAAACTTTCCTAAAAATTTATTAAATTTACTTGCAAAGTTTAGTGAAAATTGTGTAATGATTTAAATGTCCCACTTCAATAAATGTTTATCGTCAAATTTTCTTAAAAATTTAGCTTAAAACTTTCCTGAACATTTAAATTAAATTTTCGACTTCTGTCCTATAAGTGAAAATGTAGCGTAAAACTTTCTTGAAAATTTATTGAAGTGGGACATTTAAATCTTTACAAAATTTTCATTAAACTTTGCAAGCAAATACTTCGAAGTTTGCAAGTAAATCTTTAATAAATTTTTAGGAAATTTTCGGTGCTGTGTGGGTACTGGAAATTATAATTTGCCATCATAGATACCAAATTTTATGCATTAATGTGACTTTATTGCAACAATATTGTACCGAGCTTCATCCAATTACAATTTTTATCCCAGATTTAACAATTTTGCCATTGTTGGGCCGAGATAAGTCCCATTACAGCAATTTTTGACAACTCTCAATCTTGTAAATTCACTAAAACTTAAAATGGCACTAAAATTTTTGAAAGGACGCACGTCACATAAACATTTACTGAAAATAATAACAAAAGAAAGTTTCTTGACCTAAAGTTGTGAAAAAGAAAAAAGTTTTTTATTAAAATTTCCTTTGAGTATAAATATAATTTGTAATTTTTGTAAATGGAACTTGTTTTTGAACATGTGCTATAATCTCTATCGAGATTTTAATTAACAATAATAATACCCTCGTGGCAAAGTTCCCGGAGTCGTTTCCGGGAATAATTCCGTCGCAGTAACTCTGGGAGTTTTTGTATATTTTTGTAGAAAATCATTTCAGAATACCTAAAAACCAGGTTAGTCAAAAAGACGCACCTAGTGTCAGCACGGAATCTGGATAATGTTTTCTAACTATACTTTTTTAAAACTTTTTTTTTGACAAAATTGACCAAGTGTCAAACCTGTAATACAGACATCGGTAAAGTTTACAACGTTAACGATCCAACGATTGTAAGAAAGAATATTTTTCACTCAGAAAACAATATTTTTTGTTAAAAAATTTTTATTTTTTAAATTTTAGATGAAGAAATATTGTTACAAAAATTTTTTAGGCGAAAGGTTTGAATAGAAAACAATTTTTTTCTAATGAATCGTTTTTTATTAAAGGCCACTTATGTTAATCTTCTACAGGGAATTTAACTTGATTCAATAAAGATTGAAAAAAAGACACTAAATATTTACTGATAACCTGGGTCATTTTAAAATTTAATTAGTTTTCTATAAACTGAGCGGATGGAAAGAAGAATTCGCTGAGCGCGTGGCTGCAAAGGATAATACCAGTCAGGTAACAGTGAGAATCTTTATTTAGTCTGCTCACTGGTACCTGACTGATATTATCCCTTATTGCGACCGCGCGCTCGGCCTGCTTCTTCCCATCCGCTCAATTTATTATACAATTAAAAAACCCCTACTAAAAGTAGTGAGGTTTATTTTTATTTTTTAAAGGGTTAGAATTGTAAAGACTTATGTAACTTATGAATTGGTATGTTTTATACGACATTTTATAATAAATAATATTCAATAAAAGCAACATTCAATATTCAAATTAATATTTCTTTTAATATTTTTACCAAAATTTTATTTTAATATTTCTTCTTAAACATAAAATTTAAAAACTTTATGATCATGGAGGATCGAATAAAAAATAATTAGTAAAATAAATAATAATAGTAAATAGTATACCTAATAGATTATAAATATTAAAAATAACATTCAATCTAAAATAGTTTAGTAATCAGTCCCAAACTATACAAGAATCATTCTAAACGCGTTAGTTAAAATACTGTTTTAAGGTAGTAATTATTATTAAAATTATTATTAAAAACTATTATTAAATTAGGTAGTAATACTGTATTCTGAAATTCAATTTTTATCTGTGTTGAAAAAAGTATTTTTAACTTTTTGTTTTTAATAACTTTCGCAAGAAAAAATTTAATTTTTTTTAAATTCTCAATTTTAAACTTTATAGCTTTGAATAAAAGTATATAAGAATGTTTGATGACAGGTCAAAAGATGTGTTTTAAGAAACAAATTCTTTTAAACAAAAGAAAAAATATAGAGCATTTTAAAGATTGAAACTAAAAACATTGCAAAAAGTTACTTTTTTAAAAAAATTTCAATAATTCTTAAAACTTATATAACTCTGGATAGAATTATAGCAGAATGATTGCTATAATATAGATCAAAAAATGCGTCTCAACTAACAATATAGGAAATGAAAGAAAAATATGCTCTCTTAATTTGAATCAGTTAAAAATCATGGTTTTAACTAACAATCAGTGACTGACTTTTTGCTTCTGAATCAGTTAAAAATAACTGATTTTCAGTGAAAAAATAACTGAATTTCAGTAAAAAAATTACTGAAAAATTCGTTAAACTTGGCTAATTGAATCAGTAAAAAAAAGTTATTGAAACATCAGTTATTTTTAACTAATTGTCAGTAGAAATATTACTATTTAAATTAGTAACTGACTTTTTGCTTCTAAATCAGTTATTTTTAACTGATTCAAATTTAGAGAGTGGATATGGATGCCCTAACATTTTTTAAAAGCTATGAGAAAAGCTTATTTATTAAAATAAAATAAAAAAAATTATAAGATATGACTTAGCTTTGCTTCCACCTCCCCTAATATGTGCGTGTATATTTTTATAATTTTGAAATAAAAGAAATAAAGTGAGATAAAATTTAGAAATTTTATTTTTTCAATTACAATTATTAGAAAATTTGTTACAAATTTATTTTATATCTTTTTACTTCTCGAATTATAATTATTTAATTTTTATTCTATTAAACGTCCCAGCTTCTACTACCAATAGATATACTATAATTATAGTTAAAAATATATATGATTGTAAATTGAAAGTATCTTTTAAATTTTTTATTTAAAAAATATTGATCTGATTAGATGAAAAATATACTTCTGAAGTGTTAAAATGTAGGTAATAATTTGTCTAATAACTGTTTTTAAGATTTAAGGAAAATATATTCAAAATATTACATTTTTATCATTTTTATAAAAAAAATTTTGCCAAAAAATTTATAAAAAAAAAAAAAATTTTTATATCAAATTATAAATTTTTAATAATGGATTTTTTTAAACCTCGTGAAGGCTGTATTTAAGAATTATTTTTAGTAAAAAGTGACTTGAAAAAATAGAAATACTATGTTTTTACACAATCAGTCTCAATTATATTATCCGGTGTAAAAATTATAATAATACTTTTGTGTACTATTTCCTGTAAAAGCACCTCCTAACACTGTAGGTTTTTTTGTTTGGATTTTACATATAAATTCCTTAAAATATTGTGTATATACATAGGTATATGTATAGGAATATACACATTGGATTTATCTGTAGGGTCAAAAGCAGAATTACCATACACCCAAATGTAATACTATAGGGTCCCTGCTAACTAAGGGGAGTGTGGAAATGTTAATTTTTTTAGATACAGAAGCAAATAATTTAACAGCCCCAGCAAAATATGCATTAGACTGGAATATATTACAATCTTTTATTTTGTTGTAAAAATACGCTAACTGTACCATTTTTTAAAACTGAGTATTTTATAATATCCTTATACTATTTTTATGAAAAATTATTTTTCGTAGACCTTTAAAAAATGTTTTATGTTAAAAAATGTATAATTATGTTATTTGTATAAAATTTTTGACATGTTTCAAAAAAAAATTTCAAGCTCTACAACTTGTATCTAGGCACATGAAAAAATTATTATTTTGGTAACAAGCAGATATTTTGATTCTATGTTAAATTATTTTTAAAATAAGTCTAAGAATATTAAAATGTATTTAATATTTTAGAAATAATATTATTTATTATTTAGAAGTGACTTTAATGAAAATTTAAAGTTTTTCTATCATAGATAAATCTTAGTATGGTTTGACTTGTAAAAAATTATATATTATATTTTTTTCCGCTTTTGAAGCAAAGTTGATCCTGAATGACTTCTGACGCTAGTGTTTTTACTCTACTGACTTCTAATCCCATCTGACTTCTCTTAACGCCTCTCATCAAGCTGCCGTGACTTTCGGAGTTTTCAGTATGCCATTCTATTAGTACACCTGATGTATAATTATAGCTAATTTCACTATCTATTTAATAATCTAAAATTAAAGACACCTTTTTGTAGTTTCTATTTACGTGAGAATGGATGATCTATTATTACAGATAGTACAGCCGCTACATATGAATAAAAAAATGTGCCTTATATCTTATTTTATTCAATTTAATTTTTTATACCAAATATTAATTTTTTTAAAAAAATCTCGATTGTTTTATACCGAAAATTTAAACTTATTTTTTATTTTGAAAACCTGTTTTAGATACTTTTTTTGATTAATTATTTAATACCTATTCTATTGTCATGTTACTCAAAGGGGTTGACACTTTAAAAGTGGAAAATTTTGGAAAAGTTATTTTTTGTTGCTTTTCGGTAATAAATTTACATCTAAGCTTTAATATTTTGTATTACTTCTATATAGACGTTTTCAATACAAATAAAGTAATTTATTTTTTAATTTTATAGAACATAAGATTAAGAAGTTATAAAGTATTATCATTATTTTATATTAAGAATACTGTTACTGTAACTTCTTTACAATTATTTTTATCATTTCAATTCAATTATTATTTTCTAAAATTTTTAACTAAAATTCTTTTCTAAATCAACTATTTTTAATAATTTTTGAAAAAGTTCTTTGAGAATTTTTCAATAAAATACACTGTAAGAAAAATTTTGGAAAATTTCCCAAAAAAAATTTATGAAGCAAATTCCACTATTTATTTAGAAAAATTTACTAACATAAATAAAGGAATTTTTCTAAAAAATTATCGAAAACTTCCTATGAATTTAGAAACATTCCCATGAAATAATGTAGAAAAAATCCCAAAAGTTTGGAAAAAATTCGCTTAAATGTTTAGGAAAATTATTTCCTTATGAAAATATAGAAAAATTTCTGAGAATTTGGAAAAATTCACATATTTAGAAAAATTTCCATGTAACTTTAAATTATTTAAAAAAAATTAATTTTTCAAAATTGTCAGTTAAAAGTATAGAAAATTAAAATTATCAAATATTTAAATTTGAAGCCTTCTCAAAAATTTTCAATTATTTGAATACAAAAGTAAATAATTTATTAAATAATTGAATGTTTTTTAAAATTTAATTCCTATAAAGAATTTTATCAAGAAATTTTTAAATAATAGAATTCTTTTGAGAAAATAATTGAATTTTTGCAATCTTTTGCTAATTTTAAAAAATTCAATTTTTTAAAATGTTTTTAACTAGAAATTTTCTATAAATCCATTATTTTTAATAATTAATTAAATATGTATTGACAAATTTAACTATAATTTTAAAAAGAATTTGAATTATTAATATTTTGCAGAAATCTAAGTTTTTTAAAATTTCTAATTAAATTCATTAAAAATTGAAATTTTATAAAATTGCAAATTAAAACCTTTTAAAATTGATCTATTTATGAAAATTGTAAACACAACTGTTTTAAAATTGTGGTTATAATAATAATCTGTATTCCATTTCATATTTTATTTTTATGAAAAAAATTTGAATTAAAAATTTCTAAATTCTATTATTTTAAAAATTGCAAATGTATGTAAGAAGTTAGCCGCGCGCTTCAGCGCGCGAATTGTTACTAATACATTTATATACAATAATGTAAATTCTATTAAGTGCAAGAAGTGCAAAAATCGGTCTTAAAAATTTTAATTTAAACTGAAATTCTATCTGACTTCATATAACTTAAAGTTTAGGGCAATCTATATCCAACGATGTTTAATAATCTTTAAATCTCATTCACTGAAAAATTTCATTTGAGTAAATAGAAAATAGGCCCACTCATAGAAACATTCTCTAAGAACAATAAGTCCCAAATTATGGTTTTCTTGATAAATTAAAATTTCGGTCAATTAGAAGTTTAATTGAAATTGTAAACATAGTTTTAAAATTATTTTTCGAGAAGTGAAAAATATTTCAGTATATTTTGCATAACTAGTTCTTAAGTAACGGTTATTGAGAAAAAGTGTAAATGCTCAAGCAGACGTAGTAGTAAGATATGACAAATCATTTTATAGTGTATAAATAAATATATATACATTATGCATAAATATATATTAATTTCCATTAAATTATTTTATTAGAATTGAAAATCACATTTACTTATTTTATATGCCATATTCACCTATATTTTTATGGATTCTTAGAACAAACACAGACAAGTGAAATAGTTATTTCATGCCTGTGGTGTGAAACTTTTTTTTGTTTACCTTCATGGAAAGTATGATTGCGTTTAGGGCGCGAGCGGCAAATTATTTATAATAGAGAAACTCTGAACTCTATCTGTATAAATAAAATGTGATGTATCAATTTTCATCGCAAGATGGAAAAGTATTTAAATTCTTTCTATTAGAAAACTGATAAAAAGTGGAAATATTTTCAAGATTTTAAATAATTAGTTGTCACTTGGCAGAATTAAAACTTTCTTAGAGAGATTCATGTTCCTGATGTCAAAAGCATACATAAACTACTAATAAAAAACTAAAGTAACAAAAGTAATTATAACTAAAAAGTAACTTATACTTAGGCTTTAATTTCGCTAAAAGTAACTAAAGTAATCCAATATAAATGTTATGTAAAATGATTATAAAAAAAGTTTTCTGTGTTTTTTTATAACAGAACTTTGTAAAATATACACAAGTTTCTAAAATTGTGCTTTTCGCAAACAAAATCTAGTGTTCAGTTCAAGTTTCTTTTTTACACATCTTACAATTTTATTTTTCGCTAATCCCTTTCTTCTTGTTTTCTAACCTGAGGACCATTTTAACCATAGATTTTACTCCATGGATACTGTTGTAGTCCGTGCGGGCAAAACGCACTATACAATTTGAGAAGACTCCAATTTGCGCTGATTATTATCCCTATGTAATAATTTGTTCGTATTTTTTTAAAGTTCTTTTATTTTTTTTAAACCAAATTTTGTGTTCTTTAGCTAAAAAAAAAACTTTTAACAAAATATCTCACATCCTTTATAATGCTTTTTTATATAAATAAAACATAAATATTTTTAAACAATCATATTAATTAAGGTTTCAAATAAACATTTAAATATGTCAACATTTTTAAATAAATATATAAAATGTGCTTTTCTGGAATCAATAAAAATAATGTATATTGTATAAAATCAGACTTCGCAATCGATAATTAATTTTAAAAAAGTAGCAAAAAGTAGTTTTCAAACTAAACAAAAGTAGTAAAAAAGTAGTACCTATATTTTATTTTCCTGACTTTTTTCTAATTTTCATCAAAAATATTTACTTCTTTCTTATCTTGCTAATAAATTGAATTCCTGCAACGAATTTTATTATTCAAGAAAGAATTTAAATATTTATAAAAATAATTTAATTTTTGCGAAGAATTTTAGAAAAATTTTTAAATAATTAATTTCTTTCGACTAATTTTATGTAAATTCTAATTTCAATAATTGAATTCCCGAGAAATTTTTATTATCTGTTCATTGAAAGAATTGAATTCTAATGAAGATTTTTGCAAAACTTTTTTTAAATAATTGATTTCTGTTTGGAAATTTTATAAAAATAGTAGATATTGAAAATTATTGAATTGCGAAAAGTTTTTAAAAATAATTACATTATACAAAGAATTCTATTCAAATTTTGGACAATAATAATTGAATGTCTGTGTGGTATTTTATTGAATTTTTAAAAAAATAATTGAATTCCTAAAAAGCATTTTATTATTTATAAAAATAATTGAATTGCATGCGAATGATTTTATTAGAATTTTTTAAAATATAATTGAATTTCCAAGAAGAAATTTATTACTTTTAAAAATAATTGGATTCTTGTGATGAATAATTGTTATTTATGAAAATAATTAAATTTTGCAAAGAATTTTATTAAAATGCCTCAAAATAATTGAATTTTCGGTAATAATTTTGTTATTTATCTTTAATAATTGAATTCTTTCGAAGAATTATTTATAAAATAATTGAATTCTTGGGAAGAATTTTATCAAAATCTAAAAGAATAATTGAATTATTTCAAAATTCATAATTCAATTATTTCAAAAAAATGTAATTAAAATTATATTTAATTGATTTCTTTGGAACAATTTTATTAAAATATTTGAAAATAATTGAATTCCTGTGAAAAATTCTAATATTTTTATAAATAATTGAATTCTTCCAAAGAATTAAAAATAAACATTTTTAAAAAATCGATTTTTCGAGGAATTGAAATTAAAATTTGAAAGAACAATTACATTTTTTGAACAATTTCTGTAAAATTGTATTAAAAATAATTGAAATCCTGATGCGATGAATTTTTTTTTTATGAATATAATTGAATAGTTGGAAAAAAATTTATTAAAATTTTCAAAAATAATTGAAAGCCTGCGATGAATTTTATTATTTATGAAAATAATTGAATTATTGCGAAAAATTTTATTAAAATGTTTAAAAAGAATTGAATTTCTGTGAAAAATTTTGTTATTTTTGAAAGTTATAGAATTCTTCATAAGAATTTTATAAACATTCTTTTAAATAATAAATTTTTTTAAAATATAATAAATATTATGAAAATTTTTTTTAAATAATTGAATTCTTCTGGAAAACTTTATTGTAAAAATAATTGAATTTTTCGATTAATTAATTAAAAATAGTATTAAAAATAATTGAAAATCTTCGATAAGTTTTATTATTTATACGAAAATAATTGAATTTTTGCTTAGAATTTTATCGAAATTTTTTTAAAAAATTGAATTTCCATGAAAAATGTTATTATTAGTGAAAGTAATTGAATTATTATGAAGAAATTGAATAAAAATTTTGTTAAATAATTGATTTTTTCGAAACTTTTTTGAAAATGCTATTCTAAATTAATTGAATTTCCGTGTAGATTTTATTATTTATGAAAATAATTGAATTTTCGATGAATTTTATCAATTTCTTTTTAAATAATTGAATTATTTTGCGAAATTTTATGAAATTACTAGATATTTGGAAATAATTGAATTTCTAATATTTTTTGAAAATAATTGAATCGTTTTAAAGAATTTGATTATAATTTTTAAGAATAGTTTTTTTATTTCTATTAGCGAATTTAAAGTAAATTCTAAAAAAAAACCGAAGTACATAGTAAGCTTTTAGTGTCTGAAATCTAAAAAAGTTCCCAAATAGTAATATAACGTAAAAAAGTAGTAAATAGTAGGTTTTATAGTAGATGAGTGCGAAGCATGTAAAATAAACGTTTTTTAGAAGAATTAATTAACTTATTTTAAAATTTTATATTACTTAAAAAATTAAGTTTAATTCAAAATCGCTGTACATATATCACATAAAACTAGATTTAAATTCTCACACGCAAGGGAGATCGAACTCTAGTCCTTAGAGATGTAACACATGCAAACGACCAAGTAGTGACGAGGTCTTGTATATACATTCTTTAACATTACTTCTTTACTGTTTTTTTTAAACTATAAATTGGTTGCAATATATTAAAACTTATTTGACAATTTATCTAAAGGGTCCAGCACAAAACTTCACGTTTTTAATTTTAATTTTTTAAAAGTTTATAACTCTGGATAGTGGAAAGTCATGGTATATGCGTTAAAAAAATCTAAAAATAATGTATAATTGAACCCCTTGATGCAAGAACCAGGCATAGATCATTGAAATTAAATGGGCTGCGTCTGGTTCTTGCATCAGGGGTTCAATTTAATTAATATTGTATAATTCAAACTCGATGTATTTAAATATTTATAATTTTAGCTCTTTGTTTCTTATTTTATATTGTTTTGATAATTTTATTTTTGTAGATATATAGGAAACTATAATAATTTAATGTTATATTAATAAATATAATAATAATAATAATAATAATAATAATAATAATAATAATAATAATAATAATAATAATAAAAAGAAAATAGTTAAAAATATTATTAAAAATATGCATTAGTAGGTATGTAAGCATTGAATTAGCAAAACATGATCATAAAATATTATTTACTAAAGTGAATGCTTAATTTTTTTATTGGATTTAAAAGTGAAAGTTGTCAATTTTATTTTCTGATAGGCATTTATAAAAATACAAGTAAAAGAAGAATCACAGGAAGTGAATAAAAGTTTTTATACAAGGATGAATCGATATCGCTCTTTTTGGAACATTAGGCAAATACGTATAAAACTTGATATTTAATAATATGAAATAATAAATAAATATTTAAAAATATTGGAAAAACATTAGATACGTGGAGGGCAGTGGATCGGTGTTACTACTCTACGTGTGCACTTTATATTCTATAGTCTATACTCATACCTATGAGTACAAGTAGCTCGAATCTATTTATAGTCGAGAATTGCTAGTACGTAGGTTGGTGTACATACTAGTTGCCGAGGTAGTGGTTTAGTTGGACGTGGTACAGTCGCGTACTCTCTGTGCCACACCTGGCCCCGATTGCATCCTAGCTATCTATTCTACTTACGAACTCATGTAACAGCATACCTACTTGCATACTCCACCCAGTAAAGAGAGAGAGAGACTGGATCTCAAGCACAGATTATCCAACTTCTCGTACACTCTCGTCCGTAATATCTTTTCTGCAGTACTGGGATGAATATACCGTCAAATATTTTATCGCGTTTAACAGTCTACACGTTGTGAATAGAATGCGTACGTGTATGTGTGATCCATGTCCATAATTTTCACTGCTGAGTTCGTCGCCTCTCTTTTTTAATTTTTTACACTAACTTATATCTTTGATTGGTTGATCCATTCTTTAGATAATAATTTCAATTATATCATCTATTAATGTAAAATTGCTAACTTAAATATTTAAAATAGAATAAAGAAAATATTCAACTTTTCATTTATAATCATTTTTAATTTTCCAAATGGAAATTCGTTGTAAATTTTAGTATATGCTTTCAAATCATAGTACCAAACATATTAGAATTCAATAGCACCACACAGTTGGTCGAGTATTTAAAAGTAAGATTAAAGTTTTTACCTTCATATATTCGCATACATATAATGCGCGTATAATAAGCTAGGTAGACTTGTGATGTGTATGTGTGTTGGTAATTGTAAACAAATGTCTACTGCAGTCAACAAACTATCCGTGCATCTTACTCTCTTGCCAATACCATGCGCGTTATCTCTCTTTCTTCTTAATTTTCTATTTTCTTAGCACACAGTATAATTCTTATTGACTCCACCCTTCAATGCATAGATGTTTTTCCTGCTTCAAAAATTTGTTTAGATTTAAAATGTAAGGATACTACTCTTCACAAGAATATATTTGTTTTAAACATCTAGTTTTAATTTATGCCATTAAAAAGAAGATTCAAAAATCAAAAAGTTAATATATTTGTAATATTAGGAAGTTGTTTGCAAAAACCTAATATTAAATTTAATATACAACAGTGTAAATACAATATACTTGCAGTCTGCACATTAAACTTAAACTGTACACTAACACACATTATAAAATTTAACTTTAACATACAGGTGCGTGTATTGAATGTTCAAGGGAATATATTAAATTAAATATAATGTTATGTTCATTTTAATATATCCGAATGTTTAACATTAGGGTGCAGGTGTATATTAAAAACCAAGCTATTCCAGGGTTGCTACAAAAATTTAATTTTCTTTTCCCTGATTTCCAGACAAAATTTTGACTTTTTCCCTGACCCTGAAGAATGTTCTGATCAGGGATGGCAACCGAAATTTTATCGGTTTCGGTTTCCTCTTTTCGGTATTCTTCTAAAAAACATTCGGTTTCGGTATTTCGGTTACGGTTTTTTTTTTCAAAGAATTAGGGTTTCTGTATTTGGGTTTCGGTTTTTAAAGTGAATAATTACGGTTACGGTTTTTTGTTTCGGTTTCTTAAAAATTAAGGTTTTTTGGGTTAAAGGTTTCGGTTTTTCGGTTGTTTTCCCCGGAAAATATATGAATGAAAATATTTGTGTGCATTTTAATTACTTAGAATGAAATATGAGTATTAATTACTCATAATTTGTTTATAAATTTGTTTTATATTTTATGAGATGGCCATAGCGTTGTCAAGGAAAAACTAAAAATTTTTTGAAAGAACGTTTTTCTCCTTAACTTCTACATTATTTAACCTAATTAACTAAAAATTGGTACAGTGTATTTTTACAGGCTGATCACAAATAATTAATTTAAAAAAATTTGTTTCTTATTTTTTTCAAAAAATTTTTTTTTATAAATTATTTGTAATCTGCAAATTTGGTTCCTCTACTTATTATTTGCAATATTAGACATACCATACTTCAATATTTTTTGTACCAAAAGATTTTAATATTAGTGTAATATTCAGTTTTACTTTTGTATTAAAAACCGAAAAAACGAAATTTAGGTTTTGAAATAAAGGGTTTTAAATTTTTATAATACGGGTTTCGGTTTACGGTTTTCTGTTTCAAATAATTTTTTTTTCTGTTTCGGTTTCTAGTTTTCGGTTTTTTAAAAATTTCTGTTTTTTCGGTTAACGGTTTCGGTTGCCATCCCTGGTTCTGATTCACTTTAAAAATGATTAGATACTAAAAAAAATGTTCTATTATTCGAAAATATCAATAGCTCAACTTCTTTTTTAATCATTATTATTTTTTCATATAGGAAAAAAGATTTCAAAAATTTCAAATTCTAACCTTTTGAAATTCAATAACTTGAAAGAATATTATATTATAAAACATAAAGAAATGGATCACTCCGAGTCTTTCGACAATTTTCAAATTCATTTGTTTCCAATTCAGTTTTACGAAATTTCGATTATTCAGAAATTCTTCAATTTAATATACATTAGAAAATAATAACTTAAAATAATTTTTAAAAATTGCGATTAAGTTTTTTGAAAAAAATTAATTCCATAGAATTTTTAATTAAAAGTATGAAAAATTCAAATTTTTAAAGATTTTAATTTGAAACCTTTACAAAATTTAATTATTTCTAAAAATTGCAATTATTATATATTATATTGCAATTATTATATTATAATTATTCTCCAAAGTTAAATCTAAAACTTTACATTAAATTAATTTTTAAATCAATTTTTATTAGAAAATTCTACGAGAATTAAATTATTCAAATACAAAAATTTATTGAATAAATTAATGAATGTTTCTTAAAATTTAATTCTTATATTGAATTTTATCAACAAATTTTTAAATAATTGAATTCTTTCGATAAATTTTAATAGGGTCAATTGAGGTAAATGTAAATGGAATATCTATTTTTCACCAAAAACATTAGTTTTTTTTGTTAAAAGGTAAAACGGACGGATTTTTTTTGCATGAACTTGTTACTAGAGTTCCCTAGAAAAATTTTATGAGGTTCAAAAAAATATTGATGCACCTGAATCGCCTAAAACTGACTGTTTACATTTACCCCCAGATTTTGAAATTTTCCTAAAATTCGGGGTAAATGTAAACACCACTGTAGTTAAGCGAAGTTTAAGAAACAAGTTATTTCAAGTATACTACTGTTTTAAGGGATGGAAAAACTGATAAAAATTCTTCGTAGATGTATAGTAAATCAACCAGTTGACTGATAATGTATCATATAAAATAAACAATCAACCATTACAAAATTAGTAATGTAAAAACTTGAATAACTTGAACAAATTTTAATAGATTTTCATTCAACTTGGTAAAAAGAAGCTTTTAAGGTTGCTGAATAAGAATCCAAAATCGAATTTTTAAATTTCAAAATGGTGGATTCAATATGGCGGATGAACCTAAAAATAATATTTTTAAAAATTGATCAAATTTGCTTGAATCTGGCTACTAGGGGGTTTTCGAGGTCGCTGAATACGAATTTGAAGTCAAATTTTAAATTTTCAAATTGGTGGATGAACCTAAAAATATTTTTAAAAATTGATCAGATTTTCAAAAAAAAATTTTTTTTTTCTTTTTAAAGAGGAGCTAATTTCCTTTTCTATGTAATGTTTACATTGCCAAATTAATGGAATTGTGAAATAGAAGCAAATTTATTCAATTATTTTCTTTTAAAATGTAGTTCAAGTTCTGTTTACATTTACCCCAAGTTTTCGAATTCTCGGGGTAAATGTAAACACTTAATTATTTATTAAGTAAATTGACAAAAATCGAAAATCAAAGTCAATTTTTGTTAGGGCATTAATAAGGAAGAATTACATATTTTTGTTTGATTTTTAAATTTATTTTTATGCAAATGCGAGACAAAATACTGAAACAGTAAAATTTTGATTTTCAATCTTTTTTGCATTAAAAAATAACTTACACTATGGCATTGCCAATTGTCAAAATAAAATATTGGCAATACTCAGAACATCTTGTAGGTGAGCTGAGGTAAAAATATTGACGTCGTACTTATTTTTAAATTTGTAAATTTAGCTGAAACATCTACTGTTTACATTGCCCCCCAATGACCCTAAAATTTTTAATTACATTTTTTGAGGAATTTGATTAAAATTGTATTAAAAATAATTGAAATTCTGCAATGAGTTTCATTATTTATGAAAATAATTGAATTACTGCGAAGAATTTTATAAAAATTTTCATAAATAATTAAACTCCTGAGAAGAATTTTATTATTTATGAAAATAATTTAATTATTGCGAAAAATTGAGGGCCTGCATACAATAACAACCGCTGCGCTTGGTTGTAGGGGATAATACCAGCCAGACAGCAGTGAGAGCCTCTGGGCTGTTCACTGCTACCTGACTGGTACTATCCCCTACAACCAAGCGCAGCAGTTGTTATTGTATGCAGGCCCTCAATTATATTAAAATGTTTCAAAAGAATTGAATATTATTCGTTTAGAACTTTGGGGCCGTTCATAAACTATGTCACACTATTTTGCATAATTTTTACACCCCCCCCCTCCCCACGTCACAAATTTTATATACTTTGGCGCCATTTTTTCTACAGAACGTCACAAAAATTTAATTCCACCCCCCCCCCCTAAGGTGTGACGTAGTTTATGAACGGCCCCTTTGTCAAAATTGTTTTTAAATAATTGAATTCCTTTGAAACATTTTATTAAAATAGTAAAATATTGAAAATCATTGAATTAAAAAAAATTTTGAAAATAATTGAAATTTTGCCGCATGAATTTTATTAAAATTTTTGAGAATATAATTGAATTTTATTACTTTTTAAAATAATTAAATTCTTGTGACAAATACTATTATTTATGAAAACAATTGAATTTTGCAATGAATTTTATTAAAATTCCTGAAAATAATTGAATTTTGTCGAAGAATTTTACTATTCAATTATAAAGATAATTGAAATGTTGACAATTTTTTTTTTGGATTCTTTGAAAACAATTGAATTTCTGCGAAGAATTTTATTAATTTTGAAAATAATTGAACTCTTGTGATGAATATTGTTATTTATGAAAATAATTGCATTTTGCAATATATGAATATTATAAAAATTCCTGAATATAATTGAATTTTGGCGAAGAATTTTGTTGTTTATAAAAATAATTAAAATGTTGACGAGAATTTTAAAAAAGTTTTTGAAAATAATTGGATTTCTAGAAAGAATTTTAATGTTTATTAAGATTGTAAAATTGTTTCAAATAATTGCGTTAAAATTTTTAAAATTGAAACTAATTTCAACAGAATTGAAATTAAAGTTTTTCAAAAAAATACTTCATTAAATGATTTATAAGTAATAACTTTATGGCAGTTCTTCAATAAAATTAAGTTATTTAAAATAAATTATTGTCAGAAATGGAAAAAGTTTAGGTTTCTTTAGAATTCGTGGTAATTTTATAGTCCTCATTATTACCCTAGGGCAATAATGGACACTTTATTGACCAGCTACCTGGAAACATTTCCTCAACATCACCCTGGAATATTCCGTTAATATTACGGTTTTTTATCTTAAAAAATCAATAAATTCCCCTAAAACATTTAGAAATCAAGCATGCTCACCCTTCATCCTTTAAAAAAGACACTTATAAAATGATCATTTTTTTGTGAGTTAAAAATTTTGTTTAATTATGTTGAAGAAAAAAATGGGTACATTTTGCAAATTTTTGAAAAAATTTAGTTTTTGGAACCAAGCAAAATGTTTTTATATTATATTTGTCAGAATTTAAAAACTTGGAAATATTTTTATACAAGATAACAAGAAAAAACTTTTACTACTTACACAGTAAAACCCAACCCTGTTTGGAATTTCTGTCAACTTATACTTTATACTAAGTCAAAAGTGAATTTTACTATGCAGATGTTCTTAATAGTTACAGATAAATAAATAAATTCACTGTTTTCATATAGTAAAATCAATTATTGAAACTGATGCCTGCGTCAGCTCGCATGACGAGTTTTTCTTCCTGGCTCTTCAATTGAAAGAATCATTTCTTACTATTAGTTGTCGATAATTTATTTCTCTCGTGGTAAAAAGCAGTTCTTTCAACTACAAAAATTATAAAAAATAACAATTTTCAGCGATTATTTTTACTGTATGAAAAGAGAAAGTCTAATTTATTTTATTATTGAATACAATTACATACAGTAAATCTTAAATATAGAACTTAAGGTTTTCTTTCCCTTAATATTGCAAGCAAAACTCAACCTAAAAGCGAATAAACGTTATAGATTTTTTACTTTGTACGGCAGAATAATTACTTAATTTAAAAAATACCCTTTTCTTCAATTGAATCCCTATTCTACCTAATTATCATTTCTCATGTCATTTTGAAACCCTATTTGAAGAAAAACTTGTGCCAATTTTGTACAGATCACGATTAAATTTCTTTTTTAATTTCACAATTGACTGAACATTCGAACGAATTTTCGGTCCAAAGAAAGGTATTCCTAAACGACATACGAATTATTTGCTGCTTTTTCTTCTCCTTTTGAAAACATATCCTTTTTTTAGAAAATAGTACGATAATCACTAAATTAGAAGTTATATATAAACTTGAGTATATTTCCTATACTTTTTCGTTATTTTTTTTATTACTCGTGTATAGGTATAGTTCAAAATGCTTATAAAGTTAAATGAAATCTTTGGAATCATGCAGGCTGTTTAGTTTAATCATAAACCGAGTATTAACATTATAAATTCATACTGACAGTGCAGTTAGAAAGGAATTATATTAAACTAGACTAGTTTCTAAATTAAACTAGACCAAACTAAGATGAGTATCGAAACTCGAACCGCCTTATATTTTCGAACTTGAGATATTGAGATACTTAACAAAAATTACTTTTCTTTATTTAAAACGTGTATTAAAACTCATTGAATATATTCTTGAACATATTCTTAAATATATATTTATAAATATTATTAACTAATGTGTTAAAATATGTGATTTCTTTATTAGGGTTCCTCAAATAAAGCTTTTCTTTTATAGTTATGAAAACTATCAATTGCAATTTTTTTTATTTATTTCGATATCTTTCGATCTCACGAACTTAAAAATCGTGTTTTTAAAAATGTTTCCAAGTAGACACATGCTGTCAGGGAAGAGTTTGAAAAATTGAAAATTTTTTAAAAATATCAGTTCTTGTAGTGTTTTTGATTTCAATTTTTAAAATGTTCCATATTAGTTTCTTATATTCAACAGAGTTTTTTAAGATGTTTTTTTTGTTGTTTTGTTACATGACCTGTTGCATAGCAGATAGCCAATTTTTTTTACAAATATATTTCTTTCACTTGGCAACAGTTATTAATCTTTTTCATATTTAAAAACAAATATACAATCGAATAAATATTTAATTGGGTTAAACAAACTTTATTTAGAAAAACCTGAAACTTTGGTTTATACAACAAAATATAGTATTTGATTCGAATATAATTGAACGCTTTGATGCAAGAACCAGACATAGACCATTGGGCTTGAATGGTCTGCGCCTGCTTCTTGCATCAAGAGGTTAAATTTTTCTTTGAATGTATTAAGAAAACAAGAGCATTGGTCGACAAAAACTCAAATGAGCACCTCCAAAATGACATTCTGAATAAATAAGTATACCTAAAAGTTGACATCATGAAAGAAATTACTTTAAATACTTTTTAGTCACAAATACTAAATGCGTTCATAACGGCAGGATGTGGCTCCTTGTTTAAGCGTCCTGCAGGAAGCGCCTTCCGGCAGGTAGGACGGGCGCTTGGACGTTTCGTCATTAACTTGACGACGTATAATAGAGATGGGAGATATATTTTGATAGATACGTTATTTAGAATTATTTGTGTATAAATTAATAAAATTAATAAATTAGAACGTTAAATAATAGAAATATAAAATAAGGCGCACTCTATTTCAAATTGTTTCACCTACCATCAGAAACAATATCACAAGAAAATAAATTTTCAAAAAAAATTTTAATTTTATAACAAATATTTTCATTTATTGTTAATAAAATTTTTTGCTACTTCATACCTAAATAAATTTTGAGTCAACAAAAATTAACTCAACCTACCTATAACCATAACAAATTTTCAAAGATTATCGACTCAATAGTCAAGATGTTCGCCTTCTTCAGTTAAATTTTAAATTTCCCGGAATTATTCACAAACAATTGTCAATCAGTTATTTCACTAAATGTGAAACATATGTTAAGTGCAAAAAATCGTGTTTTTGTCAACTTTTTTTTAGTGTCAAGAAGTAAAATTACTACATAAAGAAATTTTGGTAACATTGCCAAAACTTATTTCCCAATAACTTTGAACAGTGGACGTACCAGTTAGGAACAGTAGCAGACGCACCAAAAGGGATATCTTCTGCTCTATACAAAACTAGGTGGCTAACTAGGTGGCTACAAAAATTGTTGGGTTCTAGTGTGGTGCCAGAAAGACAGTCTATTCTCTAACTGGGCGCTGAAAAGACTGTCTGACCATGGGCTAATCAGACCAGTGACGATCGAACCACGCGTTGGTCCAGACTGGGCGAGCTAATCAGGGCTAATGAGCACTGCTAATATTTAAAATTTTAGGTTCGATTTCAATATTTCAGTTTTTTAATTTTAAATAATTTACCCAAATTTACTCGGTTCTCACGTTTATTCAATGTAATGTGAAAATATGAATTATTAGTAATAATAAATATTATTGTTATTCATATATATGTGTGTATATGTATTTAATGACAATAACTTATTATAATAATAATTATATTATTTTCAAATAAATAATATACTGCACTAGCAGTAAATATCATTTAAAATAGTAATATTGAAAAATAATTTTAATAAAAAAACAATTTGCGTTAATTGGTCCATTTTTTAAATTCATTCTTTAACAGGCCTTTAACATTATTTACAAACATGTTTACAATTTTAATTTATAACACTTATACAGATTAAATATAGTAATTTTATCATTTTATATAACACTTACAATGAAAAATATCCGCTCGCATGTGGGATCGAACTCACGCCTCCCACCCTTGACGACGCGAAGCATTTAAACCGCACGGCCACTGAAGTCTGAATGTGAACTCTCCTAATTTACTATATCAATGCCAGTGTCATATCTTCTGTTGCTTATAAGGACGAAGTAAAAACTATGACTAAAATTATTACACATAATAATCCCGAATTATTTTAATTATTATATATAAATATTTAAATAAATAATTCTTACTACAATTATAATCATTAAACAATTTTTTAAAGTATTACTTTCAGTTTTATCAAATATTTTTTAAATAATTGAATTCTTATGACGAATTGCAATAGAATTCTTAAGTATTATTATACACTTTTCGAAGAATTCGATTAAAATTGTATTAAAAATAATTAAGAAATTCTGAGATTAATTAAGAAATTTTTAATAATAAAAAAATTCTGAGAATTTTATTATTTATAAAAATAATTGAATTATTGAGAAGAAACTTATAAAAAATTTGTAAATACTTATTGAATTTTTGTGAAAGGTTTTTTATTTATGAAAGTAATTAAATTTTTGCTTACATTTTATTTTGCCAAGAATCTTGTTAAAAATTTGGAAAATAATTGAATTTCAGAAAACGATTTTATTATATATAAAGATAATTGAAATTTTGATGAGAATTTAAAAAAATTTTTGAACATAATTGAATTTCTGTGTAGAATTTGGTTACTTTTGAAAATAATTAAATTTCTACAATAATCTGTAACTTCTCCAACACTCAATTGTTTATAGTGTTTTTAACTAAAATTCTTCTACAGATAAATTACTTTTAATAGTTAATCAAATACAATATTTTAAAAAATTTATCTAATTTCAGGAGAATTTGAATTATTAGGCATTTTTCAAAAATCTAAGTTCTTTAGAATTTTTAATTAAATTCATTGAAAATTTTATTTATAATAATTCATATAAACCTACAATATTTATTTTTGAACGATTCTTTAGATTGACTACATTATTCCATTGAATTTTGAAGTGACAATCCATATGAATAAATTCAAAGAAGAAACATTATTTGAAAATAATTAAAAGTTGACAAAATCTTAGGATTAAAGTTATTATTGGGATAAAGGAGACAGAAAATGAAATTTTTGTGATAATAACTCTAAATAAAATAAATGACTTTTTCGACTTTTTTGTACTTTTGTGTAAATCGAGTAAAACGACTTTTTGCTCCTTAAAATCGATCCGAGACCTGACAGCATTGGATAAATTGTAACTGTAGCTCAATATTCCAGATACTCTACTATATTTAACAGTCAAACTCACAGAATCCTTATATCCACTAAAAACATTTGCTTCGTCGTTGAAAATATCCTGTGCACTTCTATTAAAATGATTAAATCTAGTTATTTGTTATGGTCAATCAGAAGTACCCTATTGAAAAAACACGTGTAAATTCACTTATAAATGCACGTGCATTCATACGTGTATTTACACGTGTTTTTTTTATTGATAATAGGTGTTCTTTTTCAATGCTCCTCTATGGCAAGATTATACTTCTTGTTAATAAAGTTAGACCTTATACTCTTGTTTCTAATTTTTCCTAATTAGTAGCATGCGTCGCTGTTTATGCTGAGCAAGTGTCTAACGGATACTAAATATTATATGCTGCTTCATAATATTAGCGTGAACTGGTATCGATAAGGGAATTGGTTCCATAACAGAAAATAATCTATCAATTAAACAAAAATATATCGTCTGTTGTGAGTCGTCAAATAACTCATTTTCCTGTGGGTACCCACGCAGGGTCCATAAGATTAAAAGAAGCTGTTCTTTCCTGTAGTTCAGTGTGGTGTTGTACTGAACCTTTTACACTGTTATCACGAATCAGACAGCATAGTCCGTAAATTTGCTTGAAGTCCGTAAAAGTCAGTTTTTTTTTAAAAAAGGTCCGTAAAGTCCGTAGGGGAGAGTGGGGCAAAGGCGCTATGCGGGGCAAAGACGTTTTTAAAATATCTTCTTTATTTTCTGTCTATTCCAATTGGTATTAAAAATTAAGTTGCAATGCAATCAGACCAATTGATTAAAAAAAGAAAAACCTAAAAATATCAAGTATTTTAAGAAATATAACAAAAAAATTGTTTTGCAAAAATAAAATGATAATTTTACTGAACAAACTTTTATTTTTTAAAACATAAGTTTAATTATTTAATTTTTAAAAACGTAACATGTAAATAAATTAAATATTTCTCTACACAACTGGCGTGGTGTTTTAGTTTAATTTTATATCTAAATATTTTAAATTTAAAGTGAAAAAAAAGTTTGTTATGTGGGGCAAAGGCAATATTGAACATAATTTGGTTAAAAACAATTGAATATTCGAATTTTCTATGTATTAATTCACAATATAAGGTTAAAATCACTAAAAATTTTTATTTTTTATTTAAATAGTTTAATTCTTTTAATAATATGTTGTTAACCTTATGTTTCGTAAATATTACACTAATTAATATCACTTGTTAATTTTTTTAAGGCTTATAAATGCTTTCTTTTAGAAATATAAGCAAAAACGTCGCTGCCCCAGCGTGTGGGGCAAAGGCATTTTTTGCATTGTTTTTAAATTTCATTAAATAATTTATTTATAATTATAATATACTAAATAAAAACTATTAAAATTTCTTGTTGATTAGTTTTAGAATAATGAAAAACAAAGACCGCATAAATTAATTGCTTAATTTAAAAAATGTACATCGATAAATGTAAACCTATAGCGCCTTTGACCCACTCTCCCCTAATTTGATTGAAAAAAGACGAAAAGTTCGTAAATTGAGGTAGGTAAACCTACAAGTACCACTTTCACAAAAAAATTTTTCTTCTATACCAGAATTAAGAACTAATTTAGTGCTAATTTAGTACCATATTTAAAAATTTAGAGCTGCTAAACTTTTAAAAAAAACGTATGGTACTGCCAGCTTGACGTATAGCTACAAGTACCATACCCTAAAAAATAACAATTTTTAAAAAACTTTTCCACAGGAATTTAGAACTAATTTAGTGCTCTAACATAGCATTAAAAAGAATTTTCCAAAAACTACCCTTAATCTCAAAAACTACCTAACGAAAAAAAAAAAATTTTCAAAATTTTTTTCATAGAAATTTAGAACTAATTTAGTGCTCTCACATAGAATTAAAAGGAGTATTTTACTAAAACTACCCTTAACCTCAAAAACTACCTAATAAAAATTAAGAAACAAATTAAAAAAAAAATTTCGATAAGATTTTAAAGCTAATAAAGTTTTCAAACTTAGTACTGAAAGATATTTTCCAAAAACTAATTTTAACCTGAGCTAATTTAGTGCTCAAACAATGCACAAGAAAAATTTTCCACAAAACTACCTTTTACCTCAAAAACTACTAGAAAATAAAGACAGAATTATTTCTTAAAAATTTTTTCAGAGCAATTTAGAGATAATTTTGTGCTCAAGAATAGAAATTAAAAGTAATTCACAAAAACTACCTTTTATCACAAAAACTATCTACAGAAATTAAAAAGGCACATATTTCCAAAATTCTTTTCATAGGAATTTAGAACTAATTTAGTGCTCTAACATAGCATTAAGAAAAATTTTTCAAAAACTACCCTCAACCTTAAAAACTACCAAACGAAAATACATTAAATAGAAATTTTTAAAAACTATCTAACGAAAATAAAAAGGCTTATTTTTCTCGAAATGTCTATATTTTTTAAAAGTGATAAAATTATTATAAAATATACTATATGTATTTTTCGTTTTTTATATAAAATTAATAATATATATTGTTTTTTATAATCTAAAATTGGATTTACATCAGACATTTTTTAATGTCTTCGCTGTTTTTTACTGGATCTTTTATTATGCGTTGTATATAGCATAATCTAGTTTTTGTAAAACCACCTACATAATCTATCTCAATAGTTATAAATGGGCCTGAAAATATGTACGATTTTTTAATTCATTGATAAAGTTGTAAATCTTGAATTTTATGACATGAACATTTTTCCAAAACTACCCTTAACCTCAAAAACTACCTAACGAAAATAAAAAAGCATATTTTTCCAAAATTTTTTTCATAGCAATTCAGAACTAATTTAGTGCTAATTTAGTACCATATATAAAAATTTAGAGCTGTTAAACTTCCTAAGGAAACGTATGGTACTACATATGCTTGACGTATAGCTACAAGTACCATACCCTAAAAAATAACAATTTTTAAAAATCTTTTCCACAGGAATTTAGAACTAATTTAGTGCTAATTTAGTACCATATTTAAAAATTTAGAGCTGTTAAACTTTTTAGGAAAACGTATGGTACTACCTATGCTTGACGTATAGCTACAAGTACCATAGCCTAAAAAATAACAATTTTTAAAAATCTTTTCCACAGGGATTGAGAACTATTTTAGTGCTAATTTAGTACCATATTTAAAAATTTAAAGCTGTTAAACTTTTTAGGAAAACGTATGGTACTACATATGCTTGACGTATAGCTACAAGTACCATACCCTAAAAAATAACAATTTTTAAAAATCTTTTCCACAGGAATTTAGAACTAATTTAGTGCTAATTTAGTACCATATTTAAAAATTTAAAGCTGTTAAACTTTTCAGGAAAACGTATGGTACTACATATGCTTGACGTATAGCTACAAGTACCATACCCTAAAAAATAACAATTTTTAAAAATCTTTTCCACAGGGATTGAGAACTATTTTAGTGCTAATTTAGTACCATATTTAAAAATTTAAAGCTGTTAAACTTTTTAGGAAAACGTATGGTACTACCTATGCTTGACGTATATGGGTAGTTCTACAAACGATGGAATATATGATGTCCAAGATTGTTTTTTACATTAATTTTGAAAAAAATAAAATTACTTTCAATGGAAACTGTAGTGCTTAATGATTACTATTATGCTACAAAACGTTACCCGCTTTCAAAAAATATTTTTGGCAAAAAATAAGCATTCAAGTGCTAAATTCTCAGTTTCCTGGCATGTCCCAATGTGAAAATGAAAGCTAATAAATTATATAAATATTATTTTTAAGCGATTAAATACAAATTTCCACTTGGATAATAATTTCAAATAGTTGTACTTTACAAAGATTAAAGTAATTGTTACATTACTTGATATTTTATTTAAAAAATATTATCTTGAATTTTGTTCATCAAATTAATTCTCAGTTTCCTGGCATTATAAAAAATGTTAAAAATATAAAGAATTTTCATTCTTATTAATTTGACATTTTTCACAGTGCTTAGTAAAGGTTAACTAAATATGATATCACTTGCATTTTACTTAATTTGCAGTTCAATTACCTAAAATTTTGTACTTTGTGATCGAAATGGGCATTTGGTCAGACAAATTCTCAGTTTCCTGGCACGCATTTTTAAAAAAAATATTTTATGTTTTTATACTTTTGTTGTTCTAGGTGTTGTAGAACCTTATTCTCTGTTGACCAGTATTCCAAATTTTGTTATTAAGCCTTGTTTTTTAATTTTTTAGACGAAAAATGACCAAATTCTCAGTTTCCTGGTTCTCAGTTTCCTGGCACTTTCTGACAGAATACACATGTGCTTAAGATATAAAATTTAAATTTTTATTTTTTTGACTGGCCACTTTTAGGTAACTTTGATAATACTTTTAACTTGAATTTAACCTACTTTTTAAAACCTGAACGTAAAAAAAATATTGTGCCAAAATTTTCTTCATTTTCGTCCTTCGTTTGTAGAACTGCCCATATAGCTGCCAGTACCATACCCTAAATTCTCGTTAAATTTTTAATTATCTTTATAAATAATAAAATTTTTTTCAGAAATTCAATTATTATCTTAAATTGTAATAAAATTCTTGTCAAAATTTCAATAATTTTCAAAAATTTTTAAAAAATTAAGTAAACATTTAGTTATTTTTATAAATAATAAAACTTATCGCATAATTTCAATCATTTCTAATACAATTTTATTGGAATTTTTATATTTATTGGAAATAAAATAAATGTTGTCGAATAAATTTATAATTAAAGAAATTCGTAAATAAATGTAATAAAACATCTTTTGAGTATGTAATCATTTTTAGAGAGAATGAGAGTATACTTTAGAGTCAGGGAAAAAGTCAAAATTTTGTCTGGAAATCAGGAAAAAGTCAGAGGAAACAAAATTAAATTTTTGCGGCAACCTTAACCCATTTAGTCCCAAATGTCCTTTTTTTTAGTACAAGTTCGAGCTTCCCGTTCTACGAGTTCCGGGTTTAAAAAAAAACGGGACAAAGATTTTCTTATTGATTTGAGTGTCCTCTTTCAGAATCTGAAAAAAAATTTCAATTTCGACTTAATGATAAAAAGTTATAATTGTTTAAAACAAAAAAAAGCCGTTTTTTTAGTGTTTTTTTTTCTTTAAAAGCAGATCAATTTATTGAAATCGGCTTGGAAAAATCCAGAACATCAAAATATCGCGACCAAAATGTTGGGACTATCAAATAGACATGCTGCCGAAAACAATTTTTTTTAAATTTTAAAATGGCGCCTCAAAAATGGACGCCAAAATATGCAAATTTTGAAAAATAATTTAAAAAATTTTTTACACTACATTTTTTTTACTTTTATGATTCATTTAAATAAAATAATGCTGCTTCAACAAAAAATATTGTTATTTGATGTTACTTAACAATATTATAAACAATTTTTATAAACAATTTGAAAACTATGGGCCAAAGTGGAAGCAAAAAATTTATTTTCATCAATTATCTTTTTTAGGGGAGGTAAAAATGGATATTAAAAGTAAAAAACTTAATTCAAAATTATTTTGCAATGTTTAAGAATGTTATAAACAATTTTTATAAACAATTTTGCAAAACATGAAATTGAATGGTAGAAAAAGATTATTTTTTAATTTTATTATGCTCTCTGGTAATCAAAATGTTGATTAAGGTTTAAACTTTAATTTAACATTATTTATCAATATTTAAAAATTTTATAAACAATTTTCATAGAAAAATCAATTCAGGTTGGGAAACAAATTTTTATTATCTTTATTTGTTTGTTTGTCATTAGAATAGATATGTTAAAGACAAACCTTTGTCTGTAATTATTTAAGATTTTTTTACAATGTTATAAACAATTTTTATAAAAAAATATATTAATATATATATATATATATAACTTTCTTTTGTCATTAAAAGTGGAAATTAATGTATCTACCGTTTAAAAAAAATTTGTTAGCAATGTATAAAAATGTTGTAAATATCTATTCTAATCTATTCTAATGACAAACAAACAAATAAAGAAAATAAAAATTTGTTTCCACCCTGAATTGATTTTTCTATGAAAATTGTTTATAAAAATTGTTTATAACATTTTTAAATATTGATAAATAATGTTAAATTAAAGTTTAAACCTTAAGCAACATTTTGATTACCAGAGAGCATAATAAAATTAAAAAATAATCTTTTTCTACCATTCAATTTCATGTTTTGCAAAATTGTTTATAAAAATTGTTTATAACATTCTTAAACATTGCAAAATAATTTTGAATTAAGTTTTTTACTTTTAATATCCATTTTTACCTCCCCCAAAAAAGATAATTGATGAAAATAAATTTTTTGCTTCCACTTTGGCCCATAGTTTTCAAATTGTTTATAAAAATTGTTTATAATATTGTTAAGTAACATCAAATAACAATATTTTTTGTTGAAGCAGCATTATTTTATTTAAATGAATCATAAAAGTAAAAAAAAATGTAGTGTAAAAAATTTTTTAAATTATTTTTCAAAATTTGCATATTTTGGCGTCCATTTTTGAGGCGCCATTTTAAAATTTAAAAAAAAATTGTTTTCGGCAGCATGTCTATTTGATAGTCCCAACATTTTGGTCGCGATATTTTGATGTTCTGGATTTTTCCAAGCCGATTTCAATAAATTAATCTGCTTTTAAAGAAAAAAAAACACTAAAAAAACGGCTTTTTTTTGTTTAAACAATTATAACTTTTTATCATTAAGTCGAAATTGAAATTTTTTTTCAGATTCTGAAAGAGGACACTCAAATCAATAAGAAAATCTTTGTCCCGTTTTTTTTTAAACCCGGAACTCGTTAGAACGGGAAGCTCGAACTTGTACTAAAAAAAAGGACATTTGGGACTAAATGGGTTAAGGTTGCCGCAAAAATTTAATTTTGTTTCCTCTGACTTTTTCCTGATTTCCAGACAAAATTTTGACTTTTTCCCTGACTCTAAAGTATACTCTCATTCTCTCTAAAAATGATTACATACTCAAAAGATGTTTTATTACATTTATTTACGAATTTCTTTAATTATAAATTTATTCGACAACATTTATTTTATTTCCAATAAAAATAAAAATTCCAATAAAATTGTATTAGAAATGATTGAAATTATGCGATAAGTTTTATTATTTATAAAAATAACTAAATGTTTACTTAATTTTTTAAAAATTTTTGAAAATTATTAAAATTTTGACAAGAATTTTATTACAATTTAAGATAATAATTGAATTTCTGAAAAAAATTTTATTATTTATAAAGATAATTAAAAATTTAACGAGAATTTAGGGTATGGTACTGGCAGCTATATACGTCAAGCATATGTAGTACCATACGTTTTCCTAAAAAGTTTAGCAGCTTTAAATTTTTATATATGGTACTAAATTAGCACTAAATTAGTTCTAAAATCCTGTGAAAGAGTTTTTTAAAAATTCATATTTTTTAGGTTATGGTACTTGTAGCTATACGTCAAGCATAGGTAGTACCATACGTTTTCCTAAAAAGTTTAACAGCTCTAAATTTTCAAATATGGTACTAAATTAGCACTAAATTAGTTCTAAATTCCTGTGGAAAAGATTTTTAAAAATTGTTATTTTTTAGGGTATGGTACTTGTAGCTATACGTCAAGCATATGTTGTACCATACGTTTTCCTAAAAAGTTTAACAGCTTTAAATTTTTATATATGGTACTAAATTAGCACTAAATTAGTTCTAAAATCCTGTGAAAGAGTTTTTTAAAAATTCATATTTTTTAGGTTATGGTACTTGTAGCTATACGTCAAGCATATGTAGTACCATACGTTTTCCTAAAAAGTTTAACAGCTTTAAATTTTTATATATGGTACTAAATTAGCACTAAATTAGTTCTAAAATCCTGTGAAAGAGTTTTTTAAAAATTCATATTTTTTAGGTTATGGTACTTGTAGCTATACGTCAAGCATATGTAGTACCATACGTTTTCCTAAAAAGTTTAACAGCTTTAAATTTTTAAATATGGTACTAAATTAGCACTAAATTAATTCTAAATTCCTGTGGAAAAGATTTTTAAAAATTGTTATTTTTTAGGGTATGGTACTTGTAGCTATACGTCAAGCATATGTAGTACCTTACGTTTTCCTAAAAAGTTTAACAGCTTTAAATTTTTAAATATGGTACTAAATTAGCACTAAAATAGTTCTCAATCCCTGTGGAAAAGATTTTTAAAAATTGTTATTTTTTAGGCTATGGTACTTGTAGCTATACGTCAAGCATATGTAGTACCATACGTTTTCCTAAAAAGTTTAACAGCTTTAAATTTTTATATATGGTACTAAATTAGCACTAAATTAGTTCTAAAATCCTGTAAAAGAGTTTTTTAAAAATTCATATTTTTTAGGTTATGGTACTTGTAGCTATACGTCAAGCATATGTAGTACCATACGTTTTCCTAAAAAGTTTAACAGCTTTAAATTTTTAAATATGGTACTAAATTAGCACTAAAATAGTTCTCAATCCCTGTGGAAAAGATTTTTAAAAATTGTTATTTTTTAGGGTATGGTACTTGTAGCTATACGTCAAGCATATGTAGTACCATACGTTTTCCTGAAAAGTTTAACAGCTTTAAATTTTTAAATATGGTACTAAATTAGCACTAAATTAGTTCTAAATTCCTGTGGAAAAGATTTTTAAAAATTGTTATTTTTTAGGGTATGGTACTTGTAGCTATACGTCAAGCATATGTAGTACCATACGTTTTCCTAAAAAGTTTAACAGCTTTAAATTTTTAAATATGGTACTAAATTAGCACTAAAATAGTTCTCAATCCCTGTGGAAAAGATTTTTAAAAATTGTTATTTTTTAGGGTATGGTACTTGTAGCTATACGTCAAGCATATGTAGTACCATACGTTTTCCTGAAAAGTTTAACAGCTTTAAATTTTTAAATATGGTACTAAATTAGCACTAAATTAGTTCTAAATTCCTGTGGAAAAGATTTTTAAAAATTGTTATTTTTTAGGGTATGGTACTTGTAGCTATACGTCAAGCATATGTAGTACCATACGTTTTCCTAAAAAGTTTAACAGCTTTAAATTTTTAAATATGGTACTAAATTAGCACTAAAATAGTTCTCAATCCCTGTGGAAAAGATTTTTAAAAATTGTTATTTTTTAGGCTATGGTACTTGTAGCTATACGTCAAGCATAGGTAGTACCATACGTTTTCCTAAAAAGTTTAACAGCTCTAAATTTTTAAATATGGTACTAAATTAGCACTAAATTAGTTCTAAATTCCTGTGGAAAAGATTTTTAAAAATTGTTATTTTTTAGGGTATGGTACTTGTAGCTATACGTCAAGCATATGTAGTACCATACGTTTCCTTAGGAAGTTTAACAGCTCTAAATTTTTATATATGGTACTAAATTAGCACTAAATTAGTTCTGAATTGCTATGAAAAAAATTTTGGAAAAATATGCTTTTTTATTTTCGTTAGGTAGTTTTTGAGGTTAAGGGTAGTTTTGGAAAAATGTTCATGTCATAAAATTCAAGATTTACAACTTTATCAATGAATTAAAAAATCGTACATATTTTCAGGCCCATTTATAACTATTGAGATAGATTATGTAGGTGGTTTTACAAAAACTAGATTATGCTATATACAACGCATAATAAAAGATCCAGTAAAAAACAGCGAAGACATTAAAAAATGTCTGATGTAAATCCAATTTTAGATTATAAAAAACAATATATATTATTAATTTTATATAAAAAACGAAAAATACATATAGTATATTTTATAATAATTTTATCACTTTTAAAAAATATAGACATTTCGAGAAAAATAAGCCTTTTTATTTTCGTTAGATAGTTTTTAAAAATTTCTATTTAATGTATTTTCGTTTGGTAGTTTTTAAGGTTGAGGGTAGTTTTTGAAAAATTTTTCTTAATGCTATGTTAGAGCACTAAATTAGTTCTAAATTCCTATGAAAAGAATTTTGGAAATATGTGCCTTTTTAATTTCTGTAGATAGTTTTTGTGATAAAAGGTAGTTTTTGTGAATTACTTTTAATTTCTATTCTTGAGCACAAAATTATCTCTAAATTGCTCTGAAAAAATTTTTAAGAAATAATTCTGTCTTTATTTTCTAGTAGTTTTTGAGGTAAAAGGTAGTTTTGTGGAAAATTTTTCTTGTGCATTGTTTGAGCACTAAATTAGCTCAGGTTAAAATTAGTTTTTGGAAAATATCTTTCAGTACTAAGTTTGAAAACTTTATTAGCTTTAAAATCTTATCGAAATTTTTTTTTTAATTTGTTTCTTAATTTTTATTAGGTAGTTTTTGAGGTTAAGGGTAGTTTTAGTAAAATACTCCTTTTAATTCTATGTGAGAGCACTAAATTAGTTCTAAATTTCTATGAAAAAAATTTTGAAAATTTTTTTTTTTTCGTTAGGTAGTTTTTGAGATTAAGGGTAGTTTTTGGAAAATTCTTTTTAATGCTATGTTAGAGCACTAAATTAGTTCTAAATTCCTGTGGAAAAGTTTTTTAAAAATTGTTATTTTTTAGGGTATGGTACTTGTAGCTATACGTCAAGCTGGCAGTACCATACGTTTTTTTTAAAAGTTTAGCAGCTCTAAATTTTTAAATATGGTACTAAATTAGCACTAAATTAGTTCTTAATTCTGGTATAGAAGAAAATTTTTTTTGTGAAAGTGGTACTTGTAGGTTTACCTACCTCGTAAATTGAACGATATAATTTGGCGAATTTTTGAGAAGTTACAAATGATTGCAGAAATTCAATTATTTTCAAAAGTAATAAAACTCTTCCGAAAAATACAATTATGTTCAAAAATTTTTAAAAATTCTCGTCAAAATTTCAATTATCTTTATAAATAATAAAATTTTTCTCCGAAATTCAATTGAGGGCGTGGAACGGATGGTGGAACGCATGGTCGAAGGGGACTATACCAGTCAGACAACAGTGAGCGTCTCTAGGCCTCTCACTGATGTCTGACTGGTATAGTCCCTTTCGACCATGCGTTCCACCATCCGTTCCACGCCCTCAATTATTTTCAAAAATTTTAATACAATTCTTGATAAAATTCAATTATTTTCAAAAATGTTCTTCAATTCAATGACTTTCAATATCTACTATATATTTTAATAAAATTCGTCAAAAGAATTGAATTATTTAAAAATTTGTTGATTAACAATATAGCATGAACTTTAAAAAATTATTGAATTATAAAAAGGCTTCAAATTAAAATTCTTGAAAATCTGAATTTTTCAAATTTTTAACTAACAATTTTGTGGAATAAATTTTTTTGAATAAGTTTAATTTATTACAAATTTTTTAAAAATTATTTGAAGTTGTTTTTTTTCTAATATAATTCTATTTATAATTGAAGAATGTTCGAATAATTGAAATTTTGTAAAATAGAATTATAAAAAAATGAATTTGTAAATTCTTAAAGAATTTTTTCAAAAATGATAAAAAATAATGGATTTATAAAAGAATTTTAGTTGAAATACTAAAAAAATGGAATTTTTGAGAAGTTACAAATTATTGCAGAAATACTATTATTTTCAAAAGTAATAAAATTCTTCACAAAAATCCAATTATATATTTCAAAAATTTTTAAATTCTTCTTAGGGATTCAATTATATTTTCACAAATAATAAAACTCGTCGGAAAATTTCAATTATTTTTAATACAATTTTAATCAAATTTCTCGAAGTATGTAGGTAATTATTTTTTAAAATTTTATTAAAATTCGTCAAAAGAATTGAATTATTTAAAAATTTGTTGATAAAATTCTTTATGAGAATTCAATTTTAAGAAGCATTCAATTCTTCAAGAAATTCTGTATTTTGGTATTTAAAGAATTGAATTCTCGTAGCATTTTCTAATAAAAAATTTTTGAAAAATTAATTTCAATTAAAATTTTAGATAATAATTGAATATTATAAACAATAAAGCATGAATTTTTAGAAATAATTGAATTTGGAAATTAATTTTTTTTTAAAAATGTAATTGAATTTTTTTTATATTATTTTAAGTTTTTATTTTCTAATATATATATGTTTAATTGAAGAATTTACGAATAATTGAAATTTCGTTAAATTGAATATTGTAAATAAATGGAAATTGTCAAAGAACTTTTTCGAAAATTATTAAAAATCATTGATTTAAAGAAGAATTTTAGTTAAAAATTCTTGAAAATAATAATTGAATTGAAATTATGGAAATAATTTTGAAGAAGTTGCAGTTACAATATTCTGATAATATAAATAAATAATTATTTATCACTCGGTCATTTTTAATTATTACAAAACATGAAGGAATCGATCACTCTGAGTCGAAGACTCTGATTTATTGATATCTTCATATTTTATAGTTATGAAAAATATTAATTTGTTGTTTGTAAAATTTTCTCTTATTTGATACGGACTGGTTATATTTTTTGTCAATAATTGGTCCGTAAATAGTCCAAAATTTTTCATTTTTGGTCCATAAATTCCGTATTTTTAAATACTTTTACTGGTTCGAACCCTGTATTTAAAATAAGATAGTAAAATAAGATATTTAGAATAAGATAATAATTTAGTTAAATAAAAAAAAACTATAGAAAGTAAATTTTGGCGAAATAATATGTAATAAATCAAATGAAAATAAAAATTAGGTTTAAAGAGAAAACTTTTATTTATAAATATTTTTATTTAATTCCAATAAAAGTGTATAATTACCAGTAGCAAACATTAAGCAAATCCTATTTCATCAGAAAAATATCTGTGATTACTTCATCACATAGATTTCACCGTTCAGAAATTTGTCTTTAGCGCAGTTGTACATAACAGCTGGATCATTTTTATGCTTTAATCGAATCACGGTATAAAATCCAATATAGACTTCCATGGACCAGCCTTTATTTTCAAATTATCTTTTACCACAAAACAGATATAAACACCTGTCTTTTAAAAGAAATGAAAGTGTGATGAAAACTTTTATTTTAAATCTATTTCCAAATGATTTTACCTGGTTTTTGGAAAAAAGAAGAATATAATAATGCAGAAAAAAAATATACCGCGTGATCAAAGAATATTTCAAACAAATTTTGAAATTGAATCATAATTATATTTTTACGGTATTAAGAAAAAAAATACAGATATATGTACAATGGATTCTATTGAAAAATAGTTTTTTTTTTTATTTTGAAGGTGGTTTATAATGATAAATCGTCCAAACGCCCATCCTGCCGGAAGGACGTTCCGAAAAAAAGGCTTTTAAAAAAAGGGAATTCAACTTTTCTTTTCTAGCACTCCTTGGGATTAAAGTAGACGAAAAGACGAAAAAATCCATATTTTTGACTTTTTAAAATAATAATATTAAACCATTTTTCAAAGCCTTCAAACTTGCTATGTTTCTAAACAGTGAAAAAAACATTTTTTCGTAAATTTAATGTAAAATCCCCAAAAATCAATATTTTTTGACCGGACAAGTTTCTTTCCCTTCAGAAATGTTCAAAGAATGAAACCTAATTGTTTAATTTAAAAAAATTCATTTTTAATATTTTTCAATATATTTGAGTAATACTCAGGCGCGAGTCCCTTAGAAATTGCTCTATAAAATTAATATGGAAGGAGATAAATATAAAACTAAGTATATCGTTGGAAAGGTAATGAAACAAGCTTTCAAATGATGTAAATATCGAGTCTTTAAATTTATAAACCTGGGCTAGGTAGTCTCTTAAATAAAGCGAAAAGCGTCCTGCCGGCAGGACCGGGCTTCGTCATTCTGTGACTAAAAATTATGTGAATTTTTGGAACATGTAACTTCTTCAAACTACCCAGCCCTTAGTTTTGAACTTACAAGCTCGATATTTATATGCGCTGAAAGCTTGTTTCGTTACCTTTCCAATGATATATTTCGTTTTTTATTTATCTGAATCCATGTTAGTTTTCTTTAGTGATTTCGGAGGGACTCACCTGAGTCTTTTTCGTCCTGCCGGAAGGATGTTGGACGATCTATCAATAATAGTGGGGAAGGAAGTCAGTTCGGACCGGATGTAAGGAAGCTTATAAGTGTTATTGACCTCAAATTGAAAATGAGTTAATTTTCGTTTAAAGTAATTCGTGAATCATAATTTAAACAGAAATTGGAAGTATCAGTTATTAACTTTATGGAAAAATTGACCTGGAAATTTTTTATATAAAATCAGACAGTTTTTCGGTAATAATTTGAATTTATTTGCTATGGATGTTCACCTAACAGCGTTAATGAAGCGATTATTTTAAAATTAAGTGGAAGTGTTTATTGTAAACTTGAACTTGAATTATATGTGAATATAATTGAAATAAAAAAATTCCTCTGCTGCACATGAATAACACGTTACTGTATAGAAACAATGACAAAATTACATTTGTCAACTACAGTTAAATTACTGAGATTTCTAGCAACGTACGTTCTACATGCATAAATCCAAGGACGATGGATTATTTTCTATTTCCATACATATATATTTGTGTTGAGCTAAAGTTTCATACTGCACTGTGGTTGTTTCGGTTCGGTCCATTTATGAATGAAAGAGGACTAGAATTTCGATTAGACACGGGATTGTAGACCCTCAGCAATGTTTCGAGGAAACCACAGGTAGACGAGTCAGAAAAAGACAAATACAGTCCATCGAACGAATTAGGAAGGGGATATTGAACCAATAATCGACCTTATTTCGCTAGATAGTTGAGCGCGGCGAAAAGAGTCAGGCTCGATCAAGAGGCGGACACAAAAAGTATACTTGAAGAGGAGTAGTCCGTGTAAGAGTATAGATGACTTTCCCATGAGTAGAGGGCGGAGGAAGCGAGCAAGATGTACCAGGACCAATCAATTGTGCACGCCGGTCCCCTTTTCTTTACTGCTGTCTCTCTTTACCGTTCTTCTTTTTTCCACCTCCTTCTCTTCTCTCTCGACAATAAAATGAACTGTCATCAATTTGTCTCCTTTCCTGTTCAAGACGATTGCTTAGCTTGCTTAGCTTGCTTAGCGCTCGCAACGAAAACCACTCAACATTTATCAAAGTATTATTCAAAACTACTGTTAGGAAATTCATTTAAACCTCTGCAAATTTATATTACGTATTATTAAAATCTATCAATCATTAGAAATTAAACGTCTTTAATTACTCTGCATTTCTCGTAATTAAATATTTGACAAAATATAAATCCTCATATTCGGATAATGAGATTTTTCATCATTTTTAAAAATCTCTTTCATTTGACGTCTTTTAAAATTATTAAGTAAATCTAAACCTTCCTTTATTCTGTATACTATTTTAATATCGTCTTTTTTGTTCCTTTGTTCATTATCACAAACTAAATGATACTATTTTCCTTCTAAAAACAAAAAGAAATTGGTTACATAAAAAATATTTTAAGCAAACTTCTTCCAAAATGTTTGGGTAAAATCACTAAAAAGTTTGTGTATTTTTACCCAGAAATTCTTGGTGTAAATTACTTCCAAACCATTTTTGGTAAAATTAACCCAAAAATTTTTTACAGTGTACATACAATATTGTCAGATAACTCGATCTTTGCTTTACTTATAAATTTTTTGAAGAAAATTAATGTTATTTTTAGTTTTTACAAGTAAAATTTTTTATATAAAAATTTTGAAGAGACAGATTTATAAATACGGACCAATTACTGACAAAAAATATAACCAGTCCGAATCAAATATATATATATATGAGAACATTTTACTTAAAACTACAAATTAATATTTTTCATATATATAACTATAATAAATGATGATATTGATAACTCAGAGACTATTGGACTCGAAGTGATCGATTCCTTCATGTTTTATAATAATTAAAAATGACCGAGTGATAAAATCATTTATTTATACTATCAGAATATTGTAACTGTAACTTCTTCAAAATTATTTCCATCATTTCAATTCAATTATTATTTTCAAAAATTTTTAACTAAATTAATTAATTAATTAATTTAATTCTTTAAATCAATGATTTTTAATAATTTTCGAAAAAATTGTTTAACAATTTCCATTTGTTTACAATATTCAATTTTACGAAATTGCAAATATTCGTTAATTCTTCAATTAAACATATTTTAGAAAATATAAAAAACTTCAAATAATACCTATAAAAAAACATTGAATTAAACTTTTTCAGAAAAATTAATTTCCAAATGCAATTATTTCTAAAAATTCATGCTGTATTGTTTTTAATATTTAATTATTATCTACAAATTTTAAATGAAATTCATTTTTAATTAAATTTTATTAGAAAATTCTACTAGAAATCAATTATTTAAATACAAAATTAAATAATAATAAATTGTATCCAAAATAAATGAAATTCTGCGATAATTTATTTATTATTATTTGTGAAAATAATTGAATCCCTAAGAAGAATTTAAAAATTTTGAACATAATTGGACTTCTGTAATAATTTGTAACTTCTTAAAAATTTAATTTTTTTAGTATTTTCAACTAAAATTTTTTTATAAATCTATTATTTTTAATAATTTTTTAAAAAGTTCTTTGAGAATTTACAAATTTATTTCTTTATAATTCAATTTTACAAAATTTCAATTATTCGAAATTCTTCAATTAAATATAATTATATTAGAAAATAAAAACTTTGAATTATTTAAAAAAAAATCCTCAATTAAACCTATTCAAAAAAATTAATTCCACAGAATTGTTATTTAATTTGAAACCTTTTCATAATTCAATTATTTATAAAAAAAATCATGCTATAATGATTTTAACATTTAATTATAATCTATAGGTTTTAATTGAAATTCATTTTTAAATCAATTTTTATTAGAAAATTCTATGAGAATACATAATTATTTTAATACAATAGTATAGAATTTCTTGAATAATTGAATGTTTATTAAAATTTTATTCTCATAAAGAATTTTATCAACAAATTTTTAAATACTTCAATTCTTTTGACGAATTTTAACAACATTTTTTAAGAAAACTTACATTTTTCGAGAAATTTGTTTATAATTGTTTTATTAAAAATAATTGAAATTCTGCGATGAGTTTTATTACCTATTATTGAAAATAATTAAATTCCTAAATAGAATTTTATTATTTACGAGAATAATATTGAATCTTGTAAAAATTTTATTATTTATAAAAATAATTGAATAATTGGCAAAAAATTTATAAAAAATTTGTAAATAATTGAATTCCTATGAAAATTTTATTATTTTATGAAAATAATTAAATGTTTGCGTAGAATTTTATTAGAATTTTTTAAAATAGTATTGAATTCTTTTGGAAATTTTGATTAAAACAGTAGATTTTGAAAATCATTGAATTGGGGAAAATTTTTGAAAATAATTGAATTCCGAGAAGAATTTTATTATTTCTAAAGATAATAATTGAAATTTTGACGAGAATTTAAGAAACCATTTTTGTACGTAACTGAAATTCTGCAAAGAATTTTATTACTTTTGAAAATAATTGAATTTCTGCAATCATTTGTAACTTCTAAAAAATTCTCCAAATTATATATATGGTTTACAATTTACGAATTTTTCGTCTTTTTTTCAATCAAATTACGGACTTTACCGACCTTTTTTTTCAAAAAACTGACTCTTACGGACTTCAAGCAAATTTACAGACCTTTACGGAATTTACGCACTTAGTTCGAGCCCTGTTTAAATATCAATTTGTCTAAAATTTTAATACTTGTATCATGCAGAGATAATTTATTGTCAGAAGTACTAGATTATGGAACAAACTTCCAAATGTTATTAGAGAATCGCATAATCATTTTGTTTTCAAGAAATTATTCTTCGATTTTTTGTTTAAAAAAGTAAGTAATGGGTTTTTTGATATTACGTACGTATTGGTAATTGTTATTTTCACTTTTGTTTCTTTTTTGAATTATTGTTCATCAGAAGTTAGAATTGTTTTAGAATTATTTTTTTTATATTACATTAGTTATATAAGTTATGAATTTTGTTGTTTAATTTTAAGAATTATACAATTATTTACATAATTGTAAATTCTTGTATTTAGTTCCTTAGTGGGCTCCAAGCCTTAGGAACTTGATCTCATTAAATAAAAATAAAATAAATAAATAAATATTGTTGCAAATGATACTATTCCAGATATCAAAGAATTTTATGCAACCTTTTTGCCCTTTCTTTTTGGGAAATTATTTACCTCAGCCATCATCGATTTCGGTAAAAGAACACTATGATCTCTGAAATGCTACCAGTATTAAAAAACCTACAAAGAAATACACATATTGATGCTTAAAGAATACACATAGATGAATACATTTTCAACAGGTGTTCCATAATGGTTTATTACTGAACGATCAACAGAGGAATGCTCCTTTTGTTACCTGCTGGATGCTTGAACTCTACCTGTACCTGCTATGCTTATGAAACTAGTTGGAATCGTACAGGTAGCATCTGAAGATTATATGGTGGCACGTGCCATAACCCACAGGTGGTTTCCCAAAACTCACTTATCCTCCGTCACGTCTCATCTTCCATTCCTTCTCGGTCAAGTATATATATAATGACCGCGAACTTGAAATTTTATGATCACGCACATTGAAGGAAAACCTGTTAATTTATTTCTCTTTTATTCCACCATTACATTCCTTATTTACAAAGACTTTAATCTATATTATCTAAAAAATTAAATAACCCTTTATTGTACACTATTAAAAATTGAGGATGTTTCCAATATCGTTATTTGAATCATATAATTATAAAACAATTTAATTATTATTTTTTATGCATACCTGTTTTGTTTTCAATCTAGATTTATAATAAATGGTAGAAAACACTTTTTTAGAAGCAAATACATACACTTGTAATGATTTTATAATATTACAAAGTCAAGATATATTTAAAATTTTTTAAATTCAGAAAAAAAACCTAAGCTAAGCTTTTCTAAATGAAGTGAATGTTGTATTAAGTTATTAAGAGTAAAACTTCTTTAGACCTTGTGATGAACAAGTTAAAAGTCCTAAGCAGGAAGTGTCATAAAATAACATTTAGAATAGAAAAGAAAAAATTTTTATTATTTCCTGGCAATGCACTGCACTAACAAATGTAACAATTTGAAAAAATATTAAGAAACATATAAATCTAGAATTTATCAAGAGAATTCAAAAGAATTTTGCAAAAGACTCTTGAAACTATCTGAGAAATCTCTTGAAATTCCCAGCATGCGTCTTCGTTTATGAACCGAGAAGTTGCATAATGTATCGAACATTTTCGCGTAAGAGTTGAGTGATGAATATGATTAGATATTCCTGAAGATTCTTCGGAATACAATATACATACATACATATATATGTAGTTTATTCCATTCGTCCAATATTTCAGTAGCATGTATCCAGAAACAGATGCTTTTATTGCTCGAACAATTTCTTGATGCATACTGACACGCGTTGTTAAACTTTGAGTTTTTTCTGTTATGCGTGCTAGAGAAATCAGCACATCAATATATGTATGCAGCAAAATAAAAAGTACGCCTCCGAACTATACTCTGCTCTGCTACTGCTTTTACATACATAACTTCTTATTTTGATGATCTTCTTCAATCTAACCGAATGTTGAGGAAAATGTTAAATTTAGTATATATACATATTTTTTGATACATTTATAAAAATAATGTTTAGTACCATTTTTTTCATAAAACCTGTGTTCTATACTGTAATTTCAATTATTTTAGAAAATTTTAATAATTTGTTTATAAAAATTCAATTATCTTTAAAAAATAAAACTGTAATATTTTTAAAAATCAGGGTTGCCACGCAACCTAGAAAACCTGGAAATTTCAGGGAATTTTATAAACCTTTAAAAAACCTGGAAAAGTCAAAGCATTTTGATCGAAATCCTGAAAAATATGATATTTTCTAAAGTTATTGTGTTTATTCTTGAAATCTAATTTTACTTAAATATTTCAAAATTAATTCAATTTTGAAAGAGTTGCGTTTACAATTTTCATAAGTAGATTAACTTTAAAAGGTATTAGTTTGAAATTTTCTAAAATTTCAATTTTCAATGAATTTAATTAGAAATCTTAAAGAACATAGATTTTTGAAAAACATTAATAATTCAAATTCTTCTAAAATTGGTTAAATTTTTTAATATCCAATATTCAATTGATTTCATTATTTTCATAAATATTAAAAACTTCACAGAAATTCAATTATTTACAAAATATTTTCATATATAATAAAATTTTTTACAGGGATTCAATTATTTTCATAAATACATAATAAAACTCATCGCAGGATTTCAATTATTTTTAGTACAATTTTAATAGAATTTCTCGAAAAATGTGATTATTCTTAAAAATTTTATTAAAATTTATCAAAGAAATTCAAATGTTTTAAAAATATTTTCTACAACTTATTTATTACAATTTAAGTATTATTTTTAATACCTTTTTAATTAAATTTCTTCAAAGAATTAAATTATTTTCAAAAATTTTTATAAAATTCTTTATTGTAACAATTCAATTTTTTTCAAAATATTTTTAATAAAATTCTTCGTATAGAAAATTAATTAATTTAAAAAATTTGTCAAAATTCAATTACTTTTAATGTCTACTATTTCAATAAAATTTTACAAAAGAATTCAATTATTTACAAAATTAATATAATTCTTCGCAAAAACCTAATTATTTAAAAAAATTTACAAAAAATTTGTCAAAATTTCAATTATCTTTATAATTTATAATTTTAAATTATAATTAAATTTATAATTTAATTTTATTAAAATTTGTCAAGAGAATTTAATTATTTAAAAATTTGCTCATAAAATTCTTTATGAAAATTAAATTTTAAGATACATTCAATATTATTAAATGCTATACCCAGGTAGAAATTGACGACCGGGATGGTACCGGCCCGGTACAAACGGCGGATTATAAGTGCCGGGGCGGTACCGGCATAAGACCGTCATTTTCACCGGCTTGGTACCGGCAAATTGCCGGATGATAACTACGGCAGGTATCCGGCATACGTACCGGGCCGGTACCGAATAATCCACCGGGGCGGTACTGGCCCGGTTAATATTTGTAGACATTTAGTACCACTTTAATACCGGCACACTACCGGCAGGTAACTGGCCCAGTACCGGCATAAGACCGTCATTTTCACCGGCTTGGCACCGGTAAATTGCCGGATGATAACTACGGCAGGTATCCGGCATACGTACCGGGCCGGTACCGAATAATCCACCGGGGCGGTACTGGCCCGGTTATTGTTGGAAGGCATTTGGTGCCGGTTTATTACCGGCTGCACAACCGGCTAGGTACTGGTCCAGTACCGGCATAAGTCTGTTCATTCCACCGGCGCAGTACCGGTAAATTGCCGGATGATAACTTCGGTAGGTATCCGGCAACCGTACCGGGCCGGCACTAATAAATATCTGACGCAGTACCGGGCCGGCACTAAAAAAACAACCGGTGTGGTACCGGGCCGGTTAAAAAAATTATATTTCAGTCTGATTAATTATTTAATTATTATTATTATTATCAATGTTATTATTAATTTTAAATTGGAAACAGTAAATATATTAAATGCTGAAACAGAGAAACATAAACAATCATAGAAAAATCTGAAGACTCGAGGAATTGAACTCCGGACCCTGAGGCTGCAAAGTCGACACCACATCCGCTAACCTAAACCTGCATATGGAAAGCAAATGCAAAGTGAGCTTATAAAGTCCAACCGACATTACAGCTGGCAGCAGTACCGGGCCGGCACTAATATTCAACCGTTACGGTACCGGGCCAGTATTTGTATTTTTTAATTTATTTTAATTCCATTTAAATTATTATAAATAAATAAAAATAGTAAATATAAATAATAATGACCGCCCTATTCACCGGCTAGATACCGGGCAGGCACCAATAAGCAACCTACTCGGTAATAATATAATTGCCGGCACAACTAACTAATTAATTTATTATTAATAATTAAATTAATAAATTAATTAATAAATTAATTTTCAAATTTTTTTTCTTTTCTTTAATTCTTTTTCTGATAGTTTAACATTGGCAAACAACCGGGAGGACACTAGGTTAGTACTAATATTTTTGTCGGCAAAACTTCTGTGCCATGTAGAAAGCATTAAGTAAATTTTTGTGCTGGGCCGGTGCTGGGCCGGCACAAATATTATCACCGGAAAATCTCCTTCGGCGGTATAAGACAGAGCGAAATGACAGCACCGGGCCAGTGATACACCGGTGCTGGCCCGGTACAAATATTATCACCAGCAAATCTCCTTCGGCGGTATAAAACAAAGCGAAATGACAGTACCGGGCCGGTGATGGGCCGCTACAAATATTATCACCGGCAAATCTCCTTCGGCGGTATAAGACAGAGCGAAATGGCAGTACCGGGCCGGTGATACGCCGGTGCTGGGCCGGTACAAATATTATCACCGGCAAATCTCCTTCGGCGGTATAAAAAAAGAAGTAAATTATAGTACCGGGCCGGTGATACGCCGGTGCTGGCCCGGTACAAATATTATCACCGGCAAATCTCCTTCGGCGGTATAAAACAAAGCGAAATGACAGTACCGGGCCGGTGATGGGCCGCTACAAATATTATCACCGGCAAATCTCCTTCGGCGGTATAAGACAGAGCGAAATGGCAGTACCGGGCCGGTGATACGCCGGTGCTGGGCCGGTACAAATATTATCACCGGCAAATCTCCTTCGGCGGTATAAAAAAAGAAGTAAATTATAGTACCGGGCCGGTGATACGCCGGTGCTGGGCCGGTACAAAAATTGTCACCGGCAAATCTCCTTCGGCGGTATAAGACAGAGCGAAATGGCAGTACCGGGCCGGTGATACGCCGGTGCTGGCCCGGTACAAATATTATCACCGGCAAATCTCCTTCGGCGGTATAAAACAAAGCGAAATGACAGTACCGGGCCGGTGATGGGCCGCTACAAATATTATCACCGGCAAATCTCCTTCGGCGGTATAAGACAGAGCGAAATGGCAGTACCGGGCCGGTGATACGCCGGTGCTGGGCCGGTACAAATATTATCACCGGCAAATCTCCTTCGGCGGTATAAAAAAAGAAGTAAATTATAGTACCGGGCCGGTGATACGCCGGTGCTGGGCCGGTACAAATATTATCACCGGCAAATCTCCTTGGGCGGTATAAAAAAAGAAGTAAATTATAGTACCGGGCCGGTGATACGCCGGTGCTGGGCCGGTACAAAAATTGTCACCGGCAAATCTCCTTCGGCGGTATAAGACAGAGCGAAATGGCAGTACCGGGCCGGTGATACGCCGGTGCTGGGCCGGTACAAATATTATCACCGGCAAATCTCCTTCGACGGTATAAAAGAAGAAGTAATTTATAGTACCGGGCCGGTGCTGGGCCAGATATTTTTAATCAACCGGCCCGGTACACACTACCAGTACCGGTAGAAATCCACATTTACCACCGGGCCGGTACTGGGCCGGTATTTATTTCATATCCGGCCCGGTACCTTTTTGCCGGTACCGGCATATGTCCGACTTTACAACCGGTTCGGTACCATGCCGGTCGTTAGTGCTGGCACACCTCCAACTTTTCTGCCTGGGTATTTATCTTTATAGTTAAATAATTTAATTCTCGTAAAATTTTCTAATAAATATTGATTTAAAAATGAATTTCAGTTAAAATTTTAGATTATAATTGAAAATTGAAAGCGTTATAGCGTGGATTTTTAGAAATAATTGAATTTTCAAAAGGTTTCAAATTAAAATCTTTGAAAATTTAACCTTTTCATACTTTTAATTAAGAATTTTTGTAGAATTAATTATTTTCAAAAATTTTAATGGAGTTGTTTTTAATTATTTGAAGTTTTTAATTTCTATTATATTTAATAGAAGAATGTCAGAATAATTGAAATTTCGTAAAATTCAATTGTAAACAAAAGAATTTGAAAATTCTCAAAGAACTTTTTCAACAATTAGTTTAAAAAAATTTAAAGAATTTAACTTAAAGAAGAATTTTAGTTAAAAATTCTAGAAATGAATAATCGTAATGATGAAAATAATTTTTGAAGAAGTTACAGTAAGAAAGTAGCAAGTTTATATAACATGAAGAAAGCCATCACTCCGAGTCGAATACTCTGAGTGATCGATATCTTCATGTTTTATAATAATTTAATAAAAAATTTTTCAAAAAAAAATTATCTTAATGCAAAAATTTTAATAAAATCCTTTGCAAGAATTCAATTATTTTTACAAGTAATAAAATTTTTCACATGAATTCCATTATTTAAAAAAAATGTAATAAAATTCGTTTTTAAAAAATTTCTGCAATTGATGATATTTAATAATAATATTTAAATACTGTTTTAAAAAAAATGATTAAACTTTTTAATTTAAATTTTTAATTTAAACAATTCTAGAAAAGAATTGTAGTTGTAATTTTTAAAAATATTTTTACAAAAAATTTGTTGTATCCCTCGAATTGACTAAAACAACTTTTTTGTGCCTAAAATTCGATCCGAAGCCTACATTGATTAACTCAAAATGTTATAGTTAAATCAATTTACTCTTTTTAAATTTATTTGTTTAAAATTAGTTTTCGTTTGAAGTGCAGACTTAAATCGGAATTTATTCATCATAATTGAGTGCAATCATGACTGAAAGTTATTGAGAAGATTTATAAGAAATGTACCGTAAAATAATTCTTTCTCCAATAAAAATGTAAGATCTTTGAAATATTTTCTCGTTTTAAAAGATTTTTCACATCTCTTTTGACTTAGAATGACCAGCTACCAGCTATTCCTATATTTATAAAGGAGGGTACATTTTACAAGTTTTCTGGTATCAGTTATTTTCATTATAAGAATTTTCAAGTTAGGAAATTGATTGTTTTTAAATGTAAAGAAATAGAGAATTGTTAAACAAATTGTAAATATTTTCTAAGAAATTTTCTAAAAGAGTCGTTTCAAATATCAGTTGCTTTCTAGTATTTGTCCAGAAACAAACAAAATTTTGTGTTATTCTTAATTCTATAATTTTCAAGCTGTTTAATAATAATTTATTATTTTTAATTTATGTTTAGAATGAACCTACAGAAATAGACATTTCAAAATTTATTAGGTATATTTTTTACCATAAGTATGAACAATAAACGCTTATTAAAATAATTTAAAAATGTACGTTTTGGAAAAAGTAGATTATTTTAATTTTGATTATTACAAAAAGTAATAATAATAAAATTAAAAGACACAAGACTTAGAATTTTTTAAAACTTTTTGAAAATAATTCAATTCTTTCGAACATTTTTATAAACATTTTTGACAATTATTGTATTCCTCAGAAAGAATGTTATATTTTACTAAAATAAATCTATTCTTTGATCAATTTTATTATAATTTTTCAAATTTATAGAGCATTTCATCAAAATTTTTAAAAATAATTTATTTCTTGCGATGAATTTTTTCAAATTTTTTTAAATCATTGAATTCCCACAAAGAAAATGTATTATTTGTGAACATAATTGAATTCTTAAAAAGAATTGTATTGAAAATAATTGAATTGAATAGAAAAATTTTATTAAAATTGTAATTTTATTAATTCAATCTTATAAAGAATTTTGGCAACATTTTTTGAAATAATAGAGTTTTTAAAAGAATTTTATTTAAATTTTTCGAAATAATTGAATTGGTTCGAAGAAATTTATAAAAAAAAATTGGTAAGTAATTGAATTCCTGTGAAATTTTTATTAAAATTTTGTTTAAATAATTGAATTCTTTTGGAAAATTTTTGAAAATAATTGAAATTTTGACAAGAATTTTATTAAATTTTTTGAAAATAATTGAATTTTGGAGATGGATTTTATTATTTATAAAGAAAATTAAAATTTTGATGAATTTCAATTATGAAAGAGTTTGAAATTTAAAAAATTTTTAAACATAATTGAATTTATGCGAAGAAGTTTATCACTTTTGAAAATAATTAAATTTCTGCAATCAGTTGTTTTAATTTAAATTCATTAAAAATTAATATTTTCTAAAATTTCAAATTGAAACCTTTGAAGTTTATCTATTTATGAAGGTTGAAAACGCAACTCTTTTGAAATCCAATTAATTTTGAAATTTTTAAGTATAAAATTATTCATTAAATAATTTTATAAGTAATAATTTTGTGATAGTTCTTTAAGAATTAAATTATTTAAATGAAAATTATTGTCAGAAATAGAAAAAATTGAAGGTTTTGTATTAGAATTCTTAGCAATTTCATAGTTTATGAGGCAAACAAAAAAGATTCCGCAAACTTAGAATTTTCTTATAAATTCTAAAAATTTAATTTTTTCTAGTATTTTTAATAAAAATCCCTTACTTTTCCCTGATTTTCCTGACCTGTGGCAACCCTGGATAATTTTACGTTTAAAGAGAAAAGTGACGTACATGTAAAAGTTGAGTTTATCTATTTTAAGAATGTAATAGTGACTAATGTTGGAAGAGCATTATGTTGAGTGCAAGTTGGGGAAAGAATAAAACAGTCGATTTCTTCGAGAGTTTATGTGGTTGCGAGAGTTGAAGGGTAGTTAGTAAAGTACGCAGTATACAGATTCCATAAACAATGGGCTAGGGTTGCGTGCTATGTAGATCTACTCCCACAGTCCCACGGTAAAGACGAGCAAACGAGACTGAAAGTTAGTTTAGTCTTAATACCAAGTTGTTCGCAGTTACTTGCTCACCCACTTTACTTCACTTATACTCAATAACGTAAAACAAGCCTACATACGCAGGATTTACTCAGAATATTACCGACATTTACACCACCTATTCTCTACGTTCCAACCTCTATTAGGACGATCTATTCATAGGTTTAAGCTTAAACGCCTAGCCTTTTGCCTGCCACGGCTACGAAGAAAAACTTGCATCTTTTTCCTAAGGACTTGGAACTTATTTTACAAAATGTAAAAAGCATTCAGAATTCTTCGCATACTTATTTCGTCTCTTAGACGTGCTTAGACTTCATTTCCTTGTTACAATGTTTGAAAAGTGGTCTAACACCCATAAGGATGCTCAGTGCACAGATAGATAAAGAAAAAGCGTTGCAAATAAGTCTAGTGCATGATATTCCAGTAATAAGTTTTCTTTTACTATATTTCATCATCCAGCAGCATTTTTTATCCATGAAAAAGTCAATTGTTTTCGGACAAAAAGACTACTCGTATTTGGCATTTTTTTTACATCAACTTATTTATAGTTTTTCAAGTGAAACCTTCATACATTTATTTATATTTTATTACATTTATTTACGAACTCCTTTAATTGGAAAATTATTCGAAAACATCAATTATTTTCATGAATAATAAAACTCATCATAGAATTTCAATTATGAGATGATAAGATGTTACTTATTTTTTCTTCTATCTTTGGTCAAAAAAAGCAACATCTTCTCATTTAATTTAAAAATTCTGGTCGAAACTAATTTAAACATCTAAGTAAATTAAGAATTTCAATAATTTGTAATACATTTTAATCGAATTCATCGAAAAATGTAATTATTTTTGAAAATTTTATTAAAATTTATCAAAAAAATTCAATTATATTAATAAAATTCTATATGAGTGTTCAATTTTCAAAAACATTCATTTATTCAATCAATTATTTATTTTCATTTATTTAATTTTTAATTAATATTTTATTTATTTACATAATTGAATTCTCGTAGAATTTTCTAATAAAAAATGATAAATGATTTTGAAAAAATTTAATTGAATTTTGTTTGAAATTATTTCAAGTTTTTATTTTGTAAATATTTAATTGAAGAATTTCCAAATAATCGAAATTTCGTAAAATTGAATTGTAAACAAATGCATTTAAAAGTTCACAAGGAACTTTTGCAAAAATTATTAAAAATAATTGATAATTGAATTCTTTTAAAGGATTTTAATAAATTTTTTTTAAAATAATTACATTTTTCGAAAAACTTACTTAAAATTGTATTAAAAATAATTTAAATCCTGTGAAGAATTTCATTATTTAGATTCAGGAGAAATATTAAATTCTTGTAACAAATTTTTAAATAATTGAAATCCTGTAAAGAATATTATTATTTATGAAAATAATTGAATTCTTCCGACGAATTTTATTACATTTTTTTCAATAATTGAATTTATGTGAAGAATTTTATTATACTTGTACAAATAATTGAATTCTTGAGAAGGATTTTATTATTTAAAGAAAATAATTGAATCCCTGTAAAAAATTGTATTATTTATGAATATAATTGAATAATTGCGAAGAATTTTATGAAAGTAAATAATTGAATTCCTGTGAAATTCTTATTATTTATAAAAATAATTAAATGTCTGCGTAGAATTTTATTTAAAACTTTTTATTAAAAATTGAATTCTATTTGAAAATTTCATTAAAACAGTAGATATTGAAAATCATTGAAGTGAAGAAAATTTTTTTAAATAATTGAAATTTTGCCAACAATTTTATAAAAAATTTGTGAAAATAATTGAATTGTTTCGGAGAATTTTAATAAAATTTTTGAAAATAATGTAACTTTTTCGATGAATTCATTTAAAATAGTATTAAAAATAATTGAAATCATCAGGAGAATTTTATTATTTATGAAAATAATTGAATTCTTGCAACGAATTTCATAAAAAAATTTTTAAATAATTGAATTCCTGTGAAAAATTTTGATATTTGTAAAAATAATTGAATTGTTGCAAAGGATTTTATCAAAATTTTTGAAAATAATTAAATTTTTGCGAAAAGTTTAATTAATTTTTTTTTAATAATTGAATTCTTTTGAAAAAGTTTAATAAAATGGTGGATTTTAAAAATATTCGAAATGCAGCGAAGAATTTTTTTATTCGTGAAAATAATTAAGTTCTTGCAAAAATTTTTCCAAAAAAGTTTGAAAATAATTGAATTGTTTCAAAGAATTTTATAAATAAAAATTTGAATTGTCTCTAAGAAGAATTTTGTGAAAATTTTTATGAATAATTTTTTTAGTTAAACTATTAGCAGATTTAAATTAGTGCAAATTAAAAAAAGTTTCAAAATCAGTATAAATTTCAGACAGTTTGGAATTGTAGAAATTTTTTAAAAATTTATCCTTACTTTTAACATTATTTTGGGTTAAATACTCAGAACTTACTTTGACCTTAGAAAATAATAGAAAATTAATTACGAAGAGTTAGAAAAGAAATTGTTTAATTTCGTACAAAAATTGAAAAATTCATTCAAATAAATCGATCTACGCGTGGTCGCACGCCCTAATATCAGTCAAGCGGCCACTCACTGCTACTTGACTGTTATCAGAGAGTGAGAAAGAGAGAGAGAGGCAAAACGAAAATTGAGTAATTTAAATGAATTTCCCAACTAAGACCTGTAAAATAATTTGAACAAAAATAGTTCCTTTTTGTCCCAATGTCCTCCACTTCATAAAACGTATATTAAATAAATATTAAATGTATATTAAATACATGCATGTACATGAAATTGAAGGAGCTAATATTAAAAATGAAATAAAAGAATGAACCACTTTGATTCATTCAAGATTAGAAAGTATTGGAAACCGCTTTATTTTGCAGTAAACGACTTCAAAGTACAAATATTATATTCACTATTTTCCATCAAATACATCTATTTTTTCTTTATTCTTTTTGGAAGTTTTCGATATTTAAAAAAAATACTAATTTTTTCACTTTTCCTAAAAGAATTTTTAGACGTTAAAAAAAATAAACTATAGTAAATATTAATATTAACGAATTAATTTTCTTTTTTATTACAGACAGTTGGTTGACAAGAAGAGATCTCATTATCCTTGACAAGTATTTCCTTTGAAAAAGTGAAGAAAAAATGGAAAGATAAGTTGGAAGGATTCGAAAATACGGGTTCGCTATGATCAGCATGGAGCTGCCGGCACATTCACAGCAACACGGTGCACTTCATCTGGTTAGCGTGAACACAGGTGACTCTACCGGAAATGCTCTTAATACAATTCATACACATTCCCAAGACTCGCTGTCTCTCCACCTTCATAATCATGGATCTTCAACCCCAGGAGGTATACACGAAGAGTCAAAGAAAAAACGTATGTTTTTTCAAAAAAAACATAAGTGTCTTTCTTTCCCTAACACATAAAATAATAACACGTTAAGTCCAGTCAAATTACAATTTTTAACCGATTTAACTTTAAACCGAAATTTTATTAATGATATTCGCTTTTAGTAACTTTATTTTCAAATGTAAATAAACTACCTAGTTTAGTACTTTAAACAGTTTAAACTTCTAACTATAGTAAAAATATTTACAAGCTTAAAGAATCCTATAACAGGTGTAGGTTTGTCAATTGTTTTACTAAAATTAGACCACAGTATTAAAATTGTCATTGTAAAATAATGAATAAAAAAATTTTCTGTAGCAGAATAAATGTCTAACCATGAAGTGAAAGGTCTTGACAAAAAAATTAATTCGCGATTTTTGCAAAATAATTTAAAAAATTTAATTCTGTTTCCTAATAACTGTTTGGATAAAACAATGTTATGGGAAAGAACAATTGACAAAAACATTGATTTTTGTCATGTTTTTAAAAAACATTTCTGGATTTCATTAGAAATTTAAAGTAATGTATATCATACTTGGACACTTCAATAAGCCAAAAATTAAGCTACGAAGAAAATAAAACATCGGATTGAAATTAAATCGGAATTTTTACGCTTTTTTGTTGACTTGGCTGGACTAAGAATTAACTTGAAAATAGCATATACTACTTAAAATGAAACGCAATAAAAATTAGTTTCGTTGATACAATTCAAAATTTTTTTAAATTAATAAAAATTTCCCACCGAGACTGTTTTAATTAATAACATTTTTAATAACATTTTTTTCATTTTTTTTAAAATAATTTTAATAACATGCCTGGTTACCTTTAAATCTATTTAAAAAAAATTAAATCATCGATATTTATAGAGTCAGTTTTTGTGTAAGCTTTTTTTCTGTAAAAAATACTGTTTGACAAATCGAAAACATGCCGGTATTTTTTTTCATGATTTATAATAAAATAATATTTAAAATTACAAAATTAGAAAATTTAAAAAAACTTATGGTCAACTAATAAATTTCGTTTATTTTATATGCTTTTTTCTATAAGAAATTTCGTTTGACTGATCTAAATTCTAAAAATCTTTCTCTTTTTTATTTATAAATATATTAAATAAAATTGTTAATTTTTAAAAAATTATGACTAAGAAATAGGAAATGTACCCATTTTATGTATTATTTTTATTTGTCAATAACAATATTTTTCACAAACTGATTTTTTTTCTTTTGGTAAAAAAAACTATCCCTTTTTTAATATTTTAGTAAAAAAATCTCAATTTTAATAAGGAAATAATTTGCATCAATTCTATTTCTTAATTTCAATTGTTTTAATAAACTTCATAGTTTTTTAAAAAGAAAGAAAAAAAATGTTTATAAATTCTATTTTTCAATTACAAATTTTCATTGAAAATGAAATTGAAACTTTTTAAATTTTTTAAAAATAAAGAAAAAAAACTTTACTTAAAAAAATATTCCGTTACATTTATTTACGAATTTCTTTAATTGTAAAATTATTCGAAAACGTCAATAACTTCTTTTTTAAATAATTATTTAATTATTATTATTTTTCCACAGGAATTAAGATTTTCAAAAATTTCAAATTCAAACCTTTTTGAAAATAAACAACTTATAATAATTAAAGATGACTGAGTGATAAAATAATTATTTTATATTATAAGAATATTGTAACTTAACTTCAAAATTATTTTCATCATTTCAATTGAATTATTATTTTTTAGAATTTTTAACTAAATTTCTTCTCTTAATCAAATATTTTTAATAATTTTAGAAAAAGTCCTTTGAGAATTTTCAAATCCATTTGATAGTAATTCAATTTTACGTGAAATTTAAAATAAAATTAATTTTTAAATCAATTTTTATTAGAAAATTCTATATTCAATTATTTAAATACAAAAGTAAATAATTTATTGAATGTTTCTTAAAATTTAATTCATACAAAGAATTTTATCAACAAATTTTAAAAGAATTGAATACTTTTGGAAAATTTTAATCAAATTTGTATTCAGAATAATTATATTTTTCGAGGAATTCGATAAGAATATTATAATAAAAATAATTGAAATTGTGCTATGAATTTTGCTATTTATGAAAATAACTGAATACCTAAAAAGAAATTTTATTTTTTATAAAAATAATTGAATTCCTAAAAGAAATTTTATTTTTTATGAAAATAATTGAATTCCTAAAAGAAATTTTATTTTTTATGAAAATAATTGAATTATTGCGAAGAAATTTATAAAATATTTGTAAATAATTGAATTCCTGTGAAATTTGTATTATCTATGAAAATAATTATATAAATGTTTGCGTTGAATTTTATTAAAATGTTTCTTAAATAATTGAATTCTTTTGAAAAATCTTATTAAAATAGAAGATATTAAAAATCATTGAATTGGGGAAAATTTTTTTAAATAATTGAAATTTTGCCAAGAATTTTATTAAAATTTTTGAAAATGATTGAATTTTGTAAAAGAATTTTATTATTGTATAAGGATAATTGGGATTTTGAAGAGAATATTTTTTAAAATTTTGACCATAATTAAATTTTGTGAGAAGAATTTTATTACTTTTGAAAATAATTGAATTTCTTCAATTATTTGTAACTTTCCCAAAATTAAAATTTTTTAATGTTTCTAACTAAAATTCTTCTAAAAATTCATTATATTTAATAATTATTATATTGAAAAATTAACTAATTTCACAAAAATTTGATTTTATTTATTTTATGATAGTTGTTCAAGAATGAAGTTATATTTTTACAATTATTAATGACTTCTTTTTATTTTTTAAAAATTTACTTTGGGTTTCGTGAGATGATTCTATGTATCAAACTTAGAAACTTTATTTGTTCAACAATAAACGAAGGTATTATTTATTAAATAGTAAAATTTTTGTTTTCAATGAAATTGGAATTTACACACTATTTGACTAATTCCTCTGGATTAATTATCTGTTTTGTTGAAATAATTTTCCTTTCTTATAGATAGAAAAAATAACCTTCATAAAGCGCTATCCTTGAATTTGTTTAAAAAGTAGATTATAGTCCAGAATTTCTAGTTTTTAGATTTTCGATTTCAGGATTCTATACGTAATTTTACAAATGATGACAGAAACTGCAAAATCATTGATTTTACCAAACACTTAATAGATAGATTCATTATAAGTAGTTATATACTTAATTATATGTATACAAATTAATTATATTAATTAATTAAATTATATGTATACAAATAGTTTTAAATTGAATTTTTTTGTTTTATTTAGATGATGGAGGGCATGGAATGAACCAAGATGGTGAGTGTTGCTTTTATTCTTTTTGCATTTAATTATTTCATGAAAAATATAGTATATATAACAAAATGTAATTGGAAAGTTAACGATTGGATCATTAAGAGGTCAATATTGAAAGTCAGTAATAAAAAGATTGGTGTGATAATCTCAGCCATTATTGTTGCAATTCGGCTACGGAGTTGAACATGTAGCACAAACATCTTCATATATCTCAAAATTGCAATTAACAAGTAGACGATGAGTGGAGTTAATTTATTTGCGTGTAGGATCTTTAATTTGACAATTAACTAAGAAAAAACAACTGTTTTTGAAATTTTTTTCGTTTTATAACGTTAATGTTTGCTTAAATAACGACTTAAATATTTTCTATGTTCTGAAACCGTTTCTAAAACAAGAACAAGTTTTAAAATTTTATTTGAACGTTTGGTGTCTGCTAAGAGATCTCTGTGTTAAATCTCGGTATTTGAAAATTTCTGTAGTCAAGAGAAATCGTTAATTTTGGTTTCATATAGAAGTAACCTGAACTAAAATAATGTTCACCGTACTTTACACATTTTGATAAGCAGCAAAAATCAATCTAGATTTTTCTGTACAAATTTAAACTACTTTACCATTTTAATACATTATTTCACTAATTTTTTTCTTCAGAAGAAAGTTGAGCACTATTATTCACGCGTTTTTTAAAAGTTAATACTTTCATCAAATCATTGAATCTGTCTTTCACGTAGTTAATTTCTTTATTTTGTACTTTCGACAGTCGAATGCAAATAAAACCAAACATTTACCATATAGTACTTTGTTTATTATTTTTGTTTATATTATAATAATAAAACTACTGAACTGAGAATTAAATTAAATACTAAACTTGCAATTAAAGCAAATTTTATCGTATTTTTATTTTAATTTTTTTTTCTTAACTACAGACTTCGCACTCGATAATTAATTCTAAAAAAGTATAAAAAAGTAGTTTTCAAACTAAAAAAAAATAATAAAAATGTAGCTATCGAAAAATTAAATTTGACAACCAAAAAAACTCGTCTTAAAAACTTCACAATACTGACAAAAATTCCATTCTACATTTTATTTTCCTGACTTTTTTCTAATTTAAATAATTATAAAAAAAATGTAATTCATGCGAAGAATTTTATAAAAATTTTTAAATAATTGATTTTTTTCGACTAATTTTATGGAAATTCTAATTTAAATAATTGAATTCTTTCGAACGATTTTATTAGAATTTTCTAAAATAATTGAATTTTCAAGAAGAAATTTATTATTTTTAAAAATAATTGAATTCTGTTTGGAAATTTTATTCTATTTTATTTGGAAAATTATTGAATCACGAAAAGTTTTTAAAAATAATTACATTATACAAGGCATTCTATTCAAATTTTTGACAATAATTGAATGTCTGTATGGTATTTTATTAAATTGTTTTGAAAATAATTGAACTCTTAAAAAGCATTTTATTATTTATAAAAATAATTGAATTGCTTGCGAATGATTTTATTAGAATTTTTTAAAATATAATTGAATTTCCAAGAAGAAATTTATTACTTTTGAAAATAATTGAATTCTTGTGATGAATATTGTTATTTATAAAAATAATTGAATTTGGAAAGAATTTTATTAAAATGCCTCAAAATAATTGAATTTTCGAAAATAATTTTGTTATTTATCTTTAATAATTGAATTTTTTCGACGAATTATTTATGTAAATAATTGAATTCTTGGGGAGAATTTTATTAAAATCTAAAAGAATATTTAAATTATTTCAAAAAACTTTAATTAAAATTGTATTTAAAATAATTGATTGCTTTCGAACAAGTTTATTAACAAATTTGAAAATTATTGAATTCCTGAGAAGAATTTTATTATTTTTGAAAATAATTGAATTCTTGCGTAAATTTTGGTTAAAATGTTTAAAAAGAATTGAACTTCTGTGGAAAATTTTATTATGTTTGAAAATAATTGAATTTTTCATAAGAATTATTATGAAAATTTTATTTTAAATAATTGAATTCTTTTGCGAAATTTAAAAAAAATACTAGATATTGGAAATAATTGAATTTCGAATATGTTTTGAAAATGATTGAATCGTTTTAATGAATTTGATTATAATTTTTAAGAATAGTTTTTTTGTTTCTATTATCGAAGTTAAAGTAAATTCTAAAAAACAGAAATAGTAGCTTTTAGTGGCTGAAATCTAAAAAATGTACCCTAATAGTAGTACAACGTAAAAAAAGTAGTAAATAGTAGGTTTTAGTAGATGAGTGCGAAGCCTGAAACTAACAAAGTGTCATTTTTCCCAAATGTCAAATGATTCCTAATTACATTATGATATTTTTCGTTTATATATCAATAATTGCGTTTCTCAGATTTCTATTAAAGCAATGTCAATAAGATTTTTGATTATTGCAAATCACGAAAAAATTACAAAAAAGTACGGTGAAAAAAAATTACACAGGTAAAAATATTTTGACATTTTAGAAAAATGCAGACAAGATTTTATACATTGTAAAGCCAAAGAGTGAATACTTTCACTCTAATCTGGACTCAAAAAAATTCTCTCGATTACAAAGTTCTACAGTGTTAAATTAAAAAAATTGATATCTGCTGATTACTCTCGTTTATACAGGTTTCTCACTTATCTACTCTCCACTGTATACACATTTACATATAAAATATAACTATAAATATATATATATATATATATATATATATATATATATATTAGTTTGAATATATATTAGTTTCTTTGAAAGCGCCCTCAATATTTAATCCAATGCGCATAATAACTATTGGCCGCAGAATCACACAGGCAGCTGTGTAGAAGTGCAAAGCAGGACTTCAATGACCACAATTGCGGTATAAAGATAATAGGATAGCACGCTGTCTTACAAATGATTTTTGGTAAAAAAGCACGTGATTCTTTTGTTCTCATTCGAAAGGAAATATTTATTGATTTTTATCAATTTTATTCTTAAAGCCCTTATACATACTTACTCACAAGTTTTAGGGCCAGTTTCACCAACTCCGATTAAAAGTTAATCAATGATTTAAGTCAATTTAACCGCTCATGATTGGTCGGTTAAGGATTTAATCATTGATTAACTTTTAATAGGTGTTGGTGAAACTGGCCCTTAATGCCATTCAAATTAGAAAATTAGAAGCCAAAAACGAAAATATGATTTTTTTGTAGAAATTTGTATTTTTTAATTTTTTAGACATTTTATTAATGCTTTTTTAAAAAAGTTTCACCTTTTGTGAATTTTTTTTATACTTTTATATTTTATATTATTTAAATATGTTTTTATACGTATAAAAAAGATACTTTTTCATGTTGATGGTGAAAAAAGAAATTTTAATAACGTTTTTAAGTACCATTAAAAAAAAACTTAATTGATTAATCGCTACTATAAAGATATTATCTAAAGTTTCTAGCGATTTTATTATATTTAAAAATAATGAGAAACACTACTTTCAACAAACTAACATTTCTTCTTAATAAAGAGCACATCTCTTTTAGCCTTCAATATATTCTACAATAAGTAAATTATAATTCTCCAACTGGAATTGTTTATTGTTTAATTCTCAGGGTTGCCACGCTTTTGCTCTTTTCAAATTCCCTGCAATATCCATGTTAAAAGACGGATTTTTTACAGGTTTTTTAAAACGAAAATTATTCGAAAACAACAATAACTTCATTTTTAAATTTTAAATAAATATTAAATCATTATTATTTGTTCATAGAAATTAAGATTTTCAAAAAATTGAAATTCAATAACATAATATAAGAATATTATTATAAAAAATGAAGAAAGCGATCACTCTGAGTGATTGCTGTCTTCATGGAACTTCTTCAAAAACTATTTTCATCATTATGATTATTCATTTCTAGAACTTTCAACTAAAATTCTTCTTTAAGGGCATTTGAACCTTGATGACGTTACACTTTGTGCAAAGCATATGTGACGTCATCAAGGTTCAAATGTCCTTAAGTCAATTTTTTAAAAATAATTTTTGAAAAAGTTCTTTGGGAATATTTAAATTCTTTTGTTTACAAATTGTAAACATTTTGAAAATTAAATCAATTTTCAAAATTTCGATTATTGTGCCATTTTTCAATTAAATATTAGAAATTAAAACTTCAAATAATTAAAAAAAAATTCCATTAATCTTTTTGAAAAAAATTAATTCTGCATAATTCTTAATTAAAAATTATGAATAGTTCAAATTTTCAAAGATTTTAATTTGAAACCTTTTGAAAATTCAATTATTTCTGATAATCCACACTATATAATGCTATCAATATTCAATTATAATCTAAAATTTTATCTGAAATTCATTTTTAAATCCTGCAATATTTATTAGAAAATTCTACGAGAATTCAATTATTTAAATTTGTATTTTCATAAAGAATTTTATCAGAAAATTTTTAAATAATTGAATTCTCTTGAAAAAATTGTAAGATAAAAAAAATTTATTATTTATAAAGATAATTGAAATATTGTAAAGAATTTTTGTAAATTATTGAACATAATCGAATTTCTGCAAAGAATTATATTACTTTTAAGGGCATTTGAACCATTATGACGTCACAATGTGTGCAAAGCATGAGTTTTAAAATAACGACGTCATAATGGTTCAAATGCCCTTAAAAATAATTGAATTCTTGAGACGAATTTTATTAGAATTTCTTTTTAAATAATTGAATTATTTTGTGGAAATTTCATTGAAATAGTAGACATTGAAAATAATTTAATTTTGTCAAATTTTTTAAATTAATTAAATTTCTAGGAAGAATTTTATTAAAATTATTTTGAAAAAAATTGAATTGTTACAAAGAATTTCATTAAAATTTTTGAAAATAATTTAATTCTTTGAGGAAATTTAATTAAAAATCTTTTGAAAATAATACTTAAATTCTTATAAATAAATTGTAGCAAAGGTTTTTAAAATAATTAAATTTTTTTTTTGATAAATTAAAAAAAATTTTTAAGAATAATTAAATTTTTCGAAGAATTTTATTAAAATTTTTGAAAATAATTTAATTTTTGAGAAGAATTTTACTACTTTTGAAAATAATTGAATTTCTGCAATAATTTGAAATTGCTTCAAAATTTAATTTGTTTTAGCGTTTGTTAACAAAAATTCTTCTATAAATCCATTATTTTTAAAAACCAATTAAATATAATTATATTAAAAAAATTAACTAATTTTAGAAGAATTTTAGTTATTAAAATTTTTTTAAAATCTAGGTTTTTTAAAATTATTAATTAAATTCATTTAAAATTGAAATTTTACTAAATTTCAAATCAAAATCTTTCATCTACTTATGAAAATTGTAAACGCAACTCTTTTAAAATTGAATTAATTTTGAAATATTTAAGTAAAATTAGATTTCAAGAATAAACATAATAACTTTAGAAAACAACAATTTTTCAGGATTTCGATCAAAATAATGTACTTTAAATGGATAATAATATTGAATTGTATAGTAAAAATTGATGTAACTTTGTTTTTATGGTTTTATAGTATCTCTTAACATTTGTTTAATACAAAAAATACACAAAAGGTATTTTTTATAAAACTTTAAAAAAATGTGAGTACGTTTTGAGAATAAAAACCACAACAATTTAATGAGTTGATTATATTTACACTAGTCATTTTGATTTGAATTCCTTACGTATTTGTTTTAACAAATTTTGACGTTTGCTTACATTTTCTAAAAATAATAGCCATTCGATTTAGGAAAGTACATTGTTAACTTAAAAGTATCAAATTAAAACGAATTGATACCAAAAAATAAAATACACATTTTTAACAGAGAAATGCAAAAGTTCGTTTATCATAATTGAAAGAATTAATGAAATCCTCAGTTGACAAATAATTTCTAACATAAGATTCAAAGTATATAGATTGTTTCTGAAGCACTCCAATATATACAAATGTTTTTCAACGGAAATAATGTCGCTTCCTAATAACTTCTCATACCTTGACCGAGAAAGGCCATGATCGTAAAAAGTAACAGGAATAACAGGCAACAAACATAAAAAGAGCAAATAATACTTTGAGGCGCAATTATATTTACGAACCAGAGCCGCGCGACAATAACGGAAAGTAATAAAAATTGGCACTACCATGTTTTACTCTAAACTCTTAAGAATAGAACTTGTAGAGTAATGTGAGTTGTATATCAGTAAATAATCAATTTCTTTATTATCAAATGCTCTGAAAATGTAGCTGAGAGTGTATTTATGATAAAAAACAATAATTGCATGAGAAAAATACTTTTACTACAACTATCGTAGGTATTACTTACAGTCAAAATCTCAGAACAAAATAAAACAGTTTCATTAACACTTATCTAATATCTAAAAATTATAATCTTGATTTCAGTTAAAAAAACACGAATCAAAAGTAATAGATTTAACAATTTTTACTATTTTTATAGTTTGTAATAAAAGTTAAAGAATTGTTTCAAATGTAGTTGAGGAAGGTCAAAGCTTCAAATATCAATGATTTTTTTATTGATAATTCTTTGCTATTAACGAAGAAGCTATGTTATTTGCTATTGTGCAATAAAAAAAGGAAATTAAGTACATATTAGGAAACAAAGAATCTGCAGAACTTGTTAAGATGTACATATGAATTTTTTTTTCTTATAATTTTGACGAACAAAAAAAAATTAAAATTATTTCAAATGTTACTACAGTCAATCCTGTCGGAATGCTACTCTTTCAAAATATTTTTATATTCAAAAATGTCTAACAAGAATTATTTATTTTGAATATCTTCAGGCAACATATTTAAAACTAAATTTTTTTTGCACTATAAAAATAATTGTCAAACTTCCACCAAAAATGTGGAATATGTGGAAGAAAATTTGAATAAATTCTATTTTATCAAAATAATCTGAAAAATATCTCATTTTTGAAAAATAGTCGAAAAAGTCCTTTTCTATCCAAGGTCTGAATTATATTTCCTGTAAGAAAATATTGTCCTCTGCAGATGTTTTTTTATAATTAAAATAATGTTAATTGATGAAATGTATATATATATAGCAGCGTAGACGTTTCAGATCTCACGCTCAACTTTGTTCGTTCCTGGCGTAGCGCTGGTCATTGTCCGTAAATTCAACTAAAGAAGAGTATAATAGATATCAGCCTCAGGCCGCGGCCGATTGGTTGGTTAGTTGTCGAATAAAGCGGTGAGTCTGTCGCATTTTCTGCGGTCATCATTGCCATCAGTTATTGGTTGTTGCAATGACTTTGGTAGAGCTCATGGGAACTCAATTCTGTAAAATCACTTCCGTGTTTAATAGTCTTTCTCTCTTTCACATCGAAACTATTTCTGTAAACCATCGATTCCTAGTTTCATGTTATTTATATCATCTTTTTCAAAATTTTAAGATCTAGTTCAGAAAATTATTAAATCATAGTTTCTCTCCAAACACTGATTTAATAATTATAAAAATAAAATATTTCTCATTGAAAATTATTAAATTAACAGAGTCTCAATAATTAACAAATGCAGCTTTATTTTATTTGCTTCCGATTAAAGTAAAACTAAAGTTTAAAATAATTCTGTTTCGTAAAAAAGCGATAGTGTTATTTTTATTTTTTTCCTTGTTATTTTTACACTCCCGCTCAATAACTTTTGCCCACCCTACAGCGATTGAAGGCTTTACAAAAAGTTTTGTATTTTGTTTATTATTAAAGATAAAAAGCTCAAAAGGGTCTCTTTTTAAAGCTCTTTTCCTGAGCTTTAACACTGTATAAAACAAAAATTAAATAATTAATTTGTTAATGTTTAAAAAATGTTATTGCAACATAAAATTTTTCGTTTTTTTTTGTTTTTTTTAAAGTGATACAGTTTGATAGGAAATGGTCGCATTTTAACCCCACATATATTTTCTGAAAGCTAGTTTTATCACCTTTAAAATGCATTTTCTAAAAATTTTATACGATAATTTTTAAGAAAAATATGATTTTTTGTTTAAAAAAATAGCCATTTTTTTCAATTGTTAATAACTCAAAAACGGTTACTTTAGGAAAAAATTTTTAAGAACATAAATTATTCCTTTTTATGTGCAGAATTAGAAAAAAAATATTAAAAATTTTTTTTTCAAAAAAATTTTTTTGACTTTTTTTGAAAAAAAATTTTTTTTTTAATTATTTATAACTCAAAAACGGTTACTTTAGGAAAAAATTTTTTAGAACATAAATTATTCCTTTTTATGTGCAGAATTAGAAAAAAAATATTAAAAATTTTTTTTTCCAAAAATTTTTTTTGACTTTTTTTGAAAAAAATAATTTTTTCATTTTTTATATTTTTTAGTTTTAATTGTAGAAACTCGCTTTTTACACTTACTACAACAAGCATTTTTTTTTAATTCTGCACATAAAAAGGAATAATTTAAGTTTTTAAAAATTTTTTCCTAAAGTAACCGTTTTTGAGTTATCAACAATTGAAAAAAATTCTTTTTTTCAAAAAAAGTCAAAAAAATTTTTTTGAATAAAAAATTTTTAATATTTTTTTTGTAATTCTGCACATAAAAAGGAATAATTTATGTTCTTAAAAATTTTTTCCTAAAGTAACTGTTTTAGAGTTATCAACAATTGAAAAAAATGGCTATTTTTTTAAACAAAAAATCATATTTTTCTTAAAAATTAACGTATAAAATTTTTAAAAAATGCATTTTAAAGGTGATAAAACTAGCTTTCAGAAAATATATGTGGGATTAAAATGCGACCATTTCCTATCAAACTGTATCACTTTAAAAAAAACAAAAAAAAACGAAAAATTTTATGTTGCAATAACATTTTTTAAACATTAACAAATTAATTTTTTTAATTTTTGTTTTATACAGTGTTAAAGCTCAGGAAAAGAGCTTTAAAAAAAGACCTTTTTGAGCTTTTTATCTTTAATAATAAACAAAATACAAAACTTTTTGTAAAGCCTTCAATCGCTGTAGGGTGGGCAAAAGTTATTGAGCGGGAGTGTATATTAAAAAATTTTTACATTAAAATTTGCTTAAAGTCCGTAAAAGTAAGTTTTTTTGAAAGCAGGTTCCTTAAAATCCGTAATTTGATTAAAAAAGGATGAAAACTTCGTAAATTGTATACGATATAATTTGGATAATTTTTAAAAAGTTACAAATATTTGCAGAAATTCAATTATATTTGCAAAAGTAATAAAATTCTTCCCAGAAATTCAATTCTGTTAAAAAATAATTTACAAAAATTCTCATCAAAATTTCAATTATCTTTTATAAATAATAAAATTCTTCTCCGAAATTCAATTATTTTCAAAAATTTTAATACAATTCTGGACAAAATTCAATCACTTTAAAAAATTTTCCTCAATTCAATGATTTTGAAAAAAGTTCTATTAAAATTCTACACAAACATTCAATTATTTTCATAAAATAATAAAAATTTTACAGGAATTTAATTATTTACAAAAATTTTATAAATTTCTTCGCAATTATTCAATTATTTGCATAAATAATAAAATTTTCACAAGATTCAATTAGTTTCATAATTAATTAAATTCTTTTTAGGAATTCAATTTTTTTCATAAATAATAAAACTCATCGCAAAATTTCAATTATTTTTAATACAATTTTAAACAAAATCCTCGAAAAATGTAATTATTCTTAAAAATCTTATTAAAATTCGTCGAAAGAATTCAATTATTTTGTAATTTGTTGATAAAATTTTTTAATGAGAATTAAATTTTAATAAATATTCAATTATTCAAGAAATTCTTTATTTTTGTATTTAAATAATTGAATTCTCGTAGAATTTTCTAATAAAAATTGATTTAAAAACGAATTTCAGTAAAAATTTTAGATTATAATTGAATATTAAAAATAATACAGGATGAATTTTTAGAAATAATTGAATTATGAGCAGGTTTCAAATTAAATTCTTGAAAATCTGAATCTTTCAAATTTGTATAACTAACAATTCTGTGGAATTAATTTTTTTAAATAAGTTTAATTGTGGATTTGTTTTACATTATTTGAAGTTTTTATTTTCTAATATATATTATATTTAAATGAAGAATATCCGAATAATTCAATTATTTAAAAAGAAATTTTAATAAAATTTGTCTCAAGAATTCAATTATTTTCAAAAGTAATATAATTCCTCGTAGAAATTCAATTATGTTTAATAATTTACAAAATTTCTTATAAAAAATTTAATTATCTTTATAAATAATAAATTTTTTTTCCGAAATTCAATTATTTTCATAAATATAATAAAACTAATCGCGCAGGATTTCAATTATTTTTAATACAATTTTCATCAAATTTCTCGAAAAATGAAATATTCTTAAAAATTTTAATAAAATTTGTCAAGAGAATTCAATTATTTAAAAATTTGTTGATAAAATTCTTTATGAAAATTCAATTTCAAGATACATTCAATTATTTAATAAAATATTTGTTTTTATAGTTAATAGTTAAATAATTTAATTCTCGGCGAATTTTATAAGAAATATTGATTTAAAAATGAATTTCAGTTAAAATTTTAGATTATAATTGAATATTGAAAGCATTATAGCTTACATTTTTAGTAATAATTGAATTTTCAAAAGGTTTCAAATTAAAATCTTTGAAAATTTGAACTTTTCATACTTTTTAATTAAGAATTCTGTAGAATTAATTTTCTTCAAAAAGTTTAATGGAATATTTATTTAATTATTTGAATTTTTTAATTTCTAATATATTTAATTGAAAAATTTTAGAATAATCGAAATTTAGTAAAAATTAAATTGTAAACAAAAGAATTTGAAAATTCTCAAAGAACTTTTTCAAAAATTAGTTTAAAAAAATTGACTTAAAATGAATAATCGTAATGAATTAAAATTCATCGAAAGAATTGAGTTATTTAAAAATTTGCAGATAAAATTCTTATGAAAATTCAATTTTAATAAACATTCATTTATTCAGTAAATTATTTAATTTTGTATTTAAATAATTGAATTCTAGTAGAATTTTCTAATAAAAATTGATTTAAAAATTAATTTCAGTTAAAATTTTAGATAATAATTGAATATAAAAAACAATACAGGATGAATTTTTTAGAAATAATTGAATTTGCGGAAATTAATTTTTTTGAAAAAATTTAATTGAATTTTTTCTATACTATTTGAAGTTTTTATTTTCTAATATATGTGTTTAATTGAAGAGTTTACGAATACATTGAAATTTCGTATCATTGAATATTCTAAACAAATGAATATGAAAATTGTCAAAGAACTTTTTCGAAAATTATTAAAAATAATTGATTTAAAGAAGAATTTTACTTAAAAATTTTTGAATACTCTCACTGGTTCGGGCCGTACGTTCAAAATTTTTTTTAAATAAAAAGTAACAAATAAATTTGTAGACACAGTAACTTTATCATCTTCCAGATAATCAAGACAACCGATTATTTATATTTTACAAATAAGCAAAAATTTAAAATTAAAAAAATTATGATTATTATCTTGAAACCAGTAAGCATTTCAAGTATGACAATCAATTCTTCTCCTTTTATTTCACGTTTATGTAATTAATTTGTTTAAAATGTTTTATTATGATTCATATTGATTTAGCAGGTTAGTGTACCATGTGGTACAATATGACTTTCCAATTAGAATTTTTACGGTGAGTTGACTGAATGTAGTGTACTAAGCACAACTTGTCCAACTGAGACCTGTTTGTTATCTAAATATCTGAATTTGCATACTTTAAGGCAAATTATAAGAATAAATTACATTGACTTTAAAACGCAATAATAATTTATGTATATTTATAGAGTTTGCAAATGTCAATCCCTCACAGCATCGAAAATTTTCTGAAGATTTCTACACACTCGCACAATTTTTTATTTCTGTATTGAGGAAATATTAATAAACTAGTAAATTTTACATTGCGAGCATTTTAACACTAAACTTCTTGAGTTAAAGGAAATAAAATTCAGTAGTTGACTTTATGTACAAGTTAAACTTAGGAGTTGAAATGACTAGCATATGATTGTAAATGACTCATCAATACCTATAGTGGAATAGTAAAAACTACTTTTGAGAATATTCTTATTTTCGGTGTTTCTGTGTAATAAAAAAGTGAAAGATCCCGTTAAATCAATGAAAATTGATAAAAAGGTCTATACTGAAATGAATGAGTGAACATTTGAAGAGATGATTTTAACAATTACTACTGTAAATTAAGTTGCAATTATTAAAATATTAATGTTTCAATGTATAATGTACGTGGCTAACATTTTCTTTATTATTATTTACTTTTTCGACTTTTTTCGACTATTTTCAAATAATGCCACTTTTTCGACTTATTTTAAAAAATTGCGACTTTTTCCCAAATGTTACAACAAAATACCACATTTTCAGTATAAAATGCAACTTATTTCGATTTTTATAATGTGAAAAATAACTATAGACAAATTTTTCAAAATTATATTTTTGAATAATTTTTTTACGATAGTAAAATTTTTAAAATATACTTATAAGAAGCCGTCCATAAATTACGTAAGACATTCTTTTAGGAAAATTTGACCCCTCCCCCTCGTAAGTTATTTTACATTCATTAGCGCCATTTTTTCTTTTGTTCGTAAGATCTAACAGACCCCCCCCTCCCCCTAAATGACGCAATTTACGGACGACCCCTAATTAAAAAATTTAAAAATAATAGAAATTTTGAAAAAATTTAATTGACAGAAGTTTATTTTTTTAAAGTATTTTATTACAATTTTTGAAAATCAACTTTTGAAGAATTTTAATTGCAAATTTTTATAATAATTAAATTCTGAAAAATTTTAATGAAAAATCTTCACAAGTGTAAATTTAATAAAAAGGAAAATTAATGAAAACTTTCTTCTGAAAATTATATTAAAATATTTTTTTAGAAAAAAGAAATAATTCTTAGAATTTTTCCATTCTAATATTTTCAAATTTTTAATATTTCAATATTTTCACTTACATATTTCAAAAAATTCAAATACACACAAAAGATAATTACATCATCATTTTTATAGAATTATTTTTAACATTTTGGAAAACACAATTATGTTCAAAGTTTTTAAATAAAATTCTTAAAAAAAATTTATTAGTTTCCTATAACTTACAGAAATATTTTTATAAGAAATTCAATTATTTTCAAAAAATTATAGCATAATATTTTTAAAAAACTAATTCTTAGAAATGTTTTATCATAATTTTTTAACAATCTTTCAACAAAGTAAATTCAAATTCGTAAAAATTTAATTTTTCAGACCGAACAAAATTTTGTAAATAACATGTTTATATTATTATTATTATAATAAAATCAGCAACAATTCGCGCGCTAAAGCGCGCGGCTAACTTTTTGCTTCATTTTTTAAATAAAATTATCAATTTTAAAAATAACAGAATTTAAAAATTTTAAATTCAAATTTTTGTTGAAAATACTAAAATAATTTAATTTTGGAAAAATTGCAAAAATTCAATTATTTTCAAAAGTAATAAAATTCTTCTCATAAAATTCAATTATGTTTAAAATTAAAAAAAAATTCTTGTTATAATCCCAATTATCTTTGTAAATAACAAAATTTTCCCCTAAAGTTCAATGATTTTCAAAAATGTCAATAAAATTCTTGTCCTAATTTCAATTATTTTCAATCCGAGAAAAATTCAATTATTTAAAAACAAATTTAATAAAATCGTACCTATCGTACACAAACATTTAGTTATTGTAAAGAATATTAAAAATTTCACAGGAATTCTATTATTTACAATTTTTTATAAATTTCTTCGGAATAATTCAATTATTTTCATAAATTTTTAATTATTATAAATTATTATAAAACATGAAGAAATCGATTACTCCGAGTCATTTCGTAAATATTCGTAATAATGTAATGGAACAGTTTTTTTGAGTAAAATTTTTTCCTTTATTTTCTAAAAATTCAAAAATTTTCATTTTCAATGAAAATTTGTAATTGACAAATAGAATTTATAAACATTTGTTTCGTTTATTTTTAAAAAAAACTTTAAATTTTATTAAAACAATTGTAATTAAAAAATTGAAATAATGTAAATTATTCCCTTATGAAAATTGAAAATTTTCTACAAAAAAATTATATAAGAAACGGAAATATGTAATGTTTTTTTCCCAAAATAAAAGAATGAGTTTGTGAACAATATTGTTATTGAGAAATCAAAATTATGCATAAAATGGGTATTTATTTACTATTTCTTAATCATAATTTTTTAACAAATTTTCAATTTTTTATAAATAAACAAGAGAAAAATTTGCATAATTTAAATCAGTCAAACGAAATTTGTTATAAAAAAAGCATATAATAAACAAAATGGGTAAATTTTTCATTTGTTAATCACCATTTTTTTTTAATTTTCTAATTTCTAATATTATTTTATTATGAATTATAAAAAAATACCTGCATATTTTCGATTTGTCAAAACAAATTTTTTTTAAAGAAAAAAAAACAAAAGAATACACAAAAACTAACTTCATGTGTGGACAGAATGAATAAGACGATTATTATAGTTAATTCTTTAAAAAATTTATTTTTTTATATTTTTCAAAAATTCTTTTATTTTTAAAAGTATTTATCAAATTTCCATATTATTTTTAAAAGGTTTTAACAAATTTCAATTAATTTCAAATATTATTATTATTAGATTTTATCAAATTTCAATTAATTTCAATTATTACTCTTAGATTTTATCAAATTTTAATTACATAATTTCAATTATTACTAGATTTTGTCAAATTTCAATTAATTTCAATTATTATTAGATTTTATCAAATTTCAATTATTTCGAAAATTTTCAATTGTACATTTAATTAAAACACTATTATCTTTCAAAAATTATTTAAAAATATTTTTAAAAAATTAATTTTAAGAATTTCTTTATTACAATTTTTTGAAAACATATCTTAAATTTAGTTAAACATTGTAGAAAATAATTGAATTTTGGAAGGTTCATAGTTTTAATTTTTAGAAAGTATTCAAAAGACGTTTTCAATTGAAATTTAAAAAATTTTATTTCCTGTAAGAAATAAGAAGTATTTAAATATTTATTTAATAAAATTATATAAGTTTTTAATAATTGAATTTAGAAAGCAGTGAATGGTCAGGGAAATAAAAAATAAAATTTTTATGACAATAATGAATTAAATAAAACGATTTTTTTTTTTGTTTTTTAATCGACAAAAGCGATTTTTTTTAGCCGATTTGAGGCCCGAATATGACAAATATGAAATAACGATTTTTAATTTCAAATTTTATTGTTTCTATTAAATTTAATTTTTTATAAATGTAATTATATATATTTCCAGCGTAAAATTCTATCACTTCTGAAATAAATTTTTATAATTTTTATTTGAATATAAAATAAGTAACTTTACCATTTGTTACATTAGAACCATTTTCGGCTAAATTTGATCCTTGAGGGTATGATTTCAAGTTCTAAACTTGACTAATTATTTAGTTTAAAGCTTAAAATTAAGATACTTTTTAATAATTTTAGTTTTAAGTTGTATAAACGGTTTTAGACTTTATTTTTTCTGCATAATGCTTTCTTCAATGTTTTATCGATATTAATTGTAATTTAAAATTTTTTTTTTAATTATTTTTAAAAATAATTATGTATTTTTTAAAAAATTAAAAATATTTATTTAAATAAATAAATAAATTTCTTTATGAATTCAAGGATAAATAACTTCATTTTCTACAAAAATTGAAATTTTTTATTGCATTTACGTAAAACTATAGATGTGCTTGCTAAATTAGCTGTAGGAGACCCAGGAGGTGACTACAACTGCATGACTTGGTTAGAGGATATTTTATTTCATATTCGAATCATGAGATTTCTTGTTTTTTTACAATTTTATGCTTTAGTATTTAAATTGTCCGCTATTTGGCTTAATAGAAAACTATTATTTCCATAGATTAATTTAAATAAAAGTACTTAAATATAGATTAATTTGTGAGAATCAATGAATTAAAATTTTCTTTTAATTAGATATACTACTAATTAAAAAGGATGGAACGCAGTTTGCTATTTATAACTGTAATGCTTTTTTCCAAGTAATTTAAATTATCTTCCTAATTAATATTTTTCTACATAACACTCAAGTTACATAAGCTGAATATCAGTATTTCACAAATAGTTATATTGCAAGTACGACTTCAATTGAGGGGCGCGGTTTTAATCGCTGCGATCCTCGGATCTTTTAATATTTTCTGCTTATGTTTTTATCGTTGATCTTTGGTCATATCTATACTCACAGATATAGTTAAGGAGTGCGTGTAATTTTAAGCAGTACACTGTTAATTGTAAGAGTTTGTATTTTCGCATGTCTTATACGTATCCCTTCAAGAGATCATCAACATTTTAATGATACAATAATTTTCAAATATGTGTATGTTCACATATGCATACGCGGTATTTTATTTAATATTACTTTTAAATTCATTTTTAATGTTTTCCTCAAATCGAACTGATTGATAATACTTCTTTACTGTAAGTTATGGTCAAAATTTGCAACGAAAATTAATTATAATGTTTCTGACGATGAAAGTCACAATGCAATGCCAGTGTGACTTCGCATGCTGCGAGATCTCTAATGTATATATAATATTCAAAAATTGATTTTCCAACAACAAAATACGGTCGAATTATTAACAATTACTAGCAAGTAAATTACATTGATATCAAAATTTTTTTACAATCAGAGAATTCTTGTACAGGTTATGATATTCGATTTTAAGTTAGTACATCAATTTTAAATATTAAAAATTCTTGTAGTGTTTTGGTTAAATTTTAGTTACATAACAATTCAAAAATTCCGTTAAATAGAAATACCACTTGCAAAGTTGAATTGGAATTTGCTTATGTTCACTTCTCGTACACATTTTGCTTCCTCATGGAGATTTTCTTTTTATGAATATTATAAATTGCCTTATTGCCATACATTATTACATTACCGTGTAAAAATGGGAAATATTTGTAAAAATTCTCAACTCTTAAAATACAAATAACTTTTTAATTCTAGGTCGTATAAAAATTAAAAAATTAATAATTTGATTCGTCTTTGAAACGTTTATGGAATGGACACATAAAAATATTAAAACCTAAATGAAAATTAAATACCAGAACCTCGCAGTTCTCAAAGATTCTAATTTTCATAATGGAAAGTACTTTCACACATATACGGAATGATGTTTTCAAAAGTGTGTTTTTTGAATTTTTAAAGTCAGAAAAAATAAAAAAAAAAATTGAATTTGAAAATTTTTGATAAAACTGTGCTTTCATCCCAGAAAGTAAAAAAGTTCTACATAATTTCACTAGAATCATTCTATATGAATACTAGTGAATATTCTATAGAATTTCTACATGAATTCTAGTAATTTTAATAAACTTAATTAGAAAAAATTAAAATTCTTGAAGTAGTTTTTTTAAACTCTTATTATTGTATAATTAAATCATAAAAATTAACCGTACTTTGCATGACTTAAATTCAACTTCGATTATTAAGAACTTGAATAATTAAATAATTTTGTTTAATAAATATTTAAATACTTATTTATTTTTCTACAGTAAATAAAATTTTAAAAATTTTAATTCAAAACCTTATGAATACTTTATAAAAATTACAACTATATAGTCCTTCCAAAATTCAATTATTTTCTGCAATTTTTAACTAAATTTCATCTCTAAATCTATTATTTAAAAACAAAAATGCAATTTTAATAATAATTGTTTATTTTAAAAAGTTATTAAAGCATAATATTTTCAAAAAATTGTAATAAAGAAATTCTTAAAATTAATTTTTTAAAAATATTTTAAAATAATTTCTGAAAGATAATAGTGTTTTAATTAAATGCACAATTGAAAAATTTCCAAATAATTGAAATTTGATAAAAATTAGTTTTTTAAAAATATTATACTGCAATTTTTTGAAAATAATAAGAACTTCTGTAAGTTATAGACATTTAAAAAATTGATTGTTAAAAAATTATGATAAAATATTTCTAAGAATTAGTTTTTTAAAAATATTGTACTGCAATATTTTGAAAATATAATTGAATTTCTTAAAAGAATTTCTGTAAGTTATAGAAAACTAATATATTTTTTTGAAGAATTTTAATGAAAAATTTTGAACATAATTGTGTTTTCCAAAATGTTAAAAATAATTCTAAAAATTTTTAATGCTATTACTTTTTGTGTGTATTTGAATTTTTTGAAATATATGTAAGTGAAAATATTGAAATATTTAAAATTTGAAAAAATTAGAATGGACTTAAAAAAAACTTAAAAAATAAACTTTTATCAAATAAATTTTATAAAATTTCAATTATTCTAAAATTTTCTAATTATACCTACGTATATTTTTCAAATTTTATTATCGTAAAAAAATTAGGGGGTATAATAAATAATAAAAAATTGAAATTTTAATCAATTAAATGAAATAAATTTTTGACCATCTATGTCTAATTCTTATTCTTAGGTCAAAAATTTTTTTCATTTAATTAATTAAAATTTTTATTTTTCTAATATTTATTTAAATAATTGACATTTTGCAAAAACTTCTATTTAAGTTTCATATTCATTTGAAAAGAAATAATTTATTGAATCAGAACATTGGCTTTGTGTTTAGTGAAAAAAAGTTTCAAAACGAATAAAACGGAATTGATATCTAGAAACGAAAATTTCCTAGACAATATTTTATTATTTTCCTTAAGAATAATAGTCTTGATGCAATACTTTTTGGTACTTCGGATAAGTAAAATATTTGATTGACATAATAACATATTTACTTCCACCAAATATACTAAATTGTTAATTCAAGAACTCTGTTATTCAATGCTCATAATTACTTGTCAGAAGAAAATAAATTTCTCCCTTCAAATAAATAAGGGATTGACTCATGTAAATTATGTCAAGTAAATTCATTTACTTGATTCAATTATATTTTTTTCCAGTGTAATTATTAACAAATAGTACGATTGTTAAAAATTGACTGCTTTAGTTCATTATCTTCAACACCTATATTTCAAATTCTTTCATTTATTTTGTGAAAATATTTTCCAAAGTATTGCCGATGACAGTGTGTCAATTTTGACAATTTTTTTTATTTAATCATTGTTTTAATTTATTAAATGCACATTAATGCATTAATTTTGGCTTTACCGTTAATTTTTTTTATATTTTTAGAAATAATAGTTAAATGTGTTCAGATTGAAGATATAATTTACCTACTTAATTTCAAAATCTTAATAGTTTTGCCAAATGGGTTTAAAAATACTCCTTTTCCAAATATTAGTGAAAAAGTGGTATACTCAATCCCTAATTTTAGTGAAACTTTTCGGATTTTTAGATTAAGATTTAGATTAAAACAGTAGTTTTAGCTTTTATTTCTGAAAATATGTTAAAAATTAATACCTAGTATAAGCCAAAACTACTGCATTTAGTGAGGGGTCCTTGGTAACTTTGAGTAAACTCTCTGAAAACTTCAAAAAAATATAAAATTTATAATGTGATTTATTTGTTAATGTCAAAAATACCCAAATCAGTTATAAGACTATAAATCCTTCGCCTTGGAAGCAAAACTTTATTTATTTTATTTAAATTACTATAAAGATCGAATTAGACACTTTTATAAAATTACACAATTTTTATCGGAAAAATTAAAAAGTATTTGCTAAAATAAAACGTCGGACAACGTACATAGTTTATTAGATATATAATTATAAGTTTTCTTCACTTTCAAGTTATCCCTGTAAATGCAACCAAATGTACAGAAGAACGTGTAAAGGGTGATTGAACAGGCGCATTTGTAAGCGCACTTCATTGGATTCTACATTTACTACAAACCCTTCTTTTACACTGACCTTCAGAAAAATGAGCAACAAACTTTTATTTTAGGTATTGTGAAGGCTTTTTAAATTATTTATTTCTTTATATGCTGCACTTCTATCTATAATGAATAGTCTAAGTCTCGTTGAATGTTAAAAATAACCATTAGAGATTAGAGCACTAAAATATAAAATGACAATCTCATTAATTTTGTATAAAATAAAATGAGGAAACTCAAAGGCAAATAATCTACTGACATGAGGTTAACTGACCACATCTAAGAAAACTGAAATGAAAAAAGAAACTTTGTATTGAAAGTGAAAATACTTATTGTGTGCATTATACCTACAGAATATTTTAAAGTTCCCTGAAAGAATTTAGTGCAACTAGTTAGTGTTGTATGTTTATTGCAATAAATTTCTACGTATGTACATTTTAAGAAAGTCAAGGACATTGAGTTGCATGGTGCGCAAAGAATCATTAATGGAGTATAAAAGTTATGCGATCAAGTGAATGTGCAATCTACTAGCTGACTCTAACCGTTTTTCTGTCAATCTTCGTGTGATCCCTGTAATTTCCTGTCTAGAAAACCAAGCAATGGCTTTAATGCTCCATTGTCTCAGTAGGCTCCCTTCGCCTTACTCAAACTGTAGACTGTGTAACTTTCAGCCAACTCACACTATTTTAGCTGTAGACAAAGGTTCTCATTCACTTATTGCGCTAAAAATTCCAAGTTTATTCAAAAATTAACTGAAATTCATGTTTCTATTTACATATTATGCAATTGAAACTAAAAGTTTTGAAATTTAATCATTTTAATTGAATTTTACAACTGAAGACTAAAATACTGAGATGGCAATATTATTCGAAAATTTTTACATGAATTACAGGTGTTTTCTATCTCAAAAAATATTTGCCACATAATTTCAAGTTCCAATCTTATAATCAAAAATAATAATGATTAAAAAAGAAGTTAAGTAAAAAGTGCTATTTTCTGAAAATGAAATTGAAAAATCAATTTTTTACTTAAAAAATTAAATTCAAATTAATCAAAAAATATTATAGAAAAGTTCTGCTACGCAGTTTAGTTTATTAATCACTTTCTAATGGTTTCTACTAATTGGTTATAATCGTTTAAACGAATTATTATTTCTTTCAAAACAGCAGGGTAGCCACAAAAATTGAATTTTTTTCCCCTGACTTTTCACTGATTTCCAGACAAAATGTTGTCTTTTACCCTGACCCTAAAGAATATTCTGATTCACTTTAAAAATGATTAGATACTTAAGCAAAATGTTCTATCGCACTTATTTACGAATTTCTTTAATTGTAAAATTATTCGAAAATATCAATAACTTAACTTCTTTTTTAATCATTATTATTTTTTCATAGAAAAAGAGATTTCAAAAATTTCAAAATCAAACCTTTTGAAATTCAATAACTTCAAAGAATGTTATTATAAAACATGAAGAAATGGATCACTCCGAATCTTCGACTCGAAGTGATCCATTTCTGTATGTTTTATAATAATTAAAGGTAACCGAGTGATAAAATAATTATTTTATATTATAATATAAAAAATATTGTTACTGTTACTTCTTAAAAATTATTTCCATCGTTTCAATTCAATTATTATTTTCTAAAATTTTTAAATAAAATTCTAATATTTTATGATAAACTTCTTTCGAGAATTATCAACTTTATTTGTTTACAATTTAGTTTTACGAAATTTCGATTATTCGGAAATTCTTCAACTAAATATACCTACATTAGAAAATAAAAACTTGAAATAATTTTTAAAAATAGTGATTAAGCTTCTTGAAAAAAATTACTTTCATAGAAATTTTAATTAAAAGTATGAAAAATTCAAATTTTCAAAGATTTTAATTTAAAACCTTTACACAATTCAATTCTTTCTAAAAATTTCAACTATTAGTAACTTCTCCAAAGTTAAATCTAAAATTTTAACTGAAATTAATTTTTAAATCAATTTTTATTAGAAAATTCTACGAGAATTCAATTATTGAAATACAAATTTATTAAAAAAATGAATGAATGTTTCTTAAAATTTAATTCTTATATAGAATTTTATCAACAAATTTTTAAATACTTGAATTCTTTCGACGAATTTTAATAAAATTTTCAATTACATTTTTTGAGGAATTAGATTAAAATTGTATTAAAAATAATTCAAATTCTGCAATGAGTTTTATTATTTATAAAAATAATTGATTTATTGAGAAGAATTGATTTTTTTCGAAAAAATGTATGAAAATTCTATTTTTAATAATTGAATTCCTGTGAAATTTTCATTAATTTAGAAGATAATTGAATATTCGTTCAGAACTTTGTCAAAATTGTTTTCAAATAATTGAATTCTTTTGAGAAATTTTATTAAAATAGTAGAATATTGAAAATCATTGAATTAAGAAAAATTTTTGAAAATAATTGAAATTTTGCCATGAATTTTATTAAAATTTAATTTATTATAATAATTTAATTTTATTACTTTTAAAAGTAATTGAATTCTTGTGACGAATTAAAAAACAATTGAATTTTGCAATGAATTTTATTAAAATTCCTGAAAATATTCTGAATTTTGTCGAAGAATTTTGCTATTTAATTCTAAAGATAATTGAATTGTTGACAATTTTTTTTTGGATTCTTAGAAAATAATTGAATTTCTGCCAAGAATTGGATTAATTTTGAATATAATTGAATTCTCATGATGAATATTGTTATTTATGAAAATATGTAGTTGAATTTTACAATGAATATTATAAAAATTCTTGAATATAATTGAATTTCGGCGAAGAATTTTGCTATTTATAATAAAAATAATTAAAATGTTGACGAGAATTTAAAAAAATTTTTTGAAAATAATTGAATTTCTGGAAAGAATTTTCATGTTTATTAAAATAGTTAATTTCTTTCAAATAATTGCGTTAAAATTTTTAAAATTGAAACTAATTTCAACAGAATTGAAATTAAAGTTTTTCAAAAAAATACTTTATTAAATGATTTATAAGTAATAACTTTATGGCAGTTCTTCAATAAAATTACGTTATTGAAAATAAATTATTGTCAGAAATAGAAAAAATTGAAGGTTTTTTTAGAATTCGTGGTTTTTTAAATTAGGTGAATTTTTAAATATATATTATTCAGGTTGTATAATGGTGAGGGAAAAAGTCAGGGAATTTTTTGGTCAGGAAAAAGTCATGGATAAGTTTGGAAAAGTCAGAGAATTTTATTCGAAGGCAGGGAAATTTATATATACAAAAATTAAAATTTTTTAGTGGATTTAAATTTTTTTTCATCTAATAAAACTTTATTTTTTTTAATTATCGTTTGTTAATACCATTCGATATTAATTTATTGTTAAATATGTTAGTTACCATATTTTTGTCCGAAGAGAGCAGAAATAAAATTAATAGAATTTAAAGGAAAAAGTCAAGAAAAGTCAGGGAATTTTTTTCAATCCTTATTACACACCCTGTTAATAACAGGATGTTCAGAAAGTTTTTTTAAAAAGTTTTTTAATTAAAAAACTTTCTAATAATCAAAAATTCGTAATTCTAAATTGAAAACAATTCGATGGCTCCTAAATGAAAACACGTCCCGAGTCGAACTTTTAGACCTGCTTACCTCCTTAAAACTGAGGGTTTGTAAGGATGCAATAGGATGAAAGCAGAGTTTATTTGCATTGCAAGTTAACTCTGATTACCTCCTGCAAACCCCTGGTTAGCGACAAATTTAGATGGTAAAAGGGGGAAAGCAGGTGTTCCTAGAACCTTATTAAATACTGCTTGACCCTTACTTGCAGAATTCTTTCCTCTCCCAAAACCCTGGAAAAACTGCTCATAGCATATTTAAGATCACTTTTAACTAATTTTTATAATAACTTTAATTATTAATAAATGGTATTATTATTTAATGATATTTACTTTTTTTTAAAATTTAATCGTGACCAATAGCGAATTCATAAATAATGTTAGTATATATGTGGAGATTAATACATATCCATTTATATATAAAAAAAATTTTTAATTTAATATTTGTTAATTAAATTATTTAACGGTGTATATAATCATTAAATTGCATACTTATACCTATACAATACAGAAAAATCGGAATAAACGCAAACCTACGAAATAAATAAAATCTAACGCACGCGAGACTTGAACCTACGACCTACGGACTACGGACTACGAAACTAACGCCCTAACCACTATGCTACGGAACCTAACTGAACACAGACGCTCTATTTTCAGTGACTTGTTGAGTGATTCAATAAAGCATTAATTGACACTAATACACTACAGCAAGTAAGTAAATTGTTTAATAATAATAACCTTTAAACATTTATAAATTAATATTTTTATTATTTAAAACAATGTCAAAACATTTCAGTTAAAAATAATATTTATAAATTAATAATAAAAAAGTACATGTTACGGTAACCTATTCGTAGTTTGAAGTTAATTGTTGTTTACATTTTGGTTTCTTAATCTTTTTTTAGTTTTTCTTTTCAAATATTTTCAATTTTAAAATAAATGTATTGAAAATCTTCGAATTGTTGCAAAGAATTTTATCAAAAAATTTGATAATAATAAAATTCCTTCAAAGAATTTCTTTATTTAGAAAAATAACTAAATTCTCAAAGAATTTTATTAATATTTTTAAAAATCCTAATTAAATTTTTTTGAAAAATTTCTTTGAATTTTTTTTAAACTAATGGAGTTTCTTTAATAATTTTAATTGGAAATTTCAAAAGCAATTGAATTTTATGAAGAAGAATTTTATTAAAATTGTATTGAAAATAAGTGATTTCTCGCCAAGAATTTATTAAAATTTTAAGAAATAATTAAATTGTTTATGAAGAATTTTATAGAAATATTTAAAAATCATGAAATTTTTCGAAAAATTCAATTAAAGTTGTTTCGAAAATAATTGAATTTCTTTAAAGAATTTTATTAAAATTAAGTATATTCAAAATAATTGAATTCATCATAAGAATTTTAATTACTTTTCGAAAATAATAGAATTATTTCAATTCTTTTGACGAATATATTCAAAAATTGTATTGAGCTAGTAATTTAATTCTTATATAGAATTTTTTAAAAATATTTTGAGAATAATTAAATTGTTTTTCAAGAATTTTAAATTCTTCTGAAAACTAAATTTTATGGAAATTTTTGAAAATAATTAAATTCTTTCGTTTAATTTTATTTTAATTGGGTTAATAATTATTTAATTCTTGCAAAGAGTTTTAGTATTTATAAAAATAGTTGAATTATTTCAAAGAATTTATTAAAGTTTAAGAAAATAATTGCAATTTATAAAAATATTTTAAAATATTTGAATTCATCTAAGGAATTTAATTAAAATTGTTTTGAAAATAATTGAATTCCTGCAAATAATTTTACTATTTATAAAATTAATTGAATTCTTGCGAAGAATTTTACTATTTATAAAAATAATTGAATTTTTTCGAAGGATTTATTAAAATTTTAGAAAATAATTGAATTCTTTCGTATAATTTTCAAAATAAAAAATTTTGTAATTTGCAAAACAATAATAAGTTGAATATCTTGTACCGCGCGTAACATTTCCTATTGCGTAAGAATGTGGTAGAAGCAATACAGGGTTTGAGGTTCAATTAGGACTTAAAAAGGAGTTGTCAGAGTTAAATAGAACTTACGCAGGAGGAAAAAAAACACCAAGGGTTTGTTAGGTGCAGGTTAGGGTTAAATTATACTTACCAGGAGGTAAGCAGGTCTAAAAGTTCGACTCGGGGTTATTCCCAAGAGCGATTATAAAACACGTAACTCAGAAAAACAAATAGAACAAGCGTTATCCATCTGAAATATTTTTTACGCTAATTTTTTTAAATTGGGCCACTTATTTTAAGCCAATAGAAAATGCCAAATAAAGAATTTTTATGATTTAAAGTTAATTTAGCATTTAATAAAACAATTTTATTAACTTATATTTTTGCAATTTGTTTACACTTTAAAAATAATAAATATTAAAAATTGTAACATAGTCTTTAAAAAACTGACATTTTAAATAAGCATGTTTTCATTTAATTAAAAAACTTTCTAATAATCGAAAATTCATAATACTAAATTGAAAACAATTATTAAAAGCAATTGATTTAGAAAAGAACATCAGTTTTTCAAAATTCCAAATAGCGGATCCAATATGGCGGAAAATTTTTTTAAATTGATCGGATTCTCTTGAAACTGGTTAATTTAGGGGGTTTTCGGGTCGCTGATTACGAACTTTACATCAATTTTGTAAAATTTTAAATGGCTTATGTCAGGATATTTAACTAAATGGCTTTCGGTTAAAATTCTTAATATTTTCAAAATTTTTAGTCAAAGGTTTTCTGTTCAAAAAAATAATTAAGCGAAGGTCAAGAAATAAATAACCGAAAGCCATTTTCAGTGTGTTTAGTGCGGGGTCCTTTGATTTTATCAAAAGTTATATTGTATAACTATACGATAAAATCCATCTATTAATCCTTTTTATATTGAAATTTGGAATTTTTAAAAACTTATGTCAGATTTAGAAATCAGAGATCTCGAAAACACCGGGGTAAGAAGTTTCAAGTCAACTCGGATAATTTTTAATTTTGACATCCACCGTATTGGAACCGTCATTTTCAATTTTCAAAAGTTGATGTCAAACTCGTACTCATTGTCAGAGACCTCGAAAATCCCGAGTTACAGAATAAAATTCAAGAAACTAAATTTTGATAAATCCTTTTGTTTTTAAAACTTTGTGCAAGACTATAGACCTCCTTTTCAAACCACCTCTTCATCATCATTAAGAACTGCATATTATCTTGTAACACCTACAAAGAACACATTTGACAACATGTTTATAGCGGTGATTAGACTGATATCGAAACATTGTAAACTGATTGTAGAAATCTATAATTCATTAAATATCTTCCCTGCTTTGTTTACTAACTTTACCCATAAATGAAACGTAATACTGATTTAAATTATTTGTATCCCAATTGGAATTAGTAATTAATTCCAAATTCAGAAATTATAACTGTTATAAAATTTGGTGAATTTAAAAAGATTATATTTCGGGTTAAAAAATGAAAGAAGAATTTAATTACAGTACAGTTTGACTTAAAATGCTTTGTGAGGTCTACTTTCAAGACAAGGCAAATCACTTTCAATGGCATTCATCTGCAATTAAGTGACGGACCTAGAGAAAAATGAAACAATGGAGGCTACGGGAAAAAAGACAAGGACGATCCCATGTAGGCATCTAATGTTCCCTTACAAAATAGAATTATTTTCAGACTTATTCTTCTTCAGAATTTGACTTTAAAATTTTCCTATGTATACATACTTCACTTCTCTATTATTTAAGTGAATCTTTAGAGACAAATAATTCTTTTAAAAAATAAAAGGAATGTTTCATATACACCTATAATTTCTTTGTAACAGTAAACATTGTGATGTATTCATTTATTTTTATAATTTTAATGTATCATAATTGTTAATTTGTCATAATTGTTTTGCCTCTTGGCTAATTGAATCATGTCGCAAATTTAAAATATGCAATTTAGTTTACTATAGTTCTGTATATTTTTAATGCTACTATTTGGGTACTTTTTTGAGATTTCAGCCACTAAAAGCAACCATTTCTGTTTTTTAGAATTTCCACAACGAATTAGCTACATAATATTAGACATCAAAAAACTATTCTTAAAAATTACAATCAAATTCTTTAAAACGATTCAATTATTTTCAAAAAATATTCGAAATTAAATTATTTTTAATATCTAGAATTTTCATAAAATTTCGCAAAACAATTCAATTATTTTAAAAAAATATTGATAAAATTCAGTTATTTTCATAAATAATAAAATTTCCACAGAAATTTAATTAATTTAAAATAGCATTTTCAAAAAAATTTCGAAAAAATCAATTATTTAACAAAATTTTTATACAATAATAAATAATTCAATTACTTTTACTAATAATAACATTTTTTATAGAAAATTAATTTTTTAAAGAAGATTTTTGACAAAATTCTTAGCAAGAATTCAATTATTTTCATAAATAATAAAACTCATCGACGAATTTCAATTATTTTTAATACTATTTTAAATTAATTAAATCGAAAAATTCAATTATTTTCACAAACAAAGTTTTCCACAGAATATTTATTATATTTCGAAAAAATTAATTATTTAAAACAATGTTTATAAAATTCTTATGAAGAATTCAATTATTTTCACACAAAAAAAAATTCTTTGACAAAGAAATTTAAAAAAAAATTTCACAATAATTCAAATTCAAATATTTTTATAAATAATAAAATTGTTACTAGAAATTCAATTATTTTTGAAAATTTAAATAAAATTCTTTCCTACTATTCAATTATTTACATAAATTATAAAATTCATCGCAGGATTTCAATTATTTTTAATACAATTTTACAAGAATATTGCTCAAAAAATGTAATTATTCTTTAAAATTTAATTTCAATTCTTCGAAAAAATCAATTATTTTAAATTCAATCTTATTTAAATTTTTTTAAAATAATTCAATTATTCTTTTAGATTTTAATAAATTTCTTCGCAAGAATTCAATTATTTACATAAATAATTCTTCAAAATAATTGTATTATGTCGATAAATAACAAAATTATTCTTGAAAATTTTATTATTTTGAAGCATTTTAATAAAATTTTTTCCTAAATTCAATTATGTTCATAAATAACAATACTCATCACAAGAATTCAATTATTTTTAAAAGTAATAATTTTTTTTTTTGAAAACTCAATTATTTTGAAGAATTCTAATAAAATTGTTCCCAAGAATTCAATTATTTTCATAAATAGGAAAATGCTTTTTAGGAATGCAATTATTTTCAAAAAAAATTTAATAAAAAGCCGCATACAGACATTCAATTATTCACAAAAAATTTTAATAGAATTCTTTGTAAAATTTAATTATTTTCAAAAAATGTTTGAAATTCAATGATTTTCAATATCTAGGTACTATTTTCATAAAATTTTCAAACAGAATTCAATTATTTAAAAAAAATTTGTAAATATTAAAATAATAATAATAATAATAATAATAATAATAATAATAATAATAATAATAATAATAATAATAATAATAATAATAATAATAATAATAATATAATATTTAAATTAGAATTTATAATTAAGTATTTAAATTCTTTCATAAATAATGAAATTCGTTGTAGGAATTCAATTTATTAGCAGGATAAGAAAGCACTAAAGCAGTAAATATTTTTTATGAAAATTAGTAAAAGGTCAGGAAAATAAAATATAGAATGAAATGTTTGTCAGTTTTGTATTCTGAAAAAAAAATTTATGTGATTCAAATAATAACCGATTAATTGACTTTTATGAAATAAATATTTACTTGAATCAAATAATATTTATTAGAATCAATTAAATGGTATTCGAACCAATAATTTCAGTATTTGAAGCAAATTCATTAGTTATAGAATTTGGGGTACCCTTGCAATAGTGCATTATTAGACGCTTGGACTGTCTGACCCAACAGGGATATATCTACTTCGATTTTTTCAGTGGAGACTGGATTTGACTAATAAGGACACTAAATTCTGCTCCTCGAAGTAGATAATACTGTTGGGACAGACGTCTGTCTGTCCTTATTAGTCCGAGCGCTATTGCACTGACAACCTAATTTATTCAAAAATGTTCAGAAACTTAAAAAATTCTTTTGTTAAAAAAAGGAAAATAAAATAAAGTGACTTTTAAACTTGATCGCATCTGCTCAATTTGAGAAAATTATTTAAGACAATTGCTCATTCCTTATTGACCTATTCTAAATTGCAATTAAATTAATTTCCAATTTAACTAACAATAAAAACAATCCTTATTATCATTTTTATTTTAAAAATTAACCTTTATAGAAAAATTCAGTTCTATATGTAATTGTGGAAAAAATATTGTACTAATTTAGGAGAAGAATATGGAAAAGAAGAAAAATAATACATATATAACTTTTTAAATGAGAATAACATGTTGAATGGAAACAGGGAAGTAACGTAGACCGCGTAGCGGTCAACAGAGGCGCTAGTATTATAAATTACATACCACACACCTAAAGTTTCAGAACAGTAGCACGAAAAGTATTTAGAGAATGCAATTGAATTAAGATTCAATTGCTTGAAACTAGAAGTTACAAAATTTTTATTTTTAGAAATATTTTTTACTTCAAATCCATGATTTTGATTATGTGAAACTTGAGCTGTTTAAAACAAAATCTATTGAATTTTTACTTTTTTGCACCCTTATTAAAAAATAAAAACATTTTATAAAAAGGGAAGAATATTTAGCATTTTCGAAAAATGATATCAACAAACAGAACACTACTGATTTATCTGTCATTAGTTCGTCTAATATCTCGTTAATAAAATTGGAAAAAGGGATCGAGGTATTAAACAGGATATTGGCAACATTGAGTATAATTGCAATCTTAAGATTTATGCTAGTCGTCGAAGAGACTGAGATGAAGGTTTAAGAAGGTCGCCGCAAGGCTTGGTAGACCACACCGAGAGATTGTCTGTTCGACTATCAATTCGTGGGGGGTCTCTCTTCTCATCTTAAAGGCTTTATGCTACTCCACAAGTCTAAATCTCACCCTCACCCAATCTTAATTTCTTCTCAAACGTTTCAGCTTCTTTCAATAAATTCTTTTATTTTCTTTATAAGTTAGTGGTAAATATTTATAGTCTCCACATAAAACTAAGAAGTTCCTGAAAATTTCCAGAAGTTTGACGCTGATGATGTAATTTGTAAAGTCTATGTGACATCACGTATTTGATAATATTGCGTAGTCCCAAAAATTACTAGAAAATTTGTAAACATTTAATATTGCTTTAACTGCGAGCAATTCTGACCTGACACATAGGCTTTAAATAAATTAACGACTAGAATAAATAAATTACAGGGTTGCCACGCAACCTGGAAACCTGGAAACCTGGAAATGACAGGGAATTTTTATAAACCTTGAAAAAACCTGGAAAAGTCAGGGAATTTTGATTGGAATCCTAGAAAATTATTGTTTTCTAAAGTTATTGTGCTTATTCTTGAAATCTAATTTTTCTTTAATTCAATTTTCTTATTTCAATTTTAAAAGAGTTGCCTTTATAATTTTTCTTCGCAATAATTCGATTATTTTCATAAATAATAAAAAAATTTATAGATTTACAATTATTTTCATAAATAATAAAACTCATATCGCAAAATTTCAATTATTTTTAATACAATTTTAATGGAATTTCTCGAAAAATGTATAATTATTCTTAAAAAATTTATTCAAATTCATCAAAGAAATTCAATTATTTTCAAAAGTAATAAAATTCTTCGCAGAAATTCAATTATGGTCAAAAGTTTAAAAAAATTTATTTATTTTTATAAATACATATGTATATAATACAATTTTTTACAGGGATTCAATTATTATTTTCATAGATAATAAAACTCATTGCAGAATTTCAATTATTTTTGATACAATTTTAATCGAATTCCTCGAAAAATGTAATTATTCTTAAAATTTTATTAAAATTCGTCAAAGAATTCAATTATTTAAAAATTTGTTAATAAAATTCTTTATGAGAATTCAATTTTGAGAAACATTTAATTATTCAAGAAATTATTTATTTTTGTATTGAAAACAATTAGGTATTTAAAAAGAAATATTATTAAAAAATTTGTCTCAAGAATTCAATTATTTTCAAAAGTAATAAAATTTTTAGCATAAATTCAATTATGGTCAAAAGTTTAAAAAAAGTTACAGTCAAAATTTCAATTATTTTTATAAATATTAAAATTTTTCTCTAAAATTCAATTATTTTCAGAAATTTTAATAAAATTCTTGGCAATATTTCAATTATTTAAAAAAAATTTAATAAAATTCTTGACAAAATTTCAATTATTTTCAAAAACTTTTCAAATTTTTTACAGAGATTCAATTATTTTTAATACATTTTTAATCTAATTTCTCGAAAAATGAAATTATTCTTAAAAATTTCATTGAAATTTGTCAAAAGAATTTTAATTATCTATTTAAAAATTTGTTGATAAAATTCTTTAAATGAGAGTTGAATTTTAAAAAACATTCAATTCTTCAATAAATTATTTTTTTTGTATTTAAATAATTGAATTATCGTAGAATTTTCTAATACTTAATAATTAATTCAAATATGAATTTCAGTTAAAACTTTAGATAATAATTAAGTTTTGAAAAGGTTTCAAATTATAATCTTTGAATGTTTGAATTTTTCATACTTTTAACTTAAAATTGTGTAGATTTAATTTTTTTGTAAAAGTTGAATTGAATTTTTTTGAAGTTATTTCAAGTTTTTATTTTCTAATATATATTTGGTTGAAGAATTTCCGAATACCTAAATAATCGATGAAACTTCGTAAAATTGAATTGTAAACAAAATGATTTGAAAATGTTGAAGGAAATTTTTCAAAAATTATTAATAATAATTAATTTAAACGTTATAAAGAAGAATTTTAGTTAAAAATTGTGGAAAACAATAATTGAATTAAAATAATTAAAGTAATTTTGAATAAGTTACAGTAACAATATTCTTAAAATAGGTATAAAATGATGATTTTGTCAGTCCAAAATTTTTAATTATTATAAAAAATGAAGATATCGATTGCTCCGAGTCGAAGACTCGGAGTGATCGATATTTTCATGTTTTATAACAATTTTTTATAAGATGTTTAATTTCAAAAAGGTTTGAATTAAAAATTTTGTAAAATATAAATGTAGTTTTAAAAACCTGGAAAAATTCCGTTTTTTAACCTGCGGAAAACCTGGAAACATTTTGTTCTACAAATCAATTACAAAATTTAATAGAATTTGTTTCTCTTTTTGTTACAGGTAAGTGACAAGTTTTGAAAACAACGTATGTACAAATATTCCGAGCTTTTGAGCCAGTAACATCAATTACGTGAGTAAACTTCTTAAGGGTTGGAATCTAGAAGACATGTGCGCATGAACAAAAATATACAGATTAGGGTGGGTCAAATTTTTTGCTGACAAAGCGTATGGCAGAAGATTAATCTAGGGATAATTCTAAGTAAAATTTCTCAAAGAACTATAGCTTTAAATTGAATTTCGAGCCTCCGAAATTTTAAAAATATAAATTTTTAGTAAAAATGAATTTTTAAAAATAAAATCGTCATAAAATTTGATAGATTTACAATAGATTATTCAGAATAAGTTTGTTCGTAAGGTATACTTACCATTTTTTAGAATTACTATAAATAGGTGAGTTTTTTTAAAACATTTTATGAAAGATAATAGTTATTAATACTAAAAATAGTCTAAAATTTTCTTTTAATTAAAAAATAATCATTGTTACATACTTCTTCTTACGAAAACATTTTTTTTCTTCATAGAGCGCTACAAAAATATATTAAAAACTCGACTTATTCTTTTGTTATCTCATTTTGAATTTAATATTAAAATCAGAAAAAGGACAAACTACAATTTACATTTAATCTAATTTATATTTTTTCAAATCAGGAGTAGGGATTTTTCAAAATCACAAAAGTTCGAATAATGTTTGGATTGAATTTTGTAATGTCGAGCAACTATAAACTTGAACGACTAAAAAGTTCAAATAGTTACCTGATCAAATTTTCAAAAGTTCGAATTTTAGTTTAATAAACGAATAACAAATTAGGAAAACATAATAAAACTATTATTATTTAAATCAATACCTAAATATTCGAATATTTATTAGATCAAATTTATAAAAGTTTAAATGTTCAAAAGTTCATATGATCGAATTTTCAACAGTTCGAATGTTCATTTCAACGAATAACGAATTTTTGGGGCCGTTCATGAAATTATAATTAATATTTTTATTATTATTCAAACAAAGTCCTAAATCGAACATTTACTTAGTAGACTTTCCTAAAATTCGAATGTTAATTAAATTAAAATCATTAAAATGTTAGAATATTTATTTGAACAAATATTTAATGAATCGAATTTCCAAAATTTTGAATGTCCAATATTTAATTTTTCGAAACACCATTTTATTGAAAAATTAAAAGTTCCTAGGTTTATTTAATCGAAAAGCCAAGAGTTCGAATATTAATATCAACAAACTAATAGGTAGAACTAATATCATAGTCAAACGTTCGAATATTTATTTCATCAAACATTTTATTATTTGTTAAAAGAAATGAAAATTCGTCCTTTTATATCTTTTTTATGAAATTAACATTTGAACTTTTGGAAATCTGATGAAATAAACATTTGAACATTTAGCTATTCGATCCAATTAACATTTAATCTGAACATTTAGGTATTCGTTTAAAAAATAATAATTTCATGAATGTCTTCCAAATATTTTATTCGTGTATTAAATAAAAATTGGATTACATAACTATTCCAACTTTTATGTCTTTCAAGTTTACAGTTGCTTGACATTACCAAAGTCAATTCAAATATTATTCCAATTTTCGAGTTTTTGAAAAATTTCTGTTCTAGATATGGTAAAATATAAATAAGAATAAATTTAAATAGTTACAATATGTAATATTATCTTTAGATTACTCTATTGCTAAACGTTTTGTTAAAAAAAATGTGACCATGTAAATTGACCCACCCTAATACATATAGGAAAACACATTTTGTAATTCCTAGTTCTAAAAAATACAAACATAAGTCAAATGTTGAAAAACACAAAAGTATACACAAAATTCTAACTTCAGGTGTGAACAGAACGAAGGAAAGACAGAAGGAAAGAAAATACAAAGATTATTATAGTTAATTATAGACATCAATTTTCTATTATATAAAATTTTTTGACCCATATATTTACAAAATTTGATACGTATTTTTGGAATAAAGAAACTGACTCTAAGCTCTGAAATAAATGAAACAGACATAACTGCTAAGTGGCATATTCATATACATTATATATATCATCTTATTGAATTCAAAACCTACTTGAAACAAAGGAAGGGAAATTAATTGGTATCTTTTGAAAATAATCAGTACGTTATTGGTATATCAGAAGGTAATTGAGTATAATGAGAAATGAAAGATGAGTAAAGATCAGAGGGGTCCTGCGGTTAGAAAAGCGATGTTATGGTTTAAGTTTGTAACAGGTTATATACAACTGCAGTATAGCAGTTTCTTAACTACATATTGTATATACTTTGAAAGTGACGCCGCACTGTATTGATGCGCCGGATATATACGTGGATAGTAGCCGTGGACCCACTCATAATATGCTTACCGAGACAACCTGTGGTCAATTATTGTCCGACAACCACAGAATTGTTCGAGTCGTCGACTATATCTGATCTGAAATTACTTACAATGGATTTTCAGAGGAGCACGTTATAATTTTATTCAGTCCTCCTTTCAAAAAAAATTAACACAATCTATTGTTTCAGGTGTTTCCAAAAAAAATTTGTAAATTTGTTGCTTCCGCTTTAAAATCAGATGAATTTATTTATTTTTGACACGCCTAATACACTTTTTTTTACATTATCAAGTAAAAAGTGGTTGCGGAAATGTTAACTTTCAAAAATTTTTTTTGCTAATCATAAAAATATTTTTCGATCAACATTATATTACAATATGCTGAAAAGAATATGCGCTGTAAATTATTACAACTTTGGTCCTTCTTAAAATTACTATAATTCGTATTAGGAAATAAATGGTTTAAAGTTGCCAATTTATTTTCTAACTAGCAACAATTCGCGCGCTAAAGCGGACACCTAACTTCTAACATCCTTTTTTTAAAAATAAAATTAGAAAAATTTAAAAAATTATAATTTAAATATTTCTAATTCAAATTTTTCAAAATACTTAATGCAGAAAATTTTTTAATCTTAAAAACTGACAGAAAAAAATTGACGTTTGTCAACAAGAAAACTTTTTGTTGGGTTAAAATTTTACTGGTTCCTCTCGTCTTATTTTAAATTATTTATTTCTTAGATGCAATGGTAGGAACAAGAAAATTGTCATTAAGAAAATGAACTATATACAAGTCCTTTTGGAAATGATGAAAAATTTATTTATGTTCATATTTTTGCGTAGAATGTATATACAAAACCTTGAAATTGTTTGTAAAAAATTTATGGTCAAGAATATCCCGTCTCAATTTATGCGACTCTTCCGTATAAGTTTTTTAGATATAATTAAATCGATAACAGTAAGTCCTTTCCTGAAGAATGTCTTGAAAGTACATATTGCTGCCATCTGGAGCTATTCGATGAAAGTGACTGTCAGAGTTGCAAAACATCCTTACTACTTCTAGTTTCACTCAGTGGGTAAGTGACTTTAGAGTAGAAATATTTTCTTATAAATATGCACATGATAAATATTTCATTATCTCATGATAAACTACAAGGTTTGAGAAAAATTAATTTTCTTCTGTCTCCGAAATAACTTCAATGACTTTAGATAGATTTGCATTATGCTGCATATACAAAGAAAAATGCTCTCACATGATTTAGTTTTAAGAAATTAGTGTTATGGAGTCAAAAAACCTTGTTTTTAATAACGTTTTATAATTTTGAATTTAAAAAATTAAGAGCCAATAGAATCTTTTTTTTTGGATTTAAATAGAACCTTGAATCTTAAATGATAATTCCGTCAATGAAAATTTTTAAGATTACCATAAAGTATACTATTATTCTCCTATTTGCAATACATTTGGTTATTGTATTTTATTTGCTTACATAAGTCCAGAAAACAGATGCTTTTGATTCAGAGCCAGTTAAATGATTTATTTGTTTTAAATAAATTTTATTTGGTTCAAATAAAAATTTTACTTATATGCCATTATAAAATTTTAATTTGAAGCATCCATAATTTTAGTAGATTCTGTAAAAAAATATTTTACTTATCACTGGTAATTAGTTTGTTAAATTAAAAATTATCCTTTGAATACCTTAACATTTATTAGAATAAATATTAAGGTATTCAAAGGATAATATTAGGATTTAATGTCTTAGGAACGTTCTCACAACTACAACAAAAACGTTTCTGTGGTCACTATGTAAAGTGTCAAATTTGAAGAGAGCTGCACTCTATAAATAAAACAACATATCATTCACAGATATTGAATTTCGCTCACCCAGAGAAAGAATTAAACTTCCATGGAGGGAGAAATATAGTGGTCATTCTTTCTCAACCGCCCCATCGGTCAAAAACTAAAAGTTGTTGAATTGTTTTCTCTCTAAACTTTTGCTAAATAATTATTGTTCTACAAGTGAGTACCAAATTTGTAAAAGATTACCATTTTTAAAGAGATTTGTAAAAAGTAGAGGGTGTTTATTTTATATTTCAAGAAATACAAATCTACAATCTAGTCAATTAAGAGATTAAGACTATTTAAGGATACTGCAAATTATAAATAATATCATTATTTTTTAATAATATTACAAATGTGGCAAAAATGAAACTAAGAAATTTATAATGTATAAGAAAAACATAGGGTAAGTGCGTCAGCTTATTGCGAATGCTTCATTTGCTGCGCATTGTGAAATGTGTAATTATTTATTACTTAAGATAATATAAATGTTTCAAAATTTTTGTCAAATGTTTTGATTTTGAACCCATTCTTAATACAATTTGTCTATAAAGATAAACATTTGAAATTTTATTAATAATTATTTAACTTTAAATTCTGCTTATTGCAGAAACTGAAACATGCATATATGTGAAATGCATGTGCTTCAGTTGTTACAGAAACTGACACAGCACGCATAAATAAATGATTTTATATTCTTCTTAATTATTTAAATTTGTTTAAATTATCTATTTTTATAGGCTTTTAGTTTTTGTGAAAATTTCTGAATAATACAAATAATTAGTTTAATAAATCTTAAATTTAATTCCTTTGCTATAAATATTTTTTTCTAGAAGATATCTTGGCTAGAATGCCGCAGAAACTATAGTACACTAACCCTATATAATATAGTTAACTCGCCCACGTTTCACTTTAAAAATGTACTCCCACACACACTTTTTAAAGACAACTAAGGACATATTGAATATAGGTTTATTAACAGTTTTACAATGACACATACTATTAAGGAAGATATTGTAGATGGGCGCGTAAAACCCAATTGCTAATCTTGGTATCGGTAAAGAAGAAGGCTGGTAATATCTCGTGCAGAAATTGAAGTACTTATTTTAGTACGAAAAGACGTTTTACTTTTATTTTAAGACTAAACTTTATGGTTATACATATATTTTTTTAACTTCAAAGCAGAGAAAAAGAGTAGAGTAAAATAAAATAAGAAAATTTATTTTTGTTTACAATATTATCCACTATATAGGATAATGTTTCCATTGTATACTCTCCTACACCAGTAAAAGTTGTCAAACGACACCACTAAACATCAACAACACAAGTATCAAAAAACACGCAACATATTTAAGACTTACTTTTTTATGTGTAACTTTATATGGTCAAAAGAAATCCAATTGTTTTCAAAAATTTGAAAAACAATTCCTCATCAGCATTTCAATTATCTTTATAAATAGCAAAATTATTCTTCGAAATTTAATTATTTTCAGGAATGTTAATAAAATTCATTTCAAAATTCAATTATTTTCATAAATAACAATATTCATCACAAGAATTCAATTATTTTCAAAATTAAGAAAATTCTTTGCAGAAATTAAAATATTTTCAAAAAATCTAAAAAAAATTGTCCTCAACATTTCAATTATCTTTATAAATGAATAGCAAAATTCAATTATCTTTATAAATGAATAGCAAAATTCAATTATTTTCAGAAATTTTAATAAAATTCATACCAAAATTCAATTCTTTCATAAATAATAAATAATATTCATCACAAGAATTCAATTATTTTCAAAAGTTATAAAATTCATGGCAAAATTTCAATTACCTTTATAAATAGCAAAATTCATCTCCGAAATTCAATTACTTTCCGGAAATTTAATGAAATTCATGGCAAAATTCAATCATTTGCATAAATAACAATATTCATCACAAGAATTCAATTATTTTTAAAATTAATAAAATTTTTCGCAGAAATTCAATTACTTTCAAAGAATCCAAAAATATTGTCGTCAACATTTCAATTATCTTTATAATTGAACAGCAACATTTTTCGACAAAATTCAATTATTTTCATAAATAACAATATTCATTACAAGAATTCAATTATTTTCAAAATTAGGAAAATTCTTCGCAGTAATTCAATTATTTTCAAAAAATTTAAAAAAAATTGTTGTTATCATTTCAATTATCTTTATAAATGAATTGCAAAATTCTTCGACAAAATTCAATTATTTTCAGAAATTTTAATAAAATTCGTTGCAAAATTCAATTATTTTCATATATAATAGTATTGATCACAAGAATTCAATTATTTTCAAAAATTTTAATAAAATTCATCGCAAAATTTCAATTATTTTAAAAAAGTTTTTCTTAATTCAATAACTTATATATCTATTGTTTTAATAAAATTTTCCAAAAGAATTCAATTATATTTAAAATCAATTTTGACAATATTCTACACGAATATTAATTTATTTTCTGAAATAATGAAAATTTCACAGAAATTTAATTATTAAAAATAGAATTTGCATAAACTTTTTTAAAAAAAGTCAATTGTTTAAACTTCTTTTTGTAAAATTCTTCGCAATAATTCAATTATTTTCATAAATAATAAAACTCATTGCAGGATTTCAATTATTTTTAATACAATTGTAATCGAATTCCTCGAAAAATGTAATTATTCTTAAAAATGTTATTAAAATTCGTCGAAAGAATTCAATTGTATTTAAAAATTTGTTGTTAACATTATATGTATAAGAATTCAATTTTAAGAAACATTCACTTATTTAATAAATTATTTATTAAAATAATTTGTATTCAAATAATTGAATTCTCGTGGAATTTTCTAATAAAAATATATTTAAATTGAATTTTGGAGAAGTTACTAATAATTGCAATTTTTTATAAATAATTGAATTTTGTAAAGGTTTTCAAATTAAATTCTTTGAAAATCTGAATTCTTATAAAATAAAATAATGATTTTATCACTAGGTCATCTTTAATTATTATAAAACATGAAGAAATTGATCACTCCGAGTCGAAGACTCGGAGTAATCTATTTCTTCATGTTTTATAATAATATATTTTTCTAAATTGTTGAATTTGAAAAAGGTTTGAGTTTAAATGTTTTGAAGAATTTTAATTCCTACGGAAAAATAATAATGATTTAGTATTTATTTAAAACAGAAGTTATTGATGTTTTTGAATAATTTCACAATTAAAAAAATGTGTAAACAAATTTTAATTTGAAAGTCTTTCAGAGCATAAAACGTAATTTCGTTCTAAAAAGTGAAATTATCATTCATTTAAATAAATTAAAAATATTTTTCAAAATTAATTCTTGAGTTAGACTTTTAATAAATTTTTTTATGCATTTTGACAATAATGAAGCTATCATATGTCCAGAGTAGTGAAAACACATGAAATTCTTAGAAATGTTACAAAAATTATGTTTGTGATAATCCTGAATAAAATAAATGACTTTTTCGATTTTTTTGTATTCTTGATTGCACTAAACTGATTTTTTTGGGCTCAAAGTCGATTCGAAGCCTGTATGTAGGTAAAGAGATACCAATTTTATTTAGGTACACTAAAAATAAGATCCATTAGTATTTTTAGACAAAATTCAACAACATTGCAAGGGTTATGCTAATAATGTTAAATTATACTTTGGAAGTTGAACTCAAATTGAAAATCGAAAATATTTTTGATAAATTTTTTATAAATAGCCAATACCACACTTTCAGTTTTGAAAAATTATTGCACTTATGGCTTTTGCATAACGTTTTTTAAAGCATTTGTGAAGTGACAACGATACCTGTATTGAAATTCGAATAAAGTTTATTTATCTATAAATTTTTTTTGAATAGTTTAGGGACTGTAAGCAAAATAGATAAGAAGATATTTCTTCTTAAATTTTGCGTTTCATTAACAAGTATTTCGGTCCTAGTTAGAAAAAGATGCGAACATATATTAGATACTCAGTCGACATTGAAATTCATGAAAGAATTTTAATTCTTAATGACTATTCTGATGAGATTTAATATCAGTCAAGAGTATGATGAATTGGCCATTATCCACGAGGATCTGTACTTGGGTTTTGGATCGGCAGAAACCTGGGGTGACTGGTGGTACAAATTGAAGGGGGTGGCAGATTGATCCGTCACGGAATGCGAGCACAATCAACCCCATTAGACATTATAAGCCTCTATTCCGTTCACACGCACATGCGTATTAACATTCTTGCACTAAACACTGCGAAGAAATGTCCCTTTCCTCCTCTATTTTACATTTTAAAAATACTCCAACTGTCTGCAGACAATAACAATATTTCAAATTCAAACCTGTTATTAGGTATTGCACCCATTTGATTGTGATTTAAAAAAAAATAATACCAAATCAGCGAATATTCTTATTTAGTTTGTGGACCCCAAAATAAATTTAGGTCTGCGGCTTAACGCCTTTCATCGGCGAATAGTGTGGATTACGAATTTGAAGTTTTATACAACTACCCTACCACTATCGTAATGTAACGCTTTAACGCATTCTCTTAAATTATCTTCCCGTATTGAAATCCACGAAAGCCACACTGTCACAAGCAAATCTGCCACCAAGCAATTTTCCAGTACTACCGAGAAATTGTAATTATGCATCAGTAATTCATAAAAGACCCTATAGCGTTTGAACCCCTAAAAGTGACTCACATGCGGTAGTGAAATGAGTAATTACTATAAAACTTGCTTTAGCGATTCATTTTTATAAATAATTAAGAATAAATCTCTGTAAACATTTTGGAATACAATCACAGTAAATCGAGAGGTGGTAAAATAACACCAGAATGGATTAAAATAATCTGCAACAGTTTAATGCCTCTAGGATTAAATTAACACCAGAAAGGATTAAAACAATCAAATTTGGTGTTATTTTTTACTATGAATGAAATTTTACTTTAAATCAAACACCAAGTCAACGATTTGTCAAAATTCAAGGAATTTAGCTTCACCAGGGACAATAGTTAGTTAGTAACTAACTTACTAACTAATGAGCTAACTAACTAACTTTCTAACTAACTTACAAACTTAATTACTAACTAACTTACTTAGTAAGTTAATTACGTTAAGTTGAGTAATTAAGTTGCCACAGGTCAGGGAAGTCAGGGAAAAGTCAGTAATTTTTATTAAAAGTACTGAAAAAAATTAAATGTTTAGGATTTATAAGAAAATTCGGAATTTTTGTGTTTTTGTTTGTCTCGTAAACTATGAAATTACCACGAATTTTAAAAAAACCTTAAATTTTTTCTATTTCTGACAAGAATTTATTATAAATAACTTAATTTTATTGAGGAACTGCCATAAAGTTATTACTTATAAATCATTTAATGAAGTATTTTTTTGAAAAACTTTAATTTCAATTCTGTTGAAATTAGTTTCAATTTTAAAAATTTTAACGCAATTATTTAAAGAAATTTAACTATCTTAATAAACATTAAAATTCTTTCCAGAAATTCAATTATTTTCAAAATTTTTTTTTTAATTCTCGTCAACATTTTAATTATTTTTATAAATAGCAAAATTCTTCGCCGAAATTCAATTATATTCAGGAATTTTTTTAATATTCATATTGTAAAATTTTATTATTTTCATAAATAACAATATTCATCACAAGAATTCAATTATTTTCAAAATTAATAAATTCTTCGCAGAGATTCAATTGTTTTCAAAGAATCCAAAAAAAAATTGTCAACAATTCAATTATCTTTAGAATTAAATAGCAAAATTCTTCAACAAAATTCAGAATATTTTCAGGAATTTTAATAAAATTCATTGCAAAATCCAATTGTTTTCATAAATAATAGTATTCGTCACAAGAATTCAATTATTTTTAAAAGTAATAAAATTAAATTATTTAAAAAAATTTTAATAACATTCATGGCAAAATTTCAATTATTTTCAAAAATTTTTTGAATTCATAATATAATAATAATAAATAAAACTCATTGCAGGATTTAAATTATTTTTAATAAAATTTTAATCAAATTCCTCAAAAAATGTACCTAATTATTAATAAAATTTTTATTAAAATTTGTCGAAAGAATTCAATTATTTAAATATTTGTTGGTAAAATTATATGTGTAAGAATTTAATTTTAAGAAACATTTAATTATTTAATACATTATTTATTTTTATATTTAAATAAGAGGTTTAACTTTGGAGAAGTTACTTATAGTTGAAATTTTTAAAAAGAATTGAATTTTGTAAAGGTTTTAAATTAAAATCTTTGAAAATTTGAATTTTTCATACTTTTAATTAAAAATTCTATGGAACTAATTTTTTTTTTCATAAGCTTAATAGCAATTTTTTAAAGTTATTACAAGTTTCTATTTCCTAATGTATATTTAATTGTAGAATTTCTGTATAATCGAAATTTCGTAAAACTGAATTGTACATAAATGAATTTGAAAATTCTCAAAAAAGAACTTTATCATAAATTATTAGAATTTTATTTAAACATTTTAGAAAATAACAATTGAATTAAAACGATAAAAATAATTTTTAAGAAGTTATAGTAACATATTTTTATATTATAATATAAAATAATGATTTTGTCACTCGATCACCTTTAATTATTATAAAACATGCAGAAATGGATCACTTCGAGTCGAAGACTCGGAGTGATCCATTTCTTCATGTTTTATAATAACATTCCTTCAAGTTATTGAATTTTAAAAGGTTTGATTTTGAAATTTTTGAAATCTTTTTTCGTATGAAAAAATAATAATGATTAAAAAAGAAGTTAAGTTATTGATATTTTCAAATAATTTTACAATTAAAGAAATTCGTAAACAAGTGCGATAGAACTTTTTTTTTGAGTATCTAATTATTTTTAAAGTGAATCAGAATATTCTTTAGGGTCAGGTAAAAAGTCAAAATTTTGTCTGGAAATCAGGGAAAAACAAAATTAAATGTTTGTGGCAACCGTGTATTAACTAACTTATTAACTTATTAACTTATTAACTTATTAACTTATTAACTTTCTAACTTACTACCTAACTTACTAACTAACTTACTAACTAGCTTACTAACTTGTTAACTTACTAACTTACAAACTTAATTACTTACTAACTTACTAATTAACTTACTAACTAACTTACTAAACTAATTTACAAAAATTAATTACTAACTAACTTACTATATAACTTACTAACTTTCTAATTAATTTACATACTTAATTACTTATTAACTTACTAAGTAGCTTACTAACTAACTTACTAACTAACTTACTAACTTACTAATTAATTTACATACTTAATTACTTATTAACTTACTAAGTAGCTTACTAACTAACTTACTAACTAACTTACTAACTTACTAATTTACTAACTTACTATCTAACTTACTAACTTTCTAACTAACTTACATACTTAATTACTTATTAACTTACTAAGTAGCTTACTAACTTACTAACTAACTTACTAAGTTCTTAATTAACTAATAAAGTTATTAGTAAGTTACTTAGTAAATTAGTTAATAGTTTCCAAAAATATTACCCTTCATATATAGTCTTAGCTAGAAAACAGTTTGTTTACAGTTAGCACCTGTGGAAGAAGCCCTTACATTATCCGTTACGCTGGGGTACGGCTAGGGCTGACCGAACACCCACTGTACCACTGCACTGACACCAGTGACCGTCCTTTATCGTCCGTGGCTTAGAGCTTTTGCCGTTAAAACGATTGGCTTGATTTTGTCAATTATTTGATTCACGCCCTGCATAAAATATTTTAAAATAATTCAAAAATATCCCAATGGCTTACCAATTTCACTTCACATCAAACATTTTTAATTCGGGTAACCAACATTTGGTTGAGATAACAAAATGACCTATCACGTCAGAATTTTTGTTAAATTGTCATTTTTGTAAATTTTTCATGGCACGTCAAAAATTTTTTTTAATTTTAAGAAATAGCATCGTATAGTACTATTCTTAAGCTTCAAACCCTATTTTCACAAATTGTTTTATGAAAATTCACCTTTCAATTAATTATTCTCTGGAATTCAATTATCTTCAACAAATTTTAATCGAAAACCTTTCAAAAATCTATAATTCTTTAGTTGATTCAAAAAAAGCAATAAAATTCTTTAAAATATTAAATTTATTTGAATAATATTATTAAATATATATTTGACGAAGTTTTCAATTGTGAGATGATTTTTCAACTAATTATCAATTAATGAATTATGAATTATCAATTGAATTACCTATTCAATTATCAACAAAAAATGTTAATTAAAAATTTAAAAAACTTAATTTTTTTAGCATATTTCTAAATTTAAATTAAATAAATAAAAAATAATTTCTACTATAACTCTTTTAATAAAATCTATTATTTTTTAGAATTTTTACTAAAATTCTTCTATAAATAAATTATTTTTAATAATTTTCAAAATTCTTTAAGAATTCAATTATTAAAATTCAAAAGTCAATTATTATAAAAATTGATACTGCAACTTTTCATGACATTTGCAGTTTTTAAAGCGAAAAGAAAATGCAGTTACTGGTTTTCAATATTTTAAAAGGACACCAAAAACTAAAATGTTTGTAATATTTCTAGAAAGTTGATATTTTTTCACTACTCTAGACTCATGGTAACTTTACTTTGGTCGAAATGCATAAAAAAAATTTTTAAATGTTTAAATCATAAATATTGGAAAATTTTTCGATCTAAAAAGTTCAAATTTATTTGAGTGAATGATATAATTTTACTTTCTAGGACAAAATTCTGTTTTATACGCTAAGGCAAACAAATTATTTGTTTGGATTTTATTGGTTGTTACATCAGAAATATTTCAACAGAACCAAAATATTTGTTAATGTAACTAAAACTTTTATTTTTTTCTCTTTAACCCTTTCATGTCCCCGGGAAACCCAGCCAGTGGATTTTATTGAAATTTTGTTACTCGGGGGTTTTTGTGGTCGCTGATTACGAATCTAAAGTAAGAATTTCAAAATTTTCAAAATTCAAAATGGCGGATCCAATATGGCGGACATTTTTGTGAAAATTGCTCAAATTTGCATAAAATTTGTTACTCGGGGGTTTTCAGGGTCGCTGATTACGAAACTGAAGTCAGATTTTCGAAATTTGTTGATGATTTTTGGCATGGATGGTCCAAAACAAAAAATCCGAACGGTATTAGATTGAGCATATTATACACTTTTGATCGAAAATAGGTATGTGTTATATTTACTGTATGCACCCACACAACATCGAAATTGTTTATTGTTTTTTAAAAGTATATGTATGTAAAACTAGGTTTAATTGTTGTGAATTTTGGGGTATTAAAAATTATCCGCTTTAGACTCGCTTGTTCTAAGTTTGAATACTATAGAGAGGATGAAGTGCTTTTTTGGTGTTGGTGTTGGAAAGTTAAAAGTTGAGAAGTACGATGCTGAGGGTAAAAAGGCGAGGTGAGATGAATAAATAAGGGGGTTTTGAAAGGTTCGCGGTGGACCAGGAAGTTATTACATGACGTCAGGGGATGATGTATCCACGCTGATTCAGATTGTCTCCGCGAGATGGAACCACCAACCGTGAAATATGCATCAACCCCAGTTAAACCCTCAGAGACTACCAACTTGCCTCAGCCCCTTACATCTCTATACCAAACCACATTAAGATTTCAACATATTTGTTATTCCAGTGAAAACCATTTTCTATATATTCTTCATTTTTATGAGGATTCATTTTATAATTCTCATTTCTATGAAATAAATACAATCACAGTAGATTGTTCTCCAAAATTATCATTTTGTTTAGCCAAAATAAGATTCTAAATATGTGATCTATAAATAGTTTTCAAGCTATCAATACCTATCAAGCTCAATCCATTAAGATTATTAAAATTTTTAAATTAAGTAATTAACCATTTTTCCTTGATGAATGAACAGAAATAATATATTTACAAACATTTGATAGTATTACGGCCAATTATTAAGACAATTTCTTTATTTCCATTAAAATAGATGTTAATTCATTAATTTTCAAGGAATCTGTGTTTACAAAGTAATAATAACGTAATAAAATGGTAATTCAAACAATAAATTTAATTTTAAGTCGAAGCGTGAATTCCCCATTAGATAGCGCTCTTCTTTCTCATTCTTCTGGGCCGTCGGAACCGAAGCTAACGCTAGCAGTAATTGTACAGACTACCAGGTCTAAAATTAACTGGAATTAAAAATTTTTTATTCTAACTTATTTTCATAATTTTCAATCCAATCAGTTTCCAATGAACTTAGCCAATTAAAAGGAGTAATTTAATTTTATTTTCGTCCAGAACACAAACAACTCAGTCTCATTAGTAAGCTGCAACCATATAAGTATTATACAACAATGAGCATTCATAATATTTTTTTTTAAAAACATTAATATATTGATAAATTATTGAAAGCTAAGATATTCTGAAACATAAAGTTTAGGTGGTTTAGGTATACTTGAGTGTTTGTATATAATCTAAACTTTATGTTTCAAAATATCTTCAGTTTCTTACTAAATTTTTTAATTCGACAATTCTGAAAACCTTAAAATATCCTTGAATTTTTCTTCATCTTCAAAAATTTTAAAAGAAGCAGTTTATTGCAATTTTTATAAAAAAGTTGTATTTAAATAATTGGATTCTCAAATAACTTTCTGAAAATTATTAAGAACAATTAATTTAGAGAAAAATTTTATTTGAAGATTCTCTAAAACATAATTGAATGTTTGGAAATTTACAACAAAAATTTTTAGAAAAATTCAATTTCCAAAAGTTTTAAATTTCAAAGAAAAAAGCATTTCTTTTTGCTTTTTTCTTTAAATATATATACGGGGCATCCTCTGCAAAAACGAACAACCCTCTCTGCCCAAAATGAGTTTAAAAAAAAAGAACTATTTTTTTTTGAAAAATTACAGATAATATAGCGTTATAAATAAATAAATGCTACCAACAAAATGAATAGTTTGTTTCAAAATTTTCAAATTTAATCAGATCCGCATAACACTTATTACTTGGGAGTTTTTGGAGTCGCTGATTACAAATCTGAGGTCATTTCTTAAAAATTTTAAATGGCGGATCCAATATGGCGGACAAAATTCAAATTTGATCAGATTCTCATAAAACTTATTGTTACTCGAGGGTTTTTGGGGTCGCTGATTACGAATCTGAGGTCACTTTTTAAAAATTCAAAATGTCAGATCCAATATTGCGGACAAAATTCAAATTTAATTAGATTAGTTTAAAATTCATTTTTTGGGGGTTTGTGGGGTCGCTGATTACGAAGCTGAAGTCACTTTTAAGAAATACTAGCTTCATACTAATCTATAATGTACATAATTTATTATTTTTATTTTTTATTTGGATCAAATTTGAGGATTTTTTCAACTATACTGGATCCGTTTTTTTTAATTTTTAAAAAGTGACCTCTGATTCGTAATCAGTGACCACAAAAACCACTGAGTAATAAATTTTTAGCGAATCTGATCAAATTTAAAAATCTGTTGGCCATATTGGAGCCACCATTTTGAATTTTTTAAAACTGACCTCAGATTCGTAATCAGCGACCCCAAAAACCCCCGAGTAACAAGTTTTATGGGAATCTGATCAAATTTTAATTTTGTCCGCCATATTGGATCCGCCATTTTGAATTTTTCAAAAGTGACCGAGTAACAAGTTTTATGCGAATCTGATCAAATTTGAAAATTTTGAAACAAACTATTCATTTTGTATGTTAGCATTTATTTATTTATAAAGCTATATTGTCTTAAAAAAATTTTTAATTAAAAAAGGCCATACGGCAAAAGAAACTACATATCCTAAGTTGTAATTTTTCAAAAAGAATGGTCTTTTATTTTTAAACCCATTTTGGGCAGAGGGGGGGGGGTGTCCGTTTTACAGAGAATGCCCCATACATATTTCTTTTTTTCTTTCTATCTCTTTTTTCTATTTTTATACACAACGATGTATTACTTTAATTTGTAGTGCCTATAATGGTTCACCTTTGGCTGCATTTTTTGGTTCAAATAAAAAAAATTAAAATGTTTAAAAATTTGAATATTGAGTAACTTTAATCAAAAATTTTAAAAATTAATTTTTTTGAAAAATGTTAGTTCTTTTGAAAGTACTTGGTTAAATTTTTGAATATATGTTATTGAAATAAAATTTTTTTAAATAATCGTAAATTCGTAGTTAAATCTATCAAACTTATCCCCACATAAAGTATCAAGTATCGAAAAATCATAATTATTCAATAGGAATTTTGTTTCTTAAATGAAAATTCCCTTTGTGCCAACACTTTTCAGGGTTCAATTTTACTATACTTTTCCCATATCCTCAATTTTTAAATAAATTCAGAAACATTCAATATTATTAAATATTTGGTTTTAATTCCAAACACAAGGAAAACATATTCTTTCTGTCTGCTAGAGTTCATTTCTTTTGTGACTTTCAAGTATCACAAATTTTACAAATTTTCATCAATTAAATGAAATATTTTTAAAAAATTCATTGAATTCCATTGATTCTCATTGCAAGTTAATTATCAATGACTGATCATGATTGATTCTAGAGAGACAATAACATACTAGCCATCAGGAAATCATTGATTTTAATCTGAAAATTCATGTTTCTTTAGAATTTTAGGGGACTTTTCAACATACGAGTGGAAGCATTCATTTAATCGTAGGCAGAGTATAAAATTTTTCCAAGGGGAAATGTTAAATGTCAAGAATAAAAGCACATATTATTCCCCTGAGTGATAAAGGTCAAAATCATTTATTATGTTAGCGCTGCTCGATTCCCCTTAAGGGATAACAACATTGTTGCATAAAAAATAATACCAGTCTTTAGTTAAATTATTTTTGTATCAATGAAAACAGTGTGCCAAAAAAATTAGATTGACAATTTAAACCAAATGAATGTTTAGAACATATATTGTTTGATTTACCAAAGGTAAAAAATATTGTCGCGTTTAAATTAAAATTTTATTCTTTTTTTAATTTAAAAAAAATATTTTTTAATTTTATTTTTATTCTTATTTCTAAATTAGTTTCTAGTTTACTTATTCCGTTATAATTAGAATCTTCTAGAATTAACAAATTCCTTAAATGCCCTTTTGGCACAGATTGATGACTTAATCTCAAAAGTGGACGAGGCTATGTTTCGAATCGGCGTCACAGAAGTGAGGGAGGATCGATAATAGGAACCGTCACGGAATCAAAAAAAAAAACTTTGTTTAGTTTTTATTCGGATACCTCAATCAAAATTTCATCAATTTCTTGAAATTATTTTACTCAATTAGAAAAGGATAATAAATAATAAAAAAAGTAATTTTCTCAGTATACGATTTGTCCTCCCTAGTAAAATTCTCTAATAAAAATTGACGGAGATTTGATTTTTAAACTAATTTATAATTTCGAAAAAATATTGAAACAAATATAATGTAACTTATAATTAAAACATTGTTATTATGTAAAGAAAACATTCATTTTTGTGTAAATCTACTGTAAAGAAATTATTTGAATGTCTTAATATTTTGAAATTAAAGGAAAAACAACGTATAACACATTTGTTAACACTCTGTGAACTGCTCATTTTCTTCGACTGACAAACCACCCACGACGCACAACTCTCATTTGTCATGCGACAAATAGCTTCCACCGTACGAACTCTGCTCCTGTCTGTACAATTTACGTCGTGTCTTATTTTTTGCTTTGTATTTCTTAATCTATGCACTGTACTTAAAAATATCACAGAAAATTATTAATAATATCTGCGAATTCTCGCAGCTTGTTTTAGAGTTACTAATCCATCGTCAAAAGTATAATAATAATGATTTTAAGTAGTTCTTAATAAAAGTATATTTTTGAGCACCAAAGATTTTTAGTACCTTCCTTGAGCTCTAGCAGACTAAAAAGTTTTGCCTTAAGCAAAGGGAGAAAACAAAATTTTTAAAAATATATTAAATATGCAAACTGAAGAGGTAATTAATTAGAATTAAATTAAGTTAAATTAAATTACTCGATATTATTGTTTGATTGGATACTAAGAAGTTGGTCAGAGGTAAAAAGCCTGAAATGACTGAAACTAAAAATTTCAATTTTTTAAAAATGCTATATTGTAGAAAATAAAGAATTACTATTTTTTCTTAATATCTTTTTTTTAAACCAATAATTTTCAAAATAAATATTAAAAACTACAAAACTTTTCTGAAACTTAAAAGTTTCAAAACATAAATTGCCTTTCTTTGCACAAATATTTATAATTTCATTCGAAATTTAAATTGTTAGCTGGGTTTACTAAAACTTTCCACAACAATGTTAATTTTTTTAACTTAAATATTTTTTTGAAAATAGTTTTAAAAGAGGAAAGGAATTTAATTTAATTTATTAAAAAAAGTAAAAGCAGAATAACTTTTAAATGCTTCATTTTTCAATTCTAAAATATTTGGTACTAGCACGAATTCTAATACAAAACCATCAATTTTTTCTATTTCTGACAATAATTTCTTTTTAAGTATAAACTTAATTCTTAAAGAACTATCATAAAATTATTACTAAAAAATTATTTAATGAATAATTTTACTTAAATATTTCAAAATTAATTCAATTTTAAAATTATAAATAATTGCAGAAATTCAATTATTTTCAAAAGTAATAAAATTCTTCTTGCAAAAGTTCAATTATGTTCAAAATTTAAAGAAAAATTCTCGTCAAAATCACAATTATTATCTTTATAAATAACAAAATTTTTCACCAAAATTCAATTATTTTCAAAAATTTTCCTCATTTCAATGATTTTCAATATCTACTGTTTTAATAAATTTCCCAAAAGAATTCAATTATTTAAAAAAAAAATTTTATAAAATTGTATTCAAACATTTAATTATTTTCATAAATAAAAAAAATTTCACAGGAATTCAATTATTAACAAATTTTTTATAAATTTCTTCACAATAATTCAACTAATTTCATAAATAATAAATTTTTTTTACGAATTCAATTATTTTTATAAATAATAAATTTGTTTTAGGAATTCAATTATTTCCAATAAATAATAAAACTCATTGCAGAATTTCAATTTTTTTGAATACAATTTTAATCGCATTCCTTAAAAAATGTAATTAATTTTAAAAATTTTATTAAAATTCGTCAAAAAATTTCAATTATTTAAAAATTTGTTGATAAAATTCTTTATAAGAATTAAATTTTTCTAAGTATTTAGTGGAATTTGCTTTCTAATTTTTTTGGGAAAATTTCCAAAATTTTTCTTACAGTGTACTTAATTGAAGAATTTCCAAATAATCGAAATTTCGTCAAATTGAATTTTAAACAAATGTATTTGCAAAATTCTCAAAGAACTTTTTTAAAAATTATTCAAAATATTTGACTTAGAGAAGAATATCAGTTAAAAATTCTAGAAAATAATAATAATTGAATTGAAATGATAAAAATAATTTTTAAGAAGTTACAGTAACAATATTCTTAATACAAAATAATGATAATACTTTTATAAGTTGTTTAATTTCAAAAAGGTTCGAATTTGAAATTTTTGAAAATCTTAATTCCTGTGGAAAATAATAATAATAATAATTAAATATTTTTTTAAAAAAGAAGATATTGACGTTTTCGAATAATTTTACAATTAAAGAAATTTGTAAAGAAATGTAACAGAACATTTTTTGAGTAAAATTTTTTCCTTTATTTTCTAAAAATTAACAAATTTTCAATTTCATTTTCAATTAAAATTTGCAATTGAGAAATAGAAATGTTACACATTATTTCCTTATGAAAATTGAGAATTTTTACAAAAATATTAAGAAACGGGAATATGTAATGTTTTTTTTCCTCAAAAGAAAAGGATGAGTTTGTGAATAATGTTTATGTTTTTATTGAGAAATAAAAATTATGCATAAAATGAATATGTTTCCTATTTCTTAATCATAATTTTTTAACAATTAACAATTTTCTCATATTTTTATAAATAAAAAGCAAGCAAATTTGCATAATTTAGATCAGTCAAACGAAATTTGTTATAAAAGAGCGTATAAAAAACAAAATTTATTTGTTATTCATAATTTCTTTTATAAATTTTCTAATTTTACAATTTCAAATATTATTTATTATAAATCATGAAAAATACCTGCATATTTTCGATTTTTTTGTCAAACAATATTTTCTAAAGAAAAAAGCAAAAAACAAAAGTATACACAAAAACCAACTTCAAAGTGTGGACAAACAAAATAAAAGAATGAAATACAAAGATTATTATAGTTAATAATATACTTATTATTTATAACAGAAAATAGTTTTCCTAAAAAATTTAACTAAAACTGTGATTAAAATTGAATTTCTAACAATTAAATATTTCGTATCTGATAGTACGATTGTTTTTGGTAGTATTTTTAAAAAGAAAAACGTAAAACAACTTAGTTTCCTGAGAAATCAGTGGTCCGATTTTCATAAGCTTTGAATATGTCACAATAACACTAAAACTCCAATTATATGGACAGCTCGGGCGTATATCCATATAATCATACAGTCAGCTTTTCCACACCTACTTCTTCTCGTCCCGTTCTATAGCACCTGTACTTTCTATATAAACAGTTTCCGTATATAATATATAGGAGATCCTGTGTATGAGTAAGACAAGGGTCAAATAAAATGAAAAACTCAAAATTAGTTGTGAGACTTTAAATATTTACGAAACCTTGTGCAAGTGTAGTGCTTAATAAGAAAAAAACATTGGAAAGAGAAAGTTTTAATAGCTTTAAAAATTTCATTAATTAATTTATTCTAAGCTTTAATAAAGCTTTAAAAAATGTGTATATTTCACTGAGCATCAAAGGTTAAAATAAATTTTTTCCCGGGTGAAAATAATTTGACCGAATTTCATACGAAATTCAACACGAAGTCAGTATGCGAATTTCGCTCGGTTTTTATGTTGACTTTCGTTATAAATTTTGCATGTCGTTTTTGAACCTGTTTTGGACGAAAATTCCTGCAAATTTCATATAAATTGCCATTCGAATTAATATGAATTTTTGTCTGAAAATGTAAGCGGATTTTTTTAACATTTCGATTAGAAATCCGAATGGAACTGATTCCGGGTACAAATATACAGTCAAATTTTATGTGAAAATAAAAAAATGTCATTCGTATTTTTTACGAAAATTTCACGCAGTTTTGTACAAAAAGAAAGATCCAAAACGTCATACGAATTCATTATGAAGTTATGAAGTTTGATATAAAATTTGGTCGAATTATTTTCACCTTTAAATATTAATATTTTTGAACTATTTTACAGGCCTTGAATATTATAACTTTTTCGACTTTTTTCCACTATTTTCAAAAAAATGCGACTTTTTTCGACTTATTTTCAAAAATTGCGACTTTTCGACTTTTTTGCAAATGTTACAACAAAATACCACATTTTTAGTACAAAATGCAACTTATTTCGATTTTTATAATGTGAAAAATAACTAGACAAATTTTTCAAAATTATATTTTTGAATAATTTTTTTATGATAATAAAATTTTAAAAATAGTATAATTAAAAAATTTTAGAATAAGTGAAATTTTGTAAAATTTAATTGAAAAAAGTTTGTTTTTTCAAGTATTTTATTACAATTTTTGAAAATCAACTTTTCAAGAATTTTAATTGTTAATTTTTAAAATAATTAAATTCTGAAAAAATTTAATGAAAAATCTTCAAGTGTTAATTTAAAAATGAAAATTAATGAAAATTGTCTTCTATAAATTATATTTTTAAAAATAAGAAATTCTTAGAATTTTTCTATTATAATTTTTTTAAATTTTAAATATTTCCATATTTTCACTTGCATATTTTAAAAAATTCAAATACACACAAAAAATAATAACATTAAAATTTTTGTTGAATTATTTTTAACATTTTTGGAGAAAAATGTGTTCAAAATTTTTAATTAAAATTCTTTAAAAAAATTTATTAGTTTTCTATATAACTTACAGAAATTCTTTTGAGAAATTCAATTATATTCAAAAAATTACAGTACAATATTTTGAAAAAACTAATTGTTAGAATGTTTTATCATCATTTGTTAACAATCAATTATCCTCGAGCAAAGTAAATTAAAATTCTTAAAAATTTAATTTTGCAATAAAATTTTGGAATTAATAGATTTTATAAAATTTCAATTATTTGGAAATTTTTCAATTTTGTAAATTTAATTAAAACACTATTATCTTTCAAAAATTATTTTTAAATATTTAAAAAAAAATTAATTTTAAGAATTTTTTTTATTACAATTTTTTGAAAATGTTATACCTTGATAACTTTTTAAAATAAACAATTATTTTGAAAAATCGAATTTTTGTGTTTAAATAATTGATTTAGAGATGAAATTTAGTTAAAAATTGTAGAAAATAGTTGAATTTTGGAAGGACATAGTTGTAATTTTAAGAAAGTATTCAGAAGGTTTTAAATTGTTTTCTGATATTTATATTTATTTTTGAAAAATAAATTATCTATATTAAAATGAAAATTTTGCTTAAAGTGAATTTTCTAAATATTAAGCTTTCATTTTTATCAGAAAATTTAAACTATATTTTAAAGAACTATTTTACAAAAAAAGAAATATTATAAAATGAATTACGAACTCTTTGACTTGCGATGTTAAGCTTAAGCATCATCATGTGTGATTAGTACTTAATAAAATGGGTAACCGCTCTTTGACTCTCTATTTATACCCCTAGATTTCACTGCGGTAGAGGATGAGTTTGAGAATTTGCGATGATTAAGAATTTCAAACAATTAGGATAAAGTCTAAATCTAATATTATTATATCCTAGTTAATTCGACTATTTTTCTTGGTTACATTGACTAGTTTTTCTGGTCAGTTTAACTATGCTTAAATTATTATTAAAAAAAAATTTTTTTTATTGAATAATTATTACTTAGACTAGGATTCTATATAGTGAGTTCCTCGTAACTAGGAAACCTAGTCAATTCCTGGTATATTATTCCTCATATTGGAGACTCATTAAAGTATTATTATTTATGTTATTTGTAATAAATTTTAAAATAAAAAAGTTTCATAGAAACACTAAATAACAGAAATAAGTTTGTCCCAAAAATATGACTTTTCCTGTCTGTTCTTTATATGTAGCAGTCTTTTTATAGTGGAACGGTTTGAAATAAAATGCCCCATATGTTACAATTTCTTCGTAGAATAATTAGGGAAGCAACTCTCACCGAGAAACCTCATTTCGACACCTTTGACGATTGTTTAAAAATAACCTGACACATAATTTCGAATGGCAAACATGTATACATTTTTGTCTTTAACCATAATTTTTGTGTCATTCCTAGAAATTTGATATTTTTTCACTACGTACTTTGAATAAATTTTCCTGATTTTTTTTTACTCTAGTGGAAAATGTTTGACTATTTATTTTTCCCATTATTAAAAATCAGAATAAATTGCATTTTATTAGAAAAAATGTTATTTTGTTGCAATATGTGCAAAGAAAAGTTAAAAAAGTCTCTTTTTGTTAAAATAAGTCGAAAAAGGTCGAAAAACTCATGAGGTTTGAGACCTGTTAGTTTAATTATTTTATTTTCTACGCTTTATCTGAATAACAAAAATCACAATTACAACGCAAGGAAAAATATCATGCCGAGAGTAGAATAAAAAAATGGGAAGGAAGAAGCGGACAGAGAAACTTTTTTAACATTAATGAAAGCAATCAATTTCAGTCACTGATGTACTTGTAGTTACACCCTTTCTTTTAAAGTTTCTTCTTTTAGGGCAATTGTAATTTGCAATTTTCTTATACGCTATCTTTTATTCTAGACACAGTTTCAATATAATAAGGTGTTAGAAAGTTGAAAAAAGAAAATAATCGTGTTTAGTCAAATTGATTATAGAAAATTAATAAGCATTATAATAAATGTAGATTAGTTTCTAAAATAAGCATTCAACTAAAATTTTACTTACCAATAATATCAATTTGGACCTACAACTACTAAACACACACTGAATGTCAATTTTTAAAAATGTGATTTTTGTATGACTGACAATAAAGTCCAGAAAATGTAACGAAAAGTAAAAAAATTGAATTAGTTATTTTAAATAAATTTTTTCCTAAGTATGTCTTAAAAAATCTTTGCCAAAGAAATTAATGACACTTGGTCAAAACTGAAACCAAAGTGTACTTTGTTCGCCGGGTGTGTGTAGGCCATCTAAAGAATTAGATTGTTAAACAAGTCGACCCGACGAAACACGATGTAATGGTCTGATGGTTTAAGGGAAACTGAGAATCTCTTTAAAACAGAAGTAAAGTACCATTAATCTTGGGAAATGGATCTTTACTTACTCTGAAAACAAACTAGTTAAATACTTTTGAAAAATATAAAAATATGTTTCAACGGTCCATAATACCTCTTAGCCCCAGCCAACAAAGAAGTTTGCAGTCTTTACAAACAAATTTATTTCTTCTTTCATTAAATTTATTAAAGAAATCTTCTCGTTACCATATATTTAAGTACTAATTTATTAGCTAGTCTATTTGAAAATCTTTTAAAATTTTTTCACATATTTTCCCTTTATTCCACTAAAATCTATTAGAATTTGTTGAAAATTAAACCTCAAAAACAAAAAAAATTTAATTAATTTCTGGCTTCGCACTCATCTACTAAAACCTACTATTTACTACTTTTTTTACAATTTGCTACTATTTGGATACATTTTTAGATTCATGACAATAAAAGTTACTTTTTTCTTTATTTTTTAGGGGAAAATTTGCATCACTTTAAATTCGCTAATAGCCGAAGTAAAAAAAAATTCTAAAAATTGTAATAAAATTCTTTGAAACGATTCAATTATTTTCAAAAACTTTTCGAAAATCAATGATTTTCAATAGCTATAGAATTTTCATGAAATTCCACAAAAGATTTTTGATAAAATTCTTCGCAAACATTCCATTTTTTATACCTAAGTAATACAATTTTCATAAGAATTGGATTATTTAAAATATTTCATAAAATTTTTCGAAGAAAATCAATTTAAAAACTTTTTATAAAATTCTACCGCGAGAATTCAATTATTTTTATAAAAAATAACATTACCTACTTTTAAAAATATTAATAAAATTCTTCACAAGAATTCAATTATGTTCCCAAATAATAAGATTTTTCACGAGAATTCAATTATTTAAAAAAAATTAAATAAAATTCTTCGCAAGAATTATTATTATTATTATTATTATTATTATTATTATTATTATTATTATTATTATTATTATTATTATTCAATTATTTTCATAAATAATAAAATTCTTCTCAAAAATTCAATTATTTTTGAAAAACCTGATAAGTTCTTAAATTCTTTCTTTAATTCTGTACAATTATTTTTCCAAATAATAAAATTTTTCACGAGAATTCAATTATTTAAAAAAAATTAAATAAAATTCTTCGCAAGAATTATTATTATTATTATTATTATTATTATTATTATTCAATTATTTTCATAAATAATAAAATTCTTCTCAAAAATTCAATTATTTTTGAAAAACCTGATAAGTTCTTAAATTCTTTCTTTAATTCTGTACAATTATTTTTCCAAATAATAAAATTTTTCACGAGAATTCAATTATTTAAAAAAAATTAAATAAAATTCTTCGCAAGAATTATTATTATTATTATTATTATTATTATTATTATTATTCAATTATTTTCATAAATAATAAAATTCTTCTCAAAAATTCAATTATTTTTGAAAAACCTGATAAGTTCTTGAATTCTTTCTTTAATTCTGTACAATTATTTTTCCAAATAATAAAATTTTTCACGAGAATTTAATTATTTAAAAAAAATTACATAAAATTCTTCACAAGAATTCAATTACTTTCTCAAATAATAAATTTTTTAACGAGAATTCAATTATTTAAAAAAAATTAAATTAAATTCTTCGCAAAAATTAAATTATTTTCATAAATAATAAAATTCTTCTTATAAATTGAATTATTTTTTTAAAAATTGATAAATTCTTTATGAGTATTAAATTTTAAGAAACATTAAATAATTATTCAATATATTATTTATTTTTTTATTTAAATATAGTTGAATTTCAGTTTAACTTTCTATAATAAATGATTTGAAAACGAATTTTAGTTGAAATTTTAGATAATAATTAAATATTAAAAGCACTATATTACGATTTTCTTTTAGAAATGACTAAATTTTAAAAGATTATTAAATAGAAATGGTTGAAATTTTTAATTGTTGTAAAACTATAATAACATTTAAATTTTTACTTTGAAAAATTATTAATTTATTTTCTTAATTCCTGTGAACAATTTAAATTAAATTTTATTAAATAATTTTATTTGTTTAATTTTAAAGATCACATTTTAATACAATTGTATTTTTTAATTAGGATAAAAATTTAGAAAATATTTAAATTATTAAAAAATTTAGGATTAAAATTGTTAGTTTTATCAATATGCATTGCGATCCCCGGTAGTTAGGTTTATATAAATATTGAGAATATAATATTACCTAGCAAATAGAACAAATTTCAAATAAAACTCTAAAAAAATTGTTCTACAGTGTTACATAATTTGAGTTGAATTGTAAAAAACTGTTTTATTGCAATTAGTTTATAAAATTTGCATTGAATATTTTGATTTTTCATCTTTCGAGATCTGAATTCGAAATAAGCTCAATTTATTATACGTGTCTTTTTGAGTAGATGTATCTTCAATCATACAGCCTATGACAAACGAGATTAATACATATAGGTAACCAGCAAATTAAAAGGAAAATACGTTTGGAAGATAAAACACTGATGCACACACAAGCACATGATCGATGCACTTGAAACTACGAGGACGATGAGACACTCTCATCTACATCAAATCTACCCTCACCCTCGGTAGTTGACTCCTCGCCCTCGCTATTGCTATATGACTTCGTTCTTGGTTCCAACCTAAACCTTCATCCTCATAAACTCATCCCCCCATTTTGGGTGTAAGGCACACTGCAATTACCCTAAGACATATTGCCCATCATCACTGTTAAATTTACTCATTCGTTGACACAAATGACATGTCATAATCTAACATTCTTCAAGTTAACATGTATGCTCTCAATTTAAAGTCAAAAGAGAAATTTACATCAACAAGATTTCGGCGATACTAATATAATGCACGTCTGGTGCATGAATGTCAACGAATCACCAAATACATTCTATAAACACTAACTTAACATCAAGATGATAATAAGAATGTTTGTTTGTTGCTTTTATCAAGAAATAAATATTTATTTTTTTATACACTCGTCGTTTGCCTTAGTAATAACGTTGCAAGTGTCCCTGTAATAATTTCTTACAAACTATAACTTATTTACTAGATTTTGCGTCTATAGCACGATTTTAAATTAGGAGTACTCGCATTAGCCTAGACCACCCATTTATAACACTGCGTGTAACAAAATAAAAAAAGTTGCCTGCACTTTTATAGAGACCTAGTGGGTCAGAATTTCTCAAACGGATCACCTAAAACTAAAAAATTTTCTTTTTGAACCAAAATAGTTTTTTTTTACTCTTAATATCGTTAATATCGTTTATTTTTTCATTGCAGATGATTGGAATCAATTGAAATTAGTCCAGCATGACCACCAGACAAATAATAATGTATAATACAATTTATTTAAATTGTTGCAAACAATGTTAATTAACAAATAGACATTTTTTTTGTAAATATTTTTTTTTGCAGACAAATTTATGTTTATTTAAGTAATCTATGTCGATTTTGGTATAAGATTATTTTGAATTTAATAATTACCATTGTTATTAACAATTATATGAACAATAATCTAGTTATCAATAATCAAGTAGAGCTTTACATGACTTTAAACTCGTTAAAATACGAAAAATAATTTTTCTTTTTGCAGAAATAAGCCAATTATTTGTTTAAAAAGTAAATAATTTGTTTATAACAAATGTAATTTTATTGTTTATGGTAATAAATTTTTAAAGTTTTTGAAAGAATGTACATATTATATAAACATTTTATGTTTAAAAAATGCCTAAAATGTTGACAAATGTCAAAGAAACTTGATTATTGTTCTTAATAATTGTCAATAACAATAATAATTTTTAAATTTAAAATAATTTTTTACTAAAATCGACATAGATTACTAAAAAAACATAAATTTGTCTGCAAAAAAAAAAAATATTTACAAAAAAAATATCTATTTGTTAATTAACATTGTTTGCAACAATTTAAATAAATTGTATTATACATTATTATTTGTCTGGTGGTCATGCTGGACTAATTTAAATTGATTCCAATCATCTGCAATAAAAAAATAAAAAAATAAACATGATTTTTTCTAAAAATATTGTAAATTGTTAACTTTGAATAACAAAAAAAATATAAACAATTTAAAATTCAAAAATTGGTTTAGAGGAATCTTTTAGAAATTTTATCCCCTTTAATTTAAGAACAAGTCCATGAAAATCCGATAAAATTTGTAGGTTCCAGACAATTTTAAACAGTAAATTGTAAAAAATGCCAATGTGCGCAGGGCGAGTTTATCGTCATATAAAGCTCTACACAGCTGCAGTTTTTAATTAATAACTTTTTTTCTAATTGAGGCTCATTTTTTTCGAAACTGTTTTACACTCGGAGACATTTAAGGAATAGAATACAATTTTAATTTTTTTGTCAGGACGTGAAGAACATATTTGTTTATTAACATTTTATAAACAAATAATATAAAAAATTATAAAAAATAAAAAAATATATTCAAATAGTGCAATTCAAGGCGAAAAAACCCATATTTTAATTTTAAAATCCGTTAACTGGAACTCGAGAAAAAAATTTGTTAATTAAGCAGTACTAATAAATTCAATTGTTAATAACTTTTACAAAAAAATTTTTTTTGGCTTAATATTTTTAGGGATTCTTCTTAACAATATTAAGAGTAAAAAAAAACTATTTTGGTTTAAAAAGAAAATTTTTTAGTTTTAGGTGATCCGTTTGAGAAATTCTGACCCTAGTACAAGTTGTAGGTCTAGTAAAACTATGAACAATGGTATATAAGAAATTTCCCAAACACCCCCAAAATTTCATTTTAGGGGCAAAAAAGCGTTTTTTGTGTATTCATGTAAAGAATTACTCATAACTTCTTTAATTTTCAACCGATTTAAAAAAAAATTTTTTTTTGAAATGGAAAAAGCACACTTTTTTAACCGAGTATTGCTTGTTTAGTCATGGTTTGACACCATCATCAGGCCATTTTAATAAACAATGAAAAAATTTTTTTATAAACAATTATCAATTAACAAATAAAATTAATGTTTTTGTATAAACAAAACAAAATTAACATCTACATTTAAAAAAAATATAAATTATTTAAATAAATAATTTGTTACATTTGTAATTGAGGAGCTGGATCGAAGAACCGGCTCTTCGCTCGGACCGCAAGCGTTAATATATATCAGTCGGGTGGCAGTGAGCGCCTTTGGACCACTCACTCCTACCCGACTGGTATTAGCACGTGTAGTCCGAGCGAAGTGCCGGTTCTTCGATCCAGCTCCTCAATTGTGACGCGTCTCGATTAAAATAAAATAAAAACATCCGAAAACTAAAACGAATAAGTTAAGACAGAACACTGACATCTCGTACGGATAACAAAACAAGACTAAAATCTAAAGGAGACAATTTTGCACTTCATATAAACAGTACGTGTGGAGTCAATGAACTCAAATTAAAATAATCGAAACAAAATCATTCTTTCAGTTTTCTTAATAGAGGAAAATAAGTGTTACTTAGAAATTGTATATTATCTTCTTTCTTATTGATCGCATGATCGTTAAATTTAGTATAAAACATTTCAGAAATTAATCGTTTTTTATAATTTGATTCCAAATATATGATTTTAACTTCATTAAAATTGAAGGAATGATTAAGCGTAGTTTGATGTTCATTAACCACAGATTCAATTTTTTGTTTTTATGTTCCTTAATTCTTTTTCCAAACTACGTTTTGATTCACATTGTCACATTAAATGTTTTAATTAGGCTAAAAACCTTAAATTCATGAATAAACAAGAAAGCACATCATATTTTGATTTTTTATCTATTAAAATTATATATGCATATATACGTCCGCATGAGAAGGGACCACTTTGACATTATCGGTTTTATCTATATGGTAAAATTCCTTGTTAAATTTAGAAAATTTTTAGAGGTCTAGTTTATTAGTGCAAAAATCGCAGAATTACAGAATATTTTAAAGTTCAGGATGCCAAAGACCGCACGCGCATTTCGAGAGAAACGCTCAATTAAAGATTGTAATGCGAATATTTGTGGTTCTGCAGGAAGTTGTTCAGATGAAAATTATTATTTTAAGTTAAGTATATGAAAAATCAATAGATTTTGAATATTATTAATTGGAATTTTCAAAAAATGTTGACATGAAACTTTCATTTATTTCTATAAATATCTACTAGGGGAAGATAGTCAAGGTCGGCCCACTTTTTGTCTTACGTTTATAACTTTTTTTTAAAAAATGAATTTGGTCAATTGAGGTATATTGTTAGAAAGTCCTGTGTAATGTAGGATCACTTTTGCTGAACAGGGCAAAGATAAAAAAATATGTGGATTAGGTTGACCCTTATAGTCAAGGTCGGCAAAATGTGTGTGTGCCAATGTTTATTTGTATATTTATTTAAAAAGTATCTGTCAAATTCATATTAAATGGTGGGCCAACCTTGACTAAAAGTACGATTGACGAATTGTTCTATAACTATAAAGAGATGTGTCGGAATTCGATTTTCCACTTTTTTTTCAATCATGATTTCCACAATACAATATTTTCAATTAAAATTCTTCTCTAAATCTATTAGGTACTTTTAATAATTTCGAGAAAGTTTTTAGAGAGTTTAACTATTTAAGGAAAAGTTTAGTTAAAATTCATCTAAAATTTAATTGTTTTCAATTCAACACAACGAAATTTTTACAATTTTTAGGTTTTTTAATTAAATACTAGGGTGCTTGTAAATGTGATTTTAAGAATGAAAATACACAAAAAGAGATAAATTCTTAATATATATACCACACTGATATTTAAGTCTTCATTACATTTAAAATAATTAACTTCTTAAGTGTCAGGCTAAAATGTAAGAAATTGACTAACTTTTAATAAAAAATTAAAAATATTGAAATCTAAATAATTCTCTTAAAATTCATTACATGAGCCATTCTTAATTTTGAAAAATTAACGTCGAATTGGTAATCAGTGACCCTGAACACCCCTGAGTAACTAATTCCAAACGATTCTATAAAGCAGAAAAAAGATTTTGGTCAAAGGCGTCACGCAACACTCCTGGCTAGTTTCATTCATGACATATATATACTTATATAGGCGCCAGTGCCAGTCAAAGGGTAAATAAAAACTGATTTTAGTTTTCAAACAGAAACATAAAAAAACCCAAACATAACCTTGAACTAATTTTTTTTTAGTACCTTTCTTCGGATTGTGTTACATATACAGATATCCAAAGAATTGAATTAATATCGAAGAAGTTTGAACAAAAATTTTTCAAAAAAGCTAAGTTCTTTAGATTTCTTAATTGAAGCTATATTCATAGTTCAAATTTTCACAAATTTTAATTTGAAACATTTTGAAATGTTATTTTATTTCTAAACATTCTTACCATAAGTTTTTTAATATTCTGCATTTGTTTGTTGCATTTTTAATTAAAATCGTTTTCTAAATTAGTTATTTTTGGAATACAGTTTTATTTTAACCCTAGATGGTCATCTGGGTTGTCAAACACCCTAAAAATTTTTGTAACTATCTGTAAAATAAAATATGCAAATTGAGGTTTGTGAAGCTCTATACGTTTAATTTGGTATTTCTATTTTACTTTATAACAGTTTGCGTTTCTTAAAATTGTCCAGAGTTTGTACAGCCGGTGTTAAACTTCTTAAAAACATGATTTTTCCTTCTTCAATTTTCAAATTTTTGAAACATATACAATATAGCAGTAATTTTGATCTTTAAGTGAGATATTTTAGAAATACAATTTAATGATTTTAAATAGTTTCTTGCAAAACAGAAAAAATTTATGAATTTTTTTGTAAAAATACTGATTTTTTCGTATACTCATGAAATTCATGAATTTTCATGAATTTTTTTTCATTAATTAAAAATCTATATTTAATTGCAAACACTATTGGATTATCTTTTGTGATACTTTTAGAGCATCTACTATCTAGCAATTTTATTAACTTTTTTGAACAATAATATTTAAATATATTATTTTTTTATTAATTATTAATTAATTATTAAATATATTACTTTTTAATCTCTGGGGTTTTAAACGCCCCGTGTGACTACAGTGCAATTTTTAGGAAGTATGACAATTTAGGGTTAAGGGGAGGGGGGTAAGGTTTTTTTCGTCTAAAAAAGACCTTTTTTAATGAATTTTTTTAGAAGAAATTATTGCTGTCGATTTATTTTACATATTATTATATGATAGTGCAACATTTGAAGAATATTAAAAAAAAATTTTGTTAAAAAATAGATAGAAATAACGAAGTTATTGCAGATCTCCGCAGGTACCTAGAAAAAAGTGTTTGTGCGGTGACCAGCCTACAGCATCACTGGATCAACTAAAACCAAAAAAGTGAAAATGTTTTGTTTAGTTTATTACTTTATCTCTCAAGTGACGAAGAGTTTTTTAAATTTTTCAATTTTTGACACCATTTTGAAGTCAAAATGACGATTTTTGACGAAAAAATCGACCTATTTGTTATTGTAAAATTGTTAATAATTTTAAAAAATTTATAAACTCGACGTCACTTGAGAGCTATTTATATGTAGAATAAGTGAACAAAATTTCAAAACGATCGGTTCAGTAGTTTTTCCGGTAGGTTGGTCACCGACTTTAAAAATGACACTTTTGGGAAAATAGATTTAAAGTTTTGTACACTAAAAAAATGAAAATATCTTTAAAAAGCTCCTTTCTACGTAAAATTCTGCCTTCTTTGGTCAAAAAAGGCGCGCCAAACTAAGTTAGAGGTACGGTCATAACCGTACTGTAACTTCGTTAGTTTTGCTCTGAATGGTCTAAAAATTTAATACAATATTCTTCAGATATTGTACTTTCAGTAAAAAAAATAAAAAAAAAATGGAAAAAAAAGTTGTCAAACCTTACCCCCCCCCCTTAATACAAAAATTTTGTTTCTGTAAAATTGCAAAGACATTTTAAAAACACGATTTTCGGGTTTGTTGCATTTTGTTGCAATATGTGGAAGAAAAGTCAAGTCATGAATTTTATGAAAAGAAGTCGAAAAAGTATTATCCTTGGCTTGCATATATTTTAGGTTGACAATTTCCTGCATGCTGTACTATATATATATACTGATTACATAAGATTTCCTTTACATGGGACAACAGTACCACAATCTCATCGTATCTAGTATCAAGGTGCGTGAAACGATGAAGGGAAAACAAGTTGAACGTTCGAAAGCAAAAGGAGCGAAAGACGAAACGAAAGAACGAACTGAAATGTAAACCGGCCCTTGTGAGATTCGCAATGCGACAGCGGTCCCACCAACGCCAATGACTAACCGCACCTTCCGGGCAACCCAAGCGATCCAGACGATGCGAAGCAATGCGTTAAGCCATAAGTACAGGTGGAAATAGGGGCAACCTCTCGACCAACAACTATTAGTCCTCCCACTTACGAGATGTGAGAGAGCCTTCATCAACCCTTCACCGCACAATCTTTGTCAGTTGCATTAAAAGTATCTAGTCAATCAGTTTACTGAGCAAGGATATAACGTTTTGCACTCTATTTCTCCTTTTGTTTCCTCAATGGAAACAAAACTGAAGGTTCGGTAAAAAAAACTATCTTCTTAGAAAATACAAGTCGAGAAGAAATATGGAAGAGGAAAAAAAATGAAACTCGACATCGAGCAGAGAAAGAAATTGGCATACTGTCGACCGCCCTCGGATCTTGCTCCTCATGAATAAACAGTCTTCGGGTGCTGCGTGATTTCGCGTGGGATTGTTGGCGGTAGACCAGCCGACGAACGCTTATTTCGCAACCTTTACCACTGTCGATGCCAATAACGGCATTATCCCACGCGACGCAGCCAGCGTTTCTATAGCAACCCTCCGAGAATACGCCCAAAATCCACGTCACGTGACCCCACTTCCACCAACGAACCTCCGTCTGCAGGATGCTGGATGCGATTCTAAGGGTTGCAGGGCGGAGTCTTCAGCGTGGGGGTGAATGTTTCATGTTTCAAATGGGCGAGAAGTCACCAAAAGTCACGTGCCACCGTCAAAGACTGTCCATGCTACCGTGTCGTCGCGAGACCAATCACCGTGAACGTCGCTTAAGTTTCCTAATAATTCGACCAAATCAACCGATTTTCATCATTTCAATCAAACCGATTCAACTTGCATTCAAATTTCCCAATCCACACATGTGTTAATTTACTCCTTTCTGCTCATCTTAACAGCAAGTTATCATGAATTAAAAATAGTGATTGTGCTTCTGTGTGTGTGTTGTTTTGTGCACCTAAAAAATGCAAAAAGTGATTTTTTTCTAAAACCAATCATTAAGTGAATATATCATTCGTAATATGCACAATAAATTATTTTTCTAATTTCATCTTTATGAATAAAGGACATTTATTTACAAGTTAGAGAAAGAATGAGCAATTATTTCGTACGTCCATTAAGAGGTCGAAATTTGCACGGATCCAGATGGACTAAAACGATATCACTGGCGAAATAATCAATTTTTTGAAAAATTCTTTCTATATCTAGTGGAATTGGAACTTATTGTGGGATTTTTTAATAAAAGGCAAAGATGGACCGGCAGGGTCGGGCGGATGCCCGCTGCCACCACCCGTCGGCAACTACAAAGAACTTCTTGATCACTGTCATTGTACACTGACACCTTAAAGTGCCATGCTTTTCAAGTCAATGTGACAACGTGTAAAGAAGTCTTCATTAAACTTCAATACATTTCGAACACCTTGGAAAGCCACCTGGATAGTTTCATTCATCTCTAATTTCTAAGGATAAACTGTGCCGAAATGGATCTTAGTACAGCTTATCGATATAATCAAAATATGATGGAATACTACACTTGTGAGTCGGCTATGCAACAATTATTCTAATCCATATTAAAGGGGGTAAAGTTAATTAGGTGAAAGTTTTTTTTCTCGGTACGAAGGGTGTTGCTTTATTTCCATACATCAGGCAACATTTGGACAATTATTATAATATTTATATAATGTTGTTAGTACTTCTGCACAAAAGGACTCGTTTGAACCCGTATAAAATTTAAATAAATATTTAATATTGATCAAATAATAGTGAATCTCTACACAGTAAAAAATTTTTGGGGTACTTTTACCAAAGCTGTTTTGGAAGTAAATATTATGAATTTATGGGTAAAAATACACAAAGTTTTTCGTAGTTTTACCCAAAACTATTCTTGAAAAAATTTCTATTAAGTTAAATAGAAATAGAAACTTAATAGAAATTTTTTCAAGAATAGTTTTGGGTAAAACTACGAAAAACTTTGTGTATTTTTACCCATAAATTCTTGGTGTTTACTTCCAAAACATTTTTGGTAAAAGTACCCCAAAAATTTTTTACTGTAGAGATTTTACTCAAACATTTTGGAAGAAATACCTAAAATTTCTATTGGGTACAAATACAAACTCTTTGGTATCTTTTACGAAGGTTTTGGAAACAATACCCAACAACTTTTAGGTAAAATTAAAATTACACAGAACTTTTGCGTAGAATGTAGAACTTTTTACTTTTGCGTATAGAATGTGTAGAAATACACCTGAAATTTTAGGAAAAATATACAAAATTTGCGATAATTTTATCTAAACATTTTAGGAAAGTACTTAAGTGATCAAGTGGAATTGTTAATCTTTCATCCGCAATTCAAATAAACAAAAATTTTAAACAATGATTGTAGATGATTGAGATTCTTTTTATTTCATAAAATATAGTACAAAACTATTTTACAAAATAATTTTTCACATAAAATAATAAACAATTATGAAAAATAATAACAAATAGTATTAATATTAGATTAATTATAATCAACACTTAACATTAAACTACTTATAACGAGTAATTGACAATCGTGGAAATAACTGATAATACACACAAGCAGATTAATTAATTGAAAAATTCACTATTGTTCAGTATTTATAAAATATAACAGCACACATAGATTTACTTTGAATTAAAACCCACTTTTTTTTTACTAAAAACATACTGTAAAAACGAGAAAACCTTCACGCGCGGATTTAGCTTCTCTGGAAAATGCTACAGAGCAACAGACGCTGAAAGGACCGTTTGACAAACATTTCTAAGAAATCATGAAAAATTTCCAAATATTTCCTTTATTTGTTTTATTCAAAAAATTTCACAACCTTTTTGTCTAAATAAAACTATAATAAAAAACCGGTGTTTGAAAAGTCATAAAAATAGGATTTTTTGTCAGGACTAGTCCTGACTATTATTGGATATTAAAGCATAAGTAAAGGAAAATTTTCTAATATGGTAATATTACACAATTTTTGTAAAAATATTAAAAGTTTTAGGTAATAATAAATTACTCAAAACAATTTTTAAATATACCTGAGAAATTATGTGAAGAAGTAGTGTTTAAAATTTTAAAAAAGTAGATTTTGATAAATTTTTATAGTCAAGTAGATATTGCGTGCACGGACTTCAAAAATAAAAACTTTTAGCAAAACACTTTAAAGTTTGCACACTAAAAAATTAAAAATGAAACTGCGGGTAATTTTTTTATTCTCATACACAGTCGTTGATGTCACGTCCATAAAAAGCTTTCATCAAGCTTGAAGCAACGGACCTTCAAATAATCATAATTTCGTTAATTTTGCTCCAGTCGACTTGGAATTTTTACATAATATTCTTGAGATATTATGTATTCGTTTAAAAAATACCGAATACATCTGTGAACACTGGACCATTTTTTGAAAAATTTTCGGACCGTTTCGTTATACAAAGAGTTGGGAATTTTTCCATTCAATTAAAAGAAATTTCCAAACATCAATTTGAAATTTTACCATATAGTTTGAAAACAAACGAAGTTAGTTCTTCTTCCTTGACCTTTAAAATTTGTCTTGGATTTCGATTCCTAGGAAAGTGTGTCCTCTATTTTTCCAGTTTTAATTTTTCAAAATTTCATATACTCTTTTTATTATCATCTTCAATTAGTTTATTTGGGAAAATATTTTATGTATAAGAAATTTTTAAAAATAATTGTTTAGATTATAGAGATCCTTTTTATTTCACAAAATATGTTTTATTACAAAACTATTTATTTTACGAAATATTTCTTTAACCGAATAATGAACAGTAATGTAGAATATAATAATGTAGTAATATGATTGTTATGTGAGATTAATTTTAACTGAAATTTTGCTAATTAAATATCTTATTTCGAGAAATCTAAAAATCACCGATAAGCGATAAGACTTTTGACTGTGTATCGATCGACATTTTTTTTATACATATTGTAACAAAATATCATTTTTTGGTATAAAAGGCAACTTATTTTAATTTTCATAATGTAAAAAATAAATATAGTCAAAAATTTTTCTCTAAAGTATCTTACTTCTTTTATAAATCTTTCAGAGTATAAAAAAGAAATTTTTCCTAAAAAATGAAATAATTATTTATTAAAAGAAATTTTTTAATTTAGTTTTAATCTAGATATATTTAATTTAATCATTTTTAATAGAATAAGATACACAAATACGAAATTGCGCGCGACTGGACCACTGTATCCCGTCGGTAGTTCAGGTGATAAGTAAACAACATTTATTTTTAAGATAGACTTTTTTAAAAATATTTTTACGAATTTTAACAATAAGAAATTTACAATAGGTCAGGGAAATTATAAAAGTCAGGAAATTTTATTCAATCCAGTGGGCACTGGGACATGGAATGTCTTTAGGACATCCTCAGAACGTTTAGGTCAGTTCTAAAGTCACCTAAAAGACATCTTATGTCCGACGGATGACTCTTGAATATCAAATATTTTTGGACGTCTTTTAAACGGACATGGACATTTAAAAAAGGCTTAAAGACATCCTACGGCCCAGTGCCCACATGGAGAGTAGTGAAAAAATGTGTTTCCAGAAATGCTACAAAAATTTTAATATTTGGTGTCCTTTAAAAATATTAAAAACGTTTATTTGTCATTGAATTTTCTTTTTCACTTTCGAAATTCTGAAAAAGCCAAAAAAGCTACAGTTGTAGAGGCATTTCACGTCAGAAATATCACGATTTGCAAAGGGTAGGCCGATTTTCGCAAAACTTCGTGGGATTATAGTTCTATAAAAAGAGACTTCTTTCCCCCACATTTTTTCAAAATGAATTCAAAATTGTTGAAGGTACGCCATTTTTAATTTTAATATTAATTTTATAAAATTTTGAATATCTCGGAATATTGTTTATGGATTTTTATGAAATTTACACATTTTTCAGGTAAAAGTATGTACTTTAAAATGCAAATAAAGTTAATAAAAAAAAATTAAGTTTTAAATAAAAAACACACAATAACTGATTTTTCTTACAAAATTAACTTTTTGACATTTATATTTATTTTTTTTATTAATAAGATATTTATTTATAACTCCAACTATATAACTAACCTACATTCAGAATGCTAAAAACCTCATTTCGAGAAAAACGAAATCAAAGATCTTAACAACCCCCCTCTATTTTTAAAATACACATGGAATTCGATAAAATGGCCAGTTTTCTAAAAAGGATATTATTAATTATTAAACCGGGGTTTTTTTAGAAAACAAAAATGAATTAGACTTTTAGAATTAAAAATGAATAAGATTTTGTGTCCTTATTAAAAACATTATTATTATAATTAAATAATATAGAGTAGGGTGGGTCGAAAAAGTCACATTCTTACTTTTTTCACTATAAAATTAGAATTTAAATTTCTTTTTTAAAATTTTCAATTGATACTGAAAGTTTAGTAGTTTGCTTAAAAATCCTTGTAGAATATTTTTTTGCACTCTATATGAAAGGACTAATTTATAAGAGTTTTACGAAAGCACTGCAAATGATTTTTTTTGCAGCACCTGGTGGGGGAAAAAGCCATTTTGTGATTTTGGCAAAATATTTTGTTATTAAACTTTGTGTTATTATATTTTTCTTTTACTTATATGACAAATAAATAGTTTTAAAAAGATTTTAGCATTTGAAAACGGTTTTATGTTAAGGTTATACCTGCTTTCAATTTACAGCCATTGAAATGGGCAACTAAAAACAAAAATTCCAATAAAAACTGTAATATTATCGATACGACATCCAAAGTAGAATAAAAAGTTGCGCGTTACTTAATTAAACTTATATTCTAAATGGATGATAAAACCGTTTAATAGTTTTAATATAAAACCTAAAAAGCTTTTTGTTTTCCTGATAAAATTTCTCTGATCCTAATAAAAAAAAATTACTTACATGATAGTTTGGAGTTATTGGTTAAAGTCCAGTGCGACGGTCACTGTTTTCTTTATGTGGTTAATGCACTGTTATTAAAAAATTACATGAGAATTGAAGGAAAGAAGAAATTACTTAAACCTTCCTCTTATTAATAAATAATAAAATCGTAACATTTAAATATTTATTTTGTTTTATCTCAGGAATCAGTTTTTCTTGTCACTTGATTCATTTATTTAATATATATTTTAGCCTCATCAACTTTGAAGGCATTATTCTATTAATTTGTATAGTTTATTTTTTATTATCTTTTTAAAAAATTTTATAATTTTTAAAATGTTAATAACTTTGGCTATCATGGCCAATGTTCAACAATGTTCAATAATGGGTTAAAAGATTCGTCTCAAAAAGCTCTACGCAACATTGAAGTAAAACTGACATACATCTCAAAACATTTTTTTAAATATTTGCAAAACACGTTTTTTGGAAAAATTTAAAACTTGACATAAACATAGTTAAACTTGATGAAAATGTAATTTTGCGCACACACACTCACACACATGGAATGACTTTTGTTATTCAAGAGAAATAAAAAAAGTAACGAATATAACAATGAATGTAAGTAATTAATTAATAATCATTAATAATTATACTTAATTAATTAAAAAAAATTTAATTTAGTGCATGGTAATTGCTTTTTTTATCATTTTTCTTCATAAAAAATTATTAGCTCTGTCAATAAATTTTAAACCTTTGAATAATGCATTATAAATAAATAAATTTTTAATTGTACAGAAAAAATAAAAATTATCAAGGGTTATTGTAATTTTTTCATGTAATATTAGGTAAAAAATGGATTGAGTTAAAAAAAGAGATTTTTCAACATTTCCTTATTTACAAATGTGGATCAAAACATGAATGTGATTCTATTTTTAAACAATATTCCATTATATTTCACAAAGTTTAAATATACCTTTAGATAATTTAATGGATGGACACTTTGCTTCTTCATAGTGGTGATAATAATATAACATTTTTAATACAAAAAAAGGTTTACAATTTTTTTGATTTTCAGAATAACAATAATTTAGTAATTGCGTCGTTCGTATCAGATTTAAAAATAGGTCAATTAAAGTGATTTTAAAAAATCTGCAATTTGTTGTGTTACTTTAAACGTTACTCAACTATCTTTTTCAATAAAATTATCGAAAGTGTTGTTTTTCAAAATTTTAGATTTTTGAAAGGTTAATATTACCGGCTAACATGATTGAAAATTAAGTGTTCAAAATTTTTTTAATTTCATTTTTACATGCTAATTGTAATAATGATTACAATTTTTAATGTTTGAAAAATAAAATCTATATAATGAAAGGAAAAACAAAAATTTCAACTTTACTTTTCCTGCGGTTTTCATTTTGATTAGAAATTGCATTTTATAATTTTTAAATATGGTTTGTTTCTCTTTTAAACTTCTGGAAACTGTTTAAAATAGAATATTTTATAATAATTAAGTTTTATCTGTAATATAGCAATGAATAAAAATTTAGTAAAATTATTTCTATTTTTATAAGTTAGAATTTTTTTTTAAACTCTCAAAAGCATTTCTGAAATATGCCACAGTGTGTTTCTATACAAGAAAGTTAAAAACTATAGATAATTCAGCGATTTTTGTATGTAATGCGGTTCACGTTTCAGTTTAAAAAAAAGTGAAACTCAACAGTCAATTTCTAACTTTCTATGCAACAACTTATTACGTAACTCACAGCTAGGAAATAAATTAATCTAAAGTTCATCTTTAATTTGGAGAAATATAAATTTATAATTAAAATTAGGTAGTATTATGTGTTAGAGCACTATTTTTTAAATTTATTGTTTTTGAAAAATAAAATTTTTATCGAAATTGAAACGCATCTTTAATCTGATTCTTAATCTAATCTAAAATTATTGCAAACTTGTTAACTAAACTTTCAGAATTCACTATTTTATAGTTATAGTAAAGGAATGTAACTGAAAATCAAGTTTGCAGTCTATTTGGTTAAATTTGAAATCGCCGGGAAGAATAAATACATGAATGAAAAATCAACGTCAAATTATGTGTCGAAAACTGTCTGAAACATTTGGAGGTTGCATTGTTTCGCATGCACTGTATATCAATTTCCTGTACATTCCTTTTTTTTAAATTGGATACAAAAATCATTAAGTGAAACGGAAAGGGCTTTCAATGTAAAAAGCGTTTGAAATTGGCATCCACCTCAATCTCACATTTCTCCACATCCTGTAAAATTATTTAACGAAAATTGAATAATTTCTTAGCACTTTATCTCTCTTAAACATCTTTGTTTCATTTTTTATCATCAAAAGAATATTTTGTACAGAAATTGCAAAAAGTTTATGTAGTTAATTCTTTTTATACAATAAACTCAATATATTTGTAGAATAATAATGTTTAATAATAATAATAATAATTTTTGTTATTAATATTATTATCATGAGCAAAGCTAAAGCTTCTATCATTGCTTGAAACGATAGTGACTTCCGGTCGCAAATCAACTCTCTCACGTTTATGGTCACATCCCCATGGTTAGACCGGTAGTCATGGGGTTCGTTTGACTATATGAGAGAGAACAGCAAAGTGTGCTCTTACTACCCTGTGAGTTGCTGCGAGTCGTCACGCTTGCTGACCGCAACTATACGAGGGCTGCCAGCTCTCTCCACCTCGAACAATCAGCTCCGCAATTTGGTCAAGTTCGCACAACTCAAACCACAACTTGAGTAATGCGAGATCCAGCACTTGAGTAACATCAGTCTACTAATTTCTCTTGATAACAATATTCACGCATAGAAAAATATCATTTTGTTCCCGTCTGTCTTATTTCAACTGAGATCAAACCGTTTCGTCAACTTATAATAAATTTAACTCAATTATTTATCTTATATCATCTTTCATTTGAACAAAAATTTATCTCGTAGTTTGGAGTAAGTGTGTTATGACGCATTTAGACAAAAACTTCAAAAGTTCTTTTCATTATCATGTTTATTTATAAAACTTCTAATTTCAAGTTGTAAAACACTTGTGTAGCCATGTATGTGAGGCTTAAGACAGGTCACAGTGGGTCAGAATTGCTAGTTTTTGGCCAAAATTGATAATACTCAAAAATCGTGAAAGTATGCCAACTAATTATGCTATCTATTGTTTTTGGGGTCACTGATTACGAAAATAACCTTAGTTTTCAAAATTAAAAATGGCGGATCAAATATGTCGGACATCAAATTAAAAAAATTATCCAATTTTGATGAAACTTAATATCAGAGGGTTTTCGGAGTCGCTGATTACGAATATCAACACAGAAAAAACTTGGTGTGATTTTTGTTGCGTGTGAAATTAGCCAATGTTAAACGACATAGAACGTGGCGCCGCCTACGAGGGAAAAATTTGTTGCGTGTTATTTTATGTGAAGTCAGATTTTAAAATTTTAAATGTCGGATATCAAATTAAAAAAATTATTTAATTTTCATGAAACTTGATATCGGGGGGTTTTTGGGGTGGTTGATTATGAATATGAAGTTAGATTTAAAAAATTAAAAAAAGCGGATCAAAAAAAGACTATTCAATTTTCATGAAACTTTATATTAAATATGAATTTTAAAAAACTTGATATAAATCTGCCTTTTGAATTTTTAAAATCTGACTTCTTATTCATAATCAGCGACTCCAAAAACCCTCTGATATTAAATTTCATGAAAATTTATTAATTTTTTAAATTTTTACTTCTGCCATATTGGATCCGCCATTTTGAATTTTTGAAAACTAAGATTATTTTCGTAATCAGCGACCCCAAAAACAATAGATAGCATAATTAGTTGGTATAAATTTCACGCTTTTTGAGAATTATCAATTTTGGCCAAAAACTATAGAGCGATTCTGACTCACTGTGCACTGTGGAGCACTCTAAATCTACACTTTTCCCAATTAAATTTTCCCAATGGACATTTCTCCCAAAAAGTGCTGTTCCTAAGTTTTTTTTCCTATTTTTTTCCAAAAAAATCATGTTCTCAAAGAACATTTTTCCCAATATTTTTAAAATAATGTTCTTAAGGAATTGTCATTCCCAAAACATTTTTTTCCAAAAAAATCATGTTCCCAAAGAACATTTTTCCCAATGTTTTAAAAATAATGTTTCATTCAACTAATTTCAAAGTTTTGTTTATTATTTGCCGATTGCCAATATAAATAAATGTATTATAGAATATTTATAAAAGTTGCCATGACATTTGAGTCAGACCATTATAAATTTCGAATAAAGTCGTTGCCGTTTTTATCAATTAATTACAAGAAGGTGGAATTATTAAGTTAAATAAAAACTCACCAAATATAGAGTATTTTTGCGTATTTTGCAACTTAATATCTCCGTTAAAGAAAAATAAAAAAATTTGGCACTTTCACAACTTCTAAATCATTCATTTCTAAAAGTATCAATTTTTTTTAAAATTAGGCAGCAACGACTTTATTTGACATATAGGTAATGGTTTGTCCAAATTATAATTTTTATTTACAAAATTACAAATTTTCATTACTGCCAAAACAACAAATGTTATGAAAATTATTGCCACAACCCGCTTTTAATTTGTTTCTTACATTCGTTTTTATTCTCAGTTAATTTAATTAATTAAAAAAAATTATTTTGAGAAAAATTTCTTTGGGAACATGATTTTTTGGGGAAACACTTCTCTTTGGGAAAAGTGTCGATCTACCCTTTAAAACATCTCTTTTTTATTCAATAAACAGACATTCTAAGCATAATGTGCATAATCTAAGCTTTTTTAAACAAAAATGAATCATGAAGAATTGCATTTGTGTTTAAGTTTAAGATTATGTCTTTCGAAAAATTAAAATTGTATAATCATACAAAATATTTACGATAAAATTTTTTTTTTCTAGTTAAAATCAAAATGAGCAAAAAGAAGCATAGAACGCCAGAAATTTAAAAAATAAAATTTCGTGTTCAAAGAGTTGTATAATTCTTCTCAATTAATATAATGTAAAACTATTGCAGTATTTAATGTAGAAACTGTATAGAAAATATGTAATATAGGGTAAGTCCGGAAGAGATGGCCATAGTTTTTTTAAAGTACTGTAAAAATTATAGAAAAGCGATTTATGTCTAAACTTTTATTAATAATTAAACTAATAAAATAAAATATTTTAATAAGAATAATCTCAAAATTTACATTTTGTAAAAAGTGCATTTGGCCATCTCTCCCGGAATGTCCGGGTGAGATGGCCAATGTTTATAATGTTTTACTTTTAGCTTAAACTTAAATTTTAATCGTTCAAATTACTTTTCTCTTATTCTGGTCACATTTTGAACATTTATCATGGGATTCAGTGCAGTTTTTATGTAGACAAAAATTTCAAATCCAATCTTCAATCAATGTCGTTTGATTGTAACTTTAAATTCAACCTACAAATATAACTCCATCTCTAATGTAAATTAGATCAATTATTTTGCTCTCGGACACTTTAAATTTGTTTTTATTTAATATTTCTTAAGTATCTAACCGAGTATCTAACATTAACATAAAATTTTTTTAATAAAATTCATTAATGGCCATCTCACCCAATAATACATGACAAAAGTAAACATCAAAATATTAAATAAATAAAATAACTTTTCCATCCATTTTTTGTGTATATACAATCGAAGCGTGGGTTGTGCACTACTCAATAAAACTTCAAATTAAAAAATCCATTAAAAAATAACAATATAGCAATAAGAAATCTGAAATTCTCAAATTATTTGGACCCATGCAAAAAATAAATAGAAGGATTACGCTTACATTTTCACTATTTTTCAACAATTTGTTCTATACATTTATTAGTAGTCACAAACAGTTGAAGAATAACTCATAATAAGTGATGTTTATTAACAAATTCTGTAAAATATTTCAACTGGCCATCTCCCCCGGAATTACCCTACATCTTATTTAATTTAAATCAAGTTAAAAAATTGCCTTTTCGGCTAAAAATGTTGTTTTAGCGAGTATATGAAAGCGTTGATAGACAAGAAAATTTGTAAAAACCATTTTATTGTTATCAGGTGGTCTTTGAGTGAGAATATGCAGCAAACTATAAGTTTCTCTCCAAAAAAAAAAATTTCAAATTTGTCTTTTTATATACGTATACCTTAAGAAGTTTACAACGAATTTAATACATTCAGAATCCTTATGAATACTAACCAAACATATTAAAATATTCTATATTTTAAAAATATTGTAGCATTATTATAATCAGTCTTAATTTTCAGGTCATGGTGGAGTGAATCAACTCGGAGGTGTTTTTGTTAATGGAAGACCCTTACCTGATGTGGTAAGGCAAAGGATAGTTGAGCTAGCACATAGTGGTGTTCGACCGTGTGATATTTCCAGACAGCTTAGGGTGTCTCATGGCTGTGTATCCAAAATACTGTCGAGGTTAGTAAAGCACTATTTATATTTCCTACCAAACAAATTCATTTTTATTTTTTAACCCTGAAATTAAAATCGGGCACTTCACTTTTTTTTAAACAGAATATTTCCATTTACATATTCCTAACTTGTTGCTTTTGATTATCATGAAAGATTGGTGTATTTGAGTCGTTTTCACTTAAAAATAAAAAAATTAAGGACACGCGATCTTGATTTCTTTCAACCACCTGTAACTAAATTATTCTGTTTGATGGCTTGGCGGTTTTTTTAAGTATAGAGTATTCATTTTACATAATAAGTTCTTCGACATTTATTACGTGCGAAAAATCGATATTTATTGATAAACAATTCTTCATTTCATGGTTGCGGACATAAGACATCAGTAACTTTCATCCCGAAATTTGTCTGTCACATATTTGTTAAGTACTTTTAGTGGTTAGAAAAAGAAGATTAATTGACTGTAATTTTCTAAATATATAAATGCATACTTCAGGTTGAACAATGACGTTTTAAATTTAATCACCCTTTTATTTGATAATTCATGTATAGGCATATTAAATAAGGGGTTGCATGACTAAAGGGATCAAGTGATAATTTTTCAAAATTGAGATTTTTTGATAAAAAAATCAAGTAAATTCATTTACACGATTCTATAAAAAGATTTTCCTTTAAATAGTTTTTAATAACAATTAAAATGATAAAATATCATGAATTTTTACTTATAATTCTCCAATTGAAAAAGGAAAAGAAATCAATATTATTATAAATAATTATTAATATTATCAATATTATTATAAATAAGGTTGAAATATGGTTTTTTATATCCTTAAATGTTTGAAATTTTTATGTTTAAATTATATATTTTTTAAAAAATTTATATTAAAAGAAAATATGCACATTTGATTTAAAGTATATAACTACCTAATTTAGGAATGATTTTGTTCTAAAAAATTTTTCTTTCATTTAACTTTTAATTGTTTATGAAATATAGTTCCAGCCTTTTGCAAGTGTGGCATTACAAAAAGTCATCTTGTATTAGCTCATAGAAAGTTTATTTGAAATATTAGTCAAGAGTTTTTAAAAAAATAACGAAATATTCTTAACTACTTCAAACATAGTCTATTGTCACAAAACTATTGCAAACAATCTGTCGTAAACAAAAGAATTTGGATATTTTTAAAAAGATATCATAAATACACTTGAATTTGCATTGTTTTCTTGAAATTGTTAATATTTCTAAAATAATTAATAGATTTTTAAGTTTTTTTTTACTAAAAAGAAGCCATGCAGATATAAAAAAAGGTTAATTATTTAAAAAAAACAATTTGATCTTTAATAGAAGAGAGTAAATTAAAACATTTTTTTAGTACTTTCAAAAGTTAAGCAAACACTTAGTATCCAGGTCAGACTTTTTGCAGAATTTAAAAAAAAATTCGTTACATTTAAATACATTTAATTTTTACATAGTTTAGCAAATAGTTGATTTTTTGCAGTCTTAAAAAAGGAGTCTTCGCACAATTTATATGATTGCCCGAATTGTGGAGTTTATGTGTATGTACGGATATTGTGAGTGAAAAAGAATAACTAGGAAAATAGTATAAAGATATCAAATCGCATCATCATTCAGTTCATAGCACAGGATGTGAACAGGGAGATTCATAATTTACAGGAAAATGGAGGGTTCGTTCTTTGAAATATGGGCAAGGAATTTTAGTAATGGTCAAGTCTGCGAAAAGAATTATCATTTTTGAATAATTATAATTATTATTAATAAATAATAATAAGAATATAGTGACAAAAGTAATAAGCCTTGAAATTTGATTCAACATATTCTAATAATTGTATTCTATGTATAATAAATGTATCACCAATAATGACGAGATAAGTATTACAAGTGCGAAATTTTTTAAATATAGATCGAGTCTCCCTAGATATGAGATTTTTGAAAGACTTATATACTTGTTCATAATTTTGCCCCAGAGGGGGAAAATACAATACATTTTCCGCCATCTCAAAGTAGTGACACGTGATACCCCAATGGTTTTTCTATTCGGTAGGGGCGAAAATAAAGTTTGATTCCCGATAATCCTGCTTCTAAGAGGGCTCCACTTTTTGCTTTATATTAAGAAATATACAAACGCAGAACATTTTTTAATGAACCGACAGAGTTAGAAATATTCTTCATTAGTGGTGCTTTTTTAATTTTATAATTCATAAAAATTCATTTTTATTAAATATTTCAGATGTAATAGGAATTTAAATATCATTAGTTTGCACTAAAAGTATGTATTTTATCACTTCAAAATTAATTACCATAACCTAAAATTTGGCGGGAGGCATCAGAGATTCCTTTCACCGTAAGGCGTCACATATTGAAAAACATTAGTGTTTCTTACTTTCGCTTTACACTTAATAATTTCATCTTTAAATTTTGCAAATATTATATAATTTATGAAACATAATTAATATTGCTAAGTTTATTTTATTGCTAGAATTACATATTGCGAACCTAAAAATAAAATATTACTTTTTTTATTTTGTGCAAAAAAAACTCGTCTTATTGTAAGTTTGAGATGATTTAATTAGAGTACGCCAGAGAGGGAACTTTAGCGTACGGAAAGGGAACCGACAAAAGCTGTGGCTTCATGGAAACCGGAAGGAAGATCCTGGGTCGCGTGATGGAGACAGCGTAATGTCTTTTGCATGTTTTTTGCTTGCACACTTCACCCTGTGTTAAGATTGTGGTTGCCTCGTGCCACATTGATGATCAAATATATATATAATCACTTATCAAAAGAAGGGAAAAGTATATCATTGTTATCTTAGTTATCTTTCATGTCGTATACATAGATACAATAAAACATTATATATTCGTAAACTAAAAGAAACAAAAAGAGTTGAAAAAATTTAACGTTGAAACTTATTTTTGTATAGAAATGTATAAATATATCTTTAATATTCGAAAATATAAATTTGTATGGTGAGAAATTAAAACAACCAAATATATACCTATGAAAAATAAGGACGAAAAGAATAAAAAGTTACAAATTTAAAAAATTATTTACCACATCACAATAAAATGCTTTACATATTAACCCGTTGACTGTCGCTGACGCATATATGCGCAACTTAAAAAAGTTGATTAAAAACTTCTTAAATGTTCCTGAAACCGGTTACTCGGGGGTTTTCGAGGTCGCTGAGTACGAATATGACATTCGTTTTCCAAAATTCAAAATGGCGGATCCAATATGGCCGACAACAAAATAAAAAATTGATCAGATTGACTTGAAACGTAGTGCTCGGGGGTTTTTGGGGTCGCTGATTACGAATCTGACATCAGTTTTTCGAAATTCAAAATGGCGGAAATTTTTTCCAAATTCGTCGAATTTGCTTGAAACTTGTTACTCGGCGGGGGTTTTAAGGGTCGCTGATTACGAATCTAACATTAGTTTTACAAAATTCAAAATGGCGGATCCAATATGGCGGACGACAAAATAAAAAATTAATTATAATGGCTTGAAACTAAATACTCGGGGGTTTTTAGGGTCGCTGATTACGAATCTGTCATTATTTTTTGAGGGTATTTATCGAAATTTGATTTCACCAAAAATTATCATACTGATGTCAGATTAACCAGTTTCAAACAAATTCAATAAATTTTAAAAAATTTTCCGCCATATTGAATCAGATATTTTGAAAAACTGATTTCAGATTCGTAATCAGCGACCCTTAAAACCCCCGAGTAACAAGTTTCAAGCAAATTCGACGAATTTTGAAAAAATTTCCGCCATCTTGGATCCGCCATTTTGAATTTCTAAAAACTGATGTCAGATTCGTAATCAGCGACCCCAGAAACCTGAGGGTACCAAGTTTCATAAAAATCCATTAAAAATTTTTTCATCACTCTTTTGGCCCAAACAGTGGAAATCTCGTTGACAGCCAAAAGGGGTTAAATTCGCACAGTTATTACTGGAACGTCGACTTTTGGAGAGCGTTTCGTCAAGACTAAAATCGTTGTGCAGAAAAAGAAAACTCTAGATAAATTGCAGGAGTCAATGAACTGAGATGTAAACAACACGTGGCAATGACAATATTTTTGAAAAAGAAAATCAATCATGAATTTAGTTTGCTTATAAGGGGAAAATAAATTTTATTTTAAGTTTAAATTATCTTCTTTTTAGGGTTCCGTACCCGGTAGGAACCTTATTTATTAATTGTATGTTTGTTAATTTTTATATGAAGCATTTCAGAAAAACATCGTTTATATAAGGTAAACAAACCTTAGGAATTTGTTTGTATAACAGATTTTTAGTTTTAACAATCATTGTTTATTAAAATTTTATTAATTTTCATTAGATTGTCTTTGGTGAAAAGAATGGTGTGATAATAAGGTTGCTCTGTCCGTGAGATTATATGTATATATACTATATTTACTTTTTGTTGTGATAGACGATTTGAAAAAAAATTGATAAGTCTGACAGAGGAAGATGGTTTTTTGTACCAGTTATAAGTAATTTTATTATTTTTTTTATTTATAGAAATATCCAGATAGTTAATCAGAATTGTTTTCTTGAAGTTCATAAATGGATTTTAATTTTTGATGTTAAGAATTAAATATGTCGACTACAACATTAATGTGACCTTTATGTATACACAAAATGGTATCAACATAACAATCGCTTTCCTAATCATCCATATCAATATCAGCAAAAAACGAAAAAATTGTAGAGCCTATAGGGGTACCCTTTCAATTTGTTGATAATATTTACCATCGAAGACAAAAAATGTATTTTCGTAAATAAATTTAGTACAATGTAGGATGTCATTAAACGGAATTTTACAATTATTTATTGATGTAACTCTGCTTTAAATACTTTGCGTAACAAGTTCAAGAAGTATATTAGTGAAAAGTGATGCAACATCGAGAGAAATAAACATGTATAGTCGTCTGGAATATTTATATCTTCAATTTTTGCAATAAGGTCAAAACTGTTGTCGATATGAGTTTTTGGAGTGTGAATATTATCTTTTAGTTCATTATATAGTGTTGTTGCTAAAAAATGCGTTGGACTCCATAAAAAATCTACGTAAGACAGCGTTTGTTAAAGTCAAAGCGTTATGATGATATTTATAGTTATAAGATATTCATTATCATTTAGATGATGAAAAATCTTAGTAGTATTAGATTGAAGTTTGCTTAAAGGGTTAATATTAAGGCGTTTGTAGGAGAAAGTATTGTTAAGTAACTTAGAAACCCCATTGAGATAAAAAAAATTTATATAAACAAACTGTGCTGCTACCTTTATCTGAATTAGTAAACATAATGTCTGGATTTTGTTTTAAAAAATTATTAGTTATTTTTAATTTTTTGGTGAATTCTTTATCTTCTTTAGAAATATGTGAAGTTTTATTAAATTTGTAATTGATATTATTAAAAACTTTATTTCTAATCTCATCTTTGCGTTGTTAATATCCAAACAAGAATTGTCCAATTCTTATACAGGAATTCATCTTTCAAGCATTTAATCTTAATCTTTAATCATAAGAATAGCACACTGGTGTTATTCATAGTAATGGAGACTATTTAACAGTTACAGGTTGAATCGATTCAGGAGAAGTTTTTATTAATTTATAGACAAAATTTCTAAATTAAATGTTTAGAAAATAAATCCCGTCGAAGATGGGTACGATAGCTAGTACATGCATACATGTAAATCGTTCAGATTATTAAATAAACATAACAACTTTTTCTTTCAGGTATTACGAGACAGGAAGTTTTAAAGCTGGTGTGATAGGAGGTTCAAAACCCAAAGTAGCTACGCCACCAGTTGTAGACGCAATCGCGAATTACAAAAGAGATAATCCAACGATGTTTGCTTGGGAGATCAGAGACAGGTTGCTTGCGGAAGGCATTTGCTCGCAAGACAACGTGCCATCTGTTTCATCAATTAATCGGTAAGTAATAGTTTGACGTGTGGTTGACCAAGTTATCAACTGATGACGAATTATACTGAAAAGTCCATGAGAAATTCAAGTTGTGTCTATCAGTGATTGTACAAAAAATTTGGGCCTTAAAGTTGATAATTTAAGTTTTTTGTTAAGCTTCCAATAATTACATTTACCACAATATACAACAGAAATCAAATGAAAAATGTATGTCTGCACTTTATTTTTTCATAGAAATGGTATTTTAATTACCAGCCTAATTTAATGAATGCTGTTAGGTGAGACTACTTTATTTGCGTGTACTTCCATTTATACTGCTGCCAATGATCGAATGAAGTTAATGTACATATAAATTGCACGAAATTTGATACACATTACACTCAATTTCATTATTTAGCCACGAAAGGGTCTATAGAGGAAAGGGCGTGAACTGAGTCGAGTGGTAGATAAACAAGAGATAAAGCTTTAAGTAGTAACTGATTAAATCTCGAGACATATGTGAACAGATCAATGGAACCAGTTCCCCAATGTTCCTTTTCTCACTCGGTATGCTTTTCCTTGCAGTTTGTGTGATGCTGATACGCAATAATGTCATCCTAAGGGATTTGCTCCCTATGTCTACACAACCCTTCGCAATCGTACTAACACTATGTCCTGGCAACGCAAAAACATTTGAATTAATCGGATATTCCCTAAGGATACCGTTAAAGGTCAACAGAGCTAGGCTGATGGGAGTTGGTCTATTGCACTTATTTTGATGCTCCCTTTCTATCATCAATTGAGTAAAATAGACATTGATATTGCAATCTGAATAATTATTCAAACAAATATTTATAATACTTGTTTAATGGCCGATCCTGTTAATTTACAAATAAATAAATACTTACGTTATTTCTTCAATCATTTATTTCTATAAAGGTTTGTTAACTTCTTTTTTTCAGTGTGATTAATTATAGCACTAGCAACAATTCGCGCGCTAAAGCGCGTGGCTAACTTCTTACATACTTTTTTTAATAAAATTAGCAATTTTAAAAAAATAGAATTAAAAAATTTGTAATTCAAATTTTTGTTTTCATAAATATAAAATATGAATTGGAATATAGATTATTATTATTATTATAACCACAATAATCATACAAGTATTTTAAAACAGGGGATTCAAGGAAATGTCAGACAAAGTACTGGAAAAAATTAAATTTTAGAATTCATAAGAAATTTATGAATTTTGGTGCCTTTTTTGATTGCCTCATAAATTATGAAATTACTACGAATTCTATTTTTTCTGCTTCTGTCAATAATTTTTTTTAAGTAACTTAATTCTTGAACAACTATCATAAAATTATTATTAAAAAATTATTTAATGAATAATTTTACTTAAATATTTCCAAATTAATTCACTTTTAAAAGAGTTGATTTTATAATTTTCATAAATAGATCAACTTCAAACAAAAACATTTTATTAAATTTCAATTTTCAAAAAAGAGTTGCTCTTTTTAAAAGAGTTGCTTTTATAATTTTTATAAATAGATCAACTTCAAAAGATTTTAATTAAACATTTTATTAAATTTGAATTTTCAACAAAGAGTTGCTCTTTTTAAAAGAGTTGCTTTTATAATTTTTATAAATAGATCAACTTCAAAAGGTTTTAATTAAAAATTTTATAAAATTTCAATTTTCAAAAAATTTAATTATAAATTTTAAAAAACTTAGATTTTTGCAAAATGTTAATAATTCAAATTCTTCTTGAAATTAGTTAAATTTGTCAATATATGTTTAATTAATTTTTTAAAAAATAATGGATTTATAGAGAAATTTAAGTTAAAAACATTTTAAAAAATTGAATTTTGGAGAAGTTACAAAAGATTGCAGAAATTCAATTATTTTCAAAAGTAATAAAGCTCATCGAAGAATTTTAATTATTTTTAGTATAATTTTAATCGAATTCCTCGAAAAATGTAATTATTCCTAAAAATTTGATTAAAATTCGTAAAACCAATTCAATTATTTAAAAACTTGTTGATACAATTCTTCATAAGAATAAAATTTTAAAAAACATTCAATTGTTCAACAAATTATTTACTTTTGTATATAAATAATTGAATAATTTTGAAAAGTTTTCAATTAAAATATTTGAAAATTTGAATTTTCTATACTTTTAACTGGCAATTTTGAAGAATTAATTTTTTTTAAATAGTTTAAAGTTACATATAAGTTACATGGAAATTTTTTCAAATATGGGAATTTTTCCAAATTCTCAGAAATTTTTCTATATTTTCTTATAAGGAAATAATTTTCTTAAACGTTTAAAAGAATTTTTTCAAACTTTTGGAATTTTTTCTACATTATTATTTCATGCAAATGTTTCTAAATTCATAGAAAGTTTTCGATAATTTTTTTAGAAAAATTCCCATATTTATGTTAGTAAATTTTTCTGAATAATTAATAGAATTTGCTTCCTAAATTTTTTTGGGAAAATTTCCAAAATTTTATTTACATTGTATTTAATTGAAAAATTTCCGAACATTGGAAATTTTGTAAAATTGAATTTTAAACAAATGTATTTGCAAAATCTCAAAGAACTTTTTCAAAAATTATTAAAAATAGTTGACTTAGAGAAGAACTTTAGTTAAAAATTCTAAAAAATAATAAATGAATTGCAATGATGAAAATATTTTTTAAGAAGTTACAGTTACAATATTCTTAATATAAAATATTGATAATACTTTTATAAGCTGTTTAATTTCAAAATATTTGAATTTGAAATTTTTGGAAATCTTACTTTCTGTGGAAAAATAATAATTAAATATTTATTTAAAAAAGAAGTTATGGATGTTTTCGAGTAAATTTACAATTAGAGTTTGTAAATAAATGTAACAGAACATTTTTTAGAGTAAAATTTTTTCCTTTATTTTCTAAAAATTAAAAAATTTTCAATTTCACTTTCAATTAAAATTTGTAATTGACAAATAAAATTTATAAACATTTTTTTCCTTTATTGTTAAAAAACTTTAAATTTTATTGAAGCAATTGTAATTAAGAAATAGAAATGATGCAAAAATTATTCTCTTATGAAAATTTAGAATTTTTTACAAAAATATTAAAAAAGGGGATAGAGATTTTTTTACCCAAAGAAAAGAATTAGTTTGTGAACAAATAAATATGACAAATAAAAATTATGCATAAAATGGGTATATTTCCTATTTCTTAGTTATAATTTTTTAACAATTGACAATTTTATTTAATATTTTTATAAATAAAAAAGGGAAAGATTTTTATAATTTATATCAGTCAAACGAAATTTGATATAGAAAAAAGCATATAATAAACAACATTTATTTGTTAATCATAATTTTTTTTTAATTTTCTTATTTTATAATTTAAAATATTATTTTATTATAAATCACGAAAAATACCTGCATATTTTCGATTTTGAATATTTTGAACTTCAAGTCATTTAATTTGGTCCACCACGCTAAAAATAAGCTTATTTTATCTGAATGACTTTGTTAGTTAACAAAATATTTTAAATATATTTGGTACTTATTTGAAAGTGGATCATTTTTTGCAAATGCAAAAAAAACTCGACAGTCAATTTTTTTTATTCTAAAAGTCTAAAAATGCCGATCTCGTGCGATCGCAGTTTAGCTATAAACTTAAAATAGTTTGCAATAAATTTGAATGTTCGACTAAAAACGAATAAAGTTATGTACAAAAAAAGAAGAGAACGAGAGCTGCATTGAATTTGAATGAAAATGAAAGGAGAAAAAAAATTAAGAAAAAGAAGAGATTTTATAGTGCGTTAATGATGATGAGGCCCACAATTTAATTTCTGCACAGGCTAGAAAAAAGAGTGAAGAAAATAATTTAGAATCATTTTTCTTTCGAGGAAATGAGTATCAAACTCGGATTATTTTGAGTTTACGTTTTTTTTTCAGTGAACATACTTTCTAAAATATTTCCCAAGATTCCCGAGACATGTATCTAAATCAAGCATACAGTCAAAACTAATACCAAAACACTATTATTTATGAATCCTTGTCTATGTTTCTATATTTGTTATTTGATCTGCTGAAATATAATGCCCAGTATATGCTATATTATATTGTAAGTGCCAGCAGGAAAAAGAAGAAAAAAGAAGAGAGGCAAAATTGTGATTAGAGAGGAAGTGAACTAAAGCGAGAGAGAAAATATACAGAAAAATAGAGAGTGAATTCTGCTCTTTCATGATATGTGAGGCGAAAGAAGCATGAAGGATTCTCGGAGGAAATATTGATAGGCTTGGCTTTGACTGTGGAGTTACGCTCGAGTAGGCGGCGCTCTACTGAGGTCTATATTACACGTACCCATATAAACCCACCCAAAACCCACCTCACTCCACTCAATTCCACTCTAACCTCCTCTACTCTACTCTTGAAAGAGAGTGTCTCAGGGGCAGATCGATAAGGAGCGTGGTTTGCCCAAGGGGTTTACGCTGGTACCAGCCTCCGTCGTTGAGTTTCTGAAATCGACGTAGCAAACGCTGTAACATTTCATTTTCTACAAACTTCAAATAATTTAAAGGGCCTTCTCACAAATTTATGCAATTCCACTAACATTTCTGTCATCTTTCCCAAAAGCAAACGTTAGAAATGTATTCTTATTAAAAATTTATATTTTTGTATAAAGAGTCTGTTTTCGGTCATTAAATTCAGAATGTTTTAAAGCATGTAATGTCAGGCCTCGAATAATATGACTTTCTTCAATTTTTCCCACTATTTTCAAAAAATGCAACATTTTTCGACTTATTTTAATAAAATGCGACTATTTCCACTTTTCTTCCATGTAGGTTGCAAAAAACGCTACTTTTTTTGTGTAAAATGGTATTTATTTGAATTTTCAAAATGCAAAAAATAACTATAGTCCAATTTTTAAATCTTAAATTTGTTGCATTCTTTTCTAAAAATTCTAATATTATAGAATTTTTGTATTTCAACATCAGTTGAATTCACGAAAAACTTTCTGAAAAATATTAAAAATAAGTGATTTAGAGAAAAATTTTAATAAAATTCGGGACATTGAATTTAGAAAGAGTTGTAGTAGACATTTCTGTCAGTGCTGACAGATTGAAAGATTTTTCTTCAAATCTAAAGAAAATTAAAGCAATCTGCGATATTTTAAGAATAATATTGTAAAAACTTGAAGATTTTTTTGAAAATTTTGCGATGGCTGTGTATATATCAAGTAATAATGAAAATATTTATAAACATTTAAATAATATAAACAAACCATTTTTTAAAAATAAAAATTATAATTTAAAAATTTTAAAATTATAATTTTAAATTATAATTTTTGTTTTTTACATTCTTATGATTATATAATAATGAATGTAATAATCATTCATTACTACAGTAAATGTTACTGTTCCATTTATTACTTTGCAAATTAAAAAATTTTATATTTTCAAATATAAACATCAATATTTGAATAATTTAAAATTCAGAATTTTTTAAATTTTCTTATTAACTACATACATAATTAACTATTCTTGTTTATGAAAGAATGTATTCAAAAAGTTTGTTTTTTAAACAGATTCAAAAAATTTAATTTAATTAACATTTTTCTGCAATTTCATAACATATATAATAGAAAAAATTACATATCTAGTCTTTCTTGTGTTTCTTTGATGCTGTGAAAGAAATCCGAGAGATCTGAGTTACTATGAAGCAAAAAAGAAAAAAAAAATGAAAAATTGTGTAAGTGTTCTGGTATGTTGTAATCAATACTTAGGATGAATATGATTATTAATATGAACATAGGCTCATCAAATTATGTTTGGCACCTTAAAATGGTTGACAATAAGTACTTTAATTCTTAACAATTTAAAGTAGGTTTTGACACAAAATTATTTTGAGTCTTTATTCATTCTTCGTATACAATTCAACAAAATTTTCATTTTTTATAAAATACTATCAGTTGGTTTTAAAGGATGATCTCTACTTAAAATACGATAGATGCTATCTAAATTTAAAATCTGGAGAGTTAAAATTGTAATTCATGCCATTTTTCATCATGACGCTGACAGGCTAATTAAAAAGAATAAAGTGCAAGGATAACAATACATTTTTGTGCAAATGAACTAAAAACTCATTTTATTTTGAAAAATAGTATTTTTTGTTTTTTTCATCATGAAACTAATGTTGCTATAGTTTCAAAATATTTATGTATACAAATAATTAAATTGATCAAAAATGTATTTTTTATCTATATACGGCTAGCATGGTTTTTTTAATCATTGACCCTCGGAATATAGTATTATAGATCTGTAAGACACATTACTTTAACGTTTGTGCATTTTAAAATTTTCAAATTTTTTTGGATTCCTATTTAAAACTTCAATTGTTTAAACATAAAAATTCAATTTTTTATAAAAATTGCAAACTTTGTAAAAAAATTTCAACTATTTTCAAATAACTTGTATCATACCGCTTTTTTATTTTCCTACAAAAACAAGATTTATTTTAAAAATTGTAATAAAATTCTTTTATAATACTGGGACTGTTGATATTTAAAATTTAAATTAATCTACATTTTTTTCTATATTTACTGAAATCGAAAATTTTGGAAATATTTTGGCACTTTTTTGAATCTGTCTAGTCTTTTACTACTAATAACGAGAGTCTAATTATTTGGAGTGTCTGACTAAAAACGGTTGTTACTACTTTTGCTTTAAATACAAGTATATTCTGTCTGACTAAAACTGACATTCATTTCTAAAGCACACTAAAAAATTGATGAGTCATTTAGAAACGGAAAAATTTTGAAAGCTATATATATAATATGATTTCACAGATCCAGTGTTCTTCTTGCTTGAAGAAATGCTAGGTATATGTTTTAAGAGGAATAATCTGATAAAATTGTTATTTAACATTTTTAAATCTAGAGAAACTATTTTGATTGTTAAATGATGAGATCAGACAAATTTCATATTTATCCCATAAAGAATTAACAAGAGGTATAAATTCACAGTCACAGTATTTAGTAAAATTTTGCCGACGGTCAAGGCTTTGTGAACTCATAGTTTGTCAAAGAAAAATTTTTCTTTTCTAAACTTAACTTTGTAAAATTTTGTCTATTACCATAAGACTAATTATTAATTAATTCCTTCACTTATTATTAATTAATTCTTTAATTTTTTCTTGATATTCAGAAAAATTTTTAACTCTTCTTTATCTTAATTATAATTTCAATTGTATAAGTTTTCATAAAATTCAACTAATATTTTCAAATAACTTTCATCCTACTTTTTTTTCTCCAAAAACAAGACTGATTTTAAAAATTGTAATAAAATTCTTTGAAATATAAAATTTATTTTAAAAAAATTTCATCTTTATCGATTAATTACAAAGATAATTATCCTGAAAATATTTTAATTTTTTTTAAATTTTCAGAATGTTCTTTAATAACTTAATTGTTTAAATTTCGTTATTTATCGACATAATTGAATTCTTTCGAAGAATTATTTATGCAAATAATTGAATTCCCGGGATTAAATGTATGAATTAAATGTAATTTCTTTCGAACAATTTTATTAAAATATTTGAAAATAATTGAATTCCTGTGAAAAATTCTAATATTTTTGTAAACAATTGAATTATTTCCAAAGAATTAAAAAAAAACGTTTTTAAATAATTTTTTCGAGGAATTGAAATTAAAATATTAAAAATAATAATATTTTTTTAGCAATTCCTGTAAAATTGTATTAAAAATAATTGAAATCCTGCGATGAACTTTATTATTTATGAAAAAAATTGGAAAGTTGCAAAGGATTTTATTAGAATTTTCAAAAATAATTGAATTCCTGAGAAGAATATTATTATTTATGAAAATAATTGAATTATTGCGAAAAATTTTATTGAAATGTTTAAAAAGAATTTAATTCCTTTGAAAAATTTTGTTATTTTTGAAAATAATTGAATTTTTCATATAAGAATTTTATAAACATTGTTTTAAATAATTAATTTTTTTGAAATATAATAAATATGAAAATATTATTTCAAATAATTGAATTTTTGTCGAAAACTTTATTTGTGAAAATAATTGAATTTTTCGATTAATTAATTTCAAATATTAAAAATAATTGAAATTCTTCGATGAGTTTTATTATTTATGAAAATAATTGAATTCGTGCTTAGCATTTTAACAAAAATTTTTTTAAAAAATTGAATTTCGATGAAAAATGTTATTACTAGTGAAAGTAATTGTATTATTGTGAAGAATTGTATAAAAATTTTGTTAAATAATTGATTTTTCGAAATTTTTTTGAAAATGCTTTTCTAAATTAATTGAATTCCTTTGAAAAATTTTATTATTTATGAAAATAATTGATTTTTGGATGAATTTTATTAATTTTTTTTAAATAATTGGATTATTTTTCAAAATTTTATGAAAATATACTAGATATTGAAAATAGTTGAATTTCGAATATTTTTTAAAAATAATTAAATCGATTTAAACAATTTAATTATAATTTTTGAGAATAGTTGAGGAGCAAGTTTTCAAAACTTGATAAATCCATATTTTCTTATTTCGAGAAAATGAAACAATAATTAAACAAAATTAAACAAAAATGAAACATAACCACTATAGTTAATTTTAAATTAAAAAATTTGTATTAATTTATTTTTTTAACAATGTTTTTATATTTAAGACGTTCTGTTTTTAATTCAACACTATCATAAAAAAAAAGTTTAAATTGAAAATTCGTTGTTAATAATTTTTTTTCTAACATTTAACAGTGACAGGTCGATTTGTAAGGTCTTTAAAATATTAAATTTATGTTATCTCAATTTTTTTAAAAATGGATTTATCAGCTTTTGGAAATTTGCTCCTTAGTTTTTTTTATTTCTATCAGCGAATTTAAAGTAAATTCTAAAAAAAACAGAAATAGTATAGCTTTTAGTGGTTGAAATCTTAAAAAAGTACCCAAATAGTACCATAGCGTAAAAAAAGTAGTGAATAGTAGAGGTTTTAGTAGATGAGTGCGAAGCCTGAATTTGTCATCTGTAACACTGAAGGTACAGATTAAACATTGCTTGTAGTGGATGTAAGATGATGTTAAAAACTAACTTTTAAAATTTTTAAATGAAGAAAATATTTAGATTAATTTAAACCAATTGTAGGGTACTTTAAATAGTTTGGAATAAAGATTTATTTTAAAAATATGCGCGTCTACTTAGTGAGAATGGAAAATAATCTCCAACTGATAAAAATTGGGTACGAAGATGTAATTTAATAAGCGAAAGATGAGCAGGGGGATATAGCTGTAACATTGAAGTAGAACACGGCATGAAAGTAGCAGTTATTATCATTGGCTGATTGTGTATAACTGTCCAAGCCAACAGAACCTTATACCATATGGCCGTACACTAACGCATACTGACTCAAATTTTGGGGTGCGAAATGATATGGAAGTAATGCAGAGATGCCTGTTTTGTACACTCAAGAGATTGACTAACCGATAGTGAAGGAAAGCACGAATCGCACTTATACAAGCTCCCAATTGATGACAGATTGATGTTATTCCCGCGAGTGAAATTCCAAGTGACAGACTTTCTACCAACTGTTCTTGATTTAATTCACCATTCCAATGGTTCTTAGATCAATTTAAAGCGCAATGAAAGTGTTAATTCAATTTACTTTTGTTTGTATATTGTAGTGTCAATTTTTTATAATGTTTTATGACCTTTCAACGCTTATGGGACTTCGGCACCTTGCCAACTCTTTCATCAGAAATACTCCAACTTTGTTTTAGTTTGAATTATTAGAATGTGTTACCTTGTTTTTGGTATCTTCTTGGTATTGGAATACTGAGAAGATACCAAAAGGAAGGTTTTCATAAAAACTGAAATTTCTCTCATCAGAGGTTTAATTTTGATTTCACTGAGTACCAGAGAAATATCGAATTAAGGGACATCAAAACGAATCATGTAAATAGTACTGCTTTTTGAAGGAAATAAGAGCAATTTTTATTTGAGTATATTTGATGAGACCGGCCATACTTTCAGAGTAATCCCTCCTCCTTTATTTAACGACACAACCCTCAAGAGTCGGAGAGGAGGATTCGCTTGACTCAGCGGGGGTGAATAGAACGTTGTTAGCGGTATAGTGTGGCAGGGCGCAACGCGGCGCGTATCCATAACCGTCCTTTGTCTAGATAACGCAATTATTACCGCGTTTCATCATAGCCTCCGGTCGAAATTAGCCTCAAATGAAGTTACAATTACGATCCTCCCTTCCTTCTTGTTGAACAGGTAACGGGGAGAACAAACGGAACACGAGAGTAAAACTCCGTCCGGAACTTGAAATCCGGGTTGCCGTGGAAACGTCAGAGGACAGACGGATTCGCGATAAAACCGGATGGTCGTTTATACCAGCCGCATTTCATATGCAGTCCTTTGTTTCATATCCAACGTATTTTAAAATTCTACATTTGTCATCAGTTTCACATCATTTTAAACGTTCACAATCTTTTTCACAATCTTTTTTTTGATGCAATAAATTTTATTTATTGCTGGGTTAAGCTATAGGGTTACCCTAACAGCAACGGATATACTAGGATACACTACGAAAGTCCTAGGAAACTAGGATATCTCTATGATGTTCTTTGAACCTCATTTTTCGGGTAAATCGATTTTTTGGAAATAATTTTAATCAATTCTACAAGTATTCATACCTTTCAAATTTTAAGTCGATATCTGTATTGAAGAAGTTACAAAATTTTATTTTTCATGCCTCGTCTGGGGAAATGTTTACCCAAGTCCGGAGTTTCTTCTGTTTTGGCATTCCATCTGCCTTCCCCCTTTATTCGGGGTACCACTTTCAGTATAACTTGTAATTTCCATGTGGGGACCCTGCCTTCATTTGTTTGACCTTCGCGTCAGTTTTTTAAAAAAAACTTCAAACGCATTTTTCTCGAAACCATTTTTAAAAAAATCGAAATGTCACATCGAATGTCATCTATCCAAATAAAATATTTTCTTTACACTTTACAGAAACAGCTTCTGCCGACAGTATAAAAGACCAATATTCTATTTATTAAATATATAATTTTTGACATAGTAGTGTAGCATGAATATGAATTTAATAAAACGCACAATCAACAGGAAATATTGCTGTGCGTCGATACTCATATTAAAATAAAAAATAGATGTCATTTCTCCTGTAAAATTGACGATTTGAACCATTCTGCGAGACCACATGGTAGTTATGGTTTAAAATCAACTCTGGACAGAATGTACTCTGGAGTTTCATGGTTATTTTATGTATGAGCAATCAGATTTTATTTGACACGTAATATACGTTTGTTAGAACTTGTGGGACGGTCTATTACAAATTATAGGTCAAGTTGAGATATATGTATTTCCCGGGTATGTACTAGGGCCTCTATGACTTAACGTTTCGCGATAACCATTTTAATAAAAATTCGTAATTCGGAAAAGCAAATAAAAAACATGGAAAAATGATGCATAGAAAAAACTGGAGTCATTTTGAATATAACATGTTATTTAATTTGAAACACATCAAACAATGAGCTTTGTAACAGTAAAATGTGATGTATTAAAAAGCGTTACAAATTATAACACCATAAAAGATTAAAAGAAGACATTTTGGTGCTATGCTTGACTATGAATAATATTTTACTTCAAATCAAAACCAAGCAAACAATTTGTTAAAATTCGACGAATTTTGCTTTACCAGGGACGATAGATACTGATCTTCGTGTAGACATCAAGGTACACCTGCATTTCTAGGAGTCAGTTCAACATCATCTTTAGGAAATTTTGTGTTCTGTCGAGTAATTATGCTCCTAGAATGACACTAAAAACATCCGGCTGTCTAGAAGTTAGTTGAATGTCATCTTCAAGGAATTTTGATTTCTATCGAATAATCATAGCTCTAGATTAACACCAAGCTAGACTTGTATATCTAGGAGTCAGTTGAACCTCAACTTCTTACAATTACTGCCTTCTGGACATCCGGGTGAACCTTATGGTTTTAATCCAGAGTTATGATTGTGCGATGGCATACAGGTGTTCTTTAGGGTTATTCTATAAGCATGATTACTGGAGAGAAAACAAAATTCGCTAGACATCAGGGTGTTCCTTGTCAATATGCAGATCAGTATCCCTATGGCGAAGCTAAATTCTGTGAATTTTGACAAATCGTTGATTTGGTTTGAATTGAAGTATAATTTCATTCACAGTAAAAAATCTTGTTTCGTCAGTTCTTTGTTAGTCAGATTATTAGTCAGTTAGTCAGCAAGATAATCATAGAATATGATTATCTTGCATTAAATAATGTTTCTTTATCTTATAAATCGGTGTATTTTTCTTATTCCAGATTTTGTTGAAACTGGTTACTCGGGGGTTTTTGTGGTCGCTGATTCCAAAATTAAATAAATAAATTATTAAACTTGTGCTATTTGATGTTTGCTATACAAAGTATTAGTAGAGTCACTATAGTAAAATGTCACAGCGAAAAGAAAGAAATGTAATAGTAAACTAACTAACAATAATAATCTGTTTATTGAGTTTTGAAATAAAATGTATTCACATTTAGTTAAGATTTTGGCGTCAGAATAATGCAATTTACAATTGCAAATTCAAAATGTCAGATTCAAATATCTATATAAGAGTTGAAGAATCATAAAATCATTAATTGTAGTAATTATTTGCACTCAAACTTGGTGTAATGTTATTTTTAAGTTCTGTGATAAATATTTTGTTCATGAAAGTAGTAAAATTACGAAATACATCATTAAAATCTTGAAGTCAATTTTTTGATAGACCCAAAATCAAGAAATCAAATATTGTAATTAATTGTATTTAATCTTCTTAGTGGGATATTGTTTGGGTTTATAATTAGGATTATGTCATGAAAATGAACAATTATGCAGATTCATAATGGTAAATTCAATTATTGAAATTATTAAATATATACTTTAAAATAAGTACCTAAAAATTCCCAAATTTATCAGTGAATATTTATTTAAGGGGTCCAGAAAATCTATAAAAATGATTATAATGCAATGTAAACAAAAGAGGGAGATTGTCAAAAAAGAATACAAAATTACGCAGTGTATGTTGTCATTAGGGAATAAAAAATTGATTTGACCTACACTTTTCATAAACAATATAAACTGATTTGCATTTTTGCAAGATAAATCTACTGAAAATCTCATTTGTAATTAACCGGGACAAGACACTTATTGTTAGAGAATTTCTACTGATAGACCTCTCGCTATCTCATAACTCTCAACTGGCCTGTAGCAGTTTTATAATTTCACTCATCCGACATAAAATTGAATGCTCTGTCGGAATAAAAAGCTACAATATCAGGTTGTTATGTTAAAATTTAATTTGACAATATGACCCATTAACACATGTTTCTGATCCAACATTTTCTAAAAATATAGCAACTAATTTTCTCTTATACCCAATAAAAATTGTATGTATACTATCCAACCATTTTTCTCCATGCACCACATTCGGTAAGTCGCGTATATAATAATCTAAACCTATATATAAGGGAAAGGCTTGCAGGTTTTTCCACTTGTGTTATTTTTTATTCCACAAGTGCCATAATTAAAAACGCAACTGATAATGTTGTTAAATATGAATTTGTTGTCAGTATCAGTTGCGTTTTTGATTATGGCACTTCTAGAATAAAAAATAACGCAAGTGGGACAACCTTGCTAGTTGAAAACATCATATTCGTAATCAATAACCGCAAAAACCTCCGAGTATAACGAGTATCAAGTAAGTGCATTGGATTTTTAAAATTTTGACCGACATTTTGAATTTTTAAAAGCCGACACTATATTCGTAATCAGCATCCCAAAAAAGTGGAAATGGTGTATGATTAGAAATTGTAATTTTTCTGTATTTGAAAGCTTTTCGACCGCAAACGCTAGTCATCTTGAGAAATTAAATTTACATGGAAAAATATGTACATTTAGTTGTCGCTACAATTTTTCATTGTTCTCGATGGTTTCCTTCATTATTTTTCTATTATTGCATTTGTGATGATAGTGTGAACAGCAGTCAATTTGTTTTCTTAATTTAATTTTATTGCACACGCAGTCATAATTGATTGCATGTATTATCATAAATTTTTAATAGCTATCATACTGTTTACAAATTTACAATTTAATTGTAATAAAGTTCACCAGCGAATTACATAGGTCAGACGAAGCGCTTATTGGAAGTTCGTATAACAAAAATGTTGTTACATCAATTAAATTTCAAACACGACTTTGATTGGATTAATGCCATACTATACACGATTGTGAACCAGATTATAATTAATTACATTAGGAGATTAGAGTTAGAACATAGTTGCCATGAGACTACTTGATTTGTTTACCTTTGAGTTCATTAGCTCTACATTCTAACAAAGTTCGTTGGCCCTTTTCAATAAAATATTTAGTTTTGACTTTATCATTGTATTGACGGTAAATCGCATCATAGAAACATCACAATTTAAAGAAAGACATAAGCTTTGATGTTTTATTACCTTCCCAGTGATCGAATTTACTTCTTGACATAATAATTTTCATGACTGTATTACAGGATTGCTACGCTTTTGCTCTTTTTAAATTCCTTGACTTTTCCAGGTTTTCCAGGTGTTTAAAACGAAAATTATTTGAAACCATCAATATAACTTTATTTTTAAATAAATATTTAATCATAATTTTTTTACAGAAATTAAGATATTCAAAAATTTGAAATTCAATAACATATAATAATTAAAACTTGCTACTTTGTTACTGTAACTTCTTCAAAACTTATTTTCATTACGATTATTCATTTCTATAATTTTCAACTAAAATTCTTCTTTAAGTCAATTTTTTAAAAATAATGTTTGAAAAAATTTTTTGTAAATTTTCAAATTCTTTTGTTTACAATTTAATTTTACAAAATTTCAATTATTCTGACATTCTTCGATTAAATATATTAAAAATTAAAAACTTCAAATAATTAAAAAAAATTAATTCTATAAAATTCTTAATTAAAAATATGAAAAGTTCAAATTTTCAAAGATTTTCATTTGAAACTCATTTTTAAATTAATATTTATTAGAAAATTCTACAAGAATTCAATTATTTAACTTCTATAAAAATAAATATTTTATTAAACAATTGAATGCTTCTTACAATTGAATTTTCATAAAGAATTTGATCAACAAATAATTGAATTCTCTTGACAAGTTTTAATACAATTTTTAAAAATAATTGCATTTTTCGAAAAATTTGATGAAAATTTTATTAAAAATAATTTAAATTCTGCCAAGAATTTTATAAAAAATCTTGAAAATAATTGAATTTTGGAGAAAAATTTTATTATTTATAAAGATATTTGAAATTTTGACGAGAATTTTTGTAAATTTTTTAAAATAATTGGATTTCTGCAAAGAATTTTATTAAAAATTATTTTGAAAAAATTTGAATTGTTAAACAAAGAATTGCATTCAAAAACTACTTTTGAAAATAATTGAATTTCTACAATCATTTGTAATTGCTTTAAAATTCAATTTGTTTTAGTGTTTTTATCTAAAATTCTTCTATAAATTCATTATTTTTAATAAAAGTAGTTAATTAAATATATATTAACAAATTTAACTAATTTCAGAAGAATTTAAAAATTAATTCAATTTTAAAAGAATTGCGTTTAACATTTTCATAAGTAGATGAATTTTAAAAAATTTCTAATTAAATTCATTGAAAATTGAAATTTTACAAAATTTTAAATCCAAATTTTTTAAAATTCATCTACTTATGAAAATTTTAAACGCAATTCTTTTAAAATTGAATTAATTTTGAAATATTTAAGTGAAATTAGATTTTAATAATAAACACAATAACTTTAGAAAACAACAATTTTCCAGGATTTCGATAAATAATTCGTGCTTTGCGGTTCTGGTCAAAAAGATTGTAATTATAATAAAAACAATAAACAATCAAAATTGAAGTCCTTGATGTCCTGAAATTTGAAAAAGTGTCCTGAAATGTTCTTAAATGTTCTGGATTTTCAACTTTTGTCCTTGAATTTTTCATATTTTGCTTTTAAATATTCAATAATTTTTAAATTTTACTCAAATTTAAAAAAATAATCCTGATGGAAAAATAAGAAATCTATCCTGAAATGTTCTGAAAATGTCCTGAAATTTTAAGTCATATTTTCAGTAGACACCCAGTATCAGAGCTGACATTGCAGTGAATGAAATTTATTTTGAATGTCTATTGTTAATATTATAATTAGAATCCTCAATAATTATTTTATAATTATTAATTTATAATTTATAATTATTAATTTTAATAATTTTTTTTTTTAAAATCGTCGCCATTTTGATAATTGTGAATATTTTTGAAAAATTCTTGTAGATTATAAAAGAGTTTTAAAAAACACATAAGAATTTATAAAGAAAGCCTTAATAGTATAATTAGGCCAAAAGTTATATAGATTTGAAGATAAAATTTGAGTATTTTTGAAAAAAAGTCTATAACTTTCAAGTACTAATAACTTCAAGGGAAATTCTTTTTTCCAAATCGGGAAAACACGTGTCTCTTAATTTCTTGGGAAAAACAACATATTTTATTTCTGTAGCATTCCGTGATGTTAAGTGGAGAATCTGCCTGATTTGAAATGGAACCTGCCGGTTTATAAAATTCCCTGACATTTCCAGGTTTCCAGGTTGCTTAGCAACCCTGTATTAAAATAAACGAATGCGAAATAAAATAATTTAAAATGATATTAAAAAAATTCATTTTATATCTTATTTTACTGTTTTCGTTCATCTGAGTAGCAATAAATAGAATAACTCCTGAAAATATAGTATATTTTCTGAATTTTTGGAGCAGCGATCATGGCATAAGCGTATTTTCTCTTTCCTAAGGTGATATATGTATTTATTATGTTTGTCTGCACCTAGGCCTCGTACCTTAAGAGCGCAAGGACAGAAACCTATGCTTTAACCATATAATAGCACACAAGCTAAGCTGGTACTTAACTGCGGCAAGCGGCCCTTTCTAGAAGACCCCACAAGGGAAAGAGACTATGTATTATAAATCGTGTGTTACATTGTGCTTAGGAGCGCCGTTGTCGTGACTGTTGACTTGTCCGTGCATTGTTGGAAATACACCTTTTGTGCTCATCACAAACAAATATTCTCATACTCCTCTTCATTTATACACGTACATATATATGAAACGTACTATTGTATATGAACGAATTCTGTGTCCCGACGCCGTATGCAGTAGGCACAGTTAATATAGTCGTATACAGTATGCGACGTATACGATATAAATATACGAGAGAGACCATACAGCTGCCATTTAACAATACAGCCTACGTCCCGAGATATAATAATGTGCACATCTGAATCTAGGGTGCACTTCATCAAAATGACTGGAACGCGGTATTGGAGTGAATTGCAATGGAATGATGTGTCTTGTATCATGACACATAATGTCGTTTGGTCGAGTTCAGCTTCTGCCTTCATTCATTTCACCTGACACTTTCATACACATATGTGCGCATATTCCATTATACAGACGTGGCGATTGGAATTTTACTTTTTTCAAATACACTCTCAATGTTTTGTCAGGGAGTGCGCCATATCGTTTCAAAACAATACGCTCGTACTGTTTGAAAAGAATTTTCAATATATTACTACAAAAAAAACAATCAAATATTTTCAATCATTAATTGAAAAATAAAACTTGTGGATGACGATGAATACATATCAAATCATGCAGGCCGTCTAACTTCAAGTCGTCAGTTTATTTGCAATGTTACTTTATATAGAAAATAAAATGTCATGTAATATTTTATTTTTCACAAAAACTATTTTTAATGAAGTCATGCACATTTGCACTTTGAGTCGTAAAACACGAGAGAAGAGTGAAAAAATTGTTTTGTTTATAATCTTTTCTCTTTTCTAATGACGATCTACACTTCTGTTATCAATAAAAAAATTTATTCGAAATATTTATTTCTACGAAAACTGCGAATAATTTTCGTATTTCATTCTGTCTTACTCTTAATTACAATTGCTTTAATAAAATTCAAAGTTTTTTAAAAATAAAGGAAAAAAATTTTTATAACTTCTATTTGTGAATTGCAAATTTTAATTGAAAATTAAATTAAAAACTTTTTAAATTTTTAGAAAATAAAGAAAAAAAATTTACTCAAAAAAATGTTCTGTTACATTTATTTACGAATTTCTTTAATTGTAAAATTATTCAAAAAAGTGAATAACTCCCTTTTTAAATAAATATTTAACTATTATTATTTTTCCACAGGAATTAAGATTTTCAAAAATTACAAATTCTAACCTTTTTGAAATTAATCAACTTATAAAAATATTGTTATAAGACATAAAGTGTTTTATAATAATTAAAATGATTTTCATCATTTTAATTTTTCTTAAAATTTAATTCTTTTGAAGAATTTGTCTACAAATTTTTAAATAATTGAATTATTTTGACTAATTTTAATAAAATGTTTAAGAATAATTACATTTTTCGAGGAATTCGATTAAAATTATATTAAAAATAATTGAAATTCTGTGCGATGAATTTTATTATTTATGAAAATAATTGAATCTCTGTAAAAAATTTATTATTTATGAAAATAATGGAATTTATTAAAAAGAAATTTAAAAAAAATTTGTAAATAATTTTCATCAATTTAGTTTGATTATTATTTTTAAAAAATTTTAACTAAAATTTTTTTTCAAATCAACTATTTTTACTAATTTTTGAAAAAATTCTTTGAGAATTTTCAAATCCATTTTATAGCAATTCAATTTTTCGTGAAATTTTCATTATTCGAAAGTTCTTCAATTAAACATATATTAAATAATAAAAACTTCAAATAATTTAAAAAAAAATCAATTAAACTTCTTCAAAAAATTAATTCTAGAGAAATTGTCAATTAAAAGTATGAAAAATTCAAATTTTTAAATATTTTAATTAGAAAACTTTTCAAAATTCCATTATTTCTACAAAGTCATGCTATAATGCTTTTAATATTCAATATTATTATTATCTAAAATTTAAACTAAAATTTATTTTTAAATCAATTTTTATTAGAAAATTCTACGAGAATTCAATTATTTAAATACGCAAAAGTAAATAATTTATTGAATAATTACATGTTTCTTAAAATTTAATTCATATAAAGAATTTTATCAAAATTTTTTAAATAATTGAATTTTTTTGACAAATTTTAATCAACTTTTTAAGAATAATTACATTTTTCGAGGAATTCGATTAAAATTGCATTAAAAATAATTTAAATTAAGCTATGAGTTTTATTATTTATGAAAATAATTGAATTCCTACAAAAAATTTATTATTTATAAAAATAAATGAATTATTGCGAAAAAATTTAAAGAAAATTTGTAAATAATTGAATTCCTGTGAAGTTTTTATTATTTATGAAAGTAATTAAATATTTGCGTAGAATTTTATTAAAATTTTTCTTAAATAATTGAATTCTTTTGAAAAATTTTATTAAAATAGTAGATATTAAAAATCATTGAATTGAAGAAAATTTTTGAAAATAATTGAAATTTTGCCAAGAATTTTATAAAAATTTAAAAAAAAATTGAATTTTGGAGAATTTTATAATTTATAAAGATAATTGTGATTTTGACGAGAATTTTTTTTTAATTTTAAACATAATTGTATGTTGTAAGAAGAATTTTATTACTTGAAAATAATTGAATTTCTGCAATTATTTGTAATTTCCCCAAAAATTAAATTTTTTTAAATGTTTCTAACTAAAATTCTTTTATAAATCCATTATTTTTAATAATTAATTATAAATATATATTAAAAAATTTAACTATAATTTCAGAAAAATTTGAATTATTAAAATTTTTGAAAAATCATTAAAATGTCTGATTGAGATCATTTAAAATTAAAATTTTATAAAAGTTCAAATTGAAACCGTTTGAAGTTCATTTATTTATGAAAATTGTAAGCGCAACTCTTTTTAAAATTGAATTATATTTGAAATATTTAAGTAAAATTATTCAATAATTTATTTATTTTATCATAGTTGTTCAAGAGTTAAGTTATTTGAAAAGAAATTTTTGTCAGAAATAGAAAAATTTAAAGGTTTCAGGTTTCATATTAGAAGTCGTGGTAAATGCATAGTTTATATAAAGCAAACAAAAAAGACACGAAAATTTAGAATTTTGTTATAAATTTCAAAAATTTAATTTTTTTCAGTACTTTTAATAAAAATCCATAAGTTTTTGCCTAAATTCCCTGTCTCAGAATATATGATTATTATAGTTATTAAAACTATATTCCAATTCATATTTTAGTTTTACGAAAAAAGTTTGAATTGAAAATTTTTAAATTCTATTATTTTTAAAATTGCTAATTCTATTTAAAAAAGTAAGTAAGAAGTTAAATAATTATTGATAGTTAGTAACAAAAAGAAGAAGTGCGTCATTAAGACCTGATCTCCTTAACATTTATATAATAACAAATTGTTTATATGAATAAATCTTTTTATTGTAGCGAATTTTTTGAACAAAATGTTGATTTTGATACTTTCGTTATTAGATTGAAAATTGAACGAAATACAACAAAGTTAGTGAAGAAGTAATTCGAATATAAAGTTTTATTCGCAATAATTTAGCTAGGAACAGAGATGCTCTGGAAAGCAGGACGTGGGCCATATATATTTGATGGGATACTTGGTATAAAGTTGTGCATAAAAGTAATACCGACATTAAAGTTTGCGGTTCCAGAACAGGACGCTATCGTCAACCCTTACTTCCCTTTTCCCTCTTCAATGTTCTTTATGGTCTACAACCATAGCGTCTATGTCTTTCTCATTGTGCTCAGGCATTTTCAACTGTTCATGTTTTCTTTCGTTTTCATTCATTATACAGTATTACCTACATTAAAGTATGTAGAAATATAGAAAAGAAGAAAAATAATAATTATAAATCACGTACTTGGACACAAATTTTGTACCAAAAAAAGTGTTAAAACAAAAAAGTGTATTTTGAATAAATAAATCTATACAGTTTCTTTGTTAAGCTATACATAGTCAACCTGCAGCAACAGTTTAGAAAACGTTGTTATAAACCTATAAAAATGCATATTTGATAAATGAATTGAAAATGAATTACTATTATTAACTTTGATTGTTTTTACCTTCACACGACTGGAAAAATAATGGAAAATTAATAAAACAAATTTAATTCAATATTGCACCTTGAAAAACAAAAAGAACTATTTTTTGTTAATGTTTCATTAAAGGTACTAATTTAAATTCTTTCTAATTAATTTAAAAAGTCATATGCAAATTCTGTCTTGCCCTTTTTTGAATTAAAAAATTGTTTGTGTTCTCTAATGCTTTACTCAATTTTTGCAACAAAAGATTCATGTTAGAAGGTTTTGGCAAGTACACTCTGCAATGTATAATAGAGTAATTTAGTTCGGAAGTGCTCATCAGGGAACGATCTTCTTGCGTCAAGGGAGGTATGACTTCTTCCCTCGTGGTGTCTCGCTCCGCTTCGACAGATCCATAACTTAATGTGGCTTACGTATTGCTAGATACCACTTAAAGTTACTGAAAATAAAAAGTTACCTTAAGCCATGAGTATCTCATTAGTACGTGGGCCATTTTCACAAAATTGGCGTATTTAACGGTATTACAAAAAATATAATTAAATTAAATATGTATAATTACTTACATTACATTACAATCTTGCAGCAAATTCAAATTGCAATCTTGTAGCAAATTTACATTACAAAACCACCTACAATTGAGAACATTTTGTTACTTGCGGAAAACTTATCGTGTAAGGTTGCACACATCACATGGCTGACTTGTTCGTTTTGAACAGACGAACAAATCTAGTTATTAGAAAATGGACCCTTCACTCGAAAAACGACTTAATTGTTTTCGAGGCATTTTGGAAAATCTTAAAATTAACATTCATTTATAAATTATAGGTAATTTAAAGCATTATTATTTAATATAAACGGTTTCGCTATTAAACAATTTCAATCAAACATTATAATTTAGATGTCGATTAATATGGTAAGCGTCTTTTGAAAAACGGCTTAAATCAACTTTTAAGCCGTTTTTCGAGCGAACGGTTCGAATAATCTGCTTTTAAAAATAAAGAAAATATTACAATAACTATTATCTATGTTTGACCGTGAACAACTTTAAAATTTTCCAAAATTAAAAATTTCAAAACTTTTTAAATTCAATGAAATAATTTATATAAGCAGGATTGCTACAGTAACAACTCCAAAAATTGTTTTCATAATTTCAGTTCAAATATTTTTTAGAATTTGAAAATAAAAATATTCAAAGAAGAAACGAAGTTCACTTAAAATAATATATTGTGAAATTAACTTGTTTCCAATTTTGTATTTTACGAAATTTCGATTATTCGAAACTTTTTAATTAAGAAAACATATACAAAAATTCGACTAATTTAAGGGTTCATACCACTTTACACGCCTCAAAACTTAGCTTTTTTGTAGAACTTTTTTACGATTCATGTAGATTCTATTGATCTAGATCTTTTTTAGTTCAACAAAGACACTCTTTATAACTATATAGGAAACGTCGTTTTATTAAAAAAATATTATTTGTTTATTTTAAATTTAACAATACTTTTGCCCCTGATAGAAATATCGATGCCAGCTGTGTATGTGTTTTTTCAGATTAGAACACTCGGAAATGTTAAAACCAAAAAGATTTAAGTTCAGTAGGATTGTATAGTTATATCGTTCGAACTAGAATTATTGATTTTTATGAAAAAATAAGAAAATGGGAGCAGTTTAAATAAAGTTTTTCGAAAAACAGTGTTTTTTGGACAGTTTTTCGGTTAAAAAAAATAATAAAAATTAATATTTTTAAATAATTCTAGTTCCGGCGATACCCACACATGTGACGAAGAAGTTGTAAAATTTTAATAAGAATCGGTCCAGTACTAAAAAAAATTTAATGTCTTGAAGTTGACAAAGTGGTATGAACCACTTAAACAAAATTTAAATAAAAATTTTTCAAAAACTGCGACTTGTTTAGAATTTTGTATTAAAATTCAAATTTCTCAAAATTTCAATTTGAAACCTTTTGAAATTTAATTATTTATAAAAATTGTAAACGCAACACTTATTAAATTAAATAATTTTTGGAAGTTTCATATTCTATAAAGTTTAATTTTATTGTCAGAAATAACAAAAATTAAAGTTTCGTATTAAAAATCGTGGTGATAGCAAAGTTTAAATGACAAAAAAAAAGAAATTCAAGAAGAATTAAATCTTTTTAATATTTTCAAATGTATTTTTTATTCTTTAAGCTTTATCGAATACTACTCAGTTTACAAATATTAACAAATTTACCAGGCTAAAAACTTCAAAGGACGATATCTCAGAGCAAAACGTAGGTTTTTTTTTATATTTAAAAATGTTTTTAAAAGGGAAAAATAATATTTTCAAATATGGTAAAATCTGTTTAAGTATTTTGTTAACAATCAGAAGAAATCAATCGAAAATTTATGTATTAGTTTCTGTGATTTAATTTTTCCTATACTCTCAACTTTTTTTTGAACCTATAAATTAAATGAGAGTGATAGATATATCATCAGGAATTAAAATTAATTGAGAACCGACTTCAAGAAAAAAGTGCAGTCCATATACTTGCAAAATATTTTTGGTCGCTTAAACGTCAAAAGAACGATTCTATTTTAAGAAAAAAAAGATTTACTAAGCATTTTCAAACCCACTTTAGACGCGCCAAAAAAGGGTATTTTGTAAATTTTTTTTTAGGTTTAAATTAGAAATATTAACATATGAGGTTTTATACATAAATAAATACACTCTCGAAGTGCAAGAAAAAAACTGTTTTAGCCCTTTCGTGCTGATTACGAATTTAAAGTCAGATTTTTAAAATTTAAAATGGTAAACATTTTTTTTAAATCTGCTCAAATTCGCTTGAAACTTATTATTCAAGGGTTTTCCGGGTCACCAGTGGCGGATCCAGGGGGGGGTCATGGGGTCATGACCCCCCCCCCTGGGGCGAAAAATTTACATAAAAAAAAGGTCAGCTAATTATGGTCGTTGCTCGCCGAATCTATAAATGACCCCCCCCTGGAGTAAATTCTGGATCCGCCACTGGGGGTCACCATTTTGAATTTTTTAAATCTGACTTCAGATTCGTAATCAGCGATCCCGAAAACTCCCGAGTAACAAGTTTTACGTAAATTTCAGCAATTAAAAAAAATGTCCGCCATATTGGATCCGACATTTTGAATTTTCAAAATTTCGAAAATCTGACTTCAGATTCGTAATCAACGAACCCAAAAACCCCTGAGTAACAAATTTGAACAAAATCCAATCGCTGGGTTTCTCGAGGGCACGAATGGGTTAATCTAAAATATTCTTTTTTATTTAAAAATAATTAATGAAAAATATTAATAAAAAGAAAGTTGGTGTGCTCTGTTGATGAAATTTTTAACATAGATGGTCTGGAACAAAAAATCCATACGGTATTAGATTCAGTATGTTCATAGCTATAGCGTATATCATACAATTTTTTTTGGGCCACAAAAATATTTTTAAAATCCATGCCAAATATTTCATCAACAGTGCACACTCACTTTCTTTTTATTAATATTTTTTATTAATTATTTCTAAATAAAAAAAAATTAAAACAGTTTTTTTGTAGCACTTTGAGAGTGTATTTATTATATGTAATACCTCACATATCAATATTTATAATTTAACCCTGAAAAAAATTTACAAAAATAGTCTTTTTTAGCGTGTTTATAAAGTGGGTAGACCCCTTAAATTTACTTTCGCTATTTTAATGACTTATAACGCAAACATTATTATAGTTAAATTTCAGTTACGTTTTCTTCATATTGGACATAGATATTTAAAATGTAATATTTGTAAAAAATCGATTCTTATAGCATAATTACAAACATAGAACAAAATTGTCAAAACTTGGTAAATAATAACAAGAACGATAAGGAAAAAAAAAGATTACTGATATATTCTTAGATTTACTGCTGTGCATCCAAATAGAAAAACTATTTTAAATAAATTAATTTTTAATGAATGTTAGTGAAATAGGGGTCATTGAACGCAAAATTCAATACTCTTAAATATTTCAATCGGAGAAAAAATGTTTGAAATAATATATTCAGGCTAAAAATAACAGTTAATGTTGACAAATCGATAGAAAAATACAAATTTTCGACAGTTTTTGGAACTTCACCCTCATAAATTTAATTTTTAACAAAAAAGCCCTATGTGGATTAAGCAGCTCTGTTTTTCAGCTTTTAAAAAAAAATTTGTTTAAAACGGTCAGAAGTAAACATTATAAATAGGTTTTTTTATACACGAACATCCAAAAAAAGGTTTGTTTGCTCTAAAATCAAAATTTTTAGGTGTTTCTGCAACTTAATATATAGCATTCTTTTTAGTTTTTTGAGACCTATAACCTCCAAAAGGTCCCAAAAGATGTTTGTTTTTATGCTGTCATACCGTACAATTTTATTTATCATAAAAGATTCTGAAAAATTAAATTTTAGGCACATTCATGGGTTCCACTTTTACTACAATATAAAAAAATATTCTAAAATATACATGTGAATAATTTTTAAACCAATTTCTCAATTTCAATTTTTTGTACTTTGAAATTTTTAATGTACAAACTTGAATTTTTTCCAACTTGCCCTAGTTTTTTTTGGTAAAATTGTTTGTCTTTGTTTAATAGCCATATCTACCCTATTCCATTATGAAGTTTCTATAACCAACTTAATGGAGTGAATATTTTGAAATGATAACAATCTTCTTTACTTTATGACAATAATAAGGGCGAGATGGTTAACATCCGGTTTCAATGAACAGTACTGCAGTTAACCTTGATTAGAATTTCTGCTAATAGTTGTGAATTGGTGAAGGTAGAAAACGAATGGGGAAGTTAGGCAACAGGTGTCATCTGATTGATCACCGACGCTTGAACTCCCTACACTATTACCTAGCCCACAAACGTATCCACAATATAAATCAAGTATTTAATGTTAGTCCATGAGAAAATAATAAGGTAAATATCCCTATTTGTATTCATTCCGAAATGGTCTGAATTCTGAAAGTTAGTCTAAAAGTAGTCAAACATTTACTGCTTATAATTTGATTTCAAAATTGTTTCTAGAATTTGCTACAAAATTATTATTTTCCTTATTTATCAGGATTTTTCCATTTGAACAGTAAACCTTAGGGGATAGTTTCTACCCTATAGGAAAGTGTCAAAAGAAGGAGCAACAAAAATTACCATCGAATTTCAGATTTCTTTTTGTAAGAGTAATTTTTATTTGTTGGATATTAAATAGTGTTTTACCATGAGAAGTACGAGTCTTTCTTATTTTTAGTTATTGGAAACAATTTGCCTAATAAATGGAAATTTTTCAGAATTGTAAGAAATAAGGCTGCCGAGAAAGCGAAGCATGCACACCAACAACAGCAAGCGCAACAGCAAGGTCAACAACAACAGGGTCAACCAGGTACAGGTGGCTCCGTGTCAGTTATTGCACACGCTCCTGCTACACCATCTGGCCATCCTGCAGTAACAGCGCCTAATGCTTATAGCATAAGTGGAATTTTAGGTATTCCACCACATCATCAAGATCCTAATGGAAACAGTATCAAAAGAAAGCGAACTGATGACGGTAACGTATTATTCAATAGTTATTTCTCATTAAATTTTAATGATGATAGTGTAAAAGTATTATTTTTAATACTGATATGCGAATAGATGCAATATAACGCACACATTAAATTTTATAACGTAATGGATAAATATTTTAAATAAATTCTTTTCCCAGTTTTAGTATTAAACTTTTTCGACTCTTCTGCCACATATATTGCAACTCCATCATATTGCAATACCATTTTTTTTATAAAATACAACTTCTTTAAATTTTTATAGTGCATATATATTTTCATAGTGCAATAACTATAGTCAAATCTTTTTCTGTGAAGATGTCTTACTTTTCTTTTTTGTTTTATTTTAATATCAAAGTTTGGTTTAAAAACTTATTTTTAAGATAGACTTGTTTTTACATATGTAAATTTTAAAATTCATAAAAGGAACGAGATTCTAAAATTCAAAAGTTAAAAAAATCTTTTTAATCCTTTGACGTCCAAATTTTATTTTCTATTCAAAATTTATAAAACTTAGTATCTAGAATCAAATGACAGATTTTGAAAATTCAAAATGGCAAATCCAACATGGCGGACCGAAATTTTTAAATTTGATGGATTTTTATGAAACTTGGTATCTATAGGGTTTTTCGGGGTTGCTGATTACGAATCATCTGTCAGATTTTGAAAATTGAAAATGGCGGATCCAATATAACGGACCGAAATATTTAAAGATGGATTTTTATTAAACTTATAACTTATAACTTATAACTTATAACTTTTTTCTATACGCCAAAAATGTCATAAAATCTTGCAATGGAAATTTCCTATCTTTGTAATGTAAACCTTTTGAAAATTGCTATACTTAAGCGTTCATGTTACATTGGCACCAAATTTAAAATAATTTTTGTTTTTGTTAAAATATATTTGAAATTCTATTGAAATACTTAAATGGAGCAAAAATTGTTCATTCTTTTTTTGTATTTAAAAAATCTCTGCATAAAAATTTTCTAAACCACTATTTTGAACGACAATTGAAAGTTCTATAGCTCAACGAAAAAAACCGCTGCCAAGTAGTGCATTTTTTATAATTTTGGTGCTCATTTCATGAACACTTTGCTTCCTCATAAAGATAATAATAATAGAAATATATGAATAACTTTTTATAAATATGGTAAAAGTGACTGAATCTTGGGTTAATCAATGTATTTTTAAATACCCTACAAGATAGTTATAATAGTTTAATAGTTAAAGAAAAGTTTTCAAACAAAAAAGTTGAGAAAATGTCATTTTCCACAATTTTCGGTTTTTAAGATAACAATAATTTCGAAATTTATGATCGAAATAGGTTCAAAAATAGGTAAATTAAAGCGTTTTTTAATGCTCTACAAGTTAATAACGATACTTTTAAAGTTACTTTTACATTTTTCAACAAAAAAGTCATAAAAAAGTCATATTTTCCAAAATTTTAAATTTTCAAAAGTTCAATATCTCCGGTTAATATGGACGAAAAATTTTCAATTAGCGCTCAAAAGATGCGTCTAAAAAAACTCTACAAAATTATGAAAAAACCTTTGTAGGTGTCCTAACATTTTTTAAAGTTATGAGCAAAAAACGTTTTTATGCAAAATTAAAAATCCAAAACCTTTTATTTACTTTTTGTACTTTTCGAAATAATACATTAATATTAAAAAAAATTTAAATCACGAATTAAAGAATAAAAATTTTGAATAGATCCAGATTTTAGAACTGAAGTGTAATAAATGATCTCCATACGTAAAAGGAGATATAAATCTTGTCTCTTGTTTTCAATATTTTTATTTTATATTTTTGACCGTATATGCATTTGCGGAAGTCACTACTCAAAATGTGAGAGCGAATCATTTCGAACTTGAAAAGGGAGACACGTGAGCTGACACGTGACAGGAATATTTTCGGGCAGCGACTATTCACGTAGCGCAGCGGAATGAATGAGAGCACGTGCAATGTGACATTTGACTGATGACCCTGCGAAGTATAAATTTGTGTTTCTAATCCTGGACCATTTGCGTCTTGTAACTTAAGTCAGGTTATGAAATCAATTCGATTACGATTGGAACCATGACAAATTTTCAAAAAATGAGCACACTTTCAAAATTATAGGATATTTTGCATGCAACAACATATTATGTGGATATATTCAAATAATTAGAATAGACTGAATATACTTTTCAAATCGTACTGGCATTTAGGATCAATTTTCTCAAAAAATACACTTTTTCCTATCAAATTTTTATCATGAATTCGCTTACTAAAATGCCGAATAATAATAAATTTCAAGCTGGTTAAAATTGTAGACGTGTATTTTCAAAAGCAAATTAAGTGTTATCAATCTAATTGAAGTAAGACCTTTTACCCTAACAGCATCTAGGGTTTTCCGGGGTTGCCGATTACGAATCAGCTGTCAGATTTTAAAAATTCAAAATGGCGGATCCAATATGGCGGACCGAAATTTTAAAATTTGATGGATTTCCATGAAACTTGGTATTTTGGGGTTTTCGGGGTCGCTCATTACTAATCATACGTCAGATTTGGCAAATTCAAAATGGCAGATCCAATATGGCGGACCGAAAATTAAAAATTTGATGGATTTTTATGAAACTTGGTATCTATTTTAAAAATTTAAAATATCGAATCTAAAATGTCGGACCAAAAATTTAAGATTTGAAAAATTTCTATGAAACTTGGAATCTAAGGGTTTTTAAAGTCGCCGATTACGAATCTAATGTCAGATAGGAAATTTTTTCTTTCAATTACTTTTATATCTTAAAGTACACTATAAAATAAGTAACTAGGTAATAAAAATTTTGTTGAAAATCATTAAAATTCAAGCCTATGTAGCAATAGAATCTTTAAGACAATTTTCACAAAATAGACTTTTGCGGCATTAGCGCAAAAAAACTAAAAAGATTCATTTATTTTATTAAAAAACCATACGTTTTCTGGACATCCAGACCCATGTAACCACTTAACTACATCAAAATAGTGACCCTAGAAATCTCTGAGAAACAATTTTTAATCAAATTCGGTGAATTTGAAAAAAATTGTCTTTCAAATGATAACGTTCAAAACTCAATATAAAATTTACATTTGAAACAGTTTTTAAAAGTATTAAATCTTAAAAATTTGCAAAAAATGTAAGCAACTGAAAGCAGCTTTAGATTATTTCACTGAAAAATACATCCTTTTCAGGACTGTACTTTCACCCTTAGACACAAGTTCTGTGAGGGCGAGGTTTCTGGCAACCGTATCAATAACACTTCTCCAACTTAAAGGGTCTTACTTCTTCTTTTTCTTTTTCTTCTTACTTCAATCTTCTTTGATTTCCCAAAAGCTGTTTTAAAGCTAGTACAAATGTCTAATTCTGGGCGGATGTACTTTCTTTTTTAAAGAAGAACAGGTACATGACTAAAACAATTTTCCGAGAATCATTACCAAAAATACTTCAGGAGTCATTCTATAAAAATTCATTAAAATATTTTTACATGTGTAATTTTTTGTCAAAAATAATTTTTTATTTCTAAGTTTCAAGGTTTTAAAAAATGTAGAAAATAAACATTATTTAAAATTGTGGATAGGATAGGTGAACTGAAAAATAAAGAAAGGTTTTGTACCTATCATCTTTCATATGTAAATCCACTGAAAGATTGTATGCAGAAAAATAATTAAATTTGATTTATAAACGACCAAACAAATGAACGGCACTGATGAATAAACATGTTTGGAAGAAGGACCTTGAATTTATTTTTAATGAAATTAAAATTAAATACAGTGAAGCAACGAACTTATATTCAAAATTTATGAACATTCCACAAAACATTATTACAGACAACTAAAAAATACAAAAAAGTTTGAAGACAAAGTCTCGTTTATTCTGTTCTGAAAATATTCCTAAAAAGTTTTTGAAAAGTTTCATGTTCATAAAAAACTTTCTTAAAACATTTTAGGATGATTCTCGGACCAAATTATTATTTTGAACAGTAGAATATTAATTCTAATTGAACTTTAAAGAGCTCATATTACAGTTAGTTTGTTTGAATAATATTTTTTTGACAAAATATATATTACCCTTTTTGTATTCGATTTGGAGATTCCAACTTATTACTCATGTTACAGCTGTTCAAAATTACCCCATGTAGCTTCAGGTTCTATTGACTATTCTCCCTACTTTCTAGATTCTAGGGTGAGCACTAGTAACAGATTCACCCTAAAGTCCATTATTTTCAGTGTATTGTACTGCTTAACATTGACTCAATTGCTTTTGAATAACGACGCGGGAGCAGCTCTTTCAAGTAAAGCGAATTATTCTATTTGCTGCTCTTTTTTAGGGACCCTTAGTGTTATTTTTGTTCCTTAATACATATATGACAATCATATTCCCAAATAAAAAGAGTATAAAAAGTCATTAAGTTTATGTTTCACAGATTTTTCGGTGTTCAATTTTATTAAAAGTCAAAACATAAGAGTTATGGCAATAACATTTTTAATTCAATTTTTTTTTCATAAAAATTAAAAATGTAAATTGTAATATAAATTATTACTATTATAACAACAATAATCATCAGGGTTCCCAAAAAATTTTAATTTTGTTTTTCCCTGACTTTTCCCTGATTTCCAGACAAAATTTTCACTTCTTCCCTGACCCTGAAGAACATCAATAATTTCATTTTTAAATAAATATTTCATCATTATTATATTTCTATAGAAATTAAGATTCTCAAATTCAATAACATATAAGAATAATATTATTATAAAACATGACGAAATCGAGCATTCCGAGTCTTCGACTCGGAGTGATCGATTTCTTCTTGTTTTAAAAAAAATTTAAGAAGACAAAGTAATAAAATCATTATTTTATTTTATAAGAATATTGTAACTATAAATTCAAAATTTCAAAGATTTTAATTTTAACCCTTTTCAAAATTCAATTATTTCCAAAAATTCACGCTATAATACTTTTAATATTCAATTATAATTTAAAATTTTAAGTGAAATTCATTTTTTAATCAATTTTTTATTAGAAACTTCAAACTTTCCCGAGAATTCAATTATTTAAATACAAAAATAAATATTTTATTCAATAATTGCATGTTTTTTAAAATTCCATTTTTATGAAGAATTTTATCAAAATTTTTAATAACAATTGAATTCTTTCGACAAATTTAAAAAAAGATTGTAAAAATAAATGAAATTTTCTATCATTTTATTAAAAATTGTATAAAAAATAATTGAAATTCTGCGATAAGTTTTGTTATTTATGAGAAAATAATTGCATTCTTGCAACGAATTTTATTAAAAAAATTTTTAAAGAATTGAATTCTAGAGAAAAATATTATTATTTATGAAAATAATTAATTTCTTGTGAAGAATTTTATTCAAATTTTTTTAAATAGTTGAATTTTTCAGAATTTTAAAAAAAAATTTTTAAAATAATTTTAATTAAATTTTATTAAAAAAATTAAAAATAATTGAAATCTAACAAAGAATTAAAAAAAAAAATTTTTTTTAAGAATTGAATTCCTGTGAAAATGTTCATTTTTGAAAAAAATTTTATTAAAATTTCTTAAATAATTAAATTGTTTCGAAGAATTTTTATTTTTTACGAAAATACTTGAATTGTTTCGAAAATTTTTACAAACATTTTTGACAGTAATTGTATTCCTAGAATGAATGTTGTATTCTATGAAAGTAAATTGTGGTCTATGATTTCTAGCGAAGAATTTTATTACAATTTTTTTTAAATAATTGAATTTCCATAAAAAAATGTATTATCTGTGCAAATAATTGAATTCTTAAGAAGAATTGGATTGAAAATAATTGAATTGTATAGGAAAATTTTATTTAAATTGCAATTTTATTAACTAAGCCTTGTAAAGAATGTTGTCAAAATTTTTTTAAATAATAGAACTTTTAAAATAATTTTATTTAAATTTTTCGAAATAATTGAATTTCTCAGAACTATTTTTTTTTCTATTCTCTCTATTGAAAAATTAAAAATAATTGAATTGGTGCGAAGAAATTTATAAAAAATTGGTAAGTAATTGAATTACTGTTAAATTTTTTTAAAAATTTTGTTTAAATAATAGAATTCTTTTGGAAAATTTTATTAAATTAGCAGATATTAAAAATAATTGAAATTTTGCCAAGAATTTTATTAAAATTTTTCAAAATAATTGAATTTCGGAGAAGAATTTTATATTATTTATAAAGATAATTGAAATTTTGACGAGGATTTTAAAACATTTTTCAACATAATTGAATTTATACGAAGAAGTTCAATTGAAAATAATTGAATTTCTGTAATCAGTTGTTCTTAAAATTTATATTTAAATTCAAACAAAAAAGACACAAAAATTCGGAATTTTCTTATAAATTCTAAAAATTTAATTTTTTCCAGTACTTTTAATAAAAATTCCTGACTTTTCCTTGACTTGTGGCAACCCTGATCATAATATATTCTGAGACAGGGGATTCAAGGAAAAGTTATTCCTAAGTATGAGCGTATAGAAGTATTGGGATTATATTATGGGTTTAATTTTTGGTCAAGAAGGTAGAACTCCTCGGCTGAGTCATTAACTGAATCTAGGTTTAGAATCACCAAATAAGGTATTTATTACAGACGAACCTTTCTTTATATCCGAGAATCATTTCTTTTTCATTACTGAATAAATATGAACCGCTTTATTTGAGAATGTAAATTGGATTATAATCTATTTTTCAATTTAAAACTTATGACAGTAGAGTGCCAAATGAAAAAAAATAAATGAAATAAAAAGCATTCGAAATTCTGGTTAGTAGTGATCAGAATGACCACGAATCAAGACACAAATTAAACATGTCTGAAACTCTGAACTTAATTGAATCTGTCGCTGAACGTGCAAAGAGTGTATTGCAGAGAAGAGAAAGGGTCAGTGCATGGCATTGATAGATAGAGAAACAATTTCGATTCCATTATACGTCTTTATTATCTTGCGTACGTACCAGTGGTTTAATATAGAAACTGGCACCAGGGACGATTGCTAGATAGAAAAGTGGAATGAGGAGCAGAGAAGTAGGGATGTAGGGATGATGTTTTCAACATGGAAAGGGAGGGAGAGTGAATGAGAGAAAGAAAGAGGTCAAACAGGAAAGGATGACCAAACATAGTTACCCAAACGTACGGGGGGCTTCTCGAATAATTAAATGACCTTCCGGAGTAGATGGGGGTGCGAGCATAGGGCTCGTTAAACCTCACTGTCAAGTCGCGATTGTCCAACTAGCTGCTGGTCGGAGCATTTTCCCGACAGGGTTGTTCCACAATTCCTATAAAACTCGTTTCAGGCTCGTAACCGAACGAGTTAGACCGTTTGAATTTTACGATTAAATCGGTTCTAATGAATCTTCAACGATGTATCTTTTGCAGTATTTATACTTTAAAGTATTAAATATATTTGCTGCAGCTCTTCAATTTCAGTACAATTACAATTTCCAATTTTAATACCTCGACGTTGTTTGAATTTACCATATTTTGGAATCTGACATCCAAAATGCAAATTGGTACCTATAATTAACTAAGGAGCAATTTTCCAAAAATTAATAAATCCATTTTTCGAAAAATTGAGATCAATTTTTACTATTTTTTTAAACCGAAAAACTGACAAAAAACCTTAATTTTCGAAAATCTTTGTTTAAATTGCCGCCATTTTGTTATTTTTACGTAAAAATTAAAAATTCTAGTTCGGACGATAAGCACAGTCCTACTGAACATAAATCAACTTGAATTTTATTTAGATTTTTCTAACCGGAGAAATAAACTACGCAGCTGGAATCGGTACTTTCAGTAGGTCTAAAAGTATTGTTAAATTTTTAAATAAACAAATCATATTATCCATAGGAATCGTGTGTTTTAAATCAATCAGAGTGTTTTAAATAGAACAATATTAAAAAATGAATAATTTAATATAATTTTTCTACATTAAAGTTAATTTTAATGGTTTTGTGAATTGTATCGAAGGATTTATTAAAATTTTATAAGATAATTGGATTCTTTTGAAAAATGTTATTTAAAATTTTTAATTTCTTAAAAAAATTAAATTCTTTCATGAAATTTTATTAAAATTGTATTAAAAATAATTGAATTTTTGCAAAGAATTTTACTATTTACAAAAATAATTGAATACCTTATTTGAAGAATTTTATTTTTTCTCTAAATAATTAGATTTTTTCAATAATTTTATTAAAATTTTTGCAAATGATTAATTTTTTTAGAAGAATTTTAATATTTATAAAGATAATTGGAATTTTGATGAAAATTGTTAAAAAATTAATTGGTTTAAAAATATTTAAAAATAATTTTAGAAATTATAAACTTTCCAAACAATTGACATTTTGTACAATCTATTAAAAATAATTGAATTCGTGAAAATATATAAATACATATAATTAAATTTTTGGAGAATTTACTAAAGTAAATTTCTATTTTTTATTTATTTACTAAAAAAGAAAATTTCTATAAATTTTTATTTATTTTGTTCGAAGATAATTGAATCTTAAAAAATTATGATAAAACAATTTTAAACATTAGTTTTTAAAAATATTTTAATGTAATTTTTTGAAAATAATTCAATTTCTTAATAGAATTTTTGTATATAATTTGAAAAAACTAATTAATTATTATTTGATGAATTTTAATTAAAAATTTTGAACATGATTTTTTTGTCCAAAATGTTAAAAATAATTCTAAAATGTTATTATTTTTCGTATGTATTTGAATTTTTGGAAATATATGTAATTGAAAATATTGAATTTAAAGAAAGCTAATTTTCATTTTTAAATTTACATTTAAAGATTTTTCATAAACTATTTTTGATAACTCAATTATTTTCACAATTTGCAATTAAAATTCTTCAAAAGTTGATTTTCAAAAATTATAACCAAATACTTGAAAAAAATTAATTATTTTCAATTAAATTTTACAAAATTTTAATTATTCAAAAAGATTTTTATTATTGGATATATTTGAAAAATTTCATTATCTTAAAAAATGATTCAAAACTAATTTTTAAAAGCTTTGTTTATAGTTATTTTTCGCACTATAAAAATCGAAATAAGTTGCATTTTATACTGAAAATTGAATATTTGGAAGAAAAGTAGAAAAAGTTTTAATTTATGAAAGTAATTCGAAAAAAAATATAAATTATCTTCATTTTCCTGACTAAAATTTTATTTCCCTGACATTTCACTGATTTTACTGACATGTGGCCACCCTGAAGAGTCTATAACTTTCTTGTGAGCCTTTGAGCTCATAGAACAAATATCTGCCTTCACTGTAAAAAAATTTGTAAATTTACAACAATTGATATTAATTGATATTTTTTAGGTACTAAACCTTTATTTGTTTTTCAAAATTTATTTTGAATTAGACTTGTTTTTACATTTTTATGGATTTCGACAATAACAGAATTCCTGCAGATCAGGAAAATCAAAACAAGAAATGTTATCAAAAGTATAGTGGAAAAGTATATATATATCAAATACTGAAAACCTTAAATAATCCTTAAATTTTCTTTTTTACCTTAAAAATTTTAAAAACTATGTAGAATTATACTTTTCAACTTTGTATACAAAATTTTTATTACATTTTTTTGGTATTCTTGTTTTTGAAGAAAAATGTTCAAAAATATAAAAAAACTATTTGAAAATAATTTTATTTTACAAAATCCTTAAAATATAAATCTTGGACCGAATAATAATTTGCTGTAAGGAAAAAAGTTAAATTTTTTTTCTGTAAACCAGGAAAAAGGAAATAGAAAATCAAATTTTTTTGACAACTCTGAATAAATTTTGCTTTAAAATAATATTTTTCATTAAATGAAAAGTTTGACATCATCTGAAGAAAATAGAAAGTTGGATATTAATTGACGGTTTCAAAATTTTTCGAAAATACTGTTATTAAAATCTTTTAATATTATTTTATCGATAATTAAAAATTATCCCTTTTATCTCTGTTATTATTTAGTGTTTGTTTATATTAAATACTGTAACTCTGAAACAATATTTTTTTACTGCATTTTTATTTAAATAACTTTACAATATTGTTTTAGAAGAAAATCGAGATATAAGTGATCACACTGATGAGGAACTTAAAAGACAAAGAGGGACTTACAATGGAGATCAACTTTATTCTAATGTAAGTAATTTTTTACTATTTATATTAAATAGAATTATTGTAAATGCATCGGACTGCCTTAATAGTAACATTATTAAACATTCGTAAATGTAAAGAATCTACTTTATTTTGAAAAAATTCTAATTAAAATAACTAGAATTCTGCGGTTATTCTAATCAGAATAAAAAATACCGACCATATGGGGTAATATCTGTTTGGAATTTTTTTCTTTTCCATTTTTTTATTGGCTTAAAATTCACTATAACATCCCTAGATTGATAATGAAAACAATTTTTAAATGTTCTTAAAATTAATTCCTCTTGAGAAATTCCGAAATATAAAAATAGAAAATTTTAACTTCAAACGCGTATTTCTCGAAACCGTGTTTTGGAAAATCGGCTAGCAGTATAGAACTCAGATTTTTTTATCCGATTGACTTAAAAATTTAACTATTAGTTCTTCATTTGATTATGCAGTGAAGTACACACTATTTTTACAATTGATGAAGAGGATTTTCTTTCACAAACAATTAAAGTTATAATCTTTATAATCTCTTGTAGTTTATAGAAAAAATTTTATGCTTATGGTGATCCAGGACATTGGTACTGATCGCCGCAGAGGAGCTTAAAAATCTTTGTATTTTATGCGGTTACAACCGCCATTTTATAAAAAAATTCATAAAATTTTTTCTTCCTCATGAGTTGCTTAATTCAATGGTAATACCATTTAATTAAGCAACTCTTGATTGCAGACTGTAATTAAAAACATGTACTTACAGAAAAGCTTGAAAACCCCACTTTTTTAGGCTCCAAACAGATAGGACCCTTTAAGTAAAAAACGTTTATTTTTTTAAATCAAAACAGCCTACTGCCACTAATGTGCAAATTTTGTTCTAGCATATTATGTAAGTTGTCAAATTTGCTCCAAGAAAAGTGTGAATATTCACATATGGCTCTATTTTTAAAAAATACAAACATTTTTTTCTCTAGTTATCAAGTATTTACAAAATTTCTAGTTTAAGATTTCCTATAAATGTTTTCTTGTAAATGAAATTTTTTCTTCACATTTCTTGGACCTATAAAAGAACCTTTTCTGTACGAAATTGGAAAGTATTCATGAAATGAACTTTTGCTTTGTAATCTTTTATTTTGCTTTATAAAAGAAATTATTAAAGTGTATTGAGAAATTCAAACTATAGTTAACTAAAATTTTACTCGCATTAATAATAAATAGCAGTATACTATATTTATTTGACAAAATGCTTGTGTGCATTGGAAAATAATGCAAACATTATGTTTCAACGCGTAGAATTTTTCTATTCTTAATTACGACTTTATTGAGACTAAATGTGATTGCAGCTGTGGTCAAGTAAATGGAGCATTAAGGATGAGCATAAGTTGTTGAATGAACTTGGAGGTAGCGGTGCTACCGGAAACGGTAGTGGCTCAGGAGGTAGTGGTGGAAGTAGCGGAGGAGGCAGCGGATACTATGAACATGGTGGATTCCCCGGGAATGCGATTGCAACCTCCGCAGAACTGTACGATTCCCTGGGCACCATTACAACTATGACGCAAGCGCAGACGCCCCACCTCTACACCCGCCCATAGGGGGCACTATAGGTGAGCGTCTCCTTCCTATTCTCTCTTTCTCTCTCTCTCTCTCTTTCTCTCTCCCTTTGAACTCCCCTTTTACTCTTTTCCTCCCTGGTACTGATTCCAACACACGTAGTATTTGCCTATTAAAAATCCTTTCTTTTTCTATGTGCGTTTATTATTGTGGTTTTTACATATTGCTTTGCATATTCACGTTAGTGCTAATATATGGCTTAAATAACGCATGAGTAATGGCGAAATATAAAATGGTGGAAATTGTTTTTTCAATCATTTTTTTTTATACATCAGCTTACATTCTATCTGTGTATATTTGGATGATTTTTTTATTCAAACATTATTGCATTCTTTGTTATATATTTCTTGTTGGGCGCATTAAATCCCTTTAAACATTTATAATTGACAATTTCCTGATCAGTAAGATGTTAGGTTAGCATTAAATTATATCTAATTCTTAAGATTCAAAAGTGCTACTGGTGATAGGCGGTTTAATCCGTAAATTTCGAAACATTTCTATAATAGCATTACGTATTTTGTAATTTAATAAATTGTTGTGCAATCAACGACGGAACGTATATGGCTTTCTAATTTAATTGATATGAAAGCAAAATGTTATAATAAGAATGTATTTTTTATAAAAGAAATTAGCAAAACTTCTTTGTTATTGATACAATTTTGGAAGAAATAAAAGTAAACATACAAAAAGGTTATGTTATACCCATAAATTTTATGAAAAGTTAAGTACATCCCCAATAAAATTATATTGTAGGTTTAAAAAAAGCTTTAAAGATTTTCTTTATTAAGATAATGATGATGTTTAAATCAAGCTAAATATTAACTGAATTTATAAAAACAACACGATACAGTAATACAGAGAATCCTCCATTATGTAGAAGATTTTAGGATCAGTCCACAGAATAAAATGCTACTATGTACATGAATAAAAATTATATTAAATTAGTAATCTAAACATTAATATATGAGTAAATTAGTGATCATGGTTATGTTATAACTTTGAAAGAATAAAGACATTATTATGGTTGATTATAATAATACTAAAATGAAACTAATTAAAACAGGTTTTTAGTTATTTAGACAAAAAATTTCGAAAAAATGATCCGCTTTTTAATTTAATAACAATTTTGCTATAAATGTTTTCTTGAATAGGGATGTCTATGGGGTATAAGGATATCTTTAGTATGTCCTTTAAACGGACATAGATACCTGAGCAATCATGAGAAGAAGTACTTAGTAACAGATGTACAAAAACTTTACTTGAAGTTTGGCATCATTATTAATCATTAAAACGGAATTTAAAAAATTTGGAAATAATATATTAGCTCTAGAATTGATGATATGAAAAAAAATTTGCGTTACTTATTTGTAGTCATAAATTATAAATATTTTGAAAAATTGCCCTTAACCTTTAAATTTCCCCTTAAAGGTTAAAATTCATAAGATTTACATTTAAATTTGTAAATTTTAAACTAAGATTATGATACTGTTATCCAAACATTACAATAAGAGAATAGAATTTCATTTAAGTGGAAATAGTATAAGAAAAACAGTCTTATTCTGAAAAGAGAAACATAACCAATTTTAAAACATGATTAAAATTAAAAAATTTTGTCAGACTTGAGTTTTTTTAATGGTTAAGTTTATTAGTATTTTATATATAACGTTCCGTCTTGATAAGCAACAAGAAATAAACTTACATACAGTAACAAAAGAAATGGGGATCCCTTATGGCAGGTGGTACTTTGACGCCGCTTACACCTCTGACGATGCAAGAATTAAAACTGAGTCAAACATTGGATGGTGCTAACATGTCTCCATATCATACATCTGGTGAGTTTGCATCCTTAAAAGTCTTAGTAATGTCTAATCATAAACGAAGAAACTATAGCTTTTACTGTCAATTGAAATTAATATACTTATATACTTACAGTAACTAATATTTCATGTCACTGACACTTACTTTTCTCTCCCGAATTAATATTTATTCTCTTATATTCTAATAATTTATATTCTTCATAAAATGTTTTTTAAACTTTCACAATCTAAATGTATAATTAATTCACCAAAATAAAAATTCTTTATGATTTAACATACACGTTATAGTGATGGGACATCGAACGAAAAACATCAATGTTGTAAAACATCGACATCGAAAATTCATATTATCATGAATATGTTTATGAAATAATAATAAGAACATTTGAAGTAGATTTTAAAAAGATTTAAGATGAAATCGTAATTTTTTTTTTAATTAAATTTTGTTAGTTAAATAATATTAATTAATAGACAGATATAAAAATTTATAGTTGTTTAGCACTTTAGGGTGATTCACATTTTGGGCAAGTTAAAACCTATACGATATTGGCTGGTTTTAATACAAGTTTAGGGGAAAATGTGCTAAAGAGGGGCAAATACTATTTCGATCTAACATCGAAATCAAAACATCCAGGTTTTAAACATCGACCTCGAAGGAAAAACATCGATATGTTTCCGATGTCGATGTCCCATCACTAATACACACGTACTAGATATACGTATTATCTCATAGTATAGGATTTACCTGCTCAACAGTAAATAAAGTAATTTCAAAAAGTTTTTTATTATAATTTCTAATAAAAATAAAAAGTTGGTTAAGGTCTCATTAACCAACTTTTTATCTCTATTAGAAATTAAAATAAAAAACTTTTTGCAATTAATTTATTTGCTGCAGGATGGGTGAATCCCACTGAGCGGCACTGTACATCATTTAAAATATATTTTACACTTATTTTATTACAATTTTATTTTATTTTTCTCTGCTACTTACATTTTTTATGAAAACATGGCTAAGAGCACGTGTTATATTTGCAAAACAGCATATGAAATGTAATAAATTATCTTAGGAACTGTCTAATAAAATAAGAAATAGGCAATATTTAAATTTATCTTAACTTTAATTTTATAAAACTTGCTCGAATTCAAAAGGGATCCCTCAATTATGATTGATGTTATATTATGTTGAATTTTAAGATCAAATTAGTTTGTCAAAACATTTTGAATATTTAATATCTGAAATGTTAAATATATTACCGGCAAAGTATAAAATCCAGGAATTACTGCGATAAAACAAAAGGTTCTAAGAGCATCTATTTTAGATTAAAATAAAGTTTAACCTAAATAGTTGAGCGCTTATGAATATACGAAATAATGATTTCATCTTCGTCGTCAACGACCAAAAGCCTTGAGTAACAATTTTCGAATGTACTCCAAAAGTACCCGACAACAGTCAACTCTCTAAATTTGAATCAGTTAAAAATAACTGATTTAGAAGCAAAAAGTCAGTCACTAATTCAAATAGTAATATTTCTATTGACAATTAGTTAAAAAACTGATTTTCAGTTAAAAATAACTGAAGTTTCAGTACAATTTTTCGACTGATTCAATTAGTCAAGTTTAACTATTTTTTCAATTATTTTTTACTGAAAATTAGTTATTTTTAACTGATTCAGAAGCAAAAGGTCAGTCACTGATTGTTAGTTAAAACCACCCACACAGCACATGATATTTCCTGAATATTTCACTGAAAGATTGAAATATTTCATTGCAAGATTCAGGAAATATTTCTGCAAACAGGAAAATGTCCGCTTATGTAGGAATATTGACGCGAAAATTGAGAAAATATTTCATTGAAATATTCCTGCAATATTACACATAAAGATTCTGCAATATTGTGAAAATATTTCAAAAAATGGAAAAATTTGTTAAACACCTCAAATCAATAGGAATTTTCTGAAATATTTTAAAACCCATAGGATATAGTAAGCCAAAAACTACTGCGCAACTCTACAGGCCATAGAAACTGAGTTCGACCAGTGCGCATCATTTCAGTTGAATATTTCCAAAATATTTCAATGAAATATTTTCTCAACTTTCGCGTCAATATTCCCACATAAGCGGACATTTTCCTGTTTGCAGAAATATTTCCTGAATCTTGCAATGAAATATTTCAATCTTTCAGTGAAATATTCAGGAAGTATTCAGGAAATATCATGTGCTGTGTGGGCACGATTTTTAACTGATTCAAATTAAGTGAGAAGAAATAATGTTAAGCTCTAATTTGACCCCTATGAAAAGTCTCTATGTCGGATTTACCTGGTCAAAATTTACAAAAGCTTCGAAAAACTTGATATTTGGGAGTTTTAAACCCATTTTTCTCAAAAATCTGACCTAATGGGAAGGTTTCACTTTTTGTGTCCGAAATTTAAACGAAAAAGCGTTAGATATTTTCGAAAATGTATGTGGGAGAATGAGTTTAATAATAATAGATAGAGGTATATGTAATGTCCCCAATAATAATAATGTGTTAATTGTTTAAATAATTTTATTTTTTAATCTTTTTAGGGTTCCGTACACCGTAGGTGTACCGACGGAACCCTATTGGTGAGACTCTAACGTCCGTAGTGAATTTTGTGTCCCCCTAGCGGCTAAACTATTTGACCTAGAGAACTCAAATTTGGTACAAATATGTATTTTCACACATATAGATTACAGGAAATATATAGCGAATGTGCTTGGAGGTGATGGTCATAGCGTTGTCAAGGAAATAACAGGATTTTTGGCCAAAAATGCATAAAAAGTGACAATTCTCCCTAACTTCTAAACTGTTCAACATGGAGAGTTAAAATTTGGCACACTGGTGTATTTTAACGCGAATATTACAGGAAAAATATGGAGAACTTGCTATGTAATAATAGCCATAGCGTTGTCAAGGGAAAACTAAAAAATGTTTGAAAAAAACGTCTTTTACCCATAGTTTTTACATTATTAGACCTAATTAGCTAAAACTTGGTATACTATTGTATTTTTACAGACTGATCACAAAAATTTTTTTTCGTTTTGTACCAAATAATTTTAATGTAAGTGTAGAGAACCCGCCATTTTAGTGCGAGTGCAACTCGCACTTGTCTAATGTTTTTTTGGGTGGTATTACTATTTATTTAAAGTTGGGCCAACCATCTTCGCCAGTGGACGGCGAACCGTTATCATTTTGCTAGTTGGCTTAACAATTTGCAAGTTGAGTTGGACCAACCTTTGAAGAGTTAGTAGCCCAACTATGTGCCGACCGAAAATTCGAACCTGGCATGTCCCAGTGCCCACTGGGACTTCTACTTGTTTCAATATCAATAACTTTGACAAATATGTCGGAAACATGTGCAATAAGAGGTTACAAGGTGCGGTTCAAGAAGCACTATAAACTTAAAAAAACAATTAAATGTCAATTTATTACCAAAAACCCAAAAAAATAATTTTTTTAAATTTTCGGTTTTGAGCAATTCTATGGTAAGTGATCATGGAAATCTCCTTCCAGTATCGGATTTTGATGAAACTGTGCTTTATTGTTCTCTTGAATGCAACTAATAAAATACATAGCGGATTTTTTTGGAAAAATATTGTGATATACAACTTTTAAATTTTTTATCTTTTCTTCTTTGAAACCCCATAACTTTTTATTGGTAAAAGATATTGAGGTCAAATTCTTTTTAAATTGTCTATGGGTTAGTCCAGACCAAGTGTGTCAAAAAATTTCATTAATTTTTTAAAATGTTATAACTTTTATGATAATCTGTTGTTTGTAAACAAAAAAAACAAAAAAATACTTTCAACCGTTTTTTGAAATTGAAAATGTTTGTTAGTTTTTTTGCATTAACAAAATATTACAGCATTTTGAAAAAAATTAATAACTCAAAAGCCGTTTAATTTGGAATGTTCACATTTCGATGTGCTCAAATTTGTGCTAACCCCACAAAAGATTTATTTAAACAATTTTTTAAATCAGTATATTTTTACCTGAAAAACGGTTAAATTGTTTTTTTGTTCTGTTGTAAACTACTGATTATCGTAAAAGTTTTAACATTTTAGAAAATCAATGATAATTTTTGACACAATTGAGCTGAACTTGCCCCTATAAAAACACTTTCCACTCAAAAACTTTTTAAAAAAATGTACTTTGTCGATATTAAAGAAAAAAAATTTATTTTAGATTTTTAAAGAAACTGTACTTTTATGTTAATTTTTTTTGTGGTGGAAGTATATACTTACCTCCAAGTACTTTGTAATTTTTAAAATGGGATCTGCATAACTTTTTGAGAAATAAATAAAAATGTAGTGCTGTCGGTCACATTTCTAGCTTTAGGTACATGAAACAAACAAGCATCTATAGCAAGATCTTGAAATTAAGCCATATTCGCATTATATAAGATTAAAAATTTGAGCTACAACATTGTACATTTTGAATTTCAATGACAAAAAAATTTGGGGGGGGGTAAGCAAAATGTCACGCTTTAACAAATTTTCTACACTAAACTATAGAAAAAGTATCACACAGGGGGAAGGGGGTCTAAAGTACCTAAAATATCTATCAAGTAATATGTGAATAACCCCTTTGGCTAATATTTTTGAAAAATGTATAACAATAGGTCAAAAGATGCATATATCAAAAAACGCTGCAAAACTAAAAAAAAATAATAGCTCATACAACATTCTTTTTAAAGTATTTACAAAAAACCTCTTTTGACATTTTTAATTAAACCTGATAAATTGAATAAGTTTCTGGTTGTGTCCGTCAATGAAATCTAAAAAAATCCATCCCTCTAGCTCTTATTGAACTCGAGATATTTATGAAAATGTAATGTTTACACACACACACATACGAAATGACATTTTCTAAAATGTGATTTTTGAGTTCCTAAGATCAGAAAACGTAAACAGAAGTGGAAAAATCGAGTTTGAAAATTTTCGGTAAAACAAATGCTTCCATGAGGAAGCAATATTTCTGAAGAGAATAGCTTTACCGTTGAAACTCGGAGTAATCAATATCTTCAATTTTTATCATAATTTGACGACTGAGTGAAATTGTACCTGGTACGTTGTCCATGCTAAACGTGCATATGGTTAGGATCGTAAAAATAAAATATTTTAGATATTGATATCAGTGTTTGTATTTTACAATTATCAGAGTAAACTTTTCAAATATTAAGAAGAATTGAATCTAGTATTAATACTTAAATGATTAAAATCCTACACGGAAAAAAATGAATAGTATGAAATAAATTATTAACTGATGGGGGGACTTAACGCACACTAAACGTTAACACTAATCTCTACACTATACATGCAACTATAATATTTGAGCATCTAATACTCATTATTTTCAACACAATTCATAAAAAATAAAGTTTGAAAATAAATTATAAATAATATTTTTTAATGGATTTTCAAATGGATGCTGTTAAAATAACTTGGGCACAATATGTATCAAAATTTCGAACTAAATATGGACATCCATATCCCATGCTACTATATAATACTGATCATGCACCCATAGTGTTTGGAAACTGCTTCCATGCTAAAAGTGGTCATTTCCGTTTCATTGGATAATGCAACAATATTATGCTCAACAATATTTATATGAATACGATAACCAGTACATTTCTTTTCGTGTAGTATTAATTAAATTTTATAAATTTTGATCACTTTCTCGCATCAATATAAAAATGAAATAATCCTTTAGGTAATGCACACGTTATAAACTCAATTTGATTTAATTAAATAACTCGCCCATTATACCTCTCATTTCATGATAGTGCGCACCAACAAGAATTAAGTAGTGTATTCGAAGTCTTAGACATCTACTTGTAATCAGATGTCGAAAAGACCACTAGCCCTCTGCGAGTGTGTGAGAAATAAAAGGTTTATTCGACGTCTAAGAAGTTGAGAGATGATCAGTACTGATTACGCTATATTGACACTGTTGGGAATCAAGTAAATGTAGGATATTACGTCTAATAGTACCTTTACGAATGTCAAATTTTTGCAGGAAATAATCTAATCGTGTACTAGTCGGTAGACGTCTACTAGACAACAATTTAGAAGTCTTGTGGCTTCCCACTCCGACGTCTATATAGATCTCGATTTAGATTCCACATAGATAGATGTTTTAAACGTCGATTAGACATTTCATTTCTGACTGGGGTATCTAATTTCGTCTCCCCCTCCCTAGCGACTAAACTATTTGACCTAGAGAGCTCTAATTTGATAAACATATGCATTTTCAGACGTATATTACAGGAAAAATATTTTAAAAAATTTTTAATACATTTTCTATGATCAGCCAGTAAAAATACACTAGTACATCAATATATTTTTCCTGAAAAATTTCCGTAAAAATACACCAGTATGCCAAGTTTTAGCTCTCCATGTTACATAATTTAGAAGTTAAGATGGGAGTAATGGTCATTTTCTCAGTCAGAAATGGAAGATCTAATCTACGTCTATTCGACGTCTCAAACATCTATCTATGTGGAATCTAAATCGAGATCTATTATAGACGTCGAAATGGAACGCAACAAGACGTCTATTAGGGTGGTTCTTATTTTGGAGAAGTTGGAATTTCTTAGGTCTCTGGCATGCTGAACACGAATATGATGTCAAAAATAACTTTTGACAGCTACCGGTTGTCAAAAAAGTTGTCAAAATTCTATCAAATTTTCAAAAAAAGAGAATTTCCACGACTTTTACATTAACTTCTACTAATAAAAAGGTTTCTTGAGAAAATTTCAGTTTATATTTATCAATTTAATACACTTTGATAGTTGACAACTGCCAAATGAGTTGCTAACTTTTATAAACACCAGTTTTGAAACAGTTTTAAATGAATTATCACAAAAAACGGTTCTGTGGGTAAATTTAGTCCATGCCTAGGTATTTAATATATTTTGGAAGTTGACAGCTGTCAATTTATATACGACAGAATGTTTCACAAAATTTTTTATTAATTTTTTTAATTTCATATAAGTTGACAGTTGTTTTGACAGTTGTCAACTGCTAAAATATATTAAATTCTTAAATATAAACTAAATTTTCTTAAAAAATTATTTATAAATAATAATTAGGAACTTTTGAAAAAAATCCTATTTTATAGAAGTTGACTACTAAATTGACAGCTGTCAACTTCCAAAATATATTAAATACCTATTATATGAACTAAATTTACCCAGAGAATCGTTTTTTGTGATAATTCATTTAAAATTCTTTGAAAACTGGTGTTTATATAAGTTGACAATTCTTTTGGCAGCTGTCAACTGTCAAAGTGTATTAAATTGTTAAATAAAAACTGAAATTTTTACAAGAAACCTTTTTATTCGTAGAAGTTAATGTAAAAATCTTGAAAATTCTCTTTTTTTAAAAATTTGACAGAATATTGAAATCATATTCGTGTTCAGCATGCAAAAAACTATGGGAATACATAGAGCAATATCAAATTTTTGAGAAATGGAAAAGTTGTAATACAAAGTTTGCAGAAGTGCACCAAACCCATGTTAAACCCCATTTATACTTTAACCCTTCGTCGGCACGGGTTAATATCTATCAAATGGGCTGTTCTTGTAAGTCGCTCATTTTTTTCGAATTGTAATTCAAATTCCGGCCGGCGAACTAAGAAATTCCAAATTTTCCAAAATAAGAACCACCCTAACGTCTATAGACGTCGAAGTTGTTGTCTATTAGATGTCTATGCGCAGAATCCGGCTGCTCATTCGCAAAAGACGAGTGGTCCATTCGACATCTTAGATGCTAAGTAGATGTCTAAGAAGAAGTCTAGAAGTCTAGGACTTCGGATAGACAACTTAATTCTTGTTGGTGCGCACCATTAAGAAATGAGAGGTACAATTGGATGATTTAGACAATCTATTCGATATCTAAGTAATTGCAAATACGTCTGTTAGGCTGGTACTAGTACACTATTAGATTATGCCCTGCAAAAATTTCGGACATTCGTAAAATTTACCGTTAAACGCAATATCGTACATTTACTTGCTTCCCAACAGTGTCAACATACCGAGTCTGCCAATATAGCGTAATCAGTACCGATCCAACAATTTTCTTTGTTTCTCTTACTTGAAGAAAAGGAAAAAAAAAATTTACAAAAGGTGTGTAAAATTACATTAAGCTACTGAATGACAAATACAAATATCTTTGAAGTCAAACAACTTTGACATCTATATTTAACATTTCTAGACAAAATCTAGACTTAGATCTCCTCTCACCTTCTTAGACGTCGAATAGATGTCGGTTAGACCTTTTATTTCTTACTGGGTTATTTGCATTTTTGGTCAAAAATCATACAAATCCTTTGACAACGCTATGACATTTTGTGCAAAAAACCGCACAAATCAAAAAGTTAAACTATTAAAATTTAATTTTAGTTTTATATAATTAAACAGAAACAAAAAAAAAACAAATCAAAAAGTTAAACTATTAAAATTTAATTTTAGTTTTATATAATTAAACAGAAACTTTTATTTAAAGTGTAAATAATAACACTTATACTAAGGGGCCATCCATAAACCACGTTGCTCCTATTTTGGAACTTTTTGACTCCTACCCCACGTAGCTTAACATAGCATATTACAGAACCCCCTTCCCCCTATCTAATGGAACGTAGCTTTTTTTCTTTTTTTGTGTATTAAAATCTTTTTTGTAAAAATAATCAATATAAGCGGATTATAAATTCTGAGAATAATTCACCAAATTTCACTTCCAAAATCGCACATATCTTGAACCAGCTAAACTAAGAACCCAGAAAGCAAACGTGCGTCGCACGATGTCCGTCTCGCGAGAGTGGCACTGCGAGCAAATAACATTCACGCACGTGATTAGCACAAATGCGCACACTAAAGCTATTCATATGCCTAAGCATATGAATGGTAATATATTTAATATATAATATATTTTATGGTAACGCACGAAATGATTGCTTTTTATGCCACACATGCGGACACATCTGTCTGGTGTTATGAGAGCATACGTGATATTTACTGCGCACATATGAGTGCAAAATTCCTGCAGTACTGCAAGCATTTTGTTATCTGGGAAACGAAAAGCATAGAATCTGAAATGGACAAGTTTAGCATCTGTACCCGAATTAAAAGCAGCAGCAGTTCCGCTGTATGATAGATGCCGTACTAAAATGTGAAACGGATTTTGTCTTTGGCTTGAGGTGCAGATGTTGTACTTCAAATGGTACTGTTTTGAAGTACAGTATCTGTCGGTTGTTATGAGACAGATCCTGTAATAATAGTTCGCACCGCCGCTGCGCTGCTATAACGACACCAACTGAATAAAATTAAGAACGGCTGCTGTCACCCATTTTACACGGCCGGTGTTTGGCAAAGTACGGATTCTGTGCTTTTCTTCTCACAGTGTTTACATTAAAACACTTCTATTAAAACACAAGAACTTACTTTAACAATGATATTTCAAATAAAATTGTGTTATAAAAAATAAAATACGAAATTATTATTCGATGGTCTCTGAAACTTCTAGGTCATGTGCGACCTAGAAGAACAGCACTGACTGGTTTAAATGACTTAAAATTAGTAAACAATCATTTACGAACAATTTTTTCTCTGCACAGAGGCACTTTTTGCAAAGTCTGCCCAGGAACCATCGTCACGAATATTCTTAATTACCTAACTCCAAAAGATTTTTTTTATTCATGCAGAGATGCGGTTGCAAAATGAATAATACCCCTATGGTGGCCCTTATTGTCCTCTGAAGTTAGCTTCAAATGACCTCATATGATCATATATCCTTTGAAATTTGCCTCATATGACCATCACACCCAATTTTGAAATTATGTTTGCCCTTCGTCTTCTAAAGTTAGCCTCAAATGACCTTATATCCTCTGAAATTATCTTCAAAAGACCTCATTTTTTCCTCATATATTTCCTGATTATTTAAATGATAATTACTTTGAGTATTATGTTATTATATCGAAAGTCTGCTTCAGACAAAAGGTCTATCATTGCAGTGTTTCAAATTAATTAAATTTCAGGAGGTTGTAAATAAAAAATGTTTGAAAATTTCAAATTGTAATATTTAATAATACCATTTAAAATACTTATTTAAAAAATTATTTAACTTTTGAATGAATTTATATACAAATTCTAGAAAATAATTAAGTTTCAGAATAGTTATAGTTGTAATTCTTAAAGATATTCAAATTTTTTTTATTGAAATAAATTTTATCTAATTTTGAAAAAATGTTATTACTATTAAAATTAAAGAAAACAACCGACAGATTAGCTCAGTCGGATAGATGCCTCGCTTGGCGGTCGTTTAAGGACCGAGGGTATAAGTACCCTTGGTATTTTTCCGGCACGTGAGACAATCTGAGCGGGAGGTTTGACGTCGAGGTATAATGATGTGCACCGTCGATTATTGTCCGGTACACACCATTAGAACTCGACTGTCGATAAACCGGTTGTACTCAGGAGAGGTTTTCTACAGTTTCCCTCTTCTCTGGCGAGAAAACCCATTGACGGGTGGTCCAGGCGCAATGCGAGTACTCCTAATAAAAGTCGGCTGTAGACGCAAAATTAGGTTAATATATAGAAAATTTCATATGTAGAATGGTTATGCTTAATCCAAAAAAAAGTATTTCTCGGGGACTCTTGTCGAAGTGCGTAAGGCCAATAGGGCAGGAGTATAAGCAATAAAAAAAATTGAAGAAAACAGCTGAACTGGAGATTAAATTTTTTACGTTTATGGAACTTTAGGATGTCTTATATCACGGAAAAATCTAGAGGGGAAATACATTTTTTGTTTAAGAATGTACACTGAAAGTAAATGTAAAAAGTGGAAATTTTTTTTAATTTGTATGTAAGTCGAGCAATATGTAGTGCAGTACGAGTTAATGTACCGCTAGATAAATGGTTTTCTGCAGGTTATTTTATGAAATTAGTACATCAAAATTAAATATATGTATTTTATTAGCTCATTGCATTTATTTCCTGATTATTTAAGCCTTCTATTAGTTATAACTTATAAAATATACCTAGTTCTTGTTCAATTAAGCGATGCAATGGATTTGTACTGAATATTTTCTATAATCACATTAAAATTCAAATACATTTTCGATTACTATACGTACAGTCGTATTTTGCCCCTTTTCTATGTTGGTTTTATGGAAAAACAATATCATAACGGAATTCTGCTTTTTAACTGTCTGATTCTACAAACCACATAGAAAAGAGTTAAACTACGCAAAACTAGTCCTTTCTCTGAGGAAAGGCATTAATTTACACGATTTTAACATTTTTGGTAACATTGTATGTCATAGACACTATTTTAATTTCGCATTATAGAAATTTAATTTTAAACGTAATTGCTAATTGTTAGCTTCTGCCTGAATTGAATGTTATATTGTATTGTGCATGATCATAGCAGAGAGCAGTACCGTTGCTGTATCGTACGTTGGTGTAGGAGCCGGAGGGGGCGAGCAAAGTCCACCGCTTTCTTTACATAACGAGACTAGCTCAGCCCCTACGGCTATCAACACTTCTTCTGGAGACCCGGGATTGACAGTATTACAACCACCAGTCTCTCAACCTCAGGTATCATCCGCAATACCACCTTACACGACAATGCTTCCTAGTTTTGGACACTATGCAACTGGTAAGTACTCAGGCACTTAATTGACGGTTTAGACCAATCAACTCGAACTGAGCATCATTCCAAGTTCCCTACTTAAGTGGTTAGACCTTTCTAAGCAAAACAATCTTTATATTTTAAGATTTTTTTACCAAAGCTTAATGAAATGAACTACAATTTATCTGATGATTAATATTTCTTATTTTCGAGACCCAAAAGTAACCTTTTATAAAGAAAAACATTTTTTTTATTTTTATAAAATTTCACACTCGCTGACCACTTAAGTGTGTTCTGAACTGCGCAGAACAATTGTCTAATTCAGATCGAGTCATTTGAGTCAGGCCTATAATTGTCATTTTCTCCTTCTATTTATGTTAGAAATGCATGAATTTTTTGCTACTTATGAAAAGTTATTATATTCTTAAATATTTCTGTTTCAAATTATTTACAAAAAATCTAGTTAAATAACATGTGCTTTTATGTGTAGTGAAAGTTTTAATTTTTAATCACATTTTTCTAAAACTGTTTTTAAAGTCGCTGCTTGCTAAAACTGTTAAAAACTATTCTGTTAATATTACAACTTAAAAATGTACAATACCTTGATTTGTCCTTTGAATATCTTTTTTAAGAAGATTTTAATATCTTAGGGTACCTATGAGGTTGTCGAAACCTTCAAATGTCAGAAAACATTCATGGAGGACAAATCTGCTTATCTGATGGCATATTATTGAAGCTCAATACAAAACTGTCATTACTTCGCCTAATATATGCCAACGATTAAATTAATGAGATTCTTTAGAGATATAATTTATTAACATGTATAGTTATATTAAACTTCAATTTTTAAAATTTTAAATTTAAAATAACTATGTATATAACTAGTCCATAACATTAGAATTGAATTATGTTTTACGAAGAGTAAGATTATTTTTATGTATGTTTAGGTACTGGTGACTACGCGTATAGTGCGGCATATTCTCAGTATTCGGCTGCTCCTTATAGTAGTTATGGTTATGGAACTGCGACAAGCGGGTTACTCAGTAAGTAAACAGTGAGTATTACTACCCATTAGATCAGGGAACAATTGATTGTAATACAAGAGACGTTGAATACAAAATGAAATCTCGTATTTTTTTCTACATATATACATACAGTAAGAATAGCTTCGTGTCAGTCATAGAAAAGTACGGGATTTATCTAAAAATGTGTTTCTTCCACTCATAGACTATGACTGACATGAAATCTTCCCTATTGTATACATACATTAATCATTATTCAAATCTGTGTAAGATATATTAAAAATCGACCGAGTTCTAAAATTGCATCAACGTCTCACATATATTTCGTGCTACCCGGTCGAAAACCCGATTGTACATGTACATAGTTCTTGTACTTGATCGTATGTATGTTTCTGGTGCATTTATAACTTTTGACTTATGTAAAGTTAACATGTGATTGAACATACACAAGTTCATGTACGTGGATTTTAATTGTCTAAAACTGAATAAGTAATTGTCTTCTTATTTAAATAAATAAAGATTCAGATTTAGAAAATGTATAATATATAACACTAACACAAAAAACATGGGTTCATTTTTGTTGCAGCTCAAAATGAGTCAATGTCAAATGCCGTAAAAAGTGGCCCCACCGACTAAGTTAATTTTTTTTGCTTTCCAAATTGAGTAACGTAGACTACTAATTTTAAATCCAGGTTTTTTCTGTTTGTGCCAAAAATACGCACGTGTTCATGTACAAAACAATTCAACCGGGTATCCAAAGTTAATAATATTTTTAAAATGTAACTTTTTTTGTATTTTGGTGTTAATTTTTTATATAAATCGTAATTAATATATTCATTCTACAGATGTTTTAGAAATGGGGTGTATTTCCGAAAATTTCAATTCTCGAATTTGTTTGAAACTTCATATACTTATATGTATTGGGACGCGATATTAACGAAAAATGTTACAGGTTAATATTTATCAAATGGGCTATTCTTGTGCGTAGCTCATTTTTTCACATTTTAATTTAAATTGCGACCGGCGACCTAAAAAATTCCAACTTTTCCAAAATAAGAACCACCCTTGTAAATATGAAGTTTTATAAGTTAGTCCATGAGATCAGCCTTTGGGGCCGTCCATAAATTACGTAAGACATTTAGGGGGGAGGGGGGGTCAGCAAGATCTTACGAACAATAGGAAAAATGGCGCTAATGTATGTAAAAAATCTTACGAAGGGGGGAGGGGGGGTCAAATTTACCCATAAAATGTCTTACGTAATTTATGGACAGCCCCTTTCGGAAATTTATACAAAATTGATAAATTTGATTTTTAGGATTTTGAATTTTACTCTCTTAATCTGGAAAGATGTGTACGAATAAGACACAAATGTCATTTGTTAGTACATTTCATTAATCAAAAATCGTTTGACAAAATTTTCACTGAATTGAATTTTTGTTTAATCGAATTAAAATTAACTTGAATTTCTACCTAAATTTTTTATGTAACCAAATTTTGATTTGACTTAACTTACATCTGAGAGAATTACTATTTAATCTCATTTTTCTTTTAGAAAATTTTTATTATTTAGAATACTTAATTTTATGGCGGACGCAAAACTTTAAAAAGTCAAACTTAAGGTAGTACGCTCGCGACAGTCACTATCAAAAATAAATTTTAATAGAATGCTTTAGTATGGTGCACATATTGTAGCAGAGGCGCATGATTATTCCCCAAATGTCATTTGACCGAACTGTCATTTACCGAATTGCATTTGTCAGAACTGTTATTTTAAGGAAATGTCACTTTTGCGAATCGACATTTTTACGAATTGCCACTTTTGCTAAAAGTCATTTTTTCGAATTGTCATTTTTACGAATTGTCATTTATGCGAAATGTCACTGCTGCGAATTGTCATTTTTGCGAAAATTGTTATAGTAAACTTTTATGCATATATAGATTTACTATAGCAATTTTTGCAAAAATGATAATTCGCAACAGTGACATTTCGTAAAAATGGCAATTTGCAAAAATGACTATCCGCAAAAGTGACAATTCGTAAAAATGGCGATTCGCAAAAGTGCCATTTCGTTAGAAAACAGTTCGAATAAATGTAATTCAGTAAAATTACAGTTCGGTCAAATGACATTTGTGGAATAATCATGCGTCTCTAGCCAGGTTAGAATATTATATTTTATCTTTCAAACGAAACGGTTACTATTGTTAAATTTTTTTTTGTTTTAAATTTTTTAAATATTCATTTATAATACATTAGTTTCTTAAAACAATTTATAGAAAATTTTTAGAAGTTATTGGAAGAAATGTGCCGTTTATATGCACTCTTTATAGGTTAACCTTGTTAAATAAAAAACTTTTAACTTAAATATCTTGTTTTAGAAACGGTCATTTTTTTGAAATTTAGCAATTGCGTAGATCTTGTCATTAAGTATTCAGATTTTAAATTTCATGAAATTCTATAGAAAATTAAATTCGCGATAGTACTACCTTAATTCATGAAAACCCCCAAAAACTCTGAGGTGCTCGAGATTTCTAATTACAAATCCCATTTTTAAACAATTTTTTAATGTTTTGTAAAATTTTTTAATTTTTGTTTCAAATCATTTCTGTTTTGTTAATTAAATTTATTAAATTTATCATTTATTTTACCAAAAAAAGTGTTAATACTGTTGTTTTTTTATCAATAAGCTGATACTATATAAGTGATATTTTTCAGATTCATCTTACTATTACTGCGGCGGGGATACGCTGGCGTCTTCCCACAATAATACACAGCAGGGTGGTTGTAACAATGCAGGATCAGAAAACAACGCGGATGTTGCTAGTCGTTCACCCCTTGCTGCAACAAGAGCTAGTAGTGGCGCTAGTGCTGCATCACCTACAGGAAGCGCTTGCACGAAGCCAGATCATAGTACGACTTCGACCGATCTATATTTAGCTTAATTAAAGGGAAGTTGTTATAGGTTAGAACTCCTTAGGTGCATTGCTAGTAACCCAACAAACTTACCAAAAAAAAATTGAAGACAATTAGCAAGCGCCATATCATAAAAAATTTATTAAAATTTCGTATTGTTTTGTTGTGAGACAAAGTGATAAATGCTCATGTATTTTGATATGGTAGTCTCACATTAAAAACTAGCACGAGAACGCTCTTCCTTTATTGCTTCTACAATCAAGTGCAACAAAAACCGTCAAATGGATGCTCTATCATATATTAGTGAATCCGTAAGTTTCCTCTTAATTTTGGATGTGATCGTTAGTGCGACATAACATATATGTAATAAATGAAACATTGCATTATCAGATCACAGTCAACATTTCCTGTAAATCAGAGAAACAAATGGACTTGACATTGTATCCTTAATCATCAGCAATATATTTATTTTTATCAGAGAAAACAGTCACTATATTATAGAAGGTGGAAATATTTTGACATAAATTTTATTTAAATCTATTATTTTATTACGGTAAAAGAAATTTTAGATTATAAATTACATGGGAGAAGTAACATTTTTTTTCGTCATTGGCACGCTAAATTAAAAAATGAGAAAAAAGTATTACAAAATAGAAATTGTAGTCCACATAAGTTTTATCTTGACTTAATTTCTGTAACAAGTTGAATCAGCATGAAAATACTTTTTATCGTTCTTAGGAATGCATTTTCACTTTTTTTGATAAATTCAAATTATATGAAACAGATTGAATTTTGAACGTTATAAAAATAACAAGAATATAAATAAGGAAACAAAAACTTACTAATGTAGATTAAAAGTTTAAAAATTGTTTTACTATAACACGACATTTAAGAAAGATGAGAAAAAAATTTTGCTGTACTTTAGCAGCATTAAAATTTGTCTACGTATAGCTTACAATTATTTTTTATACAAGTTTTTTAATCTAAATTTTCATGTTGATACATCTTTATTTAAACTCAATTTCGGTACTATTCGAGGATCGAGACACCAATATATTAAGGATTCACATCCTAGACACTAATAGGTATCTTTAAAACTCTATTGTGAATATATATTCATGCTCTTATTTATTTATTCCTTTTGGTATGTTTCGATCCAACGAGTATTAATATATAAATATGCTTTATATTTATACTTATTTCTCAATAATAATATTAGGTTTTAGTCGGCTAAGACTATTTCCATCTTAATTTCGCTCTCTTCAACTTTTGACTGAAGTTTAAAATGCACAGTTCTAAATATGTTAATTTTTTACATTTATAGTATTTTCACTAATTTTAGAATCGTCTTCATATTCAACCATCTAAAATATTCTAAGATTTGTCTTGATGAGTTAAGTAGGACAAAAGCAAAGTTATTAATGGTTAAACATTTTTTCACATTAGATTTATTTCTCATTGAAAAAAGACTGTTGCAGTATTTATCTTTGTAGTATTAAAATATTGTCATTTTATTTTTAAAAAAATTTACAGGTTTTCGATTTTTTAATTTTGATAATTCATACACATATATTTTAAGAAAGCTTGCCGAAACTTACTATTCTTTTCTTTTTCAAATAATAACAAATAATTTTAAAAATTTAAATAACTAGCTTTTTTATAAGACTGGGAAAATTAAATTATTAATTAAGTTTCATTACATTCTAATAATATAATCATAATTTATTATTTATTTTTTCTGCTATTTTAATAATAAAAGATTATTGTATATTATTTAGTTATTTAATTTTTTAATATATAAAAAAACTTTCATTACAACAAACGAATGCGTTTTATAAAATCATTTTTAGAAAATCGAAAATTTTAAATTTATCTTTTGAAATAAAGTACTTCTATATCGAATATATGAAAATTCGCATGGATTATGGAAAAAGTTGATTTAATTTTAGTTAGTACATTAAAAATATTTATTTTACAGATTATAATATCGACGTATTAGTTTTTTAAATTTTGATACATATAATTTTATAATTTAAAATAATTATTTAATTTTCTTTTAAATATTTTTACTTGCGAATTTGTAGATAGTTATATATATACATACATATATATATATATATATATTTCTAGAAACTGATCCAAAACACAAATTTGACACATATTGAAACCCGAACCAAAAGTTGGATCGTTTGCTCGATACTTGCAAGTCAATTGCCTCTGTGAAGTCACTCCGTGGGTCAAGAGACTATTGTCGGTATTATTAAAACAATAGAAATTAATTTTGAGTGACTTTGAGAGTACTTTACAAATCATGTAACGAGTAACGATCACTACGTTAAGGATATTATATCTATTTTTTGTAGAAAACCAAAGACCACTTAGAAGAGAATAATGAAATGGTAAGCACGACGCGCATTCATATATTGCGGACACATTTATTAAAAGTGAATATTAGTTAAAAAAAAGTATGATTGCATTGTCCTTACCAAGCGACGATTAGAATATATTTTATTATGTTAATAGTTAATTTTTTAAATTTGAAATTCTGCCTTAGAAATTAAAAAATATATAAATTGTCAACTTATAAAAGTAAATTATATCAGAGACGCACAAATAGAAACTTTATTTACCGAATGATATACAGATTAAAATAATCCCAAGTTTATTGCACATGTATAAGCTTGAAAATTTTATGTGGGCAGTTCTCAAGAAACTATATTTTTTAACAACGTTGCTAATTATATATTTAAGTTAAAAAATTATTGATATGTGTTAGGATGATTTTTTTTGTAAATATGTAATGCAAAATGGTAATACATATATAGTTTTAAACAATATTGCTGAAGACCATCCTTTTTCATTGCATCATCTCAAAAATTTCTAAATTATCTATTTTTATTATTAAATTTACATTCTTTCAAAAAAATTTGACTTATTGCAATGATTTAATACATTCATAATCTATTGTACAAAATAGAGTTGCTGACATGTTTTTGGTACATTTCAGAACCAATATTAGTATCTAAGTTTTTTAATTATAAAGAATATATCAGTTGTTATTTCTAAAATAATTCTAAAAAATAGAATCTTAATAATATCATATTTTTCTATTATAAAAGAAACCGCACAAAAAAGTACTATTTATAAACTGGAATTTTCGTTTGACAGAATGAAGTGCTCATCTAGATTTGAATGAACTAGGGTCAGTGCCATTTTGTATTTCGTAAATATTATTCTAATTCAAGACCAAGTAATTAAAAATTATTAAAATAATTAAAAGTTTGTATGTCTTTATTTATTAATAAAATTTTTGTTCAATTCAAAATTATCTTAAAATACAAGTGTCGTGAAAATTGCCCATATGAGAGAATAACAGATATTATTCTGATGAAAAGAATTTCATTAAATTATAAGTATTTGCAACAAATTTCACTGCCTTCTTAAATCAGAATTATATATTTGAAGATTCTGGATTCAAGAAAGCAACATGAACTGTTAGTTTGGTTTTCCAAAAAAATTTATAAAATTAAAGAATTAACAAGATTCAGATATTAAGTACACGTCAGTAAGATAATTTATTGATTTTTACGCATTTTAAATTGACAGCATTTTCAGTTTTTAATTCAAACATGAAATTTATTAAAACTTGCTTACCTGTGAGTTGAAGGACATGAATTGGTTAAATAAAGATTGTTGACATCAAAAGACCAAAGAAAATCAAATAAGATATAGGGTGAAGGTAATCATTATTGAGACTGATACTTTCGTCGATGTTAACATGGTTATGACCTAAAATATTGTTTACAATATTTCAATTGTTTGCAAATATAAAATTGATGTGTTTTATACTTACATCACATAAAAAGTTAAATACTACTTACTAACTATTTGCATTTACAATATGATTTAATGTTTAAATCAAAAACAGAATTTATTTACTCGATTCATAGGTATATCATCAAAAATTATTTCCTTAACCCTATGAAAAATACAAATTTAAGAAAAAGAGAAAAACACTAGTTACTTTATTAATTCATTTTTTTTACTGAAAAACATCTATTTACTGTTAACAACTTTAAATTAAATTATCAGAAAAATTGATAAATTATCGAAGTACCTAAATTTTTGTAAAATCAATACATGTAATTTATTACTTAAAAATTTTCGAAGATAATAATTTTTAATTTAATACAACGTAATATACGTTATTTTTATTAAAAGTAAAACAATGACCCATTCAAACATTTTTTAACATTATTTGCTATGCTGAAATTTTTAAACATTACTTTTAAGTTTTATTCTGGAATAAATGCCTTATCGCATCATTTTTAAATTAATAATATGAAAACATTTTAAAAGTAAAAATTATTTTTTCAACACTGTAAATAATTGTAGCCCTTACACGTTAAAAATATTATATACCTTACTTAATAAGAAAAATTAAATAAAATTCCATACGTACATTATAAAAAATATTTAAAAACTATTTAAAAAAAAGAATATAATATTTACTTTAATTTGAAACTTTAGAAACAACAATTTTCGAGAATATTTCATTAATTTTAGAAATATAATTTGTATTATCTGCAATTTTCTTCTTTTTTCTATAACTAATTTATTTAATTTATTATTTAATTACTAAAATTGAAATTAAAAAACTTCATTTTGTTTATATTATAGGTATTTATTTTATTTTTTCCAATAAACGTACTTCATACTTTAATACTCTGTGAAAAACACAATTATTTAAAAATTGAAATATCCATTATCAATTTTGACTTTTTTACCTAAAATTTTTTTCAAATAGACTAACTTAATCTTAAATAAATAAACGACATAAACAAGACAATGTTTTAATGCAAATAACTTATAAAAATAATTTTTTTCGACTTTTTTTTAATATTAGAAAATATTTAATGAATTTCCAGTGCAATATAATTTTACTGTTCGGTGTAAATTGATTTCTGACCAAACTTTGGTAATATGTAACATAGAATGAGAACTACCTTGCACTGATATTTATATATTTTAATTTATCAAATATTTATAATAACTTATATGTAAAAATATTTATAAAATACAGTCGTGTTCTGTAACTCCAAGACGTTTATTAACTGTCAGTATCGTAAATTTAAAATTATAGAGGGTTTCAAATGAAAATTAGTGAAAATCGGCATAAATTTGCTTTTCACCATAAAATCTATAAAAAGCATTCAAAACTTTTGCTTTTGGTGCTTATTTTCTTTAACACATGTTATTTTTTGGGGTTTTTTATGGTTCTTACCATCATATCATCAAGTATGTCAAGTTTTATTAAAGTCTATTGTTTGTGAAGTTAACAAAATAATAAATAAATAAATAAATGTTCAACAATTACATACTGCTTAAAAATAAAGTACTTAATATTGTTAAATGTCTTTCAAGTGTTTATCAGAAAAGCGTAAGCACATCGCTGGAAAACTAGAATAAGCAAGGTATGGCTTGCAATCACGATAGTTGAGTAGATAATTTTCACGAATCTTCGAATTACAAGGCACGACTTTAAATTACCTAAAGACAAAGATTTATTTTCTATTTATGTGACACTATTTTTTTGTAAGAAATAAATTTTATCAATGATTTTGTTTGTCTTATACAAAAAAACCCGGTTCAAATATGCGATATTGAATAGTAGATAACTAGAAATCATTATAGAGAATAATAAGAACTAATAATACTTTTAATTAATGTGTCGAAAATTACTATAATAAATCATAATTTATCTGATTAAAATAAAGTTTGTAATATATTAGAAAGTATTTATTTATAAATTTTAATCAATAAAAGTATTTTAGTAAATCTTATAAAATAAATTACCTGGTACTTAATTATTTATTTTATGACTTTTTGTAATAAAGTATCTGAAGACAAAATAATGGATGATTTCAAGAAATATATAGTGTTTCTTGCTATTTGAATTATTTAATAAAATTTATTATTTTGTCTTACTAAAGCATAAATTTCCCAAGAAATTAACGAAATTCTTTTAATATGCAAAAATATATTTTTTGATCTTTGAAGAAGGAATCTTGACTTATCTTCCTGCTTATGTAGATAAACAAATTTTGAAGGCAGAATCTCATACGTCGCATGGTAAATAAATCAATACAAATGATATAACAATTTGTTACAAAATTATTTTAACTATAAAAAATTTTTATTTCAAATTTCATTTTTAAAATGAAAATAATCTGTCTAAAAATAAGATGAATATGTATAGAAAATGTGTCTCGCATTCATTTTAAAAATCTGATGACTTTATTTATATATATACATATAAGTAGTGTAAAATTGAATACTGAGCGTAAGATAAGTTGTTACTTAGTACATTAAGGAAAAAATGATTATTATTGGTCTAAGTATTATTCATTCTTATAATTATTAAACACAAATTCTCCAATATTTATATCACTATTATTGGTATTAAAACCATCATTATTATAATTATTATGATTATGATTATTATGATTATTATTATTATGATTATTATTATTATTATTATTATTATTATTATTATTATTATTTAAAACATTTATTATTTATTACTTGTCACAAAAACTATGTGTAATAAGTTTTGCCAAAGAATCAAGTTTAGTAGCAACATTGATGTTATAATGATGCTTCCATATTCTGTAGCAAAAGAAAATGCAGGTATACTGTACTTAATTATATCTACACCAGAATTTAATTGTGTAACCTGTACAAATTTCAATATCGCAAACTCAAATATGAATTGAATGCTGCCAATCAATGCATTTTAAGAAAAATGTAAAACAAAAAAATTTATCTTTACATTATATCAATTTGTCTAATGTGATAATCTTGTTCTGTGCGCCGTTTGCTTGCCAAATCTTCTTGTTGGTACTTGTAAACAAATAATGTAAATCCTTTTTAATAAATATGAAGTTTATACAATTTTTTAGTAATTTAAAAATTATTCAATACGGGCTGAAGAAACGTGTCCGTGACATTTCTTGTTTTTAGGTCAATATAGATATTACATAATAATATTTATTATAATTTATAATTTCCTGGTAAGAGTAAAACAAATTTGAATTTTTTTTAACACAAATTAAAACAAAAAAAAAATGATCAGTGTTATATAAATATATTAAAAGTGCCTATTGGTCGAAAAATTTAAAGCTATAACAAAAACATTCTTCAAACAAATTTTTATGCAAAGACACTTAAAAAAAGACAACTATTTAAATATCCCAAGTAGAAATGAATACCTGCATCCATCCATGTACCATCCGTAGAATCTGAAATCGTCACTTTTGTGCATTATATTAGGAATAAAGAATATCGTAAGTAACACGGGAATAAAGGGTGTTAAGGGATTGAAAATAAGTTTGAGGCAACATTTATATATGAGGCATTTCATTTCAAATCGTTTCACCTACAAAAAACAATCGCAAGGAGAACAATTTTTTAATAAATTTTATTATATAAAAGGAGGATGTTAAAAAAGGGTCGATGAAGTGGTGAAAATGAGGAAAAACCATGAAAAGTCCAAAAAATAAGAATTAAGTTGGAATAAGAGCAAAAGGGATAAAAACATATCATAAAATATTTTAAAATATTTTCTGGTCTACAAATAACTGCCACATGCTTGGTTACTGTCGGAAAAGTCGGAAAATTTATGAAAATCCCTTGAAAAATGTAAGAAATTCTTTTTAAGTAGTCAGAATCAGTTTAGAGTAGAGTAAAGTTAATTAGATTGATTCCAAAACAATTTTATATCTACAATGATATCTAGACTTTTCCCTGATGTCTGAAGAATGTGTGGAAATCTCGGAAAACTCAGGAAAATTCAAAATAATAAAAATAATCTATTTACGTTTGTTTCAGAAGTGACAGAAGTAATTCAAATTCATTTATAAATTATTTTTTCGACTAGGAATAACTGTTGTAAGTTTTAATATTGACGAAAAAGTCGGAAAATATATGGAAAAATTATTAAAATTGTAACAAATTGAGCTTTCGCAGTCAGAATCAATTTAGAGTTGAATAAAGTTTTCATATTTCAGTTTTTTCTTCAAATTTTTTTCGAAATTATTTCTTGGACTAGAAATAACTGTTGTTGGTTTTTTTACTGACGGGAAAGTCGGAAAATCTATGGATAAATTAAAACAAAAAAATTGTAACCAAAAATTGAGCTTTGGTAGTCAAAAACAGTTTAGGGTTGAACAAAGTTAACTGAATTTAGTTCTAAAATGATTTTAGATCTACCATCATATCTAGATTTTTCTTTAAAATCGGAAAATGTGTGAAAAATCGCGGATTATGTATTGATGTTATTTCAGAAATGACAAATTTTATTCAAATTCATTTCCAAAATATTTTTTTGTCCCGGAACTGTTGTAGGTTTCAATTCAATACAAAATTTTGACTTTTCCTGAGTATTCCGCGATTTTCACATATTTTTCGATATTAAAGAAAAATCTAGATATGATAGTAGATCTAAAATCATTTTAGAACTAAATTCAGTTAACTTTGTTCAACTCTAAACTGTGTTTGACTACCAAAGCTGAATTTTTGGTTACCATTTTTTTTGTTTCAATTTTTCCATAGATTTTCCGACTTTCCCGTCAGTAAAAAACCTACAACAGTTATTTCTAGTCGAAAAAATAATTTATAAATGAATTTGAATTACTTCTGTCACTTCTGAAACAACGTAAATAGATTATTTTTATTATTTTGAATTTTCCTGAGTTTTCCGAGATTTCCACACATTCTTCAGACATCAGGCAAAAGTCTAGATATCATTGTAGATATAAAATTGTTTTGGAATTAATCTAATTAACTTTACTCTACTTTAAACCGATTCTGACCACTTAAAAAGAATTTCTTACATTTTTCAAGGGATTTTCATAAATTTTCCGACTTTTCCGACAGTAACCAAGCATGTGGCAGTTATTTGTAGACCAGAAAATATTTTAAAATATTTTATGATACGTTTTTATCCCTTTTGCTCTTATTCCAACTTAATTCTTATTTTTTGGACTTTTCATGGTTTTTCCTCATTTTCACCATTTTCCCGAGGGTATGGGGGGAAATGAAGGTTACTACTCGATTCCTGGGCTCAAAATGTATAAGGATTCATTTGAAATTTAGTTCTCGGTTCGGGGCAAAAATCGACCCTTTTTTAACATCCTCCTTTAATTATTTGTAATATCATAATATACACTGATTTTAAAGAAAATTTCGTGAACTTTTTATTGCTATTTTTATTATTTTAAATTTCTCTCAATTTCATAGAGAAATTCCTGTTTGAAAGGTTAAACTCTTAATATCTCAAAACACTTTTGCGTCGATTTTTTTTTCAAAATTATATGAAAATAAAGCTAAACTTTTCTAGCTTACGTTCCCATATATAATATATTATTGACATTTAATGGGATTATTAGAAAAATAATTGTTTAAATTGTCAACTTTAAAAAAAAAGTTTTAAACAATCTTTTTTCTATTAATCTCATTAAATGTCCATAATATAGGGGAGACTGGGGTGAAAAGTTAAACTGCAATAGAAATTTTATGAAATTCTCTTTCGAATCAGAGTGTATAATATGTTGCAAATAATTAAATTTTTATATAATATTTATTAAAAAATCGCTCTTTTTGCGATTGTTTTTTGTCGCGGTGAAACGGTTTAAAGTGAAATGCCTCATATGTTACGGTACACGGAGAAAAAGGAATTGTTAAATCTACTAGCGGATTGTTAATATAGAACTAGCAAATCTGATTTGTTGTTGCAACAATTTTTTTTGTTCTACAAACAAATTAATTGTTATCACAACAATTTTGATTTGTGAGGAGAACAAAAAAACTGTTTCAACAACAAATCAGATTTGCTAGTTCTATATTAACAATCCGCTAGTAGATTTAACAATTCCTTTTTCCCCGTGTACATAAAAAGTATAATGAAAAGCGTTTTAATTTTAATGTCGGTCATCATTTTAAGAATCTGTGTTGATAATTTTGTTTTTAAAAATATAAACCGACTTTTTTTTAATAAAACAGTCATTTTTTTAAAATAGTCAATGTGGGGTGTTAAGGGAATTTGTTTTAAAAAATTATTAAAAAATAGTTTCACCTTCGGGAATGATATATTAAAAAATATGGGTGATTCTCCTGAAAGGGACCATTTTTTGGTTGAATTTCCAAAAAATCAAATTATTCTTTTTTTTACTTTTTTTCATAAATAAGTTTAGAAGATGTTTAAAGATAAAAATATAAGTTGCGCAAAATTAATTTTCAGAAATAAGACCTCCAGGACCATTTTATTATCATGTGTTCTAGAGGTTAAGTATAATTAATTATAACTTTTAAATTAATTATTTTGTAGAAAGAACTCGGTAGGAATATTTTTATTAAAATAATAAATTGTTATGTTTTAATTTAATGCACTTTTTGCTTGTATATTTTATTTTTATTAAATTAATAATTTAATTTGAGGGTTAAATATTTCAAAACAATGATTAAAAAATTAAAAACAAAAGAAAACGCTTATCAAATATAAAAAAGGCTTCGTAGATGAATTGATAAATAATTTAATGAAAAAATTCTCGTTTTTTCTAATTTTAAAAATATTACAATTTTTTAAACAATATTTTTAGTTTTAATCATCAAATATTTTTACATAGATTACATATTATGTTTAAAACGTTAAAAAATAGGATGTTGTTATATAGAAAACGAGGCTTCGGAGATGAATTGAATTTTTACTCTCATTGATAATATACTATTTTAATTAATAAATTCAATAATTTTTTATATCACATTTAAACAAATATAAGTATAAAATAAACGTTATATTCTGAACTTTAATTTGATATATATCATAAATATGTTGAAATTATTTAATTACGTTAAAATATAATTATAAAATATACATTCTGTTTAACCAAAATTCGATGACAAAATTAAATATGTTTTTTAAATAGGAAGATCTTTAAATATAAGCATTAGAAGATTATATGAAGATAGATTAATCTTTGTAGATTATAAATAAATTTTTCAAAAAATTTAAACTTGATAAAATATTAATAAAAAGTTAATTTAAATAATGAACCTCATGTTGGAGACACGTGAAGTGGTCCCTTTCAGGAGAATCACCCTTATACATTTGAGATATTTTAATAATTTTAAATAGTTTTAGTCAGAATTTGACGAAGTAAACGTCTTTCTTTAATGTAGATCTTGAGTGAATTTAATCGACTACTTCTTTTTGCATTTTGTCGAGCAAAAATATCACTTTTAACAAGTATTTCTACAAAAAACCGTGTAAACAAATAAATCCCTTAACACCCCTCTAGTTTTCAAAATGGTAGGTTAGACAATGAAAATCAAGATATCTCGAAAACTAAAGCAGATAAAAGAATAAAAAACATAATATACGCTATTATCGACATAGGTTCACATAATATTTAAAAAATGCTAACTAACTTTGGGAACACAATGTTTTTCAACTTTAAAATTTTACTAAAAAAACGTGTGCTTATTAATGTAACGTGCTGAAATCAAATTACCTGATTCATTGAGACAGCAATTATCATAGAGCATTGTTTACATTCCAAGCTGTAATTAAATATAAAAATAGGGCATCTACGGTCATTATTTGAGTTAAAAAATGATTTTAAACTCGAAAAAGAAGTTTTGTAGAATCTGTATAAATATGTAAAAGATTTAATGAGTGAGTATTTATTGTTTAATAATTGCATTTTAACAATAATATCATGAAATAAAGTAATAATTTTTTCTACTATTGTAAAGTTAATTTGTGTATTGTCGATAACAGTGACATGTAGAAACATAGCCGCGGTCAGCACACGGTAGGTGGCAACAATCACGATTTCCTTCTCTCAATGTTTAGCGTATAATTTAATTAAATTCCATTAAAATAAACATATTATAAAAAAGCTATAAAGATTCAGCGGCAGAACATATTTATTTAATATTCATGCTCAACATTTATGCACGATTTACTATAAAACCAATTGAAAACAATCACAATTCTTTTGTAGACCTATTTACTGACACCAATGCTTTTCCGAAAGTCAATATACAGGGGCAATAGTATTGATTTTTTACAAAGAAATTCATTCTATTTTTCTTTGTCATTTTTCTTACAATAAATTAAACTTACTCAAGTTTATTATTTTTAATTGCAAACTAAATTGTATAAAAATTTCAATATTATAGTCTCCTTTAATAATTATTAATAAGGATATATTTTCCTAAGACTACTTATTAAACTTTTAAAAATTAAATATTCTCACCATCTGTTATTAAATAAAAAAAACAAAAATGACTGACTTTTTGCTTTTGAATGTACATGTTTGATTCATAACTTTTTTCCTTTTTATTTACTGTTGTGTAACTTTTCATTTGTTTTATTTAGTGTCGTGAATATTACTCATTAATTTTATAAAAATAAATTCAAATTTAAATAATTTAATATTTTAATAATTGTATATTCAAATAATATTGTTCGAATAATTTATTTAAGTAATCAATCCAAATAATTTATTTAAATAATTAACTTGAATAATTCAATAATATTTTATTTTAAAAATAAACTAATGGATAAAAAATGCAGTTAAATATAATTTTGAAAATTTTGTGTATACTGTCAATGGATTCTTTAATGAACGCTAAAATAAAATTAGAAGATTATGCAAAATTGATAATTAAACTTTTTGATCATAATAAGGAATCTTAGATAACGACATTTCATTATTCTGAAAACGATGGTACGTTTTTAGTATTAATTTATTATTATTTAATGTCCCTAAAGTTAGCATTAACTTCTTTAAGAATGACTGCTATTGATTATACAATTCCGTTATTGAATGTTTATTTCCTTCTTTAAGTCAAAAAACCACAGTCGGGAACATTTGTCAAGGGGTTAGGATTTTTTAAGGTAAAATGATTCAATAGCATATAGATAACATTTTAACATTTTACACCACTTAACATTTTTTTGTATCAGATTCTTTTCTTGCAGTTCTTCGATTACATTCAAAAATAGAATGATTTTTTAAAATAAATATTTAAATAACTATTTATTTTGTCTACAGAAATTAAAATATATTACAAATAATTTTAATGTAACGCATTTTTAAAATTTAACTATTTCTAAAAATTACAAAAGTAATTCTTTCAAAATTCAATCATTTTTTTAATTGAAATTTATAAATAAAATTATTCAAAAAACTTTAATCATTTTATTTTATCCAATTCTAAATCAATTAAATATTCTTCCTCTTTGTGTCCTTTACAAACACAGGACCACTTCTCTTCTAATTCTGACTCTCCAAGACAACGTTTCTTTACATTGCTGCGTTGAAACGATCACGTCTCATCCTTCGGTTTTTGCGTGTTTCTTCTGACCAGATTAGTCCCTGGTAGAACTTCTCAACTTTTCTGGCCACTCTAAGAAACCAATTATATTAAGTTTTTTAAAATAATTAAATTTTTTCGAAGAATTTTTTTACAATTTTTAAGAATAATCCATTTTTCACGGAATTAATTTAAAATTGTTTTAAAAATAATTGAAATCCTGCGATAAGTTTTATTATTTATAAAAATAATTGAATTTTTGACACCGAACTATGATAAAGTTTTTAAAATAATTGAATTCTTGAGAAAAATTGTAAAAAAATGATTTTTTTCAAAAAATTTTATGAAAATTATATTGAAAACAATTAATGAATTTCATTAAAATTTTTTTAAATAATTGGATTCTTTCATAGAATTTTATTAAAATTTTTAAGAATAGTTGCATTTCTCGTGGAATGCATTTAAAATTGTATTAAAAATAATTGAAATCCTGCTATGAATTGTAATATTTATAAAAATAATTTAATTCTTGCAACGGTTATTATTAAAATTTAAAAAAATAATTTAATTCAAAAAAATGAAAGTACTCTACTTATACATCTGACAGAAGTCAATGTTACTATACTAATGAACGAAATAAAATTAACATTAAGAGGTAAAAATAATTTTTAGTCAGACAAATGGCTTTTGAGATTTTAATTAGTCTGACTGACCAAATTTTTTTACTACTACTCTCAAGATTAAAATAATTAAAACACAAGAAATGACTGAAATTTTCTTTTAATTCTAATGTAATAATAAGAAAGACAAGCAATCAAGAAGTAAAAATCATGTTTAGACTAAAGATTTTTTTATAATTTTAATGATTTTTTACTTCTTAATAACAAAATAGAAGTATAATTCAATTATATGTCTGACTGAAATAATAAATACAATGTTAAAAAAAATTATTTCACGAAATTTATATTGAATGATTCTATAAAATGATTTTAGTAAAATTCTACAGATTTGTTTCAGTTTGGATGGTTGTTCATTTTTCAAAATAATAACAAACGATCGTAAAAATAACAATATTAACAAACGATCGATTGTGCTGAAAAAAAATATTTTAAAACTTAACAACCATGAACTTTTAAACTTCATGGAAAATATTAGAAAAATTAAGTTTTAAAAAGCAATTTTTATTATCTTTTAGCTTAAACGACAGATAATTGTAGGCATTGTAGGCTCTTTACAAGCATTTTCAAACATAAATAGACAAATATGCCCTTCAAAACTATCAAACAACAAGAAAATATCATACTTACATCAGCTTTTTTGTAAGACTACGAGAACACAGTTGATTCCTCTCGCGAAGGGAACGGTTAATTTTTCGATAAAGAATAAAAAATGATGAAGTTCTTAGGAATGACATTTGGTCTTGTGCTCTTTAGTGTAACATTTCTGGGTGTGTCAGGAAGAAGCAATTACACTTCTGGATTAATAAGATACCTGAAAGCAAAATCAAAACTCCACCAGGTAATGTTTATAATTGATGATCAATTTCTTGCAAATGTAGAATCCAATGCTAACGCACAACTTATTGGTGATGTTTCTAAAAACTTTCCATCATTGAGCCTAGATTTACATGATGCGAAAGATGGTTTGGAAAAGTACTTTTCATTACATCTACAAATTCCTAGAAGAACGACTCTGTTTATTTTTATTCTCGAAAGATTTGGAAAGGATACTGATCTTTATTTCAATGCTATGCTCTTGAAACTATACATTCTCTCCTATAAAAATTCTTTCCCCAAGTGCTTAATCTACTACTGTAATCAAAGAAAGTCTTATTCTTACGAGATTATGCTAAAATCATTGTGGCACGCCGATATGCTAGACATTTATATACTGGAAAGTTTAGTTCAAAATCAAACATGGCAAATAACGGACGTGGCCACTATTCACAGAATCAATCTTTTTGCAAAGAAATATACAAAACAGACAGTTAAGCCACGGACAAAATGGTTTCCAAACAAACTACTAAACCTCCACGAACAACATATAAAATTAATGTTAATTGCAAATAATACTTTCATTGCCCCAGAAAGATTGATTGAAATGAAAAAATTCGCCTACATTATTATGCAATCGCTCCGTTGTAATATTGATTTACTACACACTGGTGAAACAGTAAATCCATCTTATCTACAAAAAGTAAAGGCAGAAATGTCGATGATCCATGTGATATCAGAACTAAACAAGAATGTCATTATTAATAGTGTACCAATACGTATCTTGATGCATAGTACAGGAAAGGCAATAATTCTGAATGTAAAAAGTAAAACTCAAAGTGTTGAAGTCTCTGAGGAATTGATTTACATGATAGTTGCAACAACTGTTACTATTGTGGCCCTTAGAATTGCAACTTTGTTGCTACGATTTGACAGATGCACTTGGAACACGTTCAGCATCAGTCAAATCATAATGGGAATGTCTGTAGTCAACGAACCAAGAAAATTAGCAGAGAGAATAGTTTTTGGTGCCTTCATGTTGAGCTCCATGGTCTACTCCGGTTACGTGTTTTCAGTGATTTTGGACATCAATTTCCAAGAAGCACTTCAAATTTCAACTCTCGAAGAACTGGTAAACTCGTCATTGACGCCAATGACCCGTCCTTTCATAAATGAGACAATGGTAAACAGTCCTCTAGTTCACGTTCGAAAACTAGCCTTCAAATCGGTTATCATACCTGGTAAAGGATTAATCAATGATTGTTTAGAATACTTGCGCAAGAACAGAAACGTTACATGTATATCGCTTGACGCTGAAGTTGCTGTAGAAATCCTTAATAGTGAAACACAAGAATTCAGATTTGAAGTAATACAGGAGTCAATCGTGTCTTTCCCAATAACGTGGAGTACAAGGACAACTTCACCTCTTAAAGATCGTTTCAATGAAATAATTTTAAAAGCCTTTGATCACGGTTTACTGCAGAAACTACTAATTTCTGGCTATAACCTACAAAATAAAGTAGTTCCAACAAATCCAGAAATAATAGAAAAAGAAAAATTGCTATTGGTTCTCTTCTACGTGCTGATCATTGGATACAGTTTAGCCATAATCGTTCTTTTAGCAGAAATTTTAAGCAATTTTATCATCAACAAAGCACGGGTTTTCTTTATGTTCTCAAATTGAGATCTTTAACTTCAAGTCAAGAAGTTGCATAGCAACAATTCGATACAGCTAATGGTCTTAAATTGAGATCCTTAGAAATTTCTGATAAACAAAACAATTTGGGTAAATTGTTTAAACTTTTTTCAAACAAAAAAATCTGCCTGTGATTCGTCTAATGAGACCTAAATAAAAAAGATTATTTTAAGGAATGGAATTAATCTCTCTAAAAGTGAATGATAAAAAACTCTTGCTTTATCATGAACATTGTCAAGAATGTTACACTACACTAAACCTTCAAGAAATTTAAATTTTTCTAAAAGTTGCGAAAGAGTGTTGATTACTTTCGTAATTGAAACATTTGATTTGCCATTAGGAATAAGAGAATTAATTCTACATCAATGTTAAATACTTTTATTCTTTGGTGAAACAAATTATTCTTGACGTTCTTATCGCAAGAACATTGAATATAAGTAAAATAATTAAATAATTGTATTAATTAACCTAAATTTTCCATATTATTTTATAAGAGCTTTACTGAAAAACAATATTTGGAACAGAGATGAAGTTGCTTTAGAATATCGAAAATAATAATATAGCTTTTTCACGTGAGGATTTTCTTTTTGTCAAAAATAACAGAATTTATTATAAATCTTATTATTATTCTTTTATTATTCTTCACTAATACACATTTGTAGGATTGAATTTTATCAATTTTGTTGCATAAATATATGTCTGTAATAATAATCGATTGTAAAATAAAGTCTACAATTTAATTAAACAAAATCCTATTCTGCCTCTACTGTTATATTGAAAATTTATTGTTTTTTTAATTTCCTACATTTTTCAATTCCTTTTATGACTAATTTCTATGAGTACTTTTTATGAAATTTTTTATCTATTTATTTGATAAATATAAACTACCGTCAGAAATTGTCGGTACGAACGACGACGAGCGAGCTAAGAAAAGTTGCTGCTAAAATTAAATTAACATATTTTATTATTGAAAAATGATAGAAACTTGGTTCTTGGATTGTTTGAAAGCCTAATGTTAAATTTTGCGACGATTGCTATATAAATAAATATTGTTTTATATATAATAATAATAATTAATTTCATTGTATGTCCTTTCGTAGGACCTTTACAATTTCCTTTACACTTAAATTAAACCTTAATTAATAAAATTTTCATATTATTTCTTTTCTCTTAACTTATTTTCGACATTCTCCACGTACACACATAACTCTTCGACAATCTCTCCTCTTAGTGTTTCTACTAACTTATCCTTTAAATCTCCCTCCCGTCTGTCTCCTCTCCAATCTTTTATAAATTTTCTAATACCATCATCCTGCAATTTGTCCGCTTCTAAGCAACTAAATAAGTGCGTTAATGCCTCTTCTCCTCAATAACATAGCCTACAAGTCCATTGTTTGAATCCTTTTTTGAACGCTCTTCCTACATTTCCACATCTCATCCTCGCCCATATTTCTTTGCATTCCTTATTTTTTACCTTCTTTTCTAAATATTCAGCTCCCTTTTCCCCTGGTATCATTTCTTTATATAACATTCTAAACGTCGATTGCTCTATTGCTTCTCTTTCCTTAATCTGTTCTCTATTCCACCAGTTATCCAGACCATTCTTTAATTTTTTATACACCTCTGACTCATTCTCTCCATTCCAAATAAGCCTGCACACATCTTCCAATTCCAATTCCTCTAATATTGCAATCACGTTCTTTCCCCATTTTGTTGGCTTTTTATTTAAGATCCCCCTCATTTCCTCCTTTAAACATATTTTTGGGCCATCTGTCATCCTCCATTTTCATTATATCCCTTATATATCTGAAAGCTCTTTCTCTAACCGTGTATTCCATTCCTACTACTCCCAATTCACTTCTCCATAGATATCTTGGAGTATTTCTGGCCACTCCAAGTGCCATCTTATAATACCTTCCCTGTACCTTGCAAATACTTTTTAGATTTCCCCAGCCCCAAGTTTCTACACCATACATAGCTACCGATCTTGTTAATGAGTTCATTAAATAAATCCTGTCCTTTCCTTCATCTCTACCTGCCTTCTTAATCAGCACCCACGTTGCATTAGCCACCTTCTGTGCTTTACTTGCCATCATGCTGATTTGCTTTTCTTCCGAATTCATTGTACTGAACCAGTATCCTAGGTACTTAAATTCATTTACTACTTCTAACCTTTCCTTTTTGAATGTCCAGATTTCATTCCTTTTTCTCTTCCCACCCTTTCTAAAAACCATGATCTTTGTCTTCTTCGTATTTACTGCTAGTCCATTCCTTTTTACATACTTTTCTAGTGTTTTTAACATTTTTTGCAATTCTTCTGCCTTCTCTGCTATTACTGCTATATCATCATCAAACTTTAAAACTCTGATCTTTAGCTTCCCTGTTACCGTCCCCCCTTCTCCTTTTTTTCCCATCCGTTGTCCACATCATCAATGAAAACGTCAAAAAGCACTGAACTTAAGGGGCAGTCTTGTCTAACTCCTATATCCGCTTCGAATTCTTCCGTGATTCGTCCTTCTGTTTGGATTTCCGCTTTAGTAACTTTATAAATTTCCCTAATCATTGTATGCATCCTGCCTCTTATTCCTAATTCCCAGATTTTCTTTAACATCAATTCTCGGTCTACTGTATCGTAAGCTTTTTGAAAATCTATAAATGCCACATATAGCTTTCCGTTTTTTCCTTTAACCTACCATTTATTAGGGCATTGAGAACAAAAATGTGGTCTCTAGTTCCTCTCTTTTTTCTACATCCAGCCTGACTTTCCTTAAGCTTTTTTTCCTTCTCAATCTAGCAGATTAATCTATTCGCTAATACATTTGTTAAAATTTTGTACCCAACATTTAACAGAGATATACCTCTATAATTACCAGTATCATTTACATCTCCATCTTTAAATATTGGCACAATTCTAGCTTTTTTCCCATCCTCTTGGTAACTTTCCCTCATCCCAAATTTTATTTAAAACTATAGTTAACAAATTTAAGTCTTCACTGCAAAGGATATTTATACATTCTATTGGTGTTCTATCTTCTCCCATGGCTTTTCCATTACACATTCTATTTACCGCCGTTTTAATCTCATCCACACTAAACAGGCGATCCAATGCTTCGTCCTCTGATGTCATCGTACTCACTGTCATTTCATCTTCCCAAGGCCTAATCATTTCGTCAATTATACCTTCATCTAACAGTCCTACTTTAAGTAAACTTTCAAAATGTCTTGCCCATTGCTCATCTGTGATGTCACTCGTTACCTTTTGTCTCTTTGCTATCCTGAAACTATTAATTGCTCTCCACCACTCAGAAATATCCTTTGTCTTACTTATTGCATCCCATCTTTCTTGTGTCCACATTTAACTTTCATTCTTTACAATTTGTTTTAGATTATGCCTACATTATATTAACCGTTTCTTTTTTTCCTGGCATCTATCTTTCAACCACTCCTTTAAATTTTTCCAAACTTCACTCCAAATATCTTTACATTCCTTTGACAATTTCCCATTCTATTCTTCGTATCATCTATTCCGTTCCCTCCTCCCACTCTTTTAATAATTTCCGCTTTCCTTGCCGCTGTCCAAACTAAAGTTTTAATCCTTTCCCAGTTATAATTATCTTCACCCTCACTAGTAATTTCCCTTACATTCGACGATTTGTATGTTATCTCTATCAACCATCCTTAATAAATCGTTTACTGAACCCGCATACATTTCATTTCCCCCTACATAAGTAATTTTACCTTCCCCGTCTCCTTTCGTTCTACCGTTTAATAATACTAGTCCTAACTCTTCACCAAGCTTTATTAATCTTTTCCCACTATCATTCAAAGTTTTGTCTTCTGATCTTCTCAAGTTTAGGTAATCTTCACTCCTTCCCTCATTACATACTTGCATTTTACCAACTCTTGCGTTCATATCCCCACAAACAAATACATTTTCGCATTCAGCCATAGCTTCTTCTAAGTGAGACATTCCTATATTATTATAAACTAAAACTATACATATCACATCCTTCAATTTTAAAATCATCCCCGAAACCCACTCATTTACATTCCATCCCTCTATCATATTTCGCTTTATTTTTACAATTTGCCCACCCGATAATCGACCCTTCTTGGCATCTATTTTTTTGTCGCACTCTTTACCCAATACTTAAAATTTAAATTACATAAAATTTTTTTGCACTTTCTTGACTGAGCCACGTTTCTTGTAGAATAACTATATTAAAGTCTCCTAAAAAGTCTTTTATTTCACTGAACTTTTTTGACCCATGGGTGTTCCACAACACAATTTTATACACTTCATCACTTCTTTTTTCACTATTAGTCGTACCTTTGCCCTCGAAAAAATGCTTCTTCCACCTGCGCTGTTCTCTCGTTGAAACTCCAGCTTCTTCCATCCATAACCATCTTGAGATATCCCACTCTTATTTGGTATCCATCTCTTCTTTCCTGCTCTGCTACACTCCTTAGCCATTTTTAGATTTCTATTTCTCTTTTCGTATGATCGTCGTCAACCCAGATGTTGGTACCTCGAAATTCCTTTTTCCTTTCCATAGCTCTCAGCTTCGCCTCCAGACTGTTAAATTCTAAGCAAATACAATTTTCTTTACCATACTTAAGTTTTATTTCACTTTTATTCAGGCCTAATTTCTCGCAGGTTATCTGTATTAGATCATCTTGCTTCCAGTTTCTTTTCGGATCTCGACTTCTTACTACCATGTTATTCCTTCTCTCTCGTCGTTCTCTCCGCTCATACCTTAAATGTTCATCATTAATACCCTTTAGTTTCTCCACTTCTTTATTTCTTTCATCTTCCTTTATCCTTCGAACTGATATTTTCTTTCGTAATAGAAGTCTTCTTCTTTTTTGTGTTTTTAGTCTTATTAACTCCACTTTAATGTTGTAGTAAATTGTTCTGACAGCTATCATTATTTACATTGTCAATTTTATTATTATTGTTTATCACTTTATCCATTCTATCATTTATATTTTTATTCTCGTTTTCTAAATTTGTACATGTTCCTTCTAGAGCGAGAATTTTTTTCTGATGTCCACAAAGTTTTTTCTTTATCTCTTTCCTTTTTACATTGCTCAAGGTCTGCTTCCAATTCTTCAATTTTTTCTCTCGCCCACCTCCACTCATCTTTTATCAGTTCATATTTACTAGATAGAATGTTCTGTGTTTGCCCTAACAATTTGATTTTAAACTGTAAGGTACTTAGCGATAAATTATTTGTCTGAATACCTTCCTCTTCTTCAAATACTTTTTCGCTGTTATTATTGTCATCATTCTCATACACTGATTTCTGAACTGAACCATTTTCGCTCTCTTGAGCCACTTTTTCGACACTTGTTTCTTTATTGTCACTTAAATCAACCAAATCGTTTGTTACGGTTTTAGAAATTCTTCACTTTTTTTTAATTTAAATTTTGTGGTAATTTTTTTGAAGTTGAAGCCATTTCTACGAGTCTCCGATATATTTGAGCCAAAACATTTGTCTGTCTCCGTACCATTTTTTTAAGGGTCTGCATAAAATTCTCGAAAGGACAAGCTGTATGCTAATCGAGTGTTCCATTTATTAATGTTTGCTTCGGTAAATGTTGTATACAGTGAATGGTGAATACAAGATTTTCTTTCCCGTATAATGTTTTAAACCTTTCTACATACCGTTTCAGAAGCTCATGAGCACATTCATTATTTTCTTTATAATTTACAGGATGACTTAAGATAAATGAACTTGCATGCAGAGCATTAAAGTGAATGGCTTCTTCTTCTGTTGCGACTGTATTGAAAACAAGGGGACCTAAATAATAAAGAAATAGACGACATTCAACAGCTTTCCAGCGATCAAATTCATCTAAACCTCTTGGTTTTGATAATTTTTTAATATCACCTCCTCTTAACTTCCCAGCTTTTTTAATTTCACTGATGAGAAATTTTATACATTTTTTCCCATACCTAAATCTCGTAAATGCATAGGATCTAACGGAATTTGATCAATCATTTTCACTTCTAATTTTTCAAGTGGTGAATTAGCTATATGGTACTCTTCGTTTTTTCTTAATAAAAACGATTGATTAGTTCTCAATTTACTTTTAGTACTAAGAAAACACATACGGTAATTTAAGTGATATCCTTTATCAATGCACCTCGGACATCCAAAATGAGCATTGTGGCCTTTAGTACAAGTTATCATACTTCGGGCTGGAGAGTCACATATTATTAAATTGATTTTCACACTATACTTGATTCCATTACAAGTAAAGCCTGTTTTTTCTCATTCTAAATATTCTTCAATGAAATGATTTAATAAATCATCAACAGAATCTGGTTTCTCATAACCATGATATACTCCAATAAGGAAAACTTGATCAGGATACTGCAATCCAGATATTCTTCCTAGAATTGGCTATAATTGACTTTTAGAGTTTCTCGTTAATGGCAATCCGGCAACATTAATATCTAAAAGAATATTACTAGGAACTATATTTTGATCAATTCTATGTAATAATTCACAAAGTGCTCTTTGTAAACCGTAGTGTAAATAAGAACCTGATCCACAAGGAACTATATTTGAGCAGATTCGAGGGGTGCCTAATAGTGTTCTTGCGTCTTTTGGTAAGTTAGTGTGACCTAAATCTCTGAAAATTTCAAGAATTTCAATTACAGAAGAACGGTTTTCAGCATTTCTCAAAGCCCAATTAGCTACTTTTTCCCATAATGTTAATTCTGCTGTTACTTCCTCTTTTTCTTCTTCTTCATCATCTGAATATAAATTAAGTTTATCCCAAAATTCAGATTCTTCATCTGATTCAAGTTCGTTATTCGAAGGAATCGTTTCTTCTATTGATAAATTTGAAGCAGTTTGAAATCCTGTTTCTTCATCACTCATTGATATTTTCTGCACTAAAGCTTCAAACTTCACATTAGTTTCAGAAAGAATAATTTCTTCTGATACAACATTTGAAGAGGATAAACAATTATCAGTTTTTGAACGCTGTGTTTTTAGACGTCGAAGTTGTTGCTTTCTGCTTAATTTAGAATAAGGTTTCAGCCTCCTGCTCGAAAGAATTTCTTTCTAATCACTCAACTGCTCTGCCATGTCTCTAGACTCAACTGCTTGCAATGCATGAGGTGAACATTATATCGTCGATAGCTTTCGCAGCAACCCAAGCTGCACTTGTATCTCTCTTTGCTTTTGTCTAAGAACTCGTTCGGAACAAATGATTTATCTTGAACGAATTTCTTGATCTCCTCAACAGTTCGGAAGTGGGCACCAACCTTTAAACGCATTTTTTCGTATTTATTTCTTAAAATAAGGGCATCTTTTTGCAGACATGCGTAAATTGTGCCATCTGCTCTGTGCTGCTCTGTGCTGGACTGTGGGCGCGTTGCATGTTGTGCTCTGCGGCGACCCCTCTGTCTTCCACATCCACGTCTTCAACTCGATTGAGGGTCTCCCCGAAATATCTGCTGCTGCTGTGTCAGAAGAAATGTCTATTCTACGTCTGCTCTCATTGGGCAATGACGTAGCTCATGCTTCAGCGTCTAAAAAGCTGAAGATTTCCTCCATGGTTAGATGAGCCAAAGAGGCACGACTCAAGGTGAAAGTCCTATTTAATTCTCGGGTCTCTTCCTCCTCCGACAAGTTTCGTAGATGATCAGGCGTAGACGGACTTAAGAAACTTAGACCCGTGCTATTTTTAGGGATTGCTCCTCGTTTATCCCATGTCGATGTAGTGTGAAAACAGGAGCGTTCTGTTGGTTGATCAATCTGAATAGATGGAATTTGGAGCCTTTGATTGGCGTTTTCGGCATCCCTTTCCGCTTCTTCACTTTCCACGGTTTGATGAGAAGATGGAATTTGGAGCCTTTGATTGGCGTTTTCGGCATCCCTTTCCGCTTCTTCACTTTCCACAGTTTGATGAGAAGATGGAATTTGGAGCCTTTGATTGGCGTTTTCGGCATCCCTTTCCGCTCCTTTACTTTCCACGGTTTGATGAGAAGATGGAATGTGGAGCCTTTGATTGGTGTTTTCGGCCGGAGTGGCCTCCCTTTCCTCTCCATCGTCCTGCGGAATATTTGGTTGCTCAACAGGTGTTGTTGGCATTAGTATTCTCTTTTTGATATTTGTTATTGATTTGAGGAACCTACAATAATCCTTAATCCTACCGACGGGGCCTTATTTCTATTAAGAAACAGGGATCCAAGTCGGGCAAAACACAGTTGAAGTTCGAAATTTTAGTCGCTCATGCGACCAATTTTCTGTTGCGCGAATTTTGTGCTGTTGTCTATTATAGAGATGGTGCGGGCAATACCTATGCAACCGACCGTTTTTATTAACAGAATCAAACCGTACTCGTGGACTAATCGTTAAGTAAATGGCGAAGGCAATATCTATGCAACCGGCCGTTTTAAAAAACAAAATAAGACCACTTAAGGAACCATTCCTTACAAAAAGGACGCGGGCAATATCTATGTAACCGGCCGTTTTATAATGAATTTGAATCGCACTTGTGAATCTATCCATTATCGAACTGGTGCGGGCAATATCTATGCAACCGACAATTTCAATAATGAATTTTGATTACACTTGTGGGCCACTGATAATTAAGACGGACGCGGGCAAGATCTATACAACCGGCCGGTTATACTAGTAACAAGATTTTAGAACTGCTAATTAGATTAAAAATTCCAAAATCTCACCAAAATCAGCCCGCACTGGACTCCACCGGCTCAGAGAATTTTGAAAGTTAACGTCTGCCCTAAATTTCAACGAGAAATTCGGGTTCCGGGTCGCGGACGGGCGAATCGCGAATTTCTCTGTCCCAAAACACATGCTAGGTTAGACCCAGGAGAGGTGTTTTCGAGAAGAAGCGAGAAGTCGAACTGCAATAATTGAAATTTCGCGACAAGCCTCTAACCCTTGCCTTCTTTGTCATGGTGGGGAAAACAAAAATTTAGGAGTAGGAGTAGGAAAAACTCATGGGCCCATTGGACGTTGCATTTTTGCTGACGTTTTAGATCTCACGGTAGCTCCGTGAAAACGGAAATAGTCTATTAATATGATATTTTTCGACACCTTATTTTAAAATAACTAAGAAATAAATAATAATCATATTATTTTAATTAATAAAATTATTATTCGTCTTAGTTATACTAGTAAATATAATTTATTTTGTTGTAATTAATATAGATAACATTAAAAGGGGCATTGAAATTTATAAATGTATAAAATGTAATAAGGACAAAAACAGTGACACCTATAGTGATAATGGTGGAACCAACAAGCCTACGAAATCGAATGATAAGCAATCAAAATCAGGCGCTCTCTCCGTTCCTACATATGCCAATGCTGATCTTCCCCCAACAGTCATCGAGGCTATTCAGGTTGCAGTTGAAAAGGGGCAAGCTAATGCCTTGAATTCTTTTCAAAACCAAATGACTAAAATGTTTTCGGAATTTTCTCGTAAACAAAAAGAGTTTAATCAGGAACTCAGTAATACCGTTGCTACGCTAAGAGACGACATTGATTATAACAAAAACACAATTGATTCTCTTGAAATAATTGTTGAAGCACAAAAAAAAGAAATTGATGTACCGAAATCGGATAGGGTGGCACTCGAAAACAAGATAACTGTTCTTGAACGGAATCTTAATTTCCAGGAACAAGTACAACTCCAAACCTCATTAGAAATTTTTATCTAATATTTTTTGTGATATTGCAGCCGCTTTAAACGTTGCAGTCAATACTTATGACATTTCTAACATCTACCGTATAGGCAAAGGAAATGGAAATTTTCTCTATCCGCCAATTGTAATGGTGAAACTTTTCAAACAGAATTTAAGGGACGAAATCATTGATAAAAGGAAACATAAAACTACCTTTTCTACTAAGGATTGCGAAATGAATGAAGTTGAAAAACGTATCATTTTTATTCGTGAACCACTCTCTTTACATAATCGTAGAATTTATGCTGCAGCCTTAAATCTAAAGAAGAGTAACAAGATTAAGTACCTATGGATCTCGTGAGGAAAAATATTTTGTCGACGTGAAGATGGTGCGTTAAGATTGCAGCTCGTTAGTTTGGAGGATTTGGACAAATTCAAATAGATCTTCATTTCAAATTCATCGACATCACTGATTTTTTAGTCTTCGTTTGTGAATTGGAATTTTTGTTATTATCATCAAAATGCTTATGTATTTATGGTATGTTTTCATTTCTTTTATTTACATCAGAGGAATTTTTTTACTTCATTCTGGCAATTGTTATGGGGTTTGCAATGAAGATTAATTTTTTGCTTTTTTAGTTAATTGTATTATTGATGATTATTATTATTATTTTAAAAATGAAAATGTTGAATTGGTTACATTTGTTAATAATAAGAATTCAAAAGTAAAAATAATTTTTATTAAACTTCTTATTAACTTAAGGATTCTATATAATTTTGTAAGAAAATATTTCTATGTAATGTCTCAATTTTTAGCACTCATTGTTCCTACCTAAGATTGCATATGTTACCTTTATTCATAATGTTACTATATAATCATAATATTACAGATTTACTTTGTTTGAGTTATTATTTGTGACTTATTTTTTATTTTTTCGTAATAAAATGGAGTCATTAAATATTTGTCATGTGAATGCTCAATCTCTCCGGGCACATTTTATTGAGTTCAAAGATTTTTTAACCGGTCGAATTATGATATTGTTGCTGTTTCTGAAACATGGTTGAATCAGAGTGTAATGTCAAATTTAGTTGAACTTGATAATTACTTTCTTTTTCGCAGAGATAGGGAAGCTCGCAGGGGTGGAGGAGTTTGTATATATGTTCATAAAAAGTTAAAGTGTTCTCTGGTGTGTATGAGTTCTGAGGGACGGTATCCTACTGCCGAATTCTTATTCCTTGAAATACAGACGAACAACGATAGTGCATTAATAGGGGTTTGATTTTGAGAATAGAATTTTTTCATTAATTCAATTTTTTTATAATATAATAATTATGGGTGATTTTAATTGTAACTTAAATTCTACTTCTCCGCTCACTAAATATCTAACTTCAATTGTGTTTTCTTCAGGTTTATGTATTGTCCCTCACAGCTCTACACACCATGTCAACAATTCTAGCACTAGACTAGATGCAATCTTTGTCAATGATCTTAATAAAATTTTATCTTATAATCAGCATTCAGTTCCATTTTTATCTAACCATGATTTGATCAACATTGAGTTTGATTTCAAAAAAGACAAACTACAATATCAAAATAAATCAAAATTTGTTCGTAATATTCTTAATATTTCTGGAGATGAATTTGTTTCACATTTATTGACGTATGACTGGGCTGGTATATACACTGAGAAGGATGTCAATGAAAAAGTGATTCGACTCACTTCTTATTTGACTTCGGCTTTCGATGTGTTTGCGCCTTGTCATTCGTTGGGTGTGAGAAGAAAGTTTTCTCCATGGATGACTAATGAGTTGCGACAATTAATTAAAGATAGAAATAAACTTCGACAAAAAGCAAAAAGAACAAAAAATGATATTGATATATTGAATTTTAAAAAGATGCGGAACTTGGTTAAAACTAAAATTAGAGATGCATAATATAATAAATATAATTATAATACTATAAAATATAGAAAAAGGTACAATACTATGTATTGTTCCTTTGAGGGCTTGTTAGCCCTAGGAACTTATTTTTTTCTAAATAAATAAATAATAAATAAATAAATAATTATATTAGTCCTACATGATATAACACTGGTTTACAGTGAAATTGCCAATTGAACAAAACATTTTTTTTTCGAATAGTATGTGTTTGTTGAGTAAAAAAATCATAGTTTTAATTTTTTTCCCTCGTGCAGTTTTTCTGTAGCTTCAAATTTTGCATTTTCGAGGTGTGACGCCACTTAAACTTACCTGTAGGAAAATTATCTTGTCAAAATATAATAAATGAGGCATTATTGGAAAGGTTATTAAATTACCTTTTGATCCATAGGTCACAGAATAAAATTCAACAAAAATTGAGAGAGTTACAGTCGATTAAAGATGAAATTTCATGACAATTTTGATGATTTTTAGACCTTTGAGTAACTTCTACTATTTTTTCTACATCAAACAGGAAAGAATATTTAGGTTTTAATTTTTTTATTAATAGACTATATCATTACACAAATTTTGAGTCCTTGTGGACCTCGATTGGATTAAAAATGACAATTCTACACTAAATTTAGTGAACGAAACTACATTCTTCATTTTTAGTATCCCTTAAACATTTGCACCAAAAATTTAAGTAATAAAATTTGGTTAAGCGCTAAAGTTACTGAAATCACTAATCAAGAGTTTCTGAAGTCGTAGATTTCGAATGCAATGTTAGTTATGCAAATTTCAAAATGTCGGATCCAATAAGGCGGACAAGTTTTCAAAAATCGATGAAATTCGTCTCAAATTCGTTACTCGGGAGTTTCGGGGTCGCTGATTACGAATCTGATGTCAGATTTCAAGAATTAAAAATGTTGAATTCATAAAAGTGAACGAGTTATTTAAAATCCATCAAATTCGCACCTATTGGATCCCCCATTTTTAATTCTTGAAATCTGACATCAGATTCGTAATCAGCGACCCCGAAAACCCCCGAGTAACGAATTTGAGACGAATTTCATCGATTTTTGAAAACTTGTCCGCCTTATTGGATCCGCCATTTTGAAATTTGCAAAACTAACATTGCATTCGAAATCTACGACTTCAGAAACTCTTGATTAGTGATTTCAGTAACTTTAGCGCTTAACCAAATTTTATTACTTGAATTTTTAGTGCAAATGTTTAAGGGATACTAAAAATGAAGAATGTAGTTTCGTTCACTAAATTTAGTGTAGAATTGTCATTTTTAATCCAATCGAGGTCCACAAGGACTCAAAATTTGTGTAATGATATAGTCTATCAATAAAAAATTAAAACCTAAACATTCTTTCCTGTTTGATGTAGAAAAAAATAGTAGAAGTTACTCAAAGGTCTAAAAATCATCAAAATTGTCATGAAATTTCATCTTTAATCGACTGTAACTTTCTCAATTTTTGTTGAATTTTATTCTGTGACCTATGGATCGAAAGGTAATTTAATAACCTTTTCAATGATACCTCATTTATTATATTTTGACAAGTTAATTTTCCTACAGGTAAGTTTAAGTGGCGTCGCACCTCGAAAATTCAAAATTTGAAGCTACAGAAAAACTGCACGAGGGAAAAAATTAAAACTATGATTTTCTTACTTAACAAACACCTACTATTCAAAAAAAAAGTTTTGTTCGATTGTCAAAAAAAAGTTTTTAATTTGTAAACCTGTGTATGTTACTAGTATATGTGTTTTGCATGCATAGTTATACATATACACATATGAGCCCTTCGCTAGAAAAACGACTTAAGTCGACTTAAGCGGTTTTTAAAAATTTTGTTATCAGTGTATTCTACAAGACATATAGATTACATATATCAAGTTTCTAAAGTTGTAGGTCACTATTTATGAATTAATTGAGGTGTTTAAACTTCCTGAGTCCCGAAATTGAGGCACTTACGCAAGCGCGCGTTCACGTCCTCTGCTACCACGCACAGTGGGAAGAAATGCAGTGTTTTGGACAAAATTCTGCCGACAATACAAATCTCCACCGATTTCAATTTTCTTTTTTTTAAATACTGAAGAAGGTTTTTCCTACAAGCCTTCACTGCTATAATTTGAAATTTTCAAAAATTTTGGATTATTACAAAAGCGAGTAATTTTTTTATTTTGTTAACTAAACTTGTGCATTATAATGTTGATATTTAATTGAATATTACTATAAAATATATCGTAAGACTTTTTAGAATAATAAATATGTTTTAATACATTCAAATAAAAATGTTCTTTCATAAAATACTTAATTTTGTTTCATTTTTAGTGGTTCGCTGGAAAAACCACTTAAGTCATTTGTTATAAAATAATGTTATTAAAGTATCAAAACATTGTTTACTCTTTTCTTTTAAAGTATTCTTTGATAATACCTTTGTATTGGGAAAAATGAGCGATATAATTAATACGTAAATTATATTAGTAATTCGTTTCTGAATCTTTAATTTAATTTTTTCGTCAAAAACTTAAGTCGACTTAAGTCGTTTTTCTAGCGAACGGCTCATATACATGTAATTTAATGTCCTCCGGCATTTTGTTGCTAACCAAAGTTACAACAAAATGTTTATCTATTGTCGAATTACTATTTCATTGATTTGGAATTGTGCATAAATCAAAATAAAATATTTACGCATCATTAAGCGTTTTGTCAGCTGACAATGCATGTGAATTAGTTATACTATTCTAGTCCCTAAGATTGTGGGCCCAAAGGGGAAAAGGGATGGTTTCCATAGGAAAGATAAGGCAACGAGAAGAGGCATGTATAGCGAGCTTGTATATGTGACCGTAACATAATCAAATCTATGGTTGTATTAGTTCTCGTAGTCAGCGGAGTCAGTGGATACCATACATTTAATTATTTCTTAAATGGAATTATATTTTGCTTTTTAAATTATAAAATATGTGTACTGTATAAAATTTAAAACAGAAATAGAGCATTAATATTGGTTATAAATTTGTGAGCAATTTATATACAATATAATGTAATATGAAAAAAATACGCATTTGACAAATTTCTGTCTAAACTTCTGTAGCGATAATAAGATATTAATAAAGAAATAGCTGTTAGGTACTTTGTACGTAACATCGTTTTCTAAATCACCATTGCTACTCTCTTTATCCGATTCCTCTATTAATATATTTTCCTCTTTATTATTTATACTTTCCTCCTCTCCCCCTATGTGTCTTATGTTTTTATGCTGTGGCGAATGTATCACTTTACCTGAAACCTTATTTCCAAACTGTATGAAACTTAGTAAATCTCCCTCTTTCTCCTTCTTCTTATTTTTTGAACCTGTTGGTCGTCCTGGTCCTCTTTTCTGTTTTTTATCATTTTTGACATCAGCCATTGTAACCTCACTTTCATCCATACTCAAAATTTTGCCTTTTAAAATTAGCGCTGCAGCACTATGTCCCACCTATCGATAGATAATGCAAAGTCATGCGCAAGGTGCGTACTTGACAAAATTTTTAGGTTAGCTTTTACACTAAAGTTTTTCTCAAATGAACCACTAAATCCTCTAATTCCCACTAAAATTATACAACCTGGCCAAACTTCAAACAAAACTATACCCGTTCTCTATAAAAACTTTACAATCACCACTAGTATATCGTATATTTAGAACGAATTAACCTTCCTTTACACAGAACACATGTTCACTCTCCGGCGTCACAACCGGAAGTCCACAATTAGTAAATATATTTGTTACTATTAAGGGGCCGTTCAAAAAATACGTAACGCTTTAGGGGGGAGGGGGGTCAAGCTATTTGTTACGGTCAGCAGAAAAAATGGCGCTAATGTATACAACATTGCGTTACATGGGAGAGGGGGGGGTCCAAATTTCCAAAAAATAGCGTTACGTATTTTTTGAACGGCCCCTAATAACAAGTATTTAATAAAAATAAATGTTTTTTTAATGAATGAAAGAATTTCTAACCTTGAGAATTCGAATTAATTCCCGTACGTGGATTGAGTGTTTAACGATAAACGAAATTTTGTATCCAAATCGATGACAGACGTCCGCAGGCTGACTGAATACGATGTCCTTGGCTCGTTTGTCAAAAGAATTTTTTGACCAGTTTCGCGAGGCAACAAGTGGTTAAGTTGAAAAAATGTCGCAGAGAAAAAAACCACTTGCAGGGGAGTTCGATTGAATAAATGCGCCAGATTTTTAAAAGTTATGGGAAATTTAACTACGTTGATAATAAGCTCCAAACTAATTTCCTTTTTTATGATGAAAACGTGGAGAGAACAGTAGTCGACAAATCCTCCGCCAAGCTCGGGCACTATAATGAAGAATGAATCTACATATTGTTTTATATTTTTGAAATATAACAGTTCTTGAAATATTTAAAAAAATGTCCAAGCATGTTTTTCTAAAATTTTGACGGTAATACACACTTATTGTACTGTCGCTTCTCACCTGGTTCGTTGCGGCAGGGCCGAACAAGCGGCATATAGAGTGGGTTCTTACATGGAGTCATTCCCAATTTTTTTTAACTTTAGACTTATTATTCTTTGGAAATTTTATAATTATCAATGTTTATTATTAAATATATAAGAAGCATAAAGCTTAAATATTCTAGTTTCATTCTCTGTAAATATTATAATGGATAATTGAGGGGAATTTAAGAAATTAATTAAATTTTACAAAGATGTCAGAGGTTATAATGCATGTACTGAGCGGAATTTGTTTTTTTCAAATTTTTACACAGTTTAACCTCTGAAATTTTTATAAAAATTAAATAATTTCTTAAATTCCAATGAATTGTCCATTATAATATTTACAGGGAATAATAATAGAATATTTAAGCTTTATTTTGACATAAGTTTTAAAAAAATCGGAGGTGACGTGTTTTGAGATATTCAAAAGGTTATATGTGACCTGGACAGTGAAAAGGGACCTTACGTGCGAAAACAAGTTTTCGAAAAAACAGTACTTAAACTTTAACTTAGAAAAACCCTTGTAACTTTTTTAAATATTAATATTTTTTAATCAATTTAGGCTTTTTTTCTTTACCGTGGATCACAGTATCAAAATAAAAAACATACAAGTAATGAAATTTTTTTCAATAATTGTTTATATATATTAATAACAAACTCCCCAAACACAGAAAAAATAATCTAAGTTTTCTAAATAGCAACAATAAGTATAAATAAGTGACACATGTTTGTAAGGGTTTTCGAGGCCGCTAATTACGAATATGTCCGGTAAGAAGCGTAGAATAGAAAAGAATTCAATTTCTAGAAAATATGCTTAAAAACGAGAATTTTGAATTATTCTGAATACGCGAATTTACCTCGAAGCTCTATTCCACGGGAACCATCAAAATTTTAGAAAAATCAATTCCTCTCCATTGCTTACGTCGATTTGTAGATAGAAAAGAATCCAAATTTTCTATTTTCCTTAATGCGCAAAGTTTTATGGTATTAAAAGTTTTTGAAAAAAATATGGAGTTCTATTCTTTTGAATTGACTGGATTGACTTCTAACGATTCTAGGTAGTCAATTCAAAAGAATAGAATGTTCGACGAGTAAATCTGAAATGTTTATTATTCTCAATTGACTGCATCGAATTTTAGAAGCGCAATAAAAGAAATAAAAACTTTTGACAAACAATTTGAAAAAGCCTCATTTTTCTAATTGTCTGTAAGAGCTCCTCTAGTTATTGTCTTAAAATAAAACGCAGTGACAGTTATGTTTCGCGTCTTGTGAATTTCATTATAATTTTAGTGCTAAACTATTAAAATTAAATATTAAAACTAGTGAAAATATGGTTAAAAAACACAAAGTGCTTACGATAAAATATAAAATGCTCTTACTAAAAGGAATTTTCATATGTTCAATATTTAACGTCAACTTTTGAAACCTAACCTCACTTTCTAGTAGAATCTTGAGTGGTAGTGAGCCAATTCAGTGAAATAGAAATTTCTACTGATTTGCTGTAGATTCTGCTCCTTTTAAATGCGCGTTTCATATTTTTGTGAAGTTAATTCAGAATAACAGATTTTTTTGAAATTTTGGTGGTTCCCGTGGAATAGAGCTTCGAGGTAAATTCGCCTATTAAGAAGAATACAACTTTTGAATTCTTTTCAATTCTACGCTTCAATTTTCCCATATAAAATGCATGTGAAAATTTTCAATTTTCGAAAAATCATAATCATTTGAGATTTTTCTAAAAATTTGAGCCAAATCGAAGGTGTTTTTGAGTTATAAACTTTTTTAAAAAAGTAGTTTTTTTATCTACTGCGCATGGGTTTTGAAAAATCTCAAAAACTCCAACGGCATTGGATTCTTTGGAAAATTTCTCATCGACTAGCATTTTTCCGATTTTGTTTTTAGACCAAAATTACATTTTTTCAAGCAAAAATGGATTTTTTAATCTTACTTCTTAAAAATGACACTTTTCATGAAATTGAAGATTGTAAGTGATCTTTATGAGATAGACACTTAAAATTTTTGCTAGATCACTATTTTTAGAAGGTAAAATACGCCTAAAAACTTTGAACTTTATCTTGTCGACAAGATATAGATTGTACGTGATCACGTACAACTGTGTGATTTACCCGTGGAATCCCCCTATAATAAATATGTTTTTTTTGTTTAAATATCATTTTAAGCTACTTCAACAACAGAAATTTTTTTTGTTTGTGTGATTAAGTATGTGAGTTAGTGAGGTTAGGAACATTTGAGGGTTCACGTGCAATAATACAAGAATTTAACATATATTAAAAAAGTTGATGAACTTGTAAAAAGCTCTGTCGAGATGAAAAAGGGTTACGTACCCATTATTGAAAATTACGAAGAGAAAAGCAGTGAAGACCAAACTAATCATCATCAGAACATTTTCCGCGAAAAGTCATGAGACACTGATGAAGAGACCCCAATCAAGGTAAAATTTTATTATTATTATTCTCTTTCTTATAATAAAATAAATTGTTTTTTACTAAAAAAAATGAAAAAATAAATTTATATTCTACTATTCGACAAACAAATTCTAAATAATATAACTGACAGATAATATTTTTTGTTTGTAACTAATATTTTAAGATTTTTTCAGAAAGCGAAACATTCCATTATGGATATTGGTACAGATGATACCACAGAGTTGGACGATCTAATTATTTAATAGGCTATAAATGAAACTATAATAATTTTTGTTATATAGTTGTACATTTTTTATAAAAAAATGCGAGCATTATTTTTTTATTTAAAAAAATTAATAACATAAATGTAATTATTAAAGTATAAAATAAAAATATTTTTCGTATAAATTTTGTTTTTTAATTAATATATACAATATAATAATATGATTATACATTAAATCTTTATTCGTAATATTTAAATTTACTTTTTTTCTAAATTATATGTACATGCTGATAATAGTTATTTATGATACAAGTGCGTAAAATCGTTGATTATACGAGTGTGACACAAGAATGCGTAAAGTAACCCTTTTACGCACTGAAAATCACTTTATACACTGCTAGCGGTGTGTAAAGTAACACTTTACACACCGCTATAAAAAGAAGTACTTTACACACAGTTTTCTGTGTGTAAAATTCAATTTTACAGGTTAATGTTGCAAAAAAAATTTTTTAATTGAATTCAATTTAAATATTAATATCAATTTAGACATTTAACTTATATTAAAGTATTTGAAATAAAAATAATTTTTGTACAAATTTTGTTTTTTAATTAAGGGGGAGTGACAGCTTTGAGGCCTTTTTTGAACCTGTGTTTCATGAATTTTTTTAAGACACGGGAATGAAGTAAACAAAATTTGGGTTTGAGGGACTTATTTGTTAACTTTTTAAGTTTACAAAAATATATTTATACGTAAAAAAGTTTAAAAAAGATGTCCGCCATATTAGATCCGCCATTTTGAATTTTTAAAATCTGATATCAAATTCGTAATCAGCGACCCCGACAACCCCCGAGTTACGATTTTTAGTAGCTTTGTTTCCTTTTATTTTTGAATTTGTAATTTTGTTTCAAATTTTGCAACAAATTTTTTTTTATTATTGTTGTAATTACAAAATTGTTAATTATTTTTTAAAATGTAAATTTTTTTTCATAAAGGTTTATAAATTTGTGTGTCGTGAGCGTTTAGAAATCAAAAATATCTTAATTTTTGTCAAAGTTATAGATTTTAGAAATCAAAAGTGGTTTCGATCGAAACCGCTAAGCGTTAAAGGGTTAAATTTGTTGTCTATAGAGGGCGCCGTAGTTGGTCTCCTTTTTCTGCAGAGCAAATCGGTGGTCAAGATTCCGGTTAGACCGTTTAATCTAAATAAAAAATTCAAAGCTTTTCTGAATCTGAGATAGATTTAGCTTTTGAGTACGCAGGATATTTTAAAAATATTAATTTTAGTGTATTTGGCAGAAAGGTTTGGAGTAAAAAGTCGATTTTTAGGGCGAAAATTTGTCAAAAAATCTGTTGCCAAAAAAAACAAAGAAACCAAAAAGAAATTAGTAAATGACGATAAAAAAAACTTTGTCCGAAGTCAATCCGATCCAAACTGTTCTAGCTAGACTTCCCACCGTTTTGAAAAACGACATTTCGGGAAAAACGCGTTTAAAGTTTTGAAAGCACTTGAAGCGCTCTTGGACACCTTTTGCAGATTTTGATTTTTTTCACATAAAATAACTTCGAAATCATCTCTAATGATATAATTTCTATTCTACACATTATAAAGTATCGTTTAAGCAAGAAAAAAAATCGATTTTTTTTCGGGTCAGAGGTGTCACTCCCCCTTCAGTAAAGTCGGGATGAGTATCTCAGTGAGAAAATGCTATTGTTTTCTGATTCGGACCTACAAAGACTCTTGGTCCATAGTGGATCCTGAAATTAATTTTGATGAATCCACTATACAATTTATTCCATCTTCTGAATTTTTGCAATACCTGAGTGGCAGGATTGGCCCGTGGAAAGGTATTGCCAAGCAGGACTTGGAAGGAGTGCTATCTGAGACGCTTAGTCGAATCAGAGGCCTCCCGCTCAAGCCCTCACCTGCATCATTCAACAACTGACGGTTGGCTTTACCCGAGGAAAAGAGACAGAGGAATAGGGCTGCCTAGAATAACAAATATCATGGCCTTAGCAAAGTTAAAAAATTGGTATAAAATGAGCCATTCTAAAGATCAAACTGCTCGGGAGGTGGCCTCCTCAACAAATAGCATTAAGAACATCCGGATCTTTGCCCGGGCCATGGGCCTTGACTTAGAGTCACTAAATAATAAAGTAATTGATTTTAAAAAAAGAGGCCTTAAGAATAAGAAAATAAGACGCTGGTCTGCCCTTGCTTCTCAAGGACAGGGTGTCCCATGGTTTGTAGACGATCCCGTCTGCAATTGCTGGCTGTACAGTGATAAGTACCTACTTTAAGCCATCTAAACTCGTTACTTCTCTCCAATTAAGATCTAACACCTGTGGGAGCAGAGTTGTACTTCATCGTGGTAGAAATACTCCCACGAATAACGAGGAAAACATCATATGCAGGCGGTGTCGTTCACGACCAGAGACTACCGCACATATTCTGGGGTATTGCCCGTCTAACAAGGGATACCGCATTAAAAGACACGATGAGGTACTAAATTTTACTATACAAAAGCGCTAAAAGATCGTGGAGGAGTGGTTCGGCTGCTCAAAGAGCCGCAGGTTGTTATTGGAGGCCAATTATTGAAGCCAGATTTAATAGTTGAAGAACGTGACACCATTAAGATCTTAGATGTCACGATAAGGTATGAAAATGGTCAGTCTCTCTTTAAGACGAAGAGGGAAAAGGAGATAAAGTATCAATCTGTGGCTGAGCAGTGTCTGCCGGCTACCCTAAGCACTCACAACTCTAACAGGCAAAAAGGTTGACTAGACTTGACTCTGAGTTTGTTACTTTGAAATTAGATAGACGAAGTTGTCCCATCCCTCAAATTGAAACTCATGCAACAATGTCACAAACAAAGGAAAACGATCCTAAAACATCACCCGACTCTTCTCGGTTCCTAGACCCAAACGAAATTGAAATAAACACGGATTTCCGTGTGGAAAAGAGGAAGTTAAGTATTTCCTCTGCAGCGAACTCGAACGAGGAGTCAGGTGACTCCAGCACATCCAAAGCAACAGCTAAGGATAAAAAACGCTGACAAGAGGAGGAAACGACTTAGTCGAAAGGAGTTGAAGGCGGGTATGTCCCCCTCGAAGGTTGTGATTGCAAAACCATCGAAGACTAAAAAGTCTGAGACAAAAGTCGAAAACAACGCTGAATCAGAAGCCAAGAAAAGGCCAAAGAAAGGGTAAGCAAGAATACTTATCATACAATTACACTATATTATACTTATAATATTCAGGAGATCGTTGTTCTGCAACTTACAACCTGTTATTGTGGGATTTAATTATATTAATTACATATACAAAATTATAAACTTGTAGTATTCAGGAGTTCGTTGTTCTGCAACTTACAACCTGTTATTATAATATATAATTATAACAATTACATATACAATATTATAACTAAAAAAAATTCAGGAGTTCGTTGTTCTGCAACTTACAACCTGTTGTTGTGGGATATAATTATATTAATTACATATACAAAATTATAAACTTGTAATATTCAGGAGTTCGTTGTTCTGCAACTTACAACCTGTTATTATAATATATAATTATAACAATTACATATACAATATTATAACTGGAAATATTCAGGAGTTCGTTGTTCTGCCACTTACAACCTGTTATTGAAAGTTATAATTATTAACATTTAACATAAATACACTACAAATCGTAAAAATTATACAGGAATTTGTTGTTTTACAACTTATAACTTGTTAATTTCAAAAATATTTTCAAAGTCAAGCCCTGGAATAAAAATTTGAGGAACTCGTTAAATTCTTTTTAACTTTTAACCTCAGTTTTAATTCTTTAAGGGGTAACAAAAGCAAATCGTAAGTTTATTGAATATTCTTATGAGCTGTGTTCATATAGTAATAGGCTAACTTGACCTTGTAATTGTAGGCAGGATTTAAAAAATTAATTACATAATATCATTCATAAAATCTATTACTATATGTTGTCAAAACAGATCTTATCAGTTGATATAGTTTGACGCGTGCCTCATTGTCAGAGGATCTTTAAATTTGGGAAACAATGTGCTTTTAAATTCAACAATAATTTGTTCTCCTATATAAAGCTGAGTCCAGAATGAGAGAGGGTGCGCACCAATGTTCATATCACTATAGATATACTAAAGCATGCTGTAGTATACCTATAGCTATGAACATCGGTGCACAGACTCTCTTATTCTGGACTCAGCTTTAGAGTAACAAATTCCCAAAATATTAAAATATTTTTAAATAAATCGTAGAAAGTAGGGGGGGTAAAACTTTCACATTTTAGAGAACATTGACATTTTGAAATCCCTATAAGTTGGATAAAACTTTATGGATTTTAATTTGTGAATAATTGATTTTAAAGCATTTTCCATGTACTTTCTGATGCTTTCAATGAAATTTTCAAAAAAAAATTTTAACTTCTTTTTTTCAAAAATAATTTTTATTTTTGATTTTTGACTGCTTTGGGTATTTTTTTAAAAAATAATTTCATCGTAATGCTGAGGTTTTTTTCATTGAGCCATGTAATTTTCAGAGTGGGACAGAAAATAGTTCAAAAGAAATTTAATAACAATGTAGACGTTGCGCGCGCGCGGCACGCGCTTTTGGTGCACCCGTCAGACCTGCGACTGCACATAAGTAATTCAGTAATAGCTCTCTGCATTCTTCAGGGTTGAGACTGTCATTATACAATAATGCCTGCATTACTGTTACTGAAAATAATTTAGAATAACCATAAATATTTATTTCTATTAGAAATTTATTATTGAATCTTTCCTCATGACAATTAAGTAAAAAAGTATTTTTCGGCTAGTAGTAGTGTAATAATTTTTAATTTTAATCAATTTTCAAAACAGGTTATTCTAAATTTTTTCCAGCAACAGTAATGCAGGCATTATTGTATAATGACAGTCTCAACCCTGAAGAATGCAGAGAGCTATTACTGAATTACTTATGTACAGTCAGAACCCGCAGTCAGAACCAAAAGCGCGTGCCGCGCGCGCGCAACGTCTACATTGTTATTAAATTTCTTTTAAAATATTTTCTGTTCCACTCTGAAATTTACATGGCTCATTGGAAAAAGCCTCAGCATTCCGATGAAATTATTTTAAAAAAATACCCAAAGCAGTCAAGAAACAAAAATAAAAATTATTTTTAAGAAAAAAGAAGTTAAAAATTTTGTTTTTGAAAATTTTACTGAAAGCATCAGAAAGTACATGAAAAATGCTTTAAAATCCATTATTCACAAATTAAAATCCATAAAGTTTTATCCAACTTATAGGGATTTCAAAATGTCAATGCTTTCTAAAATGTGAAAGTTTTACCCCCACCCTACTTTCTAAAATTTTTCTTGAAATATTTTAATATTTTGGGAAATTGTTACTCTTATAGAGGAGAACAAATTACCGAAATACCAAATCAATCCCACAACTTTTTTTTAAGGTGGTCCACTTCAGAAATTTCGCCCTATATATTTATATTTATATTCTTTCAATGGTGAAACTACCTTATTCTAAATAAAAAATTTTTTTAACTATAATAGTACTTTAAAGAAAAAGAAATCAATAAACAAACTTACTCTAGTGAAATTTAAATTTCTTTCAAATATCATCGAATAACATCTTGGTAATGAGCGTTCATTTTTTTGGACAAAGTAAACTATTTGCTTGTAATTGTCAAAAATTGAGATGCAATTGAACTTTCTCTTTCTTATTCTTTATAAACGGCGTTGAGAAACGAAAGTCGTTTATTTCGATACAATTCAATCACTAAGAAATTATTGTATGATTCGTAGAACATATTAATATCACAAACAATGTCATTGCATCTATGTAACGTATACAAAAAGTTTGATAAAAACATTGGAGAAATGTTTGAAACATTACTTGGGTATGTTCTATGTCTTTGTATTTGGTAAAAAGATGATCTTAAAAATTTATTTAAACCATGAGATCCTGGAGTCATAAAGAAAGTTGAAAAAATTTTCTGCTCTATTTTCACATCAATTACTAAGTGGTATAAAACGATTTGAAAAAATTCGTTTATATTTATGTTTTTTTGGAAATCAAATTTCTGCTGTAAAGCAATAAAAAGAACGAAGTTACATAATCTCTTTATTTTATAATCTGAACTGTAATCATTTTTAATCTTTTCTAGTTCATTATGAAAATGACAAATTTTTGTGAAATAATAAACCTTGTGAATTTTGTAGATTTCTTTTAAAGAAGAAATATAATCTTTAAAACTGATATCACTCGAAGGAGTACAATGTTTTTTAATGTATTCTAGTTGATCATTTTTGTAATCACTGATGTTATACTAAGGTAAACTCTTCCAATGTACCTTGTAACTAGGGAAGTCACACTTTAACAATTCGCAATGAGAACAAATAATTATATGATCACTTTTCTCTCTCTCTCTAAATATAGAAGTTGCTAAAAGTATTGTTTTAAATTTATTCTTTTTACAGTTTCTTTTCCAAAAGAATCTAAAGAATTTTCTTCAACTTTTATGAAATGGCAGAAACATTCACATACATCACATTTTCTAATTTTATTCGTTATATTTTCTAAATCTAACGGTTCTTTATAATTTGAAACTTTTTCATCCAATCCATCAGAAGAATTAGATTTGTTACCATTTTTCGAAGTATCCTTGCCAGTAAGTGCAACACCATCACCTACAGTATTACCATCGCCGTCGTCGTTATCAACATCATCATCATCAGATAACACAATGTTGTCAAGGATAGATTTTTTTTAAACTCGACTTCATCAGAGACATAATTGAATCTAGAAAAAAAATATTTTTTTTGTAATTATAAACAATTATTTAAAAATACTGTTAATAAAAATTTTGTAATTTAAAACGAATGTATAATTCAATTGCTTTGTATGCACTCTATAGGTTTATTTAAGTCGATTAATTCGTTTTAGAAAAAATAAGATTTTGTTTAAAAAGTTTCAAATAAATTTATTATATAACTTTATTAAAAAAAATTTCTGTCGTTACTTAGACACAAATATAAAACTCAAATTAACATGCTTTTTACATAATTTCTATTATAAAAATACACTCCTCTTTTATTTGTAAAATTTCACTGATTCTTTCCAAAAATTATTTATTTAGAATCCACAAAAATATTTTAAAATAATTTTGTCTATTTTTAGTATAAAAAATATATTTCTTTATAAATAAGAATATATTTCACTTTTTCACCATTCCAGTGATAATTTCTGGTATAACATTATTTTACACCTTTTTTCCTACAAATATTAAAATATTAAAGACTAAAATATTAAAATATTTATAACTTTAGAATATTTTTAAAAAATGAAAAAAATGACGCCACGATAAAAATGATAACACGTGTACGTCGCTCTTCACACGATGCTAATTAGCGTTTTGCACCAACCGCTAGCATATTAATTATTACTTTTTTTTAAATCGATCACATAACTAAACTCACATATCAACTATATTTTTCTTTATAATACACACCCCAATTGGGCGTTGTGTTAAAAAAATTGTGTTATAAAAATTTATAGCGACCGCAACAATGCGATTTACTATATTAATAATTTGGTCACACCACAGGTGACAAAGGTCCTCGGCCACTGAAGGCTCAATTTTATATTTTCGTCGCTGTCTGTCATAACCCTACCACCTAATTTTTCCACTTCCATCTAAACCTCACATACTCATTTATATACACATCATATTTCACACTATCATGCCTCACAATTATCCCCCTTTTTTATGCTGCTGAATAAGTAGAATAAAAAAACCAAAAGACATAGAGGCAGATTACAATCAAGACACTTTTTTTGAAGACAGCTCCTCATTAAAACAAATTTTTTTTTATACATTAACATCTACAATACTTTACTGAAAAAAATGAATTGCCAAGAATCCACACTTTTGAGAATAATCTCCTATAATATCAACATATTCGTCGTCGTTTTGTCATCCGTCGTTCGTGTAACTCCGTACTTCATCGTTCAGTCGTTCGACTTTTATCATTTATTCATCGTATCGTATATATACATACTCATTGTACATACATATACGCATGCGCAGTAGTGTTCTATCAATGTTACACATGCGCAGTAGTGTTCTGTGAATGTCAGACATGCGCAGTAGTGTTATATCACTGTTAGGCATTCGCAGTAGTGTTATACCAATGGTACGCATGCGCAGTAGTGTTATATCAATGTTACACATGCGCAGTAGTGTTATATCAATGGTACGCATGCGCAGTAGTATTATATTAATGTTACACCTGCGCAGTAGTGTTCTGTGAATGTCAGGCATGCGCAGTAGTGTTATATAAATGTTAGGCATGCGCAGTAGTGTTCTATCATTGGTATGCATGCGCAGTAGTGTTGTGATACTTGGTATTGGAGCACAAAATATAACATATTTACTGTGTAAATACATCACGTTTGTATTCGTATCGATAACTACATTTGGTCATAACACACGCGTGACATTTGTGAGATTAGAAAAATCTCATTTCTGTCAAAAGTTCTGCGGGGGTGTCCACAACCGAACCATGCCCATAAACGAACCTTTTCCCTTATTATCGAGGGTTCCGTACACCAAAATTAAACTCGTGTTTTATACAAAGATGTATGGGAAACAAATATAATTGATTGAAAGTAATATGTGGACGTCCACATGAAAAGGGACATTATTCTCGGTTCTAATTTTCGAGATTATAAAAAATCTTGATTTTTTTTATTATCAATCTACATGTTTTGACAAGTAGAATCATGCGGTTTTCATTAATTTATCAATAATTTAACTGTTTGATTTCATTGGTTCTTTAGAAAATTGAAAAAAGGGCCATTTTGTCGGTCATTTGCAAAAAAATCCGTACTTTAAAAATAGAGGTGTAGAAAATTTAAAACCTCTTGATTTTTCATCTCTAAGGTGTCCTGGACTGTAAACAATTCTTATCTAAAAAAACTTCCCATAAGAACCAGAGATATTGATTTTAGTCTTTTTTTGTAATTGTCCAAATGAAAATTTGGATATTGCGTCAATTTTTTCATAATAGAGACTGTCAAAAATTGTTAAATAAGTTTAATATCTATTCCTCTTATTCAAATGACACAATAAAATTTTACCTAATCATTAATCTTGTAAAAAATGGTTTTTTAATAGAAAAACTGTCCTTATTAGAAAAGGGTCCATATTGTCGATTTTTCGTATTATCAAAATTAAGAGGTGGGAGGGGGGTGGTTTTAAAAATTTAAAGCCTGTTGGTTTTTTATCTTCAAGATGTCCTGAACTGAAAACAATAATTCTTATCTGAATAACTTCCAAGAAGAATCAGAGATACAACGATTAGTTGCATCGCAATCTTTAATTCCGTTTTTCTTGAAATGAGGTTTTTGGCGTTCTAAACATTGAAATTCCGTAACTCAGCAAATTTTTAACCAAAAAAGTTTTTAAAAAAATTTTGTCAGGAATACGCCCATACAAAGAATTAAGAAAGTTCGTAAATATGACACTCAATCAGATTCAATAAAATTTTCCCTAAATCTACAATTGAAAATGTGTACCGAATTTTAGCCCAATGGGTGACGATATGTAGAATTTTAGTATAGGGACAAAGTCATTTTTTTGAAAAAATTAAATTTCATTCCTTTCTTGTTCGTAAATATGACCCCCAATCAGGTTCACTATATTTTTTCCGTAAACTACACGTAAAAATGAGTATGTGTACTGAATTACAACTCTCTAAGTCCTTATATGCAGAAGTTAAGATTGACACGTCGAATTATGCAGTATTCATTAATTTATAGTTTATTTAAATGCTTATTTTCATTTTTTCTTTAAAGAAAGATACACTACCGTCCGTGAGTATCAGGACGCCCCTTTTTCATGAGTGGAAAAATGCTTAAAACGTAGAAAATAAGAATGACAAAAATTTTTCGTATTTTTTTCCTGAAAGCTAATGAAATTATGAAAAGACTGACACCTGATCGAAAATTTTCGTTGATTATTCTGTCAGATACAGAAAAAATACTGGATTTTGTATGCTTTTCGTAATTTTTTAATTTCTTGAAAACTAATTAACTTTTATTAGCGCTCTTGGTCTTGTTTTAATCTCTACTTAATGTAGAATCTAAATTATTAACTGGTATTGTAAAATATATTTTTCCAAAAAAATTTAAAACCGTAAAAGTAGGATTAAAAAAATTCAAAAAATTATCATACATATTAAAGTGTCGAAAAGATCAATGTAAAAAACGTTCATTTAATAAATATACTAAAATTCAAAAAAGCTTTTTAATTACTTAATTATTTAATTTAAAAATATTTTTTGGTGTTGAAAAAGTGTCAATCTGTTTTTCAAAATTTTTTCATCCGACTTTCACAGTTTCAAATTTTTTTGGAAAAATTTATTTCACAGTACCAGTTAATAATTTAGATTCTACATTAAATAGAGATTAAAACAAGACGAGTCCGTCTGTCTGTGTGTCTGTCTGTCCGTCTGTCTGTCTGTATGTCCGTCTGTAGACCAAAATGTTGTAGACACAATAACTTTTGAAAATCTTATCTGATCGTTTTTAAATTTAACACGCTTAAAGTTGGTGTAAAAATTAAGGCTAAGTTCGTTAACCAGCCATTTTTGTTAAAAACTACAGAAACTACAGTAGTTTCAAAATTTTGAAAACTCAATTTTTTTAAATTTAAAATTTTTTAACTTTATAAAATAAAGAGGACACTTTTAACCGTTTTTTAAAATTATTTTCTTTTGCATCAACAAAATATCACATGTTTTGTCAATATTCAGACAATATTGGTTTTTTTATTAGAAAAATAAAATTTTTTTTGGCTGGACTTTATGTGTAACTGACGTGTTTAGTTGTGAAGATGACAGGTGACGTGCCCGATGCTGAATACTTCCTAAAAATTATTTAAAGATTTACGTGCAAACTTCGTAGTATTATTTACTATCCAATATTAAAATTAATTGTGTAAAGGTTTACATGTCCCACTTTATTGAATGTTTAGCCTGAAACTTTTCTAAAAATTAAAGTTATTTTTTCATGTAAATCTATTATAGACGAAAATTCAGCAAACCATGTTTCTGCGAAGAAATTAAGTACATGGAGAGACCCACAGTTGTAAAAATTACTAAAAATGGTTGCAATGACCGGAAATAAGGGGACTTTTAGCATAATGTACTACAGAATTAGATAAATTTACAAAAGAAATAGATAAATTTGCTACATTGAAATAGCAAGTTTTAATATTTTATGTAAGAGTTGTAAATGTAGCAAAACTTGATTATAGTTTTCTCTAATTTAATTAGACAAAATCTGACAAATGAAAACATTTTCCACTAAAACCTACTATCCACTGTAGTAATTTTTGGTGAGCAAGTGTGGCTAGCGAGTGCAGTCATATGGCGCCTGCATTTCTATTGGTTGCTAACTTCGTCAATCTCCGTAAATGAGCCGATGCCATCCGATCATTAACAGTGAATATGTTTCGCGTATGTAAAATAAATTTGGATATTATCTACAATAATTAAATATAAAGTGAAACGAAGTTCGTTCGTTATCTCAGAAATTGACCATTACAAATTAATAAATTTTGCATTTATTCCTGTCCCAAGAACTATGTCATAATAAGTTGTTAAAAGTAAACTGCTTTCTCGTAAGCTCTGTAAATTTTCATCATTCAATATATGGGTAGTTCTACAAACGAAGGAAGAAAATGAAGAAATTTTTGGCACAACATTTTTTTTACGTTCAGGTTTTAAAAAGTAGGTTAAATTCAAGTTAAAAATATTGTCAAAGTTACCTAAAAGTGGCCAATCAAAAAACTAAAATTTTAAATTTTACATCTTAAGCACATGTGTATTCTGTCAGAAAGTGCCAGGAAACTGAGAACCAGGAAACTGAGAATTTGGTCATTTTTCGTCTAAAAAATTGAAAAACAAGGCTTAATAACAAAATTCGGAATACTGGTCAACAGGGAATAAGGTTCTACGACACCTAGAACAACAAAAGTATAAAAACATAAAATATTTTTGTTTTAAATGCGTGCCAGGAAACTGAGAATTTGTCTGACCAAATGCCCATTTCGATCACAAAGTACAAAATCTTAGTTAATTGAACTGCAAGTTAAGTAAAATGCAAGTGATATCATATTTAGTTAACCTTTACTAAGCACTGTGAAAAATATTGAATTAATCGGAATAAAAATTCTGAATAATTTTAACGTTTTTTATGATGCCAGGAAACTGAGAATTAATTCGAGGGACAAAATTTAAAATAATATTTTTTTAATAAAATATCAAGTATTGTAACAATTATTTAAATCTTTGTGAAGTACAACTATTTGAAATTATTATCCAAGTGTAAATTTGTATTTAATCGCTTAAAAATAATATTTATATAATTTATTAACTTTCATTTTCACATTGGGACATGCCAGGAAACTGAGAATTTAGCACTTGAATGCTTATTTTTTGCAAAAAATTTTTTTTTAAACCGGGTAACGTTTTGAGGCATAATAGTAATCATTAAGCACTACAGTACCCATTAAAAATAATTTTTTTTTTAAATTATGTAAAAAACAACCTTGGACAACATATATTCCCTCGTTTGTAGAACTACCCATATAAGGAAAGAAACTTTGCTAATTTGAAGAACATTTGTCGGGATTAGTGACTTAGTGTAGAAAATAGTAAAAAATACAAAAAGTCCCCTTATTTCCGGTGGTTGCAATGTGAAAATAGTAAATTCTATTGTGATTTTATACAAAAATTAGTAATCTCGGTCTCTCCGTGTAATTAAGAATAATTTCACACTTTTAATTAGCAGGACTAAAAATTTTCTTAAAAGTGTACTTAATCTTGCAATCATCAGCAAACAAACATAGGTGATGAGAATGTTATCCTTAACCCTTTAACGCCGGGACGGACACTTTTTTTGAATCATTTTCAACGTTAATTATTTTGGTTATTAGACATGTAGAAAATTTTCGGAATAACATTTTCTGACGTATTTTTTATCGCTCTTTCAGAATCTGTCATCAAAATTGGAAAAAAACAAAAATTCCTAAAAGTTATGGACATTTTTTTGGAAAAAAAATCCAAATTTGTGACATTTTTGATTCAAAAATGATTTTTTTTTCATGTTAGCAGTAACCAGAAAAATTCATTATCATAAAATATCGCGTCCACAATATCCAAGCTTTAAAGTTATGGACCATACATTTAAAAATTTCAAGATGGCAGATCCAAAATGGCGACAAAAGAATTTTTTTTCCCCAAAATTGACACCCTGTGGACTTTTTTTTTAATTCTCCTTTTATCTTCAAGACCAATAGTACTTGAATGTTTTTTGGGTCGCTGATTACGAATATGATGTCAGTTTTCAAAAATTCAAAATGGCGGATCCAATATGGCGGACGAAATTCTAAAAAATTATCAAATTCACTTGAAACTTGTTACTCGGGGGTTTTTGGGGTCGCTGATTACGAATATGATGTCAGTTTTTAAAAATTCAAAATGGCGGATCCAATATGGCGGACGAATTTTTAAAAAATCATCAGATTCACTTGAAACTTGTTACTCGGGGGTTTTTGGGGTCGCTGATACCGAATCTCAAGTCAGATTTCAACAATTCAAATGACGGATAATTTATTACTTCATTCATTTAGCTAAATGAATTGTCTATTAGTTAGTCTTTGCAGTCAGTTGTTTTACAACATCATTGAATTGCATTTCCTTTAGAAAGTATATGTGACCCCATCTGAGAAAAGGCACCTTATGGCCAAAAAATCGATTTTTTTATTTTGACAGTGTCTTACACTTTAAGGTCCTTAAAATGCATGTAGTCCTGGGTTAAAAAAGTAATTTCAATTCTTTAAACAAATAAAATATTTTCACTTAAAAAAAGTTTAGTTTGTTCATAATGTCCCTGTTCTCGGACGCGGTCACATATTGTTTCTTACTTTATTGACAAAACCAGAAAGACATGGCTTCTCTAAAGAACGTATAAACTTTTAACACAATCTAATCTTTCTCTGAAATTTTCACTACCATATTAAATTCGGAATATTGGATTTTTGAAAACCGACTTCATATTCGTTTTCAGCGACCCCAAAAACCCCCGAGTAACAAGTTTCAAGTGAATCTGATGATTTTTTAGAAATTCGTCCGCCATATTGGATCCGCCATTTTGAATTTTTGAAAACTGACATCATATTCGTAATCAGCGACCCCAAAAACCCCCGAGTAACAAGTTTCAAGTGTATTTGATAATTTTTTAGAAATTCATCCGCCATATTGGATCCGCCATTTTGAATTTTTAAAAACTGGCATCATATTCGTAATCAGCGACCCCAAAAACCCCTGAGTAACAAGTTTCAAGTGAATTTGATAATTTTTTAGAATTTCGTCCGCCATATTGGATCCGCCATTTTGAATTTTTGAAAACTGACATCATATTCGTAATCAGCGACCCCAAAAACCCCCGAGTAACAAGTTTCAAGTGTATTTGATAATTTTTTAGAAATTCATCCGCCATATTGGATCCGCCATTTTGAATTTTTAAAAACTGGCATCATATTCGTAATCAGCGACCCCAAAAACCCCTGAGTAACAAGTTTCAAGTGAATTTGATAATTTTTTAGAATTTCGTCCGCCATATTGGATCCGCCATTTTGAATTTTTGAAAACTGACATCATATTCGTAATCAGCGACCCAAAAAACATTCAAGTACTATTGGTCTTGAAGATAAAAGGAGAATTAAAAAAAAAGTCCACAGGGTGTCAATTTTGGGGGAAAAAAATTCTTTTGTCGCCATTTTGGATCTGCCATCTTGAAATTTTTAAATGTATGGTCCATAACTTTGAAGCTTGGATATTGTGGACGCGATATTTTATGATAATGAATTTTTCTGGTTACTGCTAACATGAAAAAAAATCATTTTTGAATCAAAAATGTCACAAATTTGGATTTTTTTCCAAAAAAATGGCCATAACTTTTAGGAATTTTTGTTTTTTCCAATTGTGATGACAGATTCTGAAAGAGCGATAAAAAATACGTCAGAAAATGTTATTCCGAAAATTTTCTACATGTCTAATAACCAAAATAATTAACGTTGAAAATGATTCAAAAAAAGTGTCCGTCCCGGCGTTAAAGGGTTAAAGTCGTAGTAACTTTAAGAAAAAAAATTTTATAAAACATATAATAGGAAAAAGGATCAAGAACGCAAGTAATGCAAATCTCCGCGGACTCTGCGAGCGAAGCGAGCTACTTGCGCGCAACAATCCACGGAGCCCGAAGCGCGACGACCAATATTTCGCGCGCCACAAGGCGCGTTGAAATTTGCGAGCGAAGCAAGCCCTCCGCGCAAAGCGCGGATGAGAATGTGTCCACACGGAGGGCGGGCAGATTTTTTTCAAGTTAAATACATGTATTTGTAAACTATAGTTATCAAAAAGTTGTATTTTTAATAGTTTTGACAAAATTAATTTTGGAAATACCTTCTAATTTCAAAGCGTTCAGGGTGGCGTAACCCAATAATAATTATAAGAATAAAATAATTGTTTCTTAATATAATACGACAAATTTTATTTACTTTTAGTTCTAAAAGTCTTATTCTAGTAACGCGATCCGTCGCAGGCAGTGCCGTCTTTAAAAAACTGATGACAAAAATAATTAACAACACATTAGGAAAATGCAAAAAATATCTTTAATTCTCAAATTTGGTATAAAAGTATTGCAAAATTACATTTAATGACAATAGATATTCATAATTTCTTTCTCGATTTTTTGGATGCAAAATCATCAATTATATCTTTGATATTTAGACTATCAAGAATGTCCGACTGTATGTATATAACGGAAAGATAATTCAATCTAGAATTTTAATCATTTTATTAAATAAAAAATATTTTTTAATTTTTAATATGAATATAAAATTTAGAATAAGAGGAATAAAAAAGCATCAACAAGGCGCTGCTATTAGAGCGCATTTGTCACATCGTAAAATAAGGGTGCATTTACACTTTCTCATACATGTAATGTTCATGCATACATCCACATTTTTTGTCTCGCTTACTATCCGCGAGAAAATTATAGGCCCCTGAAAAATGTTCGAATTTGACTTGAAATATCTCTGTTAAAAAAATTATTTGAAAAAAATGAAAAATATTTTTGGAAAGTGTGGAATCTCATATGTTTGTATCGAAAGGCCAATATTGAAAAAAAAGTTGCACCGCACAGGTGCAAAATTAAAACCACAGTGTACCCCATTTTTCGACATTTTCAAAAATGGTCGACTTTGGTACAAGATTTTACATGGAAGCGATTATTCCAAAAATTCGAAAAAAGGACTATTTCCCAGTGGGCACAGGGACGTCTAAAAGACGTCTTAATGACGTCCCTTTTTGTCCGCGGACAATTCGGAGACAATGATGGTAATGTCTCTGAGTCATCAAAAAGCCAACTAAAAGACGTTTTATGTCTGGTCCAAAAGACGTCTAAAAGACATAAGAAAGGTCTAAAGGGTCTAAAGTACGTTTTAAAGACGTTTTTTGGACTTCCTTCTTACATTCCTTCACATCTTAAATAAACATTTATTTTATAACATTTTCTAAGTTGAAACTCAGTAATATTGTATTAAATTTATTTTAAGTTTAATTTTATTTTTTCTAAAGTGTGGAGAAATAATGAAAAAATTCCTACGAAGCTGGGATCGAACTCGGACACCTTGGGCTTGAAATACTGCGCCTTAAGCACCTCAGCCGTTCAAGACAGATATGAACCTCTACAAAGTTAACCATCTCACTTGTCAATAAAATGAATTTAACTTAGAAAAATTCCAATAAATTTAACATTTATGGATTTTTCTAAGTCCAAGTGGAACTTAGAAAATAATATTTTCTATAAATAAAAATTTTTCTATTTTCAAATGTTGAATGAAAAAGATGTCTTTTAGACGTCTTAAAGACATCTAATAGCCAGGACATAGAACATGTATAGGACGTCTTTTGAACAAGTGTGCCCACTGGGTTATTAACTGAATCTGTCTAAACGAATTTGCTTTATAATTATTAAAAAATCTTAATTATTATTGTATTTATTAACAATAATAGGAGACAATGTTATCTCTGGTTCTAATAGTCTAATTGAAATAAATTAAATTGGATGTAGTAAATAATTAATTTTTTTATTATCTTAGCTCATTAAGAAAAACGAAATTCTTCTATTAATTACATTTTTCAACATTTATTTGGACAGTTTTTTTTCATGAGAACAAGTGTAAAACGGTTGCGAAACCCCAATTTTTTTCGCCAAAATCTTAACCCTGTCATAAATAAAAATCTGTCATGCACTGTAGAGCAAACAAAGTTTAATTTCATAAGTATTTTATTTTTTTTAAATGATTGAATTTCTGCAATTATTTGTAATTTTTTCAAAACTGAATTTTTAGTAATGTCAATTTTTTAATAAAAAAAACATGGTTTTTTAATTTACAAGGGGCCTCCAGAGTGTCCAGGCCTTGGGCCCCACAAACTCTAAAGACGGAACTGGTCGCAGGTGAGAGAAATTCTTACCCTCATAAATTAGTATGCTTTCAAATTCAATAACAAAGAAATTAAAATTTTTTTCGAAATTTTCAAAATCGTCTTCACTTTATCATATCTTATCCTTATAGCTACAAGGAAAAAAAGTTTCAAAAAAATTGCTAACAATGTCGAAAAATCGTCGATCACTTGACATGGAATTGCTCTATTCATAATTAGCGATCCCACTAACCCCCGACTAACAAGTTTCAAGCGAATCTAATGAGTTTTTAGAAAAGTTGTCCGCCATCTTGGATACGACATTTTGAATTTTTAAACTTGTACTTCAGATTCGAAATCAGCGACTCTTAATGTCCCCGACTAACAAGTTTCAAGCTTATCTAAATACTTTTAACAATTTCGTCCATTCGGGTAAATTTTGCAAAAAATATTGAACTTCAATCTCCATTTTTAAACAGACATTTTAATTTTTAATTTTCACTATAGTCCCATCTTGTTGCATATATATTTATGTCACGTTATTTGTACTATTTAGAATTATTTTTCTGCTATTTCGTAGTAGAAAAAATTAAAAATTAAACAAAAATTTGAAAAAATCGGACTTTTTTATAAAAAAAAACATTAATAAACATAATTTAAAATAATAAATTTGGAATGGAAAAATATCGCGCAAACTTGCGGCAAATTGCAAAATGTCCCCCTAGTGATAAATTTACTACCTAGTGGAAATTTACTAACCTACTGAAAAGTTACAATGTAAAATTTGTGAAAACTTACAATAAAATCTTCATTTAAATTATGGTATCTTAAAAATTAAATTAAACTTAAATATTGAAAATTCCGATTAGAAAGGCAGAAATAAAAAAATTATAAAAACAACACTCGTCATGAATTCAATTGAAATGATGAATATAATTTCTAAAAACTTACACTAACAGTATTTTATATAACTTATGAAATAAGTTATTGAATTTTAAATTTTTGAAAATTATATTTCCTGTGGAAACATAAAAATGATTAAATATATTTTTGATAATAAATAATATAAATTTATATCTTCAAAATATTATTTTACTTAACCCTTTTTACCGCCCAAATGTACAAAATTTTGGCATGAAGTTTGAGGAATTATTTCGGTACTGAAAAATCATTAGAAAAATTCGTCAATCATCATTTCTTATGTTTTTATATGCGCTCTATCGAGTGGCGTTATAAAAAAGATAAAAAAATTTATAAACATAAAAGTTATTAATATTTTTTATAAAAAAAATCCGATCTTTTTCAAATTTTTGTTTAATTTTAATTTTTTCTACTACTAAATAGCAGAAAAATAATTCTAAATGTTACAGATAACGTAACATAAATATGTATGCAACACGGTAGGCCAAAAGAGGAAATTAAAAATTAAAATGGCAGCTCAATGTTGCCTATTTTTCACCATGCAAAGGTAAACGTGAACTGGAAAGTCTTTATTATATTTTTTTTATTTTTTATTATTTATAGTATTTAGATTTAAATCTTAAAAAAACCAAATTTAAATGCACATTTATTTTGTAAAATTTGCAACTCCTTTTTCTGCAAACAGAGTATTGCTAACAAACATATCTAATGATTAGAACAAAGCATTTAAATTTAGATTTTTTGAGCTTTAAATTTAAGTATAAATAAGAATAAGATAAAAATACAGAAAAATAAAAAAATAAAATGTTTTAGAAAAACTATATGCCATATTGGATCCACCAATATGAATTTTGAAAACTGGACTTCAGATTCGTGATCGACGACACCCAAAAACCCCCGAGTAACAAGTTCCAAATGAGTTTTTAAAATGAGCCCCCCATATTGAATCCGCCATTATGAATTTTAAAAATTGGACTTTAGATTCGTGATCAACGGCTCCAAAAACCCCAGAGTAACAAGTTTCAAACGAATCTAATGAGTTTTTGAAAATTTGACCACCATTTTAAAAATTTAATTTCAGATTCATAATTAGCGACCCCAAAAACACCCGAGTAACAAGTTTTTAATCGAATCCAAACATTTTTAACAATTCGTACATTCGGGTATTTGCAAAAATATTTGAACTTCAGACTCCATTTTTAAGCCGCCATTTTAATTTTTAATTTTCTCTACAGTCCTATCGTGTAGCATATATATTTATGTTACGTTATTAGTAACATTTAAAATTATTTTTCTGCTATTTCCTAGTAGAAAAATTTGAAAAAATCGGCCTTTTTTAAAAAAAACATTAATAACTTTGTAGTTTATAAATTTTTGATTTTTTTATAACGCCATTCGATAGAGCGCATATGAAAACATTTGAAATAATGATTAATGAATTTTTATATTGATTTTTAAGTACCGAAATAAGTCTTTAAAATTCATGCAAAAGTCAAAATTTAAATTTTCTTTTAAATTCTGAAAAAGGTAAGTACAAATGTTAAGGATAAAAAACTGACTTTTGGGATGAAATAATCAGATTATCGTTAAGAAAAGTAAATATAAATGTTTTGATAAACATTAAAGTGTCATTAAGCCACCCGTAGAAAAAACTGATTCAATACGATCCTAAATCGGTCTTTAAAACTATTGTGCTCCCAACAAAAAAGGGATTTGCTTTCACAATGATAGGTGATGACAGGGTTTTAGTGATCTACCTGTGTACATGCGACAGGTATACTACACACGCCTGGTAAAACGAGTATTAGTCCATGACCTTAGCAGTAACCAAAACAATCAAATAAGAGATTCGTATATGCGTCATTTCAATTAGATTGTCATTTTCAGCTGCAACAAAAGTTGAAGTAGCAAGTTCCGAGTCTGAAACCAATTTTTTTATCGATATAGTGCCGCTCAAAACGTGAGAATTTCTAATTTTCAAACAATTGAAAAATACAATTCTGGCATGGAAAAATTAAAGTAAAGTTATAAATTGATTATAAAAATTATGATTTAATTAAGAATATAAATTTATTGTCAATTTTTCTCCATTAGATGGGATGATATTTTGATTTAATTAGATCACTCAAAAGGGACGCATGAATATTGCCTAGATTTCAAATGACAGAATGTTCTCGGTGTCTAACCTTAAATTATAAAAATTCTATTTGACATAATTCTAATAATTCGACTTTTAATTTAAGTAAACTTTTTTATAAAGGAATTAATGTTAAAAATTAATATTCATTTGACATATTTTCAATATTATCGAATTGTATTACATAAGAATTTTAAAGCAAGAGAATAGTACAAATATAGAACTTTAAGTGAATAGAATTTTTAATGTATGAAATTTAAAATTAAAACAATTGTTTTTTTAAAGATTTTTAATGTAAAAGAAGTTTTGTTTAAGAGAATTATGATTTGAAAAATTTATATTAATTAAAAATGCTATAATGTAATATTTTTATTTAATGAAATTTAGATTCAATATAACTTACGTATAATAAAACTGTAAATTGATTAAGTTAATATTTCAAATAATGTCTTCTTGATATAATTTTTATTTATTAAATTCTATATTTAGGGGAGAGTCGGTAGTGGCGAGACACGCTTTGTTTTTTTTGTGTAGGACTCATATTTTCATGAATACTAGCAGAGCTACGCGCGCGCGATATTTCTGCTTTTGTCTTATTATACTTACGACCTTATTTTATTGTGTGCATATAAAAATGTGACTAAGACTTTAAGATGATGATCCCCATCCAATATAGAACAAAAATTTTGACTTTATGCAATTGACCTTAATTTTGTCACTCGGTGGTTTCTACCCAGATAACAATTCGAGATTGATATGGGTCTCATATCTCTCGCATATATGAGGTTTCTTTTCGCACTCGTGCCTTCACTGATGCAGACAGATGCGTCCTCATATGAGACGCATTACGCTCGCATGTCATAAAGGAGCATGATACATGAGAGTGAAATGCGAGTCTCGTGCGTTTTTTAAGGATTATTTATGATAAATATATTGTAAAAAAATAAATACAAAAAACTAAGGTTAAATTTTAAAATATTTTATAAAAATTTTTTATTTCAATAATATAAACATGGCATTAATATTGAACATTTTTCTCTTTAGTCTTGAACATACATAACCTCCTAAATAACCTATAATAAACAGCTGAGATCATAATTCGTAATAAATATAAACTTTTCAACACAAATTCAACAAAAGTCAACTTTATAATACAATAAATTAACAATTTGGACTGCGTCTAAGAGCCTTTCTATTCAAAGCAAATCAACTTTAAATGATCTTGTTCGTTATGACCGTTATATTTTTTTAATTTTTCAATTTTAAAACGAGTTTAAACAAAAACAAATATTTATAAAACGTAAAAGAAACAAAACTGTGATTTGCACACGCACTTTTTATAAATAACAAACAATCACGACATTCACCCAACGATAAAAACACATGCTCAGAGCGAAACTGGACGTCATGTGACTCAAGACGGACATTAACAAGTACATTTTCGGCCATATTGGGAAAATTGGCTGCGCACCCTGCGCACATGTGCATCGGTGAGACCGCGAATATTAAAAAATTATAAAGTCAATTATTCTTCTGCCTTTATTATCAACTTTAGATAAATAAATGAAAATAACGTTCTACAGTAAGGTTTTATTTTTTTAAGTAAAAATTTTTTGTAGTAATTTCAAAACATTTAGTAATTTATTATTATTTAAATTAAATTATAAATTACAATCTATAATAAATATTATATATGGGCAATTCCACGTGAGATTTCAGTCGACCTCTTAAAATCGGCCAAAAATATTTTTTTTCTATTCTGTATTGAAAAAAAACAGATACGTATTTTTTTATTATTTTTTTGGAGGCCAAATTTTTAAGTTATGAATTTTCAAAATTTTCGCTTTTTAAATGTAGGTATATTTTTAATGTCAGATAACTAAAAAAATATTGCTTCTTTTCATTTTTTGACAAGAAAAAAAAAGTTTTGTTTTTCTCTCTACTTTTGAATAATCATAACAAAAAATTTTTTTTTTCATTTTTTATTTAAAAAATAAAAAAATTTTATAAACAAATTAATTTTTTTTAACTTTGGGTATGATAAATTTTTAATTTTCTTTTTTTAAAACATACCTGGAAATGATAAGAAGGTTTTGCAAAAAGTTTCAGAGTGGGCCTGACAAGTTTGATGGGTCTAAAAAAATAATTAATTATCCGTGCAGGTCGCACGCACGTGGCACAATGGGATTTTTTTACAATTTATTTTTAAAAATTGTCTAGAGCCTACAAATTTTATCGGATTTTGATTATTATTGAATTTTAAGGCTCTAAACAATTTTTAATAATAAATTGTAAAAAAAATCCCATTGTGCCACGTGCGTGAGACCTGCACGGAGAGCTTAATTATTTTTTTGGACCCATCAAACTTGTCAGGCCCACTCTGAAACTTTTTGCAAAACCTTCTTATCATTTCCAGGTATGTTTTAAAAAAAGAAAATTAAAAATTTATCATACCCAAAGTTAAAAAAAATTAATTTGTTTATAAAATTTTTTTATTTTTTTAATAAAAAATGAAAAAAAAAAATTTTTGTTATGATTATTCAAAAGTAGAGAGAAAAACAAAACTTTTTTTTTCTTGTCAAAAAATGAAAAGAAGCAATATTTTTTTAGTTATCTGACATTAAAAATATACCTACATTTAAAAAGCGAAAATTTTGAAAATTCATAACTCAAAAATTTGGCCTCCAAAAAAATAATAAAAAAATACGTATCTGTTTTTTTTCAATACAGAATAAAAAAAATATATTTTTGGACGATTCTAAGAGGTCGACTGAAATCTCACGTAGAATTGCCCATATATAAGTCATTCCATTATATTTCGACTAAAGTCTTTGCCGACTAATTTTAAAAAATTATAATATTTTGCAGGAATGATTTTTAAGATATTAGGATCACCGAACAAAAAGAATTCTTTAAATATTTTTTATATTTATTGTAAAATAAGCATCTAAAGTATATAAAGTCGTAAAAACGGTCTATTAGAAAATATTAAAGAAAACACATAATTTACTATGAAAACGTAAAAAATTATTAGAATTTATTATGAATGGATAATTTTATTATTATAAATTGATAGAAACAATTATTATTAAAAAATATTAAATAAAAAATTATTTTAAAGTTCACCTGGCAAATAACCTATTTTTTCAAATTTCATTCGCTAAATGTGAGAAAGAGAAATCATTAAATTGAATAAAACCTTATGAAATATAAAGAAACTTTTAATAACTTTTAGTTTTTCTTATTACTTTCTTCCTTTTTTTCTTCACAAATGTTAAAAAATAAGCAATTAAAACTGGCACTTTGCTTATTTTCACGATTTTATAATGTAAATAACTTCTGACCAGAAAAATGAAAAATTACGAAAATTGGACAATAATAATAAGATGCTTATTTTACAATAAATATAAAAAATATTTAGAAAATTCTTTTTGTTCGATGATCCAAATATCTTTAAAATCATTCCTGCAAAATATTATAATTTTTTAAAATTAGTCGGCAATGACTTTAGTCGAAATATAATAGAATGGCTCATATGCATATTATATAAATTAATAAAATATAAATTTTATATTAAATTTTAAATTGTAAATTATTAAATAATTCAATTTTAAAAATTTTTTATAAATTTTATTGATTTAATGTAATGTAAGATTATTTGAGGGGCTTATATAAAGTGGTTTAAAAAAACATTGGGAGAAAAAGTGGGATAAGTGACTTGGTAGTAAAAATGGTTTAAAACAATTAAAATATTTATCAATAAGTTTATTACACGAATGACTTGCAAAATATTAAAGTTTTTCTTTACTATTTTAAATATTTTTTGATCATTAATTATAATTAATTTTTCCATAAATTACAAATTCATTTTAGTCCGTATTTGCGCCCAAGTCACTTATCCCACTTTTGCTCCTAATTACCAGTTTTACTATCAACCCCGAAGTGCGACAAAGTGCGACGCATGATTGTTATCTGGGTAGGGTCGCTGATTACGAACAGATGTAAGTTTTCATAAATTTAAAATGGCGGAATTTTCTTTTTAATTTATGCAATGGACTTTAATTTTGTTACTCGGGAGTTCTTATACCAGTCAGGTAGGTGTAAATGTCCTAGGAGCGCTCACTGACAATTGACTTCTGTTTTAGCACTTGCGCCGACTCACAACCAGCGAGCGTGGATAGAAATATTTTTAAATTTCTCTTCCTCATATTATATTAGCCACTTTGAATTTTTGAAAACAAACATCGTATTCGTAATCATCGACCTTAAAAACCACCGAGTCACAAAATTAAGATCAATTGCATAAAGTAAAAATTTTATTCCATATTAGATCCGCCATTTTGACTTATTGGAAACTAAAATCGAATTCGTAATCAGCATAATCAAAATTTAAAAATTAAAAATGGCGGCTTCAAAATGGCGATCGACAAATTTCAAAGTTTACTGACTTTAAATTTTTTCGTTGGCCATTTTGGAACGGCTACACTGAACTCTTGCTGTAATGGACTAGTTTGTAGATGAAGTGGTGAGCGGGAAAACGGGGTCGCTGAGCTCGGCGACTAGCGCCACCAACAAAGTATTATTTTTTGAATTTTGCGGGTGCACAGTCTCCCCACTAAAATCTTATTTTCAATTTTTTATTATTTTATGAGCTGTTCAGTCATTTAAAAAAAAAATATTTTCCAAAATTATGTTTCCATTCCTTAATTACTTGCTTTTAGTTAAAAATTTGTGCATTTAAAGAAAATAAAAAAAATTATTTAGAATCTATGTTTTAAATCTTTATACGGCCCTGAATGTTTTGATGACCTTGCTTCAAGGGTACTCTTGCTGTAATGGACCACAGTACATTCGAGTCCATTACAGCAAGAGTTCAGTGTATTTTGAATTTTTAAATTTTGACTAAAGATTTTGATTTAGAAACCTCAAAATCCCCCGAACCAGCATTTTAAGCGACCCCAAAACTTTAGAATATTCATTGATATTCATATTTCATTTATTACCGAGATTTTCATTTTAGATGCCACTATAGCGGTCATACACACTAGTGGCACGAATTATTTTTGCCTCTATAGACGTCATACACTGGGAAGGGGATAAAGGGTAAAAAAATTATCAAACTTAAAAAAATGAATTTTTTTTGTGTTTTTGAAATTGTAACTGCTATATTTAATTTTTGGGTTGAACGAAATTCTTTTTTACACAAGAATCGAAAAGAGGACACTCAATAAAATAACATTTGATAAGAATTTTCTTTTTTCAGGCGTTAATCATTAACATAATAAATGAACACTATAATTTGATTAAAATCTTTATTTTTTAAAAGTTATTATAATATTATATTAACACCATAGTCAGGGAAATGTCAGGAAAAAATTTTTTTCATGGAAATTAAGAAAATTGAGACAATACATAAAAAACCACAATTTTTACTAAAAACGTGCATGTTATTTTGATAATGCGAAAAGTAACTATAAACAAATCATTCAAAAATTGTTTTTGAATCATTTTTAAGACATAATTTAATTTTTGAAATATATCTATAATAAAAATCTTTTTGAATAGTTGAAATTTTGTAAAATTTAATTGAAAAATAATTAATTTATTTCAAGTATTTTGTTACAATTTTTAAAAATTGTTTAAATTAAATTTTAAAATGAATGAAAATTGGCTTCTAATTTTTTAAAATTCAATATTTTCAGTGTTTTCAAATACATATATTTCCAAAAATCTAAATACATACAAAAATAATATTTCAGAATAATTTTCAACATTTTGAAAAAAACATTTATATCCAAGATTTTTAAATGAAATTCATCAAAAAATTTATAAGTTTTTTAAAGATATACAAAAGCTCTTTTAAATAATTTAATTATTTTTCAAAAATTACATTAAAATATTTTTAAAAAGTAATTAGTATAATTGTTAGTAGTAAAATAAATGATCATGGGAAGGTGAAGAATTGAAAAAATTCAATGTATCGTCAAAATTGCGACGTTTCGTTGGCTAAGGTTTGCCAACCTCATCAGGCTAAATTTATTTAAACAGAAAAACACTTCAATATTTATAAAGGTTTAAAACAACACTATACACTATACTAAAAATATGTTTAAAGAATATCCTACCAGGTTCGTTAAAACATAAAAATCGCGTTCTAACTCGTCAAAATAAAAAAGATTTCACAGAGGAAAAATTTTTTTTTATAAAAATTTCACATATATTAAAAAAGAAAAGTTTCTTTATATGAGAGGAAGACATTTCAGCACCCTAGTTCAGTGTCAACTGAAATAAATTAAAAATTTGCTATTTCGAGAAAGTCAAAAGAATCAAGATAAAGAAAAAGTCAATGAACCGAATGTAAACACAGTTTTATCATAGAGGGAGCAAGTTGTGTTATTGTTGTGTCATTATAGACAAGAGTCTAAACGTCTGAGAAGAGGAAAAAAAGTTCTGTTTAGAGTGAAAATATCTTCCTTTCTATTAATAGTGGAATGATTTGTTTTTATATGGATCATTTCAGATATTCGTCGTTTTATAAAATTTGGTTCATTGTCCAAAATTTTGGCATTTTCCCAATCGAAGTCATGATTACAATTAATTCGATGGCGGTAAACTACAGAGTTATCATTTACTTTTTTATGTTCATTTATGCGAGTTAACAATGATCGTTTTGTTTCACCTATATATGTTGCTGGACAATCTTTACAGTCAAACTTGTATACAATATTTGTTCTGTCCCATTTTTTAGAAGAATCTTTACCAAGTCTAATTATAGAATTGGAGTTTTTATTAATAAGTGGAATCGCAGTAAAATGAAACTCTTTGAGAATATTTGACAACTTAAAGAAACATTTTTCATTGAACGGTAAACAAACCTATTCTTCACCTTCCCATGATCATTTATTTCACTACTAACAATTAAACTATGGAAGGATTTAACGCTTATCACTCAATTAGTATAATTGTTTTATAATGATTATTTAAGATTCAATTATCTTCAAAAACAATTAAAATTTATAAAAATCTTTAAAAATAATAGAATTAGTAAAAAATATTAATAAAAATGATCAAATTCTTTGAGAATCTTAATTATTAACAGGACCATAATTTGTCAAAAATTTCAATAAGTCCAAAAAAAAAATATTCAAAAATTTTTATTTACATTGTTCGAAGATAATTAAATCTTAAATAATTATTATAAAACAAGGGTGCAGTTCCGAAAACGTCCCCCCTCCGATTTTCATAAAAGTTGGTATATTTATGTAATTTGACGTGCTGATCACGAATATGATATTGAAATTTGGCGCAAATTTGATTTTTATGGTAAAAACCATAAAAAACACCATAAAATTGTGGTTTTTTGCGTTTAACTCATTAAAAACGCAAAATTTCAAAAAATGTTTCATACAAAAGATATAGATCTCACAAAAATACACATTTTATGTCTTTAATTTTTCTTCTAAAACTGTTAGTTTTCGAGAAAAATGTAAAAAACCATAAAATACCATAAAAATTAATTGAAATATACTTTAACTTAAAAGGACATCCAGTTTTAATAAAATACATTTTTTTAGGTATTTTGATTCCCTGATCACAAAAGTGATTATAAAAATTGATGCAGTTTTGAATTTTTTGGTAAAAACCATAAAAAACACTATAAAATTGTGGTTTTTTTGCGTTTAACTCGAAGAAAACACCATAAAATTGCGTTTAACTCGTAGAAAACGCAAAATTTTAATAAAGAAAGGGAGTCAAATTGACTTCCTAGTTGGTACTAGAAGGTACCTAACCCAGAACCAATTCCCCTACAACATTTTTTAAAAAAAATCTTTTTTATAGGTGCCCCGAAAAGACACCACTCAGAGGCGGGCGAAGCCCGCCGCACCTAATTTCCTTACACGTTTTAATATAGAAAGGGAGTCAAATTGACTTCCTAGTTGGTACTACAATGTTCCTGAACCCAGACACGATTGATTTATTTGCTGATACATGGTACATCTCATTGTGTCTTACAGCATTTTAAGCACCTTGACTACCCATAAGGTGGTTAGTGTTCTTAGACGTACCCTTTGCTATTGCCACTACATTTTTAAACCTCTTTACTTTGCAGAGCGTAAAATTAATAGAAGCTTCTTTTCGTGCGATTCATTTACTTTGTTGTCAGTTTTGTTTGTGTTATCCATTGTTAGTGTTCCACATTTAAAACTTCGGGTGTTCACTGTCATCATCACTTTAAAGACAATATGGATCAACGGTACAACTTGTTTAGTTTGAGTTCGATACTGCAAAGTCGTGAAAGCACTTTGGAATGGCTTTGCGATATCGGAATCATACCTAAAGAAAGGTATTGCGCCAAACATAAAAAGCAAATGAAAAAAAATTTGAATAAATCTGTTTGTGGCGTATTCATTTGTAAAAAGAAAGGGAAGCATGAGCATCAAGTGAGTGTTGCAGACAACACATGGTTAGAGAATTGTCATGTGTCTGCAGCAACGTGCGTATTGCTCTCTTATTGTTTTGCTGTAAATTTAAATTTTGAGCAAACAATAAGAGAGTGCAGAATTATTGATAGTCAGCAATTGTCTCGAGAGACAGTTGCTGACCGTATATCTTACTGTCGTGAAGTCTGCGTGGTCGCACTTGATCTAGAATTGGAGGAGGAAGGTCAAATTGGAGGTATTGGCGAGATTGTGGAAGTCGATGAGTGTAAGATCGGCCGCCGCAAGTACGAGAGAGGGCGCGTGGTTGAAGGTTCGTGGATCTTGGGAATGATTCACAGAGGTAATGCACATAAGTATCGACTGGAGATCTGTCCTGACAACAAATACATACGAAAATAATATTTAAAAATTATTTTTAACATTTTGGAGAAAACATTTATTTTCAAAATCTTTAATTAAAATTCATCAAATAATTAATAAGTTTATTTCAATTATACAAAAAATCGGAGGGGGGACGTTTTCGGAACTGCACCCCTTCCCTCTCTTACTCTGTATCGTGCTTTCTCTCTCATACTCTGACAGACAGAATGAATTTTGGAATACGAAGATTAATATAGTTAATTTGGTCTGCTTTTATGCAGACCGACTAGTGAGACTATCTTTTACAAATTTACATAATATAGATAGCATATGTCTTCAAAAAAAAGTTATTACCGAATTTCAAAAATTTCCCGCGACTACCGACATTCAAAAACGTCGGTAGTGGTGAGACATTACTTTAAATCGCAAATTTTTCAATTACAATGTCTTTTACGGCTTTCAATTTCAAAGCATTTGGGTTCCTTTGTGTCCCTTTTAAATTGATTACGTTTTTTACATCTAAAAAAAGAGTTAAGATTATTATTTTTATTATTACGGATTATTTGAAAATACATACGCAACTTTAAGATTAGGTTATTGTTATGCAAAATATTGCCGACAAAACTTAAAAAAAATAATACCGAAGTCATTTAGAAATGTACTATTTTATTAGATTTAAACAAGCAGTGTCCGGACACTGCCGACAATAAGTGTCTCGCCATTGCCGAAACAGTGATTTACGGTAATAACGATCTTCAATTGTGTCTATCGGACTATTATGCATAATGTTCTAGGAATTTTGAAGGAATCTTACATACTAATAACTTAAAATATTTACTGTTAACCAAATTTTGAAAAGTTTAATTTTATAAACACTTTTTCGTACGAAGAATAAAACTTTAAAACTTGTCAAAAACTATTGACAGCATTATAGTGACAGATTTTACATCCAGAAAGTGTGTATCATATAAAAAAGCTTCAACAGAATAAAACTTTACTTTTACACCAAAAAAGCAATACTGTCAACTCAGCTGTTTGAAATATCGCAGTGTCTCGCTATACCCGCTGTCTCGCCACTGCCGACAACGCCCTATACTAACTGTTGATTAATGAATTTTATATTTAACTAAATTAATAGGTTAAATAATTTTTATTTAATAGAAATACCAAATAATCGAAACAAAACTTGTTCGAAATAATATTTAGTATAACCTATAAATATTTTAAATTTCAATTTACATAAATATTTTTAATCAAAATTTAAATGATTTTTACCCAGTAAAAAGAGGCTTGTTTAAATTAGTGAAACCTTATTTGAGTGACGTTTTATTTTCAAGATATATTATTTAATATAATTTTTGAAAAGCAAAATTATTTTTGAACAGAAATGGAAAGTTTTTAATTTGCATATAAGTGAAATTGTATTTAATCGAATTTCTATTAGAGAGCAATTTTACATAATTGAAATATTATATTGTAGAATTTTTAAATTATAGAATTTTTAAATAGTCGAAGTTTTATTTTAACAAATTTTTATTTAATATAATTTTAAAGTGATCGAAAATATTAATTGTAGAATTTTTACTGCGACTAATTTCTATTTGATCGACATAAATTTAGCAAATGAGTTTCCAATCTGTATTTCATAGGCATTGGCAGCAAGAGGCGCCATATGCAACTTCCATTCTGTGATGTACATTTTTGCGCGAAATTTAAATTAATGTGTGATGCAGAAAAAGTGGAATAAGGTAAGTGTGTCTGAAATAAAATTTTAACATTTCTTTTAAAAACATTATATTGTAATATTTTTTTAAACATCTAAAATTGTTAATAATTACGTTTTCTATTATTAATATTTATTGTAATATAAATGCATTGACATTATCTACAAGTTAAAAATTATTATAATTCCCCATAGATGTCGTTGTAATGACTGATTGTGATTAAATTTTTTTTATTTTTAAGATATTTGCAGAACATTTTTAAAAAATGAAAAATGAAAACTTACAAATTAACAAAGAAAAAAAAATAGAAAATCTACTTGCGAGTAAAATTCAGAAGTTTTACTACAACAAAGTTTTTAATGAGAAAGGAATATAAAAAATATGATATCAAACAAATTTTATACAATAATATTTTACCTTGAAAAAATTGTGTTTAACCCTTTGCAGCATAGTGGTAACCCAGATTACCACCTTTTACATTCTAAAAATATCTGTTTATATACAGTCTTTTTCAAGTAAAATCAAAAAATCTTTGTTTATTTATAACCAAAACATTGTTGAATGTAGAAAAATTAATAGCGAATGAGGTTACGTGAAATTATAAACAACTATAAATAAATAAATTAAAAAACAAAATTTTTTTTTTAAATTTAATCGAAATTGATTTAAAGTCTTCACTCGGGGGTTTTTGGGGTCGCTGATCACGAATCTGAAGTCCGTTTTCCAAAATTCAAGATGGCGGATCCAATATGGCGGTCGAATTTTTTTAGAATTGATCAAAATCACTTGAAAATAGTTACTCGGGGATTTTCGGGTTAGCTGATCACGAATCTGAAGTGCGTTTTCCAAAATTCAAGATGGCGGATCCAATATGGCGGTCAAATTTTTTTAGAATTAATCGAAATTGCTTGAAAATAGTTACTCGGGGATTTTCGGGTTAGCTGATCACGAATCTGAAGTGCGTTTTCCAAAATTAAAAATGGCGGATCCAATATGGCGAACGAATTTTTTTAGAATTGATCGAAATCGATTGAAAATAGTTACTCAGGGATTTTCGGGTTCGCTGATCACGAATCTAAAGTCCTTTTTCCAAAATTCAAGATGGCGGATCCAATATGGCGGACGAATTTTTTTTTGTAGTTTTCCTTGACTTCCTGAATGAGCGATTTTAGACCTTTCAATCCATCCTTAATAGTCATACTGACATTCTTCTGCACCTCGCAGGTCTTAAGCTGTTTGTCCCGTAACGACGGACAATCGGTTATATGGGTGTGATATTAGTATTTTGTGAATATGTGTGCTGCAATTGGTGTAAAAGCGATGAAATTGTATGTAACCCATATGTGTGTAGAGAAGTGTAGGTGTATAGTGTACTGTTTGGTTGCCCTTTAGTGGAAAGCCCCGCCACCACTGCAAGGTCCACCGAACATATCCAAGATGCCAGTCGTGTCTGTCAGCGAACCCACTTCTCCCATCACATCAAAGAAATCAGTCGTGTCTGGCAGTAGACCCACTTCTCCCAGCCCATCAAAGAAATCAATGATGTTCGGCAGTGGATCCACTTTTCCCAGCACATCAAAGAAATCAATGACATTTGGCAATGGGCCCGCACCTTCTTTTTAGTACTTGACTTACCTTTTGCGGTAGTCTACTAATGGCAATTACAGAATGTGCATATACGTATCGCCTACTATATATACTTGATATCTTTCTAATTATGTGCATAAACAACACCGGGCACCAATTAGATAAGTTTTTCAATTTTATTGTCCGACAAAAGATTTGAAATTAAAGTTTTTTTAAAACTAGCATCGGATTCGTGATCAGCAACCCCAAAAACCACCGAGTAACAAATTGCAAGTGAATTTAATCAATTTAAAAAATAATTTCGCCATATTGAATCCTGCATCTTGAATTTTGGAAAACGGACTTTAGATTCGTAATCACGGACCCCGAAAACCCCCAAGTAATGATTTTCAAGCGATTTCGATCAATTCTAAAAAAATTCGTCCGCCATATTCGATCCGCCATCTTGAATTTTTAAGAACGGACTTCAGATTCGTGATCAGCGACCCCGAAAACCCTCGAGTAACGATTTTTAAGCGATTTCGATCAATTATAAAAAAAATCGTCGGCCATATTGGATCCGCCATCTTGAATTTTAGAAAACGGACTTCAGATTCGTAATCAGCGACCCTGAAAACCCTCATAAGCATTTGTGATTTTTAAATTAATTTTATAATGTTATGCATGCCACAAAGGGTTAATTTGTTGTTTATATCGAAATAACATTTTCCAATCAATTTTCTAATTACTTGACGTTTTCGAAAACAATATAAACGATAATTAAATTTTGTAACGATGTAAATCGTCACGTCATCTGTCGGAATTATCCCCGAACCGTGATCGTTAATTGGTATGGTAATTTAGAAAGTCGAAACTGCCGAGTGACCCACTATCAGTGGTGAATGTGTGTCGCGCGGCTAGTTAGTAGGAGAGAAAGTGCTAGAGGGCAGAGCCGCTCATAGTTAGAGAGACCGAGAGAGAAAAGCCAGTTGGAACGAGAGAGAAGAAGAGTTGAAGAAGCCGAACACGTGTGGGAAAAGTAAAAAACAGGTGTCCGTAGTTTTTCGCCGACATATTGTAAGCAGTGACCTACGAGATTTGTAGGAGAGTCAATCTACGCGATGTGTATAGAGTGTTATAAGAGACGTGTATAGTGTGAAATAGTTTTGTAAAAATTTGTGTGTTTTCGAAGAACTAGAGTTGTGTGTAAAAGAGAATTAATAAAGTGTAAAAAGAAGCGAAGCAGTTTTCTTTGGATTATTCCCTTAGTTTTCCCTGAGGAAAATAGTTGCCGAGAAGCCAACAGAGAGGAGGGATTGAGTAGCGTCGGATTTTGCCTGACGTAAAGCAGAAGCTTTGAACTAAAATTAAAATAGTTTGAAATCATACGTCATAATTTTTATTTTCAATATGATTATTATAATCGTCATAAAATAGACAATCGTACTTCACTTTTGCAATGGGTAAAATTTAATTTGTTTCATTTAAATTTAATTTAAAGAAACTATTTTTTTCTCCATATATTCACATTTCGCATATTATATATTGTTATTTATATCGAAATAACATTCTCAAATCAATTCTTTAATTATTCAACGTTTTCGAAATCTATTTACACGATATTTACATTTTCAATCTTAATTTGATTAATTTTGTCGTCATATAATAAACAAACAAACATCATTCGTCGTCACAATTTGTAAAATTAAATTTGTGTCATTTAAATTTAATTTTTAAAAAACTCCCCTTGTCACCATATACATAAAAGTATTTTGAAGGCAAAAGTTGACTTGTTAAAATTAATTCTAATATTAATACAAATTAAAATTTATTTCAATTAATATTAGATTGTTTACTTTCATTTCGCATACTTTTAATTTATTATTTATATCGAAATAACATTTTCCAATCAATTTTCTAATTACTTGACGTTTTCGAAAATAATATAATCGATTATTAAATTTTTATTTTCAATATGATTATTATAATCGTCACATAATAAACAATCATACTTTTCCTTCGCAATGGGTAAAATTTAATTTAAAGAAACTCTTTTTTTCTATATATATTTTCATTTCGCATATTATATATTGTTATTTATATCGAAATAACATTCTCAAATCAATTCTTAAATTACTAAACGTTTTCGAAATCTATTTACACGATATTTCCTTTTTAATCTTAATTTGATTAATTTTGTCGTCATATAATAAAAAAAACAAACATCATTTGTCGTCAGAATTTGTAAAATTAAATTTGTGTCATTTAAATTTAATTTTTAAAAAACTCCCCTTGTCACCATATACATAAAAGTATTTTGAAGGCAAAAGTTGACTTGTTAAAATTAATTCTAATATTAATACAAATTAAAATTTATTTCAATTAATATTAGATTGTTTACTTTCATTTCGCATACTTTTAATTTGTTATTTATATCGAAATAACATTTTCCAATCAATTTTCTAATTACTTGACGTTTTCGAAAACAATATAAACAATAATTAAATTTTTATTTTCAATATGATCATTATAATCGTTGTATAATAAGCAATCATACTTCTCCTTCGCAATGGGTAAAATTTAATTGGTTTCATTTAAATTTAATTTAAAAAAACTCTTTTTTTCTCCATATATTTTCATTTCGCATATTATATATTGTTATTTATATCGAAATAACATTCTCAAATCAATTCTTAAATTACTAAACATTTTCGAAATCTATTTACACGAGATTTCAATTTCAATTTCAATCAATTTCATTAGGTAAAGTTAGATTTTTTAAATTATCTTCTATTTTAAGTTCAACATTTAAAATCGAAAAACCCTCCAATCACATGCTTACAATTACATTCAATCACTATTTCTTTAAATTTCATACATGCATCTTCTGTAGACCTCTCTTTCATAAATCCATTTTGACACTCCTACCATTTTCCATTCGTACAGTTCAACAATCTCGCGATCATCATTTTCCCATGCACAACTTGTAAACTCGGTTCCAGGGATTTCTGGAACCTTCATTACGCACATACTTTTGCCAGTCATTCTCTTTTACATTCTTTTTAATTCGTTTATATTCCTTAGCACACGTCTTCCTTTCAATCTATTTACTCTTGTCCAAATCACCCGTTTTTTTCCTTTCATTCTGATACTTTTTTCTTTTATAATTAACTTGTTTTCTCATCTGCTCTGGATATTCATTCCACCATAACACCTTATTACTTTTGCGCCGACAAACTCGCTTCATACATATATCATTTGCACTTTCAATCCATTCATACAACTTAGCCATTTTTTCCTCCGCCCGAGTTCCGCGTACCTCCTGTACCCAAAGTCGGAGGCGGAGGTCTCAATCAACCTTTCATACAAATTCCAGTCACATTTCATGTCGTTCCAATTCTTCAGTTCCGTCACCTGGGTCACAGGCACTCTCTCATTCACACTTATTTTTATCCTTATCACATCACATTACAGTTTAACTGCAGGATCTCCAAACATACACTATTTACATTCATGTTCAGATCATTTATTGTTTTTGTATCTATCGCGCAATACATTCAGACGCCACACATATTCTGGACACTCAGGCGACGTGACTCTGTGCCCCCTTGAAGGCAGCTCCTTCGCTCTCCAGTTAGAGCAGTCATCAGGGGCTTTTCAAGCCGTCTATAACTGTTAACGCCTATTACCACATTTCCTACACACTCGCTCCGCTTTACATTCACTTACCTTGTGATAAAAACCCATACAACCAAAACATCTAGGAACTCTTTCCCAAACTCCTACTTTAAATGATCTCAAGGGCAGCTCTACCACGATATTCCCAATCTCACATCCACTCTCACTCATTCAAAATACAATTTTACTGCATTTTTCAAACTCATCAAAGCCAATCATACCATTCAAACTCTTATTAAACACACTGGTCATTAATTCACGTTCACTTATACTGTTCGAGACATCATAAATCACGATTCAAGGATCAATTGTTCTTGGTTTAGCAACAGAGAGCCCCGCCTCCTTAAATTTCAAGCAGGAAAACCAGGGCAAAATTCCTCCACTGGTCGTTTCTTAATTTTTCGCTTACATTCACACCAGACATTACACCCTCACACACTTTATTTACACCTTCAACACTTTTATTCATTTTCTCCGCAACATCGCATAACACATTCACACTTTCAGAGATTTTTAATACGCATTCATTTATTCTATCTCTTTCCTCTAGTCTTCCACGCAGCATGGCATTTTCCAGCGCTAATTTTTAAATAAAATTATCTAACTTACTAATTCCATTCAAGACATCATCTGGTTCATCCAAACAACCATTATCATTCGTCACAAGATCACGCATATCATTCACAACCTTACTAGCTTTTCTCATCATACACAATGTATCCACACTTACCTCTACGAGCATGGCGTCCTCTCCCTCCTCCCGTGTGCCTTATTCTCCCTCCTTCAGCGCTTCTTTCCTGTCCATCCTCTTCTTTGTATCGCGCTTTGTCTCTCCCTTATCCACTTCTACCCCACTGTCCTCCTCTTTGAGGTACTTGTCGCGACTTCTCAGCGGGGAGTCAGAGGTACGGTGCCTCTCTTCACTCTTCTTTTCCTTCCTTCCTGTGGTATCTTTACCTCTCAGCGGGGAGCGAGAGGTATCGCGGCTCGACTGACAGGCGCCATCCCCACCCGATGACGCACTATCGTCATCGCTTCCTTTCCCCTTGCGCTTTTTTGGTGACATCCCCACCCTTTCGCAAGGAACAACAAAAGACAAAATTGATACAAAACAAACACCAAACACTAGAAAAATAAGTATTCGCACATGCGCACTACGAAACACGTCCTCACAGTACGACTGCTCGAACAAGACTGAGTAGATAGGGACAGCGAGTGTTTGATTAATCTGTATATAGGATCTTATTTTTATACAGTATATGTTCCTCGGACCACCGTTCATATCCTCTCAAACTGGTCATCTACTTCGAAGAGAAACCACAGGATCCACGGGCCAAGAAAAACTCCACACCGTATATTGCTAAATTCACTCCACACATTACACTCATCAGATATACTTATTTTACATTCAATGTCCATTCTTTATTCATACTACAATATACACTGTGGTCATACGTCAAAACAACTCACTTAGCCGCACTCAGTATAGAATCACTGAGTAAGTTGCCCAGCGGGGACCACGTGGAGGTGGAGCCGCTGGAGAAGCCCTGTTGTATGTCCAATTGAGTCCTAATAGGATAAAAACACATGCATTTAGTACTACATGCATTAAAATTTTTAAGAATTAAATAAAATAGTCAGAAAAAGCCTTGTCAACATCACAGCCATTAGAATCGCACAGGTATTGCATATTCATGTTCGCAGTTTCGCAGAAACATACAAAACAGTTTCAAAAAATTTTATGTTAGCAAAAGCATTATCAAGATTGTATATAAGGTTCATATTAAAGTTTGCAGTTTCGCAGAAACTTACAAAACAATTAAAAGAAAAAATGATATCTGCAAAAGCATCGTTAGTGTATCACAGCCAATAATAACAGTTAATATTACGGTTTCGCTGAAACTCGTAATCAAATGCAAATAAGTCAAGTTTGCAGTTTCGCAGAAACTTAAAAACACCTAAGAGTGATTTCTGCAAAAAAATCATCAGTTTATACAGCCAATAGTAAAAGTTAATATAACGGTTTTGCTGAAACTCGTAATCAAATTCAAATATAGCAGCAAAGCATTGTCAGGTAACTCCATAGCTTGATATGTGACCTGGACAGTGAAAAGGGACCTTACTTGCAAAAACAAGTTTTCGAGAAAACAGCAAACAGTTCTAATCCGAGTCGGTGAAGGATTGACGTATGCTGACGTTCTAGGTAAGCTTCGCAAAGAGGTCAACCCAGACGACAGCCATACGAGGATAGTAGCAGCAAAAGCAACAAACAAGGGGGACCTTCTGATTAAGTTCAGAGGAGACTCCGATAAGGACGCTTTCACCGCTGAGGTCACCAAGGCGGTTGGAAGCATGGGTAAGGTGCAGTCATTGGATCGAAGAGTTACACTCGAGATCCGTGATTTGGATTGCCTTACCCAAGAAGCTGGGGTGCAACAAGTGTTGTCTGAAGCAATTAGTAAGCCAGTAAACAGGAGAGTGTTGGTGTTAGGACCCAACCGCCGAGGGATGAAGCTCGCGGTTGTAGTCACTAACCTGGAAGAGGCGAACAGGCTGGAGAAATTGGGACACGTAAAAATTGGTTTTATGTGTTGCCCAATCAAAAGAAGAGTAATGGTCGTCCGGTGTCATCGATGCCTGGGATACGGCCATATTGGAGCCAAATGCCAGAAGGAGGACAGATCGGCTGCGTGCTTTAAGTGCGGTGAGGCCGGTCACAGGTTCTCCAACTGTAAAAACAACTCAAGTTGCTTTTTGTGCAAGGAGAAGATTGGCAATAAGGTGTCAACCACCCATATTGCAGGAAATGGAGGATGCGGAGTCTTCAGGACGACCCTTGAGGAGGCGAAGAAGACTCTGGCAAGGACTAAAAGTAAATAAGGAATATTAAAAGGAGCGAATAATTTTTAATTATTTATTATATTTACTAGCACAAATAACGCGCGCTAAAGCGCGCGTGAAGTTTCTTATTTCACTTTTAACATATATAACAATAATGTAATTTTTACATTACATGTCACATGAGAATAAGACTTAAATTTTTATTCCGTTAAGCATGTTATATTTTAAGGTTGACTATTGTTCATAGAAAAGCGTGATTGCCAATGAGACGATAATGGAAGATATGTTTATTACAGTATTTTGACTTATTAATTATCAAAAATAAATTGCAATTAATTACTTATTTGTTATTTTGTTTCTAATAGTTTTCTAGTCAAAATTAAATAATATTATTTTCATGTCATTAACATTAAAAAGTTCAATTATTCAGAAGAATTCTACACAAAATCACAATTTTTCTATATTTATTCAGGAAAATCAGAAAAAAGTCAGAGAATTTTGTCAAAAGTGCTGGAATAATATTCAATTTCAAGAATTCATAAGAAAATTCTGAATGTTATTCTTCAGCGTTTAAAAGATTTTATTTATTTCAAACTTTTCCTGTTTTTAACAATAATTAGACTTTAAAGATTTAAAATTTATTTTTTCAAATAATTTAATTACTGAAAAACTGTCGAGAAAAAATTATTTTTTATGAATTATTTTGGAATAATTTTTTATTTAAAAATTAAAGAAATAATTGAATTTTATGAAATTTGTATTTAAAATTTTTTTTATTAAGTAATATAAATAAGTAGCAACTGTCACGCCCGCCAAATGAAGTATTTAATTTATAATTATTATTACTCAAAAGAAATAAAATTATCTTGACAAAATTTCAATAAAAAATTCTTCGAAAAATTTATGAAAAATTACAAAAATGTTATCTTTTTAAATTATTGTATAGGTAACAGCTAAACAAACGCGCGCTAAAGCGCGCGTGTAGTTTCTCTTAGTATCAATAGATATTGAATTAGTTAAAGTTTTTTGAAATGTTACTTCAGTAATTTACGACAAATTCCTGTTACAAATAACAAAAAAACTAAAAAAAATTTGTGAGCAAAAATTTTGAATGCTTTGCTAACTTTGCACAAAATTAATTTTTGCACAAAATTCATTTTTAAGCCTCCCAATAATAAATTGAATTTTTGAAAATTTATAACTGATTGCATAAATGCAATTATTTTCAAAAGTAATAAAATTTTTCGCAGAAATTCAATTATGTTCAAGAATTTTTTAATATTCTCATCAAAATGTCAATTATTTTTAAAAAATTTAATAAGAAATCTATTATTAACAATATTTTTATAAATTTCTTCGCAATAATTTAATTATTTTTATAAATAATAAAATTTCTTTCAGGAATTAAATTATGTTCATAAATAAAACTCATCGAAGATTTTAAATTATTTTTAATACAATTTTAATCAAATTCATCGAAAAATGTAATTGTTCTTAAAAATTTTATGAAAAATCGTTAAAAGAAATCAATGATTTAAAAATATTTTGATAAAATTCTTTATGAGACTCCAATTTTAAGAAATTTTAAATATTAAATAAATTATTTATTTTTGCATTTAAATTATTGAATTATCTAATTAAAAATTTATTTCAAAATGAATTTCAGTTAAAGTTTTACATAATAATTGATTATTGTAGGCATTATAGCATGAATTTTAAGAAATAATTAAATTTTAAAATGGTTTCAAATCAAATTCTTTAAAAATTTGTATTTTTCATACTTATAACTAACAATTCTGTAAAATTAATTATTTTAAAAAAGTTTAATTGAATTTTTTTCTGAAATTATTTGAAGTATTTATTTTTTAATTCGTATTTTTAGTTGAAGAATTTCTGAATAATTTAAATTTCGTAAACAAATGGATTTTAAAATTCTCAAAGAACTTTTTTCAAAAATTATTAAAAATAATTTATTCCTGTGCGAAAATAATAATGATAAAAATTTATTTAGAAAAGAAGTTATTGATGTTTTCAAATAATTTCAGAAATTGGTAAGTAAATGTAATAGAACATTTTTTGAGTGTCTAATCATTTTCAGAGTGTACCAGAATTTTCTTTAGGGTTAGGGAAGAAGTAAAAATTTTGTCAAGTAATTAAGTTTTTCATATAAATAAAAGAAAATATTTTGCAGGATTTATTTTTTAGAAACAAAGGATCTAATGAATAATATAATAATATTAATAATTTTTTTAAATTAATAAAAATATTTTTGAATTATTTGAGAAATAAAAATAATATTATTAAATTAAAAAAATAGTGAAAAAATAATGACGTATAATATTATCTATCAGAATATATAAAAAAAAAAGCATGCACAATAATCTAACTTCAAGTGTGGACAGACTGGACAGACTGGACAGAATACGACGATTATTATAGTTAATTTAAATTATTTTTTTGTGGTTTTTTTATACTGTCCTTTTAGTTTTTATTCTTCTGACTTTTATATATTTGTTTATTAGGGTTCCGTACACCTACGGTGTATCGGCGGAACCCTATTGGTGAGACTCTGTTGTCCGTAGCCAAATCGTTCCCCCCCCCCTAGCGGCTAAACTATTTGACCTAAACAGCTCAAATTTGGTACAGATATGTATTTTCACACGTAGATTACAGGAAAAATATAGCGAATGTGATTGGACGTGATAAGCATAGCGTTGTCAAGGAAATATCAAGATTTTTAGCCAAAAATGCATAAGAAGTGACCATCCCCCCCCCTCTTAACTTCTAAACTATTCGACATGGAGAGCTGAAATTTTGCATGCTGGTGTATTTTTACTCGAATATTACAGGAAAAATATAGCGTTGTCAAGGAAAAACTAAAAAATTAAAAAAAAAATTTTTTTCCTAACTTTTACATTATTTGACCTAATGAGCTGAAAATTGGTATCCTAGTGTATTATTACAGTCTGACGACAAAAAATTTATTTAAGAAACTTTTTGAATAAAAATCAAAAAAAAATTTAAAAAATTTTTTTTAGTTTAAACACGTAGCATTAAATATTTTAAGGAAGAGAGTGAAATTTTAAGAGAATAAATAAGAGATTGTTTTCTGACTTTAATTTCTTAACTAAAAAAAAAATTAGACAAGTGCGAGTTGTACTCGCACTGCAATGGCGGGTTCCGCACACAAATATTAAAACAATACTTGCAACATTGATCGGTAATTGGTAGAATTAAAATAAACAATTATAAAAATATATTAAAATCATTTGATAAAAAAAATAACTAAAAAAAATTAAAGTATTGTATATCTAATATTGTAAACAATAATAAGCAGAGGAACTTTAATAAATTTCGAAAATTTTGTTCCTCTGCTTATTATTGTTTACAATATTAGATATATACAATACTTTAATTTTTTTTAGTTATTTTTTTTAATTAAATGATTTTAATATATTTTTATAATTGTTTATTTTAATTCTACCAATTACCGATCAATGTTGCAAGTATTGTTTTAATATTTGTGTGCGGAACCCGCCATTGCAGTGCGAGTACAACTCGCACTTGTCCAATTTTTTTTTTTGATTTATTTGTGTTTTTATTTAACTTGTCCTTTTACAATTTTATTTTTTGACCTTTATATATATATTTAATTGATTCATTTCTGTTTTCTATGTCCGTTTACAATTTTATTTTTTAACTTTTTAACATTTGTTCCTTTATTTTTTGACATTGAAATAGTTTAAAATTTTAACTATTAACGCAGGAGAACCGCAGAGAATAAACTAAGTCGCACCAGCGACAGAGTTGGAGCGCCACCCTCGAAGGCTAAAGTCTTGCGACAGTTCCGAGGGTGGGTGAAGGGCTTCAAAAGAAGGGTTACGGGTTTTAGTGGGTCGGGGCTGGCAGTAGGTCGCCAGCTTACTAAACAATTTTATAATTGATCTTTATCTTATACTCTTTCCTTTTATTTTACCAACCCCACATAACCTTGGAATGCGGAATGCAAGGTATCTGTATGCAGATTCAACGTTACCTTTCATTATAAATTTTAAATTATTATGGAAATATTTTTACTTGCATTAAAATTATTTTCCCTGACAAAATTTTTTTGTTTTTTCGTAAATATAATTTTTTATTTTTACATTTCAAATTTTATTTTTCCTTTTTAAATAATTATAAAACTATAAAATACTGAATGATTTTTTAAATTTAATTTATGAAATTAAAGTTTTAATTTTCTTTTGAAAATAATCTTTTTTTAAAATTAATCTAATTTAAATAAATAATAAAGTTTGAAAAAAATAATTCTCCGTATTAGAATATCGTGGCCCTGAAAAGGGCCGATTGATCTTTAAACAAGCTTCAACTTGTTTTAAGTTTTGTTTACAGCACAAACAGCTAGATAATTAATTCTTTGAAGCGTTGTATTTCTTTATAGCTCTGTCTGCATTCAAAATGGCAAATTTTAAAATTTTGACAGTAAGCAAAAGTTTAACGGCGTTTTTAATTTCTCTTGAATTTATGGTTTTCTCCGTCGAATATTTTGCAAACAAAGAAGCTTCATTTACAATCATCTCAAATATGTGGTTCATAATTAAATTCATGATGTTCATGACCTTGCTTCACATTCCGACATCATTGTGAATTTGCTTCAGAACCTTGTAAATGTTGTTCCTATAGCTTCCTTTCCCATTGATGCTCTTTTATTTTTTTTCCTTATATTTGAATACTTCTTTTCACCATCATGGACTGCTTTCGACGTCATTATGGTTAAACCTAAATTCTGCGAACGAATAGTTTTCTTCTCGAAGCACAAAACGTTGTGCTCCTCTCTCTAGCTCCCTTCTGCTACTGCCATGAATGACAGCCAACAGGTCATCCGCATAGGCCACAAGCTTTACACCCTCGCCCTCGAGCCTATTTAAAATAATTTAAACTTGATGAAGAAGTTTTTCAAGATTGAAAATCATATAAATTTTTTACAAATACCTGAGTATTTTATAAAATATACCTAAACATTTTAATGAAAAATCCCGATAGCTTTAATAGTCCAGCACTTTTTTATAGTTTTGTATATTGTATATTAATAATATAAATTTGGTAAAAAAATCTCAAAACATGGAAAACATGACAAATTGTTTTATTTTCAAGAAACTGTTATAAAGTTTATGTTGTTTCTTTTTTTAAACAAACTTTTCTTGTTTGCAATGATACATTAAAATATTTATCAAATTTAAAAAAACCACAAGGTTTCTAAAAGTTGTGTGTAAATAAAAACCACAAGGTTTTTGTTTGAACTTCACGGAGAAAAAAGATTGTTAATATAGAACTAAGTGATATCGTTTTTTGTTTTAAATTAGAGTTTGCAACATATACTGGGGTTAAAAAGTTCCAGTACATTCGTACTGATTACGTATAAATTCTCCCTTTAATTCAATACAATCATTTCTGTAAAAAGAGATGTAAGAACAATCAAACTAAGATGCATTTAAAAATTAAATAAATTAAGAGTTAAATAATAGGCTAAGGTACAACCAATTTTATAATGTAAATATTTATAATACATTTCTTGAACGTGAAGAGGTTAATTAATTAAACAAGAGAACGGAAATGACGAATTCGCCATTATATCCTGCTTTGATAGCTCTTACACCTATTTTTATAGAAATATTTGATTTTGAAGTGAAGCGAGCATATAAAAGTAATCATTACTGGAAGTTTTTGACCCCAGTGTAACAAATTTGCTTTGTTAGCTTATTAATAATGTAAATTTTTTCTAAATAATTTGTTAGTTCTATATTAATAATTTTTTTTCTATAATAATAATCTAAACCTTTAATAAAAAGTTCTTAAGATAGATGTGTACTCCATGCGACATAACGGACAAACTCTTTCTGGCTGTTCGGAGTATATTTCTTTGCACAATGAGCAAATATTTGAGTGTCCGCAAGGAACAAATGCGAACTGAGGAGCATTTACATTACAAATACAGCATGTATTCACCCTTGGTCTATCATTCCCATCCGTATTAAATATTTTCATAACCATAAAACATAAAGATATCGATAATTTCATGTTTTATAATAATTAAAGATGGCAAATTGGTAAAATCATTATTTTACATTATAAGAATATTGTACTTCTTCAAAATTATTCCCATCATTTTAATTCAATTATTATTATCAAGAATTTTTAACAAAATTCTTTTTTTTATTAATTAAATTTCGGACAATTTTTTTGCCAATTTTCAAAATCCAATTAGTTTTAAAAATTTACGCTATATTACTTTTAATATTCAATTATTAATCATTCAATTATTAATTATTATTATCAATTCGTGTTAAGAGTTGATTTTCTCTTCTTTTTTTCCTCCTCCTGTAAAATTTAAATAATTGACTTATGCTTCTCAGGTGCTTTTCTTCGCGACGCGTCACATTTTTTGACTATTTGAATGTTTCTTAAAATTTGAATTCTCCTAAAGTATTTTATCAACAAATTTCTAAATAATTAAATTCATTTGTCGAATTTAAGTAAAATTTTGAATAATAATTACATTTGTTAAAAAAATAATTAGATTAAAGTTTCAAAAAAATGAAAATAATTAAATGTTTGAGTAAAAACTTATTACATTTCTTTTAAATAATTTAATAATCCTGTTGAAAAATTTTATTGAATGTAATAAATATTAAAAATTATTGAATTGAGGATACTTTTTAGAAATAATTAAAATTTCGAAGAAGAAATTTTTAACGTAAAAATTTAGAGTAAATTAAATAGATCCTAATTTATTAAAAATTCATTTATACTAACTTTCACGTGTAGTAGCAGACTGTCTTTGGCATTTGCAATGCTTCAGAAAATTTTGAGGCAGAATGAAATGTGGCAATAACAGCAGTTGAATTGCTGTTTTTGAATCTATAATAAAATAAAATTTATAAAACAAATAATTTTTTTTGCAAATTTACGAGTTAAATATCAAATTTACTAAATTTTGTATAAAATTATTAGCAATAAAAGTCGTAATATGCACACCTTCATTCAGGTTTCCTTGATTTTCTTCCGACAATGAAAAATTATTTACCTTTTTTATCTTTTTATAGATGCTTTTGAAAGTGATGAAAACAATTCTAAATTAAAGGATAAAAAAAGGAAAGATAATTCGTCAAGTGAAATTGATGATTCTTTGTCAATAACAAATAAAAATAAATTAGATTCTGAAAATATGGATGAATATGATTCAAGTTACAGTAATGAAAGTGGTGAGATAGTTATAGATCCTATTATAAGTGAGATTATTAACGAAAACATTAAGAGGATACATAACTTGAATATAATTAATCCCATATACATTAACAATTTATTGAAAATGGTGGATTTTGATGATAAATTAGATATGATGATTATTCCTGAATTACCCACTGATGAGGAATTAAAAATTTTACCAGTGAATAAAACGTCATCTAAATAAATGACTAGAATAATGCCTTGGCTTCTTAGTTTTTCCACAGCTGGTTTGAGGATCTTTGTGAGAGTAAACTGTGCTGTACAAACACTGGAATTCGAACTCTACATTCTAAAAAATAAAACGAAGAAATTTTCTATGTTCAACGGAGACAGATACCATAATGTAGGCATCCTTAAGATCTATTACAGCCATGTAATGATCGCGATTTAAATGTCATAAAGCGGTTATCATATCTTCTATTTTTAAATGTGAAATCGTTATATACTTATTCAATTTTTTTTTTATTATAAATTGAATATGAATTGATCTTCACCACTAGGCTTTTGTCTTAAGTAATAATTTGATTATTTGTGAAAATAATTGAATAATTGTGAAGAATTTTATTAAAATTTGATTGAATTTCGGAGAAGAGTTTTGTTATTTGTAAAGATAATTGAATTTCTGCAAAGAATTTTATTATTTATGTCAATTTGTTTATAAGTCATAAAGGTCTTAATTTTCTTACTTTCCTTGAAAAAAATTTTTTATTAACATTTCCCTCACTTTACTGACAAAAATTTTGTACCCTGACTATCGTGTTAATATAACAATACAATAATTAAAAATATAAAGTGTTTAATTAAATTATAATGTTTATTCATTATTTTAATCGTTAATCATTTTTGTAATTTCGTGCTTTGAAATATGTTAAAAAAAGGTTTATTAATTTTTAACATGCATGAGTAACATTAAAAAACATACTTACATATTTTTTAAATGTGCAATGTCCACGTGGAAAAGTGTAAAGGGGTAGGGGTTGGCCAAATATCCACAACCAGAGGTGGGGGGGTTCAAAAATTGGTAAAGAATTGTCCATTTGGTATATGGAACAACGATAAAATTTATACCCCTCACTAATACCTGGTTCTCCCTCTCTTTCACTTCTTAATCTATCTGTGAGTGAGAATAGAAAAATAATTAGCGAATAAGGAAATAAGACGCCCTTTTCGTATTTTGACTTGAAAGTAAAATTCCCCAATTCCTTCCCCTACCAATTTCTGTTCCTCTCTTTCTACCTGACACGTAAATTGGAGAAAACATTATGCTCTTCTGTAAACCAAAAAAATAGGCGTTACTATCTTACCTATTCGTCTCTCTTTCCTTCCAACACTAAACTAAAAGAAGAGCCAATACCTCCCTCTCTATCTCTTTATCATGCTTTCTCTCTCTTACTGTGACAGACAGAATGAATATGAAGATTAATATAGTTAATTTATAATTTATGATTAATTAATAAAAATATGGTATTTATTGTGGCAATATTCTCAGCCAGCACTGTTACATGGCCGCGCCAGCGCTTTCTGGTAAATTTGTCAGACAGCTTTTCGCCAGCGTTAAGCAGCGATATCATTTCAGCGTTATAACAGTGCTGTCAGTTAGCAGTCAGTTGTATAAAGACGATGACTACTAGCTGATTATTTTATGCGCGTTTAACAGCAGAATTACTTCGCTAATAATCGAAATGATGAATTTCGTATAACTTGAAATGCAAAAAGTCCATTTTAAAAAAAAATAACATTATAAACAAAGAAAAGTATAAGATAAAGAATGGGGAAAAGAAATAAAGATAGGAAAATATAAAAATTCATGTAAATTTAAATGATTTAAAATATGAAGAAAATATGTAAAGAGTTAAACGATGTATAGTTTTCTTGAATTGGAGGCCTTGTATTGAAGAAGTTAGATGACAATTAGAGGAAAACACATATAATAATTAGTTAGCAGTCAGTTATACTCGAGTTATACAAAGGCGATGACTACTTACTAATTACTTAATACGCGTTCCACAACAAAATTAATCCCGTAAATAAAAGAAATGATGAAATTTAAATAATCTGAATAGCAAAAAGTACATTTCAAAAGAAATACCGTCAAGAACAAAAGTAAGATGAAAAGAAATAAAGATAGGAAAACATAGGACTCGATTTTATTGAATAATTTAAAAATTAAAAATATTTAAAGTATGAAGGAAATATGTAAAAAGTTCAAAGATGTATAATTTTCTTGAATTGGAGGCCTTGTATTAATAAAGTTTGATGACAATTAGAGGAAATCACATAGAATAACCAGTGCGACAGTCAGTTATACAAAGGGAATGACTACAAAACTGGCTATTATATGCGCGTTCCACAACAGAATTACTCCGCTAGTAACAGTAATGATAAATTTTAAATATCCTGAAATGCATAAAGGAAATTTAAAGAAAAATAACTTTATAAACAAAGAAAAGAATAAGATGAAGAAGGTGAAAAAAATAAAAATAGGAAAATATAAACTTTAAAATTTTTAAATTATAGAATGAAATTGAAGCCTTGTATTGAAGAAGTTAGATGACAATTGGAGAAAATCACATAGAATAACCAGTCATCCAGTCAATTGTACAAAGGCGATGACTATAAAACTGATTATCTTATGCGCGTTCCACAACAGAATTACTCCGCTACTAACAGGAATGATAAATTTTAAATATCCTGAAATGCAAAAACGAAATTTGAAGAAAATTAACCCCTTGACTGCCGATGGCAAAGATCTTTGCCATTTCGGACTTTGCTCTGACTGCCGGAAAACTGACAATCTTTGCCATGATGAAAATTGATGTAAAAATTTAAAAATGGCTGAAAATTAAAAATAAAATGATTTCTAAAAAGTCAACGCTATTCAGAATGCGACGCACGTTTCTGATTCATCATCAGCGATCCCGAAAACCCCGTAATGATAATTTTCAAGCGAATCCAAAATTAAAAAAAAAATGTCCGCCATATTGGATCCGACATTTTGAACTTTGAAAAACCGACATTATATTCGTAATCAGCGACCTCGAAAACCCCTAAGTAACACATTTCAGGTAAATTAGATCAATTTTTAAGAATCCGTCCGCCATATTGGAACCGCCATTTTAAATTTTGAAAAACCGAGATCAGATTCGTAATCAGCGACCCCGAAAACCCCTGAGTAACAAGTTTCAGACAAATTGGACGATTTTTTATTCTTGGCATTCTGGGCACATTTAGTGTTTTTCAGTCGGCAGTTAAGGGGTTAAATACTTTTACTATTTACAAGTATATTAAATTAAAATTAAACTTACTTCATTTCTCTGAGATATTAATGTTAATTTGAAATCAGGAATGTTAACTGGAGATGAGAGAACATTTTCTCGACGATGTGAATCATGATCATCATCATCATCACTAATGTTTACAATTTCCCCTTCATTATAATAAATTGGAACAAATTCAAGTTTATCATTATAACGACGATGATCACTCTCCATCGATTTCCGGGCGTATTTCATTTTAGGATAAAGATGATTTCTCTGAAAAAATTACATTAAGCTATTAAAATAATAAGAAAATAAATATTTTTTGAATTATATTATAGAATTATAATAATTTTAAAATTGAAATGATTGCAAAAATTAAAAATATTTTTGAAAACCTGAAAAAGTTCGTTAGAAAATGAAATGAAATATAAAATAAATAAATTGTAATTATCAAATTGTCAAAGAAGCCGGAAATTTATTTAGAACTTTAAACAATTATATAATATAATTTGTAACGGTTTGTTTTTATAACCCTTATATTTTTAAAGAATATTATATATATATTTGAAAATTAAGGTACCCAAGGTTAGTAAATAAATTTGAGACAATTAATTTAACTAAATTAATTAACGATTTATTCAAAAAACAACCTAAGCTAAATACATAGGATTTCCCTATTCTAATAACGAAGTATTCTTTTTATTGTGCAATTATACAATTATTGACGTATTGGAATTATTTTGACGATACGAAGTTTTTTACAATTATTCACATAATTAAGTCCAAATAATACAGCCTATCCAAATAGGATACAAATCGAATAAATATATTTCCTTTATCTAATTCGCGTTTCGCGATAATATATTTTTGAGATCATACGTTTTCAATGAAGCTGCGTATTATACGAATCTCTTTTGTATTTGGTATACAGAGGTGTAATTGAACTTGTATAAATTTAAGAGTATAAACTATACGTTTTCTTAGAAGCTGCGTATATATATGTTCAACTAGAAAAGTGTAATGCAGAGGTATACATGCATTGATAATACATGCATTGATTTTGGGTTTAGAGGTGATACGCTTTCTGGGAAGCTGCGTATATAAAAAAAGAGAAGAAATCACTTGAAGATGCGTTTTCTTAGAAGCTGCGCATTGATTTCAATGATAATAAGGGTTTGAAATAATATAAGATACTATGCGGGCATCTTACATGTATTTCTGGTTGCGGCGGCACGGCTTACGGGAAACTAAATGGAATCTACTTCTACAGAGGTATGGCTAACGTGCATCTGGAGTGAATCGAGATAGATATGTGAAGCTAGTGTGAAGCACCAGGGTAAAAAAAAAGTTATTATAAAAAAGGAATGAATTTAAGTTGCATTAAAAAGTTACGATCTTAACCGCCTGGGGCAGCGTACGTTAAGAAAGGGGTGACAGTATACGAAAAGACTAAGGGAAAAACCTAGCACACGTATCGAGCATCTAATACTCAACGAGAGAGTATTAGAAGAAATTTCCAACAGCCGAGGTGGCGGTGGGCCCTTACATTACGTCAAAATCCATGTTTAATTTGACATATTTAATATAAAATTGAACATATTAAATACCTTTAGGTTAAAAAGTGGTCTCCGTGTGAACCCCTACATTACGTCAAAATCCATGTTTAATTTTCCCTATTTTTTGAACTACGGGTTTAAAAAGGGACCTCAATGTACGCCATTACATTACGTTAAAATTTAACCTGTGTCAAATAGATTTAACCTGTAGATTTAACCTACAGGTAACAAATTGACAAGCAATTTCCACTACCCTCAAAATTTAGGACAATTTTAAGGGCAGTTTCAATCTACAGGTCAAAAATTGACAAACAATTTCCTCTACTCTCAAACTGTTGGTCAATTTTAAGGGCAGTTTTGACCTAGGCGGAAAAAATTGACGAACAATTCCCTCTGCCCTCAAAATTTAGGTTAATTTTAAGGGCAGTTTTCATCTACACCGCAAAAATTGTCGAGAAAACACCCTCTGACCTGACCATTCCTTAAAATTTAGGTCAAATTTGACATTTTTTAACCTACACATCAAAAAGCAAATTAATTAGGATCCTTCAAAGGTCGTTCAATCAATCAAAGATGTTATATAAACTGACATCTATTTTTAAAAATTCTATTAAAATTAATTATCTGTCCACAAAATGTAGGTTAATTTTAATGGCAGATTTTTCCCACGAGTTAAAATTTGACGAGAAATATCCCTCTGATCTGATATTCTCTCAAAATTTAGGTCAATTTAAAGGGCAATTTTGACCTACGGTTAACAATTAGGCCCACAAGCGTCTATTACATTACGTCGAAATCTTTAGGTAATTTGACATTTTCTTTTACTTACAAGTCATAAACGGCCAAATAATGGCCCTTACATTACGACAAAATTTATGTCAGATTTGACCTATTTTTAAAGCTGCAGGTAAAAAAAGGCATGGGATTATACTTATACCTTTAAAATGACCTAAAATACAATATTTTCGGTTCATAATTGAATAAGTTATAAAGCTTTTAATATAGAGATTAATAGATTTAGCCAAATTGTACTAGTTGAAGTGCAAAAATTGGACATACTCGTTGTTTATTCACCTTTCGTAGGACATAAAGTCAAAAAAAATTTTCATTTAAAAGTGGAAGGTTTGGGTTTAATCTGGTGTTTTTATTTGGGAGATCTTCAAAATATTTTTAATAGGTTTTTAAATACATTGAAAGACAGTTGCTAATCATTTCTAACCTGATCATAAACAAATCTAAGCTTTCACATGCCGCAAATAACTTTTAGAAAAAAATTTTTCTCTTGATTGTACAGGACTTCAAAAATGCCCAAAAAACGTGTTTTTGGCACTTTTAGGTTAGAATATTTTAAAAACCTGACGTGACAGGGCAATTCTGAGGTCAGATTCGGATTCAGCACGTCAAAAACCTTCGGAAAAGTATTGTCCGGTTCTTGGTTCTGAGATTCGCCAAAATTTTGTCGGCCTGTGTAATTATCATAATGATGATTGTAGCCTTAAAAAAGGCCGATTGCTATTTTTAGACTCTTAATTTTTGTGACCAGGGTAGTATATTTTAATATCTGCGATTAATTGCAAGAAAGGGTCCACATTTAATTTAAGAACCCTTCGACGACACAAAAGTTCACAGAGATGATCTGCCAGGTTACTGTTGCGAACGCCTCCTCTGGAAAGACATCTTCGCATCCATCTCCAAGAAGATTCGACATTTTGAGTGTGAGCTCCAGTAGTGGAGTCCACGAATTCCTTGGAATGATTCACAGTTTTGCGAACATAGCCACACTGCTCTAAGTCAATGTAGCCCTTCCAACAATCGGTATGTATTTCTTTCCAGACAACTACATGTTTTTTTATTACTTCAGTTAACGTGTTTTTGTCTCTTTTGTTGTCAGGACAGATTTCCAACCGATAGTTGGAAGAATGTCCTCTCTGAATTATTCCGAGGATCCATGAGCCTTCTACTACTCGACCTCTCTCGTATTTTAAACGACCGATTTTACATTCGCCTGAATCCATTTCAAATCAGGCAGGTCGACTAACTTCAAATTATAGATTTAGCTGTCGCTAAAATATTTTATTGTACATGAAAAATAAAGAGACATATTTTTTTTATTTTTCAAAAAAGATAAATTTATTGAAGTTACGCACATTTGAACTTTGAGTGGTAAAACTCGAATGAACAGTGAAAAAAATTGCTTGGCATTTTTTTCTATTGAGTATAATTTAATTTTCTTTCTTTTGTATTGTAGATGGTCTTGTCCTCTTCAAAATTCAGTTTGAAATTTGAAAAAATATTTAAAATTATAAAAATAGGGGATGATTTTCTGAAAATAAATAAGATCAATTTTCTAAAAAACACCACCTTTTTTGTTATCAAATTTTTACTACAAGTTTATAAAATAATTATAAACATTTCCTATGAATTTCAAGCGTGCTAAATTATTCTGACAATCAAGAGAATTTTTTTTGAAATATTTATTTTCGCAAATTTTTAAATTGTTAACTTGCATTTTTAAAAACAAATGAATCGTTATAACATTGTTGACACAATTTTATGGTGTTTTGTATGGTTTTTATCATGAAAATCAAATTTGTTCAAATTTTCACTATTATTTTTGTAATCAGCGCATCAAAATACGTCAGTATACCAAGTTGTTGAAGAATCGGAGGTAACCAATAATCGGAAGTATATCCATTTTCATAACGCGGTGCAAAAAAGGGCACTTTTTTGCACCTTGTTGTGAAAAATATCGTTCGTAACTAGTGCGAGCAGTTGCCAATTTTTAAACGAGCATTTACAGTTTACCTACAGTTTGTTTCAAAAAAAGTGCTCATTCAAAAATTGACAACTGATCGCACTCGTTACGAAATATACTATTTTGAAAAGGTTCTTTAAGATTTTTCAAATCTATTTGTTTTAGGGGAGAAATAATTTAGACATACGTTAACATCTACAAATAATTTCAAAGCTTTAAGAAAATAACGGCGTGGTCTACACGTTGAGACAAACTGGTACGCAGGTTGCACTGTGGGGCAAATAGCACTTTTCAGGAACAAAAATCTAGCGCTGTTACAATTTTTAACGGATTTTGTAATTTTTTAAAAAATAATCTTGAGTTTCCGCAGAATACAATGCATATGCTAATAATTTATTTGAACTAATTGTTTATTTCTTTAACAACAATGTAGACGAAAATTATTTTCTAACTTATTTGATAGTGTCCTAAATTTGAAATTCACTTAAAATTGACATTCAGAGATGTAGTTAAACATAATTAATAAGTTTATACTTGATTCCGACGAAACTAATCACTTAAAGGTTTTTGAGGTCGCTGATTACGAATCTGCAGTTTGTTTTTCAAAATTCAAAATGGGGAATCCAGTATGCCGGACGACATTTTAAAAAAATGATTGAACTCACGTGAAACATGTTACTCGGGGGGTTTTCATAGTTGCTGATTACGAATCCGTTATTGGTTTTTCAAAATTCAAAATGGCGGATCCAATATGGCAAACGAAATTTTTTATAAACAATTTACTTTATTTGAAACTTGTTATATGGGGGGTTTTTGTGGTTGTTGATCACGAATTGGCTATTGAATAAGATTTAACTTTCGTTAAATATTAAAATTTCAAAAAAAAAATTTTTTGTCCAACGCCTGCAGTGGAATTGAACTATTGTACGCTAGGCACCAGTGCAGGAAAGTGCTACTTTCCTCCACTGGTGGTTGGCCAGTGGAAGAAAGTACTACTTTCCTCCACTGGTGGTTTGGCAAGTGGAGAAATGAGTTTAATGACTGGAAGAAAAATAGAATTATTTGTGTTTTCCTTTTAAATTGTTAATATTAATGTAACTTACGTAACTAAACTAAGGGTATGACTTACATAGTTTACGCAAGGTACGCAATTTACGTAAGTAACTTAACATGCCCAAATACGTAAGTTATTTTCTTGCGTAAATTACGTAAGTTATGTTCTTACGTAAAGTACGTAAGTCATATTCTTACGTAATTTACGTAAATTATGTTCTTGAATTACATAAATTATGTTCTTACGTAACAATAACCAAATCATAAAGAGTTTTTTCGCTTTGAATTATTAAAAATGTAATACATTAGTGAGTTACACATTTTGAAATATTAATTATAAACATTGTTATAACCACAAAAATCTTATAAATAAAAATTGAGTTAAATAAAATAAGTTTTGCAGTTGTTGGACAAAGTATCGTGTACAATTCGTGAAGAAAAACGATTTTCGCTCGCTTGATTGCTGCACTCGCTACGCTCGAGCAGCAAACTTTAGCTCGCGAGAAATCGCCCTTTTTCTCCACTCGTTGCACAATATACTATTCTTGCAATAACAGTTATTACATTTATTCTTTCAACATTCTTTTCTGTAGACATACCAGAAAATAAGTCGCGTGACAGAATAGAACTTAGAAATATTTGTTTATTAAAAGGTAATTTACTTAAAATTGTAGAGTACACAGTATCAGATACTTTGAGAGATATGTAATAAAATTTATGTAGACTGTAAACATTTATAATTTTTAAAATTAACATATTTAAAAATATAAGTGAAACAATAGAAATGGTTGAAAAATTACAATATTTGTAATTCTGGTGAATTTAAAACTTCCTCATCAAGAACTCGACTTTTTTGAGAAGGTTGGATTCGAATGTAAGATATAAAAGGATATATTATTTTCTTCTTAACTTCCTTTTCATTTTTATTTTTTGCAGTAGTCGCTGACCATTTTTGAAAAGAGGAGTTATACGATATATGAAGAATCAACTCCATAAATTGGATCCATGCATGTAAAGTAGAGAAAAAAAAAAAATGTTTAAAAAAAAAAAAAAAATCAAAAAAAAAAAAAAAAAAAATCCAAATGTTTCCTCTCTTTCTGGCATATTAATTACACGTTTAAGATTATTCATTTCAGATGGCTTTGCTAAACACACATTGCAGGTGACACAAGATGGTGTATTTGTTAAGACTTTAACTACTTTTCCATCTATCGTTGTAAATTATAAATTGTGCTTTACTAAAAGAATATTTTCTTTCATAATTATCGATGAAGGTGTCAGAGCAGCAATTTGAAATTCAATGTCAATTACAATGCTTTTTGTTTTCTCAAGAGTTTCTTTTGAAAACTCCATCAAAATAGGGCGACAAAAACGTGTTGATGAAGGTGATGGATTTTGCCAAATAATATTGCTATTCTCCTCATTGACCAGTTTAAGAGGCATAAGCGAAGAGATTAGAGATCAATAAATTGGAATCGGATATGAGTTCACTTTCGCCTGATAGTATTTGCTTATATTCGCTTTGTCCAGAAGAACCATCAAAACCCCATTTGCTATATAAAACCAACTTCTGTCCACTCTTAAAATTAATGGAATTAATTTTTAATATCCTACACGGGAAAAAATTATGCGCAAGCGCTGCGCTACACACGGAGCAGCAGTCATCTATAGACTGTGTGCTGCTGCGACTCAGGCTTGTGGGTAGGAGCTGCCCATGCTCTGGATACCACGTGTCTATTCCAGCATGTTCAGTTGATGCTCAACTCGTATAAGAAAAGCTAAAATGCACGCGCGCATGAACATATAACAAATAAAAATATAATAATATAATGATTTAACCAGTAGATCATTGAATATAGTACAAAGTACAGGATATTTATATAGTTATAGTATTATTAAATTAATAAATAAATAAATAATTTAGTCAAACAGAAATTAATTTTAATTAATTTATTTTTAAATTTATTTTTATTATAAGAAAATTTTCTATTTTATGAAAAATTCAAAATAATAATATAGGGGAGAGGTACGCATGTTGAGACGGGTTCTGTTTTTCAGTTATAATTTTTAAAAAACAAAATTTAGCGAAAAATTCGAAATGCTTTCTTAAAAGTATTGTCCAGGGCTACAACATTGCCAAAGAAAGTTATTTTTTTTGGACAAAATTGAAAAATTTATAGCTGATTTTTTAAACATGTTATTTTTGACCAAAAAAAAAGTGGTACGCACGTTGAGACACCCATAATAATTTATTTTAAATTGAAACAAAATGAATAATTACGTCAGATTCTAATTGTTTTTGGTTTATTTACTTATTTTGATGGTCTTAGCTCAAAGAAAAAAAATTAAAATATTAAAAATTAACTTAAAAAAAATAATCAAAAAATAAAATTTTATTTTGCACAAAAATAATTAATCGAAATTTTTATATTCGCAATTTTTACAGGTGAAGAACATGTAAAACGCTTAAAAATTGTGGATTCAAAATCAATTTTAATGACAGTACTATTTTCAAACCGTGAGCGTTTTAACCTGCGTACCACAGTGTGTCTCAACGTGCAGACCTTGCCGTTATTTTTTTAAAGCTTTGAAATTATTTGTAGATGTTAACGTACGTCTAAATTTTCGTCGGAACTTTAAAGTAGAACCAAAATTGATAAGTAAATGTTATCCGCAATTTTTTCTGCCACTAAAAAATACAGTAAATACACTAAACAGAAATTCTAAAAAACACTTTTTTTAACTAAAAAATTGGTTCGCTCTAGTTTTACCGAAAAAAACAGGAGTTATTGCGCTTTTTTTAAATAAAAAGTTTGGTATTAATGATACGACAAAATGCCAATAAAATTTTTGGTATTATCAGTTACACAGGTTATAATATCTTAGTGTCTCAACGTGCGGACCGTCTCAACGTGCGTACCTCTCCCCTACAATATTTTACGTAATAACATTGTTTTTTGAGTAGTTTTCAAAAAACCTTTATAACTTAAATTAATATTTAAATTAAAATTTATTAGAAAAAATAGTATTTTAATATCTTTTTTGTAAATTGTGTCTATTTTGTTATTTTTTTTTAAATTAATATTTTTAAAATAAATGAATAAAAATTCAGAGTAGTAAAACTTTATAATTTTAAGTTTTCTATCGCTTTTTATCTAGTCAATTTTATGTAATTTTCTAAAATTTTTATTAATAAATTTACGAATTATTAAGAAACTTTTATATCTATTTTATAATTTTGTGTATAAGTTACACAATTACTCGTAATTTTATTATTTTATTTTTCAACTTTATTTCATAAAATTTATTTTTTACATTTTAGAAATTGTATAAACACTACATGTATGACAAAAAAAATAATTTTTTATACGGAAATACGGAATTATAGCTTATTGTAATCACTATTTTTCAATTGAATGTTTCGTAAATGAAAAAGTGTTTTTTTTTAATTTATTACAGAACAAAGTAAAAAATAAATAAAATAAAGAAATTATAATCAAAATATTATAGGAAGGAAATTAAAATTGGTTATGCAAAGTGAGGTTAAAGCATGTGTCTCATAAATATTTACCTCTGTATACACAAACAATTACATCAAACAAATCTCTATAAACGTCTTTTTATTCTACTAACTTTTTAAATAAATAAAGAAATACGTTTCGGGATTCGATTTTTTACTTTGTTTTTCTTTCAACCATGAGTAGGGGAGAGTCTCCAGTTGTGAGACACCTCCAGTTGTGAGACAGTCAATTCTTTTAACATGCAATATTAAAAAGCCGATTGGTTTATATAAAAAACATTTCTTTTTATATGAGCCAACTTTTTCGTGTACGCCGAAACGGATATATAAACTGTTTTTGTTAAATACCAACACTGTGTGTGATAATCGACTAAAAAGCGTTTTTTCAATTAATGCAAAGTACTTTTTGTCCTACCTGCACGGAAAGTATGTCATTTCGGGCACTTAGAGCGGGCGCAAAGTAACTCATTACCACCCAGGGGTAGGGGAAGCGGGCGCAAAATATTTTGCGCCCGCTTCCTCTACCTCCGAGCGGGCGCAAAATATTTTGCGACCGCTACCCCTACCTTCGAGCAGGCGGAAGAGTATTTTGCGCCCACATGTTAATTATTTGACTTTCTTCATTAAAATGTGATATTTTCGAGTTTCTTTTTATGTTGACTATAAAAATGCAAACATTTTCAACTTATTTTATTTTGTCTAGAAAAATGTGCAATTTTTTTTTCGATTTTCTCTAAAAAGAAAATTATGACACATTTGGTTTTGTTCGCATTTCGGTTATAAAAATTGGCAATTACTATATTTCCATATAAATTGTTTTCTTATTTCTATATTAAAACTTGTATCATAATAGACTTCAAAGAGTTAACATTTATATAGAGTTTAATTTTTAACTAATATGAGCGTTTAATCGTTCGTGCCCTCAATGACATACTTTCCATGCAGTTAGGACAAAAAATTATGTTAGCATCATGGGCGCAAAGGTGATTACGACTCTGTCGAAATCACCTATTTTGCGCCCTTGATACGAAAATAACTATTTTTTCCAAGTTAATTAATTGGAAAAGGTAAATGTAACGCATTTTCTTTTAGTGTTTTCCTTATATTTTGTGATGCAATATTGCATTGTTCCAATCTACGGTTGAAAATAATTTAATTTTCCGTTTTCAAAATAGCACCAATTTCTGGGTGTGAGACACAGCATATCACCAGTTGTGAGACGGTGTCAACACTCATCTGGGCAGCATAAAAAATACGACTTTGCAGGCATACTATTTAAATGTTGTTTTGATTTTTTTTCTAGTATTTGTGGGCATGTTAAGTGGAAAAAGTCAATTAATTCAGAAGAAATCAATTTTAATGCTCTTGTTGTAGCTATTAAATTGTGTTTATTTGATAGTCATATTTTGTCGAATAAATATTATTATTTAGTATATAATAATACATATTATTAATATATTTAATTATTTCTACTAAACATGACGTTTTATGTCAAACTTATTAAATTTTAGCAATTTTTAATGAGTGTCTCACAACTGGAGACATTTTTTTTTTTTGAAAAAAGCGATGTGCTCGGAAAATGTATCGTAAAATTTTTTGAGTTCATCGAAACACTATACTTTCTTTTAATAAAAGTTGCGTATTTCTGTTACCTTTCGAACGGTGTATTTTATTTACAATTTCGTTTACCCGTTTACAATTTACGGGTCAAAAATAAAACCCGTCTCACACCTGGAGACTCTCCCCTACCACAAATTTTCTGCATACTTGCCTTGACGATTCAATTTGTTTTTTATCTTTTATTAATGGTTTTTCACATGATGCACAAAACTTTTCTTGAGCTTTTTTTGTACCGACGTCACAGAAAACACAATTTTCGATTCTCCGAAAATGTAATTGAACAAAAAGTTAGGTTTTACTAAGACAAGCTTCGACAAGCATGCGTGTAGGTGGCGCTAGTGAACTTGGCAAAAAAAACGCGAATGGCCTACCTAGACAGTGGTCCAACCTCGACTATACTCTCCTAATTAAATTTTTTTATATAAACACATTTTTTGAGGAATTTGATTAAAATTATTGTATTTAAAAATAATTAAAATTCTACGAAGAATTTTATTTATTTATACCAAAAATAATTGAATTCTTTGGAAAATATTATTAAACTTTTTTAAATATTTAAATTCTTTTGGAAAATTTTATTATAACAGTAGATATTGAAAATCATTGAATTGAGGAAAGTTTTTGAAAATAATTGAAATTTCAACAAGAATTTTATTGTTAATAAAGACAACTGACATTTTAACAAAATTTTTTTTAAAATTTTGAACATAATTAAGTTTCTGTGAAGAATTTGATTTTTTTTAAATAATTAAATTTCTGCAATCATTTTCAACTTCTCCAAAATTTAATTTTTCTAATAAAAAAATATCAATTATCGATGTTTATTAAATTATCCATTAAATATTTTTAATTGTAAAATGTTTTAAAAGTTAAATTTGGTAATGATTGTGTAATGATTATAATTTTAATATATAGTTGATTTTTTCTTCCGTTGTTGAATTTTGTTGATATTCTTTAATCGATTATCGGAAGAGTAATAAATGAAACACTATTTCATTAGTTGTGCAACGTTTCGGCGTCTTGGTTTGACACCATCATCAGGCCACTTTATTAAACAATGACAATTTTTTTATAAACAATTAATTTACACATAAAATAATATAAAGATTTTTAACACAAATTAAACAAAATAATATCTACTTGGTCATTTAAAAAGAAAAAAATATATAAATTATTTAAAAAACTAATTTGTTACATTTGTAACGCGTCTAGAAATAATTATAATTATAATAATTATTATAATTTTATTATGAATTATTTAATATTCATTTTTAATAATTAAAATAATTCAGGATTAGTATGTGTAAAAATTTTTAGTCATACACGGAAAAAAATAATCTCTAAACTTGAAATAATATTATGTAATTTCAAATACAAAGAAATATAAGTGTATCTAAAAAGGACATTATTGTCACAATTACTGTGATAAGTTGTGATTGATTCTGTCGAACTTTATACCAGAAAACGCCATAAATTCACATCTGATTTAGAGATTTGTTAATTTCACAACTTTTTTGGTGTGAATTACATTGTGTTTTTTAAATTCATCAGAGACAAAAGAGATTTAAACCATTTTAATTAATTAAGTATAACAAATATACCATTCGAAAGATTATTAAATTCTACGATTAATGGTACAAAACTGAAAACTTTTATAATTTATACAAAGATTGCAGCAATTGACAAATTTGACAAAAAAATTTTTAAAATACAATTTTTTTGGAAATTTTTTCAACCTCTGCACATTTTTTAAAAATTGCAAAAAAAAATTGAAACTTATATAGGTGCGATCATTCAAGTCTCATCTTTAATTTAAGACCAGAAGAGTTCAAAAATCTTAATCAGTTAGCGAGATATCATTATAAACGGACGAGCATTTTCAGCCAAAAACCGTTCAAAATCGACTAATTCAATGCATTTGTCAAAAAACATGCTCGGACGTTTATAATGATATCTCGCTAACTGATTAAGATTTTTGAACTCTTCTGGTCTTAAATTAAAGATGAGACTTGAATGATCACACCTATATAAGTTTAAAATTTTTTCTACAATTTTTAAAAAATGTGCAGGGGTTGAAAAAATTTCCAAAAAAATTTTATTTTTTAATTTTTTTTGTCAAATTTGCCGATTGCTGCAAACTTTATATAAATTATTAAAATTTTCAGTTTTGTACCATTAATCGTAGAATTTAATAATCTTTCGAATGGTATATTTGTTAATTTTCTGACATTTGTATTTACAAAAAAATCATGATTTAAAGATTGGTATGTTTTTGGGCCGTGCGCGTGCAGCCGTACCGTCAACTGGGGCTATTTTGTGCACGCGAGTTTTTTAATGAAAAAAATTATTAAAATGAATTATTTTAATCTGCTATTTTGTAAAATGAAAGTTTGATTACATGACAATAGAGAGCACTAAATGTTATTATTTAATTCTTTGGCAATTAAGAGAAAAAAATTCCTAAAAACGGAAAATTTGTTTAAAAAATTTTGAAAGTTCGGAAAAATTATACCAGATCTTCTAGAGTTTTAATGTGTCTCATAAACTGTGTTAGATATTTGTTTTCAATTGTGTTGTGATGATACATACGTAATGCGCTAACTTTTTATTCATTATTTTAAGAGAAAAGTGGAAAAAACTGAAAAACCAGGATTCCATGGGGCTATTTTGTGCACTTAAAAAAATCAAATGTTTTTCATAAATATTTTATTTAGTAAGTAAAGAAGATTCTGTTTATCATTTTTATACATTTTTGTCTTACTTTTCTGTCAAAAAACTGTAAATACGTTAATTAAAATCATTAAAACGATTAAAAGCTCTACCGGTGCACAACGTAACCTCAAAAAATGAACTTTAATTAATATTTATAAGTTTTTCAAATTAGTTTTAAAACTATTTTCTCATTTCTCTTAAAATAACTTGAAAATCATATTAGATATTAAATTGTTATCTATTTAACCTTAAAAATATTTATTTCAAGTTTTTTAAAAATATCGCATTCAAAACCATTAAAAAAGCTCCTATTGAAATGATGTTTTAAAGTTATTTATAAGTGTTTAAACGATCATTTTATAATTATATTAGTATATTATTATAAAATATATATTAAAAAAGAAAAAAATGTTATTTACTATCTGCGTAATATACAATTTAAAGAAAGATTGTTAATTTTTAGTAAATCCAGATTTTAGCAAAATTTTAGTGCTTTATTTTACATTTTTTGTTTAATATATCTACAAAAAAAATTTTACTAGGTCATTCTTTTTTTAATTTACTCTCAAATATATAATTATATACACAAAAGATTTCATGAAGCAGAAACGATTAAAAAAATTGTTTACGCAACATTATAGAAAAACAAAGTTCGATGCACAAAATAGCCCCATCCCGGGAGTTATTGTGTTCACGACTTTCAATGACTATAACTAAGACAAAAAAATTTTTTTCTTTGCAAAATTTATAGGAAACCTTCAGAAGGATGTCCACAACATATATCAAAAGTTGATTTTCTTTATTCTCTTAATTCTGAATTTAAATAAATCTTTGAATCAAAAAAAGCTATTTGGTGCACAAAATAGCCCCGGTTGACGGTACCGATAATTTCCGACGGTAGTGTACTTTTAAAAAATTTCTTAGAGTTTGAAAAAAACCATAAAAATTTAGTTCTTTTATAAATTATAAATTTTTACTATGAAAATGGTTAATAATATTATTAGAGAGTAGATTCTATAAAATTAATAATAATACAGTTTTTTTGTAATAATACAGTTTCCTATATAAACGATGGCCCAACATTTTTATAATTAAATTAAAAATTAACTAATAACTAAATTAAATTTCTAAAAAAGTTAGTAATATATGCCTATTTATTGTAAATATTAATTTTTTAGTCAACTTTTCAAAAAAATTTACAAAAAAAAAATTTTGTAAGTTTTTTCAACTTTTGCATATTTTTTAAAAATTGTAGAAAAAATTTGAAATTTACATAGGTGTGATCATTCAAGTTTTATCTTTAACGTAAGATCAAAAGAGTTTAAAAATCTTATTCGGTTCGTGAGATATCATTATAAACGTCCAAGCATGTTTTTTGACAAATGCAATTTTGAACGGTATTTGGCTGAAAATGCTCGTCCGTTTATAATGATATCTCGCTAACCGATTGAGATTTTTGAATTCTTTTGGTCTTAAATTAAAAATGAGACTTGAATGATCGCACCTATATAAGTTTCAATTTTTTTTTGCAATTTTTAAAAAATGTGCAGAGGTTGAAAAAATTTCCAAAAAAATTGTATTTTTTAAATTTTTTTGTCAAATTTGTCAATTGCTGCAATCTTTGTATAAATTATTAAAATTTTTAGTTATGTATCATTAATCGTAGAATTTAATAATCTTTCGAATGGTATGTTTGTTTTTGGGCCATGCGCGTGCAGCCGTACCGATAATTCCCGACAGTTGTGTACGTCCATTCTCCAATTACTTTTTTAATAAATCTTGCACATACTAAAAAATCAATGTTTACAATAAATAGGCTATATTATTAACTGTTTTAGAAATTTAATTTAATTATTAATTAATTTTTAATTTAATTTTAAAAAAATGTTGTCTTCTTGTTTATATAAAAAACTGCTCTCTAAATCTGAATAAGTCAAAATTTCACTTTTTTCGTAAGTGGACGAATTTCCCACTTATAAATAAGTTAAATTTTCACATATAAAATGTTAAATTTATTTTTTACTCATCAATAAGTGAAATTTTCTTATTTAATAAGTTAAATTGATTTTTCACTCATAAATAAGTTTTTTTTCAATTATTCGTTTGTCAGTGTCACTTGGCGTCATTGTGTTAGATTGCATCATTCTGAGTGCCTGTGCCTGTGCGTCGAAAAGTTCACCTGTTTTCGAATGAATAAATATAGGTAATTATAAACATTTTTATATTAGTAAGTGTACTATTAAAAAAATAAAAATCATTTGCACCTACATTTCAATTAAATGATAAGAATATTTCATCTGTAAATGTCTACGTATCGTTTTTCATGTCCCTATAAGTTTGAGGTTATATTTTATGCTTTCTTTGAAAAAACTTTTATTTTATACTTTTTGAGTAGTAAATGTAACATTTTTAGTTCCACAGTTTCCATATTATATTATATGTTATATTGAAAAATTTATAAAGAGTTTACAGATATATAGTTTATTGTTTTGAAACAATTGTCATTATTTGTGTTACAGGATTACTACAGAAGTACTATTTACACGAAGAAATCTGAGATACTCATCAATATAAAAGTGCAAGATATTTGTTTTTATGTAAAAACGAATTTTTATTGGTTTTATGCTGTTTTGAAGGGGTGGGGCATTTGTTTTCGATTTTAAAAACTTTTGGGTTGACTTCCTGGCATCTCGAACTATCATCTACAAAAAGAAAATCGGAGGTACCTGAAAATTTGTATAAAACACCTTTCCGGCGAACCGTGGTCGCCTTAAATTATAAAAATGAAGAAAATTTCTAGTACAACCATTCTGACCACAAACAAAACCTGTATCACCAAAACCTCGAGTTATAGTAAGACCATGGTTTCTAACAAAATGTTCACCTAAACCATCAACTTCTGTAAAAATTAACTGCTCGCATATAAAACAATTTAACGCGTCCATATTTTAGTCCTTCAAAGTCCTGCAAATAAATATAAGAAGTTTTATAAAATTAAAATTAAATTAATTATTAATTAATTATTGAAGTTGAAATTTAAAATAAAAAAAAAAGAAAAAATTTGATAGTGTATAGGAAAATGTATTTCCAAGAAAAATACGGTTTGAACTTATTACTGCGAGCTTCCAGCCAAAACAGGCCCTGACACTGAAAAATATTCTAATTTACTCCAAAAAATGATTAGATATTGAAAAAAAATGTTCTTATTCATTTATTTACTAATTTCTTTAATTCTAAAATTATTCGAAAACAACAATAACTTCTTTAATCATTATTATTTTTCCATAGAAATTAGGATTTATTTTAACTTCTTCGAAATCAACTTATAATTTATTAATTTTGTATATTTCAGTAAGTGCAAGAAGATATCGATAAAATAACTTGTCAAAATTTAGAATGGGAAAAATTGTTAAGGAAAGAAAAAGAAAGAAGGATTTATACACACACGAGGAAAATCGTTTAAAGATATGTTTTTTCTGTTTGAGAAAAGTTACTCTTATTTGTGAAATTAAAGCGGTTCTAAAAGATAAGATAATTTCGGCATTTCCAACATTTTACTCTAAAAATGACATATCCGATAGCCGATTTCCAGCTGTCATCTGATGTGCTTGTAAAACAAAACTTTACAAAAAACTTGCTGGAAAGCAAATGGAAAACTTTAAAATTCCTGATGAATACAAAAATTTTTTTGAAACCAGGAAAGTAATCACTAGATCCACTATAATTAAAGAAACATGTGGCTGCAAATTGTGCGAAATTATTTTGGATTATAATATTAATCAAAAGAATTTATTGTCGAAAAAATCTACGAAGAAATGTTATAACAGTAAGAGGGTGATTGAACGTCGGTGCTCGAAATGTTTTAATTTGATTGGCAGAGGAATAAAACACGATTGTAATTCAGACAGTAAGAAAAAAAATTTGGCAGAAGCTATCAACGACAAGTTTAGTAAGACACAAAAAGATTATTTAGTTATCGATATTTTAAAAGAAAATTTTAAATTCAAAGAGGAGTCACTGATATCTGCAGAAACGTTAAGTAATATCTAAATTGAACTTGGTTGAAGTGACAATAAAACACGTAAGCTAGCTAGCACAATTCGTAGAAGTAGTGGAAGTCGCAAAAGTGTTGAATCGTGTGCTACAAATAAGATAAAAGAAAAAAGCCATGTACTTGACGATTTTTTTAAAATCAAGGAATTGGACTTTGTAAACATTTTAAAAAATAAAGAAACTCTTGTCAAATCAGTAGCAGTTGTTTGTAACAATTTAAAAGAATTCGCTGATTTTGTCGCCCAAGAACGTGGAATTTCCGACTATAAACTCAAAATTGTACTCGACGGTGGCAATTCATTTTTCAAAGTTTGTTTGTCAATTCAGGCCAATGATGGTTATGCTGATAAAGAAAACAACGGATTAAGAAAAATTTATAAGGACACAGGAGTCAAAAAATTTTTTTAATTGCCACGGCTGAAAAAGTGCAGGAAAATTACAAAAACGTTAGACTATTATGGGAGGAACTGAATATTAACGAATGTTTAGATTTTGTTGCAACGGACCTTAAACTGGCTAATATAATAACCGGATTGATGCAGCATTCTTCCGCACATCCTTGTACGTGGTGCGATCAACAGTCAGATTTGTTGAATTCATGTGGGGAGTACCGTACCATTGGCAGTTGCGTAGCAAATTATGAAGCGTGGCTAGGGGATGGAAAAAAATCTTCTAAAGCTAAATTGTTCAAAAATTGTATAAATTATCCACTTTTTTGGAATGAAAACAACGGCGACACTCTTATTATTGACCTCATACCACCGCCAGAGCTTCACCTACTCTTAGGAGCAGTAAATACAATTTACAATCATATGGCTAAAATTTTCGAAGATATAAGTATTAACTGGGCTAAATTTTGCTATATAGAAAAATCAATCACATATGGCAATGCTGGATTTAATGGAAATGCTTGTGCCAAGCTTCTTCGCAACGTTAGTTATTTGCGGCAAATCTCACCAATCAATTGTCTAAAGTACGTTACAACATTTGATTTCCTCAAAAAAGTCGTTGATGGATGTTTTTCCAACCATCTTGATCCAAATTATGAGTCATACATTGAAAATTTTAAACAAAGTCTAAAGGATTCTGACATACGTTTAACTCCAAAATTGCATGGAATTACAGAACATGTTCCACATTTTTGTCAAAAATACCAAATGGGATTGGGATTTTTCTCAGAGCAGGCAGTGGAATCCTCCCACCACGATTTTTCTGAAATCTGGGGTTTTCACAAGACATCTAAAAATCAAGAAGATTACGCAGCCAAACTTCTTCGTGCTGTATGTGTATACAACGCCCGCCACGTCAATTGAATTACCCATTGTAAAATAGGTTTAACTTCAAATCTATTTTAATGTTTAGTTTCTTTCAGTAATTTCATTTTATATTTAACATTAAAATGTTTACCATTAAAATAAAAATAATAAATTTCTTCCTATATATATTTTTTATGTAAAAACGAATTTTTTTCAATTTTTATTGGTTTTATGCTGTTTTGAAGGGGTGGAGCATTTGTTTTCGATTTAAAAACTATTGGACTGACTTCCTAGTATCTCTAACTACCATTTACAAAAAAAATTTAAGAAACCAGTCAATGTAGAAGTGCCACATACTTTTTCTGTACGTAAAACCTGATTTATTGAATTTTTTTTGTCTTTATGACGTTTTTATAGGTAATGCATTTGTTTTTGATTTTAAAAACTTTTGGGTTGACTTCCTGGCATCTCGAACTATCATCTACAAAAAGAAAATCGGAGGTACCTGAAAATTTGTATAAAACATCTTTCCGGCGAACCGTGCGACATTTACGTGCCGATCACTTAGTTGACGATTCTTTTGAAAACGTTCCTGATGGCAATGACGAAATTGATTCTCCTCCATCCATTGAACTAATCGACAATATAAGAATAGATGTCGATGGTGAAAGAATTCCTCGAGGCTTTGAGGAACCAATGGTACCAGAAAATATACCACCTAATAATATCAACTTTAATTTAAGGTTGCAATTGATTAAAATGATTTCTAGGTTCCATTCCAAACCTTCCATGACAGGTAGTCTGGTAACGGAAGTACTTGAGGAATTTGAAGATTTATTATCAAGTACTTATGATTCTTTAAAAGCAAAAATAAATTCACGAATGAATGTAGGTGACGTAATAGATGAAACTTTTGTTAGCGATATTAATAGTCTATTGGAATTAAATAATCCATTTGACGGTTTAAAAACATATGAACAACAAATAAATATATTGATTGAAAATTTTAATTCCTACGCAAGTTATTGAGTCGTTCCAATATGTTCTTATAATTGAAGTTCTAAAGTTAATTTTATCTAATAAAGAAGTTAGAATAGCAATTGAAAATGAACAACCGTCAAACGATGGTTTATTAGGTTTCTTTTTTAGACGGTCAGCATTTTAAAAATCATCCTTTTTTCAGAGGTATAAAAAGGCGATTAGAATTAAACTATATTATGACGAGTTGGAAATAGTCAACCCCTTAGGATCGAAGACAGGTATTCATAAATTAGGTGTCTTTTACTACCAAATTTCAAACTTACCTTCCTTTGCAAATTCAAAGCTTAATAGTATCCATATTCTTGCACTTTGTTGCCACGAAGATGTATTGAAATATGGTTTTGAAAAAATTCTCCAACCGTTTTTAATAGATTTACAAAAATTAGAAAATGATGACGGCATTTTATTAAGTTTTGATGATGAGAATTATATTTTACGTGGGACGATAGAAAGTTTCTGTGGGGACGGGCTTGCTGTACACGAGGTATTTAATTTATTGGGTCCATCAGCTACCAAATTTTGTCGCTTATGTCTCTACACTCGAAATAATTTACATTTAGGATCATTGAATAAAGCTGTTGAAAGAACTGAAGCATTATTAACTACGCAATTAAATTACTTAGAAGAACTTCATTTTTCTGACGCTGCAAAAACCGAAACTGGTCTAAAAGGGTATTGTTGTCTCAATTCTTCCCGATTTTTCCACATTGCACGCAATAAAATCTTTGATATTATGCATGACTTTTTGTGTGGGATTTGTCCGATGATAATAAGGTTTGTTCTTCAAGAATATGTTTGTAATCAAGGAATTTTCGATGTATTTTATGTAAATGGTGTGATAGCTATGTTTAATTTTGGCTATTCGGAAAGAAAAAATAAACCTAGTCCAAATTTCACAGAAACTATGTTGCGTAAAAATGGACACACTATAAGCCAAAAGGCAATGCAGACTTGGTGTCTTATAAGAGCTTTACCATTTTTACTATCTGCGAAAGTTGATGGCTCAGATAAACATATGAAGATTGTTTTACTATTGTTACGCATGATGGAAATAGTATTCGCACCTATAATAAGTCTTTCTTTGTTACCATATTTAGAGGAACTTATCAAAGATTTTTTTAATAGTTGTTATAAGTTATTTTCGGACAAGGACATCAATCTAATTAACAAATTTCACCATCTTACTCACTTACCGGATTGTATAAAGTGGTCAGGCCCATTAATAAATTATTGGTGCATGCGATTTGAAGGAAATCACGGAGCTATTAAATTACGTGCTCAAAATGTTCACAATTTTAAAAATCCACCAAAAACTTTAGTTCGAATTTCTCAGTCTATACAGTGTTTGAAATGGGGTGAAGGAGATGTAAAACTAGGTAGACGTAAAATAGAATCATGTAAAAATATTATTGTTCACAATAGTAAAAGTAGAGATCATCTTTTGAATATTGGTTATAGAGATGACGAGCATATATTTTGTTCTGAATTTATTACATTTAATGGAGTAGAATTTCGAAAAAACTTGTTTGTTATTCTTGAAAAATCAGCCAACCGTGATGATAATTTAATTGTGTTTGGGAAGATTAACGAAATTGTTATACTGAGAAATGATGATATTTGTCTTCTAATTTCTGTTTGCAAAACGAATTATTTTGATAACGATTTGAATGCATATAACATCGATCTTGAAACCATCGACAAATTGTCAAAATTGCTCAAAGTATCGTCTCTTCCATTTTATAAACCCTTTTCTACTTGGACTGATTTGAAAACTGATTCTCTTTACATCAGCCTTCGTCATTTGATTATGTGAACTCGTAATTTTGGGTAAGACTTGTTTCTCCAGCATGCTGTATAAAATAAAATTAGGATTGAAATGCTTGACAATTTCTTTCAAATTATCTACTCTTTTGGCCTTTAATTTATGCTTTTTTAACATTTTCAACTTGAATTTGGAGCATGAGTGATTTTGTGTTTCTTAATTGCATTAACAAGACTTTGCTTTTTTACGAGTAAGCACATATTACAATATTTATTGCATAATTTTCTAACAATTTTTTAATTTTTTGTATATGAGTGTATTAACGGCAACGCTTTCATTAGTCTTACACAAGATGATTTAAGATCTATCAAGATTAAAATGGGTCCAGTAAAAGAACTATTGAACTTTATAAATCAAAGCAAGAAACATGTTTCATCTACTCTCTAAATCTGAATCAGCGAAATCTCGCTGATTTCCAGCTATAAGTATACCACTGATTTCTTTCAGCGTATATATACTGATGAATCAGTGAAATTTCACTGATTTTTCAGCTAATATAAGCTAATTGAAATCAGTGGTATACTTATCGCTGATTCAGATTTAGAGAGTATGATTGTCATTCCTGGAGAAAAAGAGATACCAGAGTTTGGAGAATTTAATGAACAACGTATATTTAACTTGGAAGGCACTTCAGAAAAAACTTATTCTTTTTTCAAAATGGAACCTCTTTCAAACTCATTACTCCAACCAACGATGATAATTTTCCAAATACAAACGGGAATTTTTGCGCTAAATTGATTTCACTGGAAAATCACGCAGATGAACACAACAAAAATGATGAAATTTATAAAGACCATAATTTATTAACTGCAACTGACGAGGAAGGAACAATATCGACATATGCTTCGTAAACTATAAAACTGCCACTAATTCTAATACAAAACCTTCAAAAAATTTTTCTATTTCTGACAAGAATGAATTTTTTAAATTTTTTAATATTATTTAATAATTACAAAAGTTTTAATGCAATTATCTTAATAAATAACAAAATTCTTTACAGTAATTCAATAATTTTTAGAAATTTTAATAAAATTCTTTACAAAATTTAATTATTTTCATAAGTTACAATATTCATCCCAAGAATTCAATTATTTTCAAAAGTAATGAAATTCTTCGAAGAAATTCAATTATTTTTATAAAATTTTCACGAGTATCTCGTCAAGAATTCAATTATCTTTACAAATAGCAAAATTTTTCGCCAAAAATTTATAAAAATATTTGCAAAAGTTTAATTACTTTCAAAAGTTTTTTGCAATTCAATAATTTTCAATATTTACTATCTTCATAAAATTTATCAACAGATTTAATTATAGAAAAAATTTGTTGATACAATTCTACGAAAAAATTCAATTATTTTCATAAATAATAAAATTTCATTTACGAATTCAATTATTTTCATCGCAGAATTTCAAATACTTTTAATACAATTTTAAATAAATTCCTTGAAAAATGCAATTATTATTATTAAAAATTTTATTAAAACTTGAGGAAAGAATTCAATTTTAAGAAACATTCAATTATTCAAATAAAACAATAAAATTCGTTGCAATAATTCAAATATTTTCATAAATAACATTTAATTCGTCGCAGAAAAAATCAATTATTTTCAAAAATTTTCAAGTAATTTTGCAGAAGAATTCAATTAGCTTGATAAACAACACAATCGCATAAATTCTTCCCATAAAATCAATTATTCTAAAGAATTTTGATAAAATTCTTTTCCAAAATTCAATTATTTTGATAAATATCAAAATTCATCAGAAGAATTCAATTTTTTTGAAAAGTAATAAAATACTTTGCAGAAATTAAATTATTTTCAAAATTGTTTAAAAATTCTCGTCAAGAATTAAAGTATCTTTATAAATAGACAGGAAAATTCTTCTCAAGAATTAAATTATTGTCAAAAATTTTTTAAAAATTCTTTTCAAGAAGTTAATTATTTTTAAAAATATTAATAAAATTCTTCTCATTAATTCAATTGTTTTCAAAAATTATTATTTTAATTCTTCTCGCAGGAATTCAATTATTTTTAAAAAATTTAATAAAATTCTTCAAAAAGTTTTCAATTATTTTCAAAAATTGTTATAAAATTCTTTAATATAATAAATTTCATTAAAATTTTAATTAAATTCTTTAAAAGAAATTAAATATTTTCAAAAGCTATTAATACAATTCTTCGTAAAAGTTAAATTTTAAGAAACATTGAATATTATTTATTTTTGTATTTAAATAATTGATTTCTCGTAGAATTAATGTATTATTTTTCGTACTTTTAACTAACAATTCTGTAGAATTAATTTTTTTGAAAATGTTTAATTGAATAATAATTGATGTTATTGATTTAAAGTAGAATTTTAGTTAAAAATTCTAGAAAATGTTAATTGAATTTAAATGATACAAATAATTTTGAAGAAATAACAGTAACAATATTCTTATAATAATAAAATAATGATTTTGTCAGTCGGTCATCTTTAATTATTATAAAACATAAAGAGATGGATCACTCCGAGTCGAAGACTCGGATCCATTTCTTTATGTTTTATAATAATATTTTTATAAGTTGTTCAATTTGAAATTTTTTAACATCTTAATTCCAATGAAAAAGAAATTATTAAATATTTATTTTAAATAAAACTATTGATGTTTTCGAATAACTTTACTTTTAAAGAAATTTGTAAATAAATTTGGTATAACTTTTTTTTGAGTATCTAATAATTTTTAGAGTGAATCAGAATATTCATTAGGGTCAGGGAAAAAGTCAAAGTTGTGTTTGGAAATCAGGGAAAAATGAAGTTAAATTTTTGTGGCAACTCTGTATAAATAAATTATATTTTTATCTTTATTAAACCAATTTTTATGGTCCCCTAAAAGTCCCCTATTTTTTAATACTCAGTCCCCTATTTCCCCTAAAATACTTTTTAAGGGCACTGTGAAGCCTGTATTAATTTAATATTTCAAAACTTTAAAACTTTACAAAATATTTTTATACTACTTTGAAAACTTCTTTTGAATAACCATTTAATTGTAATATTTTCAGCGTTATGGTACGATTGAAGCAACTTTATTAAAATACAAACAAGGAAAAGATATTATAAGAGCTGTTGAACAAAGCCAATTTTCAGAAGAGGATCGACGCGCTCTTGTAAGAATTATAGTTGCTGAACTAGTGGAAGTTCACGGTCACGCGTAAGTAAAATTATATAGTGACATATTTTCTATTCTAAATTTATTTAAAAAATTTTAATTTTTATATATTTATATTTTCAGCTATCCACCTCACGAAGCGAAAGTCCACCCTGTTAAAAGTAGAAAGATAGAAATGGATAAAAGTTTTCTATCCTAACTAAGTATATACTTTGCATCTTTTAAAAATTATCTTTTTCTATCCAAAATTTTCTATCTATTTAAATATAATATAAAACTATAATTAGATCATTAGATAGAAAATATTGAAGATTATTTAAAATAGATTATGTTTGATAAAAAATATGATATAAAAAAGTTAAGATAAATAAAGATTGATTAAATTTTGAATTAAGAATGTATTAATAAGGATTGAAAGGATAGGATCATGATTGGTTTAGATAACATTCTTGAGATCTATTTATATACAAATTTATGTGGCTGAAAAGAAGGATACATATGGATTGTCATGGATAACTAAAGGATAAAAAAGGAATGACACGAATAAAATATGATAGAATTAATCTATCTTTATTAATCTTTTGGATTAAAAAATATTAAATTGGATAGAATTTGTATCCATATACTTCCAACAGGGCAATTAGCTAGAACACTAGTTGCAGAATTTCCTGTTTTGAAAAATAAAGAATCGACACTCGGATATGTAAGTATAAAATATAATTACAAAACATATATTAACTTTTTTTTATATTAACTTAATTTTTTTTAAATATAATCTTTTTTACTTTTAGGAACATTATTATGATCCAATTACTAAATTAGAATTTATTCAGTATCGCCTTCAAACCCTTCAAAAGAAATTGCCTAGAGAGGAGAAAAGATACTGTAAGACAAAAAGTGTTGATACAAAAGAAAATGTATCAGATTTGGGTGATTCGGTATTATTACCGGAAGCTGAACTAGCTGAGAAAGTATGTAGAGAATTGGGAAATTGATAATATCTAAAAATAATAAGAAATAACAATATAATATAAATATTATAATAATATCTAATAATCTCTTACAAATTTTTTACTTTATTTACGTGTTTTTCTTTAGGTATCGTGGTTGCAGCATAAATATTCTTCACAAGAAAATAAAAGTCGATATCAGCGTGCTTACTTGAAACTTTTGCCAATCACAGACAATGGATTACCGAAAAAGGGCCTTCCATATCAGAAATATTCGACAAATACGCACGATTGTCAGATTACAATGGTGATATGGTAAATAGAAACTATTTATTCACACCCATTTGTACTTAAAACTAAATTCTGATACATTTCCACTCTCTGATAAAATTGTAAATAATAGTAAAGTATTTTTAATTATAAATATTTCTCCTTAAAAAAAATTTTTATATATAACTATATAGTCTGATAAAAGTAATTTTTAATTTTTAGATTGATCAAGAATTCGTTAAGATGTTTCCTAAAGATGGCGACAATTTTATTTCGAAATTCGAGGCTTACTATACTCCACGCATTTTATGTTACGCGGAAACTTGCAAACCGCAAGCATGGAAAGAAACATCTGATGTTCAAAATGATAAGTTAAAATTGAAAAATGTCGTTATTTCTAAAGTTTTTCTCTTTTTTATAATTGCAAAAATAGGTTATTTTCTGCAACATGGTCACTGTACCAGTGAATTAAAACTCTATTAAAAACTATTACAATTTTAAGCATAAAAATTATTTTTCACAAAAAAGGGTGAATTAATATTGATTGAATTTATATTCATTTACTTATACTTAGAGTATTCATTCAGTGGTGTTTTCATACATATTTTATATTTTTATTAATATTTTAATTTTATTATTGTTATTATTATTATTTAAAAAAGGTATTAAAGAATTAAAGTATTCTATATTAATGCACAATTTTATCTTTAAATTTCTAATATCGATTGATTAATAAAAACGTAATCGTTCGGGTTAAATCGTTTCGCAACTCTATAGTACAATATTTTATTTTACTGTTCCAATTTAGAAAATCTGAGGGCTTTATTGCTTTTACTCAAATTACTGCCGGTATCAAATGCAACAAAATATAAAAGAACAAAATCATCCAAAAAAAATGAAGATCCGAAAAAAGATGTTTCGACAAAGAAAGATAATTTTATAATAACAGATGACGTTGCTCATAATCGTCAAGATAAATCCGACATAGTATCGGCATTTGACTTATTATTTAAGTCATACTATGTGCTTAACGTAGAATACCCTCTTAGTTTGAAAAATTTTTATAGTTTCATAGAAACATTTATTTTTCAAATAAGAAACTTACCGTCAAGCAGTATTGTTACATCATTAAATGTCAACATATCAAATATGAATCTTAATGACGCCCGAAGTGGCGATGGCATTTCCGACTCATAAAGTTAAATTTGTGTTTGAGTTTTTAGTTAAAACTTTTTATCGTGATGCGATTTCAATGTGATCAAACCGTATCTTTTAAGTATTATTAAATGTTAATTTAATAATTTATAAAAAAATGTTCTTTTTTTCGTTTCATTGTAAATTTACATATAATAATATAATTATATATTTTAATTTAACTGTTCTTACTATCAAAAATTTAAAATAAATTAAAATGAATTACTGAAAAAATAATATGTATGCTTTCCTTTACTTCAATTTATTCATGAACTACAGTAAACAGTAAATCGCAGCTAATAAATTGTTAGACAATTCAATTAAAAAATTGAAACAATGCATATACTCTCGAATTGATTAATCTGAAATGAATTGGCTAACAAAAATTTAATCAAATTTTCTTTATGTTGATATAACTTAAAAATGAATTTAACTAATAATTATTTGTTTTCCCTAAACGATTATCAAAAATGTTATTGTTTAAAGTAGTGGCTGCCTTTTTACTAGTCAACTAAAATTTGAAATATTTCAAATTTTAGTTAATTCTGATTTTCAATATTTTCTACTAATTTTTCTACATAAAACAGTTCACTTATTTAAAAGTGTATATTTCACTTATTTAAAAGTGAATCTTGCACTTATTTCATAAGTGAACTGTTTTTCACTCATGTAATGTGTGAATATTCACTGATTCAGAGAGGACGACTTATAACGTTTGAAATAAGTGAATATTCACTTTCAATAAGTGAATTTTCACTGATTTAGTTTTAGAGAGTGTAGTACTATTTAGGGGCCAAAAATCGTTTTTTTATTTTTTAAAGTATGAAGTTAAAGTATTGAAGTTTTAAAGTATCAATCATCTTGCAAAAAATATATGTTACTTTTAAAACGACTATTATTTTATAGAAAAAAATAGGGGTGGTGCAAAAAAAATTTCGATAAAAAAAATTGAAAAAAAAATTTTTTACTGACTTTCTTTGTTAGAATTTGGTTGACAAATTTTTTTTTATCAACTGTTCATATTGTATTATACACAAAAAATTTTCATAAAAATCATTTCAGCCATTTTGGAGGAAAAAAAAAGTTTTGAATTTTTCAAAAAAATCTTGTAACTCAAAAACTAAATTTTTTTTCGAGTTGAAACTTGGTGAATAAATATGAATTAGGAAAATTAAAATTATAAATAATATGAATTAATAAAATTATAAATATGAATTAATTTTTATTATATTCAATGCAATTTATTTTCTGCATTCAAACAAATATAATAATGCGGCAATGGTCTTAATCGAGGGCAATCGAGGGAAAGCGATAAATAATTATAAGTAATCATATTTTTCTGTCTTTACACTCCTGCCCTCTTCAGTACTAATTCTAAAGTGTTTAAAATCGTTGGTATTACTTAGTAGTGATATCATCAGTAGCGAACTGCACGTTATTTTACCAACTAGATTCCTAACTTGTCAACGGGTAGTAACCAAGGGTGCGGTGAGATTATTGTTGGAAGCACCATCTTTGAATATCTCACGCAACTAATATAATTTCATTGATCGGAATAAGAACTCTTTCTCGGAACCTTCTGCTGGTAACAGGTAACTCCTTTACACAAATATACATATGGTAAGTAGTCCTGACAACATTTCTCCTTTATCATTTATTAATAAAATTTCAGAAATTCTTTTCGCATTCGACAATTTTCAACATCAAGTCATCCATGTCTTTTATTTCTGTTGCGGACTCTGAAAACAAATTCCGAGTCTGTTGTTAATATTTTAACACAAAGCAATCATTTTTTAAGTTGCACTGTTACCTTAAAATTAAAATAATTCCTTTTAACTAATTAAAATGTTTTAAATATCTTAAACCTATTTTGAAGATTATTATTTGATCTGCAATTAAAATATTTTAATGAAAAATACCTTCAAAAATCAAATTTTTAGTATAATTATCAAAATTGTATTGTGGAAGAAACAAAACAGTATTTGTGACAAGGAGGAGGGGAGTTAAAATTACAATAAAAACTTATGATATCATATATAGAAGCCTCTAAAAAATTAATCACACTGTTAAAAAGGTTTGTGAATTTACAACACTTTCACACAGAAAGTGATTAAAAATTTACAAATATTGTATATGAAATAATTTCAGAAACGCATGTTTGAAAGTGTTGTAAATCTACACCTCTTTCACATAAAAATGTTTGAAAGTTTAAAAAATTTGTATACATGGAATAACTTCCAATAAATTATATATGTTTGAAATGTAAATTTACAATATTTTCACACAAGTGTTTGAAATTTTCAAAAAATTTGGTATGGAATAACTTCAAATACATAAGCATAAAAATATTGTAGGTAAATTTATAACTTTTTCATTTAAAAGTACTTAATTAAAAGTTTAATTAGAATTAAATTTGACAAAACTTGTTACGAGGAAAACAATTTTTCGGATAATATAATTAATTAATATAGTTTATATATAGTAATTTTTTATTGATTACACTGAAAAAAAAATTTATTTGATTCAAATAACCGATTATTTGGTTATATTCAAATAAATATTTATTTGAATCAAATAATTTTTATTTGAATTAAATAAATTGTATTTGAATCAAATATTTCAGTATTTGAAGCAAATATTATTTAATTGATTCAAATAAAAATTATTTGATTCAAATAAATATTTATTTGAATATAACCAAATAATCGGTTATTTAAATCAAATAATTTTTTTTTTCAGTGTAAAATTTAAAAACTGCTAAATTAAATAGAAAAATATTTTTTCCATAAAAAATTTTCTGTTTATAAACTATTTCTTAAATATTTCTCAAACATTTTAATACATATACATACCTATATAATAAATTTAACAAAAACGTAAAGAGAAAAAGAGAAATTAATTTAAAATTATTATTATAATACATCATCAAAACACAAAATGAACTAGTAAACAATTTTGATTTTCTATATAGATATTTAAATGATTTAGGTATTTCAAAGAGTTTTGTTTGTAATTTGAAACAAAAATGTTTAAAATTTTAAAAAAATTTTTTAAGTTTCAAACAAAACTATTTGAAATTTCATTCAAACACTTTTTATTAATTTTCAAAAGAATAATTTAAAAATTTTTAAAAATGTTTTAAAATTTAATAAGAAAATTTTTATTAAATATAAAAATGTGTTTTGTAGATTTTCAAAATTGTTTATAATAATTGCTTCAAAGATTTTTGCATAAAATTTGGAACAAAAGTGTTTAACAGTGTACTATTGGTCTGTGATGGATTGCAAAATAATATTTATTAATTAATTATATATTATCCAAAAAACTGTTTTCCTTTTAACAAGTTTTATCAAATTTAATTATTAATTAAACTGATTAACACAACATTTCAGTTATATTTCAACATTTCAAAATGTATTTACTTGAGAGCAAAATTTTAAACTAATTTGCAGAATTATTAAACACATATTTTTAAAAAAATTTCCTATAAGAACTTAAAAAATTTCAATTAAGTACTTTTAAATGGAAAAGTTATAAATTTACCTACTATTTTTTAGACACTTATGTATTGAATTATTTTACATATAATTTTTTAATTTTTTAAACATTTTTTTATGAAAAGGTTGTAAGTTTAAATTTACATATATTTTTTTTAACTTATGTATTTGAAATTTTTGAAAATTTCAAACATTTTTGAATGAAAATATTGTAAAGTTACAAAAATTTTAAACATATGTGACCTGGTAAGTTAAAAGGGACCTTGTCAAAAAAATCAATTTGCACTTTTTCGGTAATTCTTTTAGAAAAAAATCTGTCCGCGCAAGCGCGGACACATTCTCATCCGCGCTTCGCGCGGGGGCTCGCTTCGCTCGCAAATTTCAGCGCGCCTCGGGGCGCGCGATTATTGATCGTCGCGCTTCGCGCTCCGGCGATTATTTCGCACGTCGCGCTTCGCGCTCCGTGTGTTGTTGCGCGCTTTGCGCGCAAATGGCTCGCCGGGGTTTGCAATTGTTGTGCATTATTAATGTTCTTGTTTCCTATTATATGTTTCATAAAACAGTTTTTTTTTCTTAAAGTTACTACGACTTTAAGGATTACATTCTCATCACATGTTTTAGTTTGCTGATGATTGCGATATTAAGTGAATTTAAATGTATATTTTTGGTCTTGATGATTAAAATTGTAAAATTATTTTTAATTATACTAACTCTCTTAGTAAAAACATGATTTGCAGAAGCAGCTAAAATATTTTTAAAGAATTAGTATCAAATTTTTTGTATAGTGTAGACCGGAGCGTAATGACTAACTTTTCACTCTTTGTTTATTTACTCAGACATTTTTGTTTTAATTAAGTGTTTATCTCCTAGAAAAGTTACTCTGGTATATTACTTTCTCATGTGATGAGAATGTAAAAAACCATTTCCAACAAGATAGGACCAAAAATTGAAATGTAAAAAGGGGTCACACCAGCACAACTGTATTAAAAAAATTTCATTGATTTTCTAAAATGTTATATCTTTTATGAATATATTTTAGTTATAACATTTTAGAAAACCAATAAAATTTTTTTAACCCAGTTGACCTCGCCTGACCCAAAAACTTAAAAAAAATTAAGTTTCTATGAAAAAATGTTGTAGAGAAAAGTTGTTTGTATTTTTCTAATCGAAAGTAATATAAAATTATAAATATTGAAATTTGAAAAAATTGAATTTTCAAAATTTTGAAACTACTGTAGTTTGTGTAGTTTTCGACGAAAATGGCTGTCTAACGAATCGATCTGTATTTTAACACTAACTTTCTGCATGCAAAGTTGCAAGTTGTTGCAATAAGTTTTTCAATAGTTATCGAAAGGACAACATTGTGTCAACAGACAGACACGAAGACAGACATAGAGACAGATAATTTTCCTAGATTATGTTTTTCGGAGTCACGGGACCCAATGAGAATATAAAAATTATTAAAAACAAAATATATTTGAATAATGCAATTCAAGACGAAAAAATCATATTTCGAATTTTATATCGATCAACTAGAACTCAAGAAAAAATTTGTTTAATTTAGAAATATAAAAAAATTAAATTTTTCATAACTTTAAAAAAAAAATTTCTGAGCAATATGTAAAGCAATACTTCTAAATAATGTTCAGAGTCAAAAAAAAAATATTTTGATTTTAAAATAAAATTTTTTAGTTCTAGATAAACCGTTTGGCTAAACCTGGCCCGAAAACTTAAAAAATATACCGGGCCCAAAAACTTAAAAAAAAAAAAAAAAAAAAAAATTCATAACTTTTTTGTTTTTTGATGTACAGAAAAGTGTCTAAAGGAAAAGTTGTTTGTTTTTGTATGAATTTTAAGGAAAAAAAAATGAAAAAATTTTTTTTTTTGAAAATTGTCAAAAATCCAAAATTTTGAAAATTTCAAAATTTCAAAAAAATTCATAACTTTTTTGTTTTTTGTTATACAAAAAAGTGTCTAAAGGAAAAGTTGTTTGTTTTTGTATGAATTTTAAGGAAAAAATTGGAAAAAAATATTTTTTTGAAAATTGGGAAAAATACAAAATTTTGAAAATTTAAAAGTTTTGTATTTTTGTGGTTTTTTGACGAAATGAGCTGTCCAACGAACTCAGGCTTCATTTTAATGGACTAAAAAAGCACCCCAAATTGCAAGTCGATTCGGTAAAATTTATTCGAGTTATCGTCGAGACAAAATTTTCTACAGACAGACAGACAGACAGACAGACAGACAGACAGACAGACACTTCTCTAAAAACCATTTTTTTGGAATCAGGGGGTCATGAAACGTGAAGATTTATCAAAATTAGAAATTTCTCAAAATCGCACAAATCCAAGACTTTCTCATTTTTGATGAGAATGTAATATGATTTTTTATGGAACTTAGTGCAGGAAAGTTTTTTGGGTCGATTATTACAAATCTGACATCAGATTTTGAATTTTGAAAATCTGATGCCTGATTCGAAATCAGCGATACCACAAACCCCTGAATAATGAGTTAAAGGCAAATTCAAAAAACCCTCGAGTAAGTATGAAATAAATCTGATAAGGTTTCGAATTATTTGTTAATTAAAGATATTCACAAAAAATATATTATCAACATTATTTTTTATGTAGGTATCTAATCATTTTTAAAGAGAAAAAAATATCCTTTAGAATCTGTGAAAAAAGCCAAAATTCTGGATGTCAGAAAAATGGCAGGCAAAAACAAAAGCAAATTTTTCTGGCAATACTATTTTACTTTTAAATAATTTTAATTACTTTAAAATAATTTTAACTTTTCCTTACAAAATAATTTAAAAATCTGAAATTAAATTGTTTCTTCCAAAATAAACTCCTCATAAAAAAGTCAACACTACAAAAACTTTCATTATATAAAGCATAAGGTGACACAATTTATACACGAATAAACTGTATACAATAAAATATTCTACACTGAGAAAACTGGATAGTCAAACTTAGAGGGTTAGCTTTTGAGTGTTAAGCTTGATTCTCTAGATAGTTAACTTTTTCCTCAGAGTTAGTCAAATTGATCATCGGAGTGTCTATTTGTCCCTCCGAGATGGTTACGAAAAACTTAACCTCAAATATAGTCTGTTTGTCCCTCCAGATAGTTAATTGAATACTTCAGTTTTCTCCGTGTATTCATTAACCATTATTTAAATAGTTCTGAATAGTCATAAAGAGTTCTATAAGTATTTCTAATGACATTTTGTTCTAAATCCAAAATCAAAAAAGTTACGGGACTTTGAAATTTTTAAAATTTTTAAATTCAGAGTTCTAAAAGTTCTGAAAAAAGTTCTGAAATTGTCATAAACAGGGACTTTCACGAAAAATTCGTGTCGTGCCCGTGCCGTGCCTTGGCACGACACAAAGTTTGCTTAGTAATTCGTGCCGTGCCTAGGCACGACACAAAGTATATTATGATTCGTGCCGTGCCTTGGCACGACACAAAGTTCGCTTAGTAATTCGTGTCGTGCCAAGGCACGGCACGGGCACGATACGAATTTTCGTGTTTTTTCGTGTCGGACCGAAAAATAATAGTAACCTCTCTTCTACTATCAAAATGGCGTTAATGTATGTAACAATGAGTTACACGGGGTGGGGAGCAAAAAATAGTGAATAAATAAATTGCAAATAAGGTTTTAATATGAAATTTAATATGGCGGAAAGTTTTATGATTACTTATGCGCAGTGGTGCAGAAGAATAGTTACATATGCGCAGTAGTGCAATTTATTAGTTAAACATGCGCAGTAGTGTACAATACTATTTACATATGCGCAGTAACTGAATTTCATAGTTGAACATGCGCAATAGTATAGGATGATATTTACACATGCGCAGTAGTACAATTTACTAGTTAAACATGCGCATCAGTGCAATTTAGTAGTTACACATGCGCAGTAGTATAGTATGATATTTACATATGCGCAGTAGTGCAATTTAGTAGTTACACATGCGCATTAGTATAGTATGACATATACATATTGCGCAGTAACTTAATTTATCAGTTAAACATGCGCAATAGTATCGTATGACAATTACATATTCGCAGAAATGTAATTTAGTGGTTACACATCTATAAATGATAAATTGCGCTAATGCGCATATATAAACACCTTACTACACTAATGCGCAGGTGTAACTACTAAATTACACTACTGCGCATGTTCAACTAGTAAATTGTACTACTGCGCATATGTAAATATCATTCTATACTATTGCGCATGTTTAAGTACTAAATTACGTTACTGCGCATATGTAAATAATATTGTACACTACTGCGCATGTATAAATATCATAATACTTTACTGCGCATATATAACTATTTTTCTGCACCTCTGCGCATAATTAATCATAAAACTTTCCGCCATATTTCATTTTTTGTTCCCCACCCCGTGTCACTTATTGTTACATATATTAGCGCCATTTTTGTAGTAGAAGAGAGGTTACTATTATTTTTCTGTTCGACACGAAAAAACACGAAAATTCGTATCGTGCCCGTGCCAAGGCACGACACGAATTACTAAGCGAACTTTGTGTCGTGCCAAGACACAACACGGGCACGGCACGAATTTTTCTCTTTTTTCGTGTCCGTGTCGGTCCCTGATTTCTAATGACATTTTGTTTTAAATTCAAAATCAAAAAAGTTACGGGACTTTAAAATTTTCAAAAAACTTCAAAATTCTAAAATTCAGAGCTCTGAGAGTATTGAAAAGAGTTCTGTAAGTATTTCTAATGACATTTTGTTTTAAATCCAAAATCAAACTTCAAAGTCCCGTAACTTTTTTGATTTTGGATTTAGAAAAAAATGTCATTAGTAGAATGACAAGAAATACTTATAGAACTCTTTATGACGATTCCAGAACTCTTTTTTTATTTTGAATTTAAAACAAAATGTCATTAGAAATACTTATAGAACTCTTTATGACGATTCTAGAACTCTTTTCGGAACTCTCAGGACTCAATATTTTTAATTTTTGAAATTATTAAATTCCTGTAATTTTTTTAATTTTAGATTTAGAACAAAATGTCATTAGAAATACTTATAGAACTCTTTATGACGATTCTAGAACTCTTTTCAGAACTCTCAGAACTCTAGATTTTTAATTTTTGAAATTTTTTGAAATTATTAAATTCCTGTAATTTTTTTAATTTTAGATTTAGAACAAAATGTCATTAGAAATACTTATAGAACTCTTTATGACGATGCCAGAACTCTAATCAGAACTCTCAGAACTCTGAATTATAAAATTTTGAAAAGAACGATGCTGAAAAATGGTCTAAATTTGCCCCCGAAGGGGATTGTAAAAGAAGTATATGTTTTTATAGATTTTGACCTGCTGAATCCGAAGATCACCCTTAGAAAGTTCTAAACCTTGGGGAAAGGGTTGAAAAACCATCCTTAACTCAGAGACACCGTTTTCAATAAACAACAGTAAAATATAATAAAATTATGTAAATAAGAAATGTTTACACTATAATTTAATAAATTAAGGTAACAGTAATAACAACCGCATAATTTGAATCACGATTACGACCCTTGCAGTTTAAAAAACTACCCCGCCTCATACATCAACACTTATGCCAAAACCCCAAAAAGTTATAAAACGTCAATATATTGATACATAACAAAGCAATAATTAATCCTTTAAAAATAAACAACGTTTACCACTACTGTAGAAAAATCGGCCACCCCTTAATAGGTTAAAAAAAACCACCCCTAAACAACCAAAAACGAAAAAAAACTTAAAATTTTTGTTAAAGAGTTATCCCTACTAATAACAAATAAGCAACTATTGTTACATCTACCATTAACTCAACAACCCTTAATTATGATCAGAAACTACCCCTGTATCATCCCTTAAAAAATTACCTCCGAAGTTACAAATTAAAAACCAAATTATTTTGCTATTTATGACACTTTAAATATAATTGAGCGGCTGGATCGTAGAAGGGCACGTAAATTTTTCTCGGCCGAAATCTAAGTCCCCTGAACAGTCAAAATTCAACTTCTGATTTTAAATATTTTAAATACACATCCTTATAGAAAATTTCATTCCGCATCTTTTTTTCTTATGAAATTTTTTTCTATCTATTTCCGTTTTCGAAATATTTGGAAAAAACTGTTTTTTTGAAAACTGTAAATTTAATGACATTTTTCACTTCAACTCGCGATATTTTAGACAATTTTAAAAATTTTCCAATGAAACAAAAAAGAAAATACGTCTTAAGGTATTCTACGAATGATAAAAAAAGAAAAAAGTGGTTTTGTTTATAAACAAAGTTGTTATTAATTTTTTTCTTTATTAATGTAAAAATCACGAACTACAATCTTCACGGCTCTCGTTTAACGGGCGAATTTTGAGTAACAGAGAACTTTCAGTGAAAAAGTTGTTCATTATGATCCAAAAAAGTTTTCTGGAAAATCATAAGGCTAATAAATAATTAGTGTCGAAATGGTGAATGTTTAAAGTTGCTAGCAGCCAAACGTGTAGCACGCGCCACTGGCCATAACCTATGAAACAACACTCCCAAGCACGTATGGCGAGTGACGCGTGCTGTACGTTTGGTCGCTAGCATCTTTAAACGTTCACCATTTCAAAACTAATTAATTATTAACCCTATGATTTTCCAGAAAACTTTTTTGGACCATAATGAACAACTTTTTCACTGAAAGTTCTCTGTTACTCAAAATTCGCCCGTTAAACGAGAGCCGTGAAGATTGTAGTTCGTGATTTTTACATTAATAAAGAAAAAAATTAATAACAATTTTGTTTATAAACAAAACCACTTTTTTCTTTTTTTATCATTCGTAGAATACCTTAAGACGTATTTTCTTTTTTGTTTCATTGAAAAATTTTTAAAATTGTCTAAAATATCGCGAGTTGAAGTGAAAAATGTCATTAAATTTACAGTTTTCAAAAAAACAGTTTTTTCCAAATATTTCGAAAACGGAAATAGATAGAAAAAAATTTCATAAGAAAAAAAGATGCGGAATGAAATTTTCTATAAGGATGTGTATTTAAAATATTTAAAATCAGAAGTTGAATTTTGACTGTTCAGGGGACTTAGATTTCGGCCGAGAAAAATTTACGTGCCCTTCTACGATCCAGCCGCTCAATTGTTTGATATGGTGATAATCAATTTATTGCAATCAATAAAGAAAACACAAAATATTAAAACCTTGAAGGTACAGCCTTTGGTGGTCCAATTAATAAAGATCAGAGTTTATCAGATAAAACCACTCAAGGTAAGAAACATTGTAGTCCAATCAATAAATATAAGGGTTATCAGGTCTAACCAATGAAGGTAAGATACATTGTTGTCCAATCAATAAAGATCAGAGTTATCAGGTCCAACCACTGAAGGTAAGAAACATTGTTGACCACTCAATGAAGATCAGGGTTATGTGATCCAACAACTGAAGGTAAGAAACACTGTTGACTAATTAAAGAAGATCAGGGTTATCAGGTGCAACCACTGATTGATTGGACAACAATGTTTCTTACCTTCAGTGGTTTAACCTAATAACCCTGATCTTTATTGATTAGACTACAATATATCTAACCTTCAATGGTTGGATCCAATAGCCCTGATCTTTATTGATTGGACCACCAAAGACTGTACCTTCAAGGTTTGAATATTTTATGTGTTTTCTTTATTGATTGCAATAAATTGATTTAGGGGTGGCCGATATTTCTGCAGTAGTGGTAAACGTTGTTTATTTTTAAAGGATTAATTATTGCTTTGTTATGTATCAATATATTGACGTTTTATAACTTTTTGGGGTTTTGGCATAAGTGTTGATGTATGAGGCGGGGTAGTTTTTTAAACTGCAAGGGTCGTAATCGTGATTTAAATTATGCGGTTGTTATTACTGTTACCTTAATTTATTAAATTGTAGTGTAAACATTTCTTATTTAATAATTTTATCATATTTTACTGTTTTTTTATTGAAAACGGTGTCTCTGAGTTAAAGGTGGTTTTTCAACCCTTTCCCAAGGTTTAGAACTTTCTAAGGTTGATTTTCAGATTCAGCAGGTCAAAATCTATAAAAACATATACTTCTTTTACAATCCCCTTCGGGGGCAAATTTAGACCATTTTTCAGCATCGTTCTTTAGAAAATCTCAAAGTCCCGTATTTTTTTACATTCTCATCATATGAGAAAGTATTAGTTTTGTTCGAAAATTGACTTTTGCTAATTTTATGAAATCTTCACGTTTTGGGGTCCCCTGAACCCAAAAAACATGGTTTGGCGATGGTGTCTGTCTGTATGTCTGTCTGTCTGTCTGTAGACACAAAATGTTGTTCCCATGATAACTTTTGAAAATCTTATCGGATCGTTTTTAAATTTAACTCACTTAAACTTGGTGTAAAAATGAAGGCTAAGTTCGTTAGCCAGACATTTTCGTCAAAAATTACAAAAACTACAGTAATTTCAAAATTTTGAAAATTCAATTTTTTCAAATTTTCAAATTTTTAACTTTATATTATCTTAGATTAGAAAAATACAAACAACTTTTCTCTACAACTTTTTTTGTCAAAAAGTCAAATTTTTTTTTTTTTTATAAGTTTTTGGGCCTGACCATCTCAACTGTGTTAAAAAATTTTATTGATTTTCTAAAATGTAAAAAAATTTTTAAAAAAATTTTAATTAATATCTGTAGTTTACATCAATTCAAAAAACACTTATAACCGTTTTTTGAAATTTTTGTTATTAATTTTTGGATTAACAAAATATTATAACCTTTTTAAAAGAAATTAATAACTCAGAAACTTTTTAACGAAAATATATGCATGATTGTTACTTTAAATATTCCATATTTTTATAATATCTATTTTATAAGCAATTTGAATTATTTATGTGTTTTACCCCTCCAGTTACAATGAAATCTTTACTTTAAATTTTAGGGAAAAAAGTCATGTGTTTTATTTTAGCTTATTTTTATTTTTTTAAATTATTTATTTATATAAAAATAATGTTATGTTTTAAATATTCTGTCATTAACAGAATTTTTTTTATATACTTTATGATATATTTAAAAATATTTTGACCTGCTTATGAATTTTAAACATATTTTTTTAAAAGAAAGCTGAGATACCAGAGTAACTTTTCTAGGAGATAAACACTTAATTAAAACAAAAATGTCCGAGTAAATCAACAAAGAGTGAAAAGTTAGCCATTACGCTCCGGTCGACACTACACAAAAAAACTTGATACTAATACTTTAAGAATATTTTAGCTGCTTCTGCAAATCCCGTTTTTGCTAAAAGAGTTAGTATAATTAAAAATAACTTCAAAATTTTAATCATCAACACCAAAAATATACATTTAAATCCACTTAATCTCGCAATCATCAGCAAACAAAAACATGTGATGAGAATGTAATCCTTAAAGTCGTAGTAACTTTAAGAAAAAAAATATATTTTATGAAACATATAATAGTAAACAAGAACAAGAAAACAAATAATGCATAACAATTGCAGAACACCACGAGCGAAGCGAGCCATTTGCGCGCGAAGCGCGCAACAACACACGGAGCGCGACGTGCGAAATAATCGTCGGAGCGCGAAGCGCGACGATCAATATTTGCGCGCCCCGAGGCGCGCTAAAACTTGCGAGCCCCCGCGCGAAGCGCGGATGAGAATGTGTCCGCGCTTGCGCGGGCAGATTTTTTATTTTGGAATTAGAAAAAAATGTCCTTCGAATTACTTCTAGAACTTTTCGCAATGATGCAAGAACTCTAATTAGAACTCTCAGAAATCTGAATTTTTAAATTTTTTGAAAATTTCAAAGTCCTGTAACTTTTTTGATTTCGAATTTAGAACAAAATGTCATTAGAAATACTTATAGAACTCTTTATGACGATTCCAGAACTCTTTTCAGAACTCTGAATTTTAAAATTTTAAAAATTTGCGAAAATTTCAAAGTCTTGTAACTTTTTTGATTTTGGATTTAGAACAAAATGTCATGAGATATTCTTATAGAACTCTTCGCAACGATGCCAGAACTCTGTTCAGAGCTTGCAAAATATTATTTTCATAACTTTTTTTAATTTGTTAATAACTTTTGAAATTTTGCAGAACTCTTGTTTTTTTGGTAGAGAACTCTAGAACTCTTTATTCTCTTTCAGAATATTAGTTCAGAACTCTTTTTTCAAAAATCATACACGGAAAAAAATTAAACTCTAAACTTGAAATAATATTAATTTGAAGTCCAATGAAATATAAGTGTATCTAAATTAAACATTATAGTCACAATTACTGTGATAAGTTGTGTTTGATTCTGTCAAACTTTATACCAGAAAACGCCATAAATTCACATCTCTGATTTAGAGATTTGTTAATTTCACAACTTTTTTTATATGAACTACATACAATTAACCGTTTTCATTTTCCGTAGTTTATGAATGTTTTTCGCGTCATCACGTGAAACATTTATTTTTATTTATTAGACTTATCGGCGTTGAAAGGTCTGTGAAATTTTAAGGTTACAATTATCGCCCGACATAATACGGCACACTGACTGATTTAAATGACGTGAAATAGGTAAATAAACATTTTTCAACCACTTTTTCTCTAAACACAGACACTTTTTACAAAATAGGCCAACATACAACGGGTAAGAATCTTCTTAATAACCTAAATTCAAAAGATTGTTTAAATTCATGCAGAAACGCGGTTGTAAAATGTAAAATTGGAAATGAGTGGAAAGTAATGTAATGACAGACAACAAGAAGCGGTTTACTGCCAGTCGCCAGAAGAGGGCAGAAGCATGCAGAGAGCACAATGGTCCAGCTGTTATATTCTTAGCTTTACATCACTTTCCAATTTTACATTTTACAACCGCGTTTCTGCATGAATTTAAACAATCTTTTGAATTTAGGTTATTAAGAAGATTCTTACCCGTTGTATGTTGGCCTATTTTGTAAAAAGTGTCTGTGTTTAGAGAAAAAGTGGTTGAAAAATGTTTATTTACCTATTTCACGTCATTTAAATTTTAAATCAGTCAGTGCCGTATTTTGTCGGGCGATAATTGTAACCTACAAATTTTACAGACCTTCCAACGCCGTTAAAACAAAAAAATGAAATAAAAATATAAAATTCGTATTGTGTTTTAAAAATATCCAACTACTTTTTTATACTTGTCAATGTATAGTTCATACAGGGAAAACAATATAAATATTTTGTGAATAATTCTCACTCTAAATTGTGATAAATTATAAATTCTTATTACATCGAGTTATTACAAAAATACGAATTATATAAATATACGACTAAAATGTTTAATATTGTTTATTCAAATAATATATTAGATTTGAATTTATTCAAGTAAGTTGATAGTTTAGAACATATGTTCCATGTCATAAAATTTGAGATTCCTAATATCATTTTTAGGCATAAGAAATACGTGTTCTTCACAATACTAATATTCGGATTAGATATAATACCAAATTTCAGTTTTAGTGATCTGCTTACATCTTACGTCCGATTCCAGTGATAGTTTATGCCTAAATCTCAGATTTAATCACTAATTTAGAGATTAATTTTTTTCCGTGTAGTGCTATGCAAAGTTAGCACTATGATTTTTCATAGTCGCTTTTTTTATTGTTAATCATCAGAACTATTTAAATATAATCGTTAGAGAACTCTAGAACTATTGCTAAAGTGCCCAGAACTCTTGTAAAATTTTTGATTTTTCAAAAAAGTAGTGCCAACTTTACACGACTATTCATAGGATTAAATAATATTTAATTCAATATTTGCAATTTCTTAGAAATAAATTTTTTTATTATAATTAAGAAAGATTTTTATTTAATATATGAAAAAATAATAAAGAAAATAATATATATTAATAAAAATTTATAATACACACATATTAAATAATAGTAAAAAAATAAATATAAATATTATTAAAAAGCAACTTATGGAATTTTCGAATAAAATTGATATAAATTTAAATTAAAAAATATATTAATAAAAAATCTTATATAAATATTCACCAATCTTTTCTGTCTCGTATTGCTCTCTTGTATTCGGGTTTCTTATTTAGCTAATGCTCACAAAATACGATCGAAAAAAACACCTAATAAAAATCTAAATTAATGTTTAGAAAAAAAGCGAGAAAAGAAAACGCAACGCGTCAATAACCTCGGAAATAATAATGTATACAAAAAAGTAATAAACATCGACGGTTTAGAGTGCAAACCTGCTAACTCACATTTATGAAATTTTTCAGGAGAGTCAAAAAACTTTTCAAACGTATTTTTAGGTTATATTCTTATGGAAGAAAACTTTCAGTATATTTGTTTTATTAATAGAATAACACAATGCTACTTAATAATAATAAGTACTTCCTTTTGAACTATATTTTAATTGATATCTCTTACACTCAAAATATAGACACATTTCAATACAATACAATATATTATGTGGAGTTATAGCAGTGCAATTTGACAGGTATGGAGTTAGCTGTTTTACTCACAACACTTTTTTAGCAATTTAGAGACATAATTTCGTCAAACTGTTTTACTTGGCTGATGTATCACCTCTTTATCTATCAAATACAAAAAGAATCTTAAATTTGATAAAAAGTGGAGTTAGCAGGTTTGCACTCTAAACCGTCGACATGTCAAACACAAAAATAAAACAAAAGAATGCACCAACGACTAACTTCATATGTGGACAACGATCCGGAAAGAAAATAAAAAATTATTATAAGTAATAATAATAATAATTATAATTGTAATAAGTAATAAGCAATAATAATAATAATTGTTAATATTTATGATTTACATTCTTAATATGTGGAAAATAATTCTTAATTTATGTGGAAATTAATGAAAAAAGTTATACTACCTAAATAAAAATAAAAAAACCCTTGAAGATTGAAAAAATCATTTGCACGGCCTGGGAATTGAACTTGGGAAACGAGAACAATCTAACAATCAACCTAACTAACTGAGCTAAACGACCAATTATTATTGCAAAAAAGCTTTCTCTTAAGTTGTAAGTAACTTTATTGGTTAATATAAACTTGGTAAACTTTTATTTCATAAATTGTTTGTACATTTGCAAAAATGTTTACTTGGCGGAACTTTTTGCAGATGTTTTGTTGGGATTAGATTCTTGCAAAACTATTAATCCAATCGGGTCCAAATTTTATTCACTTATTAAGCATTAAGGGTTCTAAAGAACCCAATTTATTTTAATATAAATAATGAATTTATTACTGATGTGCGTAAACCTCGGATTTTAGTGCGAATCCAACTCACAAATGTGTAATTTTTTTAATTTGAATAATAAAATTAACCCATTAAGTCCCATGAAGAAACCAGCCATTGAATTAAAAAACTAACAATTGGATTCATAGGCAAATGGAAAAAAAAGATATACCTGTTTTTTGTTTTTAATTTCTAATTGTTTAACAACAATTGTTTAAACAAATTAATAAAAATTTTAAATTTTTTGAAAACTGTTAACGCCAATCGATTCTACGTGAAAAAATAAGAATGTTTTGTATGGGTAATTTTTTTCTACAAGTTATATTTTGTTTATAAAATTGTTATAAACAATTTAAGCTGGGTATAAAAGCGCGAGTTTCATCCCAAGCATAAACAAATGGATTTTAAGTAAAACTAACAATTGGATTAATAGGCAAATGGAAAAAAAAGGTATGCATATTAAATGTATTTAATTCTCAATTGTTTAAACAAATTAATAAAAATTTAAAACTTTTGAAAACTGTTGCTTGGGATGAAACACTACTCATTATCCAGCATAATTCTTTTATAACAATTTTATAAACAAAATACGACTTGGAGTAAAAAATGACCCATACAAATCATTCTTATTTCTCCACGTAGAATCGATTAGCGTTAACAATTTTCAAATATTTTTTAATTTTTAATAATTTGTTTAAACAATTGGAAATTAAAAACAAAAAGACAGGTATATCTTTTTTTTCATTTGTCTATGAATCAGGGACGTAACAAGGAACGAATAGGCCCATAAAGTCAAAAATCAAAAGCCAGTGATGTGACGAAGATTGGCACTTTAATGGCAAAAATTTTGTATCTATGATGGCAAATTATAATTGCCAATATTGGGACGTAGCTCGGCCCAATAATGGCACAGTATCGGCCAGTGTAGTGTAGCTTATAAGAACCCTTTTGCTTCCTCGACTTCACGTCAGAGTAGCAGAGTGGTCAGAGTGTTAGGCTGTGGTGCATGAGGTTCAGGTATCGATCCCCGCGAGCGGTAGGAATTTTTCAAATATTTGTAAGTTTGCGTTTAACTTAGGAAAATAAACCGTATGAATATTATAAATTAATTAGTTAATTAAATAAAATTTTTTTTAAAAATTTTTTCAATACTGGGGGAGTTATGGCAGCCAATATTGGGCCATTAATGTCTGCCGAGATCTGGCTGCCAATATTGGGCCATTAACGTCTGCCGAGATCTGGCTGCCGACGTCCAAACGTGGTTAACACCTCAAGAGTCGGCGCAAAGTCGGACCAATATTGTCTGCCAAGTCTCGATGCCAGCTTTGCCAATACTGGGCCAATGTTGGTCCGCGTTGGTTTTCGCACTTGGGTATTGTCGATTTTTCGTATTTTCAAAATTAAGAGGGGGGGGGATGGTTTTATAAATTTGAAACTTGTTGGTTTTTTATCTTCAAGGTGCCTTGAATTGGAAACAGTTCTTATCTGAATAACTTCCAAGAAGAACCAGAAATACTACAATTAGTTGGCAATTTTGCCAGGAATACGCCCATATAGATAATGTAACGATGGTTCAAATTACTTTAATAATTGTAAAATGATTCGAAAAATCCAGTTTTATTTAAAATAAATATTTAATTATTATTACCCCTTCAGTGTGTAGCTAAAATATAACAAAATGGTCCCAAAATGTGTAAGACCTTCTTGTGAATAAATTTTCATGACACTAGGTACTAAGGGGTTTTTGGGGTCGCTGATTATGATTCCAGTGTTAGTTTTTTTAAAATGCAAAATGGCGGATTCAAAATGGCGGACACAAATTTGAAAAATTAATTGGATTCGCTTAAAATTCGTTACTCGGGGGTTTTTGCAGGGACGTAACTACCACACAGCAAAACCCCGCATTGCGGGGGGCCTCTGGTTGCAGGGGGCCTCGGCAACAAAACTTTTTTGGAAATTTTAGACTGAATAATAAAATTATATAAATTTTGTAAAAAAAATATTATATTTCAAAATATTTTTTAAAGCAGTCTAACTTTTTATTATTAATATTTTTATCACATTTTATTCTATACTTCTGAATTGCTGATTATTTTATTTTCCTTAAAAAATCATCAAATACGTTAAGAAACTTCAAAACACTCGTAATTACTTTTATATTTTCAGTGCATTAAATTAAATATTATTAAAAATATTTCAAAAATTACGTTTAATTTTTTCATTAATAACTGTAAATTTCAAATGTTAGTCGCCTTAAGAGGGCCTCAAGAGGAATGTTGCGGGGGGGCCTATTCGTTCCTTGTTACGACCCTGCTGACGGCTTGACTGGCTTGAATTTTTCAGTTCAATCGTAGATCGAGTTATTGGACGCGCACGGAAAAAAAGGTCTGGAAGAGATATCCATAAAAATATTGTTGAGCAGAATATTGTTGTGTTATCCAATTCAATGGAAGAGACAACTTTCATGATGGAAGCACTTTCAATATTCAATGGATGAGGGAGCCATATTATATTGTTGAATCAAATATGGATGTGACATCCATAGGCATGGTTGGGCTTACAATTCATGCAATGGATTTTCACATATGGCTGCCTCATCCATATAAACTTTGGTTGGGAGATCCATAGTTAGTTCAAAATTTCGATACATGTTGCGCGCAATTCATTATCATGGCATCCATTTAAAAATGGTCGTCTCAATTTGTCCGTCGCGTCGGTTTCCTGTCACCCCAGCAAACATTGTTACATAACAGTTATGTAACAGTTATGTCACAGAATATCACACGTGATATAACATGATATGAACATGTGACACGAAATGTCGTAACATGAGGGTCACAGTTACATAATTGTTACAAGAAGGGTGATATAACAATTATGTTGCAGCGTGATATTTAATTATTATATCACAGTTATGTAAATATGTTACATAATTAGAAGAATTTGATACATAATTGTTATATCACACTTATATCACGTTGTGACTTATTATTATATCACAGTTATGTAAATATGTTACATAATTGTTATATCACACTTATATCACGTTGTGACTTATTATTATATCACAATTATGAGATTCTGTTACATAATTTGATGAGCTTGTTATATAATTGTAACATCACTATTATGACCTACGTGAAAATTATTGTTATTATTTTTATTCAATAGATAATAACAAATGCCATTTGACATGGTAATGTCCAAAAATAATTGTAGTAAAAAACTGATTTATTAATTAGTACATTTTTTAAACTTGATTTTTTTACAGATCTTTAATATTATTTATAAACATGTTCACAAGTTTATTTTATTCACATTTCACAACACTTATATACAGATTAAATAGTAATTTTATTATTTTACATAACGCTTAGAATGAAAAATATCCGCTCGCATGTGGGATCGAACTCACGTCCCCCCGCCCTTGACGACCCGACGCAACGCATTTAAACCGCACGGCCACTGAAGGCTGGATGAGAATTCTCCTAATCTACTATATCAACTGCAGTGCCGTATATTCTGTTACTTACTGTTATGTAACTATTACGTAACAAAGACAAACTTGTGATTTTTTTATTTGTAATATACGATTAACGTGTTAATAAAAATATCTACCACACATTAGTCACAGTGTTCAGTAACAATTCTGTAACATTTACGTAACAATGTTACACACATATAAGTAACAATTTTGTAGCATTTACATAACAATGTCACACACATGTGAGTAACAAAAAGAAACGATTACAATTATACTAATCGGGATTACAAATTTTTATTTTATTCTGAAAATTCTATTTTTCTTCACATAAAATTTGAGAGTTATAAACTTTAAATTAATTTTAAATAAATTTGTTCAAATAAAAATTTTTCTTTATTAATTTCTGACAACTTTTTACAAAAAAAATTAAGATATTTTTTAAATTATTAATAGACAAACTTTTCAGAGTACGTTAAAAAATTTTAAATAAAATTAAAAGTGAGTGATATATGAAATATCGTAAAATGTTCCAAAAGTCGGCTTCTTCACCCCACTTTACTTTTACGTACTTCTTTAAAAGTTTTGGACATTAATAATTATAATAAATAATACTGATAATAATTATTAATAATAATTTATTGTAAATTAATAAACTTAAACAGTTAAACTAGATTTATAATAAAAAATATTTATTCAAAACAATAATTATAAAATAGTGTTTCATGTTACATAACAGTTATGTAACAATTACATAATTTTATTGCGTAACAGAGAGACTACAATTTTACGTAACAATTTTGTAACGACAGTTACAGAACATTGTTACTTTTATGTTACATAACAATTACATAACAGTTACGTAATTTAGCTCTTATTACTACAGAAATGTTACGTAACAGTTACAGAACATGTTTGCTATTTAAATAATTTGTTTTTAAATATTTTAGTTGTAATAAAGACTTAAAATGTCAATTATTTATATTGACGGTTGTTACTTTTTTGTATTTTCATTTAAAAAATTTCAAACATAGCCTACAATTTTTTGCTTCTAAGTTCCCTTTCTTCAAATCGCGTCACATATAATTAATAAAAATGTAAAATATAATTTTTTAATTTTTAAATAATAAACTATAAAAATACATTATCATTATATTCACGATAGTAAAAATGAATATATATAATATTAATTCTGTTTATAAGGTTTAATCTCTTCATTGGATAAGTTGTGAATATTGGAATAAATAAATTTATTATTTCATATAGTATTCTCTAAATATTCAAATTAAAATTTGCCTTGTTATGTTAAGGGGGGGGGGTATAGTTAATTCGGTGAAAAAAACGCATGTTTTTAAGAATTTTTTTTGGCGATACGCAGAAAGTTAATTTATTTTATCGCTTTGCATATAATACTGCAACATTTGAACAATATTTTTCTAAATTTTAATTTAAAAATATTAAGAACTGAGCAAGATTCTAACATTTTCCTCAGGCGCCTCCAAAAATTTGCGGTGTTCACTCTAACTCGCAACAGAATCATCCAAAACAAAAAAATCAAAGTGCATTTGTTAAAGGAGATGTTTTTTGAGGTAACATCGGAAGCCATTATTTTTTTATTAAAAAATTACCAATTTTACAATAACAAATTAATCGATTTTTTACAGTGAAAATCGACTTTTTGGCTTTCAAGTGCTACGGAAAATCGAAAAGTAAAAAAACAAAAAAATCCCTTCCGATAATACCTCAAAAAACATCTCCTTTAACAAATGCATTTTGATTTTTTTGTTTTGGATGATTCTGTTGCGAGTTAGAGTGTACACCGCAAATCATTTTTTTTTGACGCGGCTGAGAAAAATCTCATTATCTCGCTCAATTTTTAAAATTTTTAAATCAAAATTTAAAAAAATATTGTTCAAATGTTGCAATGTTATATGCAAAGTGATAAAATAAATTAACTTTCTGCGTATCGCTAAAAAAAATTCTAAAAAACATGCGTTTTTTTTCACCGAATTAACTATACCCCCCCCTTAACCTTAGGAACGAAAGCAAAAATTTCTTTTTAAAAAGAATAAGCAATTGCTTTGCGTGTATTGCTTTTGTTTTTAGGAAAAAATTGCCTATGTAAAAAACACATTCTGCCTATTATTTATTTAAGTGCAGTTTAAAAGAATGTATCACATTGTTGTATAATACGTATGTTATTAAACTATGTTACTGTTATATCACGTCCCAGTAACAGTGTTATATTTCATTATATAATAGTTACATAATAATATTGTCACAGTGTGATATAATAATGTGACCTACTTTATTAATTATAACAAAATTATGTATTTATTATGTCACACAGTTTCGTATCAGTTATGTAACAATTAGAGAACGATGCAATAAGACAAAAATTATTACTCTGTGATGTAATGAATATATCACACAGTTATATAATAGTTATTTGAAAAAATTATGTAACTGTTATATCACCATCCAGCAACAGTGTTATATAACAGTGTTACTATCTCATTATATAATGGTTACATAATAATATTGTCACAGTGTGATATAATAATGTAACCTACTTTATTAATTATAACAAAATTATGTATCTGTTATGTCACACAGTTTCGTAACAGTTATGTAACAATTAGAGAACAATCTAACAAGACAAAAATTATCACTCTGTGATGTAATGAATATATCACACAGTTATATAATAGTTATTTAAAAAAATTATGTAACTATTATATCACCATTCAGTAACAGTGTTATATAATATTGTTACTATCTCATTATGTAGTTGTTACATAACAATATTGTCACAGTGAGACATAACAAGGTGCTTTATTTGTTATGTAACACTTACGTAACGTGTTTGCTGGGACGTCTATATAATCACGTTGTGAGTTTATTGTGTATAAATTGTGTTATAATTGTTTATTATTTATTATCGTTATTGTCTATTAGTGTTTATGTAAATTCATTTTCATGAAATATGTGTAGAGTATATAAGGAATATTATATGCTCAAATATTGTAGTTGCGTGTTTAGTGTAGTGGATAGCGTTAGTGTTTAATATGCGTTAGGTCTAGGGTTCGTGTCTCCCCCATCGGCTAATAATTTATTTCGTAAATATACGGTTATTCAATAAGTGGTGTGTATTAATTAACAAAAATGTGTACAAAATATCTCAAGTGACATTGAATTTAATTAATTGAGTGATTCCAATTTTTTGTTTCCCATTTCCATTACTATGGATCACCCAACCATATATCTTTTGCTGCTTCAACAATATACAGCTAGCCATAGAATATGGAATATGGATCAAAAACATTAAAAATTTCTTAGCATAAACAATTACATTTGTTGTAAACAAATTATTTACTTTTTAAACAAATAAATGGCTTATTTCTGCAAAAAGAAAAATTATTTATCGTATTTTAACGAGTTTAAAGTCATGTAAAGCTCTACTTGATTATTGATAACTAGATTATTGTCCATATAATTGTTAATAACAATAGTAATTATTAAATTTAAAATAATTTTTTATCAAAATTGACATAGATTACTTAAATAAATATAAATATGTCTGAAAAAAAAATTTTTTTTTTATAAAAAAGAACCAAAGTTATCTATTTGTTAATTAACATTGTTTGCAACAATTTAAATAAATTGTATTATGCATTATTATTTGTCTGGTGGTCATGCTGGATTAATTAAAATTGATTCCAATCATCTGCAATGAAAAAATAAAAAAGTAAACATGATTTTTTCTAAAAATATTGTAAATTGTTAACTTTGAGTAACAAAAAAAATATAAACAATTTAAAATTCAAAAATTGGTTTAGTGGGATCTCTTAGAAATTTTATCCCCTTTAATTTAAGACCAAGCCCACGAAAATCAGATAAAATTTGTAGGTTACAGACAATTTAGAAAAAAATGCCAATGCGCGCGGGGCGAGTTTAACGTCATATAAAGCCCTACACGGATGCAGTTTTTAATTAATAACTTTTTTTCTAATTGAGGCTCATTTTTTCTTGAAACGGTTTTACACTCGGAGACATTTAAGGAATAGAATACAATTTTAATTTTTTTGTTAGGACGTGAAGAACATATTTGTTTATTAACATTTTATAAACAAATTATATAAAAAATTATAAAAAATAAAAAAATTTAAAAACAAAAAATATATTCAAATATTGCAATTCAAGACGAAAAAAACCCATATTGGAAATTTTAAATCCGTCAAAGAACTCGAGAAAAAAATTTGTTAATTTAGCAGTACTAAAAAATTCAATTGTTAATAACTTTTACAAACAATTTTTTTTTGGTTTAATATTTTCAGGGATTCTTTTTAACGAGTCAAAAAAAACTATTTTAGTTCAAAATGGAAATTTTTTAGTTTCAGGTGATCCGTTTGAGAAATTCTGACCCATTTTATTGTTACAAAGAATTTCATTATTTATGAAAATAATTCAATTTTTTAAAAATTAAAAATGTATTAAAAATAATATTTAAATTGTAATAAATAAATTGTGGCAAAATTGGTTAAAGTAATTGAATTTCTTTGCTGCAGCAAAGAATTTTAATAAAATTTTTAAGCATAATTTATTACATTTTTCGAGGAATTCTTATAAAATTGTATTGAAAATTAAAAATAATTGAAAGTCTGTGATGAGTTGTATTATGTATTTATGAAAATAATTGAATCCCCGTAAAAAAATGTTATTATTTATGAAAATCATTGAATAATAATTTATGAAAATAATTTGTAAATAATTAAAAATAATTGATATTCTTAGATGAGTTTTGTTATTTATGAAAATAATTAAATTCTTGCATAGAATTTTATCAAAAATTTTTATAAATAATTGAATTTACATGAAAAATGTTATTAGGGAAAATAATTGAATTATTGCAAATAATAGATGAGTGCAAAGCCTGGTAGAAAGAAAAACTTGTTTATTTTTGATTAGAAAAAGGTGAAAAAGGAGACAAATTACCAAAAAAAAGGGGGGGAGGTGACAAAATTAAAAAAGGGGACTATCTATGCCTGTAATTAATACTAAATCCGCTTCAAAATGTGTCAAATGGAATGTTAATATTATTTCAGAGCAGTTACATTGAAAATTGGGGAAACATTAAACATTGGTAAAAATGTTTACCTACTGTTAAAAAAAATAAAAAACATGTTCACTGGGTATTGTTGTCAATGATTCGCTGTAGACTTTTTTAAACCTCAATACAATACCGGCATTTCTCAATGTATATGTAAAATTTTTGTAGTAAACATTCAAGAAGTAAAGCAAAATAAAAAATTCGAAAAACTATGCGCGAAATAAATGAGTTGATCAGTATAGGGATAAGAAATTGAATGAAGAAAGGCGTCGAAAAAGAGAGTAGAATTGAGAAAGAGAGAAATGGACTGATGTTTAGCTGTAAAAACGGAGAGGAGACGAGACAAGGCACAGCAAAGCAAAGCAAAGAGAGGAGAAATAAACGTGGGTCTGCAGCAGAGAGACAAGCAGGCTGTTCGTGAACATTCGTAAGCATCCGGATGAAATCGGTACAGTGGAAGACTCTCTCGCTTTTGCCCGCTGCCAGCCTGCCATGACTGGTTCAAGGAGGTGCGCAATGGTCGGCATCAGAGAACAGACTCGAAGGGAAGCCGTCGCATAGAATCAAACGCTGTGATTGGTTGTCGCGTGGGAGAGCCGCCCGCCTAAGGTCCGCGACAGTGGCATCGGCAGTCAGCGCCGAGCACCCAGGGAATGTGCTTGAGATGAATCATTTTTCGCGACAAGTCCATGATGAGGTTTTTTAAAAGTAAATAATAAATAATGTTTCAGAAATTAAAAGGCAATTCCAATACCGGTGACAAGTGTAGGTGTCCCACCAAAATGTAGGTGCGAGAAAAAAAATACGATACTCTCTAATAATTGAAACCATCAAGTTGTGTATTGGTGCTCAACTCCTTATCTCGTTGGTGGATCAAATAAAAATTCCAACAATAGTCACGTGCGAGAATTTAGTTGCTTACACTTTGTTGTTCAAGTGAATCCAGTGATATTGTGTTGATGTGTTGAAATGGGGAAAAATGTTTTTATTAGTAACCATAGAGTGAATAGTCTTCGTTGACGAGATAAGAATAAGAGACTTGAACACAGCGGCCCATAATGCATATACACTTCTGAGTTGGTGTATTTGTACTAGGGTCTGCAGCACAGGCAGAGTCACAGAGTGCGAGCAAGACTGTGTTAACATGCAGACGTTCCAGATGGAGAATGTATATACACAGCGTATATGTGTTTGTCGAAAGTTGTATGTGAAGGCAGCTTGTCTTCTTGGGGCCTAAGTGTGCGTGAAAGAAGGTGCGCACCGCGTGCGGGTGCCAATGCAAATGCGCGAGCGCTCGCTATTTCGCACAGAGTGACAAAAACGAGTACTTGCTGAGCTATAGAGTACCTTCTGTCTGCGATAACAGCGGAAGCCAAGAGCCGAAGAAAAGGGCCGGAGGAGCACCAGTAACAAGAAGGTGAAAGTGGAAGAGATTGGGTGGGGAGGTATAGCTATATATATATACATATACATAAATACGTGTGTAATCATGTGTATGTACAAATCAAACTTGCACCACATTAAAACACTCTGCAAACACGTACATATACAGATGTGTACACGCATTTGTACATATATATATTTATAAATAGACCCAAACCACATACTCGTCTCCCACAAGCCACTTTAATTTGCAAGGCGACAATCACTCGTTTGTCAATTATGCCACTCGTGAACAGTAGTGGTGGTGGTGGTGGTGATGATCTCGGCAGCGAAGATGAGGTCAAGGTCTTTAAGGATGAGGGTGAAGAAGAAAATAAAACTTCAGAGAATCTGACTGAGGAGAAGAGTTCCCTCATCGACCTTACGGAGTCTGAGGTGCTAATATTTAACAAGACCTAATCTTTTTCATATACCCTTTTTTATTTTTCATTCTTTAAAAGTTCCTTTTTAGAAATCGATGTGCGTGTCATATGTGTTACAGGAAAAAGGATCAATCGCTAGTGGAAGCTACTCAACGACATCCAAAACGCCGGCAAGGTCCGAACTGAGTCCTGTTTTCGGTGAGTATTCCATCTTTTACTTTATTCTTCAATTTTAGCCTATCCAACATTCCCTTACAGCATCTGGATGATCAGGATGTCTTATGGATGTACTGGAGCTAACCATAGGTCCGGGGATACCCTAAGAGTGTCCATGGTCGTCCATGGTCGTCCCTGGGTCATTCTATGAATATCCTTCTTTCCCTCCCAGGTGGAAAAGTTAAGGTTAGCAAAGGATATTAACGTTAAACTAACGTTAGTCTAACATTAGTTAACGTTAGTCTAACGTTAGCCTAACATTAGTTAACGTTAGTATCATTAACTAACGTTAACTTTTCCACCTGGGCTGTACCTATGGTAACCCGGATGCTATTAGGGACTTCACACATCCTGCTAAATATTCCACTGTAATATTTAAATGAATTTCCTAAAATAATTTTCTACGCGTCCAAAGGTGTAAATTTAATATTCTACTAGGCTTCGAATGCCTATAAAACCCTCATAACAAACACGAATGTCTTCTGGATATCCATGGACATCCCTAGGCTGACCAAACTGCAGGGTTCGAACTAGGTCCGTAAATCCCGTAAAGATCCGTAAATTTACTTCAAGTCCGTAAAAATCACAGGGTGGACGCTGGACCGGGAAATGACAAGGAATTCTTTTGAACTGAGAAAAGCCGGGAAATGACAGTAAATTTTAATCTTGACCGGGATTTTGGAAAATTTAAAAAAAAAAACAGTAATTATTTTGTGAGAAAAAAAATAAATTAATTATATTTTATTAAGAAAGATTGAATGATCTTCTATAAAATCGTTTTATTTTGTCAGGGAATTTTATCAAAAGTACTGGAAAACTATTCAATTTCTAGAATTTATAAGAAAATTATGAATTTTGTTGTCCAACGTAACAGACTTAAAAAAAATATTAGATTTAATTTTAAATTCTTTCTATTTCTAAAAATAATTAAACAAAATGTAATTTTAAATAAATTCGTCGAAAAAATTTCACATCCTATAAAATATTGAAAAATAAAGCAATTTATAAATTTTTTTCAATAATATTATAACAAAACAAATTTGAATTATTAAAAATTTGAACTATTTAGAACAAAAATGATACGAAATTTCTAAGAATTAAAATTTTTAAATTCTAAATAGAACGAGACATTAAAATTATCTTTCAAATTATTCAAAATTTCATGAAATTGTCTCATAAACAAGTATACTCTAGAAAATAATTAAATTTAAATGTTGAAAATAATTTTTAATACGTTACAGTAACAATCCTTAACAATTATTCGATTTTAAAGGATTTGAAATTTTTTTCGAAATCTTAATACCTATGATTATGGAAAAATAATGGATAATAATTAAATATTTATTTCAAAAAATCTATTTAAGTTTCAAATGATTTTACATTTAACGATATTCAAAAAAATGTATTATAAACATATTTTGGAGTTTCAATTATTTTTAGAGTTAACTAAAATATTTTTAAGGTTTGGAATAAGTCAATTGTCTAAAAATCAGGGAATTCTTTCAATCTTTCATGGAATAATTTATTTTCAGAGTTATTCTTTATGACCGGAAAATGACCGTGAATTTTTTTTAATGAAAAAAGTGTCCACCCTACTCAGTTTTTTTTAAAGTTCGAAAGTCCGTAATTTGATTGAGAAAAGACAAAAAGTTCGTAAATTGTACGATATAATTTGGAGAATATTAGAGAAATTACAAATGATTGCAGAAATTCAATTATTTTCAAAAGTAATAAAATTATTCGCAAAATACAACTGTGTTCAAAAAAAAAAAATTTGTTAACATTTTAATTATCTTTAGAAATAATTAAATTCTTTTCCAAAATTTAATTATTTTCAAAAATTTTAATAAAATTCTTGTCAGAATTTCAATTATTTTCATATATTTTCCCCCAATTCAATGATTTTTAATATCTATATTATTTCAATAAAATTTTCCAAAAGAATTCAATTATTTAATAAAGTTTTTATAAAATTCCACGCAAACCTTTCATTATTTTTATAAAATAATAAAAATTTTACGGGAATTCAATGTATTTACCAAATTTTTTATAAATGTCTTCGTATTAATTCAATTATTTTCATAAGTAATAAAGTGTTTATAGGAATTCAATTATTTTTGTAAATAATAAAATTCTTTTTATGAATTCAATATTATTTTCATCATAAATAATAAAACTCATTTGCAGAATTTGAATTATTTTTCAAAACAATTTTAATCGAATTCCTCGAAAAATGTAATTATTCTTAAAAATTTAATTAAAATTCGTCAAAAGAACTCAATTATTTAAATACTTGAATTCTAGTAGAATTTTCTAAAAAAATTAATTTAAGAATGGATTTCAGTAAAAATTTTAGATTATTTTAATTGAATATTAAAAGCATTAGAGCGTGAATTTTTAGAAATAATTGAATTTTGAAAAGGTTTCAAATTAAAATTTTTGAAAATATGAATTTTTGATATTTTTAACTAACAATTCTGTGAAATTAATTTTTTAGAGAAAGTTTAGTTGCGGATTTTTTAAAAATTATTTCAATTTTTTATTTTCTAAGATATATATTTAATTGAAGAATTTACGAATAAATGAAATCTCGTATAATTGAATATTGTAAACAAATAGATTTTAGAATTGTCAAAAAACTTTTTCGAAAATTATGGAAAGTACTTAATCGATATTTTAAATTTTATTTATTACATATTTTTAAATACTTTCATTGGTTCGAGCCCTGAAACTGCCGCAAGCAAATGAATATAAGGACATCCTGAAGTGTCCGGTACTAAGAGGGAGAGAAAATGGGATAAAGATAAGACCGCGATAATTCTGTCTTAGTTCCATTTCATTTGAAAGAAAAGAACAACGTTGAAAAAACAAAAACCCCCCCAAAAAAATACTTAAAAGGAATATATAAAAGAAATGACCAATGAATTTAAAACAAAAGCGAATAAGACAGAAGGTCAAAATTTAAAGAGAATGTTATAAAAACAAAATAACCTAAAGAGAAATTAAAAAAAGCAAAAGTCTTGTGGAAAATGAGAAACCATAAATTGTAAGTTTAATTTAAAAATTATTTTTTATTTTGGTAATATGATGTCAAAAGAAAAAAAAAATTGATTTGAATAAAGCAAAAAGAGCGCTATTTGAAATCGGAACAAAAAAATAAGGAACTTAAAAGAAGAAGAAAAAAGAGAACAAATACATTTGAAAATTGAGAGAAAGAATTAAAAAGAATATATAGAATTAAGAATAAGTGAACAGAAGCAACGAAGCAGGCGACCACATAGCGGACGTCTGAGGCGCTAGTGAATCAAAACAAAAGATTTCGTTCACATGCAAGTTCAGATTACAGAGCGTTAAGAACACGCTGAATTAATGAATATATATACTGACGTTTTTTAAGGGGTTAAGTTTAGGTAGAATTTTTTTTTCATTTTTGAAAACTATGACTCATTAAAAAATATTTCCTGAAAGATTTAAGTCGATTCTGAGTTTAGGTATAGGGAGAGAGAGATACAGAATCTTGACGGTCACTCCTTTTCATTGTTCGACACAGAAACTTTAAACGAGTCTCTCTCGATACGACATTTTTCAAGTAGGTAGGTTTCATTACTTGAAAACTATAAACACTTGATGGTTTCTCAAAATCTCAATAACACAGGCAAACAAAAAAGTAATTTTATTTTAAATAAATAATTTGATATAGTGTAATTTCAATTGATAAATCAAAACAAGTTGTAAACTTAAAATTAAGTCAAGTGCAGTTTTAAATAAATAAATTAAAACAGTTAAATTATATTAATAAATGAACCTAATATAAACGAAAATCCATAATTCCATGAGGCAAAATGATATTCAAAATCTAATAAGAATTACATGCACATCAGGTGTAGAAATATTAATTATGATTTGAAATTCAATTAAATTATAGTTTTAATTTTCATCATTACTATTTGGTATCAATTACATGAAATGATTAATATTTTATCAATTGAAATGTTCAATAAATTAATGTAATATTAAATAAATTTCGATTTTTATAGTGCAAAAAATAACTATAACCAAATCTTTAAAAAATTATTTTTGAATCATTTTTATATTTAAATTTTCGAAATATACAATTAAAAAGATATTGAATAATTGGAATTTAGTAAAATTTAATTGAAAATAATTAATTTTTTTCAAGTATTTTGTTAGAATTTTTGAAAATCAACTTTTGAAGAATTTTAATTGTAAATTAAGTAAAGATTTAAAAGGTTGTTTTTGTTGAGAATCTACATTTATTTTAAATTTTAAATGTTAAGCTTTTCCTAAATTAATTAAAATTTAATTGTAAATTTTCAAAATAATTGAATTATTAAAAATTTTAATGAATAATCTTTAAACACAGATTTAAAAAATGTAAATTAATGAAAATTAGCTTTTAATTTTTTTAAATTTAGTATTTTTAGTACCTACTTTCAATAACATATTTCTGAAAATTTAAATACATACAAAAAATAATAAACATTTTATAATTATTTTTCACACTTGGGAGAAAAAAAATCATGTTCAAAATATTTCATTAAAAATCATCAAAAAATTATTATAATTTGTTTTTTTTAAATAATATAAAAACTCTTTTAAGAAATTCAACTGTTTTCGAAAAATTACATTAAAATATTTTTAATAACTACTTAATTCTTAGAATTTTTTTATCATATAATTTTCTAAGATTTAATTATTTTCGAATAAAGCAAATAAAAATTTACTTTTTTAATTAAAATTTCGGAGAAATCATGGTCATATTTATGATTAAAATTCTTCAAAAATTTGATCATTTTTATTTTTTGTAAATATTATACGTTAATAAAGTTACGAAAAAAACATAAACAGTTATAATAATTATAAAAAACTAAATTTTGAATTTTAATAATTTAATATTCTCGAAGAACTTTCGGAAAATTATTTAAAATAATTGATTTTGAGATGAGGTTAAGTTGAGAATTATAAAAAATAATTACATTCAGGAAGGGTTATAATTTTAATTTTTAAAAATTATTAAATTTCATAAATTTTACTCATTTTCTGTAAACTCTTATATTTTCCTGTGAAAAGAATTTTGTCAGGAAAAATAATTTTAATGTCAGTAAATTGTCAGGGATTGTCAGGGAAATTAATAAACTGAAATTTGTGACCACCCTGATGTAAGTTTTAACAACTTATTTTAATTTTGAAAATAAACACTATTTATTATTATAACATAACCTTCAGAAAACTTTTTTTGAATAACATGTTTTCTACTTTTTTTTGCAAACAACATGCTTTCTATTTGCTCTCAAGAATAACGTCTTTTTATTTAGGAAATATCGAAACGTTCGCTTTCATAATTTATGGTTCAGATCACAAAAATAAAAGTAAATAAAGTTTTAGTTCACAATTAGAAGTTATTTTTATTTGTCCGCACTGAACCAGTAATACGCCTTCTGGAAGGCCGAAAATCCGCACATTTCTCCATTCTGCATTGGTATTTAAATTTAAAGCCTTAATCTTCAGTGCACTGAAAAGCTTGTTTAATTACCTTTTTCAACCATATATTTAACTTTGTTTTTAAATAAATCCATATTAATTTTATAACGTCATGAAATAGAGGCTTCCGGAAGGCCAAGTTGTTGACCTGTCGGTAGGACCCTTTGAAATACCTTTAAGTTGAAAATTCAATAGGTTTTAAATATCTCCCCTTCCAATTTGAAAATACACAGGTTTCGACAAAATGAGCTCATCTTTTCTTCAATATTTTTATTTCCCTTTTCTGAAAATGCGATTTTCAGTTTATAACCCGAGGTTTTTACAAAGTGCCACAGAGCATTTAATATTTATTAAAGGGTTAAAGTTTAAATGTATTTAAACATGGGTTTACTTCTCTTTTGCAAAAATTTTATGTTATTACTTTTCTATTTCTCAACAATATTTGAATTTTGGCTATTCTTATAGTTTTGGATGTGCCGAACACGAATCTGAAATTCAAAACAACTTCTGACAGTTGCTAGCTGACAAAAAGTTGTCAAATTTAGAATAATGAAAATTTTAACAAGTTTTACCGCCATTTTCTCGAGTATAACAATTTTCTTTTAAAAAAATAAGTTCATATGTAAAAAATTTAATTCATTTTGACAGTTGACGAAAACTGTGAAAAAATGGCATCTTCTATAAAATCAAATTTTTTAAAAGTAGTATAAAATTATTATATTCGAGATTATCTTATAAAAAATTAATATAGAAATAATTTTTATTGCAGAAAATGGAATAATTAATCAAAGCGAAGAGAATTATTGTGTTAAAATAAAAATGATTTATTTTAATTTACTTTTTTTAAGAACTGAAAATTAAAATAATGTATAAAAATAAAAGGTTATTTATTTTATCTTTTGTGAAAAACACTAAAAAATTAATATTTTCATTTACTTGTGCATTTAAAAACATAACGTTTCAGACTTTTAATTCCTGTCGCATTTTAAATCCATATTTGTCATATTTAAAATCCTTATTTGAATATCCATCTTTTCTAAGTTGATCAATATTTTCCAGAACTCATCTAGTTATGCTGTAAAGAATTTATACTCTTTTAACTGTCTAACAACTGTAGTTGTCTGAAGGGTTACAAATTGACAATAGGCACAATATATAAAACTTTCTAGAAACAATAAAGAATCAAGTACTACGATACAAAACCAAGAAACTTCCACGACAAATTTCCACACGGGGCTATGTTAAATCCCATTTAAACTTTGTAACCCTTCTGTGTCACGGGTTAGTATTTATTTAAAAAGGGTTGTTCTTGTACACAACTAATTTTTTCGCCTTCTAAAATAATTTCCGGCCAGCGATCTAACAAATGACAACTTTCGTAAAATAAAAACCACCCTAAAGAATATTTTTCAGAAATATTACAAATTAAGGGACATTTAAAAAATATGAGACAACAACGTTTCATGTATACAGATATAGACTTTTAGATTTAAAAAGAAATAAGATAGTTATTATAGTTTTATATTATAATAATAGTTTTTAATAAAAACAAAAGTCTTTATTCAACTATTAAAATTAAATAATTAATTATTATAATTATTAAAAAATTGTTTCAATAGAAAATTGTTTCAATATTTCATAAAACTGAAATATAATTATATTCAACATACTTTTTATTTTTATGACATTTTTCTTACTATTTTTCTCTATCTATTCAACTAAACTCACTATACCCACACAGCACCGAAACTTTCCTAAAAATTTATTAAAGATTTACTTGCAAACTTCGAAGTATTTATTTGAAAAGTTTAGTGAAAATTTTGTAAAGATTTAAATGTCCCACTTCAATGAATGTTTAGCGTGAAACTTTCCTGAAAATTTTAAGTTACATTTTCGCCTATAAGAGAGTTAGTTTTTTCAAAAATTAAAAAAAAAACTATGAAATTAAACTATTGAATTAACAATAAATCAATTAAAAATGCATAATTCTACGTGTGAAACTTTAGATTAATAAAAAAATTTAAATTGTCAGGGTTGCCACGGGCCTGGAAAACCTGGGAAACCTGGAATTGTCATGGAATTTTTTTTCAGTCATGGAAAACCTGAAAAACCTGGAATTGTCAGGGAATTTTATAAAGCCTGATACTAAAAACTCAATTTTTTTGTATTTGAGTCGTGAAAATTTCAAGTTTTCAAGTTGACATTATACAACTTTTTGATTTTAAATTTAGTGCTTACAATTGAAATCAATATGGCATTTCTAAATTTTAGTTTCTTTTAGTCAATATCTTCCTTTAAATAATTTTAAAATTAATACATTTTAGAAACCCAAAAATTTTATGAAACTGAAGTTACCAACTTTTATGCAATGAAAATTTTTTTTTTTGCTAATTGTTTTTTAATGTAAGAAGCCCTTAAAAAATTGCAAGTGCATCCATATTAAGAAATAAACAATTAGCAATAGAAAAAAAATTGTTTCTGAAGCGAGGAAATAATAATTTAGTTGAAATTTCGGGATATTTGGAAAATCCACGATAAAAATAATTAAAAATCACTGATTTCCTTGCCATAAATCATTTTACAATTTTTTAAAATGACTTCTCACATTAAAATAAATAATTAGTAAAAGAAAAAATTGCTTATGAGCTGAGGAAAGAATAATTTTGTTGAAATATATGGTTTTTTTGGAAAATCCGTGTAAAAAATAAAAATTACTGATTTCCCCGACTTCGATCTTTTGAAATTTTTAAAGGGGTTCTAACATTAAAATAAATAATTATCAAAAGAAAAAATTATCATTGGATAAACGTAGGTAACTTCAGTTTCATAAAATGTTATTAAAGTGTTTAAAATACTTGTTTAATTGTGAAAATTTCTGAACTAAACTAAATTTTTAAATTTAAAGAGATTTGCTCCTAAGATTTGCTCCTTACCTTTCTTCGGAGCGTATCTCAAATAATCTCACAAATTTTAACTTAAATTTTTGTTATTAATAAAATTAAAAATTAATAACTTATTTTAATAACAATTTACTTGAAGGATTTTATATTTTTTGTCATAATTAGCTAAAAACATACCAAAACAATTTTATTTTTGGGTCTGGAATTTTTTAAAAAATGGTCTGGAAAACCTGGAAAAGTCATGGAATTTTAAAATCGATGTTTTGTGGCAACCCTGATTGTTCATAAAAATTAATAAATTACGCCTTGTTTTAAAAACTAGAATCGAAAAAATGTGACCTTTTTAAGCGGACGTCCACATAAAAATATAAAAAATAGTAATGAATTAAAAATAGCAAGTAAACTTAAAAAAATACAGTCCAAAATGTAAATAATAATTTTATTTATTAAAACTTTATTTCATTAACATTGTTAATGAAATAAAGTTTTTTTGCCATTGGTCAGGGAATTCAGGGAAAAGTCAGGGATTTTTAGTAAAGGTACTGGAAAAAATTGACTTTTTAAAATTAATGAAAAAACTCTGAATTTTCATGTTTTTCTTGTTTGCCTCGTAAAATATGAAATTACCACGAATTTTAATACAAAACCTTCAATTTTTTCTATTTCTGACAATAATTTTTTTTAAATAACTTAATTTTTCAAGAACTATCATAAAATTATGACTTATAAATTATTTAATGAATAATTTTTACAATTTTCATAAATACTAGATTGATAGAAGAATTTTAGTTGAAAATATTTAAAAAATTGAAATTTTTGAAAAGTTACAAATGATTTCATAAATTCAATTATTTTCAAAAGTTATACAAAATCTTCGCAGAACTTTAATTATTTACAAAATTTTTAATAAATTTCTTAGAAATAATTCAATTATTTTCATGAGTTATAAAATTTTCACAAGAATTCAATTATTTAATATACAAAATTTCATAAAATTTTTCGAAAAATATCAATTATTTAAAAATTTTTTTTATAAAATTTGTCGCAAGAATTCAATTGTTTAAAAAAATTTAACAAAGTTCTTTTCAAGAATTTAATTATTTTTATAAAAAATAAAATTCTTCACAGAAATTCAGTTATTTTAGAAAAATTTTAAGTATTTTTATAAATAATCGAAATTCTTCTCCGAAATTCAGTTATTTTAGAAAAATTTTAATTATTTTCATAAATAATCGATTTATTATTTATGAGTGATCGTCTTCTTCATGTTTTGTAATAATATTTTTATAAGTTGTTGAATTTAAAAAAGGTTTGAATTTGAATGTTTTAAAGAATTTTAATTCCTACGGAAAAATAATAATGATTAAATATTTATTTAGAAAAGAAGTTATTGATGTTTTTGAATAATTTTACAATTAAAGAAATTTGTAAATAAATGTAATAGAACATTTTTTGAGTATCTAATAATTTTTAGAGTGAATCAGAATATTCTTTAGGGTCAGGGAAAAAGTGGAAATTTTGTTTGGAAATCAGGGAAAAGTCATTGAAAAATAAAATTAAATATTTGTGTCAACCCTGAACAAAAATTTATAACAATGTAAACAATCGATAAATATACGTATAGATAACATTTAAAATAATAGACACTAGTGGAGATCAGTTTCGTGAAATTGAGAACGATTTCGAGCTTTCCTTCTTTTTCCCGCCAAGATAACCTGTCTCACCACTCTACACACTGTGAAAAAGCAACTGGAGTTTTCTATTTCAGAGTCTGCTGAAATTAAAAAGTGAACCTCATAACCATTTTTATAGGTTTCTATGTTACTTCTTTTATTTGTTCTTAAAATTTCGGTAAATTTTTTTTCATACAAAAAACGATTTTTCGTAAAATAACATTTTTTGAGTAGAAAAGCAGCATTACGATTTTTTTCAATAACGAAATTTTTTTGTTATTAATTTGTAATATTTATAGAAATTTTATATGCGCAGCATTTTAAAAATTCGATTTGGCACCATAAAATAAAAAAAGTCCCCAAATTTGAAAAGACTATCTACTAAAATTATTACTAAATTTTCACATAGAAAATCGTATGTCTGAAATAAAAAAATAATCTCTTAGTATAGACTGCTTTGTCAATCAATAATTATTTTGTTTTTCCCAGAAAGACTATGAAATTTTCGGAAACATTAAACATAGTTAACACAATTATAGTCTAAACTTTGTTATTTATATTTTTATTCCATTATTAATTTGCAATATGTAACTTCCAGTTTTTAAGAGTACTTCTTCTACAAAAGAGATAAACCCGTCTTTTTATAAATCCATAAATAAGAATTTATTGTTTTAAAAAATTAAAAGTTTTTGGCATTTAGCTTTTTTCTCCGAAACTAATAAATGTTTTTTGGTTGAAGCCAACAGTTTGGCGAATCTTCGAGTTGACTGGAATAGAATACAGTAAATATTCCGAAGGTCATAAACTAAAACAGTTATACGCAAAAAAACGAAAAAGCAAAGATGGGCCTCTGCGCGACCTATCGTCATGCAAAGGGTTAAAATAAACTATTTTTCTGGGTAATGACTAACTATGTTCGATATTATCAATTCTGAATTAATTGCCAGTGTTCAAAAAGTAATTGTAAAAGCACTTATTTAAATAAATTTTATTTTTATTAAATTCCTAAGCCTTTATTTTATCTGATAAAAAGATCCATTGTTAAAAATCTATTCAGTAGTTCAGAAACTTTATTTAAAAAATTGTTACTAACAAATCATAATAAAATTACTAGTTACACATGAGAAACATAAAAAATAAAATGCCGAATCAACAATTTTTTTTATGGGAGGGACCAAGAAAAATGTAGGGTTATAGCACTGTGATTTGTCTCAGAAATATCTCTTCGTGAAGAATATGATTATTATTATTACTATTAATTGATTATATTCTAATATATACAGTGAGGTTATTTATTCAAAAAACTTAAAGTGGGACTTGAAAAAGATTTCTTAAAAAACAAAAAAAATTTAATTTATTTCAGTTGACACTGAACTAGTGTATTAAAATGACTTCCTTTCTAATATTTTTTTATTTTTAATTTTGACTTATGTCGAATGTGTTATAATTTTTTTAAAAAAACTTTTTTAATTATATTGACGAGTTAGAACGCAATTTTTATTTTAACGAATTTGGTAGGATATTTTTAATCATATTTATTAGTTTAATGTAAAATATTGTTTTTAGACCTTTATAAATATTGAAGTGTTTTTTTTAAATAAATTTAGCCTGATGAGGTTTGTAAACCTTATTTTTTCATAGAAATTAAGATTTTCAAAAATTTTAAATTCAATAACATATAAGAAAATTATTATAAAACATGAAAATATCGATCACTTCGAGTCTTCGACTCGAAGTGGTCGCTTTCTTCATGTTTCATAATAATTAACACTTGCTACTTTGTTACTGTAACTTCAAAAAAACTAAAATTCTTTATTAAGTCAATTTTTTAAAAATAATTTTTGAAAAAGTTCTTTGAGAATTTTCAAAACCTTTTTTTTACAATTTAATTTTACGAAATTTTAATTATTCTGACATTCTTTAATTACATATATATTTGAAATTCAAAACTTCAAATAATTAACAAAAATTTCCATTAAACTTTTTGATAAAAATTAATTTTGCAAAATTCTTAATTAAAAGTATGAAAAGTTCAAATTTTCAAAGTTTTTAATTTGAAACCTTTTGAAAATTCAATTATTTCTAAAACTCTACGCTATAATGCTTTCAATATTCAATTATAATCTTCAATTTTAACTGAAATTCTTTTTAAATCAATATTTATTAAAAAATTCTACGAGAATTCAATTATTATTTAAATACAAAAATAAATATTTTATATTAAATAATTGAATTTTCATAAAGAATTGAATCAACAAATTTTAATCAAAATTTTTAAGAATAATTTCATTTTTCGAGAAATTTTATGAAAATTTTAATTATTTTCAAAAACTTTCCTCAATTCAATGATTTTTAATATTTACTACTTTCATAAAAATTCCCAAAAGAATTTAATTATTTTCAAAAATAACAAAATTATTTCCGAAAAATTAATTATTTTGAGGCATTTTAATAAAATTCTTTGCAAAAAAGAAATTATTTTCATAAATAACTGTATTTATCACAAGAATTCAATTCTTTTTGAAAATTTTAATAAAATTCTTATCAACTATTCAATTATTTTCATAAATAATAAAATTCATCGCAGGTTTTCAATTATTTTGAATTGAATTGAATTTTGGAGAAAATTTTTATTATTTATTAAGATGATAGACTTTTTAACAAGAATTTTTGAAAATTTTTAAAATAATTGAATTTTTGAGACGAATTTTATTAAAATTTCTTTTTAAATAATAAATTGAATTCTTTCTTGAAATTTTATTGAAATAGTAGACATTGAAAATAATTGAATTTTGACAAAATTTATTAAAATTATTTTTAAGGAAATTTAATTATGTTACAAAGAATTTCATTAAAATTTTTGAAAATGAATTAATTCGTTGAAAAAATTTAATTAAAAATGTATTGAAAATGTAGGCAAAGGTTTTTAAAATAATTAAATTTCTTTGATAAATTTTAATACAATTTTTAAGAATAAATTAATTTTTCGAGAAATTTAATGAGAATTGTATTAAAAATAATTGATAACCTGCGATGAATTTTATTATTTATGAAAATAATTGAATAGTTGCTAAGAATTTTATTCAGATTTTCAAAAAGAATTGAATTCTCGTGATGAATACAGTTATTTATGAAAATAATTTATTTTTTGCAAAGAATTTTATTAAAATGCCTCAAAATAGTTAATTTTTCGGAAATAATTTTGTTATTTATTGACATAATTGAATTCATTTGAAGAATTATTTATGTAAATAATTGAATTCTCAGGAAGAATTTTATTAATATCTAAAATAATAATTGAATTCTTCCAAAGAATTAAAAAAAAACAATTTTAGAAATAATTGATTTTTTCGAGGAATTGAAATTAAATTTTTTTAAATTATTACATTTTTTTTAACAATTCCTGTGAAATTGGATTAAAAATAATTGAAAATCTGAAATGTATTTTATTATTTGTGAAAATAATTGAATAGTTACTAAGAATTTTATTAAAATTTTCAAAAATAATTGAATTCCTATAAGAAGAATTTTATTATTTACGAAAATAATTTAATTATTGCGAAAAATTTTATTAAAATGTTTAAAAAGAATTGAATTTCTGTGAAAAATTTTGTTATTTTTGAAAATAATAATTTAAATTCTTTTGGAAATTTTTATTAAAGTAGTAGATATTAAAAATCATTGAATTGAGGAAAGTTTTTGAAAATAATGTCTGCAATAATTTGTAATTTCTTCAAAATTCAATTTGTTTTAGTGTTTTTAACTAAAAAAATCTACTTATGAAAATTGTAAACACAACTCTTTTAAAATTAGATTAATTTTTAAATATCTAAGTAAGATTAGATTTCAAGAATAAACACAATAAGTTTAGAAAACAACAATTTTCCAGGATTTTGATCAAAATTCCCTAACTTTTCCAGGTTTTTTTTAAGGTTTATAAAATTTCCTGACATTTCCAGGTTGCGTGGCAAGCCTGTAATAATTTTACTAACAAATAATGAATTGTTAGTAGAACTTTACTAATTACTTAGTAGAATTCTTCGAACAATTAGTAGAACTGTTTTATTAATAGTCGATAAAACAGTTTCAATTAGTGAAATTCTACTAAAACATTAGTAAAATTTTACTAAAAATTAGTAATAGTGTACTAATTAAAAAAGGGAAAAGTCGTCCATGAAAACTAGGAAAAATTAGTATTTTACTATTTGTTAGTAGAATTCTACTAATTTAGATTTAAAGTTGACATGTTGATTTATCAAATAAATTTAACCGAATTTTTAGCTCTATTTAAAAAAATTCCGAGAAGAAAGTAGAGAATAGTTTTTTTGAAAAAATGCCCCCTTTGAGTTTGAATTTTCGTGCCATTTTCCACGTTTCTTTTTTAAAGAATAAAGGTAAAAACATATCATAAGTTGAAGATACACCCGGTATATAAATATAGTCAGCATTGCACACCTACCCAAACTCGCCTCAACCTACCTACCTGTTTGCTAACGAGCCTACCTGCTGCACTTCTTACATTCGGATAGGTTGTCTGAACTCCCCATGTCCCCCTTCACTACTGTGGCCCCTCGTTCGAGAATACCCATCCCTCGAGCCAAGGCGTAGGATTGCTCCTCATGGTCCATGCCCCCATGGTGGTGTTGTACCTTCCTTTATAACTGGTTAAGCAAATTTCCTCGTAAAATACTTTCCTAAGAAACTGCGCCAAAGAAGCCACCTTCGGAATACATAGCTGGAGAAAACGAAAAATTGAGAAGAAAGAGATCCCAACCTAAAATATTGGATATTGTGTGCTTAAATATTATTCTAAATATTTATTTATTTCAATATAATTTTAAAGTGTATCACAAGCGAAAAATCTCCGTGAAACACATGCAATATCTCACTATTGGAATCAATTCATAATTTTTCTTATTTTACATCAAAATGTCGGAGAAATATTTCTAAAATCTTTATTGTATTTATTAATATTTTTATATTTTTAAAATCCAGAAAAATAATTTTTTTCTACATTCAAAAATATTCTGATTTGTAAATTTCATTCACAAATATTCGTTTCAAATATACACAGTAAAAAATAAATCTTAATTTAAGACCAGTCTTAAATTCAGCACTGTCTGCTATAATGTTAAACCATACAAAATCCATTGCATAAATTCAGCATTGACTGTCCTAAAAATGTTGCATGTTAATTTAAGACTGCTTTGCTGCCTTAAAATAAAATTATTTCTTTTTACTGTGTACTAATATATTTAATATCAATTTTGATTGTTTATATACTCAGGGATCACAGACTGTCATGATTTTTAAATCTTGTAACCTATTTCATCAATTTCGGTAATTTTCGTTTATTTTTAACCCCCCGTTGACACACTGGGTCATTATGACCAGGATTAAAAATTAATTCATTTAATTTAATGAGTACAAAAATTTTAAATTTAAATAAATTTCTGTACATCTAAAATTTAAAAAATAATTTTTAAAACAATTTAATAAAATATTTTTAAACTTAATATAAAAAAATCTTGCTAAAGAAATTCTAAATTAGTTATTAATTTTATTTCAAAAGATCCACTAAAATGTTGTTAAATGACATGATTATAAAATCTCGGTCAAATTGACCCAGTCTGTTAATAGCGTGACAAAAAACAATTGTGTAAACGGAAAGTTCATCAAATATTAGTTTTTAAATTATTGAATTGAATTGCATTATTGAATTGAAAATAATTGAATTTCAGACAAATTTTAATTGAACTTTATCTTTTTTTTAATAATTAAACACTTGACACTTCTCAAAATTATTAAAAACAATGGATTTAGAGAAGAGTGTCAGTTAAAAATTATAGAATATAATTATATTTTGAACTTAGACTATCAGTTTTGAAAAACAATTAAATTTCTTAAAGTTTCATATTAAAACTATTTTAAAATTTCAATTGACAATATTTAACAATATTTATTTTACTTATTTTAAAAAATTATTAATTTAATGAATAAATTTAGTTAATATTTAAGAGAATAATTTAATTTTACATTTACAGCTGTAATTTTTAAAAACAATTAAATTTTCATTATTAAAATAAATTTTAATATTTTAAAAATTTTTACTATACAATGTTTAATAGAAATCATGTTTTTTTAAGAAAAAATAGTAAAAGTATCAAAAAATTATTTTCAAAATAATTGAATTTTACAAAAACTTAGAATTGACACACTGGGTCATTTTGACCAGGATTAAAAATTAATTCATTTAATTTAATGAGTAAAAAATTTTAAATTTAAATGAATTTCTGTGCATCACAAATTTATAAACTAATTTTTTAAACAATTTAATTAAATATTTTTAAACTGAATATAACATAATCTTGCTAAAGGTATTTAAAGGTATTTTAAATTAGTTATTAATTTTATTTCAAAAAATCCACTAAAATGTTATTAAATGACATGATGATAAAATTCCGGAAAATATAAATTTCAAATTCCAATATTAATTAATGTCAAAAATAATAATTTCAAACTCCAATTTATGGAATTTTTTATTTATTTATATTTTAGGAATAATTTGAAAAAATCTAATAATTGATTTTTTTATTTTTTAAACATGATTTTTATCAATTATACAAAAATTGTATTTTATTATGCATGAAAATTATTATGTTTTGAAAACAGTTTCAAAATTAGATTTATCAGCTTTTGTAAATTTGTAATGTTCCAATATTTTTAAATGTTTAAATGATGGAAATATTTTTTCGAAATAACTATTTTAAAAAATAATCGATTTTAATAGAAGTCAAAACCCTCATTAAAAGATATAGTTTATAAATTGTTTTTTTAAACATAATGCATTATTAATATAATCAATGAATTTATCACTTGGTTAAAATTTAATACGAAACAAGATAATGCATTATTATTATAAAAAAATTTGAATTTAAAAGAGTAATGAATAGAAATTGTAATAATATTTTAAAATTTATTGTATTGCATATTTCAATACAGAAGAAAATTAAACTTTTTAAATTTTTACGATGTCATCATCTTGAATTTTAAAAAATGAAAAGAAAAAAAACTAATTTCTTTCTTTCTAGTAATTAAGTAAATAAATTTTTTAAAAATTTAAATTCTTTGCTCAAACACTTTTTTACGATTTTCCAATTGATTAAAATAAACAATCGGGAAAAAGAAGATTCTATGAAATGGAGGATCTGTCATTTCAAAATTCGACTTAGTAGAAGTACAATTAATATTGATAATTTTTTTAAATAAAAGTTTTTAAATAAAAATAAAATATTGAAAATTTTAAATAGAAAATGGTTTACCAAAATTTTTTATTAAAAACTTGTGTTAATTTAAAGTTAATTAAACAAGAATTCGGAAACAGGAGAAGTGGTCATATTTATAATAGAAAAGGTACTCTAGCTACTTCAACTAATATGGAAAATATTTCTTTGAAAATTATTAATCATCCTTTTTTTTCATTTGAAGCATAGTATCTTCAAGTTTTTAATTTCACAACTCAAATTTGTTTAACAAGCTAAAGAAAATAAACAATGAAGAAAAGGTATTTCGTACTGTTGACTTTTAACACTCTAAACGTCCCAATATTTAGAAATTTCGGTAAAATTTCTACTAAATTTTTGTAAGCTTATGTATAAAGTTTCTATAAAGACCAGGGGCAGTACGAATGTAGATTTACAAAAAAATAGGTCATCCGAAAATGAAAAAGCGTGGAAAATGGGCGTATAATGTGAATGGGGATGATGTTTTCAAACAAAAATTTTAAAAGTGTCCGTTTTGCCTTACAGGTACATTTTGTAGATCTTTTCACCGCGGTGAAAAAAATACTGCGTAAAATTATCAAAGTTTTACGGAATTTAGCTGAAATATATATACGTAAATCTTAAGTGACAAGAAAAAAAACTTCTAGAATTTTCTTACTTAAATTTTTCATTTCCCTAAACCAACTACTATGACAGTGACTAAATTAAGAAAAATATATTTTAAAAATTTTTATAACAAATGTTTATAAACTATTAAATTTAATTGTTTATAAATAATTTATTAAAAAATTACAAAAAAATATTTAAAAACAATTTTTGTTCATTGAGTTTAACTTTACTCAAATCTCATTGTCAGGGAAAACGAAGTCAAATTTTTGTGTCAACCCTGAAGTGACAAAAAATTTTCTTTTATAAAAATTATGTTTTGTTTTCAACATCGAATTACTTTAATATATAATTTCTAAAAAAAATTAACTTTTTTAAAATTATTTAATAATATCTTTGCTAATAATGATTACTCATTGAGACAATTAAATCTGTTAAAATTATAGGCAAAAAATTAACCCTGCAAAGTTTTATATTAAATAATAAATATTTAATCTTTGTCATAATATTTGATTGTTTTTCGTTGATGTTTGTTTTGAAAAGAAACCTGCAAATCCATTTGATAATTTTTGCTTTAGAAGTGTAACCCATTATTAGTCCGCTCTATATTCGTGTTAATGTACTGTGACCTTCTAAACTATTAATTCCAGTCTGTTCCTTTGTAAAGCCTCCCATATCATATCAAGCAGAAAAATTTTATTTTATCGTTCACATCCGTCGAATCAGAATTAACGGGTATAAATGTGAAGACCTTAAATGTAACAAAATATTTATCTATAATAAAAATTTGTCATGGCACTCTTTCTTGTGAACTCTTAATAGTTTACACAGAAAAAAACTGAACTCAAAATGAGTCGGAAAAGTGACTCATTATGAGCTGCAACAAAAATGAGTAGGACAGATGGCGCCACGTTCTATGTCATTTAACATGGACTCATTTTGAGTTGCAACAAAAATGAGTCCAAGTTTTTTCTGTGTAGATGTAAGATTTCGATTTAGAAAAATATATTTTTCTCAATTGGTAGCGCATTAAAAAAAAAATTTTACTTTCTGATTTTTTTAATATTTTGAATTTTCAATATTTTAATATTCAGGATATTACAGATTTTACAATTTTTATTTCAAGTTGATTATAAAGTTGTTTACCGTTCAGTTTTCACCCTCATAAAAATTGACAGACATTTAAAATTTTTAAACTACTATAGGTGATGGTGCTTTCATGCTTAAGCCGAAAGTTCCTATTTCTAGTAATCTCGAAAAGGGCAATTTACTTTGTTACTTTCGTTCTGGGTTTCCTTTATGTCAAATTCTTTTTTTTGAAATGTATCAAGGCAGGTCGTAAGTCTTTGAATATTTATGAAATCTTGTATAAATGGATAAATCTTTGTACAATAGTACAAAAAAAACTAGGAAATGTTTTTAAATTGTAGATTTTTTTGCATTAAAATTAAAAAAAAAAAATTTTAATTTAATTTTATCGAAATATTTTAATAATTTTTATTTATTTTAAATATTTTTTTCTTTCTTCATTATAATTGTATGCACAATATTTTTGAATTGATTTTTGGAAGATAGTTAAGTTATTAAAAATGTATTGTTTTACGTTTCTTAGCCTTTATTTTTATTAATAAAATTTTTAATATTTTTAACAAATCATTTACAAAACTAACATTTAATTAAATTAAATATCTCTTCCAAAAGTGGTTAAAAAAATAACTTAAAAAAGATTTTAAAAATTATCAACACATTATTTGGAATTATATTAAAATTATTTTTGATTTTCATAGCGAGAAAAATTATAGTCACTTTTTTCCTGTAAAGAGTCTTACGGTTTTTGCAAGTTGGTGTCCTTTAAAAATACTCAAAACTTTAAATTGACTTTGAATTTTCTTTTTCACCTTAAATACTTTTAGAAAAAACCACAAGTTATAGTTTGTAATTTTTATAAAAAAATTAAATTTTTCTATTTAAATACTTAAGATCTCGAATAAATTTTTGGAAATTATTATAAATAATTGATTTTATTTTAAAACTATAAAATAATTGAATATTGGAAGAATTATAGTTAAAAGTTTTAGAAATAATAAATTTTAAACTGAAATTTTTATAAATTTTATTCTTGAAAACTTGAATTAAAAATTCTAAAAAAGTTTTTTTTTTTAATTTTAGATCAAATTTTTTGAAATTGGTTGAATTTTTGACAACACTTGACATTTTTTAAAATTATTAAAAATTAATAATGGATTTAAAGAAAAATTTCAGTTAAAAATTCTAGAAAATAATTTTATTTCGAAGTTAGACTATCAGTTTTTAAAAATAATTAAATTTCTTAAGGTTTTATATCAAAAATATTTGACAATTTCAATTGACAATATTTAACTATAATATTTAAATACTGATTATAAAAAATTATTAAACTGATGAATAAATTTAGTTAATTCTAGAGAGTAATTGAATTTTACATTTATAGTTGTAATTTTTAAAAATAATTAAATTTTCATTAATGAAATAAATTTTATATTTTAATAATTTTTACTATACAATTTTTAATAGTAATCATGTTTTTTAAGGAAAAATAGTAAAAGTATCAAAAAATAATTTTCAAAATAATTGAATTTTACGAAAACTAAGAATCCGTTATTATTATTGGGATAAGGGAAAACATTAAAAAATTTTCTGGAAAAATAGGAAAAGTAATGAACAAAAAGTTTTGAACGTTCAAATGAACGAAATATTTTTTGTTAAAAATATTTTCATAGATTATTGATTACAATTCAAATTAAAAACTCAAATTTTACATTTAGAAACATTATAATTAATTTGCATAATAGTGACGCAAAATTATAGTAATAAAAATTTAATTTGAAGAAGAAATAAATAAATTTCGTTCATTTGAACGTTCAAAACTTTAACCTCCTGAAAAGTAAGGGAAATAGAAAATTCAAGGTGGTCACATGTCAGTAAAGTCAAGAAAATGTCAGTAATGTAACTCATTTCGTTATAGTGCGAAAAATAACTATAACCAAATCTTTTAAAAATTATTTTTGAATCATTTTTCTATTTAAATTTTCGTAATATACAATTAAAAAATTAATAAGTTTTTTTAAATAATGCAAAAACTCTTTTAAGAAATTCAATTGTTTTCGAAAAATTACATTAAAATATTTTTAAAAACTACTTAATTTTTAGAATATTTTTATTATAATTTTTTAAGATTTAATTATCTTCGAATAAAGCAAATAAAAATTTACTTTTTTGGACTTATTAAAATTTCGGAGAAATCATGGTCATATTTATAATTCAAATTCTTCAAAAATTTGATTATTTTTATTTTTTGAAAAATTACACCTTAATAAAGTTACGAAAAAAACATGAACAGTTATAATAATTATAAAAAACTAAATTTTGAATTTAAATAATTTAATATTCTCGAAGAACTTTCGGAAAATTATTTAAAATAATTTATTTAGAGATGAGGTTCAGTTGAGAATTATAGAAAATAATTGAATTTAGAAAGGGTTATAATTATTGTAATTTTTAGAAATTATTGAATTGCATAAATTTTACTCATTTCCCGTAAGCTCTCATATTTTCCTGTGAAAAGAATTTTGTCAGGGAAAATTATTTTAATGTTAGTAAATTGTCAGGGAAATTGATAAACTGAGCACTCTGAAAATCAAAATTTTTGTGTCACCTAAATATATAAAAAAAACTTATTAAAATGGTTTCTAAAAATATTAAATGTGAAAAAAGTAAGTGGTAAAAAAGTAAATCCAAATTTAAATCATAGTAAAATCGAATTTTGAAAATTGTAAAAGTTTTTTTTTTCAACTATATAAAAGCCTATAAGTAACCTTCAATTTTTTAAAACTATTCGAGCCCCCTATACATATCTCTATAACAGATAAAAGTGGTGACAATAAGAATGTTTAGCATATTATAATTATAAATAATCTAATTGTATCAGCAATCACTTAATTATTAAAGAATGTGTAATCATATGTAAGTGTTTAACGTTTGATCTTGTTTGTGTCATTTGATTTTGACGAAACGAATGGAGATCATTACGGCACCTGGTTTCCTTGTTTACAGAAGAGTGTGCACTTGGCAGGTCTCGGGAGAAGGTGGAGACCTTGATTGGGTTTAAAGTGGGCCCGCTCGAGGCACAAGCATAAGGCTCACACTTTCAATGTAGTTAGGAGATGTTTTATATGTGTAGAAGACTCAATATTACACTCATATTCCTTTGAAAACTAACGCCTTAAATCTCCACATTCGAGCCGGAGTCGTTGCCCTGAAAGACGGCATCGTTTCTCCTATCCTTACAAACTGCCTGTTGGTATAAGGATCTGAGTCACTATTCTGTCAATTACTATCTCCCACGAACATGCTGAATATAATCAATTTTTTCTTCAAAAAAAGGACATTTCTTCATAGCGCAAATAATTGAGTTTTTAAAAAACAAATTGCTGAATAATTGATTAATTCTAGGTGATAATATGAATACCGAACAAAAATAACAACCAAATTGATATAAATGATGGTAAATTTTACAATATGAACCTAAGCTATATAACCTAAACTATTTAAAGTTAAACAGTTATTTTTAAAAGCTATACTAAATAATTAAAGTAAAAAGGACAAGAATTTATAACCAGATTTTATATTCAAAGTAATTTAATTGATTCATTAAATTAATTAATTTAATTCGTAACTTTTAAAGAAATTCTAACTTTTGACTGAACTATTCAAAACAGAGAGTATTACTTTGTAATTTGACTTGCTGAGTATCGTGAGACAACTGGCAACATAGCATTTCGTCTGCGGTGCTTTTAACCTGTGATCAGAATCAACATTTTCAAATACTGCACGCAAAACTAAGCTATGACGTACACAGTGTTGCCAGATATTCTACGTAAAGCTCACTGTATATCCTGAAGAACAATAAAAAAATAAATTTATTGAAATTCTCTTAATAAAAAGACTATAAAAACTGAAGAGATTATTTTGAAATAGTATTAAATGATATGTATATAATAAAAAAAATTCTTCATGTCGTGAAAGAACTGTCCATTTTATTCAACTCCTTTAATGGATTTAATAATTTTTATAATTTTCATAATCGCTTCATAAAAGCAAATTGAATAGTTTAACTATAAAAATACCCTCAGTTTATTTATAAGAAAATTTATCTTCAATTTGAAAATGATTAATCTTAGTTCAAGAGTACTAGAAAAAGTAGAAAATTTTCTGATAATATTCATTTTATTTTTATCTTCGACAGTTATCTTTTTGAAAAAAGTTTTCAATTCAAAAGGTCCTCTGTTTACCTAGAAAATTAAATAATCTATAATGATCAGCGGATTTGTTTAAGAAGATTTTCCTTTTTGGGAATAAAGGAATTCTTTTTAGTATACAAAATATTAAAGAAGAAATCTGATTAGGCAGTTTAAGACACTAAGAGGTTACTTTTTCATTTTAGTAATTCCAAGGTTTTTTTATAATCTATATTTTTCAAAAATATTTCATAAATAATTTACATTCTCTTAATTATATTCTACTTTATATACTTCAATGATGGGTCAGTAAGTTTATTTAATCATTTGAGCGAGAATTGGAAAAGTTGCTCTCTAAATAATTTATTTATAAACTAGCTAAAAATCAGTGAAATTTTACTAATTTTTAGTAGAATTTCATTAACAATCAGTAAAACTTTTATTGTAAGTTGATAAATTAGATGATTTTATTGTGTACTTTCAGATACCTATCAATTCAGTTAAAATAAAAAAATCTATTTATAGTATTAAAAAGAATTTATTAAAAAATCATACATTTTCTGAACGTTTTGACCCTTAATGTCTGCTAAATAACGTACTATTTACGTTTCATGTTTTGCAAACGTTTCTAGAAGATGAAACGTTTTTAAGATGTTAATTTGGCAGACATGAAACGTTTTAGGAACGTTCCTTGAACGTAAATGTTCTTTGTGCCCAGTGGGTTATTTCATCCGGAGCTTTTTTAAGCTTTTCGAACGATATTGTTAAAAAATTTTAAATTAATATTTTTTAGGATAAGTAAATAACAATTTAATTTCTATAATGTACTTTTTAAGTTATTTTAATAGAGAAACGAGAGAAATAGTTTTAAAATCAACTTGAAAAACTTATAAATATTAACTAAAGTTTAATTTTTCGAGGTTATGTTACGCGCCGGTTTAAAGTTTTAAACGTTTTAAAATTAACTTATTTATATTTTTTTGATAAAAAAGTAAGACAAAAATGTATAAAATCAGTGCACAGAATCTTTTAAAATTTTCAATACAAATTTTCCGTTTTTACGAATTTTTTATTATTAACTGATAAAGAACTAAATAATTCCAAAACTCTAAAAAAATAATGGGTTATCCAAAATAATTGAATTTTGGAAGACTTGCAGTTCAAATTTTCATAAAAAATTTTCCAATGGTTTTACATTGAAAGTATTTCGAAATTTTAAGCAAATAAAGAACAATAAGTATTTAAATATTTATTTTACAAAAATGATTGAAATTTGGAAGTTTTAATTTAGAAATTCTGAAAAAATTAGGTTTTTAAAAAATAGTAATTACAATTTTTTAGAAGGTATACTTCAATTCCCGAAAATAATTTTAAAAAATTGAAACAATTGGAAATTTTGTAGAATTTTATATTTTAAAGAATTGTATTTGTTCATCTTTAAAAATTGTCTATAAATATAATTGCATTTTTTAAAAAATATTATTTTATGAATTTACAAAAATTATTCTATTTAAATATTATTCAATTTTCGTCGTTGTATTCTGATAAGAATAATTGATTTTAAAACAATTCCAGTTTCAATTTTAGAAAATAATTGAATATTTAAAGCGTTATAACAGGAATTTTAGAAATTAATTAAATTTCAATAGGTTTTAAAAATGAATTCCTTGAAAATTTTAAAAATAATTAAATTTTAAAAAATTTAGAACAAACTTATTTCCAGGAGTGTTTCAATGGTACTCGAAAGTTCAATTATTTAATCAAAAATATCTTACATTCAAGTTGCTGTTAGAAATATCTTGACGATTTCCATACGAGTTGTTCAAATAATTAAATTTAAAGAAAAACTGTTAGAAAAATTATATTTTTTAAAAAATGAAGAATTTTCATTAAATTTCAAAAAGCAAATCTTTTAAAGTAACAATAACGAAAATTTCACGCGTGTCTAAGTTTTGCTAGTATAACTAATAAGTATCAAATATTTTGATTGTAATATTTTACAAGTTTTCAACAAAATTTTGCACTTTAATTTGATGTAATAAAAATAAAGCTTTGGAAATAATTTTTTGTTTTTTTTATCAATTATAACATAGGTGCTTATTTTCTAATGAAAGGCCTAAATTCTGTTATCTAGGTTTTATATTCTTTGTATTTATTAACTAGTTTTCTTTTTTTTTTCTTTTCTTTTTTCTTTTTTTTTCTTTTTCAGGATAATTCAATTCCTTAAAAAGGAATTGTAAATGAAATTCAAAACTAGTTAGTAAATATATAAAATATAAAATTTCAATAAAAGTGAATATATATTTTTTTTACTACCGAAATAAAAAATCTTTTATCGAATATTTCTCTGCGTAAAAAATAATTTATTTGAGGGATAAATTTGTTCATTATAAGCGAATCCCTAACATAACGGAATCTGATTATTTGAAATTTATAGTTCGCACGTTAAGAACGTCGATGTCATCGATTCTTTCATGAGGCTTTGTAAACAAATAAATATTAAATAAAAAAATTACTTTACTATTACTACTACTACTAAAAAATTGCTAAAAATAGTTGAATAAAAATTTAGTTAAACTAGAAATAGTTTTTTTAATATACTTGAAGACTCAAGAGTGCCTTTATTGAACCCAAAAAGATTTAGGTCAATATATTCCATAGGGACCGAAGCAGAATCCACAAAGTAGCTAATTTTTCGATGACCAGAGGTGGCGTGATACCTTAAAGAAAATTTTAATATAAATTATCAATTTTTTTTAGAAGCTAAATATTGTATATGTGAATGGAGGAAGTATTTTTCGAACTGGATCCTCACACGGAATTAATATTCTGAACTATGGTCTATCAGATTTAGGAATGAAAGCTGGTTATTTCCCGCTCCTTGGACTTCACCTCTCTATGATTAATCGTTTCGGAAATATTCTATTTGTATTAAATTTTCTCAGTTTCTCTCAATCTTTGTTAAAAAATGTTGAAATAGGTTTAAATAGTATTGTAGATTTTTTTTCTAAAATACTGGGTTTTTCTTTTTTTCAATCTAATCTGAAGACACAGATACATTCAGATGGTCAAGGTTAAGTGAGAGGGCTTGAGGCTGAACATTTTCAATGGGCTACCACACTACCTCTGTCTCATATACAAACAGTCAGACTGGTTTTTTTTGCATTTAAATGAAGAAGAGATATTATTACACGAAATTTCTAGCTATGCTAAATACACCTATGGTACAAATAATGTTTGTCCTTTTATCTAAAACAGAAATATTGATATGATATTGAATGCGGAACCATAAACCTTATGTCTGGATCTTAACTCAGCCGGTATAGTAGAAAAAGAAAATATTATCTTAATATCAATCAGTGAGATTTCAATATTTCTGTTAGTCAAACAATTTTTTACTATTAAATTTGGGGTCATCCATAAATCATGTGATGCATAATTTCGGAAATTTTAACCCCCCCCCGGCATGATGCTTTTTTCATTAATGATTAACATGGAGCAGGATATTTTATGGACCCCCCTACCCCCTAAAATATCACATGCTTTATAAATTATATAAACTATTATATTAAATAAGTGAGAATCATCAAAGAAATGAATATGTGAAAAAATGTTTAGTAATTTCTACCATTAATTTTTAAAATTTTCAGACCGAAGATAATGTTTTACAAAATTCGGCTTTTAAAATTTTTTGCAATTTTTCTTAAAATAATTTAACATTAAAATGAACCCCTATAAGGTATTAATTAATAGATATTTGTGTTTCATTAACTGCGAAAAGAGTTTATTCTGAAATTATTATTTACAAATTTTAAATTAACATTCTTTTTTAATTGCCATTCTTAAAAATATGTGATTATTATGTTTACAGGAAAAGTTGATCCAACGCCGCATACTTCATCTTTCAATATGGGGTACCTCGTCTCACCATATCCATACCCAAATGGAGCGGCAGGACCGATCCCAGTTTCTATGGTAAGCATCATCAACATTGCTAGCTTATTGAATCACACAAATAAACTTTGTCGTCGTATGAGTAGTATGTATTTACATAAGAACAGTGTTTAAAGGTATGGAAAAAAATTGGACTGCGATGACATCAATAGTAAAAAATTTATGTTAACTTATAGGTATAGCTAATCGTACAAACACAGTTATACTGTACAAATTTCCAGTAATATAATTTAATTTTTTTAAATTAAATTATTTAAACCAAGTTCAGGGTGGCCACATGTTAGTAAAGTCAGTAAAGTCAGGGAAATATGGTCCTCCATATTGGATCCGACATTTAAAATTTTTCCAATCTGACATCAGATTCGGAATCAACGACCCCGAAAATTTAAAAACATCCAGTGATATTTAAATCGAAGCAGATTTAGTATTTTTAATTTATTAATCCTTTTCTTAAAAAAGAAATTGCGAAAAAAGGTCGAAAATGTATCAAAAAATATCGAAATAGGAAGTGAGCATTGACAATGTAAAAAATATAGAAGGGCGGACTCACATTTCCAAGTATAATGTAGTGCCTTAAAACTCACATATACTTAAGAGATGGAGCTACAGTCGCTGTTCTTAAATATGATTAATAGCATTGGAGTTCAAATTTGTTTTGAATTTTAATGAATTTAGGTAACTTTAGAAATTAAATAAAAATGTAAGTAATTTTAAATAAATTATATAAAACAATAAAAATTTTTTAAATAAAAGACACATGTTGAATGAAAAGGTGGAAGCTACGAAGTGGAAACAAAAAAATATTTATTAGAATAGAAGATTCGGTTACTATATCTTAAAATTAAAAAAAAATTAATGATTCACTTTTTGATAAATTATTACAATTTTATTTTACGTACCCAATTTTAAAATAATTGAGATGCATTTTAACATAATGTTACAAAATAATAATAATATTTGTGAATTGTAGCCTTATGGAACTAGCCTATGTATATGTTTTTTCAGATTAGAAAACTCAGAAATGCAAAAACCAAAAAGATTTAAGTTCAATAGGATTGTAATTATCGTCCGAACTAGAATTATTAATTTTTATGAAAAAATACCAAAATAGGAGTAGTTTAAATAAAGTTTTTTTTGACAGTTTTTCGGTTTAAAAAAATAATGAAAATTAATATTTTTAAATAATTCTAGTTCCGGCGATGCCCACACATGTGACAAAGAAGTGGTAAAAATCTCATAATAATCGGTCCAGTAGTAGTTTCCGAGAAAAACATTACACAGCATGGAAAAATGTGGTTTCGAGAAAAACGCGTTTAAAGTTTTTGTTGTATTACTTAAATAGCCCTTGTACGCGCTCCAATAGGACGAAAAAAAAAATATATTTAGAGTGCAAGTATCTTTCTTGTATTTTTATACAACATTTTTGAGATATTTTATTTTTTTGAAGTTAACAAAGTGGTATGAACCCTTAAAACAAAAGAAAAATTTTTATTTGATAAATTGAGAGTTCCAGGAGTTTTTATCAGAGTTCTGTAATCCCCCCTTCTGCAAAAAACACAAAACATTTTAGTCGGAACTAAAAAACAGCAACTACAAATACTTTATACTTTCCAAATGAATTTATTTTTGATAAATTCTGAGTTCTATTAATTAGTGTTTTTAATTATTGCTATAAAAAAGGTAAGTAATTATATTTATGAAAACAGTCCTCGTAATATACAATTTTTACTATTATTCTCATAGTCAAGCGTTTGATAATTATCATTTACAAAAATCTTATCTAATAAGGACTATGATTTTCTTGTATAGTATAGATAAGATAAAGACCCCAAGTTTCCACCGTTCTAAAATTTGGAATTTTTTACAGTGTCTCAAAGGTGTCAAAAACTACACAGAAAAAAGTTAAAGTTTATAGTTTAAGTCGTCTCCACCTTGCGCAAAAACTGAAATCAGTTTCAAATTCATAAAATTCTTTATAACTTATGAATAATTGTGAACCAATTTTAATCTACTAGCTAAAAGTTACAGATAAACAATATTAATTTGTTTAATTAAATTAAAAACACATTGAACAATTGTTAGCAATTAGTATGCATCTAATTAAACGAAATTTGATGGAAAATATTATAAAAAGTATTAATAAATATTTTTTTAACGATCTTTCACATCTTCAGCTTGGCTCGGCTCGAAAAAATGTTGTCTCGGCTATTCAAGCTTTTTGCACAACTCTAATAATTTAAAAAAAATAGTCCTCCATATTGCATCCGCCATTTTGAATTTTCAAAATCTGACATCGGTTTTGTAATCAGAGACCCCAAAAACTCCTAGAAAGCCCTCAAAAGTTTTGAGTTACTTGTTTGATTAGACATTTGTTTAAAATTTTAAAAAAATCCTGACGTGATGGAGCAAATCGGACTTCAGATTTATGTTCAACGCTTCAAAATAGCATTTGTTTCTGGACAAACCCTAGTTAACATTCACGATAGGAATATTTTCAGCAAACTTTGAATTGTTGTAAAAAATTCGATTTTCAAAGTATTTTACATTATTAATTTAATTTAAATTTATTTTTAATTTAAAATTTATAAAATAAATAAAATATATCGCCTTTTCTATTTGAATGGCGCTGCTAACATAGTGATGTGAATGGATAAAGTATACATTCCGTATCTGGTCAGAGAGATGATAATTATAAGGTCGTTATTTGATTAAAATGGATAGTTAAACTCCCTTTTTGGATTATTCTCCATCATTTATTCTCTCAAATTAAGGTAATTCTGTCTTCTAAACACCTATATCTTGCTCTGGTGTCAACTAAAACCAGACTGTTAATATCAATAACTCCTATAGGAAGAGTATGCTTTAGTTGTAATCAATTTAAACGATTAAAGTTGTTACACGACATATTGTACTAGGTACCATATTACAAATTTTTCATTAAAAATATTACAAATTCGACTTTTTAGAGAAACTTCTTTTAGAAATCAAAACTTGTTAGAAAAACCTTTTTTAAAAAACAGAAACATGTTTTAGAGAAACATTAGAAATTGCTATTTTTAGACAAAAAGGATTATACAAAATTTTTATAAAAAAGTAACCACCTACCCTTAAATCTTCTTCGACTTTTATTAACATTTCTTGAAAATTTTTGGAACTTTTTACCTTTAAATACCATTATTTAGATTCAAGAGAAGCTTAACAAAATAAAGAGACACCATAGAGATTCTCAAAAATGGATTTTTAATTTTCGAAATCTGAAAAAATATGAATTTTCTTTCTCATAGCTATAGGGAGATTAGAAATATTTCCCAATATTCTATCAAAAGAGGGTGAAAATGTACACAAGAAAGAAATAAAAAAGAGGTTTAAAAGAGGGTCTAAATTTAGAATCGGCAAGTTTAAACATTTTTTCAAAGTACTTTAAATTTTACTGCTTCATAAAATCGACAATTCAAAAAATTTGTCAAAAGTATTCTGTTATTCAATTCTACATTTACACCAGATGTCATAAATATTGAAAGACTTTGACTTTTTTAGAAATTCAATTTCAGAAACTCAACTTCTAAGAATACTGTAGATTATGATACTCTTTGGTCAATGATCTCAGTTTTCATAATTTGTCTATTCTGCTCCATTTGCAAATCATAAATCGTCGAAATTTATATCATTTTTACTCTTAACAGGGTTGCCAGAAATATTTAATTTTATTTTTCTCTGACTTTTCCCTGATTTCAAGACAAAATTTTCACTTTTTCACTGACACTAAAGAAATATTCTGATTCACTCTAAAAATTGTTAGATACTCAAAAAAATGTTCTATTACAAATTGTAAATGTTTATTTACAAATTTCTAAAATTGTAAAGTTATTCAAAAATATCAATAACTTCTTTTTTTAATAAATATTTAATTATTATTATTTTTTCGTAGGAATTAAAATTCTTCAAAACATTCAAATTCAAATCTTTTTGAAATTCAACAACTTATAAGAATATTGTTACAAAACATGAAGAAGGCGATCACTCCGAGTCGAAGACTCGGAGTGATCGTTTGTTAAAATTGAATTCTCATAAAGAATTTTATCAACAAATTTTTAAATAATTGAATTCTTTTGACAAATTTTAATAAAATTGTTAAGAATAATTACATTTTTCGAATAATTCGATTAAAATTGTGACAAAAATAATTAAAATCCTGCGATGAGTTTTATTATTTATGAAAATAATAAAAATTTGCCCAAAAATGTTATAAAAATTTTTCTAAAATAATTGAATTTCGCTGAAGAATTTTGTTATTTATAAAGATACTTGAAATTTTGACAAGAATATTTTTTTAATTTTTGAACATAATTGAATTTTTACGAAGAATTTTATTACTTTTGAAAATAATTTAATTCTTCCAACGAATTTTATTCAAGTTTATAAAAATAACTGAATTTCTGTGAAGAATTTTATTATTTATAAAAATAATTGAATTCTTGAAAATAACTTTGTTAAATTTTTTTTAAATAATTGAATTCTTGCAACGAATTTTATAAAAATCTTTTTAAACCTAATGGGAAATGCCAGTGTAGTGTCGATGTTCACCACTGGCTTAGTACTCAGACGATTGTTCGGCGTAGTCTAGCCGAGCCTCGACAATTAGTGCTGGCGCAGTACAGAATTTTTGTTTCGCCAAAGCTTGGACAAGCCACGGCGGCAAGTGCTGGCTGAGTATAGAAAAATTGTTCACGACGCTCTTTGCCAACACTGCTTTTTGACATAAACTTGAAAAAAATTATAAAAAAAGTTTATGAATGTTTATAAATATAAATTTATTGAAAAAAATTAATATTTTGTTTTTCAGTTGTTCATTTTTTATTCTTATTAAATTTAATAATAACAATTTAACACAATTGTCTACTTTTGTAAATAATAAATTATTTAAACAAATTAAAATTATAAACAAAATTTAAACTTTAATCTCAATAATAATTTGGTTCCTATTAAAATACTATTATACTTCTTACTATGAATAAAAAATTATTAAAAAATTACCACGTAATTTAAGAATTACGTAAAATGTTAAATGCAATAAGTAAAGTAATTTAATTTAATTATTAAAAATTTAGTTTAATTTATTATTTCTAACGTATCCCTATTTTTTTCTCATCTTTGACTCAATAATTGTATGTCTGAATGTTACTGAGATATTAATACTTTACTGTACACATGTGTCGTTAGCAAAGTGGTTAGAGCGTTAGTCTGTTAGTCCGTAGGTCGTAGGTTCGATTCCCCTCGTCAGCAATTTTGTTTATTTTCATAGGTTTGCGATATTTCTAGATTCCAATCGTTAGGTACTAAAATATGAAAATCTAATGCACACTTACTGTAATTGTTTATTATTTAATTTTTAAATGTTATAAACAATTTTTTTCTACTTCATTTACTATATCCATTGCAAGTCTCCATCTTTAATACAATTTCTTTAAGAAGAGAAATATTTTATGAATAATAACTATTTATTAATATTATTTACCATTTTGTTGTTAAATTATTTATAATTATGAATTTACGACTAATTAATAACAATACGGCATTTATTGCGGCAATATTCTCAGCCAGCACTGGTCCAGTGCTGCGCCAGCGCTGTCTGGCAGCACTGACAGACAGTACTTCGGCAGCGCCAGACGGCGTTATCATCCCAGTGCCATGCCAGTGCTGGCTCTCAGCCTTGCCGCCAGTGCTGACAGTGCTGGCGCAGTACTACGCCAGTTGTAAATTTCCCATTGGGTAATAATGAATATTTTTCGAAAAATGTTATAAAATTTCGTACATTAAATAATTGAATTCCTCTGAAATTTTGCCAAGAATTTTATTAAAATTTTTAAAAATAATTGAATTACTGTGAAGAATTTTATTATTTATATTAATTCTTCCAACGAATTTTATCTTTGTTCATAAAAGTCATTGTATTTCGGTGAAGAATTTTGTTATTTATAAAAATAATTGAATTCTTGTTAAGAAATGTGTTAAATTTTTTTTTAATAATTGAATTCTTGCGACGAAATTTATAAAAATCTTGATAAATGAATGACATTTTTCGAAAAATTTTATGAAAATAATTGAATTATTTCATAAATAATTGAATTCTTGTAACAAATTTTATTTAAGTTAATAAAAATAATTTAATTTCAAGGCAGAATTTTATTATTTATAAAAATAATTGAATTCTTGAAAATAACTTTGTTAAATTTTTTTAAATAATTTAATTCTTGCAACAAATTTTATAAAAATCTTTTTAAATAATTGATATTTTTCGAAAAATTTTGTGAAATTTTGTATATTAAATAATTGAATTCCTGTGAAATTTGGCAAGAATTTTATTAAAATTTTTTAAAATAATTGAATTTCGAAGAAGAATTTTATTATTTATAAAGATAATTGAAATTTTGACGAGAATTTTTTTTTCAAATCTTTGAACATAATTGAAGTTTTGCGAAGAATTTTTATAACTTTTGAAAATAAATAATTGAATATCTGGAATCATTTGTAACTTTTCCAAAATTCAATTTTTTTTTAAGTATTTTGGATTAACTAAAATTCTTCTATCAATTTAGTATTTATGATAATTGTAAACATTATTCATTAAATAATTTATAAGTCATAATTTTATGACAGTTCTTGAAAATAAAGTTATTTAAAAAGAAATGTTTATCAGAAATAGAAAAAATTGAAGGTTTTGTATTAAAATTCATGGTAATTTTATAGTTTACGAGTCAAACAAAAAAAACATTAAAATTCAGAGTTTTCTCATGAATTTTAAAATTTCAATTTTTTCCAGTACTTTTACTAAAAATCCCTGACTTTTCCCTGATTTTCCTGACAAATTTTACTTTCCCTGACTTTTCCCCTGAATTCCCTGACCTGTGGCAACCCTGTCTTAATAAAAGTTTTTATATTTAATATGACAATTGTTATTGTAGTAAATTTATATACCTAATTGTTTATTAATATGTTTTTAAAAATAGCTTAAAATAGCTTTTTAAAAATATTACCGGAGTAAAAATGATTTGAATTTGAAAATACAAGATATGAAGCTAATTTTATCTAATTTAATGTAAATGTATAATTAGTATAAGGTTATAAAACAAAGTTGTTAATTAATTTGCATGTTATGACGCCATCGTAGACGGCATGACCACCGACGGAAGTATTGAGCTTCAGTACAGCGGACTTTCGTGGGGCGATGTTGCCATTTTTTGTACACGCACAAAATATTTTACGCTAACCATCAGTGAAACACACCGCTCCCTGTAGGTTACTAGTCGACTTAAAAACATTGACGCCTCTTGTTATTTGCATTCCCCTAGCAGGCTTAGCAATGTTATTGTCTCCCGCATGTCTCACTCTCTCTTTCTCTTTCTTTCATGCTTCTCTTTCCTTTCTTTGGCTTCTCTTATGAACAGTCCCTACACTTCTTTATGCTCATACTTCTTCATATTCCCTCTCTCTCTTTTCAACAAATATCTTCTCTCTCTCTCTCTCTTGTTTTTTTACCAATCTTAACCCTATAGTTCATGCAGCCTTATCGACGAAAGCAAGCAAACTCATTTCGCATACAACGCAACGCGAATAACCGAATATGCGAACATTCTCAGTTTTATTTTCTGATGAAGTCTAAGTCGGAGTTTTTATATTCTATATAAAGAAGGCTAAGAGGAAACTTTAGGTTCTCTTTCAGTGCCTCTAATCCTACACTCTGAAAAATTCCCAATAAACAGTACTCATTTTTCACTATTTCTTCTAGCAGGAGACGCCAGTTATAATGTTTCACTTTCTTAACCTGATTTAGGTAGTATTTGCACTAAATTGATGATTCGCTAGTTAACTAATGAATTACAATCAAAAAATCACGATTGAAAATTTTCTCAATAACGAAAGTTTTCTATTAGGAAGCAATATATTATAAGAAAATTATATTATAATAATCGACATAATCTGTTCTCACCTGAAGTAAGTGTTGTTTTATTCCAATTTTTTGTTTTATATTTCGAAATGTTATGTCAAAAGTTTGACAGTTAATTTGTAAATAATAAAATAAGTGGAGAACGAAAATTTAATCCCAAATTCAAAAACTCAATAAAGAGGTACAGTTGAAATGTTTAAAAATAATTAATTATTCTATGAATTATTTATTTTTGTATTTAAATAACTGAATTCTGATAAGAATTGATTTAAAAAAAAAATTAGTTAAAACTTTAGAAAATAATTAGAAGTGTTAAAGGGTTAAAATAGGATTTTTTAGAAATAATTAAATTTCAAAAAGTTTTTAAATTCCAATCTTTAAAATTCTAATTTCTGTAAAAGTATCATATTTAAATATAAGAAATGACTAATTTGTTAGCTTCCTGAAAAATTAAAAGTTTCGAATAATATTATCCAAAAAATCTAAAAAAATAATTGAATTTTGGAAGACTTGCAGTTCAAATTTTCATAAAAAATTTTCCAATTGTTTTTACATTGAAAGTATTTCGAAATTTCAAGCAAATAAACAACAATAATAATTTAAATATTTATTTTCCAAAAATGATTGAAATTTTAAAGATTTAATTTGAAAATTCTGAAAAAATTAGGTTTTTCAATAATAGTAATTAAAATATTTTTAAGATATACTTCAATTCCCGAAAACAATATTTTATAAAATTGAAATAATTGGAAATTTTGTTTTTAATTGGAAATTATTCTATTTAAATAATTGTTCTATTAAAGTAACCTAATAAATTAGGTTTTTCAAAAATAGTAATTAAAATTTTTTGAGATATATTTGATCTCCAGAAAATAATTTTTTAAAATTGAAACAATTGGAAATTTTGTTTTTAATTGGAAATTTTTATTGGAAATTATTCTATTTAAATAATTCTCTTCTCGTAGTTTAATTCTAAAAAGTATTGATTTTAAAAAAATTTCACTTAAAATTTTAGAACATAATTGAATACTAGCGACATATTCCTCACTCGCTAACGCTCGTTCGGTTGTATTTAAACTTATTTGTTTTTACTTATTTATTTTTATTTATTTGAACTAAGTAAATATTTACTGGACATAAATATTTTAATTTATGGTATCAAATAAATATTTATTTGAACCAAATACAAATTACTTAAGTCAATTAAATATAATAATTTGATTTAATAAATATTGCTTTAAATCAATTATGAAAATTACTTGATTCAATAATGCATAGTTTTTAATTAAAATAAATATTTATTTGCATTAATAAAATAATTTTTTTGAAATAACTAAACTTAGAAGGTTAGGTTTTGAATGTTAGCCTGATTCTCTGGATAATTAGTAAGAAAAGGGCGAAGATACGTCTATTCTTTTCTTACTAACAGTTTGTATTTTTTTATCTTTTAAACAATTGCTCTTATCGCATTGAAAATCTTTAAACACAAATTGTTATAGGGGAGCGTGGGGGAATTGGAGCCCCTTAAAGAAAATTATTAAAAAAACAACTTATCTTTATAATAATACATTGTTTTCGTCATTTTCTACTCATTTCGTTATTTATCTTTAATTATGTTTAATTAGAAACTTAAAAAGAGAAAGTAAATTGAAAAAAAAAATTTTCAAAAAAATACATTTTTTGCCATCGCCCAATTTGTGGGGTATTAGGAGCTTTCACTTGAAATTTAAAAAATTTCTATTTTTTAGGAATATTTTTTGTTTTATAATAGAAAAAGTGTTAATACTTACAATGAAGCTCAAACTTTAGACTTAAAATAAACTTTTTCCTAAATTTTAATTGAATAAAAAATTTTTGAAAAAAATTTAATTTTTTATTTTTTCCACGAAAAATTATTTTTTAATTAAAAGTTTTTTCATAAGGTGATATCTTTTACAATTTTGAAAGAAATAACGAAAGCCGTAACATAGTAACGAAGATTCTTTGGGCTGACACTAATTCTCCCATTACCCCACAGAATTCTTACAGGCCAAAATTTGAATAAAAAAAAAAATATAAACTTTTATTATTATCTCGATTTTTATACAAGTATACATATCTACACATATTCACCTATAATATAATGAAAAAGCATATCAAAGTAATACAATTTTAACTACTCATGGTGATGTTTAGAAATATTTTGCATTTTACAACAAAAACTCAAAAAATACATTTTCCCTTGTCTTTACTAAAAATTTGTCAAGAATGTAATCGTTTGTTTTGGAATGATATAAACAAAGGTTGTAGAAGATTGGCAACTGCTAGCACTAGTTACGAACGATATTTTTCATAACAAGGTGCAAAAAAGTGCCCTTTTTTGCACCGCGTTATGAAAAAGATATTTCAAAAATAATATTTGCCCATCTTTTAGTACTTTTGACCCATTTTCCCCTAAATTTTTTATTGAAACCAGCCAATATCGTAGGTTTTAACTTGTCCAAAATGTGAATCATCTTAAAATGCTATATGGGGCGTTCCATGGCTCTATGAACCGACAAAAATTTGGTTTTGCTTATACCCAAGCAGCACGGAATATAACCTTAAAATGAAGGGAATATTACATTTCATATTCGGAATATTCTAGGGATCTTAAAGTAATATTAAAATGTCCGCCCCACAGAAATATTCCAAAAATAACATTGAGGGAATGTTTCACTGTAATTTCGAAGTAATATTCCAGGATGATGTTCAGGCAATGTTCCACCGTAATATTAATGGAATATTCCAAGGTAATGTTGAATGAATATTAAGGGAATATTTCCAGAATATTCCCTGAAAATATTCCAAAATCTCATACTTTGAAAAAATTTGACTTTCTTTCTCTTTATCTTCTTTCTTTAGTAAAAACGATTTTCAATGGTATTTTCAACATATTTAATATTATCTGGGAACATTCCCTCAACATCACCCTGGAATATTCCATTAATATTACGGTGGAACATTCCTTCAACATCATCCTGGAATATTACTTCCATATAACCGTGGAACATTCCCTAAATGTTATCTTGGAATATTCCTGTGCAGCGGACATTTTAATATTACTTTAAGATCTCTGGAACATTCCACTAGAATATTCCGAATATGAAATGCAATATTCCTTTCAATTTAAGGTTATATTCCGTGATACTTGGGTACTTTGTAATTTCATAGTGTTTAGAGTCCTAAATAAGTGTGTCAAAAAGTTTTACAAAATTTTTAATATTTTGCAAGATATTTGCAAGGGAGCGTTCATAAATGATGTCACGTTTTTTGGGGGAGGGTGGAGGGTCTCTACTAAACGTGACACAATGTATTTTTACATATGAAATTGCATGAAATTTGTTTGACAGGGGGAGGGGGGGTATAAAATCCCGAAAAATTGCGTGACATCATTTGTGAACGCTCTTCAATCAAATAATTTCAACACTTTTTTGTCAGGAATTTTTAGCTCGTAAACTATATAAAAATGCTGTTTTATTAATTTTTTTGGGAAATGTTTTTTTGAAATTTTTACTGCACTATTCTTACGCACGTCACCGTCACCAATATTGTTACAATATATATTGTAACAATATTGTTACGACAAATTTGTCTAGACTTTGGGTTTTTGCAAGTCTAGACAATATAGTTGTATAATAATATAAATTTTCCTTTCTAAACCAGAGTTTGAACATTTACAAAATTAAAACCTTATAGTGGTTAGAAAATGTAAAAAATTATTAATGTTTATAAAAATATAAATTATTTTATTTAAAATCATTGTCGAATAAGATAAAAATTATGAAGTGACATTTTAAAAAATTGTCATTGTACATTATACGAAATGTTATTTTTACGTATTCTCTTACTAAATCTTTCATTTTCGTCCGCTATCCTGGATTTGCCATTTTGTATTTTTAAAAAGTGACTTTGGATTCATAATCAGTGGAATTTTACTGAAAATCAGTTGAATAGTACTAAAATATCAGTCATTCTTCACTGATTGTTATTTTATTGTGATTTATTTATTATTTTAAATTTCTGTCAAACAAATAATTTTACTAAAAGTCAGTTGAAAATTACACTTACAGAAATATAAGTCATTTATCACTGATTATCCATTTAAAAAATTATTGTTGATTTCTGTCAAACAAATAAACAAGTAAATACACAAGTAAATAAATAAGTTCCCTTACAACACAGACCGCGCTGTATTAGCAAGTGAGGTATTTACGTATATTTAAAAAAATTTCAACAGACACTAAGTGCATTAACGAACCTTAAAAAATTCAACAATTTATATTATCAATTGTTTATTAAATCTATATATGTGATTTGTGTATATGTAGGAGTTTATATCTGCATATGAGTCAGTATACATGTGTGAGTATACATGTACATGTGATTAGTGTATATGTGTGAGTAAACATGTGTGGGTGTTTTGCGTGCATGTTAGATATTCATGGAACACTACTGCGCATTCCTGACATTAATAGAACACTACTGCGCATGCGTGACATTGGTAGAGAACTACTGCGCATGCGTGACATTGATAGAATACTACTTTGCAAGTGTGACATTGCTAGAATACTACTATACATGTGTGACATTGATAGAATACTACTTTGCAAGTGTGACATTGCTAGAATACTACTATACATGTGTGACATTGATAAAACACTACTGCGCATGCGTGACATTGGTAGAGAACTACTGCGCATGCGTAACATTGATAGAACACTACTGCGCATGCGTGACATTGGTAGAGAACTACTGCGCATGCGTAACATTGATAGAACACTACTGCGCATGCGTGACATTGGTAGAGAACTACTGCGCATGCGTAACATTGATAGAACACTACTGCGCATGCATGACATTGATAGAGAACTACTGCGCATGCGTGGCATGACATGTATGTGTTTTGTGTATATGTGTACATACATGGGTAAATGTTTTTTGGACATGTGTGTGAGTGAAATATTCTAATAGATGTTAGACAGATAGAAAGAGGTGTGAGTCGGTCGGTCGGTCGGTCGTACATTAACTTAATATAATATAGAGGATTTAAAGCGTTATAACAGCAATTTTAGGAATTAATTAAATTTTAAAAGGGTTTTTAAATTAAATTCCTTAAAAATTTAAGAGTATAGCAAAAGTTGAGAAATATTTAAATTTTTATCTAAAAAATTATTAATTACATTATTTTTTCTGTAAAAATTCTTAGTTTTGAATAATTAAATTCAAATATTTAAAACAAAAATTGAATTTTGGAAGAATTACAATTGCAATTTTTAGAAATAATTAAATTTCAAATGGTTTTTCATTGAAATTATATGAAATTTAAATTCCTGTCGAAAAATAAATATGAATAAGTTTTTAATTTTTTGTTTAAAAAAAGTATTAATGAATACATATTTTAATGAATTTCATTTATTTACCTACTTTTAAAAATTATTTTGAAATATAATCGTATTTTTGAAGAATTCTAATTGAAAATTTGGAAAATAATTGAATTTTAAAATACTTGAGAATAAACTTATTACCAGAATAGTTCCAGTGGTACTCGAGTAGCAATGGAATTTTGCATAGAATGTAAAATAAATGTTAAACAAAATTTAACGGCTATGCGTGTAATTTCAAAAATTTGTTTGTTATCGCAAAATTATGATTTAAATTGAATTTAATTCCAAAATAACAAAAAATATAATCACTATTTAATGTTCTTAGAATTTATTTTAGAATTAATTATTATTTAATCAAAATGTAATTTAATTTCTTTTTAAAAAGCTACCACACGTTAAGATGGAGAATTATTAGAATTTAAAAAATTCTAATAATTATGTTTCAGAGAAAAAAAATTTTTTTTTATTTTTTTAAAAACTCATGTATTTTATAGAAAACAATGTAGGGATATCAAAAGATATTTTATTTTTATACCTTTTTTTCTACTAATAAAAAAGCTTTCAGATATTTTTGAAGTAACTTGAAGAACAGCAAATTGTTCAGAAAAAAAATAATTTTAATGTTAATAAAATAAAAACTTTGAAATTATGGGCCCAAATTATCAAAAAGTTGTAAACGATCGCTAATTAGGACATGAAATAAAATTAAAGAGATTCAGTGTGTCGGACTCTTTTTTCAGAATCTATTACATTTCTTTAATACTCTTTATCTTCAGTATACATTACAATAAAACAATTTTAATAATAAAAAAATTATTGAAATTTATAGGGGTGAGTGGAGCGCCCATACTAAGGGTTTTTGTATTGTAGTGATTAACAGAGTGAACGAATTTTGTTCGTTCTTAAAATTGTTTAAAATGTTATCTTATTACGCAATTTTTTCCTTGATACAACTATAGCTCAGGTGATACCATTTTTTACTAAATTCATTTAAAAAAATTTGCTGAATGGACGGTTTATTCCAGTCGTTGAGAAAAACCTGCTATACTTATATAGGTATAGTAGGTATAAAAAGTATACTTTTTAAGCTTCTAATGGCACATGCATAAATTCTGCCTTAACAAATTTCAAGAAAAAGACATAAATTATTAACTATAATAATCATGGTATTTTTTCTTTCTGTCCATGTCTGAAGTTAGTCTTTTGTGTATACTTTTGTTTTTCGTTAAGTTTTTAGAGATTGTATTATATCATAAGATATATAAATATAATATATAATGAATACTGAGGTTTAAAAAAATTTATGTGGAATTTAGTACAATTATATTAAATATCAAGAATATTAATTCAATTTTAATATAACATTATTTTTCATATCGGTAATTTATTGAAAAATACTTTTGCAAAATTTAATATTTATTTTCTCTCCTGTAGTTATTAGCACTGAAAAAATTTAATTCCAATTCATATTTTATTTTTTATAAGGAAAATTTGAAATACATTTTTTTAAGTTCTATGATTTTTAAAATTGTTAATGTTATATAAAAAAGTAAATAAGAAACAAAAACTGTTTTAAAAATCACCAATATAAAAATAAAATAAAAATATTAAACGATTTTTCTAAAATTAACTCATTAGTATAACGTCAAAAAATTTTAGAATGAACCCTCAACAACAAACTTTTGCTTATAGCTCTGCACAAATACACAAATACAATGCATTTCAAAATCTCCCTTTATATATAAGTATTGTTTTTTTAAAATTGAAAATTGAAAAAATTACCGATTGGAACCATCTTTTCGAAGCATGTTACATTTTTTTTTGTTAATAACAAATCAATTAGTACAACATTTTATAGAAACTATTGTTACATAATTGGTGCACAACATTCGTAAAAATAATTGTGCAAAAATAATTATTAAGAAAATCGGACTTAGTCGACAGTCGAACTTACCCGACTCTCCCCTAATAAAGAATTAAACATCTGTGGTTTATATTGAGAGTTGATCCCCTTTGTGTATTTGTATTTCAAAAATTACAAACATGTCTAAAAATTTTTGCTATTTCTGGAGACATATTATTTAAAGAATTATAAAAAGATTCCAATTTCGACGTTCATCTTTCGCACCTCTTGTAGTCCATTTGTATATATAGACTGTGCTATGTTTGCTTTAAATCATAAAATAGGAGAATAATTTTATAATAAATTTCAGTTAAAAACAGTTTCGAATACAAGTTTTATTTAGAATTTCGAAATTTAAATTCAATGTTTATATTTCCAAATGGGAAAATAAAGAAAGGGTTAACATTAATAAACTAAAAATGTTTGAAGTGCAAAAAAATGAAAGATTTTTATTAAACATTATAAAAATAATATGTTGAAATAATGTTGTTGTTAAAATAATGTTTTACAAATATATTCATTATCATGTGTTTTTAATGACTTAATTTTGCATACGAATTTATATTTTAATAAAATATATTTAATATATATATATTTTTTAATATAATTCGATAAGTAGGTAAAAAATTAAGTATTTTAAAATAATATCCAATATTTTGAATTGGATTTTTGGCTTCCCAGTGATACGAAAAATTGAAAAAAAAATCCTCCCCGGTTACCCCAAGAAACTGTTTCTTATCAAAACTGCCATTGAACAAAGATTTTCAGTTCAATTTATCAAATTTCATATAAAGCTCTAATTTTTAATTGCTTTTAATAGCAGAGATTACTATCTGAGCAATGCTGGTGCACAAAATCCCTAACCTAGTGAATTATTATTATTATCTTCTGAATCGAAAATAATTTCAACCGGGTTTGTAGTAATCAACTTTAGGCATTTTTAAAGCAAATTCTATAAGCGAGAGTACGCCACATTGGCTTTTAGTTAAAACCATTTTAAAGTCGCAGCATTTCAATGTGGTTGAGTTTATAACTAATGGAAGGAACGATAAGTGACTGTATAGAAATACAGCTGAGAGGCCAGTTTCAATTGTCTTTAGAAATTTATATGCTGGGCTTTACAATTTGTCCTTTCAAGTACATATACGTGAGGTTTAAATAGGTTTAATCAAGTGTGCCTACCTTAAATTCAACTGAACTCAGAGGCATGCTGCGGCCACGGTGGGGGTGCCAACGCTATTGCTTTAGTTACAGCACTAAACATTATTTTTGTAAAATAAGTATTTGTTAATCTAAAATAAATAAAATATTAAATGTATTTAACAATTTCTTTAAAGTAAATTCAATTATTCCTATCTATCGCATCCTTAAAAAGTCCTTCAATATTTATGTTAGTGATAAACTCTAAATCTAAAGTCTTGAGTCGGACATCATTACTGCTTAAGATTTAAAAAAATGTTAAGTCTTAAATTTTTTAAAAAAATTTTTAATTATGTTCATTAAATCTACTTTATTAACAAAAGTTTAGCGCGATAATTCTGAAAATAAATTATTGAAATATATTTTTGAGCATTTGTGAATTTAATAAATTTTTGAGTTTAAAGAAGTTTTAAAGCACCACACAATCTTGAAAACCTGAAGAGAATGGCATATACGGCTATAATTCGTTGGAATTATAAGCGAGAAAAATAAATTTTTCTTCTTTACTTTTTTATATTATTTTATATAAATGAAATTTTAATGCCATGATAATCCTTGCATTAGTTTATTGCATCAACCCTCACAAAGAATGCACAACATCCGCAGCATATATTGTCGTTAAACATCCTTTGCCATTTTTCATCAATTAAAAAAACTCGATTTGTCTGGGGTTTCGCAAAATAAAGGGTGCACCGAAGCATAATTTTCCAGTAAAGGGAGAAGAAGACAAGTGAAGCGAAAGTAAGCGCACAAGAGTGAAATATAGAATAAGAAAGGTTGTGTAAAGATAAAGTTAAAATGAACGCTGCATTCAGATCCAGTTAAATCGTGAAATATATGAAATGGAGTTATTAAAACACGTCATCAATTAACAGGGTTGCCACAAATATTTAATTTTATTTTTCCCTGACTTTTTTCTGATTTCCAGACCAAATTTTTCACTTTTTCCCTGACCCTAAAAAATATTCTGATTCACTCTAAAAATGATTAGATACTCAAAAAAATATTCTATTACATTTATTTACAAATTTCTTTAATTGTAAAATTATTCAAAAACATCAATCAATTGCTTATGAAGAGAGTTAAATAGTCCTTCTAAAATAAATTTTGAATTGGTAATGGAAATCTACTTGTATATTCTCTCCCATTATATCTGAGGGTCAAAAGTTGCGCAGAAAATGTGTACGATCTGATGCGCGCGAAATTATTTTTCTGACATTTTATGTATTTAATTTAGGGGTTAGGTTGCCATATTTATTCATTTCGCGCCGGATTTTAGATTTAGATTGTTATCCAATAGCTAACTCTCAAATATCAACGATTTGTCCCTCCAGATGTTTAGTCCAATACTCCAGTTTTCTCAGTGTTGCTTTTGTATATTAAATAATTGAATATTCTAGTGAAATTTTTATTACTTATGAAAATAATTGAATTATTTCGAGGAAATTTATTAAAAATTTTGTAAATAATTAAATTCTTGTGAAATATTGCCAAGAATTTTATTAAAATTTTTTAAAATAATTGAATTTCTGTGTAGAATTTTATTATTTATATAAATAATTGAATTCTTGCAACCAATTTTATTCAAGTTTACAAAAATAATTGAATTTCGGTGAAAAATTTCATTATTTAGAAAAATAATTTAATTTTTGAAAAGAACTTTGTCAAATTTTTTTTAAATAATTGATATTTTTTGAAAAATTTTATGAAATTTTGTATATTAATAAATTGAGTTCCTGTGAAAATTTTTATTACTTATGAAAATAATTGAATTATTTTGAAGAAAGTTATTCAAAATTTTGTAAATAATTGAATTCCTGTGAAAATTTGCCAAGAATTTTATTAAAATTTTTAAAAATAATTGAATTTCGAAGAAGAATTTTTATAACTTTTGAAAATAATATTGTATTTCTGGAATCATTTGTAACTTTTCAAAAATTCAATTTTTTTAGTATTTTTAACTAAAATTCTTCTATTAATTTAGAATTTATGAAAATTGTAAAAATTATTCATTAAATAATTTATAACTCATAATTTAATGATAGTTCTTGAAAAATTAAGTTATTTAAAAAGAAATTATTGTCAGAAATAGAAAAAAATTAAGGTTTTGTATTGAAATTCGTGGTGATTTCATAGTTTACGAGGCAATCAAAATAAAAATAAAAATTGAGAGTTTTCTCATGAATTTTAAAAATTCGATTTTTTCCAGTATACTTTTACTAAAAATCCCTGACTTTTCCCTGATTTCCCTGACAAATTTAACTTTCCCTGACTTTTCCCTGAATTCCCTAACCTATGACAACCCTGATTAATATATATTTTTTTAATTCAACACGTAAAAAAGAAAATTTCTAAGATCAGCCTTAAATTCAGCACTATATTTGCGCTTATTTATAAAATCTTTTAAAATCATTTCTGCCTTAAAGTTAAAGCCTTATTTTTACTTTAATAAAAAAATCTACAAGCGACAGTGTACATAAAAATACGCTTAATTGAGGCACATTTATGATTTTTGAAGTAATTACATACATCCTTTAATAGCCTAATGCTTCGCCTTGTACAGCGATCATTTCTCATATTTCTGTCGTCAGATATTCTAATGGCCCTTGGCGCTATAGAGTATGAAAGTACTGAGCTACAAGAGAATAAAAGTATACTCTCTCTAAGCTTTTAGGGACGAAAGGTAGTCCCGAGCTTGGAGTGGGAGATTGAACAAGATGGAAGAGGCTAAAAAAGGATGAACAAACGAGGTGTACACATTATCTAAATGTTCAGGACTCATTGTCAAGCATTTACGCTTCCATATCGTCCATATACACTACTCTACATTAACAAATGCAGGGGAGTCTCTTTCGACAAAGAAAGCATATTCCAGAAGTCTCTCAATACTAGCTAACAAATGAATGTTATACCATAAGGACATCGTCATGACAATCACCACCCGATTGTGAAATCCATGATTTTCTAGGACTGAAAAAGCCCTTTCCCCTGTAATTAGTGATAATCATCTCTTACAGCTGCGAAGTCTTAATATCCAAATAGTGTAATATATATCAACAATATTGTGTAATATTGCGGATATTACTCATCAATATTAAGTTAATTTTGTGAGTGTAATTTCCATTTTTTGTAAACAGGAAATATGAATTCTCTTCCATCTTTTAATTATTAAAGTTCATCCTTTTTTCTTATTAACTTTCGTCAACTGTTCAGTTCTTGTAATAATTCAGTCAGAGTATTTACAGGCATTGCATTGAATTAATTTCTTTTAATTATCAACATTATTAATTTATTTGATTTAAATATTAACTGTTACTAATAGAACTCCTACAATAAAAATTTTGTTACTAAAATATTTGCATCTGTTTATATATTAAGAAATGTTTTTTTATTACAGTATTTAAGTTTTTATTATTAATAATTATAAAAAATTTTCTTTTTAGGTAAGTAAATCTTGCGGTTATGTCCGACAGGAGGTCAATTCTTTCGTAAGTTATATTTATATAAAATATTTTTAACTCAGTTTATAAGTTTTATAAGCTAATTTTTTTAGCAATATTAGTTAGAAAATTGTTGATTTTAATTATTTAATTTGAGTTACAGAAATTAAGTGACACAATTGGATTTTCATCTGTTTTTACTAAAAATAAATATTAATTGTTGTTATAACCCTTTTATAATTTTTTATTTCTTTATTAGGAAGCGTTCACAAATGATGTTACGCAATTTTTCGGGATTTTAGACCCCCCTCCCCCGCACAGTGAGATTTTTTACAATTTATTGTTCAGAAATGTCTACAGCTTACAATTTTTAACCGATTTGAGTTTTTTTTTTAAATTAAAGAGATCTAAATTCCTAAGAGATCCCTCGAGGCCGATTTTTAAATTTTCAATTGTTTATAATTATTTATTTTAGTCAAAGTTAACAAATTAACACGATTTTTAAAAAAAAGTACGTTTAATTTCTAATTCTATTACTGCAGATGACCAGAATCAATTCAAAATCATGTAATATGTTCTCTAGACGAAAAATAAAGAATATAAAATTTTTTTTCATTTGTTATAAACAATATTAGTTAACAAATTGTTAACTTTGGTTTCTCTTAACCAAAAAAAATTTTGTTTCACATTTATCTTTTAATTTAGGTACATTTAAAGTACGTATGACCTTTTTGTTTAATAAATAAATTATTTTAATTGTTATAAACAATATTAGTTAGCAAATAGTTAATATTTTCCGCCATGTCCTCGTTCATGACTCTGGGTTCGGCTGAGAGCGGAATTATAAAAATTTGCCTTTGCAAAAAAATTTTTTTTTTCAAACAATTGTTGTTTATAACAATTGAAATAATTTATTTATCAAAAAAGGACATATATGCTTAAATTGAGCCTAAATTAAAAGATAAATGTGAAAAAAAAAATTTTTTTTTGGTTGAGAGGAACCAAAGTTAACTATTTGTTAACTAATATTGTTTATAACAATTAAAATAATTTATTTATTAAACAAAAAGATCATACGTACTTTAAATGTACCTAAATTAAAAGATAAATGTGAAAAAAAAATTTTGTTGGTTGAGAGAAACCAAAGTTAACTATTTGTTAACTAATTTGTTTATAACAAATGAAAAAAAATTTTGTATTCTATATTTTTCATCTAGAGAACATATTACATGATTTTGAATTGATTCTGGTCATCTGCAGTAATAGAATTAGAAATTAAACGTACTTTTTTTAAAAATCGTGTTAATTTGTTAACTTTGACTAAAATAAATAATTATAAACACTTGAAATTTTAAAAATCGGCCTCGAGGGATCTCTTAAGAATTTAGTTCTCTTTAATTTAAAAAAAACTCAAATCGGTTAAAAATTACATAAGCTGTAGACATTTTTGAACAGTAAATTGTAAAAAATCCCACTATGCCCCGTCACGCAATTTTATGCAATTTCACATGTAAAAATACATTGTGTGAGATGATTTGTGAACGCTCCCATTAAATTATTTTTACTATTTTTATTATTATTTTTTTATTATATTATTTTATTATTCATTATTATAAATATTTATTTAATTTATTATTTTCCATACCTACTGTTATTAGTCGTTTAAATTTTAAGTGACTAATTTTTTTTCGTGTAGTAAATTTCAACAAAAATTTATTCATTTATTGAATTCCTGGACACAGTATTTCTATAATATTTTGAATGAAAATTTGCCAAAATCGCCTACTGTGGGATGTACCTAAATATTAAGGTAGAGGGGGATAACCGCCCTTTCTCTTGAAAATTAAAATGTACTATAGAAAAAGAAAGTCTATGTTCATCTCTTAAATAAATGTTTTACCCTTCCAAACCTAGATCAGATCCTGGATACGCCTTTAGCTTATATGTGGATGTAAGGGAAAGGGTTAAAAATGGTGGAGAAAGTAGGAGGGTGTTTCGTTTGCAGAGAAAGCTTACGCAGTGATGTATGTACATACTGATTTCAATTCTTATTTATAAAAAGCTGATGGCAGACCAATAAGAGAAATTAAAAAAAGAAGAAATGGATCATAAGGAAAAAGACCAAAATATCACTTCCTGAATATTGACGACTAATTTTAATTTGCAAAGTTGCCTAAATCTTACGGCAATATCAGCGTACTAAAAATGATTGAAAGACCGTTTGATATGTTACACTGATAAAAAAATTTATTTGATTCAAATAACCGATTAGTTGACTGTTATCAATTAAATATTTTTTTGTATCAAATAATATTTATTAGAGTCAATTAAATGGTATTTGAACCAATAATTTAAGTATTTGAAGCAAATATGAATTGAACCATTTAATTGACTCTAATAAATATTATTTGATTCAATTAAATATTTAATCGATAATAGTCAATTAATCGGTTATTTGAATCAAATAATTTTTTTTCAGTGTAGAACAGCCTATACTCAATTATGAATTGAAAGAGTGGGCGTGCAATAAGGTTAAAAAAACGTTGTATGTGAAATTATGTGAGTCATCAGAAATTTTCCTGACTACATCCTAATGGAAGATCTAGAAAAAGAAAATTTGGTATAGTTATGGGAAAAAGAGAAAACAAATACAGAGATACGAGATAAAGAAAAGATAAAGGAGAAGAAAATAAGGTTGTAAACAGAAGGATGGGAAGAAAGAGTTAATATGGAAAATTACAGAGAAGAGAAGTATTAGAATAGATGAAAAATGAAAAAAAATAGTTAATGATGAAAAGGGGTTTCAAAAAAATTCGTCTTACAAAAGTTATTCATATGACAAAATGGGAATATTTTATATTTGAACAAATTTTTATACAAATATTAGTTTTCAAACAAAATTGAAAAACAGATATTTTTGCACTTAGTTTCAAATCAATTTAACCCATAGTTACTGGTACCTGAAATCTTCTTCTTGATGTAAAACATATAATTTGCTAGCTAAAATGAAAATATTTGACATAGACTTTTATATTTATAATAATTAAACGGACCGATTATGGTGATGATATCAAATTAAATATTTATTATAAAAAAATTGAGGTTGGATTTTTAAAATATAAGAAAAATTTAACAATAAGAAGAGTTTAATATAACAAAACCTTCAGAAACATATTTGACAAAAATTTTATATGTACAGACAAAAATTTAAAAAATAGATATTGTCATATGTTAAATTTACCCTTTTAGTCACGCAATTAGAATAATAGAAAAAAATATTGTGGAAGCTAAATACGAATCAGAAGTCAGATTTGAAAAACATTGCAAAATTCAAAATGGCATAAATCTCACAGATTTATTTAAAAAATATTTTAGTGAAATTCACATCGTTTATGATCAGCGATTTATAAAAAAATATGATTTTTTAAAAGTAACATATATTTTGAAATTTATTTATACTTATTATTATTTATTATTTATACTTGCAAATGTTACGCGCGCTAGCACGCGGAACGTTATATGTTCAATTTATTATCATGCAAATTACAAAATTTTTTATTTTCACATATAAATTTTTGAATAATTTCAGATTCAAAATTATTAAAAATTCAATTATTCACTAATTAACTAATTAATTATTCTTGTTTATTAATTTAAAAAATTTTAATAAAATTCTTTGCAAGAATTCAATTATTTTCATAAATAATAACGTTCTCAATAAAAATTCAATTATTTTTAAAAGTAGTAACATTTTTTGCAAAAATTCTATTATTTTTAAATAAAATTTTAATAACATTTCACGAACTAATACAATTATTTTCTAAAATTTTAATAAATCCTTCGAAACAATCCGATTATTGTTTTAAACAGTAAATTCTTTGCAAAAATTCAATTGTATTCTAAAAAATTTCACGAAAGAATTTAATTTTTTTCTTAATTCGTTATAAATCTTTACAAACATTTAATTATTTTTGATACAATTTTAATAAAATTTCATGAAAGAATTCAATTTTTAATAGGTAATATTTTTTAAAAAAATTGAATTATTTAAAAAAATTTTCAATAATTCTTCGAAACAATTCAATTTTATTTATAAATACTAAAATTCTTTGCAAAAATTCAATTATTTTTAATACAATTTTATTGTTATAAAATTTTATGAAAGAATTCAATTTTTTTCAATTTCTACCTAATAATATTTTTCGAAAAAATTTAATTATTTTCTAAAATTTTAATAAATCCTTCAAAACAATTAAATTATATCTAGGTATAAATAGTATAATCTTTGCAAAAATTCAATTGTTTTCTCACAAAATTTCACGAAAGAATTCAATTTTTTCGTATTTCGTTATCCACGAAAGAATTCAATTTTTTTCTTAAATTATAAAATTTTTCAAAATAGTTTAATTATTTTCTAAAATTAACTATAATAATCGTCGTATTCATTCATTCATTCTGTCCAGTCTGTCCACACCTGAAGTTAGTCATGGTTATTCTTTTGTTTTTTATTCGTTTTGATAGAAAATAGAAATAAAATATAAAATAACGATTTTTTAACAAAATTCATGCTTTTGTTTTTTATATGTTTTGATAGATAATATTACATTTCTTTATTTTGTTATTATTTCTTTAATTTAATAATATTATTTTTATTTCTCAAATAATTCAAAAATATTTTTATTAATCTAAAAAAATTATTAATATTATTATATTATTCATTATTTCCTTTGTTTCTAAAAAATTAGCATTTTGTAACAAACATTTTAGAAAATTAACAAATGTAAAACCTGTGAAATATTTTCTTTTTTTTAATATGAAAAACTCTATTACTTGACAAAATTTTGACTTCTTCCTTGACTCTAAAGAATATTCTGATTAACTGTAAAAATGATTAGATACTCCAAAAAATGTTCCATTAAATTTATTTACGAATTTCTTTAATTCTAAAATTACATTTGAAAACATCAATAACTTCTTTTCTAAATAAATTTTAATCATTATTATTTTCTCACAGGAATAAATTATTTTTAATAATTTTTGAAAAAAGTTCTTTGAGAATTTTAAAATCCATTTGTTTACGAAATTTAAATTATTCAGAAATTCTTCAACTAAATACGAATTAAAAAATAAATACTTCAAATAATTTCAGAAAAAAATTCAATATTACTTTTTTAAAATAATTAATTCTACAGAATTGTTAGTTATAAGTTAGTTATAAAAATACAAATTTTTAAAGAATTTAATTTGGAACCATTTTAAAATTTAATTATTTCTTAAAATTCATGCTATAATGCTTTTAATATTCAATTATTATGTAAAACTTTAACTGAAATTCATTTTTAAATAAATTTTTATTAGATCATTCAATAATTTAAATGCAAAAATAAATAATTTATTGAATAATTAAAATTTCTTAAAATTTATGTCTGACAAAGAATTTTATCAAAACATTTTTAAATTCATTTTTTGAAGGCACAAATATGAAATTTTATGCAAAGTTAGCAAAGCAGTGATATATTTTGTAAATTTCAATTTCTAACGAAATTTTTTTAAAGTTTTGAATTATTTTTGTGATTAAGTAGTTAAGTGATTATGTACCAGTTTTTATTGTTAATAGGTATTATTATTAATTATCTATTAATACTAGGAGAAACTACACGCGCGTTTTTTTAGCTGTCACCTGTAATAATTTCAAAAGATAACATTTTTGTAATTTTTCATAAATTTTTTCGAAGAATTTTTCGAAGAATTTTTTATTGAAATTTTGTAAAAATAATTTTATTTCTTTTGAGTAATAATAATAATAAATTAAATACTTCATTTGGCGGGCGTGACAGTTGCTACTTATTTATATTATTTATAAAAAAATTTTAAATACAAATTTCATAAAATTCAATTATTTTTTTAATTTTTAAATAAAAAATTATTCCAAAATAATTAATAAAAAATAATTTTTTCTCGATAGTTTTTCAAAAATTAAATTATTTAAGAAAATCAATTTTAAATCTGTAAAATCTAATTATTGTTAAAAATAGGAACAGTTTGAAATATATAAAATCTTTTCAATGCTGAAGTATAACATTCAGAATTTTCTTATGAATTCTTGAAATTGAATATTATTCCAGCACTTTTTGACAAAATTTTCTGACTTTTTCCTGATTTCCCTGAATAAATTTAGAAAAATAGTGATTTTGTGGAGAATTCTTCTGAATACATAATTGAATTTTTGAATGTTAATGACATGAAAATAATATTAATTAATTTTGACTAGAAAACTATTAGAAACAAAATAACAAATAAATAATTAATTGTAATTGAATGTAATTTATTTTTGATAATTAATAAATCAAAAATAATGTAATGAACATATTTTTCATTATCGTGTCATTGGCATTCACGCTTTCATTAATTTTCATGTGACATGTAATGTAAAAATTACATTATTGTTATATATATGTTAAAAAGTGAAACAAGAAACTTCACGCGCGCGTTATTTGTGCTAGTTTCAATAATATTCAATAATTAAATGTTAAATTTCAATTACTAACAAACACGATTATTTTAGAAATTTGAATGAAGTTGTTCATTAAATTCAAAATTTTTATTAAAATTATTATTAAGAAACTCCATTATTTAAAAAAAAATTAAAATACATTACTTTTAAAATTGAAAATAATATTTAAAATAAAAAATTATTTAAAAAGTTACGAAACAAAAAAGCAAACAACAACTAACTTCAAACTGATTACCAGAACACAACGATTATTAATATAGGTTTCTAAAAAAAGAATATTATGTAAATGAAGGTAAATTTAAAAAAATATAAATTTACAATATTTGTAAAATAATAATAAATAATAATAATAATATTTAATAATATTTAAACAAAGGTATTTTAAGCGTAGATAGTTACCATAAGTTTCAAAGCAAGGATGACATCAGCTAAGCCCTAAGCAACTGCTTTTTTATATACAGACAAGTCTGACGCTGAAAGTAATATTAAGGGGTCAAGAATATTATTCTCCTTAGTGAAAAATCCTTCCAAAAATTAAGAGATTGATCGGAGGAAAACTAATTAATTAAAAAAATTTTTTTAAGACCAGAAAATTCTTATTTAACTAATTATAAAAACAATTGAATTAGTTTAAGAATTGAAACTCTTTAACAAATTAGTAAATAATTAAGTGTTTTTATTGATTAATATTCTTTTAAAAATATAGATAAAGTATTTTTAATTGGAAAAGCGCTTAAAAAGTTTATGGCTTTTGTAATTTTTAAAATAAAAATTACTTACTTTTCTAATTCAATTTTCAACATTTTGAATTTTTCTAATTTGACTTATTTTAGATTTAAATTTGAAAATCATTGATCCAAAAGCGTTAATAAATTTTTTTTTGAAGGCAATAAATCTATTATGATTTTAGCATGATTTTAGTTTCTTGAATCTTAACATCACCCTGTGATTATACTCCCGTGCGCTCTATTTTTCAACCATTTAAAATTGTACAGGCTTTATGAATGGCTTTTTATCATCAGTGTGTTAATTTTAAACTAGCGGAACAGATTCTACTGTCAAAAAATTAAAAACGATTTTTTGAAAAATTATGGTACGCTTATTCCTTTAGAACTTAGAGTTAGCTTGATGAGGATAATGACAAACCAAGTGAATTCGAATTGACTTGGTCAACTTCTTCCGCGTTGACACACATTTTCTGAATCCTAATTATGAAGAGGAATTGAATAAAATGAAGATTTCATGCCTATGATATATTGCGTGAAAGCAAATAGTGATATGTTGTGGCGACAACTGTCGGAAATAGATTACGTTAGAGGGGAATAGGGTAACCACGCACAATTGATGGAGTGCAAATGGGGTCGACCGCACCTCTTCTAACAGAGGCATTACACGCGTATTATATTTATTTAATACACCGATCAACCGATTGTGAGTATTATATGAGTTATTATTTCTAGCTATGGTAACCCACCGTGATCCCTTCGTCCTCTACTATGCTATTGTATGGACAAGTGTGCCGTTTACATACCAGTTGGTTCAAATAGGGTGAATACGATACTTCTCCAAGTCACAGGGAGGCTTATAGTAAACTAAAACTACCCTCTTCTTCCAACACTCGAATATTTATATATCTTGAGCAAGTCACAAATTATGATCATAGAAATAGTTGTTCACTTGAGGTGAGTTCGACAAGTCAGGGAACTATGACAAAAACAGAGCTTATTGATTCAAATTATTCTAGCTTAACCGACTCTCTTTATTAATACGATCAAGTTATTACAAATAAGTGGTTTACATATAGATCCTAAATTTATTATGATTTTTCTGATAAAATGTTAATTTTCAAAATTAAGCAGTAGTTCTGACGAATTCGATTCACCTATCTACCCAGGCCGGGTAGTTTTTGTAGGTTTTGGTTTCATAAAAATCAGAAATGTTCAAATATTTGTTTTAGGGTAAGGGGCCACCCATTTTTTGAACGACTGTAATTCCTAAACGGAATTACATAACATAATTAATAATATATGCCCTGAAACTGTATCTCCTTAGCTCACTTTTTAACAAAACAAATTTTTTATTTTCCTAAGAAAAATAAAACTTAGACGACTTTGAAAAAACGCAGCTGAAATTTTGCTTTAAAAAAAAGTGGCTCCAAGGTAGCCAGCAGGCTTCACAGTCTGTCCCCTATTTCCCTAAAAGTCCCCTTTTTTAATTTTGGCCCCTAAACGTACCCTATTTTGAAAATTTTCCCTAAATTTCCCCCTATTTTTTTCTTTTACCTTTTAATGATGAATTCACACTTCGTAAACTATATGTAACTAACACTAATTCTAATACAAAACCTTGAAAAAATTTTTCTATTTCTGACAAGAATGAATTTTTTTAATATTATTTAATTATTACAAAAGTTTTAATGCAATTATCTTGATAAATAACAAAATTCTTCACAGAAATTCAATATTTTTAGGAATTTTAATAAAATTCTTTACAAAATTCAATTATTTTCATAAGTTACAATATTCATCCCAAGAATTCAATTATTTTCAAAAGTAATTAAATTCTTCGAAGAAATTCAATTATTTTTAAAAATTTTCACGAATATCTCGTCAAGAATTCAATTATCTTTACAAATAGCAAAATTTTACGCCAAAAAGTCAATTATTTTCAAAACTTTATCAAAATCTTTGCAACATTTCAATTATTTTCAAAGTTTTTTGCAATTCAATAATTTTCAATACTTACTATTTTCATAGAATTCATCAACAGATTTAATTATAGAAAAAACTTTTTAATACAATTCTACGAAAAGATTCAATTATTTTCATAAAATAATAAAATTTCATTTACGAATTCAATTAATTTCATCGATGAATTTCAAATATTTTTAATACAATTTTAAATAAATTCCTTGAAAAATGCAATTATTATTAAAAATTTTATTAAAACTTGAGGAAAGTATTCAATTTTAAGAAACATTCAATTATTCAATAAAACAATAAAATTCGTTGCAATAATTCAAATATTTTCATAAATAACTTTTAATTCGTCGCAGAAAATCAATTATTTTTAAAAATTTTATAAGTAATTTTGCAAACGAACTCAATTAGCTTGATAAACAACAAAATCGCATAAATTCTTCCCATAAAATCAATTATTCTATAATGGAATTTTAATAAAATTCTTAATAAAATAAAATAAATAAATAAATAAAAAAAAAATTCTTTTAATAAAATTCAATTATTATGATAAATATCAAAATTCATCACCAGAATTCAATTCTTTTGAAAAGTAATTAAATACTTTGCAGAAATTAAATTAATTTTAAATTTTTTTAAAAATTCTCATCAAGAATTAAATTATTTTTATAAATAGATAGGGAAATTATTCTCAAAAATAAAGTTATTGTCAAAATTTTTTTTAAATTCTTCTGAAAAAGTCAATTATTTTCAAAAATTTTAATAAAATTCTTCTCATTAATTCAATTGTTTTCAAAAATTATTATTTAAATTCTTCCCAGAAATTCAATTATTTTTATAAAATTTAATAAAATTCTTCAAAAAGTTTTCAATTATTTTCAAAAATTGTTATAAAATTCTTTAATATAATAAATTTCATTAAAATTTTAATTAAATTCCTTAAAAGAAATTAAATATTTTAAAAACTTGTTAATACAATTCTTCGTAAAAATTAAATTTTAAGAAACATTTAATATTATTTATTTTTGTATTTAAATAATTGATTTCTCGTAGATTTAAATTATTATTTTTCGTACTTTTAACTAACGATTCTGTAGAATTAATTTTTTTGAAAAAGTTTAATTAAATAATAATTGATGTTATTGATTTAAAGTAGGTAGAATTTTAGTTAAAAATTCTAGAAAATGTTAATAGAATTTAAATGATACAAATAATTTTGAAGAAATTACAGTAACAATATTTTTATAATAATAAAATAAAGGATTATGTCAGTCGGTCATCTTTAATTATTATAAAACATAAAGAAATAGAGTCATTCATTTCTTTATGTTTTATAATAATATTCTTATGAGTTGTTCAATTTTAATTTGATTTTTTTGAACACCTTAATTCCAAAAAAAAAAAATGATTAAATATTTATTTTAAATAAAGCTATTGATGTTTTTGAATAATTTTACTTTTGAAGTAATTTGTAAATAAATTTAATAAAACATTTTTTTGAGTAGGTATCTAATAATTTTTAGAGTGAATCAGAATATTCTTTAGGTTTAGGGTTAGGGAAAAAGCCAAAGTTGTGTTTGGAAATCAGGAAAAAATGAAGTTAAATTTTTGTGGCAACCCTGTATAAATAAAATATATTTTTATCTTTATTTAACCAATTTTTATGGTCCCCTAAAATTCCCCTATTTTTTAATTTTCAGTTCCCTATTTCCCCTAAAATACTTTTTAGGGGCACTGTGAAGCCTGCGTAGCCACCATTCAAAAATTGACTGAAAAATTAAAAAAATAGTTGCAAAAATCAATTTAAGGTAATTTTATTGGAAATGTATTGTTTTTGGCTTATATTCACAGAATCAATAGTTGCAATCTCTGTTTTTTGCTTATAAAAAGCCATTCTAGAATATTGTTTATTATTTACCTTATTTCATACAATAAAAAATAAATTATTTTATTATTCATCGTAAAATTTTCCAAATCGATAAAATTTACATTTTCCATAATATATTTTAATAAATATTACATCGTAAAAAAATTTAATAGTGATTTTACATAAAAAACGGAGGGTGGCCACCTTAGGGCCAGAACGACATTTTTTAAAAGTTATCAAAAAATTGTATAACACACAATTTTATCGACATTCATTTATAATAATTATTATTGTAAATGTAAACAAAATTACCACAAAGTTTAGAACTTTTAAATTATTAACTGTAATCACAGTATCACTTTATTAAAAACCATGCTTTCAAAATTTTTTTTACCGAAATTAAAATTTTTTTTTTAACAATGTCTTTGTTAGAAACAAACGCGTTTAGTTATACACGTCTAAACATTACCAAAAACTTCGTTTTCATAAACAGTGAAAATAACCTGAAGCATTCAGCATTCAACTTGACAATTATCATGGACAATATAATTGTTTCTTGTAATTTATGTTCATTATCATCACTGAAAAATAATTTGCAATTATTCTAATATTCAGAACAATTTTAATGTGATATTAAGATTTGATTTCATTTCCATGAGTTTCCTTTTGTATCCACGAGTGGACCAAGGTACCCTAGAACCAATTTCAACCCTCAAGTTGCTTCCCTTCCAAAATTCTTGTTGCAACTTGTTCGAGATATATCACTGAACATTTTCAAAAAAAAAAAAAAATCATAATCCGTCGGGCGCTTTCTTTTAATTTCAATTTTAGTGTTTTTAACTACGAATTTAAAATAACTTGTTCAAAAAATATACAAAAACATGAAAATACAAATACATTATATGGAATTTTCCGTAAAATCGAAATATGACATTAGCTTTCGAAGGTCAATTGAATAAATTTAAAAAAAATTTTCCATCATATTCGATCCGCCATTTTGAATTTTTGAAAACTAACAACGAATTTGTAATTATAGCGACCCCAAAAACTACCAAGTAACAAAATTTAGGCGAATTCAGTAACATTTTGATATTTTGAAATAAATATAGTGACCAAAACTTTTAATTTAAATTTAAATTTTTCTTCATATTTGACGCCGTATTTGGTCCAGCCATCTAGAAATTTTAAATTCTCCTTTACGTTTCTTAAAAGTATAAGTACAATTTTTATGCACCTATGGTTGAGAATTGAATTTTATTCATACACTTTTTATTGGTGAAATTAATTATCATACTTAAAAAAATTAAATTTCTTTTGTGTTTTTTGAAATTAAAATCGCCATATTTAATTTTGGGTTGACCGACATTTTAAGATGGCAGATCAAATATGGCGTCAAATATGAAGTAAAATTTGAAAGTTTCGGTCAATATATTTCAAAATACAAAAATGTTATTGAATTCGCCTAAATTATGTTATTTGATGATTTTTGGGGTCGCTAATTACGAATTCGATGTTAGTTTTCAAAAATTCAAAATGGCGGATCCAATATGGCGAAACATTTTTTTTAATTTATTCAATTAACCTTCGAAAGCTAATATCATATATTTCATGTAAAATTATGTTTTTGTATGATTTTTTGAGCAAGTTATATTTTAAATTCGTCGCTAAAAACACTAAAATTGAAATTAAAAAAAAGTGCCAGACGAATTTTGAAATTTGTTTTTGGAAAATGTTCAGTGATATAGGTACCCAGAACAAATTGCAATAAGAATTTTGGAAGGAAGGCAACTTCACAGAGAAAAACTGAACTCAAAATGAGTCGAAAAAGTGACTCATTATGAGCTGCAACAAAAATGAACCTCGCAGATGGCGCCACGTTCTATGTTATTTCATGGACTCATTTTGAGTTGCAACAAAAATGAGTCCAAGTTTTTTCTGTGTTGAGGGTTGAAATTGGTTCCAGGGTACAGTGGGAGCCTATACAAATGTAATATAAATATAATAAATAATATAATGAATATAATATTATAAATATAAATAAATATAAATTCTATCAAGTGTAAGGAGTACACAAGACTTGTTCATCTCACTTGTGTTTTAAAAGTGACAACTTTTTTCACTTGTCACACTTATAAGACCGAAACCAATTAAATTTAACAAATATTTTTTTATTACACGTAAAAAGTATTTATAATCAATATATATTACATTAACATTAAAATATTATAAATCTTATGTTTATTTGATTTTTAGTCACTTTTAGCAGATTTTAGCAAGTGGTCCACTCATGAATAGAAGTTTTTTGTCAAAAAATTATCACTGTGGAAAGTTGGTCTTAAAAATTTTTATTTAAACTCAAACACAATCTGACTTTATATAACATGAAGTTTAGGGCAATATTTAGCCCACAATGTATAATAGTCTAAATAAATTTCTGGAGTAAATTTCTGAAGTTGAATTGAAGTGAAATTATTAAACATAATCATTTCCTCTAAAAAGGAAAAAAAGATATTGTCCGTAAGCGTACAAAATTGGTGTTAACTTAAGAGGGAGTGACTCCCTTAAGGTCTCTTTTGAATCTGTTTTTCATGAATTTTTTTAAGAAAACATGAATAAAGTAAACAAAATGTGATTTTGAGAACTTTATTTGTTAACATTTAAAGTTTGCAAAAATATATTTCTACTTAAAAAAAATTAAAATTTGTTGCCTGTAAAAGGCGCCAAAGTTGGTCTCGTTTTACTGCAGGGCATTTCGGTGGGTAAGATGACGAATAGACGGTTTAATCTAATATAAAAATTCAAAGTTTTTTTTAAATCTGTGATAGATGTAGCTTTAGAGTACGTAGGATATTTTAAAAATATTAATTTTTGTGGATTTGGCAGCTGTTTGAAGAAAAAATTTAATTTTTAGAACATGAATTTTGATAGACAGACTGTCGATCTATTACCATATGATTCATGGTGTTTTCGAAGTTAGCGTCGGCGAGCATAAGTGTTTCTAGAAAAGATGTTAGAAAAGGGTACACTTATACTCACAGCGCCCTCAGCGCACACCTCGAAAGCTCCCTAAATCATATGGTAATAAATCAACACTTTACAGTTTGCCTGTGAAATTTCATTTTTTCAACCTTTTTCCAAAATCCATATTTCCAGTTCATAAACGTCATTTTTATAGTTTAAAACAATCACTTTTTTTACTAGAGTGCCAAATGAAATTAAAAATGAATCAGGCTCAAAGGCTACTAATTTTGGGTTTTCCAATAATATTTGCAATTTTAAAAAAAAATTCTTTAGTGAAAAATGGAGTTTGAATATTTTCGGTAAAACAATGCTTTCATGAGAAAACAATATTAAAATTTTTCAGTGTTTTTTCACCTCCTTTGTACTGATGCTGATTCAGTGTGAATGACAGTTTTCTACCAGTTCTGTTTTTAATGCTCTTTTAATTCCGACATGGTACTAATTCATAACCATTTTTAGGTACTGCTTATTAAAGTTCTAATAAAAAACTAAAGTAATTTGTCATTATGTTATAATTCCAGTTATTTATTATCAAAAATACAATTATCAAAAACTAAGAAAACAAATGCCATAGAAATTTTTTTCATTCTGCAATTCTCCCTTTCTAACTAAAGTACCCCTAAAAATAGGGAGAAAAGCCCTAATCTGGCAACACTGCTCAGGCTTCTCTTTGACATTCATATGTAAGAGATTTATCATCCCCTGAGTTACATAAGCTGGCGATGGAAAGTAAAAGTAAACAATTGTAACAATAAAAGAAGGGTTTTTTTATTTAAAGCAAAAATTACTTAGGGATCTATGCAAAAAAAAATTTTTTGTACCAAACAAAAGAAAATTGCAAAGTTTGTCATTTATTTCATGAACCTTTTACTCTCTCATTAAGATTTTTATTTTATGAATTCACATTGAACACCTGTAACATTAGATAAAAAACATGAAAGAATTTAGGGGAAAAAGTGGTTAATGTATTTGTTACCTTATTCAAAAAATTATTATAGATATATAAACACAGGCCTTGATTAGGACCTATAAATTTTTTCGACTTATTTTGATAAAATGCGACTTTTCTTCAACATATTGCAACAAAATATCATTTTTTGGTATGAAATGAAACTTATTTCGATTTTCATAGTGTAAAAAATAATTCAAATAATTCGCGTAAATCCTTTTATTATTTTATTATTATAACTATAATAATCGTATATTCTGAAACAGGGAAATTTAGGGAAAAGTCAGAAATTTTTATTAAAAGTAGGTACTGAAAAAAATTAAATTTTAAGAATTCATAAAAAAAATATCACAATTTTGGTTTTTTTTTTGTTTACCTTATAAACTATAAAATTACTAAAAATTCTGATACAAAACCTTCACTTTTTCCAATTTCTGCCAATAATTTCTTTTTAAATAAGTTTTAATTTGAAATTTTTTAAAATTTCAATTTTTAATTAATGTAATTAGATTTTTGATAAATTTTAATAATTCAAATTCTTCTGAAACTAGTCAAATTTTTCAATATATATTTAATTAATTATTAAAAATAATGGATTTATAGAAGAATTTTAGTTAAAAACATTTAAAAATAAAATTTTGAAGAAGTTGCAAATAATAAATTGCAGAAATTAAATTATTTTCAAAAGTAATAAAATTCTTATCACACAATTCAATTATGTTCAAAATTTAAAAAAAAATCTTGTCAAAATCCCAATTATTTTTATAAATAATAAAATTGTTTTCCTAAATTCAATTATTATCAAAAATTTTTCTGATTTCAATGATTTTCAATATCTTCTATTTTAATCAATTAGCCAAAGGATTCAATTATTTAAAAAATGTTTAATAGAATTGTACAAAAAACATTTAATTATTTTCATAAATAATAAAAATGTCATGGAATTCCTTGAAAAATGTAACCATTCTTAAAAATTTTATTAAAATTCGTCGAAAGAATTTAATATTCAAAATTTTTTAAAATAAAATTCTTTATTAAAATTCAATTTTTTAAGAAACATTCAATTGTTTAATAAATTATTTTTTTCATATTTAAATAATTGAATTCTCGTAGAATTTTCTAATAAAAATTGATTTAAAAAAGAATTTTAGTTTAAATTTTAGATAATAATTGAAAATGAAAATAATTTTGAAGAAGTTACATTTACAATATTCTTATAATATAAAATAATAATTTTATTACTCGGACATCTTTAATTAATTATAAAACACGAAGAAATCGATGACTCCGAGTCTTCGGCTCGGAGCAATCGTTATCTTCATGTTTTATAACAATATTTTTAAAAGCTGTTTAATTTCAAAAAGGTTTGAATTTAAAATTTTTTGAAAATCTTAATTCCTATAGGAAAATAATAGTGATTAAATATTTACTTAAAAAAAAATTACTGATGTTTTTCGAATAATTTTACAATTAAAGAAATTCGTAAATATATGTAACAGAACATTTTTTTCAGTAAAATTCTTCCCTTATTATTTTTAAAATATTAAAAAAATTTTAATTTAATTTTCAATCAATAATTTGTAATTGACAAATAGAATTTCTAAACCTATTTTTCTCTTTATTTTCAAAAAACTTTTAATTTTATTAAAACAATTGTAAATAAGAAATAGAAATGCTGAAAATTACCTATTTCCTTATGAAAATTGAGAATTTTCTACAAAAATATTAAGAAACGGGAATATGTAATTTTTTTTCCCCAAAGAACAGAATCGGTTTGTGAACAATATTGTTATTGAGAAACAAAAATTATGCATAAAACATATTTCCTATTTCTTAATCATAATTTTTTAAAACTATTTTCTATTTTTTATAAATAAATAGGAGAAAAATTTGCATAATTTAGACCAGTCTAATAAAATTTGTTATAATAGAAAATAGCATATAATAAATAAAATGTGTAAGGGAGTGTGTCTAGGTATGAGACGGGTTTTGTTTTTGACCCATAAATTGTAAATGGGTAAACGAAATTGTAAATAAAATATATCTTTCAAAAAGCAACTTAAATACGCAACTTTCGTTCAAAGGAACTATAGTGTTCAAATGGACTCAAAAAATTTTATGATCAATTTTCCAAGCACATCGCTTTTGTCAAAAAAAAATGTGTCCAGTTGTGAGACACTTATTAAAAATTGCTAAAATTTAAAAAGTTTGACATAAAACGTTATGTTTAGTAGAAACAATTAAATATATTAGCAATATATATTATTATATGCTAAGTAATAATATTTATTCGCCAAAATATGACTATCAAATAAACGCAATTTAATAGCTTCAACAAGAGCATTAAAATTGATTTCTTCTAAATCGGTTGACTTTCTTCCACTTGACATGCCCAAAAATACAAGAAAAAAATCAAAACAACATTTAAATAGTATGCCTGCAAAGTCGTAATTTCTATGCTGCCCAGATGGGTGTTGACACCGTCTCACAACTGGTGATATGCTGTGTCTCACACCCAGAAATTGGCGCTATTTTGAAAAAGGAAAATTAAATTATTTTCAACCGTAGATTGGAACAATGCAATATTGCATCACAAAATATAAGGAAAACACTAAAAGAAAATGCATTACATTTACCTTTTCCAATTAATTAACTTGGAAAAAAAGTACACAGTGTTCAGGGTTGCCACGCTTTTACTCATTTCAAATTCCCTGACTTTTCCAGGTTTTCCAGGTTAAAAACGGAATTTTTCCAGGTTTTTAAAACTACATTTATATTTTACAAAATTTTTAATTCAAACCTTTTTGAAATTAAACATGTTATAAAAAATTGTTATAAAACATGAAAATATCGATCACTCCGAGTCTTCGACTCGGAGCAATCGATATCTTCATGTTTTATAATAATTAAAAGGGTTGGACTGATAAATTCATCATTTTATACCTATTATAAGAATATTGTTACTGTAACTTATTCAAAATTACTTTAATTATTTTAATTCAATTATTGTTTTCCACAATTTTTAACTTAAATTCTTCTTTATAAAGTTTAAATTAATTATTATTAATAATTTCTGAAAAATTTTTTTCAACATTTTCAAATCCTTTTGTTTACAATTCAATTTTACGAAATGTAATCGATTATTCAAGTACTCGGAAATTATTCAATCAAATATATATTAGAATATAAAAACTTCAAATAACTTCAAAATAATTCAATTCAACTTTTACAAAAAAATTAAATCTACACAATTTTAAGTTAAAAGTATGAAAAATTCAAACATTCAAAGATTATAATTTGAGACCTGCTTTTCAAAACTCAATTATTATCTAAAGTTTTAACTGAAATTCATATTTCAATCAATTATTATTAGAAAATTCTACGACAATTCAATTATTTAAATACAAAAAAAATAATTTATTGAAGAATTGAATGCTTTTTAAAATTGAACTCTCATTTAAAGAATTTTATCAACAAATTTTTAAATAGGTAATTAAAATTCTTTTGACGAATTTCAATCAAATTTTTAAGAATAATTTCATTTTTCGAGAAATTAGATTAAAAATGTATTAAAAATAATTGAATCTCTGTACAAAAATTTCATTGAATTGAGAAAAGTTTTTGAAAATAATTAAAATTTTGTCGAGAATTTTATTAAAATTTTTTTAAATAATTGAAATATTGCCAAGAATTTTATTAAAATTTTTAAAAATAATTGAATTTTAGAGAAAAATTTTAATATTTATAAAAATAATTGAAATTTTGACTATAACTTTTTTAAAACTTTTGACTATAATATTGAATTATTGCTAAAAATTTTATTACTTTTGAAAATAATTGAATTCTTGAGACGAATTTTTTAATAATATTTCTTTTTTAAATACCTAATTATTTTTTATGCAAAAATAAATAATTTATTGAATAATTGAATGTTTCTCAAAGTTCAATTCTCATAAAGAATTTTATTAACAAATTTTTAAATAATTGAATTCTTTTGACGAATTTTAATGAAATTTTAAATATAATTAAATTTTTCGAAGAATTCGATTAAAATTGTATAAAAAATAATTGAAATTCTGCAAAGAGTTTTATTATCTATAAAAAATAATAATTGAATCCCTGTAAAAAATCGTATTACATATTTATAAAAATAATTGAATTTCTGTAAACATAAATAAATTGAATATTTTTGAAAATAATAGATTCATTGCGAAGAAATTTATAAAAAATGTTTATAATAATTCATTTCTTTTGGAAAATTTTATTAAAATAGTAGATATTGAAAATCATTGACTGGAGGAGAATTTTTGAAAAAAAATTGAATTTGTTAAAAAGAATTTCATTAAAATTTTTGAAAATAGAATTTTGGAGAAAAATTTTAATATTTATAAAGATAATTGAAATTTTGAAGATAAATTTTTTTAAACTTTTGACCATAATTGAATTTCTACGAAGAGTTTTATTACTTTTGAAAATAGTTGAATTTCTTTGATGAATTTGAATAAAATTTTTAAGAATAATTATACATTTTTCGAGAAATTCCATTAAAATTGTATTAAAAATAATTGAAATTTTGCGATGAGTTTTATTATTTATGAAAATAATTGTAAATATATCTATAAATTTTTTGATTATTTATGAAAATAATTGAATTATTGCGAAGAAATATTGTAAAGGCAACTCTTTTAAAATTGAATTAAGAAAATTGAATTAAAGAAAAATTAGATTTCAAGAATAAGCACAATAACTTTAGAAAACAATAATTTTCCAGGATTCCAATCAAAATTCCCTGGCTTTTCCAGGTTTTTTCAAGGTTTATAAAAATTCCCTGACATTTCCAGGTTTTACAAGTTTCCAGGTTGCGTGGCAACCCTGGTGTTGGTATTTAACAAAAATAGTTTATATATTCGCTTTGGCGTACACGAAGAAGTTGGTTCATATAAAAAGAAATGTTTTTATATAAACGCAATCGGCTTTTTAATATTGCGTGTTAAAAAAAAATCCACTGTCTCACGACTGGACACACTCCCCTAAATTTATAATTTGTTAATAATAATTAAGGTTAGTCAGGCGGACTGATTAGGCATTAATTAGTTAAACAATAACAGTTTACTGGATAGGAAACTAGCAACCCCTCGACGAAGAGAAAAAGTTAAAAATATTTCTGGAAATTAGAAATAGTCAGAGTTGTAATAAATTAACGACTTTTTTGTACTTCGAATCCACTGAAACGACTATTTTTGCACCTTAAACATCGCATCGACATATTTCGAATAAAATAAAACTATCTTGTATCTCGAGTTATAAAACACATAACGAATACATATTAGATTAGTTTCTGAAAAATATAATTTTCGAAAGAAGACTGGCGAATTCGAAATACATTAAATCGTACACAGACCCCACACAGCAGATAGACTGAAATGAAGGTCGTTTTGTTGTTCTTCTCCCTCTTCAACCTTCTTCTCTTTCACTTGAGTTTATATATAGGAACTGAGAGATCAAAGAGCGACGGTTAGAAATGTGAGGTGGTACGCAACGTGGCACAACTCATCCACATAAGTCGTAGATATAAATGTATAGGGTTTGAAGTAACAGGAGTAAAATAAATAGAAGGGATGAAATAATGAATAATCTCTCTAATGAGATACGCTCACCAACATTTCAAAGCTAGATAAAATGAAAAAAGTATTCCGAAGAAACCTGACGTATCAAGAAAATATCATCTTAAATATCAAAAAAAGTAAATAATTTTTACTTTATAAAAATCTATTGGGGCGCATGAATAGGACTTGGGTAGAATTTTCATTTCGTCTCTAATTTGACAAAATTTCCTTTCAGTTAATTTCCATGCTCTCTTTGTTTTATTGACTTTAAATTAATCCAACATTTTTTACTACAAACATATTTTCTCTATTTTACTTTCTATTAGAAATAATTTTTATTAAAACAAATTTTTAAATAATCATTAAACAGAATTTCTACACTAAGTCGAATTTTTAAACAACTGAATTTCCATTTTATAGAACTTTCATGATTCTTGATTATTTATTTAATTTGTATTTAATAATTAAAAGATTGTTTTGTTCAGATAGCTTTTGAATAAAATACCGTGACGCTTCTGGTTGGGACCCAGCCAGAAGTAAATATTTGTGAAATTAATTTCTACAATAATTGAGGTTCCAGATCAAATAACTCGACCAACGCTCGGACACACTCTAATGCCAGTAGGGTAGCAGTGAGTGGCGCACAGTGGGGCCAAATGACATCAATTGTCTCAAAACCCCTACAGCCTGGAATTATTAACCGATTTCAAAATTTTTTTCTTAATTTTGAAAAGATGTATAGTGCCGAATATAAAAAATGATTTTGAGAAAAATCTCCTATTATATTTAAAATTACATAAATTTCTTTTCGGAAATTAAAAAAAATACAATATTGCTAACATTAAGAAAATTGGTATAAATAAATTTATAAATAGTTTTTATAGACAATAACTTTAATGGATTTTTATAAAACGTGTTCTTGTTTTTTTAAATCGATGATTACAAAGTCAATAGCAGATTTTCAAAATTCAAAATGGCGGATGCAATAAGGCGACTAGTTTCTTGAAGATTCCTCGTTATTTGTTTAAAATTGTTTACTCTTAGAATCGTGAGCTCGCTAAATACAAATCTAATATCTCTAGTTTTTACCATCTAAAGATTATTTTTGACTTTTTAGTGGATTCAAAGAAAATAATAAGATATAAATTCGTTTCTTACTGAATTTGGCATAGGAAACGTAACCCTCTTGAATTTCAGGTCAGAATCGAAATCATTTGACTTTTTTTAGTCTGTTAAAAAGATAACTTTGACAAAGCTGTTAAGGAAAAATATATTTTAATAATTTATCTTTATTATTTAAATTCTTGTGCATCTTTTTTTACATATAATTATTTTAATAATAGAAATAATGATAAATTAACTACCATTTTGAATTTTACTGCAAAATGTAAATGCAGAATAAAAGTAACGATTTTTAAAAAATTTTTACATTGTTAAGAAAAATAAATTTTTCAGTGTAATTAAAATAATATTAGTTAATTAAGATTCCAATTATTGTACATATTTAATTTTTTAAATAAATTGCAGCTATGATTTTAAAATAATATTATTTGTCATTGAATAAAATATTTAAAAAACACACTTTTTTTGCTTTATTCATAAAAATTTTGTATGAAAAAAAAACAAATGATTTCGATTCTGACCTGAAATTCAAGAGGGTTATGTTTCCTATGCCAAATTCAGTAGAAAAATGAATTAATATTTTATTTTTTTCTCTGAATACGCACTAAAAATTCTAAAATAATCTTTGGATGGTATAGTAGAAACTATAGAGAATCTAATTTTTCTTTTGAGACAACTTTCAACGACATTGAAGATTTTCTGTTTTATCTCAGGACCGCAATTATTTTTTTAATCCCTTAATTTTGGGGTAAAATAAAATACCTGAATTTTGTATTTCGAATTCGTATGAAAACCTGAAATTTTAATTCTTTTTAACCCTTTCGTGCCTCCGAGAATCCAAGCGATTGAATTTTGTTGATACTTGTTACTCAGGGGTTTTTGGGGTTAATGATTACGAATCTAAAGTCAGTTTTTCAAAATTTTGAAAATTCAAAATGTCGGATCCAATATGGCGGACATTTTTTTAAAATTGCTCAAATTTGCATAAAACTTATGTTATTCGGGGGTTTAGTTTCGGGGTCGCTGATTATGAATTTGAAGTCAGATTTTAGAAATTCAAAATGGTGACCCCGAAAACCCCCGAATAACAAGTTTCAAGCGAATTTGAGCAGATTTAAAAAAAAAATGTCCACCATTTTGAAAATTTCGAAAATCTGACTTTAGATTCGTAATCAGACCCCAAAAACCCCTAAGTAAGAAGTTTTAAGCGAGGAAATTTTAAAAAATTAGATTTCGCTATTTTCTTATAAATATTTTACTTATTGTTTATAATAATTATAATCGTACAACGTAATTTATTATTTTTTAATTGTATCAGCGGCCCTTAGGAATAGAAAGAAATTGACCGCAAATTAATTGATTGACTTTTATAAGAATATCATACATTTTTCTAAGTGGGACATATCTGTCCCGGAAAGGAAATAAATTTGATGCCTTTTATTACATTTTAGCGTAAAAAATGGTTATTATAAAAATTAAAGATTCTAGTAAATTAAATTAATTAATTTAAATTGAAAGCAATTTGTAAGAATGAATCTTAAAAATTGACCGAGATGGAAAATTATGAAATAGAAGAAGAAATGAATAGCGAGATTTGGGACATGAGACAGAGAATAAAAAGGATTACAAAAATGCAGAAACACTGAAAATAAGAGAGGAGAAAGAATAAGGGAAATATCTAGAGAAAAATAAGTAGATTGAAGGAACTTATGATGTACAAGGAGGAGGGTGATGATGCATAAGGAGATGAAAGTGAGTGCAAAGGGGAGGTGGAGGTGAGGATTTAGATTTGGAAACCCAGTTTGGCCCCTTGCAAAGCTGAAGCTAAGAAAGAAGAAAAGGAAAAAAAAGAATGGAAAACAGGCGAGTTATCGAGACGAGCGGAGTTTATAAAAAAGGAAACACTGTGTCCAGTAGATGTATTGAAAACAGGGTTGATAGCCGGTAAGAAATAAGGGAAAATAATATCAGGCGGGTAAAAGCGATAGGAATTAATGACATCAACCAAAATTGTTGATAATAGAGTTGCGGAATCAGGAAAAAAAAGGTAAAGGGTAGTCATCGATTCGACCCGTGAGGGGAAGTAACTTTCCACCACCATGCAGCAGGAAGCCTGAGTCCACAAAATAAAACGTAAGTGTTGTTTTGACACAAAATCTAGGGTTAAAACAACATTAAATACTTTTGCATCCAGTAGTGTTATTTTAACATCATAATCGGCGTGAGTTTATGAATTATCCCAATATTGATCTTGTTTTACTGTATAAGCAAAGTAACTTAGTCCATGTTTTCGTGATTTTTAAAATAAAAAATAATATTGAAAACATTTTGCTTCCTTATGAGAATTTTTATTTCATAAATATTATAATTTACATTATGGTTAAACAATATTACAATTTAAGGCATGCCACAATTTAATAGCAAAAAACTAAAAGTTCTACAATTACAAATTTAGAAAATCTGGTGATAATTTACTTAACATGATTTGTTTTGCAGTATAGTCAATAAAAAAAGCCAAACATTTATTAAATGGTTCAGGTGCAGAAAAAAAAACACAAAAGTAGACTGAAAATTATAATTTTCAGTCTACTTTCGTGCTTTTTTTCTGCACCTGAACCATTAATAAATTTTCAGTAAATTCTCGGTGCTGTGTGGTCATATTTTCATTTTCTCCTAATAACAAGCAGTACCAAACCGCCATAGAAGGAAAAAAACAGAAGATAATAAAAAATAAATTAGGTAAAGAAGACGACTTTTGGTTACTCAAAATGAATGGAGAAAGAGGAGAAAGCAAAGCTTATTAAACAAAAATAAACTCTGACCACATTTATTAAGATTATAGCTTGAGAATTGTACCTGAACAAAATTGTTGTTGGTCTTCACGAAATAAACGACAACAGGATCACAATATTGCATACACATTTGATCAGTATACTATAGGTAAAATCAGGCCCGTAAAAAGTAACTAAAATTCTTTCAATTTCGAAAGAAGAAAAGTTTTTTTTGAAAAACTTTTTTCGAAAGAAATATTTTATTTGAAAACAATGCATTGATGAATTGTTTACTTATTGGTACAAAATTAAAAAATAATAGTTACAAATTTCGGACCCCCAAAAAATTTTAACTTTTTTACAATTAACAGTCAACTTTTTTTCAAACTTTGAAGCAACAAAACTTATTTTTGCAAGAAATATTTGAATAAAATTTGGTTTCTGTTAAATATCTGATTGATAAATTAATATTATTTTGTTGTTAAGGTGTCATTTTTTTCAGAATTTTATCAGTTTATTAAAAATAAAGAGGACAAATTTTTAGCCTATTATATTTTTCAAGTTAAAAGTTGTTGAATAGTCATAAAAAAGTAGGGATCGCACAATTACCGCCAGTAGTGTATTTCTCTTGAAATGTTTATATGCATGTAAATACTTAAAAATGCAAAGCTGCAGTTCATTATATCAAGAATTGTGAGCACTAGTTACAGTTTAAATTTTTTATAAAAATAATTAATTTTTTCTATTTAAGTAATTAAATTTTTTAATAACTTTCTGAAAATGATTAAAAATAATTGATGCTTCAGATTAAAATTTTTGAAAATTTGAATTTTAAGTAACTTTAATTTAAACTTCTAAAGAACTTATTATTTTGAAAAATTTAAGTTGAAATAATTTGAAAATTACTTGAATTTGGAAAATTATACATTATTTAATTGAAAAATCAACAAACTATCGGAATAATCAAAATTTCATAATATTGAATTGAAAACAAATGAATTTTAGACTAATTTTATGTTAATTTCCTTTTAAGTAATAAAAATGTCGAAGTACTTTAAAAATTATTAAAAACTTAAAGACTTTTAGGGCTCATCTTTTATAATTAAAAGTCAGGGAAATAGAAAATTAAAGTTTTATAACATCTCTGAATAAAATAAGCGACTTTTTCGACATTTTATACTTATGCAGGGTTGCTACAGGTCAGGGAAGTCAGGGAAAACAAGGAAAAGTCAGGGATTTTAGTAAAAGTACTGGAAAAAATTAAATTTTTAAAATTTAATTACAAAATACAAAATTTCATAAAATTTTTCGAAAAATATCAATTATTTAAAAAGATTTTTGTAAAATTCGTCGCAAGAATTCAATTATTTAAAAAAAAAATTAACAAAGTTCTTTTCAAAAATTCAATTATTTTTATAAATGACAAAATTCTTCACAGAAACTTAGTTATTTTTATAAACTTGAATAAAATTCGTTAAAAGAATTCAATTATTTATATAAATAATAAAATTCTTCACAGAAATTCAATTATTTTAAAAAATTTTAATAAAATTCTTGGCAAAATTTCACAGAAATTCAATTATTTATAAAATTTTTAATAAATTTCTTCGAAATAATTCAATAATTTTCATAAGTAATACAACTTTCACAAGTATTTAATTATTTAATATACAAAATTTCATAAAATTTTTCAAAAAACATCAAAACTTAAAAAAAATTAACAAAGTTCTTTTTAAGAATTCAATTATTTTTATAAATAATAAAATTCTTCACCGAAATTCAATTATTTTTATAAACTTGTATAAAATTTGTTGCAAGAATTCAATTATTTATATAAATAATAAAAATTCTTCGCAGAAATTCAGTTATTTTTATAAACTTGAATAAAATTCGTTGGAAGAATTAAATTATTTTCAAAAGTAATAAAATTCTTTGCAAAAATTCAATTATGTTCAAAAATTAAAAAAAAAATTCTTGTCAAAGTTTCAGGCTTCTTTATTAATAATAAAATTCTTCTCCGAAATTCAATTATTGTAGAAAAATTTTAATAAAATGTTTGGGAAAATTTTAATTATTTTCATACATAATAAAATTCATATTAAAAATTATAGTTTTGATAAAATTTTAATCGAGTTTCTCGAAAAATGTAATTATTCTTAAAAATTTTATTAAAATTTTTGTCAAAAGAATTCAATTATTTAAAAATTTGTTGATACAATTCTTTATGAGAATTTAATTTTAACAAACATTTAATTATTCAATTAATTATTTATTGTTTAATTTAAATAATTGAATTCTTCTAGAATTTTCTAATAAAAATTGATTTAAAAATGAATTATCGAATAATCGATTTATTATTATTTATGATAATAATTGAATTCTTGCTTAGAATTTTATTACATTTTTTTAAATAATTGAATTTTTTTGAGAAATTTTACTACTTTTAAAAATAATTGAATTCTGACGAAGGATTTTATTAGGATTTTTGTAAATAATTAAATTTTTTTGAAAAATTTTATGGAAATTTAAATTATTACAAAACATGAAGAAGGAAATCACTCCGAGTCGAAGACTCGGAGTGATTGCCTTCTTCATGTTTTGTAATAATATTCTTATAAGTTGTTGAATTTCAAAAAGGTTTAAATTTGAATGTTTTGAAGAATTTTAATTTCCATGGAAAATATTAATGATTAAATTTTTATTTAAAAAAGAAGTTATTGATGTTTTTGAATAATTTTACACTTAAAGAAATTTGTAAATAAATGTAATAGAACATTTTTTTTGAGTAGGGTAGATGCACCAGTTTTGGCCACTTTAAGGAATTCCTGATTTTCAGGACATTTTTTCTTATGTTAATTATACAAAATGAGTGACTGACACTTGTTAATAGATTAATCACCATTCTTAGTTTCTGAATTTCTTGTCTTTAACTGTTAGAAAAATATTAATAATATAATAAATTAATAAATATATAAAAATGTCAATTTTACTAGTTTTGGCCACCTTATTTTCATGAATAATAAATGTAATTATTATAAACATTCAATGAATTTGTCAAGTCTAATAAAATTAATGAAAGTGTGTGGTTGGCCAAAACCGGTGCATCTACCCTATCTAATCATTTTTAGAGTGAATCAGAATATTTTTAGGGTCAAGGAAATTGTGAAAAATTTGTCTGGAAATCAGGGAAAAGTCAGGGAAAAATAAAATTAAATATTTGTGGCAACCCTGTTATGTGTGATTGACAAAAAATTGCAAATCGCGACAATGCGTCCTTAAGGTCCATAGTTCGATCCCTCGTGGGTACGAGGTTTTTAAATTCGTGTACAACGTTCGTTAATATAATCCAATATTAAATCGGTTGAATTAAAGAATAATTTTTAGAACCAAGAGAAGATAGAATAAAGAGAAAATTCATTTTTATGCGATACGACACATTTTATTATAGTTTGAGTATTATCAAAAAGTTTTTGTAATTTAAAAATAATTTAAAAAATAATAAAACAGAAGTTTGTTAGCATGTTTGAAAAATGTAGCAGAAGAAAGTCATCTTCTCTTGCCAATTATGAGTTATATACCTGGAGGCACAGAACAATGAAGCGACGTGCAATATTACGCGGCGACGCGACGCGACGCGAGACGTGGTAAGGCATTCATACCGTGGCAGTTTGATTTGTTCCAGCACGACACAAAACGCTTCCTTGTGACACTGGATTATGCCCGGAAGTCTTTTCTTTATCTCTCCATTTCCTTGTGTTAGTTACTTCGATTCTTGTTCGTTTGTGAATTTACTAGCTTACACATTGTGGTTCGCCTGTATGTGCAAGAGTTATTCAAAACTTTTGTCAGTGAGATTGCCTCAACGCTATGCTCGCTGGGATATTGGTACAGCGCTGATAATCATTGCCAACACAAATGCTACCAGGAACCTTTCTTGATTGAACCGTCACATGTTTGTCATGTGCTTCATGTGCTTCATATGTTTTATAGGGTGTGAATTAAAACATATGAAAGAGTGGGGGGCCATACGTGTGCTATCATCACTTTTTATTACAAGGCTTCACACTCACCTACTATTTACTACTTTTTTTACATTTGTGCCACTAAAAGCAACTTTTTCTTTTTTTTTAGAATTTGCGCTACTTTAAATCCGCTAACAGATGAAATAAAAAAAATTAATATATTCATTTTTTTCAAATAATCATAAATTCAGAAATCATCTATTCGCCTTGTTTATTAACCCATTAACGCCTGAAATAAGAAAAATCTTTACGCAATTTCAACCTATACTTTTATGAATAAAAAGGATCATATTTTATACCGCAAGTATGTTCCTTATAGGTGTCGATTGTGCTCTTTTCGATTACGGTGTAAAAAAGAATTTCGTTTAACCCAAAATTAAATATGGCGGTTTTTATTTCAAAAAACACAAAAGAAATTTCATTTTTTCAAGTTTGATAAATATGAAGAAAATTTGAAAGGTTTGGTCACTATTTTTCTAAATACAAAAATGTTATTAAATTCGCCTAAATTTTGTTACCCAGGGGTTTTTGGGGTCGCTGATTACGAATTCGATGTTATTTTTTAAGAAATTCAAAAGGTTTTTGAAAAGCTGTAACTAAAATTTTTTAATGATTGCTTACACTGCAAAAAGAAGTATCTTAATTTAAGATGTTTTGGTAGTCATTTCTAAGATGTTTTGGTAGACACTTTTTAGTTACTTGAAACATCTTAATTTAAGATGTTAAAAGTATCTTCGTACTCATTTTCTGTATATTTTTGGGGTAAAAAGTTTTGAGGTTAACTATGGGCTCTTATGGAAAACACTTTATGTATCTTAGTTTTTAGTAACTTACACTTATGGCGCATCTTACGATTCTCAAGTAACTTATCGCTATAAACATCTTATTCCAACAGAAACATCTTAATTTAAGATACTTTAAAAAACTTACAGAAGTATCTTACTTTTTTAAGATAGAAGAAATATCTAAGACGTATAAAACATCTTAAAAATCAGTAAGATACTTTAGAAAACATCTTATTTTAAGATGTAAGATACCATTTTTCCATCTTACATCTTATTTTAAGATATCAAAAAAGACACCTATTTTTGCAGTGTAGTTATCGAAAATAAACTTTAAAAATTGAAACAGTTGAAAATTTTGTCAAACATTGAAATAAATTTTATAGATTGAAAGAATTTTACTTTGAAAATTATTTTGAAATATAATAATAGTAATGCTTTTTAATATTCAGAATATCAGGAATTCCATGATATTGCTAAGAATATGGATGTACCTTTCCTTTAAAAAGCAAATTTGTTTTGCATTGTAAAAGACAAATGGAAATGAAATGCAAGAAAAAGAGCACAACAATTACTAACTAGTAGCTAATATTATGTATTGAAATTCAAGGATCTTGAAATTGTAAGTTAAGGAATGAATAAGGGGAATAAAGTATCAGTGAATATTTATTATATAACGAAATAGGGGATCCCAAAACTGAAGGGAACATTTTTATATACATATTGACAGAAGTAGCGAGACATCCATTGAATATATTTAATGCCTCTTGCATGACAGAAAGACAAATATAATAATATAATAATAATACAGGCAAATTTTTTTGAGGAAGTCAAAGTTGACTGTACCCTTTTTAAATTTTGATGAAATATCAAGGTTTCCATAAATCAGAGAAGTAAGAAAAAATTAAATTGGTCAGAGAAATAAGGGAAGAGTCAGGGATTTTTAGTAAACGTACAGGAAAAAATTGAATTTTTAAAATTCATGAGAAAATTCTGAATTTTGATATTTTTTTGGTTTACCTCGTAAACTATGAAATTACCACGAAATTTAATACAAAACCTTCAATTTTTTCTATTTCTGACAATATTTTCTTTTTAAATAACTAAAAAAATTAAATTTCGAAAAAGTTACAAATGATTCCAGAAATTCAATTATTTTCAAAAGATATAAAAATTCTTCGCAAAACTTCAATTATGCTAAAAAATTTTTTAAAAATTCTCGTCAAAATTTCAATTATCTTTATAAATAATAAAATACTCGTCAAAATTTCAATTATATTTATAAATAATAAAATTCTTCTTCGAAATTGAATTATTTTCAAAAATTTTAATAAAATTCTTGGCAAAATTTCACAGGAATTCAATTATTTACAATATTTTTTATAAATCTCTTCGAAATAATTCAATTATTTTCATAAGAAGTAATATAATTTTCACAGGAATTCAATTATTTAATATACAAAATTTCATAAAATTTTTTCGAAAAATATCAATTATTTAAAAAGATTTTTATAAAATTCGTCGCAAGAATTCAATTATTTAAAAAAAATTTAACAAAATTCTTTTCAATAAATTCAATTATTATTTTTATAAATAATAAAATTGTTCACCGAAATTCAGTTATTTTTATAAACATGAATAAAATTCGTTGGAAGAAATAAATTATTTTTAAAAGTAATAACATTTTTCGCAGAAATTCAATTACGTTCAAAAATTAAAAAAAAATCTTGTCAAAATTTCAAGTATTTTTATAAATAATAAAATTATTCTCCGAAATTCAATTATTTTAGACAAATTTTAATAAAAAATTTTCGGAAAATTTGAATTATTTTAATAAATAATAAAATTCATCTCAGGATTTTAATTATTTTTGATAAAATTTTAATCGAGTTCCTCGAAAAATGTAATTATTCTTAAAAATTTTATTAAAATTTGTCAAAAGATTTCAATTATTTAAAAAAAATTTGATAAAATTCTTTATGAGAATTCAATTTAAAAAAACATTCAATTATTCAATAAATTATTTATTTTTTAATTAAAATAATTGAATTCTTCTAGAATTTTCTAATAAAATTGATTTAAAAATTAATTACCGAATAATCGATTTATTATTTATGAAAATAATTGAATTCTTGTTTAGAATTTTATTACATTTTTTTTAAATAATTGAATTTTTTTGAGAAATACCACTTTTAAAAATAATTGAATTCTTGCAAAGAATTGTAATAGGATTTTTTTTCACTTGGAGTGATCGCCTTCTTTATGTTTGGTAATAATATTCTTATATAAGTTGTTGAATTTCAAAAAGATTTGATTTTGAATGTTTTGAAGAATTTTAATTCCTTCGGAAAAATAATAATGATTAAATATTTATTTAAAAAAGAAGTTATTGATGTTTTGGAATAATTTTACTTTTGAAGAAATTTGTAAATTAATAAAATAGAACATTTTTTTTGAGTATCTAATATAATCTTTAGTGTGAATCAGAATATTCTGTGGGGTCAGGGAAAAAGTGAAAATTTTATCTGGGAATGAGGGAAAAATGAAATTTGTGTCAACCCTGTATTTGTTGAAGTTTAGCTGCACCCTCGGCTGTACCTTTAAGTGCATATATCCAAATAAATGTATCTTCTGAACTATATTTTATTCAAAAAGTTTTTCAGACCTTAAGTAGATATGTCCATAATAAATTCGACTACACTTAAAAATCTGCAGTGCTAAATGGAGCAGATTTCGGTTTTCTATATACATATATGTGTGAAAGTGGTTTTTACTGTCAGTGATTGAAAGCACCTTATATAAATAAAATATTTATCTTTCCAGATTAGTAAAAAATGTAAGACATTTTGAGCTATCGAATCTTTCTTTTACCTTTCTTCTCCTTCGTGTGGAGAAGACTAAATGGTTCCATTAGGGGTTAGTGGTTTGGCGTAAACTGAGGGAAGAAATTCAACACGCTACTTAAATCTCGGTTCTTGCGGAAAGTGGGATAGAGGATGTGATTGATCGGAAGTTGAGGGTTCCGTTAAAGTAAAGAAAGGAAATAAATAGACGAATATATGACCGTTTAAGGGCATAAACAAGTTTCACATATAAACAATTATCACATTTCATTCAATATTAGTCTATATAATCTATATCGAATTGAAAAAAAAATTTGCTCTGAAATTTTAGAAATGTTTCGGCAACTTGGGTAATTTTTTACCATTATTTTAATTGTTTTATGAATTTCATAAAATTAGGTAAATAATTGTTTAATTTCATTTCGAATGCCTTTATTTCGAATTTTCTCTGGTCTTTTTGTTTCAATTCCATTTTCTCATTTTTTTTTCTTCTATATTTTTATTTTCATTTTTTTTTCATTTTCATTTTTTTCCCCTCCCTTCCCCTCAAAACGCTAAGTGGTTTATGAACGACCCCAAAGATAATATTCAATTCTAGCTTATACAGAACACAATATAAAGCCCATGGTGTCAAAAAACACCCATGCGTGTGGTTTAAGAATGGTTTAGAAACTGAACGCTCCAAGGGTTACAATACATTTTTTAAATTTGTTTTAATGAATAATGATTCACTTTTAAGCACTGTAAAAAAAAGTTGGCTAATTTGGGGTCCCTGAAGACGATAATAAACACCAAAAATTTTTTTAAAAAAGTATGTTCATGATATTGACAAATATCCCGTTTTTCGGTTTGTTTTTCCGTTTTTGCAAGCAATATTGAAAATTGTCAATAGAACACGAATATAAAATTGATTGAATTTGAAAAAAAGTAATTTTCCTATATGACGATGTATTGCTGGTAAAATCACAGCCTTAATGCACTAACGCTTGGCTAATCCCTTTACGTTCCCTACCCTACTTCGAATAAGTAGTATAAAAATAAAAATACTAATAATATTCATACAAGCAATACATCGTTATAAAGAAAAAAACCGTTCTTTTCAAATTTTATCAATTTTATATTCGTTCTACTCACCATTTCCAATATTTCTTGCAAAAACTGAGAGACAATCCAAAAAACTCTTCTTTTGGCAAAACATCTAATAAATGCTTTTTTGGAAAAAACTGTAGTGGTCATTTCGTTTTTAGCGACTTTAAATTTGCTTAAAAAAACACTTTTCCAAAATGGTCAACATAAAGAAATAATCTGTCATCTAACGTAATTGGTAAAAATCAGTATTGATTCAAATATATTGAAAAATTCGAATTGTTTTGTAAGGAAAAATAGTTTACCATCGCCAATAACATAAGTTAAAAAAATTATTTATCACTTGATACTTTCGTTCCATTATATTTATTAGAATAATCCTCAAAAGATTTGAATTTCCCTCCATGTGGATAGTATTATGAATACATGCTTTACATGCAATCATCCATGTAACTTTTATTTGAAGAAAGCTATTCGTGAAAGAAATATAAGTTGAAAATAAATATTTGGACATCCGTGACCGCAAAGTGGGATCAATGAGAAACCAGTGAAAGACGGAGAAAAAATTTAACGGGATGGGACATTGTCCGAGTGCTTATCGAACCGGAATAACAGAGTTATACTGCCTTGCCATTGTGTGCGCATTTGCTGAACCTTACTATCTATAAAAGAGCGTTTCTTACTCCCTTACAATCACTTTCTTTTCAACCAAATTTTTCATTGTGTTCTCTATTTAATCAATGATGAAAAGTATATACAATAACAAATATGTGGTTCTCCAAATATTAATAAAGAATCTAGGCAGGTGATCATGTGTGATGTTTTGCGATTTGTATATGAATATCATTTTTCCAATTTACTACTTACTATACAGGGTCACCACAAATATTTCATTTTATTTTTTTCGCTGACTTTTCCCTGATTTCCAGACAAAATTTTTCACTTTTTCCCTGACCCTAAAGAATATTCTGATTCACTCTAAAAATTATTAGATACTCAAAAAATTTTCTATTACATTTATTTACAAATTCCTTCAAAAGTAAAATTATTCCAAAACATCAATGACTTCTTTTTTAAAGAAATATTTAATCATTATTATTTTTCCGAAGGAATTAAAATTCTTCAAAACATTCAAAATCAAATCTTTTTGAAATTCAACAACTTATAAGAATATTATTACAAAACATGAAGAAGGCGATCACTCCAGGTCCAAGACTCGGAGTGATCGCCTTCTTCATGTTTTGTAATAATTTAAATTACCATAATATTTTTCAAAAAAAAGTTAATTATTTACAAAAATCCTAATAAAATCCTTCACAAGAATTCAATTATTTTTAAAAGTAGTAAAATTCGTTGAAAGAATTCAATTATTTTCGCAAATAATAAATCGATTATTCGGTAATTCATTTTTGAATCAATTTTTATTAGAAAATTCTAGAAGAATTGAATTCTCATAAAGAATTTTATCAAAAATTTTTTAAATAATTTAATTCTTTTGACAAATTTTAATAAAATTTTTAAGAATAATTACATTTTTCGAGGAACTCGATTAAAATTTTATCAAAAATAATTAAAATCCTGCGATGAATTTTATTATTTATGAAAATAATTTAAATTTTCCGAAAATTTTTTATTAAAATTTGTCTAAAATAATTGAATTTCGGAGAAGAATTTTATTATTTATAAAAATACTTGAAATTTTGACAAGATTTTTTTTTTAAATTTTTGAACATAATTGAATTTTTACGAAGAATTTTATTACTTTTGAAAATAATTTAATTCTTCCAACGAATTTTATTCATGTTTATGAAAATAATTGAATTATTGTGAAACAGTTTATTAAAATGCTTACAAAGAATTGAATTTCTGTGAAAAATTTTGTTATTTTTGAAAATAATTGAATTCTTCATAAGAATTTCATAAACATTGTTTTAAATAATTCATTTTTTCGAAATATAATAAATATTATAAAAATTTTATTTTAAATAATTAAATTCCTGTGGAAAGCTTTATTTGTGAAAATAATTGAATTTTTCGATTAATTAATTGAAAATAGAATAAAAAAAAATTGAAATTCTTTGATGAGTTTTATTATTTATGAAAATAATTGAATTGTTGCTTGGAAAGTTTTTAAACCTTTTTAAAAAAAATTTAATTTCCGTGAAAAATGTTATTATTAGTGAAAGTAATTGTATTATTGTGAAGAAGTAAAAAAATTTTATTAAATAATTGATATTTTCGAAATTTTTTTGAAAATGCTATTTTAAAATAATTGAATTCTTGTGGAAATTTTATTATTTATAAAAAAAAATGAATTCTTGCGACGAATTATATATAAATCTATTTAAGTAATAATTAATATTTTTCGAAAAATTTTATGTAATGTTGTATATTTTGTTAATTAATATTAAATACCTGTGAAAATTTTATTTCTTATAAAAATAATTGAATTATTTCAAAGAAATTTATTAAAATTTTTGTAAATAATTGAATTCCTGTGAAATTTTAGGAGGTTAAAGTTTTGAACGTTCAAATGAACGAAATTTATTTATTTCTTCTTCAAATTAAATTTTGATTACTATAATTTTGCGTCACTATTAACCAAATTAATTATAATGTTTCTAAATGTAAAATTTGAGTTTTTAATTTGAATTGTAATTAATAATATATGAAAATATTTTTAACAAAAAATATTTCGTTCATTTGAACGTTCAAAACTTTTTGTTCATGAAATTTTGCCAAGAATTTTATTATTTATAAAGATAATTGAAATTTTTGACGAGAATTTTTAAAAAAATTTTTGAACATAATTGAAGTTCTGCGAAGAATTTTTATAACTTTTGAAAATAATTGAATTTCTGGAATCATTTGTAACTTTTCCAAATTTCAATTTTTTTTTAGTATTTTTAACTGAAATTCTTCTATCAATCTAGTATTTGTGAAAATTGTAAAAATTATTCCTAAAATAATTTGTAAGTCATAATTTTACGATAATTTTTGAAAAATTAAGTTATTCAAAAAGAAATTATTGTTAGAAGTAGAAAAAATGGAAGATTTTGTATTAAAATTCGTGGTTATTTTTCATAGTTTACGAGGCAAACAAAAAAACATCAAAATTGAGAGTTTTCTCATGAATTTTAAAAATTCAATTTTTTCCAGTACGACTTTTACTAAAAATCCCTGACTTTTCCCTGATTTTCCTGACAAATTTTACTTTCCCTGACTTTTCCGTGAATTCCATAAACTCCCTGACCTGTGGCAACCCTGTACTAGTAAGTTTAATTTTTTTCCAACGATCAGTAAGTGGAGAATATTTTTCCCACAAAAAAATAAGAAGGAACTGCAAATGCCCCCTATGCTATAGGAAACATTTAAAATGCAAGAATAGAAGTTTAGGAAGGATCTGGAAAATATGTTTAAAATCAAATAAACTGATAGAGCAAAGAAGATAGAGATTGACTTTTGTTGAAGATCAACGTGTGACTACGCGTGTGACATAATGTTTGTCTTTGCGTCTCAGTGGATTCGTAGACTTCATCGCTTCTTTTTGGTTTAATGTTTGTTCTGAGTACACTGAGTTTATGTCTTTGCGTGTGTTACGGCGTTGTAATTCTCAAGATAGTCAAAAAGAAAATAATTTCAAAATCCCAGTAGGAAATAGGAAATATCTTTATTACTCTTTGTTACATTTTTGCTCTAAAACATTTTACATAAAAACCTAATAAATGTTTTTAGGTGAATTTAATAATAGTTAATCAATCTTTTTTTATCTGCTTTCGTTTATTGTTTTTGTTTATCTCATGTTCTGATAACCAGTAACTTCAAACAAGATATTTATCAATTACTTTAACAAATCAAAACATAACAGATTAATGAAAAATATTTTATCGATTTTCTAACGAAACTTCCAGTTTTTGAAGAAATAAATGTACAAATTAGCATAACAAAATTTGATAAAAATTTTGTTTTTTGTTGGAGGGGGGATATATTTTTTCTGTTTGGAGTAAAGCTGTGAAAGAAATTTTTATTTACCTCCAAATGTCAATAATATTTCTGCAGAAAATTTCGTTCATGTAAAAAAAATTCTTAAGAATTTTCGAATTTCAATTTTTAAGTGGTGTTTTTGAAGTTAAGGGTAATTTTTTTTTGAAAAATTATTTTATGAAAATAAAGCTCTACATTTTCTTAACATTTTTTCTCATTTGCAGTAATTTTTCTCTTGCTATCCACTATAATCAAGCTATATGTATTGTTGAAAGCTCTTGCACGTCAAGATTCACTCTTCTAGAAGTGCTTTCTACTTTTAATTTTGAGCCTTGGCTTAAAAAAAATACGTGCCTAATATTTTTTCACATATTCTTGAAGAAAAACATTGCCTCATCGAAATCGAAATTTTTTTAAGGAAATGTCAATTTTTCGTTTGTACTTATGTTTCTCTAGTATTTTGGTTTGATAATAAATCCATTTTGATGGACTGCTTCCCCCTCAATTTTAGAAATTCAGGGTTGCCACGCAACCTGGAAAACTTGGAAAAGTCAGAGAATTTTAATTAGAATCCTGGAAAATTATTGTTTTCTAAAGTTATTGTGCTTATTCTTGAAATCTAATTTTTCTTTAATTCAATTTTCTTAATTCAATTTTAAAAGAGTTGCCTTTACAATATTTCTTCGCAATAATTCAATTATTTTCATAAATAATCAAAAAATTTATAGATATATTTACAATTATTTTCATAAATAATAAAACTCATCGCAAAATTTCAATTATTTTTAATACAATTTTAATGGAATTTCTCGAAAAATGTATAATTATTCTTAAAAAATTTATTCAAATTCATCAAAGAAATTCAATTATTTTCAAAAGTAATAAAATTTTTCGCAGAAATTATATTATATTATATTAAAATTCTTCTCCAAAATTCAATTTTCAAAAATTTTTAATGAAATTCTTTTTAACAAATTCATTTTTTTAAAAATTCTCCTCCAGTCAATGATTTTCAATATCTACTATTTTAATAAAATTTTCCAAGAAAAATGAATTATTTTAAACACTTTTTATAAATTTCTTCGCAATAAATCTATTATTTTCAAAAATATTCAATTTATGTTTACAGAGATTCAATTATTTTTATAAATATGTAATACGATTTTTTCCAGGGATTCAATTATTATTTTCATAGATAGTAAAACTCATTGCAGAATTTCAATTATTTTTTAATCCAATTTTTATCGAATTTCTCGAAAAATATAATTATTCTTAAAATTTTATTAAAATTCGTCAAAGAATTCAATTAGTTAAAAATTTGTTAATAAAATTCTTTATGAGAATTTAATTTTGAGAAACATTCAATTATTCAAGAAATGATTTATTTTTGCATAAAAAATAATTAGGTATTTAAAAGGAAATATTATTAAAAAATTCGTCTCAAAAATTTAGTTATTTTCAAAAGTAATAAAATTCTTAGCAGAAATTCCATTATGGTCAAAAGTTTAAAAAAAAGTTACAGTCAAAACTTCAATTATTTTTATAAATATTAAAATTTTTCTCTAAAATTCAATTATTTTCAAAAATTTTAATAAAATTCTTGGCAATATTTCAATTATTTAAAAAAATTTTAATAAAATTCTTGACAAAATTTCAATTATTTTCAAAAACTTTTCTCAATTCAATGAAATTTTTTTACAGAGATTCAATTATTTTTAATACATTTTTAATCTAATTTCTCGAAAAATGAAATTATTCTTAAAAATTTGATTGAAATTCGTCAAAAGAATTTTAATTACCTATTTAAAAATTTGTTGATAAAATTCTTTAAATGAGAGTTCAATTTTAAAAAGCATTCAATTCTTCAATAAATTATTTTTTTTGTATTTAAATAATTGAATTGTAGAATTTTCTAATAATAATTGATTGAAATATAAATTTCAGTTAAAACTTTAGATAATAATTGAGTTTTGAAAAGGTTTCAAATTATAATCTTTGAATGTTTGAATTTTTCATACTTTTAACTTAAAATTGTGTAGATTTAATTTTTTTATAAAAGTTGAATTGAATTATTTTGAAGTTATTTGAAGTTTTTATTTTCTAATATATATTTGATTGAAGAATTTCCGAATACCTGAATAATCGATGAAATTTCGTAAAATTGAATTGTAAACAAAAGGATTTGAAAATGTTGAAAGAAATTTTTCAGAAATTATTAATAATAATTAATTTACACTTTATAACGAATAATTTTAGTTAAAAATTGTGGAAAACAATAATTGAATTAAAATAATGAAAGTAATTTTGAATAAGTTACAGTAACAATATTCTTTTATAATAGGTATAAAATGATGATTTTATCAGTCCAACATTTTTAATTATTATAAAACATGAAGATATCGATTGCTTCGAGTCGAAGACTCGGAGTGATTGATATTTTCATGTTTTATAACAATTTTTTATAACATGTTTAATTTCAAAAAGGTTTGAATTAAAAATTTTGTAAAATATAAATGTAGTTTTAAAAACCTGGAAAAATTCCGTTTTTTAACCTGGAAAACCTGGAAAAGTCAGGGAATTTGAAATGAGCAAAAGCGTGGCAACCCCGAAAATCTAATTTAAAAAATTTTTTTTTTTATATTTTTGAGCATTAGAAGCTTTGTAACTATTTAAATTTACTTTTAATCGAAAACTGTCTTCAGTGTAACTTTCGTTTTTTATATAAAATTTAGGTCTTTTAGAATGTGAAACAAAAGTAATTTAAAATATTTTAATTCGAATAATCAATATCACAGTCTTTTTCTTTCATTCAGTGATGGTCTTGAATATTGCACATTTGCAAAACGAGTATTCTCGAAGGACTAGATTAATAAAGTCAGCTTATCCCGAGAAGGCTGTAATCCTTGTATGTTACGTGAATTCACTGTGTATATGCTGAGCCATCAGAATACAGTCCCCATTGTAAGATATATAATCCTATATATGTACATCCTTATCTGTAAATCCTCCTATTTTTACAATTGTACAGTTTTAAAGTATTAACCTGAATTTTATATTTATTGTATTGATTATAATTATTGAATTTTCAAACATTTCCAGGCATTTCTCCGAAAATAATTTTCCAAAAGAATTTTTTTCTAAATTTTTTTTCCCAACTTTTTTTTTCTGAATTGTTTTTTCAGAAGAATTTTTCCAAAAATAAATTTTTTCAAATACATTGTTTTATATTGTAATAAAAATAACAGTTGAATGTAGTATATTTGCCAACCTCAAAATTCAATGTTTCAAAATTTTTCCTACGTATCTTTTTATTTAGAATTTAGAAATTTTTAGTTTTTATTAAATATTATATTGTGAATCCGGCTTAAAAATTGTGGGAAATTAACTAATATTAGACGGATATATTTACTACAAAAATAAAGTCAACAAAAATCGTTACCATTGAAAATATCCTCATTCTCATTCACCGAACAGAACCAAATATTGTCATTTGATCCAAGTTTTTAATTAAAAATTTTTTTTTAATTTTGGAAAAAGTGACATTCGGAAAAATATATTCGGAAAGAAGTACTGTCTATTCGGAAAATTGTATTCGGAGAAATGACCAAGAATCATTTTCTAATTATGGTACTAAAAAAATTAATCATTTTTAATAAAAATCACGATTCTCTTAACAATTAATTTGGTCTATATTGGGAATACAGAAATATTTATAAAAATTATGTGAATATCACAATATCCAATTTTTTATAATATATGAAAAATTATTAATTCATACTTACTTTTTTGTTACAGGTGAGTACACATCTTGGACATTATCTCAAAAATTGTTACGTGAGTTCAGTATTTATATATGTAGATTTTAATTTTATATTAATTATCATTACCAATTTGGCTCATAATTTTGAAAAATATATATTCAATTTTATTCGAACTGAGAAAATTGACAATAAGTTTTTATACGTTAACTTTTAGTAGTTTTATTAATTAGGTAAAAATAAAGTTCTGTTTATGGTTTTTTAGTAAATTAATTTTTTTCTGTCATTATTGTATTAAATATATTAAAATATGTTAAAAATGTTTAATTATTATGAAAAATAATATTAATAAATATATTCATAAATTATATTAATAAATTTATATAATAATATTAAAATTAATTAAATTGTACAAAATAAAGAATACTTAAATTAAAAAAGATATATAGTTATACAGAATCATTTCAAAGAAACAAAAAAATGGTTTTCTAATTTTCAGAACAAGAAAATATTTTTGCGCAAGATATCCTATTGATTTGCATCAATTTTTAATTATTATATATTGTAATATATATTTGCCATTGCAAATTTTTTAAATATGTAAAAAAATCAAGTTTCGGACAAAAAATATTCATGTATTTTTGTAATTTGAATATTTTGCTGAAGTACCTAATTAATTAGAAAAATCAGTTTAAACATTTTATTCTGGTAAATAACTATGTATATGGTTAGAGAATTGATTGCGAAAATTATTATTTAAAGAAAAAAATAAAATTCTTCGCAGAAATTTAATTATGTTAAAAAATTTTTAAAAATTCTCGTCAAAAGTTCAATTATCTTTAGAAATAATAAAATTCTTCTACAAAATCTAATTATTTGAAAAAATTTTAATAAAATTCTTCGCATTTCAATTGTTTTCAGAAAATTTCAATATCTACTATTTTAATAAAATTTTCCAAAAGAATTCAATTATTTTTAAAAAAATTTAGTAAAATTCTACTCAAATATTTAATTAAGTTCATAAGATAATAAAAACATCACAGGAATTCAATTATTTACAAACTTTTTTTTATAAATTTCTTCGCAATAAATAAAATTCTTTTTAGGAATTCAATTATTTTCATAAATAATAAAACTCATTGTAGAATTTCAATTATTTTTAATACAATTTTAATCTAATTTCTCGACAAAATTTTATAATTTCTTAAAAATTTGTTTAAAATTCTACGAAAGAATTCAATTATTTAATAATTGTAAAAAATTGTAAAAATGTTGATACAATTCTTTATGAGAAATCAATTTTAAGAAACATTGGATTATTCAATAAATTATTTTCTTTTAAATAATTGAATACTTGTAGAATTTTTTTTATAAAAATTGATTTAAAAATGAAGTTTAGTTAAAATTTTAGATAATAATTGAATATATTAAAAGCATTATAACATGAATTTTTAAAAATAATTGATAATTAAATTCTTTCGAAGAGTTTTAATAAAATTTTTGAAAATAATTAGGTACATTTTTAGAAGAATTTCATTATTTATGAAAATAATTGAATTTCAGCGAAGAATTTCATTATTTTTTTAAAATAATTTAATTTATGTGAAAAATTTTATTACTTGTAAAAATAATTCAATTATTGCACGAATTTTATTATATATTTTTGAAATAATTGAATTCTTTTGAGAACTGCCATTAAAATAGTAGATTTTAAAAATATTTGAATTTCAGCTAAGAATTTCATTATTTGGGTCAGAATTTCTCAAACGGATCACTTTAAAAAAAATAATTTTGTTTTTTATCGAAAATAATTTTTTTTTACTCCTCGTAGAGTAAAAAATAGACCCTGAAAATTTTAGAACAAAAAAAAATTTTTTGTGAATGTTATTAACAATTTAGTTTTTTTGTAGTCTTAAATTAAAAAATTTTTTTCTCGTAAACTATTTGATCGATTTAAAAATTACGATATGGGTTTTCTTCGTCATGAAACAGAGTATTTAAAAATAATTTTGGATTTTAAAAAACTTCATTTTTAATAGTTTTTTATATTAATTGTTTATAAAATGTTAATAACAAATTGTGTTCTGCGCCTCAAAAAAAAAAAAAAAAAATTGCCTAGTATTGCCCACATTCCCCTGAAAACAAAACCGTTTTGAAAAAAAATGTACGTTAATTACGAAAAAAGTTATTAAAAAATAACTGTGGCGGTGCACAGCGATTCATGACTCGCAAACATGGCTCTCATGGCACCTGTGAGGCATTATTCCTGAACTGCCCCAAAAATAAAAAAAAGTTCTTGGATTTCCTTTATACTTTGGAAATATGTTACCCTAGTAGGTACAAGTTACTACACCAATTTACAGGTCCAACCCCCCACCCCAATCAGAAGGGTGGGGGGTTGAAATTTCAGCTTAAACTCGAACATGCATTCTTTAAACATTTGTAGTTTCTACTTAAATTATTCAATTAAAAAACGTAAGTAGTGTTTTAGAAAGGTTTTTTTGTGTACTTTTAAAATATTTTATTTATATAATAAAAAAAAAAATTTTTTTTGCAAAAATTTTTTTAAATAAATAGTTTTTTGCAATTTTGCACTCCAGCGCGATGAACAGTGGGATTTTTTTTCAACTTACTATTGAAAATTGTCTAGAAACTACAAATTTTATCGGATGTTCATGTTCTTGATTTAAAATTACTAAGAAATCCATCAAAAGTCGATTTTTGAATTTTTAATTGTTTATTTTTTTCTTGTTACTCAAAAATTTGACAAATTACAATATTTTTAGAAAAAATCATGTTAATTTTTTTATTTTTCCATTACACATGATCGAAATCAATTTAAATTAGTCGAGTATGACCACCGGACAATTAATAAAGCATAATACAATTTATTTAAATTGTTGCAAACAATGTTAATTAACAAATAGATTACTTCGGACCTTCTTCATAAAAAAAATTGGTTTTTTTGCAGACAAGTTTAAATTTATGTCTAATTTAGTAAAAAACTAATTTACAGTTAAAAATTATCATTAATATTAACAATTATATAAACAATAATCAACTTCCTTTTGTATTTGTAAACATTTTCGTCATTTTTTAAACTTTAAATATTTATATCATATGTACATTCTTTCAAAAACTTAAAAAATTTATTTGCTTAAACAATTACATTTGTTATAAACAAATTTTTCATTTTTAAACAAATAAGTAGCTTTTTTCATCAAACAAAATTTTTTCCTTTTTTTATATTTACTATCATAAAAAAGAACTCCTTAATGAAATGGGAATACTATAAATTATTCATTTAATTCTAACGAACATTATAAGTTAACAAATATTTAACTTTGTTCTTTTTTCACAGAAAAACTATATTTATTTATATGCATTTAGATGTAAACTGTTTTAACTGAATAATGGTTTACTTCATTAAAAATATATATATTTGTTAACTTATAATGTTCGTTAGAATTAAATGTTTGCGAGTCATGAATCGCTGTGCACCGCCACAGTTATTTTTTAATAACTTTTTTCGTAATTAACGTACATTTTTTTTCAAAACGGTTTTGTTTTCAGGGGAATGTGGGCAATACTAGGCAATTTTTTTTTTTTTTTTTTGAGGCGCAGAACACAATTTGTTATTAACATTTTATAAACAATTAATATAAAAAACTATTAAAAATGAAGTTTTTTAAAATCCAAAATTATTTTTAAATACTCTGTTTCATGACGAAGAAAAACCCATATCGTAATTTTTAAATCGATCAAATAGTTTACGAGAAAAAAATTTTTTAATTTAAGACTACAAAAAAACTAAATTGTTAATAACATTCACAAAAAATTTTTTTTTGTTCTAAAATTTTCAGGGTCTATTTTTTACTCTACGAGGAGTAAAAAAAAATTATTTTCGATAAAAAACAAAATTATTTTTTTTAAAGTGATCCGTTTGAGAAATTCTGACCCATTTGTGAAATGTAATTGAATTCTTGCAAAAAAATTGTTGAAAATAATTACATTTTTCAAGAAATTTATTTAAAATTGTATTAAAAATAATTGAAATCCTGTGAAGAATTTTATTATTTATGAAAATAATTGAATTCTTCCAACGAATTTTATTACTTTTTTTTAAATAATTGAATTCCTGCAACGAATTTTATTAAAATTTTTGTAAATAATTCAATTTTTTTTTAATTTTATGGAAATTTAAATTGTTATAAAATATGAAGATATCAATCACTCCGAGTGAAGACTCGGTGTGATTGATATCTTAATGTTTTATAATAATATTCAATTATAAGTTGTTGAATTTCATAAAGGTTTAAATTTGAAATTTTTTTGAAAATCTTAATTCTTATGGAATAATAATGGTTATATATTTATTTAAAAAACGAATTTATTGATTCCATTTTTTTATAGTTTTAAATTTATTTTTCAATTTATTGATGTTTTCGAATAATTTTGCAAATAAAAAAATTAGTAATTAAATGTAATAAAACGTTTTTTTTGAGTACCTAATCATTTTTAGAGTGAATCAGAATATTCTTATGAGAATTCAATTTTAAAAAACATTGAATTAGGTATTTAATATAAATTATTTATTTTTGTAAATTTAAAAAATTGAATTCTAGTAGAATTTTTTATTAAAAATTGATTTAAAAAAGGATTTCAGTTAATATTTTAGATAATAATTGAATATTAAAAGCAATATAGCATGGATTTTTAGAAATAATTAAATTTTGAAATTAATTTTTTTGAAAAAGTTTAATTGAATTTTTTTATCCTATTATTTGAAGTTTTTATTTTCTAATATCATTTTTCATTTTTGTTCGTCATTTGTTTGCAAGGTTCGTCTTTTTTGATTTTTGGTCCGTAAAGTCCGTATTTTTAAATACTTTCACTGGTTCGAGCCCTGTTATAGGGAAATTAGGGTAGTCAAATAATAAATAAAATAAATTGGTCTGGAAAATCAGTACAACAAATTTTATTTTTAAAAATTTAATTAATTACTTTTAATTAAACAACTGATTAAAGAAATAGTGACACGTTTGTCAAACATTTTATCAGATATGCTAATTGAAACAAAAAAATCTCTTGGAAATGTAAATGTTGAAACTAAAAAGTTAGCTTTTATAAAAATCGAATGTTGATGCAACTCGAAATTTTGAGAATCATTAGTGGATGAAAGATTTAAAATTGATGAAGAACAATGGAAACAATGTAAAATTTGAAAGTTTAATCCTTAAAAAAGATGTGAAAAAAAGTACATTTTCCCATTGAGGTAAGTAGTTCTAAACGGACTGATGAAGTATTTAAGCCCATTTTGTCAATCGAATCTCCCTTTTTCCCCAAAGGAAATAAGTAAGGGGTCCACGTGCTCTCCGTATGTCACCAAGTTCATCAAACAAAGCTGAGAACATCATATGCAGGTAGGATTATGTCGAGGACCCCTTTTTTGGTTTAGAAGGCGATGAGACACCCTTCATTTTAGTTAAAGTTGTGATCCTGTGGACTTGAACATGTATATATTGAAGAGGCAAGAGGGGGATAGTTACGCATGACAAGGATGGGACGTACATAATGTTAAATGCACAAAAGTGTAACTGCATTGTCAAATAGAAAAATCCCCTCCGGGACGCCGATGGCACAATAATAGGACAGATTATAATCTTGTCTACCCCCTGGATTCTCTTTGCTTGCATTACGAAGCACTAGTCTCTGATACCCCATTTAAATTGAGTCCTGCCTACTCTGTTCATTACGTACCCAATCTTGTTCCATGGGTAACAACTGCTTGCATGGCAAAAACTGCCATGTTCAGAGTCAGTCAGTCTGTAATTGAAAAATGATGAAAAATTTTCAAGAAATATACTTTCCTTATCAAAAATTTAATACTAGTGAGAATCTTGTAAGGAACTGGTTGGGTCCCGGGATTTTCTGTGACTCTCGGATCTTGTAAGAATTGTCTAACAAGGAAGTGTAGCAAGAACCCCACAAGGACCTTTCAAGAAATTTAATTTTTCCATCCTTGTTTTTTAATGATCATTTTAGGTTTTTTTAAAACCAATTGAAAAATGTAAATAACAAAATTAAAAAAATAAAGAAAAATATTTATCATTTTTACATAAAGAATATAAATTAAGTGTGAAAATAATTATAGCTAAGTAATAATAATGTCGCAAAAATAGAAGAATTAAAATTTCATAATCGAAAATTTATTACTTTCTAGGACTTTGAATAACTATTTTATATAGTTTTCCATTTTAAATCACAAAAACTATATTATTATTGAATTTAAAACATTACAAATTAAGAGACCACCCATTGTCAGGTGGATGAAAAACACTTTGAAACCTAAAATTACTGGAAACTAAAAATTTTTTCTTTTTTGAAAGATGATAAAATATTGAAAAGAACAAGATCTTTCAGAAGTCATTTGGCCAATATTATATTTACATATTTTAAAAAAAATCCTCATTTTCAATGGTTTACAAAAATTTGAATAACTTTCAAAATAATGAACTCTTTTTAATGATTTAAAGCTTATTTTAAATGTAATTTTCTACAGAATGAGAATTACTTATAGGCATTAACGTTTAATTTTTTTTTAGAAAATGTAGGTCATCAAACTTAGACCAAAAAATTAGAAAATTTTAAAACAATTTTTAAAATTCAAACATAATTTTTAATTAAATTTTCTTAAAAAATCTACACCATTTCATGTTTTATATATTTTCTAGATTAGTTTTTAGTACAAAAAATTATTGTAAAACATTGAAAATGACGATTTTTTAAAAATATCTAAACAAAATATTGGCCAAAGGACTTTTGTAAGATCTTATTCTTTTCAAAATTTTATCTTCTTTCAAAAAATATACCGAAAAAGTTTTGGTTTTTATACAATTTATGCATAATTTTTATTTCTCAATAACAATATTGTTTACAAACTCCTTTTTTTCTTTTGAAAAGAAAAACTTTAGATATTCCCGTTTCTTAATATTTTTGTAGAAAATTCTCAATTTTCATAAGGGGTCGTCCATATACCACGTGGACAGTTTAGGGGGGAGGGGGGGGGGGTCAATACAAATGTCCACGTGGACACAAAAGTTTAATTTTATATCTTTTTTTTCTTAATATTCAACTTTATTATTAGATTATTATTAGATTGTGATCAGACAATATTTGTAATCTGAAATTTATTTAACTGCCCCATGTAGAAATTTCCCTACTTGTCCCTACCAAATGTTGGATTCTGATTAGAACCATCCTAGAAAATCTAGTCTAGAAAAATCTGTCTAGAACCTCGCTAGATTCTGACTAGAATCTCTAGTCTACAAAAACTAATCGGTTTCTAATCAAATTCTAGTTAAAGAATTATTATTACTAATTTTGTATTATAAAGAATTATTATTAATTGAAATTATTAGATAATTCAGACTAGAAAACTCACTAGGACCTTATTGATTTCCAACTACACGGAAAAAAAAAGTTCGAAGATTATTCGGGAACTTCGTTCTTAACTCTTGGATACGGCGGGTAGTTCACAGAGAACTAAAGGTTGCCTCGTTTAAATATGTCATTTACTATTTCTCTACAAATTATAACTATTTCACCACTTCTCGGCAAACTGTTCTTGAAAAAGTCGGGAACTGTTCAAGAAAATCGAAAAGTTAGGCGAATGCAAGAAAAAATGGATTCTGCTTCCCCCCTCCCACTTCCCCTCCTTGACACGTCCGCACACACACACACACACATTTATCCTTGAAGATCACATACAATTTTTATTTTTTATTAAGTTTCTGAAATAGAAAAAACCATATGAGGGAAAAATCGACGGCGGCTGGAACAGAACTCGCGTACCCGAGGAATAGAAGTCCGGCGTCTTATCCACGTGAGCTAAACAGGAGCGTTAAATACCTCAGCATAAAATAAATATATAAGGCACGCAAGTCTTACTGACGTTGAGACTGGTGCGCACAGTTTCTGCGCACCAAGATTCCTTGACGAGTTCCCGAAAATTTCAGAAACAGTTGCGGCCAGTGCCATGGACTTTACATGAGAAAGAAATGAAAAAAAGACTATTGGACTATTTACAGCGTTTTCTAATACAGTTCCCGAATTTCTTTCAAACATTCATTGATTACCATTGAATGTTCGACGCTAGTTCAGAGCTGTTACCACGTATCCAAGAGTTAGGAAATAATTCCTGAAATATCTGGGAACTTTTTTTTTCCGTGTAGCGACAAACTAGTGTACAAGTAATATACATAAATTGTCTTTCTATAAATAAATATTTTTATGAATTGTCAAAAACATTTTAAAGTATAATTGCACTTACATATATTTTTAAATAATTATTTTTACGGATAATATTACAATATTTAGGTATCAAATATGTTAAAAAATGAAATAATTAAATAATATGCAAAATTTTTTAAAAAATAATGCTGGTAAAAATTATTTAACTAGAATTTGATTGGAACCCGACTAGTTTTTCTAGACTAGAGATTCTAGTTAGAATCTAGCGAGAGCCCTACTAGAGATAGGGGCAAATGGTGAATTGCTGCACGGGATGTTATTTAAGCGGAGGTGCTTCCAAGCTATCACGGCCGGGAGGTATGTGTATCCGACTGGAGTCCCCAAGGTCCTAGGTTCGATCCCCCATGGGCACGAGATTTTTCAACTCAAGTTTCAGGTTTTTCGTGTACAACATTCATTAATAATGTTAATATGAATGAAGAATTCAATTATAAATAGGTTAAGTTGAAAAATAATAATTTTTAAAAGTCAACTAGAAAATTCTAGTCGGGGCCCTATCAACACACAGCTAGTTTTAATACTAGTTCCCGACTAGATATTCTAGTCTGTACCCCATCTGCCGACCGTTATGAAAGTAGTTGGGTTCTAACGATTTTCTCTAATCAGTTCCCCACTACAGATAGGGAATTCTGGCTAGGACCCCATAAAATTCCAATCTCAATTTCTGCATGGGTGTCAAAAAAACGCCAAATTGTTTTTTAATTTATATTACAAAATCATTATCGTAAATGCACAAATATGAATATATGCAAATTTGACAATTAGGAATACAAAGCAACCTCTACAAACTCTTACAAATTCTAAAAAAAATAATTTCTATTATTGTTTATGTGAAGGCTCAAAGCTATTGGATTTTAGAAAATTTTTAGATTTGTTACAGAAGAGATTAAGTATTTCTACTTATATAATAATTGAAGATATATTGCTGCCAAAGTCCTCTCTATAATACTAAAAATGGTATTTACCTATTTAATAATATTTTAAGATAATTTAATCTTTATTGAATTTTAAAGAAGTTTGTTATAAAGAAATTTAAAGAATTTTTTAATTGTATTTCTTATTAAATATCTTTTTATTATTCACTATTTTAAAATAAAAAACCCGATTGTCCACGTGGACAATCAGGGGGGAGGGAGGGGTTCGTCAAAAATCCACGATTGTCCACGAGGGGGGGAGGGGGGGTCAAAAAGTGTCTAAAAAGTGTCCACGTGGTATATGGACGACCCCTAAGGAAATAATTTGCATCAATTCTATTTCTTAATTTCAATTATTGCTTTAATAAAATTCAAAGTTTTTTTAAAAATAAAGGAAAAAAAAGTTTATAAATTATATTTGTCAATTAGATAATTTAATTGAAAATGAAATTGAAAATTTTTGTATTTTTAGAAAATAAAGAAAAAAATTTTATTCAAAAAAAATGTTCTGTTAAATTTATCTACAAATATCTTTAATTGTAAAAGTATTCGAAAACAATAATTTCTTTTTCAAAAATATATTTAATTATTATTATTTTTCCATATAGGAATTAAGATTTTCAAAAATTTCAAATTTAACCTTTTTTGAAATTAATTAACTTTAATAATATTATTATAAAGCATAAAGATAACAATTTTGAAGAATTTTTTTATTTATAAAGATAATAATTGGGATTTTGTTGAGACTATTTTGGATTTTTTGAACATAATTGAATTTTGTGATACGAATTTTATTATTTTTGAAAATAATTGAATTTCTTCAATCATTTGTAACTTCTTCAAAATTCAAGAAATTCTTCTATAAATCCATTATTTTTAATAATTAATTAAATATATATTGCCAAATTTAACTAGTTTAGAAGATTGTGAATTATTAAATTTTTTCAAAAATCTAAGTTCATTAAAATTTTTAATTAAATTCATTCAACATTGATATTTTACAAAATTTTAAATTGAAACCGTTTGAAGTTCATTTATTTATGAAAATTGTAATCGCAACTCTTTTAAAATTGAATTAATTTTAAAATATTTAAGAAAAAATATTCATTAAATAATTTATTTATTTAATGATAATTGTTTAAGATTTACGTTATTTAAAAAGAAATTTTTGTCAGAATTATTTAATGAATCTCGTAATGAATAATTTTTACAATTTTCATAAATACTAGATTAAAAGAAGAATTTTAGTTAAAAATACTTAAAAAATTGAATTTTGGAAATGTTACAAATAATTCCACAAATTCAATTATTTTCAAAAGTTATAAAAGTTTTTCACAGAACTTCAGTTATAATAAAAATTTTTTAAAAAATTCTCATCAAAATTTCAATTATCTTAATAAATAATAAAATTCTTCTTCGAAATTCAATTATTTTAAAAAATTTTAATACAATTAATGGCAAAATTTCACTGAAATTTAATTATTTAATATACAAAATTTCATAAAACTTTTGGAAAAATATCAATTATTTAAAATGATTTTTATAAAGTTCGTCGCAAGAATTCAATTATTAAAAAAAATTTTATCAAATTTCTTTTAAAGAATTCAATTATTTTTATAAATATTAAAATTTTTCACCGAAATTCAGTTATTTTTATAAACTTGAATAATATTCGTTAGAAGAATTAAATTATTTTCAAAAGTAATAAAATTCTTTGCAAAAATTCAATTATGTTCAAAAATTTAAAAAAAAATTCTTGGGAAAATTTCAAGTATCTTTTTAATAATAAAATTCTTCTCCGAAATTCAATTATTTAAAAAAAATTTTAATAAAATTTTTGGGAAAATTTTAATTATTTTCATAAATAATAAAACTCATCGCAGGATTTTAATTATTTTTGATACAATTTTAATCAAATTCCTCGAAAAATGTAATTATTCTTAAAAATTTTATTAAAATTTATCAAAACAATTCAATTATTTAAAAATTAGTTGATAAAATTCTTTATGAGAATTCAATTTTAACAAACATTCAATTATTCAATAAATTATTTATTATTTAATGTTAATAATTGAATTCTTCTAGAATTTTTTAATTAAAATTGATTTAAAAATGAGTTACCGAATAATCGATTTATTACGTATGAAAATAATTGAATTCTTGCAACGAATTTTATTACATTTTTTTTAAATAATTGAATTTTTTTGAGAAATTTGACTATTTTTAAAAATGATTATTGAATTCTTGTGAAGGATTTTATTAGGATTTTTGTAAATAATTAACTTTTTTGAAAAATTTTATGGTCTTCGACTCGGAGTGATCGCCTTCTTCATGTTTTGTAATAATATTCTTATAAGTTGTTGAATTTTAAAAAGGTTTGAATTTAAATGAGGGGCTGAATGCTATAAGGGGATACGCGCCATTCACTTAACATGGCGCGTATCCCCTTATAGCATCCAGCCCCTCAAATGTTTTGAAGAAATTGAATTCCTACGGAAAAATAATCATGCTTAAATATTTATTTAAAAAAGATGTTATTGATGTTTTTGTATAATTTTACTTTTGAATAAATTTGTAAATAAATGTAATAGAACATTTTTTTGAGTATCTAATAATTTTTAGAGTGAATCAGAATATTCTTTAGGGTGAGGGAAAAAGTGAAAATTTTGTCTGGAAATCAGGGAAGAGTCGGGGAAGAATAAAATTAAATTTTTGTGGCAACCCTGTAAAAGGGAAATTTTACCAGGCCCCTGTGAGAATTATACTACAATTTCTACATGGGGTAGTTTCTAATGTGAATTAGAGAATAAGTAGAAATCATGATCACTTTTCTGAGTCAGGGGGAAGGGGTGTTTAAATTTTTTTTTCTACAGAGCGTAATCTGCATATAGAGACTCGGTGCAACGCGAACGCGGCACGGCAGTCCACTCGAAAATAAGCAGGGTCATTGTTAGCTTTGGAATTGTTTTTAGTCAGCGAAGCCAGAGAACTTGTATAGTCTCGCGTACAGTATAGTGTAAGGACGCACTGGGCGTACTCTCGCTATATTTTCGTGAATGTGCACCGTACTGAAAAGGGTAGCAATGACATACAGTAATGATGCTCGTTCTCTTGCAATAGTCTAACCATTCTCTTCTGAGTCAAGATAAAGAATGGAAATACCATAAGAGAAAGGGCCATGCCACGGAAGGCAGGAATCCGCAAAAGCGAAAAAGAGAAGGAAAATTGAACTGAGCGAGGTTAGAGACGAAGGAAGCGAGCTACCGGATAAATGTAGACTGGAGAAGCGAAAGTAGGGATACCAGAGTTTCCAGCTCGACGAAGCCAATTCAGACCTGGAATTTATCCTATCAATTTCTGCTTGGTGGAGTGGCAAAGAGCTTGGCAACGTTCGCTGTTCGCTATATTAACGCTACACACAGCTTCTACTTTAACCAGCCAGTACGAGCACAATTCACGTTTATAATATGATATCTGGGGGACTATTGTTGCTCACACCCTATACCAATAAAGTAGCAACCGTCCTTATTTGGTTGCACTTTAACCCCAATCACTCGGTGATCATCATGCAACTAATGTTTAAGGGGGATTTTGCGGTATTCATCATCAAGAGAAGAGCAGTCTCCCAACAAGTTCGATTTAGTAATTACAAAAAAATTTATTGTCCCAATTGTTAGGTATATCATTATATGCGATTATGATGTGAGACATTCAATATTTTCATTTCCATTACAATATTATGAAACAGCTTTCATGAAAGGGAAGTCAATTAATACACTAATTTATTCGTTGAGGGATTAGTTTCTATGCAATAGAAACAAATACCCAGTTTGTGACACCATTCACACGCATTCTGCTAAATCCTTTGAGATAAAGCTTAACATGCATCAACGATTTTCACGAAAATTTTCACTCAAATCTTTTTTTTGGTAGTATTACTAATAGAACTTTTTTTTAAAAAGAAATATGGTTCAAAAAGAAAAAGAGAATTTTAAAGATATTCCCCAGAGAGCACGACTTTGCTTTTTCATGTTTTAAAAAGAAATGCAAATGGATTTTACACGCTTTTGCAAATCCAATGTAAATTAGTAATTATTATGACATACAAAAACCATTATTTACTTTTGTTTCTAATATTATAATTTTGGTCTGTCTCCATTAAGAATTTAAAAATAAAAATTAATTATTAATTATTAATTTTTCATTTTCACTATAATAATCTTTGCATTCTTCCATTCATTCTGTCCACAGTTTAAATCTAGTCTTTTGTGTAATGCTTTGAAATCAGTTAAGGGAAGGGTGCGCCAATACTTTTAACTATATCAAGAAAATAATTTAAATATTCTACAAAATTATTTTTAAAGTAATTTTTTGTGAGAAATTCAATGGTCATAAAATAAAATCGGTCAGAAAATATTTTGACTCTTTGTGAATTTTTATTTTTCTTAAAAATTAGTGGATTTTGAAATCCATGCATAATGTAGTAGAAAATATGTTTTTGAATCCACAAACAAATTTCCAAATGAAAGAATTGATTTTTTTAATTTTTAAAACATTTTTTTGAAAAAAAATATCTTTGATTTTAGACTAAAAAATACCATTGATATTCAATTTTTGTATATTGAAATTCACTTGTTTTATTTTCTAACTAATTTCAGATCATAATGTTATCCTAATTTTTTTGTATTTTTTATTTTTCATAGGTATATAAAAATTATGATATGAAATTAGTTAAAAAAATAAACGAATGAATTTCCATATACAAAAATTGAATAGGTATTATGGTATTTTTTTAACATTTTCAGCCGAAAAACAAAGATTTTTTTTTTAAAAATGCTTCAAAAATTATGAAAATCAATTTTTTCATTTGGTAATTTTTTATGGATTCAAAAACCTATTTTCTACAAAATTACGCATGGATATCAAAATTCACTAATTCTTTGGAAAAATAAAAATTCAAAAAGGGTCAAAATATTTTCTGACCCATTTTATTCTATGACCATTGAATTCCTCACAAATATTACTTTAAAAATAATTTTTATTTATTTATTTATTTCACATGTAAACGGGCTACAAGAAAAAAATGCCCTTTTGTGGGATATTTAAATTATTTTCTTGAGATAGTTAAAAATATCGATGTATCCTCCCCTTAAAAATTATAAACATTCATAAAATAGAAATTCAGGCAATTAAAGAAAACTTGGAATATTGTTAACACGTAATTTTTGTTTAAATAGAATTTTGTAACAAAAATTGTAATTGAAACATCGAAATGCAAATTTAAAAAAATTTTTTTAAAAATTTATTTGTTTAACAAATCGAAATTATGCAGGTTTATTTTCTTTTTTTCTAAAAATGAAATTACAAAATAGTTATAAAATTAAGATTAAGGAATGGAAAATATTCCCATTTTGCATATTTTCTACTTCTCAATAACACTTTTATTCATAAAATTATGATTTTCTTTTAGAAAAAAATTAAAAAATTTACTTAATTCTTGTTTTTAATCACAATTTTTGAATAAAATTCTTTTTTTTCGTAAAAAAAGGAAATAATTTTCAACATTTCTAGTTTTCATTTACAGATTTTTAATAAAATTCAAATTCCTTTTTAAAACTTTTTAAATAAAGAAAAAAATTTTATGAATCACAATTTTTACAAAATTTTCAATTTATTTTATCAAAAAAATAAAAAGGTTTCCATAATTTCTATTTTATAATCACAATTTTTTTTTACAAAATTCACAGTTGTTTCTTTTTGAAAAATAAAATAAATTTGCATTATTTATATTTCTCTACTACAATGTTTAACAAAATTTCTATTTTTTTTAGAAATAAGTAAAAATTTTCATCACAATTTTTTAACCAAATTTTAAATATTTTTTTCTAATTTGCATAAAGTCTATTTTTTATCACGGTTTTTAATTAAATTGTAGGTATTTTTAAATAAATGAAAATAATTGTATAAACAACTTTTCTTTCATTTTTAATTTTTCCAATTTGTTAAAAAAATAAAAAAATTATAAATAATGTTTCCGGACCACCATGGATATTTTACTCGAGACCCTTCAAACTTTATGAAAATGTATTGATATATAGAGACTATATGCATAAAAGGAATTTCTCTATTTTTGTCAAAAGTTAAATATGAATTCATAAACTCAAAGGAATGTACTTAAAATGTAACATCAAACATTTGTAAAATTTAAAAAGATAAAGATTTTGATTTATAAATTCGAATTTTTTATTTATTCAGGTTCTTTGCATGAAGTTTTTCATAAAAATGCTGAATTCGTTTTTCCCAAATTCAGCCATTTAAATGAATTTTTCTGAGACTTTGCATAAAGATGTTAATTTTCATCACATATTAACAGAAAAATGGTGTATTTTTAAAAGTAAATTTTTAGAAAAATGCAGCAAATCCAATTTAAATTGATTAAAATATAATTTTTTTCCGAAAATACAAAATTTCGGGGAAAAAGTGTTTATCGGCGTTAAAGTTTTCGATTTTAACCTTTCATTTATTACAAGTATAAATGTTTATATAATGCGAATTAGCAATAATAAAATTAAAATTAAATAGATGCTTTATTGTCGATTAATTCATGTTTAAAGAAAAAAACCAACTATCCGCCATATTGGAACCGACATTTTGAATTTTTAAAAAACTGATGATATATTTGTAAACATCGATTTCAAAAACTTAAAAATATTCAATGTTAATAATCTTCACTGAAAAATACATTTTATGCCAACTTTTTTAACATTCTGCCCCATTGTGTTCTGTAAAAAAGGATTATTTAATACACCGAGCAATTCTTCATCACGCAGCGACGCACTAGTGCATTACCCATGCTTTCTTAAAAATGCAATGTTTTCCAAAGCTTTTAATGAATCGTTTTAAAACTTTCCAGAAAAATTTCCTTATACAGTGATAACCAAATGTCTTACGGAAGTTCTCTGAACTGTAAAGTTTCCAGCAGACTTTTTGTCGGTGAAAACTATATTATAAAAAAAAGTAATTTACGATAAGTAAATCTTTAAATATAGGTAAATAAGTCTTTATTTGTGATGAAAAGTTATTAAACAATTAATTATGTCACATTTTTTATTATGTTTCGTAATTCTTGTTATACAAAATTAAAAAAAAATTGTAACACAAATGGATGTTCTTATACCTATACATGGAGAAAAATATAAAGTAACTTTTACTACATTTATAGTAAAAAATTTCTGGTAGCTTTTACTACTTTCGGAGTAAATTTGACTACGTTCAAAGTAAATTTTATTACATTCAAAAAACATATTTGTGAAAAATTAGTAAAATTTACTTTGAACGTACCACAATTTACTCCGAAAGTAGTAAAAGCTACTATCAGAAATGTTTTACTATAAAAGTAGTAAAATAGAAAAAAAATCTACTTTAAGAAAGTGTTTTGAAAATTTAAGATAAGAATAGCAGTTTCATCGTAAATGCTATTCTGTGCAAACTTGCTACCTATCTTTGCAATACAAAGTTGGCGCAAATGTACATAAAAATAAATCAGGTAAATTTGGTTGTAATGAAAGAAATTAAAGAAGCTTTTTGTCATTAATTTTTTTTTCAAAGAAAAGCATGTGTTTTACTATTAGTTTGGTCGTCTACATGGAAGAATATTGTTAATCATATTGGAATGGTTTAGTTAAGAATACATGCGATGAGTTGTTGGAATAGTGGGAGACTGTCTTCAGGTTTGCCACACGCTATCCATAATTACAGGTTCCTTATTTACCGCTTGTTACACACTTCGTTAGCACATCGCTTATAAAGTAGTTGTATACCATTTAGTAAGATAGGTTTCTCAAAGTTACCCTTCTCTTCTTCTCGTCGATCTTCTTCTCTTCTTTTTTCATTTCTCATCGTTCCTTCTTATCCTCTCTTTCCTTCTTTCACATTCTCCCTTAAACCCTTTCCTGCCTTTTACTTTTATTCTCGACATATCTCTGTCTCGGACTGTCGGCCAACCTGACCAGCTTAACCTCTTACGATCTTGAATGAGAACCTTGAGTTGAATTCATTCAGTAGTAGTCGTGAGAATTTATGAATGAATTGCGTGCTTGCTATGCTAAGTGGCCTTTTAACACTTCTGTGGCTTAACGATTTTCTCAATTATTATTTTGGCATACGCTATAATACAATTATGGTACTCTTTACATGCTTTCCTATGCCTTACAGTACCTATACCTATACTATTTTAACAAATAAGTTTATCATAATTAGCTATTCAAACTAAACTTGCTTTATTTTAAATTTACTTCAGAATAAAAAATTCGAGATTCAAATTGATTGATTAATTTGTATTTAATTATATAGAATTTTTATTATTATTATTTGGGAAAAAAAACTCTTAAATACGACATGATAAGCGAACACATAAAATGAGCAAGGCTCAACAGAATGAACCTCGCTCAACAGAACAGACAAGTTGCTGTTCAGACTGGAAGTACAGGCTAATACAGTGCTATAATTGGAACGGTCGCGTGCGTCCTTCGTGGACAATGGACTCGGCCAAGTGCAAATTATTAACGTACTTTTCTTGCCTTTTCCCCTCTTTCATATATAAGTTCTGCTTTAGACTTGACTGAATCTACTCATTTAGAGAAAAATATACTTCACGGCAAATTCACTCAATAAATATTAATAATTTTATAAAAAAAGATATATTTTTTATCTATACTTAACAAACATAGTAAATTCGGCGATGAAAATCACTGCCGTGACTTTTATCTATGGAGATCATTGTATTTTAAAAAATTTGGGTACTTTAAAAAAAATTTTTATATAATTTTCAATATTCAAGAAAAAAAAAGTTAATAGTTGATTTAACTAATTCTTTATTTCAATAACAGGGTTGACAAAAAAAATTTATTTTCATTTTCCCTGACTTTACCCTGATTTCCAGACAAAGTTTTGACTTTTTCCCTGACCTTAAAAAATATTCTAATTCACTCTAAAAATTATTAGATACTAAAAAAAAATGTTTTTATTACATTTATTTACGAATTTCTCTAATAATAAATTATTTGAAAACATAAATTTTATTTAAAATAAATAATCAACTCGGAGAGATCACTATCTTTATGTTTTATAATAACTTAAATTTCCATAAAATTTTTCAAAAAAAAATTTATTTATTTACAAAAATTTTAATAAAATCCTTCGTAAGAATTCAAATATTTTTAAAGGTACCTAATACAATTTTTCACATCAATTCAATTATTTAAAAAATGTAATGAAATTGAATTATTTTCATAAATAATAAAATTTTTCAAAAGATTTTAATTATTTTTAATACAATTTATAAAAAATTCCTCGAAAAATGTAATTATTTTCAAAAATTTTTTGCAAGAATTCAATTACATTTCACAAATAATGAAATTATTTTCTGAAATTCAAATATTTTCGAAATCTACTATACTTAAATAAAATTATTCAAAAGAATTCAATTACTTTCATAAATAATAATATTCTTCACATGATTCCAATTGTTTAAAAAAATTTAATAAAAATTCGTTACGAGACTTCAATTTTTTTCTAAAATAGGTAATAAAATTCTTCACAAGATTTCAATTATTTTTAATACAATTTTCAGTTAATTCTTCAAAAATGTAATTAATTTAAAAAATTTTATTAAAATTCCTCAAAAGAAATAAATTAACAATTATCAATTATTTATAGTATAATTTTTGCAAAAGTTCCTAGAGAATTTTCAAGTTTGTTTAAACAATTCAATTTTACGAAATTTTGATTATTCAAATATTCTTCAATTAAATATTTAGAAAATAAAAACTTGAAATAATTAAAAAAAATTCCATTTTAAACTGTTTGAAAATTTAATTATTTCTTAAAATTCATCCTTTAATTGTTTTAATATTCAAATTCTTATCTAAAATTTGAACTGAAATTTATTTTTAAATCAATTTTTATTAGAAAATCCTAGAAGAATTCAACTATTTAATTACAAAAATAAATAATTTATTAAATAAATGAATGTTTTGCAAAATTGAATTCTCATAAACAATTTGAGTAAAATTGTGTTAAGAATAATTGAAATTCTATTATGAGTTCTTTTACTCATAAAAATAATTGAATCTTTGTAAAAAAATTTATTATATATTTATGAAAATTATTGAATTTTTGCGAAGAAATTTCAAAAAATTTGTAAATAGTTGAATTCTTGTGAAATTTTTATTATTTATGAAAAGAATTTCATATTTGCGTATAGAATTTTATAAAAAAATTTTGAAAATAATTGAATTTTTAAGAAAATTTTTATTATTTTTGAAGATAATTAATATTTTGACGAGAAAACACTAAAAAATTAATTTTGGAAAAGTTACGAATGATTGTAGAAATTCAATTATTATCAAAAATTTTCAAAAAATTTCAATTATCCTTATAAATAATAAAATTCTTCTCCAAAATTAAATTATTTTCCAAAATTTTCTTTAATTCAATGATTTTCAATATCTACTATTTTAATAATATTTTTCAAAAGAATACAATTATTTTCAAAAATTTTCTTTAATTCAATGATTTTTAATAATACAATTTTAATAGAATTCCTTGAAAAATTTAAGTATTCTTAATAATTTTATTTAAAAATTTGTTGATAAACTTCTTCATAATTGTTTTTTAAGAAAGATTCTATTATTGAACAAATTATTTATTTTTGTAGGTATTAAAATAATTTAATTCTCGCAGAATTTTCTAATAGAAATTTGTTTAAAAATAAATTTCAGTTAAAATTTTAGATAAGAATTGAATATTAAAAGCATTATAGCGTGAATTTTTAGAAATGATAGAATTTCTAAAAGGTTGAAAATTTGGATTTTTCATATACTTTCAACTAACAATTCTGTAGAATTAATAGTTTTTAAAAAGTGTACACTCTAAATCTGAATCAGTGAAATTTTCAATTAAGTGACCCAGATTTCTTTAATTCATTAGTGGAATTTCACTGAAAATCAGTAAAAACCACTGATTGTCAGTGAAATTCCACTGATTCAACAAAGAAAATTGGACCACTGTCCAATTCACTGAAATCAGTGAAATTTTCATTGATTCAGATTTAGAGTGTAATTGAATTTTTTAAATTGTTTGTAGTTTCTATTGAAAAATTTCCGAAAAATCGAAATATTGTAAAATTAAATTATAAACAAATGGATTTGAAAAATCTTAAAGAACTTTTTTAAAAATGATTATAAAAATAATTGATTTAAAGAAGAATTTTAGTTAAAATTTTTAGAAAATAATAATATTGAATTGAAATGATGAAATAATTTTAAAGAAATTACACTAACAGTATTCTTATAATATAAAAAAATGATTTTATCACTCGGTCATCTTTAATTATCATAAAAGATGAATTGAAATTCTAATGATTACAAACTATTACGAATCAAACTCAGAGTCAACTAAGATTTTAACGATAAAAGTTGTAACAAATTAAAAATTTTGTAGATATTAATCTTAAACTCAATGAGAAAAAGTGAAAGTAAAAGAAGTCAAATTAAAAATGAAAATTACACACCCACCCTGTTACATTTGTTTACTTTATTGATAACCGTAAGTCGCCAATACAAGTCAGGTAATCAAAAAATAAGAAAAGAATTTAAAACTTTGAAATATGGGGTTTAAAAAATTTGTGTGTTTCTTGAATATATACATTTATATACAGTATACAGTAACATTGCTAGCCAATCAGAGATTAGTCTTATTTAAATAGTTAGCCTCAACGCTCCTTTATTTCATAGCTGAAAGGCATTTACTCAATATAAAAGGGCTTTTCATTAAGTACTTTACTTTGTCTCTATTTAAGAGTTTTATATTAAATGCTAATTGCAAGTTTTAATGGGTCTCTATCAAACTGCTTGTATTATTTAGAATAAAAACCGCGAAGTGAAAAGAGTAGACGTCTCGCTTCCAGAAGCGAGTATTTGTTCCATTTTTACAGTAAAATAGTGGCTTTCCGCTTACATTAGATTGGAAAAGCAATTTTTTTTCATTTTCTTTTGAAGCGCCATTTTACTGTTTTATTGTGCCAATGTCTTTCATGCCATTTCATATACTTTTTAAGTCTAAATATATACCCCATGGAATATTGCGTATAGTTTTTATTTTCAAATTTCAGGTTAAAAAAATTATCGCAAACTTTAACAATATCCAGTAATTTCACAGAAAGTGGAATATTATTTTAATACGAAAATGGGTTAAAATAATCTGCAACGCTTTAATCAACTAAAGATTAAAAAAATCCATTATCCATGGAGGGATTTTTTTTCAAAATGTTTTAAAAATGATTTGCTTTTGGTGTACAGACTTCGCACTCGATAATTAATTTTAAAAAAGTATCAAAAAGTAGCTATTGAAAAATTAAACTTGATGACAAAAAAACTCCTTTTGGACGCACTTTACAAAACTGACAAAAATTCCATTACATATTTTTTATTTTCATGACTTTTTCCTAATTTTCGTCAAAAATATTTACTCTTTTCTTATTCTGATAATGAATTGAATTCCTGCAACGAATTTTATTATTCATGAAACAATTTAAATATTTATATAAAAATAATTTAATTCTTGCGAAGAATTTTATAAAAATTGTTACATAATTGAATTCTTTCGACTAATTTTATGCAAATTTTAATTTAAATAATTGAATTTCTAAGAAATTTTTATTATTCATAAAAAGAATTGAATTCTTACGAAGATTTTTACAAAGAATAAATAATTGGTTCTTTCGAGGAATTGAAAGTAAATTTTTAAGAATAATTACATTTTTTGAGCAATTCCTGTAAAATTGTATTAAAAATAATTGATAAAATAATTATTTTACATTATAAGAATATTGTAACTTGTTCAAAATTATTTCCATTATTTCCATTCAATTGTTATTTTGTAGAATTTTTAACTAAAATTCTTCTCTAAATCAACCACTTTTAATAATTTTTGAAAAAGTTCTTTGAGAATTTTTAAATCCATTTAATAGCAATTCAATTTTACGTAAAATTTTCAAATATTTTAATTTAAAAACTTTTCAAAACTCAATTATTTCTACAAATTCACGCTATAATACTTTTTATTTATCAATTATTGTCTAAAATTTAAACTAATATTTATTTTTTAATCAATTTTTATTAGAAAATTCGACGAGAATACAATTATTTAAAAACAGAAATAAATAATTAAGGTATATTGAATAATTGCATATTTATTAAAATTGAATTCTTATAAAGAATTTTATTAACAAATTTTTAAACAATTGACTTCTTTTGACGAATTTTAATGAAATTTTTAAGAATAATTACATTTTTCGAGGAATTCGATCAAAATTGTATTCTAAAAATAATTGAAATTCTATAATGAGTTTTATTATTTATTATTTATTTATATTTATTAAATTATTATTTATTTATTTTTTATTTTTTTTAATTTATTTAATTATTGAGAAGAAATTTATAAAAAAAATTTAAATAATTGAATTCTGTTTGGAAATTTGATAAAATTAGTCAATATTGAAAGTCATTGAATTGCGAAAAGTTTTAAAAAATAATTAAATTTTACAAAGAATTCAATTAAAATTTTTGACAATAATATCGAATTCTTGCGAACGATTTTATTACAATTTTTTTAAATAATTTAGTTTCCAAGAAGAAATTTATTACTTTTAAAAACAATTAAATTCTTGTAATGAATATTATTATTTATGAAAATATTTGGATTTTAAAAAAACATTTTTTTAAATAATTGATTCTTTCGAGGAATTGAAATTAAATTTTTAAAAATAATTAAATTTTTGGAACAATTGAAATCCTGCGATGAATTTTATTATTTATGAAAATAATTTAATAGTTGCTAAGAATTTTATTATTTCTAAAAATAATTGAATTATTGCGAAAAAATTTATTAAAATGTTAAAAAGGATTGATTTTCTGTGAAAACTTTTGTTATTTTTGAAAATAATTGAATTCTTCATAAGAATTTTATTAACATTGTTTTAAATAATTAATTTTTTCGAAATATAACAAATATTAGGAAAATTTTATTTTAAATAATTGAATTCATGTAGAAAACTTTATTTGTAAAAATAATTGAATTTTTCGATTAATTAAAAATAATTGAAATTCTTTGATGAGTTTTATTATTTATGAAAGTAATTGAATTAAATCCTTGCTTAGAATTTTTTCAAAATTTTTTTTTCAAAATTGAATTTACATGAAAAATGTTATTATTAGTGAAAGTAATTGAATTATTGTGAAGAACTGTATAAAAATTTTGTTAAATAATTGACTTTTTTCGAAATTTTTTTGAAAATGCTATTTTAAAATAATTCAATTCCTGTAGAAATTTTATTATTTATGTAAATAATTGAATTTCGGATGAATTTTATCAATTTTTTAAAAATAATTAAATTCTTTTTCGAAATTTTATGAAAATACTAGATATTTAAAATAGTTGAATTTCGAATATTTTTGAAAATTAAGAAATGACAAAGATTTGAAAAAATTTATTTTAGTGAATGTATGTACTTTTCCATTTATAATCTGAAGAATCAAGTTAATTCATACTAGGAATTTGAATTAATCGATAGAATATAATCTTTCCTCCTGCAATTTGTAAACGGCTTTTTTAAAGAAGGGCCGTTTTCTTTTATCTGAATCTTCTCTATGCAGTCAGTGCCCGCGGCGCACTTTAATTTGCTGATTAGGTAGGTTGTACGAAGTAGAGAATAATCAGACTTTCAGCTTCACATTTTTCAATCATTTTCATTACATGTTGTTTTCTCCGTTGATCCGCCTTATTAATGGTAGTGTCAACAAAATGAAATTCTTCGTAACTGCAATGTTCTGATCCCAAAGAATTTATTTTATTTTAAAAACATTTTCAATCGGCCATTTCATGGAATTGTAAAAACTGGAAAAAGAGATCAATTTTTTTTTATTTATTTTAAATAAATATTTAACGGTCACACTGAACCCCTCAAAATTCTCGTCGAATATAAAAAAAACCAATTATTTTTAAAAAAAGAAAAAAGGATTTTGTATAAAAATTGTGATTATGAATTTTTTTGTTTAATAAAAATTGCGAAAACCTAAACTTGCAAGAAAATGGCAAATTATGCAATTTTTCTCATTTATTTAAAAAAAAACTTGTTATGTTAAACTTGTTGTTGTTAAATTTTGTTAAAAAAATTGTAATTGTGAAATGAAAATGGTATTTTTATAAAACTCTTTTAAAATTCTCAGTTTTATTGATTTTGTATTAAGAATTGTGATTGATAAATATAATTTATAAACTTCTTTTTCTTTTATTTAAAAAAAAATTGAAATAAAGATTTCAAATGAAAAAAAATTACTTTTTTATAGATTTTTTAAAAATTTGTAAAAAATAATATTTTTCCAAGTGCAAACAATATCATTATAAGACCAATTGTATTTTTTGCTTTGGTTGTGTTTCAAATGAGGTCTTGAAAGATGATTATAAATTGTTTTTTTATAGTGTAGCGTCTATGATTGTGAAAGTAGAGTTTACAAGGTATATAACTACCATTAACTGTTGACCCTACTTTACGCCTAAAAGTGGAAGATCAGAGAATTTTCGTAACATTTTGGAGTAAAATTAGAGCCTAATGATTAAAATTACAACCTACTTTGTGATTGCTAAAACTTAAATAGAGTCTATGAATTCAGGTTCAAGGAAGGGCTTTAATTTCGACTCAGGTCTTTTTGAATTTCCGTGTGGATTAAATAAAAAAAAATTTTAAAATCTGTCCATTCACACAATTTATAAGTCAAAAAGGATATTTTTTCGATTTATTTTAATAAATTGAAATAAAGTATTATTAATGTGTTGAGAAAAAATTCAAACATATATTATATCAACACTATGTAATTTTATTTTCATTAATTCACAAGCTTCATTCTTTTCCCAAAATTTTTCTTATTTTTTACATGTTTATACATTTTCTTACATAATTAACAAGTATATATCGGAAAATCTTATATCTATATGGTATCGAAGCCTACCTAACCTATATCCTGAATACATAAACCCTAAAGACGTACACTTTCACATTAAGCCTCTCAGCCACCGCAGACGCTGAGGGCATAAAACTTTGGATTTCCTATGTGTACTTTCCTTATGAAGTAAATCCCAAATCGTATATATTTAAATAAGTTATTAAATTGAAATACAAGCATTTATAATATTATAAAATAACAATAATACTTAATTCAAAATTGACAATTTAATAATCGTTTTTTAATAGCTTGATAAACATATACAATAATGAAAAACCGCTGCTAAGTTAAAAGGTGAATTTATTGTGTTCATTTCATGAATTTTATTCTTACAGTACATTTAAAAGTTACTTCCACATTTAAAAAAAAACATCTCATAAAGAAGACTATTTCTTTACAATTTTAGGTTTTTAAAATACCAATAATTTCTTTTAAAGTTACCCCTAAATTTCTTAAAAACATTTTTAAAAAAATCTTCTTTTCCAAAATTTTAGATGGTGATTAAAAAAATTTTAAAACTAACGTATTTTACTAAAAGCTCTCACTTAGGGATTTTTTGGATTCACCGAATCTGAATTGAATTTTAGATTTAAAAAATTGACAATGGCAGATTCAATATGGAGACCAAAATTTTTCAAAATAACGACTGTAATATGTGCCATATGTTGTCATATTAGATCCGCTATTTTGAATTCTTTAAATCTAACATTAAATTCGGATTCAGTTATTTTATATTAGAAATTTTAAATTATTTAAAACAGTCAAATATTTTTTATTTTGCTTTTCCTATAAATTGTCAAATCGATTGAAACCAATTTCGAACCGTTTCAATCGGGTAGACCCTTTTCAGAAAGATAATTTAGATCAATTCAAATTTACAAGGGGCGCACCCTGTGTCTTCGGTTTAGAAATAAGTGGATTCTAGTGCGGTTTGGGAAAATTTTAGTTAAGTTGAAAATGATGCAATGCTTAACTGATAAATGTTCAACATCGTCTGTTTATGGAGAAGATATTGGAGGTTCATTCGTTATCACCATCCTAGTTTTTAGAAATATAAAAATCCTAAGAAACTGAAAGTATCGTAATACTAAAAAACGTCACATCTAATATTGAATTTTGCAGATTTATTGATTCCTGAAATGAATATATGGGTGTGCTTCCAGTGATGTTGAATTTTATGAATAAATCGAAAAATAGGCTTTTCAAGTTGAAGAATTTAAATAGTAGTTATAAAAACGTATTTTAGAGTAGTACGCATGGCTGGTACTGCAACTGAATGTCAGGAATTTCATCATGAGCTTGACCTGTGAGGAGGTGGAATCGAAGCGGAGGAGGTGGCAGAGACGTTGAACCGCCCTTTGCCACCCCAAGGCTTTCTCTACTACAGCCTGGAGTTAGGGTCGAATGTACGCGAACTAACGGGGCTGGAACCCCTTCGTTTAGTAGTGGCCGTTTCAATCATGATTCCACACTGCACCGTTTGAAGTCTCGATTGGAAAGGGGTGAAGAATTGACTAAAGAAAAAATGCTGGCTATCAGCTTTTCAGCCACTGACATTGTCGTTGTCGTTGCAGTTCTCATAAACCACGCTACTATTTAGGACGAGATTTTCCTTTTTTGTGATTATATATTTACCCTATAATAGGATGCAGTTAAAAAATAAAGTTCATAAATTGTTGCATCAACATTAAAACGCAATGTTTTCTCAAACCAGACAATGATTAACCCTAAACAGTACAATTGGGCTATAAAAGTACCCCAGAGAATAATATACCGTATTTTTTGCAAATGTTTTGTTTTTTCGTTTTTGTAACTTCTTGTCCATATTTTTCACCCCCATCAAAAAACAAAAAATGCTATCTTCTTCCTTACAAAAAAACCGAAGAAAATAGCGTATAATAAAGTTATTTTGCCTTAAACATGAACATCCTAGCAACAAATCAATTTTTTGCTAGCTGTGAACCCCAGTTCTACGTATGATTCAGCTAGGATTAATTTTGCAGAAATAACGAAGTTAAAGTATACATTTTTTGCTATTTTGAAAAATAAATTGAACCATTAGTTTTCTTTTAATCTAACGCGTCGTGAGCAAAAGTTTTAATAAATAAAAAATACAGTAAATATTTTTACTCAAACATTTTCGTTACGTAAATTATCCTATAGGGTTGCCACGCAACCTGAAAACCTGCGGCAACATCAGGAAATTTTGGAAACCTTAAAAAAACTTGTAAAAGTTAGGGAATTTTGATCGGAATACTGGAAAATAGTGTTCTAAAGTTATTGTGCTTATTATTTTGAAATCTAATTTTACTTAAATTTTTCAAAATTAATTCAATTTTAAAAAAAGTTGCGTTTACAATTTTCATAAATAGATGAACTTCAAAAAGTTCTAATTGGAAATTTTGTAAAATCTCAATTTTGAATAAATTTAATTAGAAATCTTTAAGAACTTAGATTTTTGAAAAATTGCTTAATAATAATTCAAATTCTTCTGAAATTATGTAGTTAAATTTTCTAATAAATAAATAAATAAATATATATATATATATATATATATAATTAATTATTAAAAATAATGGATCTACTATAGAAGAATTTTAGTTAAAAACACTAAAAGAAATTGATTTTTAAAGCAGTTACAGTTTTACAATTAAAAGAAGTTATGATTGCAGGAATTCAATTATTTTCAAAGTGGTAAAATTCTTCGCAGCAATGGAATAATTTTCAAAATATTTAATAAAATTCTTATCAAAATTCCAATTATTTTCACAAATTTTTCTCAATTCAATGGTTTTCAATATCTACTATTTCAATAAAATTTTCCGAAATATTACAATTATTTAAAAAAAAATTTAATAAAATTCTACGCAAACATTTAATTATTTTCATAAATAATAAAAATTTCACAGGAATTCAATTATTTACAATTTTTTTTATAAATTTATTCCCATAATTCAATTATTTTCATAAATAATACAACTCATCCCAGAATTATAATTATTTTTAATACAATTTTAATGGAATTTCTCGAAAAACGTAATTATTCATGAAATTTTTATTAAAATTCATCAAAGAAATTAAATTATTTTAAAAAGCTTTGCTTTAATTTATTCACTAGAATTTAATTATTATTGACAATACATTTTTAATTAAATTTCTTAAAAGAATTAAATTATTCTCATAAATTTCAATTAAATTCTTTGTAAAAATTCCATTTTCAAAAATTATTATTAATTATTAATTATTAATTATTTTCAAAAGTTATAAAATTCTTCGCAGAAATTCAATTATGATCAAAAATTTAAAAAAACTCTCGTAAAAATTCCAATTACCTTTATCTATTTAATTCATTATTATCAAAAATTTTAATAAAATTTTTAACAAAATTTCAATTATTTTCACAAACTCTTTTCTCAACTCAATGATTTTCAATATTTACTACTTTAATAAAATTATCTCCAAAAAATTCATAAGAATTCAATTATTTACAAATTTTTTAAAACTTTCTTCGCAATAATTCCATTATTTTCATAAATAAATAATCAAATTTATTACAGAGATTCAATTATTTTTAATACAATTTTAATAATTTCTCAAAATATGAAATTATTTTAAAAAATTTTATTAAAATTCGTCAAAAAAAAAAAAAAAAAATTATTTAAAAATTTGTTTATAAAATTCGTTATGAGAAGTCAATTTTTAGAAACATTCAATTATTCAATAAATTATTTTTTTTTGTATTTAAATAATTTATTTCTCGTAGAATTTTCTAATAGAAATTTATTTATGTAGTCGTTTTTACTAATATTTAATAGTAATTAAATAATAATTAACTAATTCAAAAGCAAAAAGTCATTCACTAATTCTAATTAGTAAACATTTTTACTAATTCAAATTCAGAGAGAAAGTTTCATAGCGTGAATTTTTAGAAATAATTGGATTTTCAAAAGATATCCAATTATAATCTTTGAAAGTTTTAATTTTTCGTACTTTTAACAAAGAATTGTGTAGATTTAATTTTTTTAAAAATATTTAATAGAATTTTTTTGACTTTATTTAAAGTCTAAATTTTCCACTATTTATTTGATTGAAGAATTTTCGAATAATCGAAGCTTTGTAAAATTGAATTGAAAATTTTCAATAATTATTTAAAATAATTGTTTTGAAGAAGTTTAGTTAAAAATTCTTAAAAATAATAAATGAATTGAAATGATGAAAATAATTTGAGAAATATTTAAATTTGAAATTTTTGAAAATCTTAATTCTTTCTTCTCATAAGAAGATGTAGTAATAGAACATTTTTCTGAGTAATAATTTTTAGACTGAATCAGAATATTCTTTAGAGTCAGGGAAAAAGTAAGAATTTTGTCTGCAGTAATAATTATAATTTTTTTATTTTGCAGCTTTGAAGCATTTCGAAGATTTATTGCCGTTGTACTATAGCAGATTTTACTCCTGTTTATACGGAAAATTTGTTTCGATCCCCCCCGAACAAACATTTGATAATAGCAGGTCGTGAAACGCCTTATTAACAAGATGGGCCTTTAGATTTTAGCTAGATGCTTTATCTAAAAATAGGGTCGAATATTGTGTGCAATCACATAGATGTAAAAAGAATAATGGCATTGTGCAGGATCTGATCACAAAGAGTAATGATATGATCGGTGTTTTAGTCCCCTCGTAGTCGTCTATTCATTCATTCATTCTAGGAGTATTTCCTTGTTTCAGCTTGTTGCATCAAGATTTAGTTCACTCTACACAATGAATTAAAAACTCATATGTATGTGAATATATATATTGAGCCAGAAGTTTGAATGTTACTGATTACAAATCTGCAAACAAGCGTGTAAGTTTCCACCAGATATAGTAATTGTTTAATGATCAATATTTCCAGCGGAAGTGGATAAAGAATATTTAAGAAATTATATAAGCTTAGAAATCGATTATTGTTTATATATTTATATATAACTAGGGGGCTTCGCCCCCCTGCGCGCTTCGCGCGCCAACCCCCCCACCTCTATTTTTATATTTATTTTAATTTTTATAAATTTAAAGTAATTTTTTCTTAATATGAATGCATCTTAATAAATTGCATACAATACATATATGACAAAATACACATAGATTTCGACGCAATGTAACAATCGTTATGGACCTTTTTTATCTATATGTCAAAAATTAGATTAAACTTTGACATATATTTTGACCCATTTTAACCTGTAGGTTAAAAAGACGTAAAATTTTAAATAGATTTTGACGTATCATAGATACGTTTATTGTCCTTTATTGTCCCTTTTTAAGTTGTAGTTAAATAAAAGTCAAATTACACATAGATTATGACGTAACTAAATGAGAGAGTAAAAATAAAACGTCAAAATTAGGTCAAAATGATAGGTGTTGACCTAAATTTTGAGGGTAGCGGGAATTCTTTGTCAAATTTTGATGCCTAGGTCACAACTGCCCTCACAATTGACCTAAATTTTGAGGGTAGCGGGAATTCTTTGTCAAATTTTGATGCGTAGGTCACAACTGCCCTCAAAATTGACCTAAATTTTTGAGGGTAGTGGAAATTGTTTGTCAAATTTTGACGTCTAGGTCAAAACTGCCCTCAAAATTGACCTAAATTTTGGCCTACCTTAACAGTGGGCCAACCTTGACTATGTTCCCTTTCTAAGGGGCCCTTAGAAATGACTGAATCAGCGGCGGCGGCGGCGAAATGATTTTATATTATAGGGATAGATACTCTAATGATGTATTTACAATAATAATTTTCTAATTATATTTATAATTTTTGAAATTTACAATAATTAGACAAGATCCTCACGGCATCTGGATATTAATAATAATATATTTGAATTCGAGCCCCAGCATAGTTAGTCCCACATTTTTGCATAGTTTTAAATTTATTTTTCAATAATAATATATTAATTATAATATATATCATTAAAAAACACGAAAATATTTTTAGATAAACATATTATTTTATGGTCATTCAAAACCTGAACCTACCCCACCTGAAAAATCCTTTACAGGATCCTTTGGGCGATTTTTCCAAATCTTTTGTCTTGTACCAAAAACTTAATCAAGGTATAAAATAAAAATTTTCCTGCAAATTTGAATGAAATCGAACAATATTAACACATTTTAATGGTTAATACATGTAATTGAGCCTACGCGTGCAATAACAGCAGCTATGCTCGGGCTGTCTGACCCAATCGGAATATCTACTTAAAATAATTGCGCGGTGGGGACTAGATCTGGCCAATAAGGTGACTGAATTCTTTCCACTTCTACGTAACTCGAAGTAGATATTGCGGTTGAGAAAGACAGTCCGAGCTTAGCTGTTATTATTGCACGCTGTGGCTCAATTATTCCTCAAAACTACTTAAAATTTTTTCAAGCTCATACAAATTTATTAAAAATTCTAAAATTTTGTGTTCTTCTAGTATATATGATAAAAGGTACAAATTCTAATTTTTGTGGATTTTATTTGAAAATTATTTTCTACATTTACAAGCATTTACAACCGGTTATGAATTTTAATTTCTCTCATAGCTACGTCGTTTACTAAGTACATATTTAGATTTTTTACTATGGGAGCGATTACAAATGATGTCACGCAATTTTTTAAAATTTTCAACCCCCCCCCCATAAGTCACGCAATTTCACGAGTGGAAAATACATTGTGTCACGTTTAGTAAAGACCCCCCACCCCCAAAAACGTGACATCATTTGTGAACGTTCCCTTTAGCGAAGCTAAATTGATAATTAGTATCAGATTGACACTAACAAAAATTAGGATCAAAAATGAAGCAATTAATCTGGAATCTATCAAAAAAATTCATCATTTGGAGCTAGGTAGGTAGCTTCGGACAATTTTTTTGCTTTCAGAATTTTTTGTGTTATTTAAAATTATTTTGGATAATTATATTATTTAAGTATTTTTTTTAACAAGAAACTATTCCATGATTCTGTGACTATTTTTTATAATTTTTTCAGAGAAACAAAAACTAATTAAATCCAATTAATGGTACATTTGAAAAATGAACATTATTCAATGTAATAAAATTTGAGATTATAAACAATATATTCTTGTATTTAAAGCTTTTAAATATTTAATAAAAGCAAACTTTGACTCAATTTACTGCAATCAACGACAGAAAACGTGTATATCTGCCTATGTCCGAAGTTACCCAACAAAATTACATTTTCTTAAATAATAATTATTTATGAAATAATTTTTGAATTTAGGTTATTGAAATTAGTGTCAATTTTATGTCAATAAATGGTAGATTAAATTTCCAAAAAGAAATAGCTTTTACCTTATATATATTCGTTTATATAAAGAAGTTTTTTCACGAAGTTCAATAACTTCCAAAAATTTCTTCCAAGTAAATTAATTGTTTTCTTAAAGTTCTTTGATTATTTTTATTTCTCAACTGTCTTATAATGTTCCTTGGTTGTTCGGTAAAGCAATAGAAATGATAAATCCCTATAAAAACTATTAGGTAGAATAGAAATACAAAATATTTACAGAATTGTACAAATATCCGAAGTTAGACTCCTGACCAGAGTTACCCTACACTCGACGGTACTAGAAGAACACAAAGTTGAAGGATTTTTATTAATAAATTTTAAGTAACACTGATAGCTGATATTCCTGCACTGGAACCTGTATAAGATTCTTGTTCCAATATCCTGCTGGGGATCCTGGAACGATCCTACGTAGTATATTGTAAAGGATCCCTGGAGGATCCGACAGGTTTGTTGTGGAGGAACATAAAAGGATCTTGTAAAAGGATTTTTAGCTCGGACCCCCTACAATTGTGTCCCTAAGAAAATTAAGGGGGTGCAAAGTATAAGGTATTTATTCCTTTTTTACATTTTTTAAAATTTTGTAATTGAATTTATAATATCTCAAGAATATCGTGTCAAAATTTCAAGTCGATCAGAGCAAAATTGACGAAGTTAAGAGTATTTGAGGGTCCGTTGCTCCAGGCCTGGTTTCTATGCCTGTTCGAAAGCAAGTGCGGCACGACAGTAAAGAAAAAGAACTTTGCGTAGACAAATGCAAAAAGATACTCTAGATTATCTTGGCTAAAGCTCTTTATGAACCTGGTATCAACGACTGTGTCGTATTACAAAGTTTTATTTTGAATTATTTAGTGTACAAAACTTTAAAGCGTTTTACTGAAAGTTGTTATTTTTGAAGTCTATGCGCAACAGAACACAAAATGTACTGAATCAATCGTTTTAAAATTTTGCAAACTACTTTATCATATAATTTTGAAATAAGAAATTAGCCGGTCTTTTTTTTAGGGAAAATCGTTTTTTTGGCTTTCAAGTGTTACGAAAAATTTGGAAAATGAAAAAAAGAAATCCTCTAGAAATATATTTTTTAATAAATGGATTTTGAGTTTTTGATTTAGATGATTCTGTTGTGATCATAGGTAGCCTACTATTTTACGTTCTTTATCAGCGTTTCAAAGTGTGATTTCATTTACATGTAAGAATATTTGTTACATTTATTTAGAAAATAATATGTGAAAATAATATGTAAAGTTTGTTTTCAAGGTGTCGTTTTATTTAAAAAAAGCTAAAAGTTTGTTTTTGCCTAAATGGTATAGTTTCAAGTACATAATTCCAGAAAGCTTTTTGAATTATTTCTGAAATTATCCTGAAGCTAACGGAGCCTATAAATAATTTTAACTTCCTTAATCTTTATTTTATGTGCGAAGAAATCGATAAATATAATTTAAGGGTTGTAGCCAAAGGGGTTAGTTTCAGATTTGAGTGACCACAATATAATTATATGTTTATCTAAATGATATATTTGCTAAACAGTAAGGGTGACTTTGTAAAGTCAGGGTAGTTTTTGAATTCGAGTCATCCTACAATAAATCTAGCGGATAATTCCCATGTTGTGTTAAAAATGTATAAAGAATTATTGTCTCGATGTTCATTTCGAAAAGAGTGTTCCTTTAAAAAAATTTAATTTATTTCGTTTAAATTTTTTGAAATTATCAATTTAAAATAAATCCTGATGTGATGGAGCTTACACCGAATTTGGATTTAGTGGGCAAAAATGCTTTAGACTTGTACTGCAGGTCAGGTGAAGCAAAAAAAAAAAGGTTTTGTGTCCTGTGATTTTTTCTTAATCAATGAAAAAGCTCCAGTGGTGAAACAGGAGTTTGACATCACGGTGGTTAGGCATCATTGTGTGTGGCTGGTACTTTGATGGGTGACCCTCGGGGTTCGCTAAAACCCTGATGTATTTCACTACCAGCCAAATATGAAAGTTTCCAAAAATAATCCAAGTTTTCACTTAAAGTTAGGAGATCACCACATCATTATGTAAAACATTTTTTCTAAAAAATAATTTATATAATCCTTCATAAAATAGAAGATTCAATATAGTCAAAATTATTAGATAGATGTACATCTATCTAATGATTTAGTTAGAGTTAGAGTAAAATAAGTCATCCGATTTATGACAGTGTTTATATAATGAGATGCTGTGTTTATTCGTGAATAAAATAAATAATACAATTGATTGTGACTGTTTTATGTTTATTTTATTTAAAAAAAATGTAGTACATAAAGTTGAGGCAAGACTGTATAGGCTAGAAAAACAGCCAACAGCCAACAGCCGTAGCTGAGTCAGAAGCAGGGCAAGTGGAGCGAAAATCAGATTTACTCGTTGTCGCCTCCACCTTCGATCGCCCACCCGACCCTACCCAGGAACTCAGACCTGCCAGCACCGTTCCCAACCAACTACCCATAACACCCCCGCCCTCGTTCCCGTTCTAGCTTTCGAACGAGAACGAGTGCCGCCCTTTGATCCTGCCGACATCCACCCTCTTCGATTCTCCGCACCCACTCCGTTCCTATTCGGCGACCTAACTCTGTTCCTCTTTAGTCTCGCCATTTCTACACACTTTCTGATAAACGTGCTATCACATGCTGGCGTTTGCATGTACTGTTCTTTAAATTCCAGTAATTACGTCCATCTACTTAAATTTAACATATTTATCCCAAAATTCGACTGTCAAAACAAACTCTCTACGAATTTATTTTATGCTTATGTTATTAATTATTAATAGTTCAAATAACGCGTTAGGGTAAGTCCGGGAGAGGTGAGACACCTTTTTTTAAACCACTACTAATTTTAGGAAAATTTATAAAAACGTCCAATTTTTGTGAATTTCTTTTATTTAACCCTTTCACGTAAGCAAGTAACAGCCGTTTTCTTTTTTTAATTAAAAACAACTGACAATTCCGGCAGATGCAATTGTTCGGGTATGAAGCTGAAACTGGCACCCTGTTAATTTTAGAAATTAAATTTTAAATACTGTAGAGTTTTTGTGGTTTGTAGGATCAATAATTTAAAGTGAAAAAACCAAATGTAGAATCCTTACAAACCATATAAGACTCATGTTAACTTAATCACCTTCCCTTATTCGTCACATATCAAATATTTAGCAACAACTAATAACAAAATATTTGGCAGTCAGACGCCAGTTAATTTTTCTATTGAAAAACTAACAAAACAATAGTCAAATCATAACCAATAAACAATACAAAATATTATAGAATTATCTTGGAATTATCTCAAAGGAGATTCCGTTAGGGAAACTAAATCAAAAAGAGAAAACTTGATCTATGAGACACGACTCTTAATAAAAACAGAAAAATACATTTACTACATCATCCAGAATTGCTTGATTATGATGTCAATCCTTCAAGGTAATTTTGAAATAATTATTAGAAATTAGAAACTTTTCACAATTATTTATTAGTATCAAATTTCGTCAAATAAAATTTGTTGTTACACTACTAAATTCTCACTCTCGTCCCATGTCGAACATACCCCACAAAACTCAACTCTACTCTTCAACATCCAAAAGCTAACTAACTATAAAAATTTCCTTCTTCGTCTGCTAATTTTCAAAAAACATCAGCGGGAGTTTCTATTTAAAAGTAAACATTTTTTATAAAGCTACAACTTTCTCCTTAGGACCTACTTAATTTTTCAGAATTTTAAATTGGTTTAGCAAAAAAATATTTAACTTTAAAATTAAATTTTCAAAATTAAGTACCCCCACAGCACCGAAACTTTCCTAAAAATTTATTAAATATTTAATTGCAATGTTCGGAATATGTAATTGCAATGTTTATTGAAAGTTGTGTAATGATTTAAATGTCCCGATTAAATAAATGTTTAGCGCGAAACTTTCCTGAACATTTTCACAATAAACATTCATTTAATCGGGACATTTAAATCTTTACACAATTTTCACTAAACTTTTCAGTTAAATATGCCGAATATTGCAAGTTAATATTTAATAAATTTTTAGGAAAGTTTCGGTGCTGTGGGGGTAGGTGCTGATAATTGGAGTGCCAGTTTCATCTTCAGTGTTCGGGTCAGTTGAAACTCAGTCTTGTTTTATTTTTATGATTACTCCATGATTGGAAATTGACAAATAAAATTTTTTAAAAATCATAAAAAGAACTACTTTTTGAACATTTTTTTGTTGATATTTTCACGAAAATGCTGATCCGACAAATTAAAAAGAATCACATACGTTGAACATTGGGCTAATAAATATTATTTTGTAAAAAGCATTTGATTAACAAATCGCATTTTTTTCCTTTATTATATTAAAATTTTTTTAAATTTTCAGTTTTATTTTCAATTAAAAATTGTGACTGTTAAATTGAGTACATAATTTTTTACCCTTTATTTCTAAAAGAAATTTGGAATTTTGTTTAAAAATTATAAATTGATAAATGGAAATGATGCAAATTATTTCCTTAAAAAACAGAATTTTCTACAAAAATTGTGATTAAGAAATAGTAGGAATTATGCAAATTGTTTTTTCCCTAAAAAGAAACATATAATTTTGCAAACAATATTATTATTAAGTAATAGAAAATATCCAAAATGGGTATATTTTAATTATTATATTATAATAATAATAATAATTTTCTAACAATTTTCTAATATTTTTTCTAAAAAAAAACCTGCATAATTTCGATTTGTAAAACAGAGTTTTTTACATACTTAATAATAATAATGAAACAATTTGTATGATTTTGATTTGTTAATTACAAGTTTTGTTACAAAATTCTAATTTTTTTTATAAAAAAAGGAAAACATTTGGAATAATTTCCCTTTCTAATTTATAATTTCTTAACAATATAGCAAGTTTTTTTTAAATAAAGAAATAAAATCTACTGCATTTATGTTTTACGAATGTTTATAAATTCTACTTTAGTCAAATATTTGTCGTGTCATCTAAAAAAATTATAATATAAAATAAATAAAAAAAATATAAACAATGAATTTTCTAGATTATCCCTAGAACGGAAATATGTTTTTTTACCCATTAACGGTAAACTGGGGTAGTTTGGCACCCCAGATTTGAAACATTTGTGAAAGGTTTTTATTTTACTGAAAAATAGGTTTAGAAAAGTTAGTTTTCTTCGTTTTTCTGTAAGGAAGACAATAGTATTATTCATTTTTTAATAAAGTAAAAAGAAATTTTTAAAAAGTTGTAAAAAACGAAATATAAACCAAAATTTTCTCAAAATTGAAATTTTTTATTAAAAAAATTGTAGTTATTCTAAAAGTTGACGAATTTAAAAAAATTCCGTTGAATTTTAAAAACTAAAAAGCACTTTAAGAGAAAATTAATCGAATTTGATTTATTGAAAAAAATATAATTATTTGAACAGATGAAAAGTGACTAAAATTGAAAGAAATGTCGTATGGGGGAAATAACAAAAATTGATTTGAAAATAAATTTAGTTAAGTAATATGTATTAAAAATTGTTGTTATAATTCATTCATTTTTAGTCTGCTACACCACAAAAAGTGCAGAGAACGGTTCTTTGGCCTTCACACACTGGGTTTTTGTTTTGAATTGCAGTGACGCTTCGGGTTTGTTAGCGTCCAGGCATTTTTTGTAAAAATTATATAATATCTTAATTTTTAACTAAAATTTTCAATCCGTACAAAAAAAGACTATTTTGCATAAAGAAACATTAAATTTATGCAATTTTTTGATCATTTAAATAATTTTTGCAAAGAAACAAAATTTTCTTAACGTAAGTTTTGGTAACGAAAATGAAAAACTGGGGTAGCAAAAACATCCAAGATGTACCTACATTGAAAATTAATACTGATCAACAACTTTTACATCTTTTTATTAGCTAATATTCTTAAAATAATCGTACTGAATTATTTTCTGCCCTTCTCCCTATGACTGTATGTTGTAAATGTTGTGCCATTTTATGAAAGCAACTTAGAAGATTTTATCACAGTTAATTTAATGTCCTATTTTGTTATTGTATACTGAGAGAAAAATATGTTACAGGATAACATAATGATTGTACAGTATACCATCTTTAGTGCTACTTATGCAGATAGATTGTATCAGATACAATGCAGATTTAACGAAATAACATCTTGATTGTACTAGGTAATTAATATTTTTGTAATATCTTTTATGGTATCTTCCATTTCTCTCAGTGTACTGCCTAGATTTTTGAAACCTTTGTATTTCAATCGAACAGTTTGCTATTTTTTTCATTGCTTCTGAAAATACCCTGTGGGCACTGGGACATTGGATGTCTTAAGGATTCCCTTAGGACACCCTATGGACGTCTATGACCGTTCGAAGGACACCAAAAAGACATCCTATGTTCGCAGGATGTCTCTAGGATATAAGATATCTTTCGGGTGTCCTTTAAACGGTCCATAAACATCTTAAGAATGCCCTAAGGACGTCCAAAAAACATCCCATGTCCCACAACCCACAGGGTATGAATATACAAATATTATTATGATAACCTAGTCCTAACTTGTTGGCCTGATTTAAGTTCTGGATTAAACAAATCTAGCCCAGACTATAAATGTAACTTTTCTTCCATAGTATATCACCTAGTCATCCTAGAACTCAAATTTCATTAGTGCCTCTCCTTAATTTAGAAAGAATTTTAAAATTAAAAATAAATTTTGTAATTCATTTATCCTTTTTCTCAATTTTCCATCTTTTTATTTTGGTCTTCTGATTATAGTCAGATGTGGACCACAATTGACATTTCAGATCAAATCCATTCATATTTTTACGAGTTTTTATTCTGGCTAGTCTGATCATGAGCCCAGAATTTGTCATCCAGACAAAATATTTTCTATTTCATTCATACGGATCATTTTAAAATAAATATTTACCGTAACAACACATGAATAAGAATTGATTTTTCAAAATTTAACTTCAAATTTGTAATAAAAAACTGAAAAACCGCTAAGTAACTATTTCCAAGTAAAATAAATCAAGTTTTGAAAAATGTTGTGGCGTAAAAATCCAAAAGATTTTAAAAATGAAAACATCAAATTTTTATTTTAAAAACTACCGCCAACTAAAGCTATTCTTTGCACCCGCGGGATATTTTGTGTACGCGAGGTTTTTAATGAATAAAATCTTTAAAATGTATTTTTTTAATTTCCTTTTCTCAAACGTTATTCAATTACACGACAATAGAGGGCACTAATTGTTATTATATTTAATCCTTTGTCAGTTAACAGAAAAAAAATTTATAAAAACCAAAAAGGACCCCGCAGGAGAGACATTAGTTTTGAGTCTTAGTCGATTTTCCTATAAGTTTTTGAATTTAATAGTTTTCTTCAGACTGAATACAAAATTGAAATTCTAAATTTATAAGAAAATCGACTGAGGCGTTAACTTTTTATTGATTATTTTAGGAGAAAACTGTAAAACCAGGATTCTGATTTAAAAAAATTAAGTATTTTGCAAAAATGTGTTTCGCAGTATGTGAAAAAGATTCTAGAGCATTGTTTTTATACATTTTTGTCTTACTTTTGTGGTAAAAAACTCTAAATAAGTTAATTTAAACCATTAAAATGATTAAAACTTCAACCGGCGCTCAACGTGGCCACAAAAAGTTAACTTTAATTAATATTTATAAGTTTTTCAAGTTAATTTTAAAACTGTTTCTCTCGTTTCTCTTAAAATAACTTAAAAAGTGTATTGAAAATTAAATAATATTATTTACATTACCTTATAAATGTTAATTTCAAGTTTTTGAAAACCATTGTTCGAAACCTTTAAAAAGGGCTCCTATCAAAATAATGTTTTAAAGTTCTGTTATTCAAAAGTATTTGAATGATAATTTTAGAATTATAATAATATTATAAAACAGTGTATGTATAATTTCAGAAAATGTTATTTGATATCTGTGTAATACATAATTAAAAGAAAAAGTTGTTAATTTTTATTAAAATCCAGATTTTAGTAAATTCTTAGTCTTTTATTTTACAATTTGATGTATAATTTCTACTTAAAATATTTTATCAGCTCTTTTTTTTTAATTTAATCTGGAATATCTTCAAAAGAGATTTAATAAAGCAGAAACGATTGAAATTTTTTTACTCTACATTATAAAAAGACAATCTTCGATGCGCAAAATATCCCATTTCAAAATTTATACAAATATATTTACGCAATATTATTATAATTAAATTTGAATATAAAAAAGAAATAAATTTCGTCAATTTAAATTTTTAGGACTTCAAGGAGTCAATAACTTTCTCCGTATTTCAAAGAATCTAAATTTCAATTAATTGAAACTTTATTCCTAATTTTTATTAATAAAAAATTTCTAGTTCTATCAATAAATTCTAAACTTTTTATTCTTCAATTATGAAGAATGTATAAATTAATAAAAAATTTCTACACATACAATTTACTTACTTTACATTGTAACTTTATTTTATTTAATTGTTTGTGTACCCTTCTTGTTACTTATTATTAGAAAATTATTCACCCTTTCGCCCATTTTAAAGAAAAAAAGTATTGTGATCCTGTTTTTTTTTTTTGTAAAACTATTTGTTGGTTGTGCGAAGTGTTTCAAAATTACAAAGTACAGGTGTATTCTCCAAAATCTTACTTCTTCATTTAATGACTAAAAAATTATTATTCAATATTTGTGCAATTTGTAGAGTTATTCTTTATCCTAATATTTATAAATACCGAAAGCAAAAAAAAACCTTTTGTTTCATGTACCTTTAAAAAAAAAATTTTAATTCAATTATTTTCAAAAGTAGTTAAATTTTTCTCAGAAATTCAGTTATTTTCAAAAATTTTAATTAAATTGTTCGATAATTAATTGATTAATTAATTGTCGATAATTGTTTTTTTTAAATTTCAAGTTTATTAACAACAATAAAAGTGTGTGATTATCTTCAGAGAAAATATTGAAGGAAAAAGTAATAAGTGAAATCAACGTCGGTGTGGTGTTCGACCATGTGCAGATATTTCTAAGAATAATAGTACCGGTCTAAAGAATGGAGGGTGACGCTGATGCTGGACAAAATGTTCCTGTCAACAATGTAATAACGCAAAATAATCGTAGAGTGAATATCCGAGGCCCACTCAGAGAAAATCCAAACTTCGATGGAAATTTTTATGTCATAAATCAAAGGAGAAATGGAATTACTTATTTGTTGTGTAAATATCATTGTCAAAAATATTGCCTTGGGCGGGGAATACTTTTCAGTGATGGGGTGTTTCACCTAAATGTCAATCACATACATTTGTCAAACATCAGACTTCAAAATGAACAAACGTTAAGAAGAGAGCTATTCCCAAGTGTCACCAGCCAACCACACAGCATAAGATATATTTTTATGCAGTATCTGATCTTTATGGAAATCCCGACATTGGAGCATCATTCAACTCCATCCAAGGATCAATGTACAACTGGAGGAACTCCAGCAGACGAATGGAAGCTCCAACAAATATGAGCTCTTTTTCGGATATTATGAAGAGAAACAATTCGAGACGCTTAAAGACATATGTCCATGGAAATTTGGATTACAAGTTAATTGCAGGGGAAGGCTTCGAGAGTATCCTAATCATGGACCACGATTTTTCGAGAACTGAACTCGCTCAAGTTAGAAATTTTTGCATGCACGTTTCTTGCACAGCAATTCCATCATCGACTTGGTGCAAAGAATTGGTATCTTTTCTGTACATAAAAGAAGGTTACGTATTTCCTTTCGCATGGGCGATAACAAACAACTCGTCAACCGAGGCTTACAGTGCCATCATTCGAGAATTAAGAATATTTGTTCCTGGAATGAGAATGAACACTGTCATCACAAATTTTGGTGAATATTTACGTGAAAGTATTCGCCAACATTTTCCCGATGCAATTGTTAATGGAAGTTTCTACCATTACGAAGAACAAATTCAGCTGATGGCTATCAAACACGGTGTACATACTTTCTTAACTGAAGACGAGAATGAAATCGAAACATTTTTGCTGTCTACTTTTTCATTGGCGTCTTTACGAGCAGATTTAATTGAAGAAACCTTGTGGGCAATGATGAACGAATTAAGCGATAACTCCTCTAGAGTTTTAAATGCATTTATTAATCACTACAACGAATCCTGGTTGACACGCGTAAAACCCATTAATTTTTCTGTTTACCAAAACTTTGAAAGAATTACGGATTCTTTCGAAACGTACGGAAATCAACTTCAAGTTAAAGTGGAAAAACTTCCCCCCTCATGGAAATTCGCTGATGGCATTTTGTCGATGTAAGCTCGGGTATTCGTTGACAATATGAGGATAAATAATGGAATAAGAAATGGCATTCAAGTAAGATAATTAGTCAATCGAAAAGCATGCTCAAGACTTCGAAGAACTGAATTGAATTTGTTGACAAAACAGTAATTCCTCCTACAATGTAATTACATGTTCTCTGAACCGCTGGCTGTTTATCTCGACACCAACGAAGTGCATCAGCAGATGGCGATGCAGTTGATTATTGACAATCCACAAGCAAACATTCAAGTTCTTGATGACTGTGAAGACCAACATCTTAATGATATTATCGAAGAAGAGCATAGAGATGAAAACGCAGGGAAGAAGCAAATTTAGAAGGTGAAATTCTATGTTGCATAATGCAAAATGAATTCTCCGACAAAATGCTTTCTTCCATGCGGACATTTCTGCATATGTGAACCTTGTTATGTATTGTACAGAATGCGATATGAACATTGTCCTATATGCCGAAAAAATTTCACCAGCATTCAAACAATCACAGTCACAGAGATTTGCAGTGTATGTAACGTAAATCCTTCCACAAGTTGCTTCACGCCTTGCGGAGACTTGTGCATTTGCGAACCATGCTGCAACGAATATACAGGAAATGCTGGTCAACACGTTTGCCCATTGTGTCAAGAGAATTTCGAAATTGTTCAGCGAGTTTATAAGTAGATTTGACCGAACATCAAAACTCATCTATATCCAAAAAGCTATTTGATAATTTTTATGATTTACAAAGTAAACTGAAACTTTACTCAGCTTTGTGCAAAATTTTTTATTAGGGTTAAGAATTTGTTAATTTACGTATAATGCTAAGGATTTATACATGGCATGTAAACTATATATTTTTGTACGCAATTATAAAACAGTTCTATTTTCATAAAAAAATGTTAATTACCACGAAACATGCACTTTTGAAGTTCTCCTAGTATTTGTCAAGATCAAAAATATTTTTATTCATATAGTTGTATTAAATTTTTTTTTAATTTAATAGTTTAACTCAAATGGTTAAATTTTTGTGTATTTTTATCTATTAATTATTCTTAATTTTAATGTATTGATTATTAAAATTTGTATGAAAAATATTTACTTTTTACAAAAATATTAAAGATGCATCAGTTCGGCTTTTTCTATGGAACTGCCCTAAAATATTTCACGATTCTCTTGCTGCAGTGATCCTGACTTACAACGTCTGGCAACGCTGCTTGCGTTGTACCTTAGATTTGCATGCGGTGTTTTAAAAGTTGGTACTGATCGCAGGTGAGCAACTTGACTCACGAAATGCTTTGTTGTCCTGCATTTAAATGTATCGAACAAGTCAATCTAATAATAATTGTTTTTCTTTTGACTATAGTTCTGACTTCTGATAAATGATTTTGTGAAACTGAAAAATACGCCAAGCAACCTTCCTTTCTTTTTCTCTGTTCTTTTTTTAATTATTGGAAACCCGATTGGAACTTGCAGAGAGTACTCGCGAAAATGTGCAGTTTTTAAAAATATCAGAAATAGAGGTAGTAATTAAAAGTTCAGACTCTTTTTTAGAAATAATAACTTCAAGTTTATTGTTTTAAGCTTAAAATTTAAAAACTGAACAGACAGTCAATCCGACTAATGATTTTATTTGCTAAAACTGCTAATCTGCAATTTTAATTTTTTGAAAAAAGGTGTTTTATTCGAGGATCTATTTGTGATGAATTTTCATTTACGAAAAGTTGAAAAAAAGGATAAAATTTTGATTCTTTTCTAGTTTATCGAAGGTTTTTGCTTTTGAAACTGGGTTAAAGAAAGTTCTGGATCTTTCGTTTGCAAACTGTATGGCAGTTCCCTTGAAAATTCATGGAACTGAATAAGATGTAGAGAAGGGTTGAATTGCGTATAGATTCATAGCTGTGTGCAAGATCACCGGGCGCAGGCGTTGGTAACCATGGCAACGATTTCTTCGGATTGGCCACAGCTTCCACTTGAATCCCCGCCAGTACACCACAATTCTCATCCCACTAAAGTTCTGTCATCATCGATAACTTGGTCTCCATGATTTCCAAGACAATCACCCCTTTTCAATTTTAATTTTTTTTTTTATTTAAAGATTTTTTAAAAATACTGAGTTTAAGAGAAAATTCTCTAACTGGGTTTCAGATATCTAAAAAGGAGAATTTTACTAAATATTCTAAATAGTAGTTATTTTTGACAAAAATACGATAGTTGTATTTCATAGTTAGTAATTATGTACAAATGGAGTCGATGCTATGAAAATTATCTCATATCTTGTCGAGTCTTTAATAATTCGATAATCCGAATTATTTAGGATAAACCTAACGTGTCTATCAGTACGTAGGTCATTCACAGCTACAACATTGAGAGGATTGGTTGATTTCTTCAGGTCTCACGGAACTTTGACTTTGTATCTACAATCAGTGACCTTTATCTTGTCCTATTAGAGAAGTTGAGAAGAAGGTTAAAAACCTTCTCAAAACTTTTGTTCATAGTTCATCACCACAAATAGTTGCAAGTTTAACTCCTATAAGCCTAAAAATATTAATTGTCACATGTACTACTACCCTTTTTCTGCACTCTTTTCTATGGATAAAACTGATTTATAACTTTAAAAATTTTGTTCCCTAGATCGGAATTCTAAAATACCTGTTCGAATCTAACAAAAACAGTTTATATATCCGCTTCGGCGTAAACGAAAAAGTTGGCTCATGTAAAAAGAAACGTTCTTATATAAACGCAATCGGCTTTTTAATATTGCGTGTTAAAAAAAATCGACTGTCTCACAACTGGACACACTCCCCTACAAAAACAATAAAACTCCAAAGAAATTTTGATTATCACCTAATAATCAATTGGTCCGACTTGAAATTAAAACCTATACTTAAAAACTTACAATTAGAATTAATATCCTGAAAATTAACTTATCGTTGTATTACATTTTTTAAATTGCAATGTCTCGTGTTCTAATGAAATCAGTAACAGAAGTAAATTTAATCCCCATTTAATTCATATAAAAGTGTCTGGAAGTTGTAGAGCCAAAGCTCTAAAATCATCAACATAAATTAGAGTATTCTTAAAAATTGTATTCACTTTTGTTAATTTGCATAATCATGTAAATTTCGAATGGTATTTCAAATGTTTATTGTCGACGATTAGGATTTTAAAGACAGAATTGAAAAATCCAAAATGGCGGATCCAATATGGCTGAAGACTTTTTTAAAACTGGTCAAATTCACATAAATTTTATTACTCGGGGGTTTTTTGGGTTGCTGGTTACGAATCTGACATCAGATTTTCAAAATTCAAAATGTCGGATTCAATATGGCGGTCGATTTTTTAAATTTATTCGATTCGCTTGAAATTTGTTACTCGGGGGTTTTCTAGGTCGCTAATTACGAATCTGACATCAGATTTTTAACCTTACATTAATAAATAATTTTCTTAAAAAATATGCTTTTTACTCAAAAAAAAATTGTCTCAAAATATTTATTTTTACTATTTTTTAATCATTTCTTTAAAAAAAATTTATTTTTTAGCTATTATCCTCTAAAATTGTCCTGTATAGATCTTATAAAAATACAGGATAAAAACAGTAAAGAAAAAATTTATAAAACTTTTAAAGTTTCTAAAAGGATTACAAAAAGTAGGTGCTCGAAAAGTAGGGTAGTCGTTAAATACTGTAAATATATTATGATAGAATATTTTTTTACATTTACTGTTTTGAACTTAGTTACCCATAAAAATTTATGTATAAATAAAATATAATACATGCATAACGAATCAAAAAAGTTCTTTCAAAAATTTTAAAACTTAGAATTTTTTTTGGAAAATAAAACAAATTAGTTTTCGAATAGAACAATTGAATATTAGCAGTATTTTATAGCATTTCTAACCTAAAAAGGAATTTTTTCTCCAAAAAGTACTTACAAAATAGTAAACATTAAAAATAGTTAGGTAGTATTTTTATGGATTCAAAAACCTACGTATTTCTTTACAAAATTACAGACTTTCAAAATCTTTTAGTTTTTACTAAAAATAAAAATTCAAAAGTAGTTGGAAATTTTTATGACTTCAAGAATTCCTAGTGAAAAATTACTGAAAAGTAATTTTTTTGTATACTCAGAATTTTTTCGTAATATAGATGAAAACATGGGTGTCACCCTCCTCTTAAATAGATGAGCTTAATAAATCTAGACTAATATTGTCCGTCGGACGACATATAAATTCAGATTTTTTTATTGAATGATTTTCTCTGTTAATTTGTTTAGTTTCCAGATAAAAGCATTTAGTTTGTTGCTTTATTAATCGTCATTAATTCTTTCACTATTTCATTTACAATTTTTTTATCTATCAGAGACTATCGATATATGGACCATGCAAAACTGACTAAAGTCACTAGATAATTTAATTTTCATTTACGTAGCACTGGTTTTAATTAGTTCTTTGATGTTGAATGACACCTTTTACGATACTTATTTAAAAATTTTATCAATCGTTTTTCAATTTCAAAATCAATATTTTCACATTTAATCTTCATTTTTTCATCAAAACTTCACATTTTTAAAATCGATAATAATTTTTTACTTCTAATGTAAATAACTTAAATCATGTTAAGTTCAAAATTTTAATTTAATTTAATTTTTAAAAAACTTTGAATTAAACAAGTGAAACTATAAATTTTTGTTGGGAAATGTTTGCATTTTTTTCATCTTCAAAACTTTTGAATCACAATGAATTTTAATACAATTACCTTAATTTTTCATATTTCTGTATATAATTAAATTTGTATTAAATAATTAAATAAGAGGACAACTTTTTAAAATTCTTAATTTTAATTTACTCAGAAAATATTTTAGTTAAAAACTGTTGAACTTTTACAGAAATAATAAAATTTAAAAAAAATTTTGAACACTTTAATTACTGTGAAAAAATTTATTTTTATGATTAAATATTTATTTAAGAAATTATTTAAACTTTAAGTAATTGAATTTTAAATTCTAAAGAAATTAGATTTCTGAAAAATTTTAATTCAATTTTTTAAATATAAGTACATAAATTATTTAAAAATTTATATTGAAGAATTATCAAAATTAATTGAAATTTTGTGAAATTGGATTGAAAATAATTTAATTTGTTTAGGAATTTCATTAAAGATTCAAAAAAAAAAAAATTAAAATTTCAAGGAATTTTATATATTTAATAATTGGTAAACAATTGAACTTTACAAAGAGTCATAATCATATGTGTTAGTTAGTGTAAAAAGCGCAGATTAAAGGATTGAAATTGGATTTATTATAATGTAATTTTGAAAGAGCTGCAATTAAAATTTATATTAATTCGTTGATTTTAAATAGATTCAAATTAAACATTTAATTTTAATTTAAAGATTTGAAAAATTTTATTTAAAGTTCTAAAAAATGAAGCATTACAAAGATCTTTATTTTGTTTTGGAAAGATTTTAAAATTTTTATAATTAAAGAATTTGAAACTTTTTAAATAATAGAAATTTTCAAGAATATGATTAAACAATCCGCTGCAAAGTTAAATCTGAAATTTTGGGTTCATGAAATAAACACTTGCTTGCTCAAGAGAATTTTCATTTTATAAATGAGGCATTCTATTTAAAACCATTCCACCTACAAAAGACGATCGCAAGAACTTTCTAAAAGAATTTTATTCTATAAGAAAATAATTAATAATAAGTTATACACTAATTTGAAAGAGAATTAAATCGTCTTTTGTTTATGATACGGTTTGAAATAGAATGTCTCAAATAATACAAATTGCATTTTTGTCATTTATTATTTCAATTCAATCCAAAAGAAGACAGGAAGTTACTTTTTTCAAAATTTTTAAGTTATCAAATCTCATTTACTTTTTTATTCTATAGGCAGTATAAAGTTCAAAAATAGTCGCATTCGGTTCGTTTTTAAAGCTTCTATATACAATGGACATAAAACATTTAAAATTAAATGTCCATTTAATACCAAAAAACCACAAAAAGTAACTTTTTTCTTCAATGTTTTAAAATGTTAATAACTTTGGCTAATATGGTGCTAAAATATTCAATTAGGGGTCAAAAGAAACGTTTTAAAAAGCTCTAAAAATTAAAGTAAAACTTTTACATATTAGCCTCGAAACATTTGTCTCAAAAGTTTTGCAAAAAAAATTTTTTGAAAAATTTTAAATTTGAAAAAATACGGTTAAAATCAAATACAGTCCCAATCAAAGAACCGGTTATAAGTTTTTGAGACTTAAAATTCTCGACCTCTAAATAAAAAAAAGACTTCAAATTTCAATTTCTTGAAAACATTTCGTATTTGTAAAAGGATTACCAAAATGTTTCTCAAAAAATTAGGATCCTAGGTGGAAAAGTTAACGTTAGTTAATGATATTAACGTTAAACTAACGTTAGCCTAATGTTAGTTAACGTTAGTCTAACGTTAGTATCATTAGCTAACGTTCTTTGATTGGGACCCTCAATTAACCAAATAGCGACATGCTTTTGGAAAGTTTACTGCCAACATTAGTAAACACTGAAAAAATGTGACTTCTGAAAATGTTGAATCTTTGTCTTCATTTCGATATTTTTTGTTCAACTATTGTTAAATTTTCTGCAAATACTGTATACCCACACAGCATCAGTAATTTCTTGAGGTATAGTTTTCATAATAGGAAGGGGTGCGTTCCGATTTGCATAGCTATAAATATTGCAGTCCGCGATGCACTATCCATAACTATGCACATAGATAAGCGCACCCTCCTATTATATAGACTCTGTTTGAACACTTTCAGAGAACAATATTGAATATAAAAAGGTGGTATTTCCGATTGTTCTAAAACTTGATATACTTACGTATTTTGATAGGTTGATTACAAACATTATCAAAATTGGTGCAAATATTTTTTTGTAAAAATCATAGAAAAGCCCCCAAAACTATATAATAGCTTCTTTTGTGTTTATCCAAAAAATGTAAGTAATTTTAAAATCTGTTTTTTAAAAATATTTTTTGTTTTTCTTTACCAAAAGAACATAGTTTATAGTCATGACAAAACTAAACAGACCTTGATAAACTTTACAGAGTATAATTAATCGAAATTGCAGTGTATCTTCTTTCACTGTATGTGCAATATCGTTTAATTCAAAAATGTATTATTTGCGTTATTACAATTTTTCCGCGAGCAGTAAATGAATGTGAATATTGAGGTAATGCAGAGACATTAATAGATTTAAATCATCACAAAGTGAATTATACCTGTTCCGTAATGCATTCCGCTCTAAAGCTACACTGAGAAAAGTAATCGTAAGGTTTTAGAGTAATCGCCTTTGTGCTCATACCAATAAAACATATTTTTGTGTTTTCGCTGTACTTTGTTAATCCGTATCATGAAATGTTGATCCGTAGCCATGAACCGTGATACGGTTTTTAAAATAATATCCTAACATGATAAAATTTAAATTTTTGTTTAAATTATACTAAATTTTGTTGAAAGTGAGATAAATTTTTATATTTCCTGCAAGCCTTCTCATTAGAATTGAATAGGATGAAGAGTTTAAAAAAATGTTCTAATTAATTTTTGCGTAAAACATAAACAAACGACTTTTATTCAGAATTTCTTTGAAACTATCAATAAAAACTGCCTCTGATTTGACGAGAGTGTCCATCCATCTTTTTGCATATTCCTCGTTCTTTTTCTGCCTGACTTAGGCTACCATGGATTACTACAGCGCAATAACAGCAGGAGCAACCTAACGTAGCCCAGCCCATCCCAGAATCCCCTTTTGACCAACTTTATCACTCTTCACCCCCTATGCGCCTACGCCTCCCGCGTTGTTGCCCCGGCAACTCAAGTTGGGGTTGGCCACCGCCTCTTCCGACGCCAACTGTATTCACCGCCCTACTACCCTTTGCTCGAGAAGCCTGAACTGAACGTCCTAACCCTATATTCATTTTTCAAACTAACCTTGCATTTCGTTTCTCTCGGCAGAAAAGTTAGGGTAGACCAAACTTACACTCGAATAAAAAAGATTAGTGCATTTCAGATGGATCGTTTACTTACGCAATTTCAAACTGTACAACTATAGTCGTTCAACTAAATTTTATTTTCCGAATCGAACAGTAGTTTTCGCTAATTTATATTTGAATCCAAGTTTCATTCTCCATAGAGAGGATATTTTCATGTTTTTCCATCTAGACTTCTTTTGCCATTGAAATATCGTGATTGTAATCAAAAATGCCATTTTACCCTTACTGTTACCCTACTTGGAAAGATCCCCCTGCAGAATCCCTTGGAGTTCTGATAATCATTTCCGACGGGATTCTAATCGAAGAATATTTTTTAATTCTGATGCTGCTGTAGGATAATCTCCAAGGTGAACTTTTAAGAAAACCTTTCCAAATGGGTACTTCGTAAAAATCATTTCGTACAAAAATTTAATGTAAAATGATATTTGTGACACAACAGGAGAAAAGTGATATTAAGTCTTTAAAATTTGATATTTACTTTATGGGTACTAGAATGTCTTTGGGACGTCCTTAGATCATCCTTAAGATGTTTATGGACCGTTCAAAGGACATCCGAAAGATATCTTATATCCTAGAGTCATCCTTTAAACATAGGGTGTCTTTTGGGTGCCTTTCGAATGGACATAGACCCTCAAGGATGTTCTAAAAATATCCCATGTCCCAATATCCACTAGGAGCTATAAAATGTTCTCAATATGTGACCGCGTCTGAGAAAAGGGACCTTATGACCAAAAAAATCCCTTTTCTCAGACGCGGTCACATATAAGTTACATATACTAACGTAAAAGCACTAGTACTTGGACACTTTTAAAATAGTAGCAAAAGCAACGATTTTTACAAAAATAATATAGTTTACTTGACAAACATTTTATATTTCGTTTGAATTATGATTAAAGGATTCAAATTAGTAAGAAATTAGTCTAAAATTTTTATTTTAGTTAAATTTGAATCTAGAAAATAAGTAATTGTTTCTTTACCGTAATAGTAGGACATGACACTTTAGGTGGTCTGATAGTTGGACATGATAAGGACCAATAGTTGGACATATAAGGAAATACGAATAATATTTATTTGCATATAATAATTGTATTTATATATTAGTTAATATTGTCAACTCTTAAGTTTATTAGTTAGTCATTTTATATTAATTCATTCATTATTTAAAAAGATTAATGTCTGTAAAGTTGTTGTCCAACTACTGATGCTGCTGGTGCTGCTGGTGCTCAAGGTTAAAAAGCAGAAGGTAAATTTGGACACTGGATTTCGAGTAGTTCGTGACATGCTATTGTATACATTTTTTTCATAAATTTTGGGTTAGAAATTGAAAACTTGAATTATATCTAAAAGGTAACATTCAAAAAGGGCATATATTATTTTTTTTGTTTACATTGGAAGCGGTTTTAATTCTTTTTGTTACTGTCCATCTATTGGTTCCATTTTTTGCAATGTCCAAGTACTGGTGCTTTTACCTTATATCTTTGAAAGAATTTTTGAATGACAGTTAAAATGTATTTTAAGGTGATGTACACTTCCTCAATTCTTTAAACTTTCTTGTAACAAAGTTCTAAAATACTCAGTTTTTGTCTCATATCCTCTTGATTTAATATGGTAACTTGTTTAGTTAACAAGAGTCAAAATTTCTGAAATTCAACTTAACCAAACTTTTTAAAGTGGTACAAAAACATTCCCGAAATGCGTTTTCAAAAATTTTAATTTTTCAATTAGTTATAAACAATTAAAATTTAAAGTAACTTTTTAGAAAATTCACTATTGCCTCGTTGTTTTTTGATAAAATTTAATAATATTTGGTAGAGATATACACGGAAAAAAAAAGTACGTGAATTTTTCATTGACTCGGTACTTGACTTTTGGATACGACACAAAATACTAAAAACAGTCTAGTACTTTTGCATGAGAGTTTCAAAAGCAGTCAATGAAAATTTCTAGTACCTTGCTTGAAAATTTCATTGACTTTCAAAAAAATTGTAAAATAAAAAAAATAATTTCCACTTGTTCACACAGTTTTTCTGAAATTCACTCATTCATTCACATATTTTGATAATTAATCACACAAACAAAGAACAATTATTGTATCACTTTTCGACGTTCGTCAACACTTATGAACTAACCTATAACACACACATATATTCGCGTATAACTTAAATATGAACACACACTTAACACTTAAGAGTACGTATCGAATTGTTCTTATATACCACATGGTGAAATTTTTCACGACTTCTGAGACATGCTATTTCACTGAAAACTGAGACTTACATAACATTCTGTTTTGTGAGAAACACAAAACAAAAAATATTTTTTGAAAGTCAATTCTTGAAGACAAATATATATTAACACTATTTGTTTCTCATAAAATAATAGTATATTCACATCTGAAATTAACACAAACGGAAACAGACGATCAGCTGGCATTTACCTTGGGTAGAAACGCGCAACGCACACTGCGCATGCTCTACAGAATTTTCAAGCGCAGTCAACTAATCTTTCACGTACTTTATAAAACTGAACAAATGACTTTTCGTTAAAATTTAAAAAACACTGTTGCCCATACTAGTACTAGAATAATTCTAGGACTTTCTTATATTTTCTAATAAAAAGTATATAGAACAGCCTTGTATTTTGTGTCCTATCCAAAAGTCAAGCACTTTCAAGGAAGGATTCACGTACTTTTTTTTTCCGTGTACAAAAATAACGCCTCTATTAATAGCCACAAGAATTTTAAAAATTCATGATTATTTATGCAAAATAAATTGTTAATTAATTAAACAATTAAATTTTGAAGTGACTTCTGGAATAGTTACGAAAAAATACAAAAACTACAAAAAATTTGTTTTCTACACTTTAATTTCCAAAAAAAAAATTTAGTACCTTTAAAAATTGAGCAAATGACTTTATTAAATTGTTTGAACAATTAATTGTTATTTTTTTCATAAACTGTACTTAGAGCTGGAAATTTCTATTTTTTTCTCAATTGTGCAATTTTTCATAAGTAAAACATCTACTGATGACAAAAAATTAAAAAAATTTTTTTTTTAAATTGTTGGAACAATTGTCATTTTTTCATAAACTGCACTTAGGGTTATATAAAGTTCTCGATTTTTCCAAATACAATCAATTGATTAATTAAAAACTATAAATTGTTTAAACAATGGTTAAATAATAAATTTTTCTATTATATTTAAGTGTTTAAGTTATAAAAAAATTGCACATATAAAAAACCAAGACATTCTAGTTTTAAGTACAGTAAATGAAAAAATTAACAAAATAAATTGTGTAAAGATTATTTAAATAATTAACTTTTAGTTTTTCTTTTATACTTGAAAGTTTTAGTTACAAAAAAATGCACAATGCAGAAAAAACTATAAATTTCTAGCCCTAAGTACAGTTTATGACAAAAATAATAACAATTAATTGTTTAAACAATTTATGAAACACCCAAAAATTATTTTACTATGGTTTTTTGATTAATTTTTCTAATTAATGAAGCTAAAAAATATATTTTTTACGATTTTATGATTTTTTTAATACTTATTGTTATTAAAAAAAATGTTTTAAAAACAAAAATTCAAATTCTGGCTGGAGACATTGATAGAGAATTTAATTACGAAGGTTTAGAAAAAAAGACAAATCGTTTCGGTCAAAAATTATTACCTGTAGAGTGATTTGAAAAGAAAAAATACATTTTTCGCCACTGTGGAGTGCTTGCACGTCGTTCTTTAAAATTATGTCATTTGCTCAATTTTTAAAGGTACTAAATTTTTTTTTTGGAAATTAAAGTGTGTAGAAAACAAATTTTTTGTAGTTTTTGTATTTTTTTCGTAACTATTCCAGAAGTCACTTCAAAATTTAATTGTTTAATTAATTAACAATTTATTTTGCATAAATAATCATGAATTTTTAAAATTCTTGTGGTTATTAATAGAGGCGTTATTTTTGTATATCTCTACCAAATATTATTAAATTTTATCAAAAAACAACGAGGCAATAGTGAATTTTCTAAAAAGCTACTTCAAAGTTTAATTGTTTATAACTAATTGAAAAATTAAAATTTTTGAAAACGCATTTCGGGAATGTATTTGTACCACCCAGCGGTAACAAATTATGTAGGTATAAATATAATGCAATTTTAAAAGTTTATTTTAGGTGGCCCAGTTCAGAAATTTTTAATCACAAATTAAAGTGCGTTTCAATATATTCATATTTTTTATTACTGTCTGCAATTCATTTGTAACTTTGTCTAGAATAAAGGCAAAAGTATTTATCCTATAAGTATAGTAATGCTATCAAATCTCCTGGTTTTCATTTCCCACCGACGCTTTTACTCTACTATCGGGTTAAAACGTATAGAGCCCTCACATTAAAATCTTATAACTCGATTTGAAAAAATTATATTTATTCAAAGAATCATTTATAAAAATTAAGAATGTTTTTTTTTGCTTTATTACTCAATTAAAGCAACGTACAGACCGTCATGAACCCTTTTGTCAATGGTATAGGAAATTCTATAACAGTAGCATATTACTGTACTTGTTTTTCAACTACTTTTCTATTCTTTCTTATGATTTACAATATACCGTATTTTTTTAGAGAGATTTTGCAAGGGAGTTTGTGGAAAAGAACTCGTATTTTATCTGCAATAGTTAAAAAAAAGGAAGCCGTCTAAGATTTTTAAAGCGAGGGCTCTGTACTTTTTGACCCGATAGTAATAGGGTTGATACCTTAAGGTCGTGTTATTCAATGCGCCCATAAATAGCACAACATTTATATTGCCTGGTCCACTCTGAATAACATGACCTTAACTTGTTAGACCACCGTAAACTTTTTTAAAAAGTGAAAAATTGTTTTTCTTTTTAAAAAACTAGGGGAAGAGATTTGGTTGTAGCCACCCATATGTTTTTTTAAATAACTTGTGCCAACGTATAGATTTTAAGCGGTCATACACATATCAACGAAAAACTAGAAACCTTAGTTAACTGCTAGAGAAGAAACTAAATTAATTTCGTCGACGGGAAAAAGTTTGTTAAAATTTTACTAGATTGGTAATTTTTGGACAAAAACAAAAGTTTGATATTTTTGCATTGACAGTAGCTGGTACGCATTTTGGCATATGTACTTTAAATTTTTAGGCCCACCATATTCAATATATTTGATGAATTTGCCTAAAAACACCATTAATATAGTTGTTACAAACTAATTTTGTTGATATCAACGACGATGTTTCAAGATTTGTCAAAAAAGGAGATAACCAGAACTAAGCCAATTTGAGTACCCACAACTGAGTTTGGAAGCCACAATGAAACGTCGAGAAAAAATTTTGAGTGTGAACAATGAGGTGGCGCACGGTATTGAATCACAAAATATAATAAATTTACCGTGTAAATATTCATTGCGCAAACCTTTTGGATTGATTCGCTTCAATTTATGTCACTTTCGAAACAGTTAAAGAAAAACTTGTTTTTATTCACACATACAAGAAGAAAAATTTATTCGCAGCACAAAGCAGACGATTCTGATCGATTTGGTATTCTTTAGATTTAACGCGTCTACTTTCTGTTAAAAGTTACGCAGGGGTATCCTTAAAACTACATTTTTTAAACTTCTTAGAGATATTATTTTTCATCCGGCGGGGGACATCCGCGGATAATATGTCTGTATTCCATACATACTGTATGGAGTTATGCATTCGTTTTTTTACTTAACGAATTATATTTTATTTATTAACAATTTATTATAGATTTTTTACAGAAAAAAAAGAATGAAATTTTTAGCAAAAATAGTTCATAAATAAATCCTACGTCTACAGATTTTCAAATATAAATTCAGTAATCTTAGCTTTTTGTTCAATCCGTCAAAGACATCATTTTAATTTTCGAAGCATATAAAAATATTTTTTTCATACTTCAACGCAGACCAAATAATAATATATATAATAAATTTTTTAACTCACTTTAAGAGTATACTCCTGTAAAACAAATATTAAAATAGGGTCAAATTTTGAATTTTACTCTCTAAATCTGAATAAGCGAAATAAACAAATTTTATTTGTCTACTATCAAATAAATATTTGCTTGAATCAAATAATTGTTATTTAAATCAAATAAATTGTATTTGATCCAATAATTTCAGTATTTGAAGCAAATGTCATTTAATTGATTTAAATAAAAATGATTCGCAGTTTTATTAAATGTTTAATAACATTTATATTAAAAATATTTAATTTGGATAATTTCTTTCAAACGTTTTTACATTGAAAAGTGTTTAAATCCTGCAGTTCATATTATAGAGATTTTGACATTTAAATTCTAATAATGCATTATGTTCTAACGTGCTAACTTGGCTAATTAAACTTGATATTTTTTGTTGCAGGCTAGTAAGATGGGTTTAACAGGGACGCATCCCAGTGGGTTACCTTTTTTTTGTCCGAACGGAGATCATCTATCTCAACCTCCTCCAGCTCATATGGGCATTCCACCTTATGGAACATTGGATCCTAGTAAGGCAGCTGCTGCAGCAGGTATGTATTGCTTTATGTTCCTTTACAGAAGCTAATTTTTCTTGACATTCATTAATGTAACTCATTTTTTTGTCTACATTAAGTGTTTTAAGAAATTAAACATGGCGGATCCAATATGGTGGACAAAATTTAAATTTCATTAAATTCGTTTAAAACTCATTTTTTTGGGGTTCATGGGGTCGCTGATTACGAATCTGAAGTCACTTTTAAGAAATTCCAACTTCACTAATCTAAAATGTAGATAATTTATTATTTTTACCAGTTTTAAGCGGATTGGATCAAATTTAAGGATTTTTTCAGCTATACTGGATCTGTTTTTTTTAATTTACAAAAGTGACTTCAGATTCGTAATCAAAGACCACAAAAACCACTGAGTAATAAGTTTTTAGCGAATCTGATTAAATTTGAAAATCTGTCGGCCATATTGGATCCGACATGTTTAATTTTTAGAAAGTGACTTCAGATTCGTAACTCGCAACCCCAAAAACCCTCGAATTGGTTTGTTTATTCAATTCTACTAAGTTAAATAATTCTAAAATAACATTAGTAATTTCAATTTTTATTGCATATTATTAAAAATATTAACTTTTATTTTTAAACCCTTAGTGAGAACAGAGCAAATAATAACGTTTTTGGTCGTTAAAACCATTATTAATGCAAAATTATAATGTTAAAAATAAAATTTACTATTAGTTTTTGTTTGTAGTCATAGAAATTATCTATTTACATTAGATTTGCAATAAACATGTAAAACGAAGTTTTATGTTACGTGGAGAATCACCTATATTATGTTTTTAAACTATAGAATATTTAATGCAACCAAGAAGAGTACAAAAAATAAAGTACATTGTCATTAATTAAACCATAGAGTGGTCAAGCATAACATCTTAATTTTGACCCTCCACGTTTTACTCTAGTTTTTCCATGCAGACAGCTTCAATTTGTATTTGTAACTAAACGAGATGAATTAGTTAATTCATGTTAATTCGCTTGAATTATTTTCAATTTTATTTTAAAATATATAAAAAATAGCTTTAATTTTCAAAAGGAGAGTTAAGTATTAAATATGTTGTTAAAGTTTTATAAGAATATTTTTTAAAAATTTTTCTATTAATCATAAAGCTGCAAATTAAAAACAATTTTTTTAAAAGAAGATAATAATATTTAATAAAAAATACTTTCTATGATCGTTAAGTATTTTATTTATGAACCCACATTTTAAACCATTTTAAAATGTGGGTTTTTCAATTAAAAATTTTTTTTTTTAAATTCAATTAATATTTAATTAATATGAATGTAATTAATTTGTAAACATTTATTATTGCTTAAATTATTTTTTTCTTATTATAGAAATATTAATTATTGAAACCATTAAAAGCGGATGATTTTTAAAAGTGAAAAACATAGAGAGAAGCAGGAACGCAACTGCCGGATAATTGGTATCATTAGAATATCAGCAAGTTCACCACGACAAATTGAATGGCGTTGAGTGTGGTTTAGGACTAGCTATTAGTGTTATATTTTTCGTTGCATGTTCTGTTTTACTGTTCATGAAGCTATCCTCAGGGCACGTCTGAATTCATGTATATCTTATTGATTTCAGATACAATTTCGTACAATTACGTGATTTGTTATTATAAGGCCACTTTGAACTTTCAAAAAATAATTGTTAAAATCCTTTGTTTGCTATTAATTGAAATAATCGAATGAATAATAAAAAAAACTTTAGCACTATTTTGGGATATTAAAATAAAGGATCTATAATTTTCTAGGTTCTAGATTTAATAATATATTTTTTTATTAAATTTTAAATTTTTTTTTAAATTGATCAATTAATTTAATGTTTTATCTCTTTTATTATGAAACACTCCTATGGTGTTAATTTTTGACCGACTATTTTTTGTTATATTTCTTTATTTATATTAAAATAATTCAGGCGATTGTAAATAAATAAATATTAATTTATATATTAAAATAATTCAGGAAATTGTAAATAAATAAATATTCATTTATAATTATACAATATTTTATATTAACTTTAAAATAATTTTGTAATAGGCTTTCCGGTCAAATGTCATTTATTTACGAAGTTATTCCATAACATAACATTTCGCGGTACTGACCCATCTTCAGAACTAACAATAATAATTTTTTACATTTAATATATTAAATGTACGGATCTAATATTTGAATGTTTATTAAAAATATACTGAGTTTAGAGAATCAATCTCTTTTTTTTAATTTATCGACTATTTTAAAAGAGAATGTCAGAAGCTTGATAACGACGATCAAAGTGAAATTGACATGTGCAAATTCATTCGAGATGTTGTTTACAGAGCGCGAAAACATACATTCGAGCGGGAAATTTAAATTTAAAGTATAAATTGAAAATTACCTATAGTGTGAAATGGCATTAGAGTTTGGTACCAAAAGAAGTTTTTTTTGGAAAAAAATTTCAGAATCAAATTCATAAACGGTTAGGATTAAAAGTTTAACCCTTTTTAACACATTAAGGTAAATTTAACCCCACAACAAATAAATCGTCTGTCATTTGAAAATGAATTGTCCGACCATTTTAAAAAGAAACAATTTTTTTGCCTTATTCATTGAATCCTTTTTTTTCAAAAAAATTGTGTTTTACAAAAAACAAAATGTTCAAAAATTTTTTTAAATTCTTGTCAAAATTTCAGTTCATTTTTGTAAATAATAAAATTCTTTTCCGAAATTCAATTATTTACAAAAATAATTAAATTAAATAAATGTAATTATTCTTCAAAAAAATGTATTGTAGCGTCAATTTTTTAAAATAATTGAATTTTGAAAAGATTTTAAATTAAAATTTTTGAAAATTTAAATTTTTCATTGATATTTCTGTAGAATTAAGTTCTTTTAAAACAGTTTAATTGAATTTTTTCTTTAAATTAATTCAAGTTTTTATTTTCTAAATATTTAATATTGAAGAATTTACGAATAATTAAAATTTTGTAAAATTGAATTGTAAACAAATGAATTTGAAAATTCTCAAGGAACTTTTGTAAAAATTATTAAAAATAATTGACAATTGAATTCTTTCGAAGAATTTTAATAAAATTTTTAAGAATAATTATATTTTTGGAAGAATTTACTTAAAATTGTATTAATAATAATTGAAATCCTGTCAAGAAGTTTATTATTTAGGAGAATAATGAAATCCTTGCAACGAATTTTTATTACATTTTTTTAAATAATTGAAATCTTGTGATGAATTTTATTATTTATGAAAATAATTGAATTCTTGCGAAGGATTTTATTAAAATTTTTGTAAATAATTTAATTTTTTTTACCTGGGTCAAAAATATTTATGGAAATATAAATTATTATAGTTGTTGAATTTCATAAAGGTTTTAATATGAAATTTTTTTAAGATCTGAATTCCGATGTAAGAATAATAATTAACTATAATAATCGTCGTATTCATTCATTCATTCTGTCCAGTCTGTCCACACCTGAAGTTAGTCGTGGTTATTCTTTTGTTTTTTTTTCGTTTTGATAGAAAATAGAAATAAAATATAAAATAACGATTTTTTAACAAAATTCATGCTTTTGTTTTTTATATGTTTTGATAGATAATATTACATTTTTTTATTTTGTTATTATTTCTTTAATTTAATAATATTATTTTTATTTCTCAAATAATTTAAAAATATTTTTATTAATCTAAAAAAATTATTAATATTATTATATTATTCATTATTTCTAAAGAATATTCTGATTCACTCTAAAAATGATTAGATACTCCAAAAAATTTCCATTAAATTTTTTTACGAATTTCTTTAATTCTAAAATTATTTGAAAACATCAATAACTTCTTTTCTAAATAAATTTTAATCATTATTATTTTTCCCACAGGAATAAATTATTTTTATTAATTTTTGAAAAAAGTTCTTTGAGAATTTTAAATTCATTTGTTTACGAAATTTAAATTATTCAGAAATTCTTCAACTAAATACGAATTAAAAAATAAATACTTCAAATAATTTCAGAAAAAAATTCAATATTACTTTTTTAAAATAATTAATTCTACAGAATTGTTTGTTATAAGTATGAAAAATACAAATTTTTAAAGAATTTAATTTGGAACCATTTTAAAATTTAATTATTTCTTAAAATTCATGCTATAATGCTTTTAATATTCAATTATTATGTAGAACTTTAACTGAAATTCATTTTTAAATAAATTTTTATTAGATCATTCAATAATTTAAATGCAAAAATAAATAATTTATTGAATAATTAAAATTTCTTAAAATTTATGTCTGATAAAGAATTTTATCAAAACATTTTTAAATTCATTTTTTGAAGGCACAAATATGAAATTTTATGCAAAGTTAGCAAAGCAGTGATATATTTTGTAAATTTCAATTTTTAACGAAATTCATTTTTCTTACTAAATGAAAAAATATGCATAATTTCTATTTTATAATCATAATTTTTGCACAAAATTTTTTTTTTTAATTCTTGAATTATTTTTTGTGATTAAGTAGTTAAGTGATTAAGTAGTTAAGTGATTAAGTACCAGTTTTTATTGTTAATAGGCATTATTATTAATTACCTATTAAGGGCATTTGAACCATGATGACGTCACAGATTTAAAACTAATGCTTTGCACAAACTGTGACGTCATCAAGGTTCAAATCCCCTTAATACTAGGAGAAACTACACGCGCGTTTTTTTAGCTGTCACCTGTAATAATTTCAAAAGATAACATTTTTGTAATTTTTCATAAATTTTTCGAAGATTTTTTTATTGAAATTTTGTAAAGATAATCGAATTTCTTTTGAGTAATGATAATAATAATAATAAATTAAATACTTTGTTTGGCGGGCGTGACATTCACTACTTATTTATATTATTTATAAAAAAATTTTAAATACAAATTTCATAAAATTCAATTATTTTTTTAATTTTTAAATAGAAAATTGTTCCAAAATAATTAATAAAAAATAATTTTTTCTCGATAGTTTTTCAAAAGTTAAATTATTTAAGAGAATCAATTTTAAATCTGTAAAGTCTAATTATTGTTAAAAACAGGAAGAGTTTGAAATATATAAAATCTTTTCAATGCTGAAGTATAACATTTAGAATTTTCTTATGAATTCTTGAAATTGAATATTATTCCAGCACTTTTTGACAAAATTTTCTGACTTTTTCCTGATTTCCCTGAATAAATTTAGAAAAATAGTGATTTTGTGGAGAATTCTTCTGAATAATTGAATTTTTGAATGTTAATGACATAAAAATAATATTAATTAATTTTGACTAGAAAACTATTAGAAACAAAATAACAAATAAATAATTAATTGTAATTAAATGTAATTTATTTTTGATAATTAATAAATCAAAAATAATGTAATGAACATATTTTTCATTATCGTCTCATTGGCATTCACGCTTTCATTAATTTTCATGTGACATGTAATGTAAAAATTACATTATTGTTATATATATATATATATATATATATATATATATATATATATATGTTAAAAGTGAAACAAGAAACTTCTCGCGCGCTTTAGCGCGCGTTATTTGTGCTAGTTATGATTAAATATTTTTTTAAAAAAGAATTTATTGATGTTTTCGAATAATTTTTCAATTAAAGAAATTAGTAAATAAATGTAATAGAACACTTTTTTGAGTATCCAATCATTTTTATAATGAATCAGAATATTCTTTCGGATCAGGAGAAAAGTGAAAATTTTGTCTGGAAATCAGGGAAAAACAAAATTTTCTTTATTATTTTTAAAAAATTAATTAAAATTTCGATCTTAATGGTAACTAATGTCAAGAAATTATTTTATACAATGGAACCTCGATTACCCGAACCTCTGTTTGGATAATTGAAGTTACAATGTATTAACATTTAATTTTAATTAAATTGTTTTTAAAGGTTTTCTTTATTCAACTAAATTTTAGTATAACGAAATTCCCTTTACTGAAATTTAATATAATAATACAGTTTTAAAAACAGGAGGTAAATTGTGGATTTTCACTTGAACTTTCACACCTACTTCCATAAAAATTCAATTGTTGGCACGTAGTAAATACCTAATATTAACACATTTTTCTTTTTTCAGGTCTTACGAGAGCTCCAATGTACCCATTCTCTACGGGTCAATATCCTTACTCTATGCTTAGTCCTGAAATGTCTCAAGTTGCAGCGTCTTGGTAAGCTTGTTTTTAATGCTTATTAACTTCTCCAACCCCTAACATATATCCTATGAATATCCTATGGAAGTTCTAGGTACACCTGAAAATTTAGATATCCCTAAGATGTCCGTAGATAACTCTGGAACAATTCTAGGAATATCCTAAAATATTCATCGAAAAATACCTAATACCCTTCGAACTTTCGTAGAATATCTAAATTGATTCTCTACCTGCCTTTATTTTATTTTTATTCACATTATTTATATTATACTGTTTATTACAATTATCATTTGCAAAGAATTGTGCTACGTTGCCTCATCCTCGAAATCAGTGATTTTGTATTAATATAAAGCTAGCTATTCCGTCCAAAGAGATCAAACTCACCCAATTTATGAAAAATGAAAAAATACCCAAATACCTAGTTGAGATTTATAATAAAATACAGTTTTAAAATTGATGAAAGGTTTATGGTCTCGAATATGTGAACTCTACAGAACAGCAAAGTAAATATTCTTTTCCTAGTTTGAATTTAAGAGATCTGTGCAAAGCGGATTGTAACTTCATTACTAAAATATCATTGAATTCTTCTAGCGAGGCAGCTATCACAATGGCAATTGAACTTCAGTTCAAGTTCTCTCATTCAATCTTTGAATTTTTTAACAAAAGTTTTAATTGTTTTATCTCATTCAACAAATATTTGTAAAAATAAATAAATGGATTAATGATTATTGTATTAAAAAATAAATTGCTCTGGTTTTAGGCACACGCCAAGCATGTACCCCATTTCTCCTGCAAGCGCAGGGTTTCGGAGTCCTTATCCATCGAGTTTACCTATAAGTGGCTCCAGTTTACCCAGGTCAGTTATTTTTAATTATCTCATAAGAGAAATTTACACAAACCCAGATAGCACAATATTTTGTAGGAATATTATCGCAGAGAGTTAACAATGTGAAATTCACATTGTAAACAAACAAAAATTTTGCTACTTGTCACAAGTTTGCTGTGCAAAATCCCAAAATTCGGATTGCGTACTTCCTACATATTGTGCTATCTGGAAATATATAAATTTCAAGTTAAATAACATTTTGTATAAAATGTATTTCAAAAATTTACGAATTGAGTCTGAATGACGTCTAAAAATGTTTGTGGTTCATTCTTTAGAATGTAGAAGTTGATATACTTATTGCGATCAAAGTCGATTAAGAGAAAGGATACTCGAATAGAAACCAACAACTAGGGAATCATAGAAGATTTTTTGTATACGTGGACTACCGGGAGGTAGCGCGAAGGATAATGACGTCTTGAGAAGCATATTTCAGACTCGAACTTTTCTAATGTCTAACACAAAGCACAGAAGTCCCGCTTTTCCGTCTACAGTTCAACCTCCCAACAGCGTACACGGTGAAAGATAAATTGCATTACAGTTTTAAATTACAAACAAAATAAGAGTAGAAAAGGGTTAGATTACTCGTCCTTACTCAATATTCGGTTTACACATAAAGTAAATCCGTTCGGAAACACTATCTCTTGTTTATATTATAAACCCATGCAGGGCAGAATTATCTTTGTTCTTCGCAAGCATAATCTAACTAGTATGATGATAATAATATGCATAATATAACTAAGGCAGTCTAGTCTCATCCATATCTGCAATCTTTTCTAACCATTTGAACAACCTCTCGATCAGCTTAGCTGATAATGGAATGATAATAGAAAGCCTTTCATGTTTAATTGCATAATTCGAGAAATTTTTGGTACTTCAAATTAAGCAGATTATATCCCCTGGTGAACTAATTATCTAACTTGGATTTCATTATTATGAATTTTAGAAAATATAGCAGTCGTACATTCAGGTACACAGGTATCTAACTAAACGCATTGTTCGTAGAAATCACTGGATCGAAAATTATTCAAAGTTTCTATAACTCTGCGCCATTGGGTATCACAACGTCATCATTCTCTGTTTGTACACTTGGTAAGCCGCAGTTTTCGCAAAATAATTTAAAACACTGATTGGTATTTAATCTCATTCTCGGCAGACTTCATCCAAAGGAATGAATCAAGCACGTTTATTTTATTTGATAAATCGTATGCGGAATCAACACAATTAACAAATATATGTTATTGAAACCTGTACCCTGGTTTAGAAGAAGACATTTCCAAGTTGTAATTGAAGATAAAAATACTAATTGAATATTAGGCAATTTGCACTTAGGATGACAAACGACGTTGTGCAATTAAAATGCTTTTTTCTCGTTACTGCAACAAATTTCTGAAACTTTTTCGAACCAACTTTATTATGTCGTCAATACGGAAGTATTTTCTCCAAAAATTGAGCTGCAGCGTGCAATAGGAACATCAGTTACGCTCGGGCTGTCTTTCTCAACCGCAATATCTTCTTCTTAGATGACTTTAGGCATAGCCAACTGTTAGAACAACGAAACATACAAAAATATAGAAGAACAAGATTATAAAGAGCAAAACTTGTGTCAATCAGTATACGGCCAATTTTTAGCGAGCCAAGCTAGTATGTCTGGGATGAAAATGTTGTTTTTGAGGGGAGACAAAGGAATACCCACATGTACTCAGTTTTCGCGTTTGTTGATTTCTCTGCATACAGAATCCTCGTTCCCCAAATGAGCATATTCCCGAATGAGCTGAAACCCACATGAATTTGATGACTAAATGGGTTAAGAAATGGTTAGGAAGTGAATCAGGTCTAAGATTGAGTAGATCATATTCGGATTAGCTTTATGTATAAAGCAGCTACTAAGGCGGTTCAAAGCCGAGAGGGAATCCGTAACTATCAGGGTTTTATCCAGTTTGTTTTTTATAGAATAATCGATGGTACTAAAAATTGCGTAAAGTTCAGCCGTGAGTGCCTTGTAACCATACAATTATATTTAAAAGAAAAATTGAACATAAAATTAATAGGTAATAATTGGTCATATAAATAATTAAAATTCAGATTAAAATTAATAGAATAAATGAAATAAAAATACTAAAGTGAGCAATGTATATAAATAGAATTAACACAAATTATTCAAATAAAGAGAGATATCGATTTATTTGAATTAAGAAATTAGTGATTAACAATAAAAATTTAATTGACGAAGATACCTCGATAACTATATAATGTCACAAACATACAAATTTCGCATCACACACACGCAAACAACGAAATACAAAATTACACCTGTCACAAAATAGGTAATAGACGTTAAAATAATATAACAAAATACGGACCAAAAGAAAGGGATGCTCGCCGCCTTCGAACAGTTAATAATGTGTGTCACCTTGAATTATTGTTGGATCTTAAATTTGAAATTGATGATTTATTCCAGTGGTCGTGTTAGAAAAAAATGTTATCCCTTGCTTCACCAAAAAATAACAAGTACTGCAAGCATAAAATCGCATGGGCGATCCTTTGACGATTTTATATCACATATGGCAGGATAGATGGTGGCGTCAACAATTTAATCAACCAATAATATTACAATCGGGACGATTTTCCCATCAAATTCCCCACTCTAATAAACAGAATAACATTTATGTATCGACCACTCAAATATAAATTCAGATTCATAACTTTTACCTTATGAGTTCTCGGCGAGATACACAAGCAGTGGCGAAGATCGCTCACTCGACCGAAAGCGACGAGACAATGATTATCAAAATGACGAAATACAACATTCAAATCGTCTCTCTCTACTTAATTCTACGTAGGTCCCCGAAGGCATTTTCGAGAATTTACGGATCTTTGCACTCACGCGTACATTTTCGCTACTTCGCTTTCACACACATTCCTGATAACGTTTTTCTCTCTCTCCTTCATCATTCTATATCGCTACAGCCTTGTGTATAATTTCTCTGTTGATCATAAAATGCGACAGAGGATAAATTGGTTAAAGAAGACGTAGAGACATCAGTAAAGATAGGATGGAAATTGGGAAAATCAGTCTGCAGGATTTCAAAGCAAGTCTCGGGAGAGGGATGCTCCTTCATAGTATAACCTGACTTGGTGTCACCTTTCAGGGAGACAGTTAGAGAGGACCAAAGCCAATCAAAATAGGTTGGCTTACTTGTTTTTTGGCACATACTCAAGATTGGTGATAAATCCAGATATACATCGAATAGTGAAATTTTATTTAAATGAAGCTTAAAATTCGGGTCTCCTATTGTGGCAGCGAGAGTTTGTAACAGGTGAATTACAGGGTTTTCTGAATGGGTGACACGCCCCACGTTACGTGAGCCTTCCATAGGAGTTTACGATCTAAGATGATCCCCAGATGTTTCATTTCCGAATTGCAGTTTATTGTCGAATTTACAATTTTCACTGTGAAGTTATCAAAAGTAATGCGAGATCTAGAAAAAATGCAACACTCGGTCTTATGGGGAGTAACATCCATACCCAAAGTACCCAACCATGTCGCTAGACTGTTCAAAGCAGCAGAAATCTCTGAGGAGAGTTTATCTTTATTGATAGGTCGAAATTTCTTAAATTGGTCGTATAAAAGAAGGTCGTCTGCGTTCATGACATGTTTCATGTTTACTGGAAGGTAAGTTTCCAATTCGCGGAGATATAAGCTAAAAAGAATTGGAGATAATACTCCCCCTTGAGGTACCCCTACATCACATGTTCTTATATCAGAGCCGTCTGAACAGAAAGTTATGTATCTCTTAGATAGATGAGTCTTCTGTCTAGCATGATGCCCAAATGTTTGAGGGTTTTGCCACAGACAATGAGGGTGCCGAAGACATTGATACGAATTTATTCGAAAGCGGAATTGATTCTGGAGAAAATACAAGTCGTTGTTTTTGTTGAGACGATTTCAAGTTCCAAGGACTCTAACCAATCCGCAAGCACCTAATGTGTAACAGAAGGTCGTCTGCGTACATGGTGTACTTCATATTTGCCGGTAGAAAATTTGCAATATCCCTCAGATATAGATTGAAAACTATAGGGGACAGAACTCCACCTTGAGGACCCCGACACAGCTATCTCGGGCACCATCGAGACCCGCGGCGATGCCAAGTTTGCATGAAGATATAGTTGCCTTAAATTCAAAACTGGTATATGATAAAAAAAGTGTTAGGACCATAAGAAGAATTGAACCGTAATATCTGCTTCGAGTTACGTAGAAGTGGAAAGAATCCAGTTTCCTTATTGGCCAAATCTAGACCCTGGTTAGCCCTTTGTAGCGCGAAGGTTAAGAGAGATTTTACTGTATGTCATATTTTACTCTCCATGATTTTTCTTGAGAAAAGCATGAAAAAGTTAGAATAGAGTGGACACGACGCTGTCTATTATAGGTATCCGAAAAGTTTGAGTCTGGAATCTGCTAAAACATATTTGGACATTTATATCCGATTACGTAACATCCTAATGACATCTGAAGTTTACTATACATCACTATAGCTTGATTAAAGTGAATAGCTAAAGAATAATTACTGAAAATTCTTGTAAATTTTTAAATTTGAATCTTCTTGGGGTGATTTTCATGTTAAGGTTAATTTTTTGGAATTTTGAGATGCTAACTGTTAAATAATCTTCTTTAGATAAAAGAAGTCAATTTGTAAAAACTAAGGATGTTTACAGAGTTAAGGATGGGTTTTTAGAAGTTGATTTTCCGAGTTTTTGAATGCCCTACATTTATTAAACAATTTTCTCATTTCCTGTAATTATTTTTTGACTATCTACTATAATCAGAGTTTTGTAGTTGAATACTCTCGCGTGTCAAAATCCACTTCTCTAGGTGTGATCTATATAACCTTAAATTTGAGTCTTATCACATAAAACCTTGGTACAGAATAAATATAAATCTCGGTTTATTAAAATCGAGTTCCGTAGGTTTGCTATGCAAAGAAATCTATGCATTAAATTTGTGTTTGACAACAAGGTATGTGCGAGAATACATTAATTTGTCTCTAATTTTATGGCAATAATAAGGCAGTAATTTTTCCTTGCACAATGCACATGTTGAGTTTTTCCTAACAACAAAGATACTTCTTGAGTTCGTCCTGTTAATACTTTATTGAAAGTTTTAGTGCCGCTATAGGACATTATCAAGAAATTTCTAATGATGTTGGAAAAGATAACTTTTAAGACACAATATTTAATTATTCATAGCAGAAAAACCAAAATTTATTTAGAATTTGGCAACTATTTTTTTGCTTTTCATACAAGCACCCATTATAATGCTTTTGGCAACTTATTGGAGGCTTATTGCTCCACCATGATAGGCAACTTTAATGAAAAAAATTATATATTATGTTATAATAATTAACAAATAACTTGAGTTTTAGATTGATTGGTATTAATAAACTGCAAATTTTTTTCCTAGCTAAAATTTATGTAAACCGATAAAATTATTTAAATTTCAAACACCATTTAGTGCTTTTAATTGTTTCCAGTAAATCTACGAAAAAATGCTTTTTCTTACATGTAAAAGACAATTGAAAATTCATGGACATTGAGGTATCATGAAATATTAAATATGTACCTATCTATTTTCTTATGTATAACAAATTGGGGGGCGAGAATGGTCGAAATTCGTAAATTTTATTTTAAAGATCCATCCTTTAAAAAATAATTCAAATCGACTTCTATCCCATCAGTGAAAAATATTTTGTAATTTTTTAATTCCTAAAACTTTCCTCAAATAATATATAAAAAAAATAAATGAATAAAATTTCCGTTAAGGAGAATACATTTTTAATTTTTTAAATCTTAAATAATGCTTTTTTTACGGAATAGAAAATGAGAATCTAATACAAAATATATTTTAATCACTATTATTGTAATTTTTATTTATATCTATTTTATCAAATAAATTAATATTTTTATTTTACAGTAATCTGTTTGCTTTGACTATTGAAATGCCATTTTACACAAACTTTTTTTTACAGTGACTTGTATCGGTTTTCGCCTACAAGCCTAATGCCACCCCATCCAGGTTTAAGTCCGCATGCACACGCATTAGCATCTCACGCACTAGTTTCTTCTGTACCAAAAACGGATCATTCAAACCTCGATCACAATCATAGGTAAGTCTAAAAATTTTAACTTTAACCTACATTATTAATTCGTTGCAATTTAATTGTAAGAATTACAGTTTTACAATTAATGGTCGGAACGAATTAATTGAAGAAAAATGCTATGAAGTACATTTGATAATAATAATTTTTTTATAATATATTATTATTCTACTAGGTTAAAAATTAATTTTATTATTCTTATCTTCCGTTCGGATATAAAACCGAAACTTGCAGGAGCAAGTTAAACATACTCGACTTGGCGAAATGTATAGCAACAAAAAATACTTGAGATTCTAAACTCAGAATGGAGACTGATTTTTGTTCGAGAGTTGTCCTCCTTTGAAAATAGCATTTTCTTACTCTTTGGAATATGGTAGAAAAACTGGAGGGAACATTTTGAGAATAGGATAAAAATTCTTTCCAGAATCTGAGTCATCCTAATTATGCTATCCAATCATCCTACAATGACTACTTTGATCCTTAGAGGGTTTAGTGACTGCACTGTTGTGCATGGGACCTAAAGTACTTAAGTGTATTGACCAGTTCTAATCTTTTAGAATAATACATCCCGGACCGGTGTTTATGTTTAAATATAAATACTTTGTAGCAATTATGAATATATCATTATTTTCTAACCATAGTTCCTAAAAAGGACTTAAAAACTTCTTCCTTTAAATATATTGGATAAATGCATCAGTGAACTTACAGATGTAAATATTATTCTAAAAATTTATATACGGAAGTAATTAAATACTTTAAGTGAAAACGAAAAAAGTTTTTCTGAACTTTTTCTACTTTCTTTTACAGTATATTTTTCTTAAAATATTATAAAAATAATAATAATAATTGTAAAAATTAATATTGATTTGCATATGTGACGCTCCACGAGAAAAGGGACCTTATGACAAGAGTAAATAAGGTCCCTTTTCTCGTGGAGCGTCACATATAGTGTTTCTAATATATTTTTTAGTCATCTTTCATAATCTACAAGAGAATTTTACTTTTCACTTAAGGACAAAAAAGTCATGATTGTTTAAACAAAAAAAGACAAAATTTTTGGCTTTTGTTTTTCATTAAAACTATATGTATTTTCAATTGGAAATCGCTTCAGGAAAAATTTGGACTCAAAAATTTTGGGCAAATTATCTAAAATTTTTAAAATAGAAAAACAAATTGTAAACATAAATTTTCTTATCACAAATAACTAAACTCAAAAATAAAACTAACATCTCTGATACATACATTTTTTTTATACATTTATAATTCAAAAGTAAAATTTTCTTGTAGATTCTGAAAGAGGACTAAAAATACATAAACGCTATAAGCAAATTTTTTTAGCCTATAATCTATGAAAATGTCGAGTACAGAAAGAAAAAAACGGATTTCTCGAACGAAATGAGTTAAAGTTAATCTAAAGCATGATTTATGTATTTTTCACTGCATTAATTTATTAATTGCGGCAGCTACGAGTTATTTATAAGCTTACTCGATTTTAAACCATAAAAGATGAGAAACACTGATGAGATAATATTTCCCGAAGTACACCTCGATGCGACGGGTTGCAATCGGGCAGGGAGTATGCAAAATATTTTCTTCTATATTACCTACACCAAAAAATATAGATTTCTTGGGATATTTTGTTTTAACCTTCTTATAATTTTTAATAGGTATAAAATTTTAATACTTTATAAGGCCTAAATTTTATAATATATTTAAAATTTTTAATCTTTCTTTTGCCTGTTTTTCATTTTCTTCACTCACAAAATAGTTCCACGGAAAAATTTTTCACTTGAAAAAGTGATAAATTTCTCTAAAATAGCGAAAGTCTTAACTGAAACAACTAAAAATTTCGCTAATATAATAAAATTTGTTGTTGTTTGAAATCTTATTCGATAGCTGTCAGTACAAATTAGAATATCAAAAAAAAAAATTTAATTCTAATTCTAATAAATATAAATTAAATAATATTTATTAAAATAAAAAAAAATAAATTGGATAAATTAATAATATATAAAAATTTATAAAAATATTTTAATTGCAAAATTTGATTAAACTGTTTTTAAATGTAATATTGCTGTAATTTGTAATTTTAAATTTCCAAAAATAATTTCAGTATAAATTTTCATGCAATGTTTGCTGCAATATTTATACATTAAAAAAACCTGTACTCATTTTTGCTGCTTAACATTTTTAGTTCTGTATCAAAATGAGTTAGCAGTAAATTTCAGGTTGATTTAAGTGAACTTCCACCTAAAAATCAATTCTTTAACCTAAAAGTTATTTCATTTACTTTCATAAATGCAGAAAATTAACTTAATGAATTGAAGTTTATTATTTGAAATATGTTGCTTCTATAAAAACAAAAGTTTAAGTAGTTTTTTTTTTAAATTAGTTTTTAGGTATTTATTCAAAATTTTTTAATTATTGAATAAAAACGAAACCAACATGGTTCATTTTAAAACTTTGCGACTAAAACTCAAAATGAGTGCAAGCAGGATCATTTTTGTTACTTATCAAAATGAGTATTGCACGAGGATTCATATCATCAACATTTAAAAAAAATTCTTTTGAAGCATTATGCCATGCATGTGAGCCACCTTACATCACCTTTTATAATGGAAGTGAATTTGCATTAAATTACCATATTAAAAAGTTTTAAGTATAGATTTATTAGCAAGTGAAAAGACAATAAAGGACAGTAGAATACGTTTTATTGTATCTAGAGTACCTGGTGTCCAACAAAATAATTATTTTTTTAATCTTTCATATTGTAACTGGATAAATTAACTTTTGAATTTTCGGTTACTTACAGATCGAAGCTTCACTATCAAATTAAAATTCATTACACAGTCTTAGAAGCCATAGAAATGTACTGTGCAGAAATAATTATTTAATTATTATTTCATAACACAGGCACACATAAAAATAAAAGTGGTCTGTTTATTGAACCAGACCTACATGTTTTATAGTATTTTTTCCCGCTGAAAACGAATATGAAGTCAGAATTGCTCCATCATCCTCTGTTTTTTTAAATCGAAAAAACTACCCTTAAATATTTTAAGTTTAAATCAAATGTTTAAATGTTTAAAATGTTAAAATAAAAGTTTAAAATAAAAAAAAAATTGAAAACAGATTGTGTTGCAAAACAGAACAATATTAATGTATGTACTTCTGTTACAATAACTTAGAAACAATGTCAGAATTTCTTTATAACCCTATGTTTTATTTAAATCGAAAAAAACTACCCTTAAATGTACAAATTCAAAATTTAAAGTAAAAAATGAAACAAAAGATTGTTTTTCAAAACTGAAAAATAAACTTAAATGTATTTCTCCTCCAACAACTCAGAAACTATGTTAAAATTGATCCATTACCCTGTTTTTTTTAAATGGAAAAAACCACCCTTAAATGTGCAAATCTAAACTTTAAAGTAAAAAAAATGAAATAATAGATTGTTTTTTAAAACAGAACAATAAATTTATATGCTTCTCTTTCAACGACTCAAAAACAATGTCAGAATTAAAACATCACCCCATGTGATTGTTAAAATGGATAAAAACTACCCTTAACAAGATAAAAATGAGAAAAAAAACTAATTTTTTAAAGGAAGCATACGTTCCTGTATTTTTATTTTAAAAACTCAAAATCAGCGTCAGAATTAAAACGACATCATTAGTTTTTGTTAAAATTTCAAAAAACCACCCTTAAGGTATTTCTCCGGCTGCTACTCTTAAAAAAATTGAGTTTTGATAGATTTTCTATAAATTTTGAGAATATGTTTCTTCGGGTGCCCTTTAAAGGGGTTACAAATTTCAAAACCCTTTGCCATGTCAAAAAACGAGAAATTGTCGTTGACATTTTTTATTTTAAACATAATCGCATGTAAAAGTTAAAGTTTGAACTTGAATAACTCAAAATTTAGCATCGCAAAGGGTTTTGAAATTTTTGCCACATTTATAGGGCTACCGAAAAACAAATTTCTCAAAATTTTAAGAAAATCTATCGAAAATAAATTTTTTTAAGAGTAGCAGCCGGAGAACTACCTTAAAGTGGTAAAATTCAATTTTTTAGACAAAAATTAAAAAATTTTTTTTATAAACTTCATTTTGTTTTAAAAGAAGGAAACAAAAACAGATAAAAAAAAGAAAACGAAATCCACAACACCACTGGTTTGAAAATAAAAGGGTTCGTTACAACAGAAAAAATGATTCGTGAGTGTTGAGTTGGAAATAGGATACAGAAATATATGGTTTTTAATGATTTTAATGGTTCTTTTAAAAAACTCATTTTAACATTTTTTTCTTTAAAGTCTGAGTTTATTCATATAAGGGTAGTTTTTTTGATTTAAAAAAAAATTGGGGTGGTTTTGAATTGTTGTATGAGAAGTACATAAATTTATTATTTATAAATTAATTAATTAATTAATTAATTAATTAATTTATTATTTATAAATTTATTTATTTATTATATTTTATTATAAAACAATCGGTTATTTCATTTCTTTTACTGCGAAAACTTTTAATTTATACATTTAAAGGTAGTTTTTTCGATTTAAAAGAAAGGGTTATGTTTTAATTCTGACATTGTTACTGAGTTGTTGAACGAGAAGTACATAAATTTATTGTTCTGTTTGCAACACAATCTGTTATTTAATTTTTTTCACTTTAAACTTTGAATTTGTATATTTAAGGTTAGTTTTTTCGATTTAAAAAAACAGAGGATGATGGAGCAATTCTGATATTGTTTTTGAGTTGTAATAGAAGTAGCATTTGTTCTGTTTTGCAACACAATCTGTAATTTAATTTTTTTACTTTAAACTTTGAATTTGTACTTTTAAGGGTAGTTTTTTCGATTTAAAAAAAACATTTTTGTTTTCAGCGGGCAAAAATACTATAAGACATGTAGCTCTGGTCTAATAAACAGACCACTTTTATTTTTTTGTGTGCCTGTGTAATAATAATAATAATAATAATAATAATAATAATAATAATAATAATAATAATAATAATAATAATAATAATAATAATAATAATAATAATAATAATAATAATAATAATAATAATAATAATAATAATAATAATAATAATAATAATAATAATAATAATAATAATAATATTTAATAATAATAGTTATCTAAATGGTTGAAAAAATCATAGAAAATTAACAGCATACTTATCTTCTAATGAATATGCTTATTGATATAAGTAGAGTAGAGGTTCCTAAGGTGATTAAATTACAGTTAATAGTTTAAAAATTCTAAACTTTGTGGTAATTTTGTTTACATATAATACAATAATAATATAAATAAATATCGATAAAATTGTTTGTTATACAATTTTTTGATAACTTTTAAAAAATGTCGTCCTGGTCCTAAGGTGGACACTTTTGTGGCCCTAAGGTGTCCATCATGCGTTTTTATGTAAAATCACTTTTAAATTTTTTTACGATGTAATATTTATCAAAATATATTATGAAAAATGTAAATTTTATCGATTCGGAAAATTTTATGATGAATAATGAAATAATTTAGTGTTTAATGTTTGAAATACGATAAATCATTAACAATATTTTAAAATGGCTTCTTATAAGCAAAAAACAGAGTTTGCAACTATTGATTCTGTGATTACACAAGCACACAAAAAAATAAAAAATTCAAAACCCAGAGGTCACACCCCCCTATCCCTATGTTTTTGGGGTCGCTGAAACCGAATATGACCATGAAAAATTTTTTCATCGGCCATTTTCCCCTACCACCCCCTTACACCTGCTCCCGGGGTTGGAATTTCAGTTTAAAAAAAAGTGGAGTAGGGTGTCTATTCCTATGTTTTTTGGGTCGCTAAAACCAAAAAAGACTACCAAAAACAAATTCTTCCCTCCCTTAACCCCCTACAACCCCCTTAACACCCAAAAGGTGGGAGGTCGAAATTCGAATTTCACGAAAAGTCGATTACGGTGTCTAAACCTACGTTTTTTGGGTCGCTGAAACCAAAAAAGACTACCAAAATCAAATCCTTTCCACCCTCGACCCCCCACAACCCCCTGCAATAATTGTTTTCAAATAAAACGAACCGATTTTTCGGAAATTGAAAATTAAATATTAATTATCAAAAATTATTGCAGGGGGTTGTAGGGGTCGGGGGTGGAAAGGATTTGATTTTGGTAGTCTTTTTTGGTTTCAGCAACCCAAAAAACGTAGGTTTAGACACCCTAATCGACTTTTCGTGAAAATTCGAATTTCGACCCCTCACCCCGGGGTTGTTAAGGGGGTTGTAGGGGGTTAAGGGAGGGAAGAATTTGTTTTTGGTAGTCTTTCTTGGTTTAAGCGACCCAAAAAACATAGGAATAGACACCCTACTCCACTTTTTTTTTAACTGAAATTCCAACCCCGGGAGCAGGTGTAAGGGGGTGGTAGCGGGAAAATGGCCGATGAAAAAAAATTTTCATGGTCATATTCGGTTTCAGCGACCCCAAAAACATGGGGATAGGGGGGTGTAACCTCTGGGTTTTGACTTTTTTATTTTTTTGTGTGCCTGTGTTATAAGCCAAAAACAAAGTATTTCAAATAGAATTACCTTAAATTGATTTTTGCAACTATTTTTTTAATTTTTCAGTGAATTTTTGAATGGTGGGCACTTTGAAGACACTTTTTTTTAAGCAAAATTTTAGCTGTTTTCCAAAGTCGTCTAAGTTTTAGTTTCCTTAGTAAAATAAAAAAAATTTTTTGCTTAAAAGTTAGCTAAGGAGATACAGTTTCAGGGCATATATTATTAATTATGTTAAATAAAACCGTTTAGGAATTACAGTCGTTCAAAAGATGGTGGCCACCTTAGGGCCCACTTATATTATAAATATAAGTTAATATTTAAGAATAATTGTTACATTAACAGAACTGTAGAAATAATTTTATCGGTCACTTACCATGGTCTTTTAAAAGTAGAACCAAAATTATATAATTTATCATAGCTTTCTACTTTTTCAAGCAAGTATCCTTTATTTCAGTCGGTAATAGGAAATTTACTAAAATATAAATAACTCCTGAGTAGACATAATGTCCTTATGATCTAACGATAAGGAAGAATCAAGTTGGTCAACAGTTTCGAAAGTTGACGATGAGGGTAGCACATTCAAACTGTGTACTCAAAATGGTAAAGAGAGAAGCGTTTATTGAATAGTAGTGGCACCGAGCCTATTCGGCGACTGCGCTGTTTCCTCATGTATTGATTATTAGTCTCTTAGTAGATATTTAATTTCATTACTATTCAAAGAATGTCTATTGTCCAACGAAAGATTCTTTTATTTATGTGGTAGTAGTGTAATTGTTATTGTACACAGATTCACTGGATCAGTATTCGAGAGACTTTTGAAAAACATTACTTTTATTTATTTCTGCTCTTAGTAAATACATTACTAAATACATTTATCTGAAGCATATTTTGATGCAATTAAAATTTTAAGAATTTTTATTTATTTTAAATATTTAATATTTTTTGTTAATTAAATGTTGGTTGTGCATTATTCAAGTATTATTTGTATAAAAAAAATATGAAAAGAAGCCATTGAGAATAAAAAAACAACAAATAAAGGAATGAATTTTATTATTTAAAATCAGGATTAAAGGGAGAAGTGTGAGAGAGAGCTACAGCCCTAAGCTACAGAGTATCAGACTCTCCCTCTATCATGTCGATGGCAGCGCCATGAAGCCCGCCAAAAAAGAATGCGATTTTCATCCCCACGCGAATTATACATTGGTTGGTAGGATACTGCGAGATGTAGTTGTAGAGCCATGAATTGCAATGATGGCTCGTTCACCCGCCTCCCACTACAGATAATCAATCGTAACATGGCTGGTGATTCTTGTTCTCGACGATACCCCCCGTAAAAAGATCTTCTACTTGATAGAATATCTCAAAAGAATGGCTAAAAATGTAATATTCAGATTTCGTGTATAATAGAAGAATACGACATATATGAATGTGCAACAAAGTAAAAACTGCAATAATGACTTTTGAATCAAACAAAATGATATGACAACCAAGATGGAAGAACTCATCGTGGGATGAAATCAGTCAATAAAAAAAGGGTGATATGCAATTTGTATCTTTTTTTTAAAAAGTAACGTGTTTCATTGACATTTACCAATAAATACTTACTAACATCATGATAGGATGATAAAACATATTTACAATACATTAAATACAAGTGATTGCAAAGTTTTTTAAAATTATTTGCTTTTTTTTAAAAGTAATAATAGAACAAAAAGATAAATAAAATTTTATAAATATTATTCTGCTTACATAAAACATGAATTCTTTGTATTGTTGAACTGGTGGTATCGATAAATTGTTATCTTTTTTTAGTTCTTGCTTTTTCATGTTTCATCTATATACATGTTTCATCTATATATACACTTTATTTATTGATGTTAAAAAGTAATTCCAAAATAATTAAAGAAATATAAGGGTGATTGTTCGAGTAGAGCACAATTCGATTTTTCCCATATTTTGAAAAAAGGGTATTAACCTTTTTTTCAAAATATAGGAAAAATCAAATTGAAAATACTCTTAAAAATTCAATGTAGATAAGTAATTATATTTCAGTAAAATTGAATAAAAACGTGTTATGAAAAAAAATTATTTAATTTTTCGCTTTTAATTCAAAAACGTATTTTTGTGTCATCCTTTGTTATCTAAATATAAAAATTTAAGTATTACATAACATCAAATTTATATTAAATGTTAAATAAAATGTAGTTGTTTATTTTGTTAAATGTAAATTTAGTGAATTAGTGGAGACTTCAAGAGTCTCCACCGACAAAGAGAATGAGAAAAGAGAATTTTATATTAAAAAAAGAATTGAGCCTTTATTTTCTAACCGATTTTAATAAAATTATTTTATTCTAAACCCTTAATCTTCAAAAAAGTGTATTGATGTTCATGTTATTGAAAAAAATGAACAATCTATCGACTAAATTGTGTTTAACGTACAGTATACTTTTTTTAAAAACAATTATATTAGATTTTTCCGTACGAATTTAATTAATTACATTAAAATAAATCAAGAAGTCTTGAGTGTAAATTTTTTTTAAATCTGAAAAATGCTAAGATTGAGCGTCCCTACTATAACTTACGAGTAAACCTACGGAACTCGCACGCACCCATTTCGATAAACAATGGTTCATTTTAATTATTTAATTTAACTTTTTAATGAAATAAATTTGTTAAATAAAAATAAATTAATTAAAATTTAATTAAATATTAAGTGGTTTTCCTTTTAGAATATAGAAAAGTATTAGTCTCGTATTTTATGAGCCAAGGTTCAATTTTAACATTTTTTTTTAAATCACCTCTAGAAAAGTGAATCTTAACGTGCGAGGGCATTCAACTATTCATACACTCTGATTATAGTGGATGGCGAAAGAATAATTACTAGAAATGAGGAAAAATTGTTTTGAAAATGTAGGGTTTTCAAAAAGTCGGAAATCCAAGATTCAAATATCCACCCTTAATTTTTAAAAAATTGCTTTCTTTTATTTCAAGTAGATTTTTTAACAATTGATTATAAAATTTATGTCTAATTCAAAATATCTTAAATTTCCAAAAAAATAATTTTTCAAAGAATATCGCTTAATTTTAAAACTAATCAAAAGGATTTGAAACGTTTTTTAATTAATTTTTTAAATACTAGCCTCCAACGTAAAGATCAACCCCTAGAGGTTAGAGTTTAAAATCTTAAAAATTTTCACCTTAACGAAGAAATAAATTGCTTCCCTTACATTTTTGTAACTGATACAAAAAAATTAATTGTTCACAAGTAATTTGAGCATATATGGATAAATTAACAGTAGGTAAAAAAAATAATTTTTTAAAGAACTATCCTTATCTGTAAAATCTCTTCTTGACTATTTTTCAAAAATTTTCAATAGAATTATGTCATATTAATTAAAAGTTTGAAATTAATCCTACATTGCTATGGAAAAAATTGTTGTTTACTTTCAAATGTTTAATAATTATTATTAATTTTTGATAGTAACAACTTGACATCAATATTTAAAAAACACACCTTAAAAGTATGAGAGTTAAAAAATTTAGGGTTTTCAAATGTTTTCAAAAAGTTTTTTTTCCACGCTTTCGATTATTTTTATATAATTATGCAGAAATTTAATTACTGTAAAGAAAATTTTCATAAACTTTGGGGTTATCCATAAAGCATATGATACTTAATTTGGGTAATTTTAACCCCCCCCCCTTATCATGATGCTTTTTTCATTTATGATTAACATGGAGCATGATGAAAGCTATAGGTTTGAATCCTATCAGGTGTACAATAAAATATAAAATAATGTAAAATACACGAAACTAAATAATTTTAAGAAAACTAAACAGTACATTAACTTTAAATTAACCACAAAACATTCGTTTTCTTTTGTTTTTGAAGATTAATTTTTTAAAAAGTGTAAAGTCGAATAAAACTCTGTGCAACGACTGACATATTTTTAAATATAATTTTTTTTTTTTTTTTTAAAGAACACCACTTTGGCATAAGTGGGAAAAATTTCTTTATTTGTCAGTGGTTGTAATGAAAGAAAAAAATCGAAAATCAATTACTTCGCTTTTGAGAAAAGTCACATTTTAGACGATATTTCAATTTATTTAATGTTTTCGCTTTATTAATGTTATTTTTTATTACATATTTGAAATATTCATGGAAAAATAAATAATTTCCATATAGGATTATATAATTTTTTATCTTTTGTATAACAATTTTTGTAAGTTTCAAATTTTTTTCTTGAAAATTGATATTTGTTCTTCCAGAAGATACGAATAACAATAATATTAAGAAATTCTTTAATGTCAATTCAATATTTTTTCTGAAGGTCTGCATACCTGTAAACCACCTCCTTAAAGCGCACATTTCCTAAACCATCCTTAAACCTTGCACATGAATGTTTGACACTCACGGATTTTAACCCCTTGACTGCCGATGGCAAAGATCTTTGCCATTTCGGACTTTGCTCTGACTGCCGGAAAACTGACAATCTTTGCCATGATAAAAATTGATGTAAAAAAAGTCAAAACTAGCTAAAAATTAAAAATAAAATGATTTCTAAAAAGTCAACGCTATGCAGAATGCGACACACGTTTCTGTTTTTAAATTCAATGAATTATAAAAATGTTATAAATTTTTAAAAACAACACTTTTAGCAAATTTTTTAAAATCTTTGCCATGGACAATACAATGCATTTTTATTTAAAAAATGTCTAAAATCGCCTAAAATTTATTACTCGGGGTTTTCGGGGTCGCTGATTACGAATATGATGATGATTTTTCAAAATCCAAAATGGCGGATCCAATAAGGCAGACATTTTTAAAAAAAAATTTGGATTCGCTTGAAAATTATCATTCGGGGTTTTTCGGGGTCGCTGATGACGAACCCGATGTCAGTTTTTCAAAATTCAAAATTGCGGATCCAATATGGCATACCGTGGAGATGCACTTCACCCATGAACTTATTGGAAAGGTGAAATGCGTTAGAACATTTTAATGGAATTTCAATTTTTGCACGCTCTTTATAGCTGTTCTATTAAACCGGCATTTGTAAAATTTGTTCTGCTTTTATGATAATAACAAAATTTAAAAAAAAAATGTTCGCAATATTGGATTTGACATTTTAAATGTTTAAAAACAGACATCCGATTCGTCATCAGAGACCCCGAAAACCCCCCAAGTGATAATTTTCAAGAAAATCCAAAATTAAAAAAAAATATCCGATATAATGGATCCTCCATTTTGAATTTTGAAAAACTGACATAGAAATGTCCACCATATTGGATCCGCAATTTTTAATTTTTAAAAACTGACATCGGATTCATCATCAGCGACCCCGAAAACCCCCTAATGATAATTTTCAAGCGAATCAAAAATTTAAAAAAAATGTCCGCCATATTGGATCCGCCATTTTGAATTTTAAAAACCATCATGATATTCGTAGTCAGGGACCCCAAAACTCCCCGAGTAACAAATGTCAGCTAATTTTGATCTATTTTTAAAAATCCGTCCGCCATACTGGATCCGCCATTTTGAATTTTGAAAAACCGACATCAGATTCGTAATCAGCAACCCCAAAAACCCCCGAGTAACAAATTTCAGGTAATTTGGATTAATTTTTAAAAAGCCGTCCGCCATATTGGATCCGCCATTTTGAATTTTAAAATACCGACATCAGATTCGTAATCAGCGACCCCGAAAACCCCTGAGTAACAAGTTTCAGACAGATTGGACGATTTTTTATTTTTGGCATTCTGGGCACATTTAGTGTTTTTTAGCCGGCAGTTAAGGGGTTAATGTATGTTCTGTAAGCTGGAATTGGATATTGTCTTTCAGCAAAATTATCTTAGGTAGCTCATTATATCTATTTTGAAGGAAAATAGGTTTCATGATCATGTATTTAATCTTAATAATTAAGGCTCCGCATCTTAAAAGGGCACTTTTCGCATTGATTTTGAATGGCAAAAGTGCCCTTTTAAGATCCAGAGCCTCAATTAGAAAAATTTGAATTAAAATAAAAAATTTAACTGTATACTCTTGAAATATGGGCAAATCCACAGAATTTCATTTTTTAAATTAATTTTTTTTAAAAATTTTTTAATTGAATCTGTGAATCATGAAATCGACTGGTTCTGTGGATTTACAAATTCGTTATGATATAAATTTAAATTAATTATACAAAAATTAATAAATTAACTCTGTTTTATTATTTATATAAGGCAAGTTGGTTAAAATTCATTTAACTTTCTTACACGGAGAAAAAAGAAAAAGAATAATAAAATTTACTATGAGGAGTGTCAAACTTGAAAAAGTTGACACTCTTCTGTTTAGAACTTAACCTGAGGAGTGTTAAATTTACATTCCTCATAATAAGTTTAATTATCCTTAATTTTTCTTTTTTCTCCGTGTAGTTCAATAGCTTCTTAGAGATTTTCTCAAGTAGTAAAAATATGTAAATAATCAATACAATACTTTAAAAATAGAAAGATTTGACAGTAACATGAAATCGACCGGTTCTGTGGATTTACCTATATTATAACAATTTTAGGAAAAGATAGTATATGAAAATAATAACATAAAAAGTCACTTTTACAAAAAAAATAATACTTTTTAGTTCATATTTTGAAATCACTTTATGAGAATAAAAAAGATGTTTAATGTCTTTCATGAAATATAAATTTAAGTACAAACTGCACCGACTGATGGAGCCACATGTTCAATTTTCACGAATTTAAACGAGATAAGAGTTTAAAGGTTGAGTATGTGTGTCGAACACTTAGGGTGCGCTTTAAAGCGCACCCTGGTTAAACGTCATATATGAAAGTCCCAAGAAAATTTCGAAACGTTTTTGAAACATTTTTAGAGCGTTTTAATAGTAAACATGGCATGTTATTTGAACGTCTTAAAAAATGTTTATTAACGTCATAAGAAATAAGTACATGTGTTTCAGAATATTTGAAACATGAAGAATCATTCAAAGAACGTTTTAGAATGTTCGATTGCCCACTGTGAGGAATTAATTAATTTGTAATAGTTAATCAACATAAGAAGTAACAATTATTACTGAGAATTCATGTTTCATTTTTAGTGTGAATTCCTTGAATAATATTTAATAATATATTTCTCTTTTTTGATTTTATCAAAATAATTTAATTGAAATTCAAAGTAGGTATTAATTTTCTGACCTAACTCAGAATGGGAATGAGACACATCGTTCACTCCAAGTGGAATGAACGTATGTTTAAAGAACATTTTAGAAGTTACGTATCTTCCACGTTCAGTGAAGAAACCACGTATCTTTCTGTTCCGTGCAAAAACTACGTATCTCTGTCAGTTACTTTAGAAGATCTACATTTTATTATTATTATTATTCCCGAGTCGAAATTTAAGCCCTACTTTCACCCTGAATTTTCAGGGGCTGTTGAGTGTTAGGAGTAGTAAAGTAGGGTCTAATTCTAATACAATTAGACCCTACTTTGACTCCCAAAACAGGCGGAAATTTGCCAATCTTCCATTTGGGGAAGCAAAGAAGGGTCTACTTCTAAGAAACCTATACCGTTCTTTTAAACCTCGTAGACCCTATTTTCATACTCCTAGACCCTACGATTAGAAAAAGAAAAATTTGAAGATTTGCTCAGATTCAATTGAAGCACTTGGGGTGAGTAAAACACATCAGTATTTATGAATTTGGAGTACTTTTTGCATTTGCAGTGTTTCAAGTAATGCATTAAAAAATAATTCAAAATTTTCTTTTAGAATGTAGGGTCTAGGAGTATGAAAGTAGGGTCTACGAGGTTTAAAAGTACGGTACAGGTTTCTTAGAAGTAGACCCTCCTTTGCTGCTCCAAATGGAAGATTGGCAAATTTCCGCCTGTTTTGGGAGTCAAAGTAGGGTCTAATCGTATTAGAATTAGACCCTACTTTACTACTCCTAACACTCAATAGCCCCTGAAAATTCAGGGTGAAAGTAGGGCTTAAATTTCGACTCGGGTTATTATTTTGAAGTTAATATTTTGTTATGAAGTAATAATTTTTTTCAAAAGTTGATTCAATAAAATGTATATTTTTAATAACAATTTAATTTTTTTTCTTAAAAATATTAGAATATTATTAGAAGTTTCTAAAGCGACTGACAGAGATACGTAGTTTTTGCACGGAACAGAAAGATACGTGGTTTCTTCACTGAACGTGGAAGATACGTAACTTCTAAAATGTTCTTTAAACATACGTACATTCCACTTGGAGTGAACGACATAATTTCGAATTAGGTATTTAATGATAAGATTGTTCTAAAAGAATCAAAAGCTACCGTTGATTGATGAATGTGTTTATTCCCAATCGCTAAAATCCACATATGTTCGCTTCATAAGAGAAATTACAATGAAATATTATGTATGATTCCAGGTTGATTTAAAAATTATTCAGAATGAACTACTTCAAATTGAGTTTTAAAATTTTTTATTATAATCTAAAATCATGAATTACTGTTCCGAATATTTTAATTTAAAATAAAAGAAGTTAATTAAATTCTACCAAAAGCCATATAAATAAAGTTGTCTTTAATCTAACCATGTATGGTGTGACAAAAGCTCTGTAAAAGTAAATCTGCAAAGGTAAATCAAACAGAATGTTTGTTAATTTATTACAAATTACGTCGCGAAGAATTGAAATAAAATTCGAGGAGCAAAATACAAATAAAATTCTTACTAACCTATGTAATGATATATAAAAAAAATACTTACAACGTGCAGCTACGGCGATGGAATCCGAATGTTTAGAGCCTTTGAATTTAGTAATAAAGAAGGAAGGGAAAAATGTTGAAACACTTTTACTAGAAGAGAATGTAGAAGGCACAATTAAAGATGTCGAAGATACAAAAATAAAAAGTATTGAAGGAACTGGTGATTTATCATTATTACAGGAAGCAATGAAGTCAGATGACTCAAATTCAAATAGCATGGAGCAAAAAGTTCTTACAGCGTTTTACATGAGTAGCTTAATGCAAGCATGCAATATGGCTACACCAAGAACTTTAAATACGCAAAATAATTTTATGCAATTATTGGCTATGGTAGAAGCGAGACATCAGCTTTTGCAACAAATGAATTGGAGTGCGCCATCAAATTTTTTAAGAAATCCTCTAAATATTCCACGTCCTTATTTTGACGTGCCGATGTTAAATTTAAATGACCAAATATGCTATGTACAAAATTCTGGAACAGCAAGTAATTTATCCTCCAATAAAAACGATTCTGTAAATCAGGATCGAGAAGTCGAAAAAACTTACACTAAACGGTACTGTGCTATAGAATGATTTATATTGATCTGTATGATACAAGTTTTAATAACACCATTACTATCTTTCATGTTGCAGGTCCACAAATGAACAAAAAAACTCCTCCTCGTTATTAACGGATAATTCGAAAACACAGGATTCGGGACAACAAAATAGTCAAGGTTAGTAATTTTATTTTCAACACTTATCATACACTGGTTAACAGTGAAATTGCCAATCGAACAAAACATTTTTTTTTCGAATAGTAGGTGTTTTTTGAGTAAGAAAATCATAGTTTTAATTTTTTTTCCTCGTGCAGTTTTTCTGTAGCTTCAAATTTTGCATTTTCGAGGTGCGACGCCACTTAAACTTACCTGTAGGAAAATAAGCTTGTCAAAATATAATAAATGAGGTATCATTGGAAAGGTTATTAAATTACCTTTCGATCCATAGGTCACAGAATAAAATTCAACAAAAATTGAGAAAAATACATTCGATTAAAGATGAAATTTCATGACAATTTTGATGATTTTTAGACATTTGAGTAACTTTAACTATTTTTTTCTACATCAAACAGGAAAGAATGTTCAGGTTTTAATTTTTTTATTGATAGACTATATCATTACTCAAATTTTGAGCCCTTGTGGACCTCGATTGGATTAAAAATGACAATTCTACACTAAATTTAGTGAACAAAGCTACATTCTTCATTTTTAGTATCCCTTAAACATTTGCAGCAAAAATTGAAGTAATAAAATTTAGTTAGGCTCTAAAATTACTAAAATCACTAATCAAGGATTTCTGAAATCGTAGATTTCGAATCCAATGTTAGTTTTCTAAATTTCAAAATGGCAGATCCAATATGGCGGACAAGTTTTTAACAATCGATTAAATTCGTTTTAAATTCGTTACTGGGGGGTTTTCGGGGTCGCTGATTACTAATCCGATGTCGGATTTCAAAAATTAAAAATGATGGATTCATAATGGTGAACGAGTTTTTTAAAATCCATCGAATTCGCACCTATTGGATCCGCCATTTTTAATTTTTGAAATCTGACATCAGATTCGTAATCAGCGACCCCGAAAACCCCCGAATAACGAAATTAAGACGAATTTAATCGATTTTTAAAAACTTGTCCGCCATATTGGATCCGCCATTTTGAAATTTAGAAAACTAACATTGGATTCGAAATCTACGAGTTCAGAAATCCTTGATTAGTGATTTTAGTAATTTTAGAGCCTAACTAAATTTTATTACTTCAATTTTTGCTGCAAATGTTTAAGGGATACTAAAAATGAAGAATGTAGCTTTGTTCACTAAATTTAGTGTAGAATTGTCATTTTTAATCCAATCGAGGTCCACAAGGGCTCAAAATTTGAGTAATGATATAGTCTATCGATAAAAAAATTAAAACCTGAACATTCTTTCCTGTTTGATGTAGAAAAAAATAGTAGAAGTTACTCAAATGTCTAAAAATCATCAAAATTGTCATGAAATTTCATCTTTAATCGAATGTATTTTTCTCAATTTTTGTTGAATTTTATTCTGTGACCTATGGATCGAAAGGTAATTTAATAACCTTTCCAATGATACCTCATTTATTATATTTTGACAAGCTAATTTTCCTACAGGTAAGTTTAAGTGGCGTCGCACCTCGAAAATGCAAAATTTGAAGCTACAGAAAAACTGCACGAGGAAAAAAAATTAAAACTATGATTTTCTTACTCAAAAAACACCTACTATTCGAAAAAAAATGTTTTGTTCGATTGGCAAAAAAAAGTTTTTAATTTGTAAACCTGTGATATCTATGAGTGTTTTTGACACTCGCCCCTAATTAACTCCTGGTTAATGATGATTGGTTAGATCCAACAGAATGTTATTGATAATTGGACAATCGTTAATTCGAAGTTAATTCAGGGTGAGTGCCGAAAACAGCCTTATTTATACCTCCAACGAATAAAAGCTATTATAAATATATTTCATGACTTGATCATAATAATGATCAAGAATGTAATCGAGAAATAATACTTATTAACAATATAATTCAGAAACGCGAGTAACATTAACATTTACAAAAATAATTAACTAATAACAAATAAAATATTCATGACGCAAGTAATTAACATTCAACAATCCGTTAACAATTTTAGCTACCGATTTATTACGATTCTATGCAATTTACATACGTTTTCCTTTTCACCTGAATCTATCGCATTCTGTAGAGTTTATAATTAACGAAACTAGTTTGGAATTCGTTTCATAGTCTATCGTGACTGACGCGACCAAGACGTGCACTCTGAGAAGTTGAAGCTGCTCTTCGTTAAGGCAGAATCAAAATTTATTTATGAATGGGAAAGTCGACGGCGATTTCTTATCCAGGTAGCATCCTCAGATAGGAATTCATCTTCGTTTTTTAGCCTCAGGTGTAAAAGTAGCACTTTTATACACCTGGGGTGCCCGCTAGGATGCGGGATAACCTGTCTTCATGACCACTCATAGTAGCACCTAAACAACGGTCTCAGAGACAGGAAGATTACATTAGATCTTCACATAGTAGCACCTATATATATTTTTTTAATAATACAATATATATATTTGTAATTACATTATACTGAGTACATCCGAGATACCCTACTTGAAATAATTTTCAAATCTCCTTTAGAAATTACACCCCACCTTTTAAGACTAGCAGCAGACGAAACGCTCCAAACCCCTCTCCAATTCAGAGTAAATGACAGAACAACCACTCTCAAACTTGGAATCTCTGAAGAACCCTTGATGACATCGACCAGATCGCAATCGCTCTTATACTTCCGAACTTTCAGTGCATCTGCACGAACAAGGTCTGTTTGTACGGAGACCACTTGTGCATCTATCACCAAACATTTGCTACCTAAAGTAGTCACTATATCCGGCTTCCTTAAACCTGAGGATGTTAGATATTCGGATTCTACAGCAACCGAAAACTCAGAGTTTCGTAGTTTTTTCGCTACGTATGCAACAAGAGCATCATGTTGTTTAATGCGAGGATCATGTGTTCTGTGACAAAGCTGAAGAACATGGTTGGATGTTTCAGGTACATTACAACCAGCACGACAGATACGGTCCTTTCGTTGACCACGAGCAGTCCTTGATCTAGTAGGGATAGTACCAATTCTCAATCTGATTAGGTTAATAAAATCCTTACCAACAAGAAAACGAGTGCTATCAGCAAATTGTGTTGCCCTAGGACTCTTTTTGAATCTTTTAATGCTCCACCATCAAACGTTTTGTAAAGCCTAGAAGCTTACCATGCCTCCATAGCCTGCTTGGATTATAGGATGTTATTTTGCAGGTCTTTAATCTAATTTCTGATTTGTTAATCTGATCTCTTAGAAAGTTAACAGATAATTTGCCACTACCTTAAAAAAAACTCCATTAGGCTCTTCAATATAATAACCCTTTCCAATGGTGCTGCCTATCTACACGAGCGAACACCTGAACCACCATCCTTAACACTTGAGTGAAAGAAAGCATTGGGACAATCGTTGGAAAGATGTAACCACATAACCTGACAACACGTCGGACCATTCTATCAATTTTCCTGAGGTATCCAAAAATGGTTTCCCCCATGGACAACTGATGCTGACAGGACGGCAAGACATTAGTTCTTAAAGCCCAAAGCCTCTGTTATGGCTTTAAAGGTGCCTTCGTAAGTTTATCTAAGGACGTTTGCAATAAACCCTTTACGTTCGAAAGGACTTTACCTTCAGGAGTGAAAGGAATACCAAGGTATTTCCAATCATTAGATCTTTTTAGAGGTGGGATATTAGCACCTCTAACTTTAAAGAAAGATTTAACATCAACTACAACCTTCTTTTCACCTGGAATAATCTGAATCTCGAGAATTACCTCGAAGCATGTCAGAACACGAATTAAGGAGTTAGAATCTTGCAGCAAGGTATAAAAGGTTTGTCTGACAGTATCAGACTAGTGAACTGAAGCACATTTTTGTTCGCTAGTCTGGTTCTCCAGTGTATATCAAAGCAGGAGATTTGACGTCGAGTTATATTATAGTATGTTGATGATTGTCCAGTAAGTACCATTAGAACTCGGTTGTCGATAAACCGATTGTGCTCAGGAGAGGTTTTCTTCAGTTTTCTTTTCCTCTGGTGAGAAAACCCATTAGAGGGTACTTCATGCAAATGCGAGTACTCCTAATTTAAAATCGTTCTGTAGAGGTAAAAATTTAGTATAAGTTTTTTACACTTGTTTAGCTAGTATCAGCTTAAAACGGGTGTATAAGCCAATAAATAAAATATAGGCTAGAGTCTCATCATCCAACTCAGCGAAAGTACTATCATACATCTTCATGTTTCCAAAAATTGCATCTGGGTTTGTAGCAAGCAGATTGTCCAGCGTTGCAGTAAAGACCTTTGTATAGGTTTAAGAGCAGATGGCAGTTCAACTATTCTGTTTTTTCCTTAGTTCGTTTCTACAGTTGTCCATCATTTCCATAATAAAAGTACCACTATTAATCGGTTGCATTTGCGTAGCACGCTTAAATAACTGTCTGATGTAATTCCTGAGATATTTAAATCTCTTATTCTACCAGTATGTTTTCATTCTCGAACATACCTTTGCCTAACAGTCTCATAGACTGTTCAGCTTGTGGCAACCGTGTTAAGATTTAATTAAAAATGTTAAGATTGAAAAAAGGGGGTTGGACTTAACCGATAGCGCACAAAAAGATTCGAGCAAAGTTTCCTCAGGTGAAAATGCCAAGAATGATGAACAAGCCTTCTGTGTATTGAGCCAGAAAGTCCCCCATCAAGGGGACTTACGGAAATTGAACTCAACCTCAGGAACAAGCCCAATACGAAGATTATCGTCTATGGATTGGTAATTGGCGCAAGAAGGTTCACTCATATAGAACACAAGTACTTTTGTTATAATAATTTCAATTGAACTAGTCAAATATTACAAGCGCGGACAACTGTAAAAGAACACAAATATATATTGCACGTAATGTGTTACGATGAGACGCCAGTCTCTCTCTGACGCTAATTTTGCCAGTCAGGAACATGTGCTTTTGTCGTCTTTTAGGCGCGAATTATGCGCCATCTACAACTTTTTATTTGAAAAGTAGTGTGAATAATGTTTATAATACGTAGTAAAATATTATTAATTAGAAAGGACCACTGGGAACGACATTTAATAAGATTGGTGAGAACAATTGTTACAAGCTTTTGTAAAATTAGTAGCCATTTCATTTTGACGTCGCTGATTACGAATCTGACATCAGTTTTTCGAAATTCAAAATGGCAGATCCAAGATGGCGGAAATTTTTCAAAATTCGTCGAATTTTCTTGAAAATTGTTACTCGGGGGTTTTAAGGGTCGTTGATTACAAATCCAACATTAGTTTTCCAAAATTCAAAATGGCGGATCCAATATGTCGGACAACGAAATAAAAAATTGATCAGATTGTCTTGAAACTGAATACTCGGGGGTTTTTAGGGTCGCTGATTACGAATCTGTCATTATTTTTTCAGAGTACTTATCGAAATTTGATTTCACCAAAAATTATCATACTGATGTCAGATTAACCAGTTTCAAACAAATTCAATAAATTTTAAAAAATTTCTCACCATATTGAACCAGATATTTTGAATTTTGAAAAACTGATTTTAGATTCGTAATCAGCGAACCTGAAAATCCCCAAGTATTCAGTTTCAAGCTAATCTGATCAATTTTTTATTTCGTTGTCCGCCATATTGGATCCGTCATTTTGAATTTTGAAAAACTAATGTGAGATTCGTAATCAGCGACCCTTAAAACCCCCGGTAACAAGTTTTAAGCAAATTCGACGAATTTTGAAAAAATTTCTGCCATCTTGGATCCGCCATTTTGAATTTCGAAAAACTGATGTCAGATTCGTAATCAGCGACCCCAGAAACCTTGGGGTACCAAGTTTCATAAAAATCCATTAAAAAATTTTTCAACACACTTTTGGCCCAAACAGTGGAAATCTCGTTGATAGCCAAGGGGTTAAGTAAATTAACAATTTTTTAAAATTTGTCTTTATGATTTGACTAGAAATTGTTAAATGACATCGAATGGTGGGCAGAATTTTTAATTATTTTTTAATTTACTATTTTTGAACAAAAACACCTTGTGCAAATAATTGGTCCATTTCGTGAGAATCACCCTTAAATAAACCTTTTAATTAATAAGCCTTTAAATTATTATTTACAATTTACTGAATACATTATTCATTGTTTAATAATTTTTGTTACAGATAAAAAGAAACCACACATAAAGAAGCCTTTAAATGCATTTATGTTATATATGAAAGAGATGAGGGCAAAAGTAGTGGCCGAATGTACCTTAAAAGAAAGTGCTGCAATAAACCAAATATTAGGAAGGAGGGTAAGTAATAAATGGGATTTTACAAACATAATTGCACCGCCGTTTTAGTAATAAATTCTTTAACATGAAGATTGAATTTTCTTAAAAAAATTATTTCATACCTGTATAGCATTAAATAATGATAGTAAAATGAAGTAATATGATTTTTGCAAAATTTCAATTTTTCAAAAGACTGTACATTCAATCTTCGTGTTAAAATTCCCATATTTCACCAAAGTCAAGGTTTTATTTTTTTTAATATTAAATTACTTGAACAACGATTATAAGGTATCTTAGTTATTTTGGTTTTTTAATTTATTGATAAATTGATAGTTTCATTTTTATGAAAATTAAAACTGTTTTCTGATGAGTTGACTAAGGTTCATGTTAATCACTGTTTTACGCACATATCTTTATATGTCTCTGGGAACATTAACATTTCTTTCAAAATTCATTATAACAATACAAATTGCTCATAATTACACTATATTTTTTGTCGAAAAATTTTAATCAGCAAACGTAAAAGACAAGCACAAATAAATGCAAAAAAAGCAAAAAAATGCTTAATTTTGCTTGTAGAAGAAATGTTAATTGGAATTTTTAGCATTTCATAGTAGAAAAAATGTTAAAATTTTCTAAATATATAAAGAAATACGAACTAGCCTTCAAAAATACTTATTAATTTTAGGATTGTAAAACATTTTCAATTAAATATGCCAAAACTTGCGTTTTTTTTAATATATTTAGGTCAACATTATTATAGGTGTCAACATTATTTATTTTAGGAAAAAAAATTCTTAAAAAATGGACAATTTCTTTTAAAATGTTGCATTCAAGTTTGCAATTTCCACGCTCTTCAGTTTTCTAATTTAGGGGAGGGTAGGCTACATTGAACCGGGTTTTTTATAAAGTCCAAGAACTAATTAAATTTTGCAAATTTTGATCAGGTTTTTGTATGAAAATAAAACTGAAGTACTCCTTTAGTTAATACACACGTTACAAACACAAATTATTATGATTAAATAATAAAATTTAATTTTTTTCTAACCAGCTACACTTTTCTTATTTTGAAGAATGTGTGTCTACATTGAACCACCTCTAATAAAACACTACAATTTACTTCGAAAATAATATTTCCACTTACACATTGTAAAAAATCTTATTTTCTACTCAAAAAAATAGAAAATTTTTGTTAAATAGTTATTATTTGTTAATATAGGAGATTAATATATTTCGATGTCAGGTTAGGTAGCAAAAGTGACAGTTTAAGTTTATCACGTTGACAATTGTGATGAAAGCATGTCTTCCAGTATTTTTCTTACTAATTAGTAGGGCAGATAACTTTACCACTCTTAACTTTGCTTTTTCGGGTGGTTCAATGATGCCGCACTCACTGTATTCACATGACACTCACAACAAAAATTGTTTATAATAAATTTGTGTAAGATTTAAAGTTCTTTATCACATCGGAATATTGAGGTTGACACCCTAAGCGAAATAAATTATAAGTTTACTAATTTTAAAAACTTCCTATTTCAATAAAAAAACGTCATTATAATTCCACCAAATTTTTTGTTTTGTACGTGAAAAACAGTTTTTTTAGTTTTTCTTTGTAAATAATAAACTTACGTGTCGGAAATTTTTCGACATAGTCTGTATCGGTTATACTAACTTATATATTAAATAAGAAAAAATTTCACTCAGTCATTTCTCAGAAAATTAAAGTGGTTCACTGTTGACGCTGGTTCAATGTAGCCTACTCTCCCCTATATCTAAAAAGTAATATTTTGTTAAATTTTAATAGAGAAATAAGATGTTGATTATTTAATATATAAATTATTTTTAGTTACTTTTTCACTCGATTGGGAAGACCGGGGTTAGTTTGGCGCACTTTTCACTCATTGTTGTTTAACTTAAACATTTTTGCTTTTTTAAAATCCTTATTGCATCTCATCTTCAATTTTATAAAAAAAGTTGGAATCCATTTAGTAATTTTTTTATACCACCTTATTTAACCCCGGCCTGTGGTTGCTTGGCGCATGAGTGAAATTAATTAAATTATACGATTTAAAGTTTAAACAATACACGACATAGTAAAAATAAGTTTTCTACTGTCATTTTACAATAAAAATATTTAAAAAAGGATCATATTTAACCCCTTCCGTGTGTAGCTGAAATATTATAAACGTATTTTGATTCGCTGATTACTAAAATGATATTGAAATTAGGTGCAAATTAGATTATGATGTTGAAAACCATAAAAAACGATCATAATTTACGGTTTTTTTGCTATTATCTTATAAAATATTAAAAATTTTTAAAAATTTTTAAATAAAAGTTGTTTATCTCAGAAAACTACACATTTTAAATATATTTTTTTATCAAAAGAAAATTTTTTTTGAGGTAGAGAAAAAACGTGGTTCTTTTCGAAGATCACGCCAATAATTTAGTACTCCGTCAAGATCATCTAAATTAAACTTTTTTTGTCTTCTTGAGTTCATTATAATCCTTCTAACAGTCAGTATGTGATGAAGTTTTAATTTCGTCCCTTTTGGCATTTTCTCAGAAACTATATAAGGACAATCCTTCAAAACTCGGTGTACTATACTTTTAGAGACGTGGGGCATAATTTAATTTCTAATTCTTCTACAGCCCTTGGTTGTTTGTGAGTCGGTAGCCACTATTCTTCATTTATCACGATCTGACAGCTTTGGTTGTTGTCCACATATCTTTTTAGATGTTTCGTGGTCTCTGTTGTTATGTATTGGTCAATAGCATTGCTGGAACGACTGGTGAGCTTTGCCCCTGTTTCGCTGTTAACGAATTCAATCGAGTGATTTACTTACAGTATCGATATCATAACTGTGATTCTTGAGTTCATTATAATTCTTCCAACAGGTCAGTATGGATAGTTGTCCCAATAGCAACATGCTTTTTTATTAAGTGAAATAATGTTTCACTGTCGCGCTTCTTATCGAGACAAATTTCCAATCTGTACTTTGAAGGATTATCACGTTGAATGAATACAAGATCCTTCAACAATTCGACCACGTTGAAACTTACGCCGACCAATTTTGCATTCGTCGATTTCGACGACTGTTTCCACTCTACCAATTTTTCCTTCCGTCTCAAAATCGACGCCCAGTGCTATGAAGCGCACTTCGCGGCAGAATGAAAATCTGTCAGCAATGGTTTCTGATGAAACAGTTTGATTATCAATAATACTGCTTTCCTGTATGGTTCGTTCAAATGACATGTTTATGACAAAGCAGTATGTTATAAAAATACATGTTGCCGGAGAAACGTGGCAGCTTTCAAACTATGTATTTTGTGACAACCCGGTGGCGGCTAATCCTAGACAACGTCGATTAGTAATCCAAAAAATGAACAGTTCACTAAAGAATTATTTAACAAAAGGTTTATTAATTATTAGTTACAAAAAAGGCTCGAATACAATATCGTAGTGGCGATAACTACAACGCGGTAACCTTATAATGTAATCTCGCAAAAGGCTCGCATCTATCTGGCGAGAGCAACAAGTCTCGCCGGCGTCGTGCGAGTCGTCTGCTAAGTGCAGTCATGAGCGCTACTTTGGCGCGCGAATTTGCGCTCGGGGAATGAACTAAGGTAAAAGAACAACTTATTCATTAAAAAAAAGATAAGACTATCTGGGTCGTCACAATTTTTAGCGACACTCTCATTATGTTTATATTGATCTTTTTTTGACAAACAAATTTTCCACAACACAATCGAGATTCGTAAAGGGTCATCTCTTTTTTATATTTAGAACAAAACTTTGTTGCAGGAATGAGCTCAATATCACGCAACCATTAAAAACCTTTCCCAACTGAAAAAGTCCGTCTGGATTTTCCACATGGAAATTTACGCAGAAATCCATGCGGAGATTTGAAATAATTCACATGGAAATCCACATGGAAATTTTCTATTTCCTCTATTTTTAAATATTTTCAAAAATAAACATCAAATTCGAATTCTGAGACCCCAAAGGGGTCTCACTCACTACTTTCTGCATTTTTAGAGAGGTTTCGTTTATATTTTGAGTTTATTAAGAATATAAAAAAATCCATGCGGAAATCCACATGGCAATCCACGCGGATTTCATGTGGATAGTTTCAAATCTCCATATGTATTTCTACCTGAAAAGTCCATGGGAAAATCCAGACGATTTTTTTCAGCTGGGTTTTCTCGAGTTAAGAGTAATAAGCTTAGACAAAACAAATTATAAGTACCATCCATACTGTACTGTAGATAAAATATAAATGAAAAGCGTGCTCAAGCCAATGTGGTTTTTATTAACTATCTCAGTCGGTAGTAGCCAACATTAAACAACCTTCGAAGGTTTTGTCATAAAAATTAGTTAGATAACGATCATTGGATCTTAACAATACATCAGTTAATAAAATACTTTCGAAAAACGGCTAGGTATCACCGATATTATAAGGTAATGTTTGCTCCATTATTTCCTCACACGCAGAAATTTTCCTAAATACAGCAACATTTAAAGAATTTTACACTGAAATATTTTAGTCTTTTATTGAAATATTCAAGAAATATTATGTGTTGTGTGTGTAGCCAAATTTTCAATGTTTGAAAATATTTGTAACGACTATATTACATAAATTTTCATCAACTAAATGTATTTTTCTCTTCCATTATATCTCTATAACTTTGCAACAAATTTGTAGTGCAAGCTTGCTGCAAATAGCAAAATATCCTCATGATCCTAAGCACTTAATAAGCTTGCTGCAATCTTACTGATTATCAAAAATATACTATAACAAATAATGTAAGATCCTCCAAAGTAATTTAGTATTCTATCTTGGTTTTAAGAGCACATCCCGAATCGAAAATTAAGCCATATATACGACTGCTAATGTTTTTAAATAAATCCTCCATTCTCATGTCACAACTTTAAGTATTTCATGAGAAGAAGAGAAGACCATTCGAGAAGAATGGTCTGGAAAATCTTTCGTTGGCTTTAAAACAATTCCATTTCAAGAATCTTCATTTTTCTTCACCCGCATGTTCATTTTCTCGTATTTCAGCCTAAAGGGGCGGTAGCCCCTTTAAATAAGAAGAATTAGTAAAAATATGCAAAACTTTGGAGGTCCTAAACAAATGCAAAAACTAATTTACATGCGTTAAGTAAAAAATTTTTGATTCGGGGTGTGTCATTCCATCATAGGGAGCCACCATTTTAGTTCTCCAACATAGAATAGAATACTTGCAAGGAATCGAGTGGCTGCGATTTTAAATTGAAGGTTTATGTAAAAATCGTAATGATAGTGTTGTGTGGGTTTTTGGGAATACAATGCCTTATTTTAAAATGCGATAATATTACAACTATTTACATCTTTCAATTCAACTCATTTTTTGATTTATATAAAGTGAAGAAATTCAGTTACCTCATTAAAGTGTGTAACTCGATATTTATTAATTTAATAATTTGCATCTATCGGTTCAAATAATCTTCTTAAACTAAATTCACCAAATCTCATCGGGAGGAATTGTCGAGACTACGACGGACGCAACGACGTTGAGACAAAAACGTCCGGAACAAATAAAAAGGATGAAACTTACCACACTGGATATCTCCTGTAAAATCCAAGGAATTTCGATAATAATTTATTACCACTTAACTTTCTCAAATTTATTCAATAAATAATATTCAAAATTAATAAAGTTCTTTCATAAACGTAATTATAATTCACTGACACTCAATTCTAATTCGCTCATACACAACTATACTTCAACTCAAATTCATGATTCGCTGTGCGGCCGGCTTCGTTACAGCTTCGTCTCTCTCCAATCCAAAGAAAATTGTCCATCGTCGTTCTCTCTCGCTCTTTTGGGCCGGAACCACCAGATGAAAATTCGGACACTCTCGCTGATATTCGATACCATTCGTAACTAATCATGCGCTCTTCATAATTTTCACGACTACCGAATGACGAATGTCTTACGCACGTTGACAGAATATCGAAAATAGGAAAAGTTTTAAGTAACAAACTCATCGTTATAAGTGGCGACTTAAAATTATGATTGCATTTTTTTAAGCACATCGAAAGTAGTCAAATGCAATTTTGCAGAAAATCTCAGCTGCTCCTTTTTTAAAATATTGAAAGAAACGTTATTAGGGTTCCGTACACCTACAAATGTTGGACCAAACCCTATTGGTGAGACTGTTGCGTCCATAGCCATTTCCGTGTCCCCTCCTCCTAGCGGATAAACTATTTAACCTAAAGAGTTCAAATTTGGTACAGATATGTATTTTCACATGTAGGTTACAGAAATAAAAAGTACGAATTTGGCTAAAAATGCAGAACAAGTGACCATTCCTCCCCCTTGGTATACTGGTGTATTTTTCACTTTTTATGCATTTTTGACAAAAAATCGTACAAATTCATTGATTCGTATTAATTTATTTGAATAAATCACGTGTGAAAATACATATCTGTACTAAATTTAATCTCTCTAAGTCAAATCATTTAGCCGTTAGGGGGGGGGACACGAAATTGACCACTGACGCAAGAGTCAGTGGCAAGAGTCACCTACAATGAACGGTACCCTAAAAATGACGCCAATGACCAAGAAATCTGTATACAGATACCTTGGATTACGCAGTCCAAGGTTATGTGGGGTTGGTATAATAAAAAGAAAGAATATAAAATAAAATGATACTTTGTTTAATAAGCTGGCGACCTACTGCCAGCCCCGAACCACTAAAACCCGTAACCCTTCTTTTGGAGCCTTTTACCCACTCTCGGAACTGTCGTAAGACTTTAGCCTTCGAAGGCCACGCTCCATCTCTGTCGCTGGTGCGTCTTTGCTTTTGCTCTGCGGATCTCCTGCGTCAGTAGTAAAAAAAACTATTGCAATGTCAAAGCGGAATTTACAGCAAAACAAAAAGAACAAAGGAACAAATGTTAAAAAGTATGAAAAAGTCAAAAGATAAAAATGTAAACGGATATAAAAAACATAAATAAGCGAAATAAACATATATATGAGGGTCAAAAGATAAAATTGTAAAAGAACAAGTTAAATACAAACACAAATAAATCAAAAAAATACATAAATATATAAAAGTCAGAAGAATAAAATTGTAAAAGGATAGTAAAAGACCACAAAAAATAATTTAAAATTAGTCTTTTAATATCTTTCTTATTTACTTTTTTAGTCCTTGTGAAAGTCTTTTTTGCTCCCCCAAGGGCCCTCCTGAAGACTCCGCATCCTCGGCTGCCTACAATATGGGTCGTTAACACCTTATTGATAAACTCATTTTCCTTGCACAAAAAAGCAGCTTGGGTTCTTTTTATAGTTGGAGAACCTGTGTCAGGCTTTACCGCACTTAAAGAACGCAGCCGATCTGTCCTCCTTCTGGCATTTCGCTCCAATATGTCCGTAGCCCAAGCATCAATGACTATTACCCTTTTCTTAGTTGGGCAACACATAAAACTAATTTTGACGTGTCCCAATTTCTTCATCATGTTCGCCTCTTCCTGGTTGGTGACTACAACCGCGAGCTTTATCCCTCGGTGGTTATGTCCTAAGACCGTCACTCTCTTGCTTCCTGTCTTTTCCCTCACTTCAGACAACACTTGATGCACCTCTGCTTCTTGGGAAAGGTAATCCAAATTACGGATCTTGAGTGTAACTCTTCGATCCATCGACTGCCTCCAATCGCCTTGTTGACCTCAGCGGTGCAAGCTTCCTTGTTGGAAAGCGTCCTTCCTCTGAACTTAATCAGAAGATCTTCCTTCTTTGTAGCTTTTGCTAATACTATTCTCGTATGGTACACGTCCGGGTTGACCTCTTTGCGAAGTTTACTCAAAACGTCAGCATATGATAATCCTTGGCCAACTCGGATCAGCACAGTGGATCCTTTTATCCCTATTCTTTCCAATCGAGGAATCTCTGGCTTCGATACATCCGTTTCCATTGGAGGCGCTTCCTATAACCGACTTTGGTTTTTTCTGAACTACCACCCTTTCTCCTCCGTTTCTGAGCATTTCTTATGGCCGCTGAGAGTGCATGCTAAATCGACATTCAACTCATCGGCCGAGGCATGCTTCACTTTTGCCTCTTTCAACAGGACTTCGATGACTGCTAAAATTTCGTATACTTTATTAAATTATTCAATTATATATCATTAAACGTAGGATTTTATAAGCTTTCGACTGATATATTTTTTAATTTTCTAACATTTATTTTTACTAAAAAAAATCATGGTTTAAATAGTAGAATATTTTTAGGTCGTGTACGTGCTGTCGTACGACAATTTCCAACGGTAGAAATTTATATTATTTTAGAGCAGCCTCACCGAATTTTTTGAGACTTGGTAATATTTAGTATAAAGTTTCAGGAAATCAACTCTTCGAGTCGAAACAATTGTTTATTACTTATTTGAAGTGTTTTATTTCCTAAGTTGAATGCAAAACACAAAACTCGATTATCTTAAATCTTTTGAAATATACGAGCAATTGAACAATTTTGAGCCAATGCTGTATCTTATAGATAAACAATTGTTTTGTCTGAAAAAGTTGATTTTCTCAAACTTTATACGAATAAATGTAATATTACTAAGTTTTAAGTAATTTGGCGAGGCTGCTCCAAAATAATACAAATTTCTCCTGGAGTTGCACACAAATATAATTTCTTACAATATAAAAAAATTTCTGAATATTTTACTTTCAGGTGATAATGTGGCAGTTTCCTTCTTTGGAGATATTTATGAAATTTTAGATATTAGTATGGATAAAATTGAAATATTTAACGCTTAGTTATAATAAGTAAAAGTAACACGTATATTACTTTTTATTAAAATGTATTATCATTATAAAAAAAGGTTCTTAAAAAAATCTTGACTGTTGGTGAGATATATTGTTTTCGTAGATATTTAAATGCATGCGCATAAATACTTGATAATTATTTAATGTTAATAAATAACTATTGCGGATAGTTCTGGTACTAACCATTAAAATTTAAATATGACATTAAAAAGCATTGTAGGTGGGATCTATGGAATCGCCAATTAAAATTATAAATTAAAAGCTTAGTGCTTTTATCGCAGGCATATATACGGGGAGGATTTTCTGAATTCAAAAAGGTGGGTTGGGTAAAAAAAGTTCTAAGCAACCATAGCATTAACTTTTTGAAGGGTACTTAAATTAAATAATGTAATTAAGTTGCTAAGAAAAGATGCATGAACGTTAAAAACTTTAAATTGAACGATCTTGGGGATGTGACATACAGTGGCACTCACTAAGTCGGGAGGAGCAGGCGCGGTATTATGAAGCTGCCAGGCAGGAGCGACATCTACATCAGCAACGTTATCCCGGCTGGAGTGCTAGAGATAACTACGGATACGGCAGCAAGAAGAAGAAGAGGAAGAAAGAACGCTCCGCAGATCCCACCGGAGGTACCACTTTCCAGTGCTAGAAAAGCAGGCCCTTAAAAATCGTTTTACTAATAGATATCCATGAATTGATTGAAACGATCAAAGACTGCGTTATTCTTTTCTTTTTTGTTTTTTATTTATTTCTTATTTATTCTTTAGAAAAATTGATGGTTACGAATCAAATAATGGAACTGAGATTTATTCGCTTGGATTGTCTGGGGATTGTGAAATGTAACTTAAAATAAGATTAGCAACGAAATACTTCGTTGTCGTTCAACGGTAATTTATTTGGCCAACTCCCTGAAGTAATATTTCCTTTCGAATAAATTCTTCTTAATACCGATTACGATTTTTAAAAAACTCAAATGAAATACAGGATGTCTGATAGATATGTTTAAATATTTGAACAAATATTTTATATTAGTAAATAGTAACTAAACCAATTTGATAAATTTTTATTTCAAATAGTAGCTGACTGCAATGCTAGTGGGCATGAGAACGTAGGTTGTCTTTTGGACATTCTTAGAACGCCCTAAAGAAAACCCATGCCCCCATGTTCACTGGGGTATAAAAATGTGCCTTAAAAGAAATTTATTTTACTTTAATCTTCCAGATATATTAGATGTACAATAATTACAGTTGTTAATATCCATTCCAATTAACTTGTAAGTTTGCATGGCAAGTTTTCGGGAAGCTTACATGTTGTGGAGTTAAAGGACATTTTTCTATTTGCTGCAAGCTTGTACTAAGAGTTTGCCTCAAACTTACAGACTATTTAGAATGATTATTACTTGACCTAATTGAGAATCTGTACTGATTTTTTACTCACTCTTTCATCACTTTTGCATCTAGAAGATTAGAAACAGGGGATCCAACTTGGATAATGGGGACGGAGTTCGATCGCAGTATAGGATTTACAAGTATACATGAGATTTACGTTGTAGAATTTTACTGGATTTCACTATACTGTTCCCTGTGATAAAGAATGCAAGTTTTCTAAAAAATGTTGTTCCTTATGATAAATCAAAGTTTGTACAGAGTAAAAAGTGTTTATCTGTTATAGAAAAATTTTAAACTTAGAAAAAGAATTGGATACGCGGAAAAAATAGTTCAGAAAATACAGAATTTTCTGGATAAGCGGATATAAATATTTACGAAAAGAAGTCCGTTAAAATTTAATTTATTAATTTATTTAATATAACATAACGTGGTGAATAGAACAGGATAAACTTTAGAAGTTATAGAATAAATTTCTGAAATTTATTCTGTACTATTCATCACATTTCACAGAACTCCGTTACGTTAAGGACTGTATCCGCTTGTCCAGAACAATCTGTAAAGTTTGATGAATTATTTTTTCCTTGTATGAAATATATCAAATTCGTTGGATTCTGAAGCGTGTACACTGAAAGACTTTTTGTTTCAAAATTTAATATGATTCATTTCAAACAAGGGAAAACGATGTTTTTAGGTTAATTAATCGTACGAACGTATCAGCTTTCGGTAAAATAATACTAAAAATTAGCATGGTCCTTACCAATCTTTAGTATGAACCACATTAATAGCTGATACGTTCATACGATTAAATAACCTAAAGACATCGTTTTCCCCTGTTTGAAATATAAACCATACTAAATTTTGAAACAAAAAGTCTTTCAGTGTACCTATAAATTGGTTAAAACATTCAATTATTGAATAATTTATCCAACTGAAAAGTGGGATCTATCGCAAAGATAATGCAGCTAAACAGCTGGATATATTATCCAAGAAACAGTTGTCCCTACTAACTTCAAATGACTATTAGACTTTTTAATCTCTTAACGACAAATATTTTTCCCATTGAACACAAATAACATGCATATAACAATTTTGTAACAATTCTATGAAAATGTCAGCCTATACGTGTAACCTGTTGCTGGTACATAATTGTTCTGAGACAGTTATGTACCAGTAACAGGTTACACGTATAAGCTGCCTTTTTTACAGAATTGTTACAGAATTATTATATGCATGTTATTAGTGTACACTGGGTTATAACTCTGCTTTTAATTTTTTATAATTAATTTACTTATTAGACTGACTGAAGTTTTAAATGTGTCTACCACCGGTTCATATGAAATTGAATATTAGAAAGCATTGTTTTCATCTTTTTGGTCTAAGTTCTCCAAGATTAAATAGTTTTTTTGCTCAATTCATGTTTGGTATCCAGCTGAAATAGACTATTTCCAAATTAAATAAATAAACTTGACGTGTCTTTTTTAACAGGTCTGTTTCCATTATTTGAAGCTATAACTGCGAATGATTTTTATATTGCAGTATACAACAAACTTTCCTTTAAAATTCTATCTATAAGGTTAAGTATGTCCCCTTCTTCCTTTAGCTACATTTATTCAAAATTATTAATTATTATAGAAGTTGCAATTCAATATATTTTTAGGCTTCGTATAGTAAAACGTTTCCAACTTTTATCGACTTATTTTTGATAAAACAATATATTATTCGACTTTTCTTTCATATTTTGTAACAAAATACCATTGTTTTACCTAGAAACGGCTTTAATTCAAAACCCTTTTATTCTAATTTTACAACTTTCTTTTTCAGTATTAAAAAGTGAAATTATTATTCATTAAAACAAAGTTAAAAAATTTAACTTCCAATATTCTTCAAATTTTATTTTTGAGATACACTTGTTTTTACAATTTTATGAATTTTGACAATAACAGATTCAGAATAGTTAGTAAATTTTATTCAAAGTAGTGGAATAATATGAAATTATATATAAAAATTCTATAAAATTATAATTAAATTTTGGAAAAGTTACAGTACACTGAGAAAACTGGAGAGTCAAATTCAGAGGTTCAAAAAGTGTATGTTTCCTTTGCTTATGAAGAGAGTTAAACAGTCCTTCTAAAATAAATTTTGAATTGATAATGGAAATCTACTTGTATATTCTCTCCCATTATATCTGAGGGTTAAAAGTTGCGCAGAAAATGTGTACGATCTGATGCGCGCGAAATTATTTTTCTGACATTTTATGTATTTAATTTAGGGGTTAGGTTGCCATATTTATTCATTTCGCGCCGGATAAGGAAGGGATTTCTCAAGATGGTTAATTTGTCCCTCTGTTATATAAACTCATTTTCCCCTCCAAGAGAAATGGCAAGAATATCTGTCAATGGTGTATTTGAACATTTAGATTGTTATCCAATAGCTAACTCTCAAATATCAACGATTTGTCCCTCCAGATGTTTAGTCGAATACTCCAGTTTTCTCAGTGTAGCAATTTTTAGAAATAATTATATTTTAGAAGGTTTCATATTACATTTTTTGAAAATTTCAATTGATAATAATTAATTAGAATATTGATATATTTATTTTAAAAAATTATTAAACTGTAAAATATATTTAGTTAAAAATTCTAAAAAATCATTGAATTATAGAAGAATTACAGTTTTCATTTTTAGAAATAATTGAATTTTTATTACTGCAATAAATTTGTGTAATTTAAAAAGTTTGATTATAATTTTTAAAAGTAATTATGTTTTTTGAAGAAAAATATGAAATATGTTAAAAAATAATTGAAATTTATAAAAACTTAGAATAAAAGTTATTATTTGGATAAGGGAAAAAAGTTTAAAACATTTCAAGGAAAAGTCATAGAAAGAGAAATTACAATTCTTATTACAACTCTCAATAAAATAAATGATTTTTTCGACTTCTTTTTTACTTCAAATCGAGTAAATAACTCTTTTTCCACCTTGAAGTCAATCCGAGGCTTGTATTTTAAAAATCATAATAATTTTTTTATATCATTTGTGATTTAGAAAGTGTAAAATTATGAAAAAAATCGGTACATTCTTTTCTGAAAGTGTAGGAAATTTATAGTACATTAAAATAAATTCATTTAAATTAATTATTTCTTCACTGCCTTAGTCAGTTTGATTTCTTGCATTTTATTTTCGAAAAGAAACGCTTTTGTTTATTATTTTTATAAGTTAGTTGATATTTACAATACGTTTTATTTAATTATGTAGAGATTTTAAAGATTCACTAATGACTTATTAGCAAGTATTTATCAAGAGTACTATATGTTTTCTTTGAGAATGAAGTATTCTTTATAAAAAAAAATATCTTCTTCCTCACTTGCCTCTCATTAAAGCGCCGATCGCTTTAATTTAAAATTTATGTTTTAATTAATCAAAGGTTTAAGGAATCCTTTATAGGTTTCCATATGGTATTCCATAGATTCCCATATTAGGTAATCAAAAAAAATTTCTATTTATAACCTGAGAACAAAAGTTTCCTCTTTAAAATTTTTTTGTACGTTACTTGTAATTCAACAATAAAAGATTGGATTTTTGGTTGGTTTAACTTAAACCAAAAAGATGAGTAAAAAGTAAAAACTATCAGAATTGTAATCAGCAAAACCGAAAATCCTCACCACCCACTGTGAAATTGCAACATAAAAATCTTTTTTTAAAAAACAATAAAACGTGCTAGTAATTTGAAATTCAATTTAGAATTTAAACAGATTTTACCTCTCTTCAAGAGTAAAATCGAAATTATTTTTTTAAGTCTTAACAGAATTTTATGGGTATTTTTAAAAAATCAAATGTTTTTATTAATAATGAAGTATCAAGTTTAAGGCTGTATTTTACTGTCTTAAAGGAAATCAATTGAGAAGAAGAGTTTCCGGAAAGAAGGCTTCTATTAATATTTGCTTCAGGTCTGGAAAACTGCTCTTAATTGATATTCCTATTGCACTGTGACACTTTTTTTGAAATGTAAAACATGATTAAAGTATAAGTTTTAAAAAATATATGTAAAAATTTTAAGAAAAGAAATCATTCTGAATGTTAAGTTTTAGTAATACTTTGAGATAAAGCGCATTAGATGCCCTGTGGACACAAAAACGTTTTTGTTACTAAAACGTTTGTTTCTAAGACGTTTTTCGAACATTTCATGTTTTGTCAAATAATGTATTAATAACGTTTCATGTTTTAAGATCATTGGACGTTCTTAAAACATTATTTTCTGTTCGTGAAATGTTCAAAACTCGTCTTGGAAACGTTTCCATAACAAAACCGTTTCTGTGTCTATTGTGCGGCTTTTTGAATGCATAAATTTTATTGTCATAAAATGTTTGAGTTACTGTTGTACAAAGTAAAAAAGTCTACAAGTTTCTATTACTTTTAAGCAGGAGTTTAGTTTGTAAAATTATTGAAGAAACCATCTTAAAGCAAATGTCAGTTTTAGACTTTTTTACTTAACAATCCCAGGTGGAAAAGTTAACGTTAGCTAATGATACTAACGTTAGACTAACGTTAGGCTAACGTTAATCTAACGACATTTTTTTGGTTGCTAACGTTAGATTTACGTTAACCAAACGTTAGTCTAACGTTAGCCTAACGTTAGATAAAGTTAGTATCATTAGATGACGTTAACTTTTCCACCTGGAAAGACAGTAATATTTTTGTTGTACAAGAGTAGTATTCTTGCTGCACCTTTATTTATTGTCTGATAATACTTTGCCTTAAGCATATGTTTCTATGCGTAATACAAGAAGAAAAACAGTCTGTCCGTTATAATTACATTTTCATGTTTGATGTAACGTTAATTCCATTTTCGACAGCTTATTCATTTTGTCGCACTATGATTATCAAGTTTCAATAAACTGCTTTTTTACAGATAAGACACTTTACTTGCAACACTTTTTTCTAACAGGAAATAGAATTGATCTACATGCAGAAAAATGATTAGACAAAGTATTTAATTCATGGAGAGAAGAGCGCAATATTTCTCTTAAGAGAAGAATCAGTTAATAGTGTCGTCTGTAGTATTCTTTGAAACTGATATTTAAAAACTCGAAACAAGATGAATTCAAAACTTGCCAACAGAAATTACAGTCCAACGTCAGTTTAACAGACTTTTTGTGTTGTGATTTATTTTGGGTTGTATTGTTCGCTTTAATGGACGACTTCCTCAGACAGTCCGCTAAACCGGCGTTGGAGTGTATGTATAAATTTTAGAAAACTAAACCCTCGGGTTTAGTTGGGTTGTAAAAATATTTATAATCAATATTCAAAGGCTTCTACAAACGCATTTTCTCACGAGACGGAAATTGCACTCACTCTTCTCTCTGTGAGTGTTGAATATAGAAAAGCTATTCAATTCATTGAATGAAAACCTTTTCTTTGGATGGCAAAAGAGTTGATTTATTTATTACTAAGTATAAATTATTTGATTAAATATTTATTCGAAAACGACATTGTCATTTATGCGTTCTATCAGACACCCTGTATATATAATTATGTAATTATTGTGCAACTGTCGACAAAATTCAGGCTGTTATTCTAGCACTTTAACGGAAAGTAGGAACCACAATGTATTAAATTATTCAACAAAGATTACGGCTTACAATAATTTAAGATCAGTAAAAAATCAAAAATAGGGTGGAGGAAGTAGAGTAGTGAATAATTTAATAACTTTGATTACATTTGTAGTGGGCTTCTGTACAATTAAAAAGTATTTCGTTCTCTCTCTCTCGGTAGTGGCACGCGCTAGGGCGAGAGGAACAGGCCAAGTATTATGAATTGGCTCGACGGGAGAGACAGTTGCACATGCAGCTGTACCCTGACTGGTCTTCCCGCGCAAATACCAACAGAACTAAGAAGAGGAAGCGCAAACAAGACACGAACAGTGATCCTGGAGGTACTCATATGCCTCAATCAAAACATTCTTACAATCCCCTACTCATTGTTTCATATTATGATGCTGTTATTACTAAATTGTATTGCTACACTACATTATGTTGCATGTTTCCCAATCTCGGATTTTGCAGATTATATATATTATTTTATTATCATGTCATATACGTACTTATATCTATATTTATATATATAAACAGTAACTAGCTCGTTAGCTAGTGGCCAGTGCGCGAGTGCAATAAACACTCTTATGCATTGTGCTCTTGTTTCTCACTCGCGCTCACGCTAATAGCATCGGCTACTAGTTAACCAACTTTGCTGTATAAATATATACCATTTTTTGTTATAGCGCATAAATTTACACAGCAATGCTTTCGGTCGTACATCTATAATATACGCCCGTAGATGTGCACGCGAAACATACATTAAATTATTTATATATACAACTTTAGGGATGCTGGCCATTTTGCATTTTACAGGGACCTACTTCGCAATCAGACAATCCTTGAAGCGTTTAATTTATTTCAGCCATTTTTCTCCTAATTAAATTTTTAGATTATTACATGTTTTATCCTTTGATCGTTTCAATGTTGCCTGATCCTAGTTTTTATTTTTACTGTTGTCTGCATTAACTCATTCACATTGAGAAAAATGAATGTTTACTATTTCGATTAATTTAATTACACTCAAAAGAACAAAACACATGAGCTAATCAAAAATAATTACACGAATGAATAATCAATGTTGTTACGTTATCTGCAAGCATTCACTGAGTATTTATAGGCATGTCAATCATTTTTAATATTTATAAATGATAAAATGTGATGTTCATTTTTCTCACTGCAAAACTTTCTCACTCTCTCTCTCTCTCTCTCTCTCTCATAATGATTTCAATGCTTGTGTACTTTCATCTACATCAATATTTATTTCTAATCCATTTCCTTAAACTAAACACTAATGAATACATTCTTTTTTCTTACATGCATTTAAAAAAGTTGCATGCATTGTTGCTTGCTTATTGCTATCTATCTGTTAGAAAAATAGCACATAAAAATTTTGATACTCTTCTCATACAATGAAATTTACATACATCATAAATTTTCTTGTTTCAACCCAAAAGTTTTAAATCTTATAAAGATGTTTCTAATTATAATTGAAAACACCTTTATATTCAAAATTAAAACTCTAAAATAAAAACTTGAAAATTATTTATCAAATAAGAACACAATTATCTTCAATAGTTTCTGCAGTTCAGCTATTAGTAGCGTTTTTCACATAAAAATTTCATTTTAAGAAGTGTGCAAAAATTTTAAATCTAAATAAAATGGTATAATATATTTTTTCTCGTGAGATATAAATTATAAGAATTGTAATTCAAAAAAAATTACGAAGAATTCAAATTTAACTTTTAGTTTTTTTATCTTTGCTTGAATTGGCATCTACTTTAAAATTTCGGATCTTATATTGTTCTAGTATTCAGATTCTATTCAGAAAAAAGCAGTAAGAGAAGTAGGCGCAAGGTGCTTTCATTTTAGGGTTTCGTGGTCATAAGACTTTAGAATAGTCACTGTTACTACATCAACAGTTGCTATGAAAACAGATTTTATGGTTTCCATTGCTATAGCAACCGTTGCTATGGAAACAGTTGCTATGGTTTCTATTGACATAGCAACCGTTGCTGTGGAATATAAGACTTATAATATAAAAGCATTCCCATAGCAACGGTTTCTATGGAAATAGTTGCTTTGGTGAACACATAAAACTTAATAACTACGGACGGTCGCCCGAATTTTGCTGTAAGGCACACCGTTCAAGAAGATGAATATTATCAACTTTCATTGTGGGAAATTTTTGTTACGGTTTTATGATTCTACAAACCTTCCTGATAAAAATGCTGCTTTGACGAAAATCGTAACAGCTAATTCTACAAAGATATTTAAATATTTATATAATTGCGCAATACAATAAGTAAGCGTTGAACATAAAATCTTACAAAAAACATGTACATATATACATATGAGATTTTATATTCAATGCTTACTTGTCTTGCACAATTTATATAAATATTTGAATATCTTTGAAGAATTAGCTGTTACTGTTAAAGTAAAAGTAAGTTTCAAATATATTAATTGATTTTGAATTTAGTTCACTATAAAGTCCATCAGGTAGCACATCATTGTATTTTAATATTTTTCAATGTGTTTATACAACTCTATAAAGGACTGCGTGTACTCAGTTTGTTTTGACAATCAAAAACATTAGAACTATGTTCAATTGTAAAAGCAGTTGATATTCATATATTTTTCCATAATAAAGCAATCTTTCTACCAAAAACATTTTTGTACATTGAAGTACATTAGATTAAACTAAAAATCTAATAGTTACAATTTTCGTCAAAGCAGAATTTTCATCAGGAAGGTTTGGGGTGTAAAGGGTTTCGGCCCTAGGTCACGAACCCTTAAAAACGAGAATAAACTGTCTCTTTTCAAAAATAGTGTTATTCAAATTTCTTAAAATTGTAAAAAAAGACACAATATATTATAACATTTATAGTAACTATACAAATCAATTTCTTCTTAAACTGCGTATTTAAAATTTATATCATTTTATTTAAGAAAACTTAATTTTATGGACAAGAAACGCTTTTGATCTGAGAACATTTCTAGGAAGTTATAAACATGTTGCATATCCGGAAAATAATATTTAAAAGTAACGTTTAAAACATTTCTTAAAAACTGTTTTAGAATATAAAAAGTTTTTAAAACATTTATCGGTCGATGAATATATATTCCAAAAATATTTTAGGAATGTGTTCTCAGAGTAAATACGCTTCTATACCTACTGGGAAGATATCGTAAATATGTCATATTCATGTGTAGACGAATTCGGATTCGTCTACATTTTGACGTAAATCTTAACCACTAAGGTTATTGCAGGCATTCAAACTATTTCGTGTTGAAATTAAAATTAGCAGATCTATTATATTTACAGAATAAATAAGTTTATACTCTGCAACCAATTTCAACACTCAAGTGTTGACACAATTAAGGGACCAGATCGAGGAACAGACGCTCGGCAATACTTAAGATAGAAAAGCGTTGGTTCTTCGTTTCGAGCCCTTAATTACAATTTTTTCAATTTTAAGGTTTTCTCTTCCTCACTGGACAAGACAAAAAGCCAACCCTTATGTGGCCGAGACGTTCCAGCTTTTCTGCATCTTGCTGTGTGGTTACTACAATAGCGAGCTTAACACCTCGCTTATTTGGCCCTAGGATCGTTTTTTTCTGCTTCCTACTGGCACTGCCGAAACTCTATCCAGGGCCTCTTGATCATCTGCTGGCTCTGTAAGATAATCCAGATCGAGGATATCTAATGTAGTTGGCCGGTCCTAAATCTGCTCCTTACCCAGGTCAGCAATCACCTTTGTCACCCCATTGGTGACTGTCTGCTTATCAGAAAAACCTCCAAGTATGATACTTCTTGGTGGATCTAGCTCCAAGACAAATTGTATGGCTATTTTCTTGGTTCACCTCCTCTCGGATATTTCCCAGAACTGCTGCAAACGTCGATCCTTCAACGACCTTAACGATCATTGCTGACGTTTTCTGTGGTCTTCCTTTCTTCTTTGTTTGGTCCTTAGCCTTTTCTAGAAGTCCTTCATCCTTCTTCTTCTATGAGTTTTTAGTCAACTGAGGAATTCTCCTCTTTCTCTTCTGACCCTCCAAGATGACATTTCTTAATACTATAGCGTTTAAGCGGTCACGTTTAACTCTTCGATCTTGTCTTGATTCCTCTGACTAGACCAATTGTTGGTAGAACCTCTCGACTACTTTTCTGCAGCTACGTGCTTCTCTTTGATTTCCTGTATGAGAGTTATGCTTTTCAGTCCGTCCTTGATCGTCATAGTGACGTTTTTCTGGACATCACAGGACTTCAGCATTTTGCTGACCTCTTTCTCCATTTGAATGCAAGCTGCTTCCTCCTCTTGTAGCTTTATAGATTGGTCTCGGCCTCTAATGACATTGCAGCAAGCAATGTCATTAGCCGAAGCATTACTGAAGACAGAAATGCAGCTGAGTGGACTTGTTACACTGCTCATACTTAACAGGAACGCAGCTGACCTATCTACAGCTTTGCAGTCTCTTCCTATATGATTAAAGTTACAGCATTTATGACAACTTGTGACTATAACTCTTCTAACAGGACTAATTAAAAACCCAATCTTTGTATGTACAATTTCTTCCATTTTGTTGACATTTTCTTGGTTGACGACTATAATTGCGAGTTTCACTCTTCGCTTATTTGATCCAAGAACCGTCACTTTTCTGTTTATTGCTGATTCAGTTGAATTTGTAGGCCCTGCAATTTTTGTAAGGTCTACCTTCTGATTGGGTCTTACTACCACAATCTTCAGACTGACTGTCCTCCGGGTTTGTTTCTTTACGAAGTTTTCCTAACACGGCGATGTAAGTCATACGGTTACAAAAAATTTACTAGAAAACCAATTTAATAAATATTCAGCCACCTTGACAATCATCGTTAACCATTGTTGTGGCTTTTCTTGTTTATTGACTGAACTTGGCTTTGGTGCCAGTTTTGTAACCTTGCTTTCAGTCTCTTTTTAGAGGACTTTCCTTATTCCTCTTTTTTGATTCTTTTATCAACTTGTAACTACTACTTCTTCTTCCTGAGACTTAAAGACAACGTTCTTTATTACTATCTGGGGTTCTACGTGTAAGCGGAATCGTGAGTCGCAGCGAATGTCTTACCCCCACCAATCCATCCATCCAATGCTTTTCCCTCATGAGTGTTGCGACTCACGATTCCGTTTATATGTGGAACCTCAGTATTGCGTTAAAACAGTCTCGTTTAGACGAGCCTTCAGTTGTAGCGTGCTTCTTCCGATTAAATTTATTCTTGGTAAAATCTCTAGGCTTTTTTGTCACCGTTTCTTGTTAACCTTTAATTTCCTGTATGAGCGATGTTAGACTTCTAGTCCGCCCTTGATTGTCATAGTGACAATTTACTGGACTTTACAGGATTTCCCACAAGGGTTTTTATGCAGGTTCCTACGCAGGAACCTTGTCCCAATATACAAATCAAGGATCCCTGGTGGATCTTGTACAGAAATTTTAAGCTGGGCATGGGTTTTACTCATTGGCATTGCATCCATCATTGAATAATAATAATAATAATACGCATTGGCGTTATTGTGAAAAGTACGGATCGGGTTGTATAATGAATATGTTCACCCCTCAAGCTGAATGCGTTGCCTGTATTTACTTGACAAGTTCCTCAACGAGTTAAAAAGAAAAAGAAGTTTCCCCCTTACTGACGGTAGATTTTCTTCATCAAACCATTCTGAGCGATATTGGTTTGACAATTAAAATCTACCTTCGGTTAAGGGGAACCTTCTTTTTCTTTCTAACGTGTTGAAGTATTTGTCAAGTAAATACAGGCGCATCCTACTTAAGAGGTGAACGTATTCACCATGCAACCCGATCTGTACTTTTCACAATAACGCATTGGATGGATGCAACGCCAATGAGTAAAACCCAGTGTTCCAATACTTTTTTTTACTGGGTACTATAATGGGGTCCTTTAATAATTAAATGTTAAAGCTTTGAAGGCTTAAAAAGCGACAATTAGTAACAATTAAAATATTATTTTTATTAATTATAATAAAAATCACATTTATTATACTAATCCCTTCTTCAAACAGTATTTTACTTACCATAATACGACCACGCAAGCTTGCTAAAGTTTTCTCTCTATTTTTTTGCATAAATACATTACTTTTTGCTTCTGCATGTTAGTATAAAATTCTTTTAAAGCATTAACATTTTCTAAAGTTTAAGTACAAAAAAGGTTACAAAACCAACAACGCTTGAAAAAATGAATCGATTCCTTCTTATACTTCTAAATAAACTGAGTAGACACAGAAACATTTTTATTCTGAGAAAGTTTTTTCGACGTCTGTGGACTGTTTCATATCAAACAAATGTTCAGAAATCGTTTTTAGTACATGAAACGTTCTAAACACGTTTTAAGAACTTTTTTAGTATAAAAATGTTTCTGTGTCCGCAGAGGTAAAATTACACTGTAGTGCAAATTTCAACATTTATTCTGCAAATAAAATGAAATGTAGTGTTTCTGAACGGATTGTTTGTACTGAATGTTAATCTGAGGACGAAAACTTCCCATTACGTCACGTTTTCTAAAAAAGGAATCAGAATCTCTGAAAATAACGTTTTTTGACAATTTTTTAAAAATTGCTCATAGCTAAACTTAGACGGGTTACTAACTTCGTTGATTTTAGAAATTAAAGGCTGAACCAAGCTCTTTCAAACGAGCCCCACGTCAAACTGATCACATGCACTCTTAGAATAGAGGGTGTTTTTATATCTAGGGGTGCAAGACAAAAATGTAAACAGAAAACTCGAATTTTAAATTTAGTACATTTCAATGAAATATGTACTTCAGGATTCTTGGGGGGGGGTCCTGATTAGATTCTAGAGTCAGATTTTACAAATTCGAAATTTGGATACAATACGTCGAACATAAAAAATTTAAATTCAGTATATTTTGATGTCTTTTTATATTTTTTTCTTGCACCCCGAGATATTAAACACATCCTCTGCTTAAAGAATTCATGCAGTTTGACATTGAGAGTTCATTTAAAAAGGCATAGGTTCAGCTTTTAATTTCTAATATAAATGAAGTTAGTAGCCCGTCTGACTTTAGTTGTACAATTTTTTAACCTTTATGGGACTGACGAGGTACCCGGGTACCTTTTGCATTTTAAAATTAATTTTTTTCATATTTTTTAAAATCGTAGCGACCCAGGGTTTTTTGACATCTCAAATTTATCCATATAAAGTGTTTTTACATTATTTATAATGTACTTTGTTTATTTATTTATTCTGAAATATTAAACAAAGTTTCTTCACCCATAAAAGGCGGACGAGGTACCCGGGTACCTTCTGCACTTTCATATTGGTTTTATTCATAATTTCGAAAATCGTATCAACCTAAGGTTTTTTGGCATCTAACATCTATCCATACAAAGTGTTTTGATATTGTTTATAATGTAACTTATTTATTTATTTATTTGGAAAAAATAAACAAAATTTCTTCACCCATAAAAGGCGGACAAGGTACCCGGGTACCTCGTCCGTCCATAGAAGGTGTTTTTTTCCTCAGTCCCATAAAGGTTAAAAGTGTCAAAAAACACTATTTTCAGAGATTTTTGTCGCAAACATGACGTGATGGGAAATTTTCGACCCTGCATTCATATTTAGCACGAATAAACCTTTTGAAAAAACTGTGACTCTTTCTAGTTGCAAAACCCATGCAAAGCAGTGTTATATTTAAATAGAATATTAAGAAATAATAATCACAACTTAGGTAGTAGAGTAGAAAACATCTACTACTTCAGTTTTCATCAGTTTTCCATGTTTCCTACTCTATTATTAAAAAACCACCGAGTTATAAATTCAAATAATATAATAAAATTTATTTGCTTTGAAATCAAATAATTCATAAAAACCCTTCTAGAAAAAATTAATTTAACACTAACTAATGTTTGAACTGTAGATCAGGCCCGCATTTATCAAAGTTGCAGCACTAGACAACAACAAATAAATTCAAGATTTCCAACGTCTAACTTTAAATCTTGACAATTTGTTCCTACTAAATTAATTGTTATAAAGAGTTCCATATTTTTTTGAATTTTATTATACAAAGGTCAATTAAAGTAAATTGTTGGGAAAGTTTATGAAAGGGTTTAAAGTTTAATTTTAACTTTTGTTAAAATAAACATTTCAAAAAGAAGAAAATCAGTCAAAGTTGGACCATGACTAAAAGTCATTAAGTATATTAACTTTCTTTATTGTTTACAAATTGTAAAGCGTTATTCCAAAATATTCTGTTAAAATGCAAAAAATCCGAAATTATATATCTTTTTAAATTTAATCGATTTTTTCTAGAAGGGATGTTACACATGGGTTAATCCACTAAAAATCATCTGAAAGTGGTCGCTGGCATATTTTTAAAAAATCTAGTTTTAAAATATGTGAAACTAGATAAATATATGAGTTTATTGGCCATTATCGTGTAAATTGTATTTCCTTTTAAATTATTATTAATTGAAAGTAGGAGGTTCACTGCAAAATTTCGTAACCTTAAATGTTGCACATTTCTTGGAAACTTACCAGAAACATAATTCATTTTATTCTGCGTGTAAATTTTATGTAATTATTAAACAATTATTCCGTTCAAAGATATTAATTATAGAATTTAAAAATTTTATCGAAAAACAATTTTCACAATTTTTTGAAGCTTGGAACTTTTTTCTGGAAGCTTTAAAAAATTTGGGGTTTTGCACATATTTTAATATTCATATAATTTACCTACTATTAAAAATTTGATAAGGGTATTTTGCTTCGTTTGAGAAATAATAATTTTTAAAAAATTGTTACTTAAAAATGTTAATTATAGAGAACTGAAGTAAACAAAACCAGGTATTCATCTAATTTCACATATTTTTAAAATAGATTTTTTAAAAATATGCCAGCGACCACTCTCAGATGATTTTCAGTGCATACGTAATAAATGAATTTTTTATATTTAGTAGAATGTAATGTCGGTGATACCGTGAAACCAATTCAATCCTCGAGTTGCTTCCCTAAAAAAATAAATTTTCTATTGCATAACTTGTTTGTAGTATCTCGAACATTTAAAAAAATCAAAATCAGTTGAGCGCTTCTTTAAGTTTAGCGTTTTTATCAAAGAATTTAAAGTACATTTTTCATCAATTTATACAGATAGACACACAGCATAATGATATTTTTATAAATTTATCATCGATCAACACAAATCTAACCTTAAAAGGTGCCCATTTTTTTGAAATTTTGAAAAAATGGACTCAAAGTCTCAAGAAACCCTGTTTTAGCCCTTTTTCGATCTTATGAGAAAAGTGATGCTGAGGTGTTATAAATTTCTACTTAGGCTTAAATTAAAGATTGAACCTTCATTTAACAGGATCATTTTAGAGAGCCCGCACTTTACTAACACTTAAAAACAGCGGCACAACAATTATAATGTTTAAATTTATTGATGAGGGCAATTTTTAAAATGAATAAAATTAATTTTTGTGAATAAAAAAAAATTACACCTTAGCATCACTTTTTACAAATGATTGAAAAAGGGATAAAACAGGATTTTTTGAAACTCACATTCGGACATTTTTATTTTTCACATACTTAACTCAACTTTGCAATTCAACATTTCAAAATTTGAACTTTAACCTTTTGTAAATTTTCAGTTAATACTGGGGGCTGTGTGGATTTATAGTTTTTGAATTTATCGCAGAGGATTTCAATTCTATGGAAAATTTTCTGTGAAATTGAACTTTTTGTATAATTTGTTGAATAAGTTATTTTAAATTGGTCACTAGAAACACTAAAATAAAAAAACGCCCGATGGATTTGAACTGTTTTTGAAAAATATTTAGCGAGATATCCTGAACAAGTTGCAACAGAAATTTTCGAAGGGAAGTAACTTGAGGATTGAAATTGGTTCCAGGGCACCAGAATAGTTCTATGCCTGTTAAGCTTTTTGCTGATATTGAACTGCATCTTTAGTGTTTTAAAATATCAGTAATTTAGACACTCGGTTTTCTCACGATATCGGTACATTGGAAATTAAATGTTTTGGGAGTTTCTTTTGAAATCGAAATATAACTTAATTCAAAACAAAATTTATAATGTCATAAAGAGATTAAGTTATTGGAAATAATGTGTACAATTTTTATACAATAATATATATGCAAATCTACACTCACTTATGAAACAAACCAATTATTTCTTTTTCTCACAATGCAAAAATAAGATTACTCATATTTTTGATGACGTTTACAACATTATAACCACAAAGTGTAATTATGTTTTGAAAAAGTGACATTGCATCTACTATAAAATTTAGTTGAAAAGTAAAGTATTAAACTTATTTCAACAAATTATTGATTAGTTAACGACACATTCAGTTTGAGGGATTAACGCATTCACCATGCAACTCAATCCGTAATTTTCACGATTATTTTATTTATTTAGAATAAGTTCCATTGGATGGATACAACGCCAATGATATGAGCAAAAATCAGAGTTTCAATACTTTTTTTTAATAAAAATATTAATAATTTGATATTTTGAGATTTTCGGATTTTGTTTTGAGTCAAGTTATATTCCGGTACATTGCAAAAATCGGGTGTCTTATACTTGGACAAAAGTATCTTAAAACCATTCTACCACCTTAGGACTGCACTCTCAGTTTTCTACCCCTCAAAGTATTACCACTCTAATTTTTTGTTTCTTTGCTTCTTTCTTTGCATCCTTTTCTCCTTCTAACAAAACGTTACAGAATGTTTTGTTATAGATGTGATCATTTTTTTAATTTCCCACTTGTATTTGTTACCTATCTGTTAAATTAAAATAATGTTTAGAATCCCTTTGAAAAGTATCTATTATAATTTTAGTGTTAAGAATTATTACAAGATATAAGCTTGTTCTTTCTATTTTGTCATCCACTGGTTTATAGTAAATAGGCATATCGAACAAAATATTTTTTCCATTAGTAGCTGTCTAAAAACATGTTTTTAATTTTTTTCCTCTTGCAGAATTTTTCTATTAGAACGGTTTATCAGAATGTATAAATAAAGAACCGTTTGACTTTAAAGTGACCGTTGATTTAAAAGGTAATTTAACCTTTTAAACCGTTTTTTATTACGTTTAAAAAAGACGTTTTTCCTAAAAGTGAGTTTAAGGAGAAATAGTAGGACAAATTTTAATTCGGTAAAAAAAAGCTCGTTTTTAAGAATTTTTTTGTGGATACAAAGGGAGTCACCGTATTGAGCCAACTTCTATACAATAAAACTGCATTTAAACAATATTTTTGTAAAATTTTATTCAAAAATATTTAAAGTAAAACCAATAAAAGTAAATATCATCAGAGGCGCTTTGAGAAAAAAATTGTTTACGATGCGCATCGTAACTGTCGACAGAATCATCTGAATTTTGCTTCAATTGACTTGAAATTTTGACACAATATTCTTGAGAATGTATAAACATTCATTCTATAAAATGCAAAAAAAAAATTCCATACCCTTACCCACTTAAGTGGTATATGTATTAAAAAATCATGTTCTGTTATAACAGCTAAACTGTACTGGAGGAAAAAATTAAAAACCTGTTTTCTTAGTGAAAAAACTCTTACTAATGGAAAGAAAGATGTTTTATTCGATTGTCAAGAAAAATTTTTATTTTTATACCAGTAATAGTATAACAATTAATACCTAATAATTAATAAATTCTATATTGATACTTCCATTAAAAAAATCCGCTTTCACGTGGGTCGTCTAGACGAAACCACTATTCAGTTGCTCCTATAAAATAACCAAACTGTATTTTTTCCTGGTTATATTTTGTTTCACACACTTTTTATTTAAAGGCCTTCATTTATAATGAAAAAATAAATAGTCAGATACTATTAATAAAGTATAAATAATTACTATTTCGTTGCCAATATTTTATATTTAAAATAAAAAATTATTAAACGAAGTTCGGTTGTTTTAGAGGAACAATTGAACACAGGTTCTTTTTGACGACCAACATGAGAGAGGGTCTTTTCGAATGAAGATAACGATTTAAAAAAATTGCATTATTTAAGTTATGATAGTAAAGTTTTGTTTTTTTACAACTTTTATCTAAATTTTATTTATAACGCAATTGTTTTTTTGTAGGTAACAATATGAAAAAATGTCGTGCAAGGTATGGACTGGATCAACAGAGTCAATGGTGTAAGCCATGCAGGTACGTTTAGATAGTGCATTTATAGCATATTTTAAGTCACAAGATCTTTACATGTAGTTTAACATTTTATAGTTTTTCAGATTTTTCCAACAGAGATAATTTTAAAGACTTAACCATTATATTTAGCATAATATTATGCAAAATATTTTTGCTAGAAATCATTAAATCTTTAAAAATATCCTATTTTCTATTTTTAAAGTAATAGTATTTAGGTTATAATTATAGTTTATTTATAATAAATTATATTTATTTATAATTATAGCTAAAATAATATTTTCCTTTATCCCGGAAAGCTAATGTTATTTTGATCTTGTGGAAATTATACATTAATCACCTTCATTACAAATATTTTCATATTTATTATCCTTATTCGTTGTCCACATGTAGTAGCCTTGTAATTCAATAGTAAAAACTAACAAGCTTTAAATTAATGTTTCATCAGAAAATGTGTCTTAATAATGCAACAATAAATTGTTTTTTACTTTAATACCGGTAGCAAGTGAGCAAACTGTAGCAGCGAGCATCACTTAGCAGGAGAACGTGAGGTTTTTGCCTAAAGTGCCGTCAAACAAGTGACAACGAGTTAGGGAACATTTGGAGAATTTATGTAGTTTCCGTAGTTTCCCTTTCCCGGCAAGTGGAATCCAATCACTGCTAATTACGAATCCGAAATCAGAAGTTGAAAATTATAATTGGAGGTCGAATTTATTAAAACTTGTTGCATTTTTATGAACATTAATATCTAGGGTTTGTTAGGATCGCTTTTTGGGAATATTAAATTTAGCAACTCTAATAAGTGTCAGACAAATTAAAAGGAAATATTCAGATTGTCACGCAAATTCAGAATTTAAAATCACTACACTGATCTGTTATTTATATTATTGGAAATAAGTTTTCTTCAAAAGCACTTTTATATTTTTTTTGCATGATACTTGAGTGAGCTATTGGTGCTGGCACTTAAACGTTCGTATTGTGGAGTGAAATTGCCTTTATACTTTGTTTAGAAAACTCTATAAAAATTGTTTAAATATTCACCTTCGTAGTAATTTGTTTAATGAAAAGTGGAGCACAATTAATATTATGCTTCACATTATGATAAGGCTTTTCAACCTAACTAATTGCCGATTCCCTGTTTCATAATTCTTCTTTTACCTATGCCGTACCTGTGCTTACTATTACTTAACCTCTCAAGTAAAAAAAAATGTTGGCTACTTCAAGACTACCTCAAGGCTCGCTTAAGGCTGAAGGCTCACTTAAGGCTCAAGATTTGTTTGAAGCTAGAAACTTTGATTTGAAAAATTGATAAAGGCTCAAGATTCAAGACTTGCTTAAAGCTAAAAATTAAATCTTCAGACAAGCCTTGAGCGAGTTGTACATCTTAGACCAATCTAAAATTTTGGAAGAGCTTTCAGGTTCCAGCAGCTCTTTAGCCTTAAGCGAGTTTTAAGCCTTAGACAAATGTTTAATTTTAGACGTGTTTTTAGCTTCAAAAAATCTTCATCCTTAAGTGAGTCATAAGTGAGCCTTATCTTTTAGTTCAGTCTTAAATCTTAGATGAGTTTTTAGCTTCAAACAAGTCTTTAGCCTTAAGTGAGCCTTTTTTCTAAGTTCAGTCCTAAGTATTAGACGAGTTTTGAGTTTCAAACAAGACTGGAGCCTTAAGTGAGCCTTAAGCCTTAATTTTAAGTGCAATCCGAAGTTTTAGACAAGTTTTGAGCTTCAAACAAGTCTTGAGCCTTAAGTGAACCTTGAGCCTTACTTTTAAGCTTCATACAAGTATTGAGCCTTAAACTAGCCTTACATCTTAGGTTTTAGACGATTTTAGACTTGTTTTAGCTTCAAACAAGTTTTGAGACTTAAGTGAGCCTTGAGCCTAAATCGAGCCTTGAGGTAACCAAGATTTTTTACGCGGGCTTATAAGCTGTTGAAGAGATTTCCAAATGTTTATGCTAAAAGAGTGTTGAAAAGATTTTAATAAATTTTTATGAAACTTGGTATTTATCTGCCTTATACCATATTTGGATTTAGAGGCCCAATAAATGTGAAAACACCAAATTTTATAAAAATCCACTAATATTATAATATTTCGATCCTCCATTTTGTCTTTTAAAAATCTGATGTCAGAATCGTAATCAGCAATAAGTAAAACCCCCAAACAAAGAATTTTGAGAAATTTTTTAACGCAGTTTTTATTAATTTTGTTTTACTTGCGGAAAATGCATTTGCTAATGGAATTCGATATCATGCATTCAGTTAAAAAATGCAAAAAAAGAGAAAATACCATACCTGGGTTAAGAATTGTCTCTATTGAGATTTAATATTATGTATTGTCCTGTATCTTGAATAAACCGGATTGCAAATGGTAGATCGATTTTCTAGTAGTACACCTTCAAAGCAGAATTCGATAACCTTAATCAGGAAGTAAATTCTAGACTAGCTTTGTAAAATAATAACATCTATGCAGTACTTATTCAGAGCAAGGAACGAACCATAGCGAAACTGTTTAATTATAGTCTTATTAATAACTATACCTCTTCTTTAAATCACCATTCTTACAATAAATACGGTTTTGATACTTGGATGACACTTCACGGCACTAATTAATTAAAATAACGACTTACTAAGGTTCCCGGAGTCTTTGCGGCGTGCAAATCCTTTCCCTGTGGGCATGAAAATTTCTTTGTTCTGGAAACGTTTCTAAAACGTTTTTAGTTTTCATGTCCGCTACATAACGTCCAATGTTCTAAAAACGTTTTTAGAACATAAAACGTTTTTAAGACGTTATGTGGAGGACATGAAACGTTTTAGGAACGTTTCTAGAACAAAAAAGTTTTCGTGCCTACAGGGTTCGTCAATTACAACTCAGATCATTACAATTAAGTTTAAACTTTTGATGCTAAAATTCATATGATAAATCAATGTACAATTTTTTGAATCCTCTGGACAATACTCTTAACAGGTTAGTCGCAGCAATTTCTTCAGGGTAAGATTTTAACTATATTATGCAACAATTTACTTTTTATGGTGTAAATGAAATGTTGTATTGAGACATATTTTCTGATTAGCTATTGTAAAAACTTAACATACTTGTTACGACTTCTATAAATTTGAATAATTTACGTAAGATTACTTGTGGATAGCGATGTATTATTTACTAAATGGGGATTATTTAAATAAATGTTGAAAGAATATTCCCTTTAATGGCTGGTGGTTAATTTTGGCAGCCCAGTGGAGCACGGAGCGGGGATGGGCATCCACGCTAGCATTATCCATCATGGTGTGGGAAGTAGCGCGGGGGCTGGGGTCGGAGCTGGAGGTGGTGGCGGAACGGTAGTAGCGTCAGCTGCACCGTCAAATACCAATGCTGCCTCCAACACTTCCTCGCCTCAGCAAGAACCCACTTATGTTAATCTCTAGTCAAGCCTATCACCTCCCTTCTACTGCAACACTTCTTCTTAAACAGTGGTCAGTCCCGAAAGTGATCTAAGGGTTCGCCAGCTCTCACTCAGCTTATTAACCGTTCATTTACTCTCTTTTGATGTACTTACTGAATATTTAACTAAGAAAATGTCTAATTATTTAACAGTTTATTGAGTATTTTTTGCAAGTACTGTGAGCGGAAGAAACAGAGTGAGTAGCCAAGCGATCTCCTAGTACTCGCATTGTTTCTCATTGTTGTGGCTCTTTTAAGCTTATTGTTATTTATCGTTTTTTAATTTTATATTTTTCGGTGTTGCCCTTGGCATGACTAAACTGCAAATCATGCATTTACACGCCTGTGTTTACATATAAATATGTATGTATGCACATTACATATATCTAAAACTTTGTATCTTAATTATTTTCGACTTTAGTTTATTCACCTCAAACTCAGTTAACTTCTGCATATATTTATGTTTGTTTTTTTAGTTTTGAATTAGGTACTAGCAATTTATTAAAATATAAAATTTTAACAATACCGTACATGTCCCAGTTTTTATCCATGATCCAATAGTTGTACATTTTTGATAACTTCTTGTTGTATTGGATGAAAATTAGTAGTTTACGTAAACAGATTTTAAAAAATAATTTTTTATAAAAACTGGACGAAACCTGGGCCTTAAGTGGAATGTAACTGGGACATCCACGATAACTTAATCTAAATTAATTTAAGTAAATTATTTGTCATATAAGAATTCTTATATGTGTAATCATAAAATTAAGTGTTACATTTTTAGATATATTTCATAATTGTTAGTAATTATCAATAATTTATTTTTGTTCTGTGAGAACATTTTCGTATCCTGAGAAAAAAATTTTAATTCTCGAGGTTCCCGGTTAAAAGAGGATTTAGCAGAACCGCTTCGTATCGAAAGTAAATGCGGTTTCGACACCAAGTAGCGGTTTCATGTGCTCTGCTAAATACTTTTTTAATTGAGTTATTTGTATAAATAAAATATGGTTTTTTATTTGTTTACGTTTAAATTTGTCTTAAAACATATTTATTTATTCCAAAAGTTTCGTTCACTCATGGTAAACATAGTTAGTGCAAATTTACGATTACGATTTATGTTGTTTAATACTTATATCCTAGTGGGCACAAAACGTTCTAGGAATTATAACTGGTTGCTTAGGATTATCAATTATTTGATAAAGTAAATGTGAAAAGAAAGAGTCTGAATGCTGACAATTCGATAAAATGTAAAATATTTATTTAAACTCGCTAATGCGAATAATTCTCAATTGCAATTATAGGAGGACACAATCACAGAGATTATAAATCGCATCAACAACAAACGACTTAAAGAAGTCTCGTATAATTTGTAACACAAGAAGCTGAGGTAAAAATTGTCGCGTCTGTCAAAAGTTAGACGACAAAAATAGACAACATCGAGACTCTTTGGTCATTTGTCTTTTATATACTTCGTGCCTTTAAATTTCTCTTACTACAGAATTCGTCCAGAATTATGTAAAAGTTTTTCCAAACCTGCTTCCCACATAATTGACATTTTCACCTACGCAAATTGTAATTATTTGCCTTTTTTGTTTGGTTTATTCGAATTTCTTTGAATTAAGTCTTGTATTATTTGTAATCATTAAGACAGCATTATTACTATTGAGACTTTACTATTAAGGATCTCACACCACCGGGTTGAACTGCTGTGGGGGTTCAAGATAGAAAAATAAAATATAAAAAACCGAATTTGACCAATTAATATACAATAAATACTTTAAGCAATGAGACTGTCCAGGTGGGGTAAATTAGATGAACTCATTAATAAATTATATTAATCATTAAGATAACAGAACTTATGTTTTTACCATAAGTATCAAAAACATCCTTATAATGTTTTTAGAACGGAACTACGTTTCGACTTTAGACTTCACAGATGAATCGATGAATGGTTCCACTCTTCCGTGCCGCTCTTGTTCTGGACTGATTTTCTCCTTGTCATTGACAAAGCTTTCTTTGCTTCCTCTAGGGAAATTCTGAAGACTCTGGACCTTCTTGATCCAGCGACATGTTGGATAGTCTCCTTTTCGCGGAACTTCGCCTAGCATAAGAAGCAGCATTGTCTCTTCTTGCAATCTGCTACCTTATGGCCGGCTTCTCCGCACTTAAAACACACAACCGATTTATCCACTGCTTGGTAGTCTAGACCTATATGAACGTAGTCAAGGCACCTATGACATCTTGTGAACATAACTTTTCTTCTAACCTTGAGGACACGAAACCAATTTTTACGTGCCCAATTTTCTCCATATTGTCAGCGTCTTTTTGGCTAGTGACTACGGTAGCGAGATTTACTTATCGCTTATTTGTTTCAAGGACCGTGATCTTCCTGCTTCCTGCTGGTACCGTAAAAATTTTTTCCAGAGCATCCTGAAGGATTTCCTTTTCAGTAATGGCATCCATATCGCGGATTTTCAGCGTAGTTTGCTAGTCTACCATCTGCACCTTACCTAAAGCTCCGATTACTTTTATCACCTCCTCTGTGATCGACGCCTTATTTGAAGTCCCTCTAATTTTAATAAGGAGGTCTCCCTTTTTAGTCGGTAAAGCTTCCACAACCCATGTCTGACTGGCCTTCAGGTCAGCCTCTTAACGAACTTTCTTCAGCACTGTGGCGAATATAGTTCCTTCAGCCACTTTAACGATCATTGTTGTTGTGGCTGTTCTTCTTTGCCTAAAGTACTTCTAGGAGGTCCTTCGTCTTTCTTCCTCTTTGTGTCCTTCGCAAATTCAGGACCGTTTCTATTCCGCTTCTGACTCTCCAAGATAATGTTTTTTGCTTCTCCTTAAAATCCTGTATGAGCGATGTTAATCTTTTGAGTTCATCCTTGATTGTCATATTGACATTCTTCTGGACTTCACAGGATTTCAGAATCGTGCTGACCTCTTCTTACATTTTTTGAATGCTCGCTGCCTCTTCCTCCCGCAGCTTAATGCATTCATCTCGATCTTCATTACAACTAGCAATGCCAATCACTAAAGACATAAATGCAGCTGGCTTGACTTGTTACACTGCTTGTACTTCCTTGTCTATCTACTCTGTCTAAGCCAATTCTCGGTACCACCAAAAAGTTGCTGCCCTTCTGCATCCTTGGGCCACTGGCCACTGTCCTTACGCCAGGCGTTTAATGATCGAAACCAGTGAGGGATTTAGCCGAAAAATTGCCCCGCAGGTACTCTTCCTTGTATTTACAATCGCTCATTCTTGATGTTTTCTTTTTGCTGGTTTTGGTCCACAAGAAAACAAGTCCTAATGCGCTCCAATTAGAACAAAGTTTCAACCGGACACAGACAGTGTCTGCTTAAATAGAGTGTTAAATGTTTTATAATCCGAAGACGTTTTTAAAACATGCAATACTCTTAAAACTCTTATTTGGACAGTCAGTAACATTCTAAAAACGTCATAAAGACAGTTTTTGAAAAACAGAACGTTTTATGCGCACTGGGACTTATTTATGAATTTATTACATCACTAGTAGAATTTTGAGTTAATTTTAGAGTTTGTTTTATTAGTAAGTTAATAAATGTCAAAAATCATTGCAGATTTGTATTCAAGGCGTTTACCGCCTGTTTGAAAATGTTTTATAGTCAATAACATTTCCAGTGGGTACAGAATGCTTTTAGACAAAGAACTTTTTTAAGACGTACTTAAAAAGTTTCATTTTTGAGAAGTAATGTTTTAAAATCGTTTTCAAATCATGAAAAATTCTTAAAAACAGTATTTGTAGGAAATGAAACTTTTTAAAAACGTTTCTGCGTCTACAGTGATATGTATTGTGATGAAACGGACAATAAATAAAGCCAAATTTGTTATTTATACCAATAAAACCTTGAAATATATTACGTAGTACAAATTAAAAATTTTAATGAAAAGTCTCTAATTCACATAACATAAAAAATAATATATTAATAATAATGCTCTTTCAGAGCGAGTCTAAATTTCTGTTACATTTCTATTACATTGATGCTTCTTCTATTCATTGAATTAAAAGTTTTTTGTTAGTAATGAATAAAAGATTTTAAATTTCCAAAAAATAAAAGAAATCTTTTAAATATCTTCACCTTTAATTACTGAATGGTGAAGGATAATTTTATTAGAAAATTATTAGATGCAAAAAATTTTGTAGGAAATATTTTTTTAAACGTTGTTCCCGACTCAAAGTTAAAGTTTGTTTCAATGAGTTCAATACTGTATTGTGTTGTGCATAACATTTTTTAATTAATAATGAATATCCTTGCATGTTTTTTGATTGTTTTCGTAATAAAATTAAAGTCTCCTCTGTTATTCTTATTTTCCTTTAAAAAACTATTAATTTCAATCACGTGAAAAAATTCAATTATAATTCTTAAAAATAAATAAATGTATCTTTAATGCTTTAAAGCATGAGGTTATTTTAGATAATGTGGATTATAACTACAGGCATAATAGGATATAGAATATACATCATAACCAAAAATGTCCTTTGCATTTCATCAAATTCCCCTTATATTGATAAACATTCTTGCGCATATTATAAAAAAATATTGTTTCTTGCTTTTACAAAACGAATTTCTCTTAATTTAAGGGGTACATACCTTTTTGACCTTTTTAGCAACTTTGAAACTTAAAAAATATTAATATTTGTGCAAAATGTAGCTTTAGCCCCAAAAACTTTTTTTAAAGGCTGCTTGCGGTTTGCACCATAAGCAGCAACAAGTAAACTAAAATCAGAATCAATCGAATGTTTATTAGTTTACTATGTCACCTCGTTCCTAAACGAAAAGTTTCGAGAAAAATTATTTTTCTAGAAATAGCAATGCAATCGTGCAAACCGCTTTTTAAAAAAAGTCTTTTGGGGCAACAACTACAGTTTGCATAAATATTAATATTTTTTAGGTTTAAAAATTGCTAAAGTTCATAAAATCATGTACTATCTGATGCAATGTACATTATTTTAATAAATTTTTAATGAAAAATCTAAAAATAATTCTGTCATGTATATCCCTGTGAAAAAATATTTAAAAAATGGAATTTTGTACAAATTTTCAAATTGTATTAAGGAAATTAAATTTTTTTAACATTTATAACAAACACATTTCTTGGAAAAGTTACGTAATTTAAGGAGTTCAAATGTAAGTTCCAGTTCAACAAAGCTAGCTTGGCATAGTGGTTAGAGCGTCAGCTTGTAAAGCTGAGTGCTGCAAGTTCGAATTCTACCATATGTAAATATTTTAACTTTAAAAATAAAAAAAATATAATGTTTTTGAAAGGCTTTTAGAACGTTTTTTGAATGCTGATATCTGCTCAAATTGCGTTTTAAAATTATTCCATGTCTTCAAAAATATATGTATAAACATATAAATATTATAAAAATATAAACCAGGTAAAGTTTTTGTCATATATAGGACAAGAAATGTTGCCCAAGTGAGAAATAAAATTTTCAGCTGATTTGTACCTCACTAAAATTTAGCATAATAATCTTTTTATCGGCGAATCTTGTCACTTTCGTTGATCCTCTTATTCCTTTCTGGAGCAATGCGGATGAGGTACTACTATTGCTTTGGTGTCATCTTCTTTAAAAAAATTTCCTTGTATTGATTTTAGATCAGATTTATATAAAGCTATTTTTGGTTGGAAAAACATATGACAATATAGTAGTGTTGATGAAATGGCAACAAAATTCCTATACCTTCGGTTTTCTTTTATCAATATTGATGCAATAATGAAATATTTTACTTGGAACTATCTCTTGAAACAAAACCAATAATTAAAGTATTTTATAAATTTATTCATTGTATTAGATCTTACTTTTAAAATCACTTTTTTAAAAGATATTCGCTTAAAGGGACCTCTAAAAGACTTTTAGGAAATCTGCATACAGATACCTTGGATTCCGCACTCTAAGGTTATGTGGGGTTGGTAAAATAAAAAATTAAATATAAAACTATATAAAATAAGTAAAATAATAAGCTTAACAAGCTGGCGACCTACTGCCAACCCCGACTCATTAAAACCCGTAACCCTTCTTTTGGAGCCCTTTATCTAACCTTGGAACTATCGTAAGACTTTAGCCTTGCACAAGATGCAAGTAGCGTTTCTCTTACAATCCACGACCTTGTGATCGATCGACTTCTCCGCACCTAAAGCACGCAGTCGATCTATCCGTCATGTTGCATTCTCTTGCTAGGTGACCATAGCACCAAACTATCATTAACCTCCTTCTGATCGGGCATGACATAAAACCAACCTTCATGCGTCCGAGCTCTTTTAGCTTCTCAGCCTACACGGAAAAAATTTTGGACGACGAGCCGTTCCAAGTAGACCGAACGAATGCGATACGACTTTAGTTTGGAGGAGCTGCATTTCTAACTCGGGCGTGCTGAGCGCCCAAGATGCGGCTATTGCAGTCCCAAGTTTTGAGTCTCAAATCTTGGGTGTTCAGCGACACCGACACAGGAACGCAGATTTTCCGAACTGAGATCGTAGCACATCCAAACTATAGTTCCTCCACTTTCCGACGATTGGGATTGCACGGTACTCAACATTTTTTCAGTGTAATCCTGGTCGGTGACAACAACTGCTAGTTTCATCCCCCGCTTTTTGGGTCCAAGGAGCGTCAACTTTCTGCTTTCTGCCGGTTCCTTCATAAGACCTGATAGTGCCTCCTACACCTCGTCCTCTTGGGTAAGTCAATCCAGGTCGCGGATCTTCAAAGTAACCCTTCGGTCCGCGATCTGCACCTTACCCAAGTCACCCACTACTCTTGTCACTTTCTCAGTAAACCCGTTCTTGTCTGAGGAACCTCCTAATGAGGAGGTCTCTCTTCTTGGTTGGTCTTGCTCCAACTACTCTTTTCTGACTTGCCTCCGAATTCACCTCCTTCCGGACCTTCCCGACCTTCCCCTACTACCATGACCTGGTTTTGGCATCGGTGTCCTAGAAGACGCTTCCTTCGTTTTCCTTTACCTCCTTTATCACCTCTGGACTACTTTCACTTTTCTTTCTTTTATTAGAGCACTTTAGCCCAACATTTCTAAAGACCTTTGCTTGGAATAGCTCTCATCTTCTCTTCCGATACTCACGCATCTCTTTCCAAATGGACATACCGTGATGGACTCCAGCATCTATCGTACCTCTTCCTCGATCATTTCAATACAAGCCGCCTCCTTTTCTCGCAGCTTAATACAAGTGTCCCTATCCTGATGGTCAATAGCGATAACATCAGCAGAAGCGTTGCTGAAAACGCTAATGCAGCTGTCCACACTTAAGTCGCTTCTTTTTTTGGGTCCTAGTTCACCACTTTCCACGCTGGTGTGTATTCTTCTCGATCCGCCACTTTTGTCTACTTGGATTCTTTCTACGATGATCTGTTGAATCTTTAAAGCTTTTTTGCCCTCTTGCATCCACGGGCCACCGGCCATCGCCCCCACACCAAGCGCTTGACGATCGGAACCGAAAAGGGATTTAGCCGAAGCATTACCTTGCAGGTAGTCATTTTTTTACTGCTTATTTTGATGATTCGTGCTGTTTTAGTTGTTTTTTAGTGAAAAGCCTCGCCACCACGGCAAAATCTACCGAACATATCCATGATGCCAATCATGTCTGGCACTGGATAAGTAAAGCTTACAAATGGGATATCGGATTCCTTAGAAATCATTTGATAGAATTATTAGTCTTTCGAAATTTGTTATTCCGGATTAATATTCAAAATTTTTGGTTCTTGATGCTAATATCAATAATGAGGCCAAATAATTTATTTGTAAACTGCGCTATTGAATAGTAATTATTTTTGGAACTTTGTATCATATAAAGTAAAGAAGATATTTTTTTTATTTGCAACAAACTTATTTAAAAACTTAAAACTTGCAGAGAAGTTTGTATAAGATTTACATGTGTTGATTTGGTATCATATTTTTAAAGGAAATACAAAAAATTTTAAATAAAAACAATATTTCACTAGTTTACACAATTTTTAAAACTTGTACAAGATTTGAATTATACTTGTTACTCAAAAGTTTTTGGAGTTAATGATTTGCTAATATTCGTTAATGGTATAGACTTGACTGGCCGTAAAATATGCAGGCACATAAAAATTTCATGACGCTGATCCCAAGAATTGTAAGAGATGTAAAACGAAACAGTATTTTATTATTTTCGAATCGATTAACATATTTGTGTTGAAAATGTTTCTTGCAACAAGGGGCCAAACGCAGTCACTATTTACGTTGATATTTGTAGCATGGGTGGCAATCGAAAGACGCCTGAGACATGAATGGATGCTAGCAAATATCAATGTTTGTATCACGTTTGCAACCGCTTGTCTGCTGTCGCCATTTCTTTAAACTTAAACATTTTTTAATTAAACTTGTGGGATTTTAAAAAACATTTAATCCACAATTAGGGACAAAATGAAACAACATTGTAGGCAGTAACGAGAAAGTTACAATAATTTAATACTATGTCTGATGTTTAAAAACAATTATCTTCATTAATTGAATAATTACGTAGTAAAATTCATAAAGTCCAAATGACAATTAAAAATCCTAAACTACTTATTGTTCTATAACAATAGCTTCTCCTTTCTCCGCTTAATACAAATTTTTTAATAGTGTACAATATTTTCGCTGAACTTGATAAAAAAGAATTTTAAATAAAACTTCTCGCGGCAATACCATATATCAGAAGTCTGTAGAAATTCCAGAGGTCACTTTTCAAGGGATTTTTCTGCATTGATTGATTCTTGTATCATTCGAGAAATAAAGTATAATTTATGTAAATATAATAAAATTATAATAATAAAAATTTTGAGTTCTGACAGTAGTTTAGTAGTTCTTTTAATAAAGTACATAATTCAATCATTTCATTTTGCAAAAAAATAATTCTTAATGTAAACATTTATTTTTCGACGCCTTTACTCTCGTCACATTTTAAATTTTAACTTCTGGAAATTATTCCATTTGTTTAGAAAAATTGAGAAACAATGCGAGCAATAGATGAAGTTTATTTTAAAAGGAAAATATATCTCTGTCTATTAAATTATTTTTCAATCTTGAACCATTTTAATTCCACATTACAAATTTTAAATATTTTGTAAATGATTGTTATCGTATTAAGGGAGAAATTTTATACTATATCCAGATTATAAATTCAGTTATTACAATTTTGTGACTTAATTCTAATATTATAATTCGATTCAGTAACTACAAAACTTCCGAGTAACAAGTTTTAGTAAATTTAAAAAAATTTGATGCCACATTGAATCTAAATCACTGCTACTCGACTGGTATTTGGGTATGTCTCCGAGCGTCTGGCGAGTTATTAGATTCTTTCAATTGTTTTTTAAAGCTACTATGATCCTTATATTAAAATATTCTAAAATAATTCATATCGATGGCTCCTAACGACACTATCATTTGCGTGCTAGTATTCTGTAGTAACTTTGAGACGTTCGTGTAAACTGTTTCAACTAGAACGGCGTATTCTGTCTCAACTCTAGAGAGCCGCTGAATAATGTAGTAACTGTTAAATGAGCATTTTTAGAACGTGGTTATTAATCATTGCGGAGTGATTAAAAAATCGTTTTCAGATATATTTTTAACATATTATCACACGTTTTAGAATATTTAAGTTCGAAAACGATGTTTAGATCACTTCGCAATGTTTAATAAGCGCGTTCTCAAAATGATCATTTCAGTTACTACATTGTACAGCGGCTCTCTAGAGTTGAGACAGAATACAGCGCGCCATTCGAGTTGAGACAGTTTACACAAACGTCTCAGAGTTACTACAGAATACCAGCACGCGCGAGAGTTGAGATAGTGTCATTTGGAGCAATCGATATGTTAAAATTGATAATTTTTAAGAAAAAAATTTATGAAGACACCCTGGGAAATTGTTAAATCCACGTTTGACTATAGCGGCTAGCAAAGCGTCGCTTAAGTAATCCCTTTACGTTTTCTACATAGCTACTCCTATATTCGCAATCCTTTCCACAATGAAAGGATTTCAGCTAGGCTTTTGGTAGCAATAACGGCCTCTCCAAGAAAGAAGTTTCCCATAATGTGTTCAGGCTCTCTCACAAGAGCGTGGCAGTGACACGGAATGTGTATGGATGTTTCATCCTCCTCTACACTTACGGCATTTAGGATCTCCCACAATCCATGCCTTTTTGTACTCTGCTGTTAGACATTGTTCGAATTCCAAGGCCAAGAATTTGTCAGAAAGACCAATTAGAGGCTTAGGCCCAATACATTGTTCTCCAACACCACCTTTGGTTAGTTTATCCGCTTTATCATTACCAATGAATCCACTGTGACCAGGGACCCAAAGAAGAATAATGCGTCTAATTCCAGACAATCCCGTTAAATGCCTTATGGCAATCACCAATTTAACGACGTCCAAAGATATTTCTAAAATACTTTTTGTCTTAAAGATGTGAAAAGCTCTCATAGACATAATCTTCCAGTCTTCGTTGTTTTTCTCCAGGTAGATTTTTTATTCCCTTCCTTAAAGTCAGATCTCGAAACATGTATTCCACATCAGCTTGTTCTTTTTGTAGGTCTGTTAGGAAATAATAAAAACTTGGGTTACTTCGTCCAACTAATATTTGGAACCGATTGTGCCAACCCTTCGATGCGTTGTTCGCGCGCACTGAACTCTGAAGCTCAGAGTTGTAATGATTCCGAAAGGTCAGATCAGAGCGTACCTTTACCTTTATAGAATTTATTATTGACAATTCGAAATCAGACAACTATTTTAGATTCTAATAGAAAGTAAACGAGAGGTATAGAGCAATTTTATTTGGGGCATGCCCCAAATCTGGACCCCATAGAACAGGAAAATCAAAATAAGACTTTGCAGAAGCTTGTTATAAGTGGGCCATGACTCCAAATAGTCCTAAGAATACCCCCCACAGAATTTTTAGCAGCTGATTACCCTTGCTGCTGCCGGGAAGAATGAGTCTTTATCATTACTTCCGTCGATCGATCTATAGACGCGCCTCTACAATCTGCACTCATAATAAAAGTTTCTAAATCCGCGATATATAATACTACCCTACAACGGAAGAACGTACCTAAGTGATGTAACTTTAGTCGAATTTTCTATAGATAAAGATAAAAAATCAACCTAAGCGAAAACGCCACTTACGTATGTTTTTCTGTTGTAGGGAAGAATACATAGAAACAAATAGGGACTTAACACTGCCCCCTGTAAGACTCCTTTCATTACTATAAGACAATGACTTTATTTGGTATAAAAATATTTAAAACTCTATAGAGTCTTTAAAATTGCTATTTTTTATTTTTAAAATTGTTAAAAACAGTGCAAAATTGTTATTATATTATATTGTTACAATTATCACATTTTTCTAAGCTTCAGGTCGACAATTATTTGCTGACTAAAATTACTGCATGAGATTTCTGTATTGTAAAGCTTCACTTTGACATAATTACTTACCTTCACTAAAGGTTCTCTCTCGTCATATTCGGAATTTTCATCGATTTCTCTTCAAAGTTCTTTTCTTAAGTTTTGTCTAGATGATACATCTATTTTTGTTACTTTCATTACACAAATTAAACTGCAGGTTTTCATTCTGTTTGTTCATAGCTCAGATTTTTTCAAACATTTATAAATCTTTCTTATTGTTAGTTTTAAAATGTGATACGTCCCTTCAAAAAATTCCTCCTTCTAGTTGGTCATCTAAAAGGACCATTAAAAGAACCACTTTCTCTAAAATTATCTTGATACTTAAAAAGTACAACATTATCTGTGATGCAAATTAAAAATTCAGATTACTTAATATTTTGTAATTTTAAATTCAGTTGTATGAAAATTCGTCGTTAGATTGTGCCTTTATGAACATCCTAGTGGACACAAAAGGTTCTTCGTTGCAAAAAACGTTTTCATGATGTTTTTAGAACTTTAATTTTTTTTTCTCAAATTACTGTTTTAAATTGCTTTATATTTAAAAAAAAGTTGTCCAAACATAAAACATATTTAAGACATTATATTTAATCATACTTTTAAGTTTTAGAAGCTTCACAAAGATGTTTTTGAAACACAGAACGATTTTCGCCCACGAAGATGTAGCTTAAGATATGCTTAAAATGTCAACTATTCGACACGAAATGTTCTTGAAAATTCTTAGGAACGTTCTTAAAACAAAAAATTTTTTTTGTAATAATTAATTAAAGTTTCACTGAAAATTATGGTTAAACCCATTAAAGTGTTATGATCTATAAAATAATTATAGGTACAAATTTCGAATTTTATGAGAAAATTTAAATATTTAAAAAAGTGAAAATCAATATTGAAAGTAAAAAAATATAAACATAAATTTGTGATTTTTTTTTTTTTTTTTTTGTTTATTACTCTACAAAATAAACATAAATATAAAAAATATATATGGAGCATTCTATTTCAAACCGTTCTATTTACGAAACACGATTGACAGAAGAGTACTCTTCGAATGAATTTTATTCTATAAAGAAGGAATTGTACATAGTATGTTATGAACTATTTTAAAAGAAAATATAATTAATTTTTAATTGGTCTTTGTATTTTTTAAATTTCTTGAAAAAATTCCTGTTTGAAATCTAATGTCCCTGATATCTCAAAACACCCTGTCTTTATGTGTAATAAAAAATCTTACTTTTTCTTGATTCCAGTTCCTTATGTTTTCTCATGGACATTGTAGTGGATTAAAAAATGTAAATAAAATGTGTTTTTAAAAAACTACATATAAAATATAAAGATTCTACGACAAATATAATTTTCACTTTTTTTAAATGTGTCAAATTTTTCAAAAACAAACCTTTTATTTTTATTTTAACTTTAATTCCTCTAAAATGTTCATAATAAATCATACTAAAGAAGGCTAGCTTTGTGTTTACATAAGTTTCAAAAACATTTAAGGGGGGATGTTTTAAGATATCAGAAATATTATATTTCAAACAAAAATTTCTTTAAAAACTTGAGAATCAATTGAGAGTAATATAACATTCAATTAAAAGTTCATTAAATTCTCTTTCAAAATAGCGATTGTCCCTTGTAGGTGGAACGTATTAATGTATTTGGAATGCTCAAATACATACTGATTACTAATTTGTAGTGAAAGTTAAAAAAACAATGTTAAATGTTGTTGCTTAAAGCATTGATTGATCAATTTCTTCAAAATCATTTCAATTTTGATGTCAGTTTTACGATTTAGACACAAAACGTAACACTTTTATTTCCTATGCAGTATAAAACTGCACCATTTTAAATCCTTATTTAATAATTTTTATAAAATTAAAAATATCCTTAATTCTCATCTCATTATCAGATTTATGGGACATATTTTTAAAAGTGAACTATAATCACATTTATAATATAATTGCTGTGATATATTATTGTAGTTAAGAGTTATGTTATTTCTATAACTATTTATGATGTAAATGCTTGTCTTTTCTTAACTTTCTCTTAGCATGGCATTTGCTAATGATTGATTGAAAATATTAAAATAGATTTGCATTGCACGAAACATTTTGAGCATCAATTTTAACTGTTTGAAGGATAACGTTTTGTAGGTAGAAAAGTGTTTTCATTTAAAGTTTTTAAAATTATAAAGTTTCTCCTATTTTGTTTTTACAATTATTCCATTTTATACACTTTAGATTTAAATACTCTGAAAAAACTGTGCCGTTTTAAACTAATGCTCTCTTCAATAGAGAAAAATACGTAATTTATATAAGAGAATGTTTAAAAGTTTAGTAAACTTTGTCGTAAAATAAAAAACAATTTTTAAGAAAGATAATTTCCAGATAAGTTATTAGATAGTAACGAAAATCTCATAGTTCCTACCATATGTCTGATCGGTCGATTTCGGACGGTAACGTTCATAAACGATGCAGAATATTAAATTTGAATGCAAAAAAATTTTTTAAGTTATTTCGACATATTCTTTTATCCATTTTTAATTTTGCAACTTGAATATTAAATTTATAATCAATCTCTTTAGGGACTTCTTAACAAGTTTACAGCAAAGTCGTATGTATTTTAATTTTTAGTGCTTCGTTATAAATTTAACATTTTTGAAATTTGATGTTTTAACTTGTTATTTGTAATTAGTAACTTAAAAACACTAGAATTCATAATCAGATATAAGTTCAGGGTAAATCAAAGACAGATAGATCACATCTCATTTATAACCTTCTTCACGTCCTCTCAAAAAACAGTTCGAAATTATTGTACTCTTTCAGAATCAATAGAATTTATGGTTTAAGTATCGCCAAACAATTTAAATTATTGAGGAAAATTTTTTTATAAATTTGATATTTAAATATGATTAGGATTAAATTAAATAAAATTAAATTAGAAATTAAAATTTAATTTAATTTAATTAAAATTAAATTTTTTTTGTTATTGCAAAATCTACTAATTAAAATACCTAAATTTAAAAAACACAAGCCATGTGGGGCTGACCACTCTTGATTCGGTCTACCCACTAAAAATCATTCCTGCCATTTTTCCTTGATCATTTTTTAACCTACTGTATTACCCTTCGGTTTTAAAGTTTGTAGTTTGATCCACATTCCTACTGACACGGGAATCAACTAGGCTTCTTTTACAGTTTGCGAACTTATGATCAATTACTCCGCACTTAAATAACGCAGATGATCTGTCCTCGAAATTATAACTTGTCAAGCACCTCAAGCGTGCGACTCTTTCTGATTGGGCAAAGGATTAATCCAATCTTTACGCTTCGGTTGATTAAATTCACCCTACTCACACTGTCAAACGCTTTTGTAACGTCCACAGCAAAAGCCGTCTTGATATTTTTTTCTATTTCAATTAAGAGGTAAAGACTTCTATTTAGTAAGCCTCAGACCTATAACCCTCGTGTAACTAATGTTAGTATCTAATTCTTTAAGGAGCTTCCCAAAAACATCAGTTTACTGATCTCGCTTGGCTTCTCCTCACATCCAGATATCTTTTGCAGAAAAGTTGCTAAAAATAGTTTTATAACGGCTCATACCGAATTGCGTGCCAAGGGTATGAAAAGAAAGAAAGGGAATTACGTGCCACGGTCAGACTTCTTGTTGTTCGGATGTCTTTTAATGAAACGTCCCGCCACCATGACAAGATTGACTAGTCATTTTTTTGCACATTTATTTGCAAATGAAAAAATTAAGCACTTTAAAACTGACAACTAATGACGAAAACCAGTAATTCTTATTTGGAACCCCTTGCCTAGTTTTAGAACTGTCGTAAGCCTTTGGTCTTCAGTGGGGTCACTCCATCTCCATTGAAAATACGACATTCTGCATCAGTAATTGAAAGAGAAATTTGCAGTACAACAAATCAAAATAAAATGTATATGAAATCAATAAATAAAAAAAAAATTTAAATTCAAAAGTAAAACTGTAAAAGGACAAAAAAAGTGTGTATTTTAAATTATGGATGCTTTTTAAAACTATCTTTCTTTATTTACTCTTAGTCCTTGTAAGTCTTTTTGGCGTCCTCAAGAGCTATTCTGAAGACTTCGCATCCTCCACCCTCCAACCTTCCTTCATCCTCACCAATATGGGTGGTTGAAACATTATTGACAAACTTTTCTTTACTTTTTATATTTCGTTCTAATATAGCCGCAGTCCAGGCAACGATGTTACCGAACAAGCATTACCGTTTTTAATTGGAAAACACATAACGCCAATTTCTACGTTTCCCAATTTCTCCGCCCTATTTGCTTCTTCCGGGTTGGTGACTACAATCGCGAGCTTCATCCCTCGGTGGTTGGGTCCAATGAACGTATCACCCTCGCTGGTTCCTGGCTTTCGCTTTTGAGTCTGAATCTATAATGGCGCTCCCTATCTTCAATTCCAGTCTTTGCTGTTGATCTCTGCACTGCTGCCCAATTAGACATAAAAGGTCTAACCGACATCTATTCGACGTCTAAGAAGTTGAGAGGAGATCTAGGTGTAGATTTTGTCTGGAAATGTTAAAAATAGATGTCAAAGTTGCTTGACTTCAAAGATATTTGTATTTGTCATTCATTGGCTTAGTGAAATTTTATATAAAATTTAATATTTTTTTTCTTCAAATAAGCCAAACAAAGAAAATTGTTGGATCAGTCCTAGGCAGCGATTAGACATCTACTTAACATCTAAGATGTCGAATAGATCACTCGCCTTTTGCGAATGTGCAGCCAAATTCTGCGCGGTAGGCGTCTAATAGACAACAATTTCGACGTCTATAGACGTCTTGTGGCGTCCCATTTCGACGCCTATATAGATCTCGATTTAAATTCCACATGCATAGATGTTTTAGACATCGAATAGACGTTGATTAAATCTTTTATTTCTGACTGGGTTATTTGATTCCGTTCTTACTATTTGTTGGATTTTGTCTATGCAAGCTACTCTGTCAGAAATGACAAATCTATAGTCGACGTCTAAAACATCTATCTATATGGAGTCTAAATAGAGATCTACATAGACGTTAAAACGAGACTCCACAAGACGTGATGTCTAATAGTTGTCTAAGACTTTAAATAGTTGAATAATTCTTTGAATAATTCTTTTTGGTGTGTACTATCAAGAAATAAGAGGTACAATAGACGATTTAGACAATGTGTTCAATATCTAAGTACAGTAGAATCCGCTTATAATGACATTGAAGGGGCAGAGTAATTTCGTCATACTAAGCGGTAGTCACAATAAACGGATAATATAAAATTCTAAAGTAAAACAATCACCTAAGATATATTTCAAATTTAATATGTATTTAATTAAATAAAGTACACCTGTCAATTATAAAATATTGACAACTTATTACAAATAGTCACTAATTTTTGTCTGCTTTTCTACTTTATTTAAACAATAATAGTCTCTCATTGCATTATGTACACAAGACATTGCAATATTAACTTTTGTCATTGACCAAATTACTGTGTACAAATTGTGTTAACAATTCGGCTGCTTTCAAGGCCTCGGCAACAGAAGGTGTTTCCTGGATTGTGTTTTCGTCAGTTTCTTCATCCTCTTCCTCAATCTGATCATTTTTGGCGTCTTCTAAGATGGTATCAATTGTTACTTCTTCCGATGAGATAACATTGTTATCAACGTCACTATAATTGTTCATTCTGTAATTTAATTAAAGGAAAGTAAAAAGTGTTAGTAAGTTATCATCCTTAAACTCACCTTTATACTTTAAAGTTTTGTCTGGCATCATTTTGTAAAATAGTCCGGTTTCATCGGCGTTGAATATGTCATCAGCAGAATAACGTTCACGTAAATTTGTCCACACAGTCGACAACCAATCATTAACACAAGTTTTATCAACGATCGCAGATTCTTCACTTATTTTGCCCATTACAATATTATGTCTAGTTTTAAATCGACTTATCCAACTTGGAGTACACTTAAAGTTTATATTCATTTCTTTAGCAAACAAATTAGCTTTCTCTATTAACAAAGGACCACTGATAGGAATTCTTTTCTGTCTCATAGCACTAAGCCATTTAATTAGACACTTTTCAACACTCTCCTGTGTTGATTTCCAAATACGCTTTGATTTTAGAACATTTGAATTAAATGATTTCTCAACATTGTTTTTATTCTTAAAAATCATAGAAATAGTGGAATGTCCAACACCAAATTCTTTTGCAAGAGATGAGTTAGATTCTCCATTTTCCAATCTACATATAATGGCACCTTTTTCTTCAATTGTGAAAGCTCTGCGATGATGGGGCATTTTTTTGTAAAACTAACGAATGATTATACTGATCATATGTACAGCTAGATCGTTACTGAGAGTTTCCAACCGAGATTTTGCATTGTCAATAAAGTAAGACATTTTCATAATAAAATGAATTTGAAAACAAATAAGTAATTATGGCTTCGTCATTATAAGCAGTGTGGCTAATAAAAATATTTCAATATAAACTTCAATATAAGCGGTATGTCACTATAAGCAATGTCATTATAAGCAGACTTAAAAACATTGAAATTGTTACGAGACCAAACTTTTCATCAAAATAATGTCACTTTAAGCGGTTCGTCAATGTAAGCGGAGTCATTATAAACGGATTCTACTGTAATTGCAAGTACGTCTATTAGATTGGCACTAGCACACTGTTAGATTATTTCTTGCAACAATTTCTGACATTCGTAAAAGTTACCATTAGACTCATTTACTTGCTTTCCAACAGTGTCAATATACCGAGTGCATCAATATAGCGGAATGAGTATACTGACCCAACAATTTTCTTTGTTTCGCTTACTTAAAGAAATTTACAAAACATTAAATTTTATAACATGTGTGTAAAATTACACTAAGCGACTGTATGACAAATACAAATATCTTTAAAGTCAAACAACTTTGACATCGGTATTTAACATTTCTAGACCAAATCTAGACCTAGATCTCCTCTCAAATTCTTAGACGTTGATTAGAACTTTCATTTCTGACTGGGTATTTGACTTCATCGATACTACCCTCAAATAAAAAGCGCTTTTCCCTATCCGCCATCCGGAGACACACCCGAAGGAGATTTACCATACCCCACAGAAGCCAGGATGGTTTTTGCAAGCAAATCGAAGATCTCACTGATGTAATATCTCATAACCGTTAGGTTATGGATAACTGTCTTTTCGGATAAAAAAATGTGGCTAAATAACATGTAATATCCAATTATATTAAGTTTAGAATTTTCATTACAAAATGAATAAATTTTGATTTTGAAAATTTTCGATTTTTAAAAAAATAGTTTAAATCTTTCGTTTAATATGATGAAGTGAATTGTGTCAAAATCTAACAATTATTACATTATACTAACTCCAGTTAAAAATCATTTCCAAATATAATTTGGTTGGATTTGAAATTTTGTAGGTCATATGCTCCAATGACGTTCTTCGTGTTGCCTGTCACATTGAGAATCCAACTTCTTTATAATTGAAATTGTTCGTATAGCTTAATAATAATGTTTATTTTTAAATTACATTAAAAATGTAACATCCAAATTATTTTTTCATCCATTGCTTCTAAAAACTGTTTACAAACAGGTTTTTTTAAAGAAACATGACATTTTTTATCAGTTGCTCCAACAGCCTTATAACACTACAAAATTATTCTACATATTTTATTTTATTTGTTTCTTTTTTTTAAGTGTAAAGTAGTTGTTTGTGAAAGAAAAAATATTTTTATATGTAGAAAAATTGTGCCTTGAAGGGTTAATACATAAATTATTTTTAACAAAATTAAGAATTTTCATCTAAAAAAGTGAAATGTGTATTTACAGTTAGATAAATGTTTTTGTTTTTTAAAATATTTTTAAAAAAATATGATTTATTAAGTTTTTTTTGTTTCCTTAACTATTATTAACTGTATTCTATAATTATTTTGTACGTTCTTTCATGCAATTATGATTTGAAGTGAACGCATGGTCTTTCAGTAACGCCTTTATGTTTCATGCAAGTGTTAAGGATTGGATTGTTCGCTAAAATTATCATCAAATATTTCATTATTTTTAAAATTTGCAGTGACTTTAAATATAGTTTCTAAATGGGAAATTTCTGTTTACATACATAAAAGTTGTCGTTTTATTAAAAGAAGGTTATTCTTAAAAAAAATAAAATAGGGTAGTTAAGTTCTAAATACTTATTTATCAGATAGAATTTTTTAATACTCAATCCCAAGTATGTCCATAGAATGTTTGTCTCTTGTCACCAGACATTCTGTCTGGTGGTTCAAAAAATATGAAAAATAATTCAATTTTTGAATCCTAAAACACGAGACTTTTTGTTTTCGGAAGAGACAGGAGTCTGCTATAGGTCCGCGAAACGTTTGCAGACACTGTAGACTTTCTTACTTGGGGTATTATTTTTGATGAATGAATCAATGAAAAAATTTAATATTAATGATGATCTGTTGGGGAATTAATTTGTCACAGTAGTCTTATGAATGAACTTTGCTAATGTGATGATAATTAAGTGCGAACAATCCTAAGGTGATAGTTAGGTTAAAGTTTTTAAATGATTGTAATCTGTTTGCAGGCGTAAGAAGAAATGTATCAGATACATGGGGGAGGGCGGAGACGGTGATGGTGAGGGCGATGGTGATGTGGAAGACGATCATTCGGAGGACAATCTTGGAAGCGTCGGCGAAGCTGGAACTCCGGAAGATGATGAATCCCTAAGCAGTCCTGGTGGTCTATCTGGATTGTCTAGTCTGGCGAGTCCATCTTTAGTGTTACCATCTCCATCCAGTTTAGCGAGTCCATGTCCTTGTCCGCTAACGCCACCGGTGCCTACATCTCTGTCGAATTTGAGTTCTGCGCAAACAGCGCCGCCACATCGAAATCCCGTTGGAACAAATCCCCACGATATAAACAATCCCCTGAGCGTTAATCAGTTAACAGGACAATGTATAAAAAGTGATGTGGGTCCAGCACCCTCAGGTCCTTCTAATTCTGCGATTAGTGTTACGTAGCCCCGGCCAACCCCAAGTGACAAGACTGTATCACTTGATGTCATCGGGGTTTGCCTACGCGTAGATTCTAAAAGCATAGTTATTCATAATTCTTACGGCCAATCACGTTGCTGGCTCTTGGAGATTGTGTCGGTAACGCAGAGACTGTCAAAACTTGTATTATGTACTAAATTGACCTTTGTACGAGATTCATCGACTCTGTATAATGTTGAAAATGAAACTTAAAACACATGCTATTGAAAATGAAGTCTCTGTAAATCCGTGTGCCTTTGGTTGCAAATATTGTCTCCAAACGTGTCACGATCAGTTTAGAAAGGAAAGTGCAATAACTAATCTTGCTAAGCGATCGTCAATTAACAAATGTCCAAAGCCGATTTGTAAAAGCAATAAGAACTTTAATAATGTAAAGTCAAAAATAATAACAGATGATACAGAAATACTCAGGACCAAGTGTCTAGCTGCTGTCACTTGCTCGAGGAGTTGTGTGTAATAAAACGTGTAATGAAGTGTTCGTTCAGTGCGATTGACGTGCGGCAGCTTGTAGTCCTTGTTATGTTGTGATGCCAATGACTGAAAGGTCATGTTCCTGTGCCAGGTACTATATTCTATAAACGTAGATTTACTGCAAATATAGTTAAGAAATTCAGCGGTAACTTTTTATTATCGTTCGTTCGTTCGTACGTTCATTCAAACCGTCATTTGTCAAATACTTTTTTCTGTATGTAATTTGTTATTTTTTTTAAAGTCTATGCAGTCGATGCAATTACTTAGAATTTAAGACGTCGATTTGTGAAAAAATATTTTACGATTTTCTTAATTTTTTCAAAATATTATTTTCATTAAAACAATTTCTTATTAATTTTGGAAGTTATTACAGCGTATAAATAGTTTGTACGGAAAAAAAATCATTTAAGCTAAATTTGTCACTAATTCATTTTTCATTTTTAATAAAATGTAAAATGTTTATTGCATAATAGAGTCGATCCGAAAGAAAGTACTATGATCAAAATATCATACATTGAAATTGTATGAGATGTTGATTAATTTATTTCTCAAGTTTCAAATTATTGCAAAAATGTGTAAATAATAATTAATTTTAAGACGATAAAAATTAAACAATTTTTCTCTTTTTTATATTCCAAACTTAATACAGGGTTGCCACAAAAATTTAATTTTGTTTTTCCATAACTTTTCCCTGATTTTTAGACAAAATTTTCACTTTTTCCCTGACCCTGAAGAATATTCTGATTCACTTCAAAATTATGCGAAAACCTCAAAAACTTCTTTTTTAAATAAATATTTCATCATTATTATTTTTCTACAGGAATTAAGATTTTCAAATTCAAACCTTCGGAAATTCAATAACTTATGAGAATATTATTATAAAACATGAAGAAATCGATCACTCCAAGTCAAAGACTCGGAGTAATTGATTTCTTCATGTTTTATAATAAATTTAACATGATACAGTGATAAAATCTTTATTTTATATCATAAGAATATCGTAACTATAAATTCAAATTTTCAAATTATATTTCTAAAAAAATTCATATTACAATGCTTTTAATATTTAATTATAATTTAAAATTTTAACTGAAATTTATTTTTCAATCAATTTTAATTTAAAATTTTTTCGAGAATTTAATTATTTAAATACAAAAATAAATAATTTATTAAATACAATTAAATATTTCTTAAAATTTTATTTTTATAAAGAATTTTCTCCAAATTTTTAAAAATAATTTAATTGTTTCGGAGAATTTAAAAACAAATTTTAAGGATAAATTCAATTTTCTATCATTTTATTTAAAATTGTATAAAAAATAATTGAAATTATACCACAAGTTTTGTAATTTATGAAAATAATTGAATTCATGCAATAAATTTTATTAAACATTTTTTTAAAGCATTGAATTCCTACAAAGAATTTTATTTGTAAAAATAATTAAATTCCGGAGAAAAATATTATTATTTATAAAAATAATTAATTTCTTGTGAAGAATTTATTTAAAAACTTTTTTAAAATAATTAAATTCCATTAAAAATTTTATTAAAAAATTGGAAATAATTTAAATCTAACGAAGAATTTTATTAAAATTTGTTTTAAATAATTGAATTTTTGTGAATTTTTTGTGAATTAATTGAATTTTTGTAAAATTTTATTTTTGAAAAGAATTGAATTCTTGAGAAGGATTTTATTAATATTTCTTAAATAATTCAATTTCTCAGAATTTTTTAAAACTTTTTGAAAATAATTAAATTCCATTAAAAATTTCATTAACAAATTGAAAATAATTTCATTGTTTCGAAGATTTTTATAAACATTTTTGACAATAATTGTATTCTATGATTAATTTATTTATTATAATTTTCAAAAATTTATGAAGCGTTTTATTAAAAATTTTTTAAATAATTGGTTTCTCGAAAAAACTTTTATTATTTATGCAAATAATTGATTTCTTGCGAAGAATTTTATTCAAATTTTTTTAAATAATTGAATTCCCATAAAAAAAAAGTTTTATTTGTGAAAATAATTGAATTCTGAAGAAGAAATGTATTGAAAATAATTGAATTGTTTAGGAAAATTTTATTAAAATTTTAATTTTGTTAAATTTTGTCCAAATTTTTTTAAATAATAGAATTTTCAAAAGAATTTTTTTTAAATGTTTTGAAATAATTGAATTTTTCAGAACTATTTTTTTCAATTCTCTGTATATATTTGAATTCTTGCGAGAAATTTTATTAAAAAATTAAAAATAATTGAATTTGTGGGAAGAAATTCATAAAAAATTGGTAAAATAATTGAATTCCTGTGAAATTTTTATTAAAATTTTTTTCAATAATTTAATTCTTTTGAAAATTTTATTAAAGTAGTAAATATTAAAAAATAATTGAAATGAGGAAATTTTTTAAAAATAATTGAAATTTTACCAATAATTTTATTAAATTTTTTCGAAAATAATTGAATTTCGGAGAAGAATTTTATTATTTACAAAGATAATTGAAATTTTGAAGAGAATTTTTTTATTTATACAAATAATTGAAATTCGAAGAAGAATTTTTTTAAATTTTGGAACATAATTGATTTTTTGCAAAGAAGTTTATCACTTTTGAAAATAATTGAATTTCTGTAATTGTAGAAATTCATGAAAAATTGAAATTTTCTAAAATTTCAAATTGAAACCTTTGAAGTCCATCTTTTGAAATTCAATAAATTTTGAAATTTTTAAGTAAAATTATTCATTAAATAATTTATAAGTAATGAATTTATGATAGTTCTAATAATAAAATCCCTGATTTTTTCCTGATTTCACTGATTTTTCCCTGAATTCCCCGACATGTGGCAATCCTGTAATAGTTTAAATTGTTGAAACAACCGATAAAATAATTACAAAAACTGAAAATACATGTAGTATAGCTAAACTTTTATATAATTTGTGAAACAAGCTAAGACTGATGCTCTCTCGACTCGCCTTATAAGTGATTTATTAATTAATATGCAAAGGAAATTTAATTATTTCTATTAGATTTTGATCACGATTTTTTATAATAATTCATTTTGCAAAAATGCGCAAAAAATAATATTCAACTATTTAAAAATACACCAATGATTTTATGCTATTAGAAATATGAAAATTAAAATTTACCCACAATCAGAAAAATATTGAATCATGAAAAAGGCAAATCGAGAGTTTAGTGATTTAGAAATTCAAAATAGCGTACTCTCTATTAAAAAAACGGTTGAAGACATGTATTTTGAGGTGTACATTTCTTAGAAAGTATGATTGGTATGAATTGCACTAGGAAAACGAGGATAAACTGATAAAAAAAATGCTTTGACTAAGAAAATATATTTTGACAATTAACTGTACTTTACTGTTTGATTCTAATGTTATTGGTTTGATAGCATTTACTGAAAATTTTTATCTCAAATACGAAAGAATACTAAAAATTTGCAGTAGATGCTTTGAATCAGACAGTATTGTACTTTTGTCAAATAAATATTATTTTCTTAGTGCATAATTTAAGATTTGATTTTGAATTTATTTTCCATAAATTTCTTTCAAAAAAACTTGTTTAAAAAATTCAGGAGGTGGGTCAAGAAACTCGACTTTAGTTTTCGATCCAGCTCCCGAATTATAATTATTTTACTTGAAAATCTTGAGATTATAATTTTAAACTATTATCGAAATTATACTTATAAAAAATATAAATATTATAACCAGGTCATTATTAATATAATGAAGTAATATAATTTTCATAAACACAAGAAAATTCAACTCTCTACAGTGTAAAATGAGAAATAATTCGATATCGACTCCGATTGATTGATCAATTACTTTACCTCTTCAAAATTGACAAAATATTTTAATTCTAATACAACAGTTTTTAAAATATCAGTCTTAAATCTTCTTTATTTACTCTTTAATTTTCAAATTTGTATAAATAGAAATTTGTTATAGTGTTTTAAGTCTTATCAGTTTATTTAACTAAATTTAAAACATACCCTATTAAAGAGGCCAGTTTAAGATTGTGTGCGTTAATAGTAATAAACATGTCTTCCAGGATCAGCATGAGGAGTCTGAATAAAAGTTAGTAACTGGATTAGTAGAAGAACTGAAGAATTTTTATGTTAAAATTTTTTATAAAAGTTAGTTAATGAGTAGTTTAAATTATTATCGATTATCGTTTTTTATGTGTGTAATTTTATGAAATTTTTTTTAAATAGATTATTATATCCGCAGTAGAACAAAATTTTCTAAAAAAAATAATTACATCACTACATTAAATAATCGACTCAAATTTTTAGAAAATTAATGAAAAAAGAAAAGAAAATGAAAATAATATTGACAAAAGTGAATTTAAATTGAAAAAAAAGAACCTATACTTTGTGTAAGTTTAATTTTGGAAAAATTATTTTATTAGAAATCGAATAAGAAAGAGTTGATGAAGTATATTTCCATGTCTATATATTTATTTCCTTATAAAACAAATTTCATATTAACTATATAAATTCAAATAAAGTATAGATCTCTAGAAATATCCTCTTTCTCAAAGCAAATCATTTCAAGTCGAATATTATTCTGTAAAATATATTTCTCAGTGGGGCATCAATTAATTTTAATCAAAAAGTACTTGCATTTCTAGGTTCTCTTTTGCTTTTTTTTGAACTGAGAGATGCAAACATTTTTGGGTTCAATTTAATGAGATCCACCGTGATTTGAAGTAGCGATCTAAATTTATAGATTATATAAACACGTCAAAAGAATTTAATTTAATTTCTGTTGTAAATATATCCTGATAAATTAAAATTTTAATGAATCTTTTATGTTACAATTGTCTTTTTTTAAGATTTCTTATTCCAGGAAATTCATCCTTTGGCTGTCACCAAATTCTGTGTGGATTTCTGTTTTTCGTTTCAGATTATTAATTGGTACTTCTGACAAGAGTTTCGTGCCGATTGGGGGAAATCTAGTTATTCTAGTAATTCAAACCATTAAGTAATAAATATTTGTATTGGAGAAAAAATAAATTTATAACAATAAAAATTTTTAAACTGTAAGCACATCCCATACTTTTTGGTTCTTTTTCTAGGAAAATTTAAATCTTTTGCGAGATTCATTTTATTTTAATTCTGTTTAAAATTAAAAGTTAAAAACCCCTCTGCATTTTCTTCGCGAAAAAAAACTTTATTGCAAAGATAATAAAAGTTATTAGAAAAAAATTGATAAGTATGAAGTTGTCACTTCTCACTTTTTTATAGAAACTGTTATTAATTAAAACCTGAATGTTAAGTTTCAATTTTTATCTCAATATATTTTTTTATTCACAAAAACAGATCCAATCAAAATTAATTCTGAAAAATGATAAGATGTGAAAGAAAAGAAAAATAGAAAAGACAAAAAGAGAATACAAATTGGAAAGTTTACGAGTGTTAAATTTAAATAAAAAAAAGTATTTGAAAATTGTATGATAAACTTTAAAAATTACAATTTTATATTTTTACAATTCAGTTAAATTGCAATCTATTTTTAAAATAAACAAATTAATTTCTTAGTAATTTAATCGCAAAAACGAAACGAAAAGTATCATGCTTAGTTGAAAATAATACAGATTATGACAAATATACCCAGGAAAATAATTTGTTTGAAACAAAGAAATCGTTTTTTAAAATTATTTTTTAAATTGAAGAAAAAATTTATTTGAATTGAAAAAGATTTTTTTTTCTTTGACAAAAAAATAATTTTTGAATTTTTTTAAAATTTACAATCTGAACCGTGACTTATCTTTTAAGTCTTTCAACTTGCTCGAGCAAGTTGAAAGACTTAAAAGATAAGTCCGATTGTTTGAAAATGCTTTTTTATTATAATTATTTGGCAACGACATAATTTTAAATCACAGTAATGTTAGGGTAAAATATTTTTTTAAAATGCAAGTGTAAGAAGCCGCAAAGTTTCTACCAAATGAAGAATTCAAAAATCTACTCCATCAAAAGGTTCTTCTAGATCAATTTAAAGGATTATTTCAAGTTAAGTTTGATGAAGCGAAAGAGTTTTTAAAACTGCTTCCAACAGCAATCGAAACTCAGTTAACGAATTTGCCGATTGTGAATATAATTATATGCCTATGAAATAATCAAGTACCTGAATAAAAATGATTTGATTAACTTAAATTTTGCATTTTCGTAAAATGTTTTTTTTTCACACCAGAAGATTTGTTTTTTTTCTTGGTTAAAAATTGTTTTATGTTTAAATAAATTTTTAAATAAAGATGTTTAATTGTAAACAAATGGATTTTAGAAATATTTTAGGTAAAGATTATATTTTTGTATCAATCATTACCCTCTGAGCAAATAAAGGATATCCCAGGGATATCCTAATATTATCCACGCGGGATATGCTACGTGAGAAATATTAATATGTTGAAAAATAATTAGAGCTTTAAAGAGTTGAAAAACCATTATTAAATTATAACCAGAATTAAAAGAATATTTGACTAATATCAAAGTTATTTTTTTGTGATTTAATAAACATTAGTTGAATTCAATAAAATGTATTTTTAACGCTAAACATTTATTGTGTGTGGGTTTAAACTAATTTTGGTCAATTCATTTTGTCTATTACTGATAAATATTTATTGGTTAAAGATATTCACAAGAAACTAAAAAAATGTGAAAGTTAAACATATTAAACAGCAACACTTATAATCACACACTGCAAAACACACGCTTCTGATCTAATGACGCGACGCCATGGTCGCCATGACACTCAACAGCTGAAAAGGTCGACGCCTGCGCGTGTAAGATTATATGAGTACATACATATAAAATTTTATTTTTTTCTTGTTTAAAGGTGAAAATATACTGGATTTTCAGGAATTAATCTAGTAATTCATGCATTATTTGTTTAGAATGTAGTTAGAATAAATATTTGAATAATTTAATATATTATCTACCAATATTTGATGCAACAAATATTGAATGAAACTTTTTTGACTTTAATTTGTAAATATAATTCCACACAATCTTTTGACACTTGGAACGATCGTATTCCGTTTAATGCACATGCGCTGACATATATCCCACTATATCCTACGCGAGATATCCCAGGGATATCCCACGCGGGATACCCACAAAACAAAAGTTTGCATATCCTGTGGATATCTCAGGGACATCCCAGGAATATCCAATGGATATCCCTGGGCTATCCAAATTTTCGTCCCGTGAGATATCCCATGGGATCTCCCTGGGATATCCAAGGGATGTCGCGGGATGGAAATGGGATATCCACGGGATATCCCATGCTGTGAGGGTAAATTTTCAAAAGAACTGTCTAAATAATTATTAAAAATATTTAGTTCATAGAAAAATTTTAATTTACACATTTTTATAATAATTAAACTTAAAAAAGTTTCTATTTCAAATTTTAGAAAATTTAAAATTTTAATAATTATAATTTATAATATAATTTATATATAATTTATTTTTACCCATGGGAACTGGGAAGTAATGGCCGTTATTTTCACATTAGTCGAACAAGTGAATGACTTTTACTCCCTGTCGTGTGTCGTCTGCTGTCTGAAATCGTCACTTTTGTCACGTTGACAGCCTTGTTCTTCTAGACTAGGATACAGAATTCAGGAACATGTAAAAGTCCAACAGGTTGACTGGGAGTAATTAGTACATCTTCTACAGAAAATTGTGTATCCTATAGAATTGATTTGATTTTTTCATATATGAAAAAATCAGAAGATTAAGGGGTTACGTACATTTAAAGCTTAAAAAAGCTGTTTTTTAGGAGTTTTTTGTGGCCACACATTAAAATAATTAATAACAAATCTTTTTTCACATGAAATATACATATTTCAAGAAAATATTCTGAAATTATAGTAGGTAAATATAAAGAAACATGTGAATGATACAACATTTGCGTAAACTTCTGAAATAAAAATGGTTTTGCGGTGAACACGCTATATCTTGATTGGATCATCTAAATTCAAATCGTAAAGAAAAAATCGTTAATTTATTTCTTTAGAAACATAACAGGACATGCCCTTTCGTACACAAGTACTCTTAAAACTAAAAAAAAATTACAATATATTTTGTGTAACTAAATCTAGGTTGCCACTCTATACTACATAGTTCATTTAGTATTCAAAACAATATTACGCAATGATGATGTGAACCTTGTGGCATTGTTTTCAAAAAAGTTTATCTCATTAGAGATCGCATTAGCTTCTCTACTAAGCCGAGGAATTAAGAAATTATTACCATAATTAGTTCTATAGAATGCCACCGAAAATAGTGAATATCGTCTAGAAAACATTTTAAGGACAGATAAATTTACCATAGAAAGGAGAGAGGGACAGAAGATATCTCCATTCATAAGTCTGTACATGAAGGTCATATCAATAAAATTAAAACGCGAAGTTATCAAAGGTATATTTAAAACTGCCCTTATCTCCCTATAATCATGTGTTCGCATGTCAAAGGGAATATTGAACATTCTCGCTGCGAATCTAAGAAAATTATTTTGAAATCGTTCAATTCTAATTATATGGAAGACGTAGAAAGGTGACCATGTAATGCATGCATATTCAATAATATTGTTCTGACAAGCGTCAGGTACAGAGTCTTAATGGTTGACAAATTATGAAAAACAGAGGCACATCTCATTATGAATCCCAAGGATTTATGGAGGCCCTTGAGACAGTCTCAGATATATGATCATTAAAAACAAGATTATTGGTACAAACAACACCCAAATCACGCACCCTCGCTACTTTTTCCAATGTATGACCATCAATGATATAATTATTCAACATAACTCTACCTTTGGAAAATGAAACAGTGTAAGTCTTTTTATATTTATACTTAAATGATTATTAACACACAATCTTTGTAGTTTATTTAAATCTTTTTGTAAATGAAAGGTGTCATTTTAAGAGGTAGATCGATCAATCACTTTGTAACATTTAAGGTCGTCAGCATATAGAAAACTTCATTTAACAGTTCCCCCACTACACCTAAACTTTCAGTAATATTGGCAATATTGCTGCAAGTTTAGTTGTTTTAGTGTTGCAAAAAATTTTGTATGACACTCGTGCGTAAATCAGATTATACGCACTTGTATCATAAATAACTATTATTTATTTTTTTTACAAAAAAATAAAATACAATTATTACCGTTAGAAAAAACTATAAATCATTTAAGTCACACATTGCTTATACAAGACGAACGTCTTCGTCGAAGCAACGAATCGAAGAACGATTAGACACTAGTTCAAAATAAGCAACGCAAGTAAAATCGATGAAGATGAGGTGACTGACCCACCAGTAAACAAAAAATGAAAATAATAGAATAGAAGAAATACTAAGGTAATCAAAGCAGATTTCTTTTCATTGAGAAAATGAATGTAGTAGTTATTGAGATTTTGTGTATCATCTTTTTTGTTAACAGAGTTTTTTTGCAAATTACTGTGGATCATTTCTGATATTAAACGATTTTTTTCATCATCTTAATAATTTATCGACCGAGTGATAGCATTATTATTATATATTTAAAGAAGATAAGATCCATCTTAAAAAACAATAACTATCCTTTGGATTTTATTGATAAACATATAAAAATTCGTACAAACCATATAAAATTTTCTCATGTTAATAATAATAACAATAATCCAAATAAAATTAGTATTTACAGTCAAATCTCGAAGGTTTGTGTACCCTTCAATGAAAAATGTTTCATTAAGTTGTCAAATATTCTCAAAGAGTTTCATTGTACTGCGATTCCACTTATTAATAAAAACTCCAATTCTATAATTAGACTTAGTAAAGATGCATCTAAAAAATGGGACAGAACAATAATGTTGTATACAAGTTTGACTGTAAAGATTGTCCTGCAACATACATAGGTGATACAAAACGGTCATTGATAACTCGCATAAATCAACATAAAAAAGTAAATGATAACTCTGTAGTTTACCACCATCGAATTAATTGTAATCATGACTTCGATTGGGAAAATGCCAAAATTTTGGACAATGAACCAAATTTTATAAAACGACGAATATCTGAAATGATCCATATAAAAACAAATCATTCCACTATTAATAGAAAGGAAGATATTTTCACTCTAAACAGAACTTTTTTTTCTCTTCTCAGACGTTTATACTCTTGTCTATAATGACATAACAATAACACAACTTGCCCGCCCTTGCGGAATGGTTTTACCAATTGTCTCCCCACGTGGGTATATATTTGAAAGACATTTGGTAAATGGCTCTATAATTCTGTTAAAAGACAGAATTTGATGAAAAAAAAACGATTGGAAATTTGTCAAGAATTCTATGATTTTGTCACAAAAATCAACAGTTCTCCACACTGTGGGATACTTTTATTAAGTTGTCAAAAATTGATCAAATTGGACGTTCTTTTAACGAAAATTTTTGTTTTCACACGTAGTTTTTAATAAAAATATGGATTTTTTTTAAATTTACGATAAGATTTAAAAATTTTTTTAAAAAACTTTATTTTTAACTATGTATGTATCGATAAATTTTTTCAAAATTTTTTGTAAGAAGCTATAAATTAACCATTTTTAAGCTTTGTCTGATTGTGGGCAAACGATGGCATCTATTTATTTTGAAATTTTTAATTTTTATATACGCGTGGAATGCCCCATATACACTGACTTTTGCTGTAATCGGCTTGAATGTCCTGTGGTCCATTACAACAAGAGTATCCATATAGCGAATTCACAATAACATTAAGAGCCGTATGAAGTTTTAAATCATAGATTCTAAATTATTTTTCTTAAATTTTTTTAATGCACAAATATTTAACTAATAACAAGTAACTGAGGAACGGAAACATAATTTTGGAAAATATTTTTACAAATAAAAAGGCGAGAAACCCCTGCAATTTGTTCCAATGTCATTAAAAATAAATACGTATTTTTTTTAAATTTTAATTTTAAAAAAATCAAAATCATTTGCGAGGGTTTCAAAAAAGTTAACATTAAGCTATTAGGATTTATAGAGGGCTCTCTGCCAAGAAATTTGACCTATATAACTTTCAATTTTTACGACCCCTACCTTCTACAGCACTACCCTAAAATTACTCCTCCTTTTTGGATATTTATAATTTAACGTGTTTTTGTATACACGGAGAAAATTTATTCCTAAAATTTTACTGAATTTAGTTCGGTAAAACTGGGATGAAGTGTCAAAACAGTAATTTTTCAAGAACTAGACTGTAAAAGAAATTGCATTGAAAAATAATGTAAAAATCATAAAGCTCACGATACATGTATTAGCGCTTCACTTACAGTTCGGTAAAACGTAAGCCAAGTGCTCGCTACATTCATATTTATTGAATAGTTCGGTAAAACGTAAGATAAAGTCTTCGGTAAAACTGACGAGTTGCAATTTACTGAAAGTTCGGTAAAACTTGAAGAACAAAATTAAAAAATAATGTTACTTTAGTAGATCTATATTAATACTGCCGTAACTCTCAATTTACCTACTTTAATCACTACCTAAACCCCCTACAATTATTTACGAACAAATACTAATTGATACACCTGCCTACAGTACATTCTAAACGCATACACTAATACATACATCGCACGCTTTACATTAATGCTTCAGAAAGTTTCAACTGCCCTTATATATTAATCTCAATTTTATTTCACCGCTTGTGAGAAAGATTCAAATTAATAAACTATCGTTGTACAAAATTAAAAATTATTTTTATTAATGAATCATTTCTAACTATATTCAAGGTCAATTTATGAAATATTATTAAATTATGCTTTTATTATTATAAAAAAATGTTTAAATTTGTATTTAATGGAATAAAACAATAATTTATTAAAATCCTTATTATTCTCAAATTTTTGTGTTTAAAATTAAAAATATACATATTAAAAGTGCAAGTTGGAAATTATTAAATTAATTAATAGAAAATTAATCTTTCTAAAATATTAAATAATAATTGTGAGGAATTAAAAAGCGAAAAGGAAATAAGCAAGTAAGCAAATAAGGAATAAAGTAAGTAAGAAGGAAATAAGCAAGTAAGCAAATAAGAAAGTAAGTAATCAAAAAGGAAATAAGCAAGTAAGCAAAGTAAGCAAGGAGGAAATAAGCAAGTAAGCAAAGTAAGCAAGAAGGAAATAAGAAAGTAAGCATATAAGGAAGTAAGTAATCAGAAAGGAAACAAGCAAGTAAGCAAGAAGAAAATTAGGAAGTAAGCAAATAAGTAGGTAAGCAAGTAAGCAAAGTAAGTAAGAAAGAAATAAGCAAGTAAGTATGCAAATAAGAAAGTAAGCTAGTAAGCAAGCAAGTTATTTCCTTTTTGCTTACTTGCTTACCTACTTATTTACTTACTTACATACTTACTTTTATGTTTAATTGCTTACTTATTTATTTCCTTTTTGCTTACTAACTTATGTTTACTTGCTTACTTACTTACTATTATTTATATTTAATTAAAATGAATAAATTATATGTTAAAAAATAAGTATGTTATTGACATTTTATATTTTCTTTTTACTTGATTTAAAAGCATTTATTACATATTTGGCAATTAATAAGTGTTTAAAATAATTAATTAATTAATTGAATTTTAATTTAAATAATAATAAAATGATTATTAATTAAGTCTAAATATGTTGGAAAAATCAACTATTAGAGTGAAAGTCTTTCATTTGACTGCGGGACACTTGCAATAAAGTATTTCAATCCAGAAAACTAAAACTTTAGGCAAGTCAAGGAAGTTTTACCGAACTATTCCTGAAAACTAACACTTTAAGCAAGTTAAGAAAGTTTTACCGAACTATTCCTGAAACGTTAGTGCTTATCAAGGAGGTATGTATTTAATTTACATTAAACGTTCAGTTTCAATTTTTTTTCAACTTTTACAGTACTAGTTCTTAAGGAATAAGGATATCACATTAGATTTTAAATATTGTTACCGAAAAAATAATATAAAAATTATTAAAAATTACGATTATGCTACTATATCCCAAGTTTATTGAAAAATTCGGTAAAATGTAAGGAACAAATTTTCTCCGTGTAGTATAATATTGATTTTTAACGTTTTTTGGCGGATCTTGTGTTTATAAAAAAATACGTATTTATTTTTATTGTGATTGGAACACATTGCAGGTGTTTCCTGCTTTTTTCCACTAAATAATTTTTTTGGGTCACCCTAATCGTCATGCGTACCTTTTTAATATTCTTAATTATATATCTTGTATTTGTTTTTGCTGTTAAAATTTGTCTAAAATAAATAAAAATAAGTTTTAATATAGATAATAGATTGGAAATTTTCTAAGGATTGTGAATTTGGGCTCAGATTTTTTCTATATAGCTGCGTATAAGCACAAAAAGGCAAAAACCGTAAGGCTGGAGTCCCATGGTAGCGTTTTGTAACTAGGAAATGAGTGCAAATAGAGCAAACATATATCTGTATCTCTCTGACACTCATGGCCTAGTTACAAAACGCAACGCAAAACGCTGTCATGGGATTCCAGCCTAAGGAAACATTGAAAAATCAAATTATCTCACTATTTTGCAAAAATATGGCTAAAAAGTCAAAATACCCAGATTTACGAAATAATCATTTTAAAGTATGTCTTTTCAACTATTTTTCCTGAAAATTTAAGCCAAATCGAAAAAGGTGTTTTTGAGTTATAAATTTTTTTTTAATCTGAGTTTTCAAAAATGGCACTTTTTATGAAATTGAAGATTGTGAGTGATCATTATGAGATAGGCATTAGAAATTTTAACTAGATCACTATTTTTGAAGGTGGAATACGCCTAAAAACTTTGAGAAAAATCGGTAACTTGTCACGTACAACTGTGTGATTTACTCATGGAATCCCCCATAATCAACTAGTGGAAAATAAAGAATATGTGAAACATGTGCTTCAAATATTAGTAAGTTGATTAATTATAAGATAACATTGGTTTTATTATCGATTAGATTATTTTATCAATGTTTAATGCTTGAGATTTTAAATTTTAATTAATTAAATTCTTTCACTTCTGCAAACTTCTGACGATAAATTGGATAAACTAATCGTATAATATATTGATAAAGACCAGTTAAAAAATGAAGAACGTGAAATTTCTGAAGACATTCTGCAAAAAACGAAAAAATTGTAATGCCAGTAATTCCGAAATCACGAGGACGACCAAGAAAATCAACTCAAACGTCAGCAATAGGGCTGTTGAAGAAAAAAAATTACCGCTGTTGACAAAAACACCACTAAGAAGAGGACACTTTCTTTCACAAGGCTCCATTTAGATTCAAAAATTCACGAAATTTTAAGTTGGATAGTAAATGTCGACGTGGCTCAGGAAGCCATAAAAGGGTCTTATAAAATAGTTGAAACCGACCCACACAGCACATGATATTTCCTAAATATTTCCTGAATATTTCACTGAAAGATTGAAATATTTCAGTGCAAAGTTCTAGAAATATTTCTGCAAACAGGAAAATGTCCGCTTATGTGGGAATATTGACGCGAAAGTTGAGAAAATATTTCATTGAAATATTCCTGCAATATTACACATAAAGATTCTGCAATATTGTGAAAATATTTCACAAAATGGAAAAATTTGTTAAACACCTCAAACCAATAGGAATTTTCTGAAATATTTTAAAACCCATAGGATATAGTAAGCCAAAAACTACTGCGCAGCTCTACAGGCCATAGAAACTGAGTTCGACCAGTGCGCATCATTTCAGTTGAATATTTCCAAAATATTTCAATGAAATATTTTCTCAACTTTCGCGTCAATATTCCTACATAAGCGGACATTTTCCTGTTTGCAGAAATATTTCTAGAACTTTGCACTGAAATATTTCAATCTTTCAGTGAAATATTCAGGAAATATTTAGGAAATATCATGTGCTGTGTGGGGACTTTACTGAAATAAATCCTAAGTTCGTTTGTTCAGCAAATATTGACAACGAAGTTGACTTAATAATTGTCAAGAACTATTTCACACAAAAAGGGTGGGAATTACTCTTAAAAATTGAAAATATAATGAAAAGAAATTCATGGAATTGTGGAATGTGGTCCAGAAATCTAAAAAGTTGGCCAAAAGTGAAAATTTAATTTAATAAATTCTACTGTTTAAATAGTTGTAGTATGTCCCTTAGAGTTGTTTTAAGTTATTAATAAGAGTAGACCTTTGTCTAATCAGTTTTTCCTTTCTGATTCGTACAAGTCAGATCGCGCACAAGAAATCAACATTTTGAGAAAGAAACACTCTTTTTGTTAAAGCGCACTGTTTTTCCATGGAATGACTAATTTTAAATAACTAAAATGGATTTAACTCAGGAAAGTAAGTATTTTTAGACAAATGTTTGTTTTTTTATAAAGAATTTTGGACAAATGAAAACATCCAAAGTACATACAGATGATTTATTGTAAAAACCAAAGATTTTAAACCTCAGAAACCCTTATACACTAAGTTTCATAAAATTTCAGATAAAATATAAAACCATGTCCGCCATATTGGATCTGCCATTTTAAGTTTTTGAATTTTGATAGCAGATTTGAATTCAGCAACCCAAAAAACACTTATAGACACTAAGTTTCATAAAATTTCAGTTAAAATATAAAATCATGTCCGCCATATTGGATACGCCATTTTGAATTTTCGAACTTTGACCTCAGATTTGAATTCACCCAACTGAAAAAGTTCGTCTGGATTTTCCACATGGAAATTTACGCAGAAATCCATGAGGAGATTTGAAATAATTCACATGGAAATCCACATGGAAATTCTCTATTTCTTCTATTTTTAAATATTTTCAAAAATAAACATCAAATTCGAATTCTGAGACCCCGAAGGGGTCTCACTCACTGCTTTCTGCATTTTTAAAGAGGTTTACGTTCATATTTGGAGTTTATTAAGAATATAAAAAAATCCATGCGGAAATCCACATGGCAATCCATGCGGATTTCATGTGGATAGTTTCAAATCTCCATATGGATTTCTACCTGAAAAGTCCATGGGAAAATCCAGACGATTTTTTTCAGCTGGGCAGCGACCCCAAAAACCCCTGACAAACGAATGTTATAAAAATTTATTCACGTTTTCGATTTTTGGTCATGTTTTCGGATATCTGGACCACTGTGAGTCTGTGAGAATGACATATACAAGAAGATCCTTGTGTTAGATGTGACAGATGTCTCATCTGGTCACATTTACTATATGCATTGGCAGAAAATCAGGTCCAAAAGCAAAACACTGGTTCTGCACAGTGTGTCAAAAGAAATGATACCCATATTATTCATTTCTTATATTTTATAAAACAAATTAAAATTAGAATATAAATTATATTTTAATTATTAGTAACATTTTTAAAAAATGTTATAAATACTTTGATAGATTTTATATCTTAATGTTTTATTATCAAGGATTTTTACTATAATAAATAAATATAAATGTTAATTTCAAATAAAAGTTGCTTTAACATGTAAATGATTCAACCAATTGAGTGATCATGATCATGGGAAGGTGAAGAATTGAAAAATTCAATGTATTGTCAAAATTGCGATGTTTCGTTGGCGATGTTTCAGTTAATAATAAATAATAATAAATTATAGGTTAAAACATTTCCTAGGAGCTTCTCCGTATTTTCCCCATAATCTATAGAAACTCAGCTTTCATGTACAAATTTTTCATTAAATTATATCAACTCTGTCAAGAGTTCTACGATTTTGTCACAAAAATCAACAGTTTCCCTACTAAAAAAATAATGAGGAATCATGACAAAACATCCGAGTTCTGATTATTCGTCAGATTTTCTGATGATTCTTCTTGACTGTGATGATTTGTCATTTTTCTGATTATTTCTGACAGAATTTTTAGTATGGATTTGATGTTTTGTGAGAACTCTATCAGCTTCTCACTTCACTTCACAAACCAGGCTGACCATACTTGAAGCGTATCTTTTAATTTCTTCAAAATAAAGATTCTTAGAATAAATTTTAGATATTTGGAATCATGAAATATCACAGATTTAAAATTTTTAAATTATAAACTTCAATTAGTTAAATTAAACAAATTTCAAGTCATAAAATTTTTGTTTGAAAAATCGTAAACCTTCAGAACAATGCCTTTTACCCACTCGACTCAACTCAGTCACAATGAATAATTTGATACGCACCTTTCTTTAACAATAGATTTTCCGAATCTATTGTGATGATTTTAAAACAAGAATTTTATAACTTCAAAATTCTGCATTTTATCTAATTCAACTTTGTAACATAAAAATTTAGAATCTATGGTAATTTACGATTCCAAATATCTAAAATTGATCTTAAAAACCATTTGTTAAAATAAATTATAAGGTTTGGGTGATATTTAAAAAGAAGATTTTTAAAATAAATTTTAGATATTTGGAATCGTAAAATACCATAGATTCTAAATTTTTATATTACAAAGTTGCATTAGTTATAATGCAGAAGTTTTAGGTTATAGAATTCTTGTTTTAAAATCATCACAATAGACTCGGAAATCTAATGTTAAAGAAAGGTGCGTCGAGCGACCAAAAAAGGCATTGTTCTGAAAGTTTATGATTGTTTAAATAAAAATTTTATTACTTAAAACTTGATCAATTTAACTAATGGAAGTTTATAATTTAAAAATTTAGAATCTGTGATATTTCATGTTTCCAAATATCTAAAATTTATTCTCGAAGCCTTCATTTTGAAGAAATTATAAGCTATCTCGTGAACTAAAACTGATATGTAAAAACTGATATCATTTTTTAATTTTAAGCCAAGAGAGTATAAGGTATACGTAAAAGTCTTTAAAATAATCTGAGCTTATAAACATCAAATATAATGTTGAAATAAACAAAAATGATTTTAAACATTAAAAAATGTATAATGGTTTTTCGATTTTATACCTAAGTTATAAAAGGCGTGACGACCTTTTTAAATAAAGGAACAAGAATACATCCCCAAAAAGATTTTTTGCTACGCTATAAAAAAATTCTGTGGCAGCCATAAAAGTTTTCATGATTCTTGGCAGTATTTTGAAGGGTTCTATTTCTTTTTCATGTTTTTGAGCTGCAATTGTTAGAAAAACTGCTCAAAAACACCAGAAATTCTGATTATTTTTCTGATGTTTTGTCATTATTTTTTTAGTAGGGTTTCCACACAATGGCAGTCATGTATGGTAGAGGATAAGCATCAAACCCCGGCACACCCATGCCCTCGACGATGTCAGTCGCTTCCGGCAGAGGATAGTCATCCACTTATCCCAGTACATCAAAGACATCGATGATGTTTGGGAGTGGACAACCGGCCACGAGCCTCGGCACGGCGTGAGCGTTTCTTTGTACCTTATATTTTAAATAAAAGTTTAATACAGACAAACGGTTTAGTTTTTAATTAATAAATATTAACAGTTGGGTAAGGCTTTCTGAAGTGTACTTATGATTTTCGAAAGGTATTTTAATTTCATTCAAACACTATATTTTAAAAGTAAATAATGATAAAAACAACACCTGAAAATAGTTTTTAAAAAAAGTTGTTTTTTAAAAAGTTATTAACAATTTAATTTTTTAACACATTTTTAGAAAAAAATGAATTACTCGAAAACTAATCGACAGAATTCGATAAAATTTAAACCACTTATTTAAAAAATCTTTCTTTCTAAAACTCTAATTCCAGTTTTAAATTATCATGTAATTTGTTTAAATAATAAAAAAATTTTAAAAACAAATGAAAATTTAAGCATGTTCTTAATGAGATAATTAAATTTTCTTTACAGCATTTTATTCTACGTAAAATGTGGAACTATTACCAAAAAAAATTTCTAGGGCCCGCATTTTATTTACAAAATAAAGCTATATCTTTGTTAAGCGCCATATTAATCGCCATATTGGATCCGCCATTTTGAATTTAATTTTTATTAAAGTTTTCGAAATTATGTATCAAATGCTTTATAAATAATCCCTAACTAACAAATTAAAACCAATTCAATGCATATAACGCGATAGTGCGACCGCCCGCGAAACTGCACGCGCCACGTCTTTAATATTTTTAAAGGGGCAACCCTAGTATAGGTTTTTACTTCGAGCAGCAGAATACATCTTTTTAGAATTGAAAAGAGCCTTTTTTCAACCTTGAAATTTTTACGGCATACACTACCGTCCAAAAGTATCAGGACGATTACACTGCCGTCCAAAAGAAAAAGATACATAAGAGGCATTTTACGTGAAATGTCCTAAGTTAAATTTCAACTTCTTGAAAAAAATTGAAACTCGAGGAATTTGTTGTTCTATCAAGTAGAAATGTGCCCAAAAAAATATTTTTGATTTTTTCGAAAAATTGGAGGGGGTATTCTTCTCTCCTTTTCTGAATGCACACCACTTGATATCCACAATAATACCTACACTTCGTTGTCCTTTCGGTATAGATATTTAATTAAATACATCTTTTATTTCTGTACCAAGCCACCAAATTAAAGAGAAGGACTTTTTTCGTGAAGCCATTATCTTTCAGTCACTACCACTGTACTTTCTATCCGAAACTCAAAAAGCTAGAGCTAACTTCAAACTGACGTTGGGGTACAGGCGATTCGCTTTAAGACGCTGTGTAAAAACATGTGTTGCAGGATGAGTAGAAAAAGGAATTGTCATGATTCCATGTGTGTAAGTTAAAAAGATAAACTCAAAAAAAGCATTTATTGTACTTGGAAAGCGCCACAGAAATAAACAACTACAGGACATTAGACAAAATATTGTCTAAAAAGATAATGATACTATAATGTCAATGGGAAAAAATTACGAATTTGATCTTCATGACATTTATGACCTATAACTATAAATTTTAGCCATTAAATATTATTACTTTGTGCTTTAAAAAATTACTAATTTTTAGTCACATTAGATCGACTTGTTTTCTATAGTAATTATGTTTTTGTTTTAAATTCTAATGTCATTTTACTATAAAATTGGAACGATGAGATTCAGATTAATAATGATCATGAGAATCAAAGGGAAAAGGATATTGCGACTATTCGACAGTGAGTATTATTATTGTTAAATCCAATAATGAAATTTGTTATATTAACTCATAATTATAATAATTTTTAAATGAAGTAAATATTGATTGATAATTTTTTCACTATTTCAATTATTTACTTTTAATTTTATTTTTTATTTATGCATTTAATATTTTTGTTACTTTGTTGTTTTACAGAATAATCTTGGCAGAGAGACCAAAATAATATCGAAGAAAATAATTTAAATCATATAGATGGTTCAGAAGACGTATTATTTTTTAAAGAATATAATTCCAATTCAGATGCAGCTTCAGATTAAGATGAAAATAAAGATGAAATATTTGACAAACGTAATTGTTTGGTACTAAATGTAGGACTCGATAACAGTTCTTCAGAGTTATGGAGAACAACTATTTCGAACACTAGTTATTGTTAGTTAATGCTTTATCGATTTTGAATTGTAATTTGATATCATTTCACAGAATTGAAGTTGCTCGTGATTTTTTACATGAATTTGTTAGAGAATTTTTAACATTGTAGAATTTAAGATTTTGTATAATTACACTGAGAGACCTTTGGGACCGTAGCGGAACAACGTATGTGACAGCAAGTCCATTATGGTTTTGGTGCGCTGCAGTACAATTTTGGGCGCGTGACAGTACAAAATGTTGGTGAGCAGCTCACCGATGTAGTGGAGATGCCGCCTTTGGTTTAAAGCTGAACAACTTTTGAACTGTCACGCACCCAAAATTGTACCGCAGCAACAGAAAAGTATAATCCTGTAGCGTTCCACCAAAATGGTCAGTATCAGCCTATCGAAAGTCTGCTGCTGACCCAAAAGTCTCTCAGTGTAATATTCACTAATTCTTGTTCTTTCCTGATGATGTTATAAAATTTGGTCCTTTATGGGTACAGTCTTGTTATGAATATCAAAATATTAATGGTCCGTTACTTAAACTTGTACATAGAACTATTCATCTCGATACACAAATTGTACAATCTCGTCAACTACACAGGCACACAAAACAAAATTTCGTGACCCAGACCACAGAAATTAATAATTATTATTAATTATTATTAATAATATAATTAATTATTATTAATAAGGAAAATTCCTTAATGTAACAAGATTTTTTTGTAAAATTATAAATTCTTGAAAAATTATTAAAATTAATAATAATTAATTAAATTTTTTACATCAGTTTTTCATTATTTTGAGTAATAAATTTTACGAGGCTTTTGTACGGTTTAAACAATAAAAATTGTTCCAAATGGCGTTACACGCGCCGAGACCCAGACTGGCAAAGACATCGATATGGCGTTCCTAATAAAACTTTATTTTTTAAGTGTGTAGAGTAGAGTGGGGCGAAACCACCAATTCGCTTTTATTTTCGTGTTTTACGTCTTATCGACTTATCGTTCGATGTGAATAACAGTTCAGACATTCTCCGCTGGTGTCTGAAGTTTCAAGCCGTTTACCAAAATACCTGCCAAATGACAGTGACGTATGTAAAATTTTAACAATTTAAAAAAAAAAAATTTTTACTTGTTTATTGAATTATTGTTAATATAATGTAAAAATTAATAGAAGAATAGAATTTCTTTATTCACTTTAGTGTTTTGAACGCAGTGGTGTAGTTTTTTTAAAAATTTGCTTAAGTGTTTTGGAAGTTATTATATTTTTTCGAAAAAAGTGTTGGTGGGGCGAAACCACCAACTCCACTTTAAAAATTATTTTGTCCATTGCCTTCGGGGAAATCGAATCATTATTCACTAGGTACCAGTGGAGGAATATTATTGATAGTGAAATTTATGTCAAATTATGTGTATATATATTAAATAATAAATACCTCAGATTTTGTTTATTTTATTAGAAAAAGTGATTTAGAGATGGGTATATAACTCATTTTATGTAATTCAGTATATAAACTATGAAGTGAGTTATGTACCCAGTTATGTGTGGTTTTTTGTTGTATTTCGATTGTTATTAATTAATTTTTAAGTTTTTCATTGGAAAAAGTGCAATTGGTGGTTTCGCCCCACCTGGTGGGGCGAAACCACCAATTGCAGAGGTCGCGTAAAACGTCCGAATCTCGAAAACTAAGAGAGATAAAGAGTTGAGTATATGGAGTAAAATGTAGCCAAGGAATCAATCTTTCAAACCCTTTTTGAATTGGCTCCTTATTGGCTTTAGTTTTCAAGTTATAGTCCTTAAAGTGCGAAATTGGTGGTTTCGCCCCACTCTACTCTACACTACTTATAACTACTACAAAGCAATATTTTTATAGTTTAGACAACACAAAACAAGATTATCACAATGAAAATTTCAGTTTTTGACATTTTCAATGATTATTCGAACGTTGAATTCGGACATTTTCAATAAATGGCATTCCACTGTTTTAAAATTTTTATGTCGTATTTTTTATTTTTAAAAAAATATATTTATATACAATATTATAATATAATACCTAATAATTGTAAAAATATTATATTATAATATTAGGGTAAGACTCCGTCAGAAAAATTACAATTTGCATGGGGTCTTCGGATTATTCTGTAATTTGGTGAAGTTGTTATATTTGATAACAAAAATAAGTGTACCAAAGGATTTTTAAAAATTTTAAAAATTGTAAAAGTTACGCCATTTTGAATTTTTTTATAAGATTTTTTTTTTAATGTGAATATTTCCGAAACAATTTAAACGGATTTTAATGAAATTTAAATATGTTATACATAAAATCATGTCCTTTCAGAATTTTTCAAAAGAAAAAAAAATTTTTGTTTTTTTCAAAAAAAAGTAAAAAAAAATTTTTTGAATCGATTTATTAAGCACGGGACCGATTTTTGAGTATTTTTCGACATATAATAAAATATTCCTTATAATTTCACCTTTCATTTACAAAAAAGAAAACGATGGAGACTTTAATAGTTTTCGAGATATTGCAATTTTTGTGGAAGCGCGACCACGTTTCAGTGCCAGCGCAGCATCTTTTGCCCGGGACGCTTCACAGTGGGATTTTTTACAATTTACTCTTCAAAAATTGTCTAGAGCCTACAAATTTTATTGGATTTTGATGTTCTTGGTCTTAAGTGAAAGGGGATAAAATTTCTAAGAGATCCCTTTAAACCGATTTTTGAATTTTTAATTGTTTATTTATTTTTTTTGTTATTCAAAGTTAACAATTTAAAATATTGTTGTAAAAAAATACTGTTTATTTTTTATTTTTTCATTGCACAAGATCGAAATCAATTTAAATTAGTCTAGTCTGACCACCTGACAAATAATAATGCATAATACAGTTTATTAAAATTGTTTAAAAAACAATTTAAATTAATAAATAGATAACTTTGGTCTTTTTTTAAAAAACTTGTTTTTTAGACAAATTTATGTTTATTTAAGTAATGTATGTCTATTTTGTAAAAAAATGATTTTAAAGTTAACAATTATCATTGTTATTAATAATTATATAACCAATAATCTATTTTCTTTTGCATTTATAAACATTTTCGTAATTTTTTAAACTTTAAATATTTATATCATATGTACATTCTTTTAAAAACTTAAAAAATTTACTTATTGATTTTAAAACAATTTTAATTAACAAATAGATAACATTGGTCTTTTAAAAAAAATTATTTTTTTTAGACAAATTTATGTTTATTTAAGTAATTCATGTCTACGTTGTAAAAAAATGATTTTAAAGTTAATGATTATCATTGATATTAACAATACTCAAGTTATCGATATTTTAGTAGAGCTTTAAAATGTTAAACTCGTTCAAAAAGGTTCTCTTTTTTTTGCAGAAATAAGCCATTTATTTGTTTATAAAGTTAATAATTTCTTTATAACAAATGTAATTGTTTAAGCTAATAAATTTTTTAAGAAAATAGATTATTGGTTATATAATTATTAATAACAATGATAATTGTTAACTTTAAAATCATTTTTTACAAAATAGACGTACATTACTTAAATAAACATAAAGTCTAAAAAAACAAGTTTTTTAAAAAAAAGACCAAAGTTATCTATTTGTTAATTTAAATTGGTTTTTTTAACAATTTATATAAACTGTATTATGCATTATTATTTGTCAGGTGGTCAGACTAGACTAATTTAAATTAATTTCGATCTTGTGCAATAAAAAAATAAAAAATAAACAGTATTTTTTACAACAATATTTTAAATTGTTAACTTTGAATAACAAAAAAAATAAATAAACAATTAAAAATTCAAAAATCGGTTTAAAGGGATCTCTTAGAAATTTTATCCCCTTTTATTGAAGACCAAGAACATCAAAATCCAATAAAATTTGGATTTTAGGAAAAGCTGAAAATATTGATTTTTGGGATCAAGGTTTTCGGTTGGAATATTCTAAATAAAAGATTAAATAACGTTCTGCAGTTCGCGGGACGTTACACCTCTGTCTTAAAATGGTTAGTTGAGGATGCAAGACGAAAATAACCATAACCTGAGCATGAATACAATATTAATTTTTATATATGGGCAATTCCACGTGAGATTTCAGTCGACCTCTTAAAATCGGCCAAAAATATTTTTTTTCTATTCTGTATTGAAAAAAAACAGATACGTATTTTTTTATTATTTTTTTGGAGGCCAAATTTTTGAGTTATGAATTTTCAAAATTTTCGCTTTTTAAATGTAGGTATATTTTTAATGTCAGATAACTCAAAAAATATTGCTTCTTTTCATTTTTTGACAAGAAAAAAAAAGTTTTGTTTTTCTCTCTACTTTTGAATAATCACAACAAAAAAATTTTTTTTTCATTTTTTATTAAAAAAATAAAAAAATTTTATAAACAAATTAATTTTTTTTAACTTTGGGTATGATAAATTTTTAATTTTCTTTTTTTAAAACATACCTGGAAATGATAAGAAGGTTTTGCAAAAAGTTTCAGAGTGGGCCTGACAAGTTTGATGGGTCCAAAAAAATAATTAAGCTGTCCGTGCAGGTCGCACGCACGTGGCACAATGGGATTTTTTTACATTTTATTATTAAAAATTGTCTAGAGCCTACAAACTTTATCGGATTTTGATTATTATTGAATTTTTTAGGCTCTAAACAATTTTTAATAATAAATTGTAAAAAAATCCCATTGTGCCACGTGCGTGCGACCTGCACGGAGAGCTTAATTATTTTTTTGGACCCATCAAACTTGTCAGGCCCACTCTGAAACTTTTTGCAAAACCTTCTTATCATTTCCAGGTATGTTTTAAAAAAAGAAAATTAAAAATTTATCATACCCAAAGTTAAAAAAAATTAATTTGTTTATAAATTTTTTTTATTTTTTTAATAAAAAATGAAAAAAAATTTTTTTTGTTATGATTATTCAAAAGTAGAGAGAAAAACAAAACTTTTTTTCTCTTGTCGAAAAATGAAAAGAAGCAATATTTTTTGAGTTATCTGACATTAAAAATATACATACATTTAAAAAGCGAAAATTTTGAAAATTCATAACTCAAAAATTTGGCCTCTAAAAAAATAATAAAAAAATATGTATCTGTTTTTTTTCAATACAGAATAGAAAAAAAATATTTTTGGCCGATTTTAAGAGGTCGACTGAAATCTCACGTGGAATTGCCCATATGTATATAATTGAATAATTACAGGGTTAGGCTAGTTGTTTGTGATTTAGTTTTACAGTCAAGTGTTCACTTTAAAGAAAAGAATCCTTGTTGTTGTACTACATTTGTTGGATACAAGTAAGTTGATGAGGTTCCGGGATCACAAGGTGGGCTAGTAGGTGTGATTGGTTTGTTTAGAGGTGAACTTTCATCAGAATTGGTGGATGCAGTGGGAACTGCAACGGTTTAAAAGGATGTTTCAGGAGCAGATGGTCTGGTACCCAAATGTACCAAGAGATGAGAGATGGAACTAATTATTGCACCCAGTATGTGTACGGACCAGCCGTAGACGGAAAACAGCGTATAACCATGGATCAGTGTGTTAACAATGTATTTTATTAACTGGACCAGAGTTATGATGGCGAAGATGCCTGCGCTTGCAGTTCCAAAGGTGATAAACCTGCTCCATAACTTATTCCAAGTGCTGTCGACAAATTTTTCGACATCTTCATTGAACAAGTTCATGATGTTGCGACCATTAGTTAAGGTGCGTTGTCCTCCCATGCCCTTGGCTAAATCATTCAGAACCGAAGGTTTCTCAACAGGAAACATGATCTTCTCCTTGAGTTTTTGGATGTCTTGTTCAGAATAAATTTCGCTGATGGCCAATTCTCCTGGGTTGAGATAATTCCATTCATTAGCTTTAGATAGTTGCAAGATGACTGGTGTTCGTGTTTCCACTGGCATCGGTAGGATTTTATACCATTTTTCATTGACTTGATATAAAGAAGGTAGCAAATTATTACACATAGTTTGCGTTCCATTGAGTTTTAATATGTGTGTTCTTGGGGTGAAAAAGAAGGTTTTGTTATTCCTCGTCACTTGTAATTCCATGAAGCAATTTTCTCCATGTTGAACTGATACCGGTCACGGAGTGGATGGCGCGGTCAAAGAAGTTAGTGATCTCAAACTGGTAGATTAAAGTTTTAAAAGATCCGGTAACGAGCGGGAGATACTCGAATAGAAAGTGAATGTCTTAATACCAGAAAAAAATGGTTAAACGAGAAACAAAACACTGAGTTATATTAATAACGACTTAATTTATTGTCCTTACAAACTAATAATACAACTGTAATGTAATACTGTTGTGTAGAATATTTGGGGGGTGTAAGGTGTGAGTGTCAGTGTGATTAGAATAAGGTCAATAAATCACACACGATTCTGCGACGTTTAGCAAACGGCAACTTGGAGAAGTTGGTCCGTAACCGTACGGCCTCGGGGTTCCCTCCGGGGAGCTTGGTTAGCCGCTTAGAGGTGACGCTTCAAGATTTATGAAGTCGGCATCAGATATATACTCCGGCACTGGAGTACTTGGCACAGGTGGTTTGTCCTTTGGCGTTAGAGACGACTTGGAGGGACTAGTTAATGTGGGGCTGAACTCTCTACTGACGCTGCAACTATTTGTGTCCACTGGTTCGACTAGCACTGGCCGACTAGCGGAAGGTCTGATAACGGCCCTAGGTCGTTGGCGATTTGATAAAACGTAGTCGAAATTGTACCAGCATTCCCCATCAGGAGGGTTGGACGCCACGCGCCTGGGGAGTCGCACAGGCCTCTCAGTCTCCGTACTAGCGGGGATGTCAACAAGTCGCTCCTCGAAAGTTATAGGGCCTAGAACGACTACGACGAGGTCCCTACAGGCAACCGCTTCTTCAAGTGCAGCTCCGAACTTCAGCAACCGTACGGTAAAGGGCGAGGAGTCCCTAGGGGTAGGCTTCGTCCGCTTGCTATAATATTGTTTAAAACACGCGACGTCTCCCAAAATTTTATCCGCTGTACTTCTACGGCCGGAGCAAGGTGATTGCCCACGTCGGGTCGTCTTGACACTTCCTGGAACCGGACGGCCCGTAGTATGGATCGCTTCTTTCCCTACGACAGAACGACCGATGAGTATGATTGTTACTACTTGATAACGGAGTGATGTCAAGAGGATAACCAGATCGACGTTGATTGTTGTTATGTTGAGAGGATCTAACTCGATGCGTAGTGTAGTAAGCCCAAGAGGATAACCAACTTGGCTGATATGTGTGGATATCGAGAGGATAACCAGTTCGATACCAATTGTCGTTATGTTGAGAGGATAACCAACTCAACTTACAGTATAATATATCCGAGAGGATTACCCACTCGGTTAGTTTGTGTGGATATTGAGAGGATAACCAACTCAATGTATAGTGGTATATGTCCGAGAGGATAACAGACTCGGTTGGTATGTGTGGATGTCGACAGGATAACAAGCTCTCAAGTAAAGTGTTGGTGTATTGAGAGGATAACTAAGTCAACGTACGATGTAGTGTGTCCGAGAGGATAGCCAACTCGGTTGTTATGTGCGGATGTCGAGAGGATAACCAACTCAACGTTTAACGTAGCGTGACCGATAGGATTACCAACTCGGTTGTCATGTGTTACAGTGAGGGTGGAGTCCCATGACAGCGTTTTGCGTTGCGTCGTAATGGGAAAGAAAAAGACGCAAATATACGTTTGCTGCATTCTCTCTCATTACAACGCAACGCAAAACGCTGCCATGGGACTGCGGCCTGAGGGTGCAGTCCCATGGCACCGTTTTGTAACTAGGCCATAAGGGTGAGAGAGATGAAGATATAGGTTCGCTATATTTGCACTCATGGCCTAGTTACAAAATGCAACGCAAAACGCTGCCATGGGACTCCAGCCTGAGACTTGCAAGACATTAGCGTACTTACCATTTGTATGGGGTAGTTATTGACAAGAGACAAGAATTTACACGTCACAACTTTATTCTTGGTAGATGTTTGGATACAAAGTTTTCTAAGTCCGAAAACCCGCGAATTATTCTAAGTACAAACTTCGGAATTTCAGTTTAAGTATAATGTAGTGGTTAGGCTGAGCGGAGGAGGAAGCCAACCTCTAGGTGAGCTCAGGATAGAACTGACGTTTTGGTCCAGTGCATATTTTCCTTTCTGGACAATTTTTACAGATGGTGTAAACGCTCCATCACTCGTTTCGCTTGGGCCAGAAACAAAGTCGCGCGTCTTCTCGCAAGTTTCCCTATATTTTAAGGAATTCTCTTAAAATAAAATTACTTAGCTTTTCTTAATTACTAATTAACTAAATTTACTTAACTTCTAATCAAAACTAAAATTATAACTAAGTTATAATGTACGGTATTATTTGATTATAAAATATTATACCGTCAACCGGGGTTATTTTGTGCACCAAATAGCTTTTTTTTATTCAAAGATTTATTTAAATTCAGAATTAAGAGAATAAAGAAAATCAACTTTTGATATATGTTGTGAACATCCTTCTGAAGGTTTTTTATAAATTTTGCAAAGAAAAAAATTTTTTTGTCTTACTTATAGTCATTGAAAGTCGTGCACACAATATCTCCCGGGATGGGGCTATTTTGTGCATCGAACTTTGTTTTTCTATAATGTTGCGTAAACAATTTTTTTAATCGTTTCTGCTTCATGAAATCTTTTGTGTATATATTTGAGAGTAAATTAAAAAAAGAATGACCTAGTAAAATTTTTTTGTAGATATATTGTACAAAAAATGTAAAATAAAGCACTAAAATTTTGCTAAAATCTGGATTTACTAAAAATTAACCCTCCGAGAACACACCTCTTTTTTCAAGCACGAAGAACACACGGGGTCAATTTGACCCCACGCCAACTTCAATCGTGTGCCATTTTAAAAACCCTTTATTCGATCTTCTTGTAAAAATTATCACATTTTCTGGACGTATAAAGTAATTAAAAAAACTAAATTAAAAGTAAAAAAAATAATTGTTACTAAACAAAAAAAATTCACAAAATTTTTTTTTTTTTTTTTAAATTGTGTTTTACAAAATAAATTGTACTTTTTTTATTTTGCAATATTTTTAGCTAAAAAAATTAGTTATCTACTCTTGATATATTGTAGAATGAGGAAAAAAAATTTATCTGCAATGCATCTGGAAAAAAAGGTATTTATTTTATTAGGTGAAGTAGTGTATCTTAAAAAGGATAAAAATTTCATTATTTTTAACAAAAAAAATAAAAAATTTTGTTTTATATATTAGTAATAGGAAAAACATTAAAATTGTAGAAAAACACTTTTTCTATAAGTCTATTACAAATTATTCAATTCCTCCGCAATCGATACACAGATAAGTGCGATGATCGTCACACATTGGACTTAAACAAGAAGGGCAAAGCATTTTTGTTTTTTTATCTGTGCCACGTGAGCATAGCCTACATCTTGCTCTTTTTCCCAATTCTTGACGACCTTTTTCTCCTTGATCATCGTTTTCATCGAGAATGAGAATAATCCCTTTTCGAATTGCTGCTCGTAGTGAATGATTTTCCATTTTCAATTTTAAGTACGGTTTAATCAAATTAAACGCAATCTGTTTTAAACAATTAGGAGCACTTAGAGCATTGTTACCTTCATTCTTACAAGTGTGAAGAATTCTTGCATTGACTTGTGCTTGATCAAGAATTCCAAAAAAGAAGCGCATCGGCCAACGTCTTGATACACGAGTTGTGGTGAATGCATGACACAGCTTGTCAAACACGTCGGTTTCTCCTTTTGTTTTATTGTAAAAAAGAATCATTTCGGGCTTTTTGTTTTCTCCGATATTAGTATTTGTAATTTTGGTACTAACAACCAGAACAATTTTGTGCTTCTTAGGTGTAAAACTAACTAAAGTGACATCCGTAGTATGGCAGAATTTCGAATCAGGTATTGTTTTAGATGCTATTTTCATTTCATTCGGAATTTGTCGTTTGTTTTTACGGATAGTCCCAGTGAGCAACAGTTTATAAGGTTCCTTCACCATTTCTTGCAGTAACGGTACGGTTGTAAACCAATTGTCACAAGTCACTGATCGATTAGTTCCATGAATTGGTGTAGTCACTTCTTTGAAAAAATACTCTCCAGAACTCTTATCTCTTGGATGGCCGGTTTTTCCCAAGTATGGAATGCCATGAATTAAATAAAACGTTTGAGCATCATTCAATGTAATGATTTTTAAACCCGTATTTGTCTGGTTTAGACTTAATATACATTCTGAATTTACAGCGGCCTCTAAAGGAAAGTAATTGTTCGTCTACTGTGAGATCGTTACTAGGTTCATAATAATATTCAGAATGAGCAATAAATTTATCCCACAGCACTCTAATAGGTGCTAGTCTGTCGCTTTCTGATCGAGTTTCTCGTATATCAAAACGTAAACAATTACAAAGAAATAGGAAGCGTGATTTCGGCATAACACATCGATACAAATTATATCCACTAGTATTGCTCCACAGCTCTTTGACGTCTACGTGATTCGATTTCCACATTGCCGAGTAATAAAGTAATCCTATATAAGCATCAATTTCTGTCATATCGGTTTTATTGTGATAGGTCTGCCTCTTTTTTCCTTCCGCTATCATAAGAGCACAAACTTCTTCTATTTGGTTATTTGTACAATCCACAATAATTTTTCGCATGTCTTCGTTAAATAGAAGATTCCAAAATTCAAACACCTCATTGCAATTTTCAGCTCCATTTCTTGGCTTTGGGACTCTTTCATGGGTCGAAAGTCGATCTGTAATAGGAAAAAAAATTATGTTAAAATATTTATGAGAGGTTATGTGAGAGGTTATGCACTCACCACTTTGCCTTGTACGTGGAACAGTAGTCCATTTTGTATTATCTTTGCTTCGTAATATTGTTTGTGGTCGACCTCTCTGTTCCTTTTGCTGCTGTAAAATGCGTTGGTTGGACGTTGAATTATCAAAATCATCGGCTTCACTGCAATCTGAACTGGAAGTTTCCGTATCAGAATGTATTGACACATTATCTTCCTCCGAACTACTGGAGTCCAAATTTTCTTGCTCATCATACAATAAAGCGTTCTGAATACGAGGTCGAAAATTATACGCCATAATGATATTTTCCTTTCACTATACACGTTTTAATTGATTTTTAATTACAATTTCTAAACATTTTGTTTTTTACTACTATCGACGCACAGTACACAATGGGGTCAAATTGACCCCACGCCCTCTTTAATCGCTTCTCAATAACTAACAAGTGTTGTCGGTAACAAAGTTAGCATGCTTACCTCTTGTCGGAACTCTAAACTATAGGTAGAGGGCTTCAGGACCGCCAATTTCAAAAAAACCGGAAAGTTACAATCGCTCAAAGTTAAGGCTGGGGTCAATCTGACCCCATGTGTTCTCGGAGGGTTAACAATCTTTCTTTAAATTGTATATTACGCAGATATTAAATAACATTTTCTTCTCTTTTAATAAATATTTTATAATAATATACTAGTATAATTATAAAATGATCGTTTAAACACTTATAAATAACTTTAAAACATCATTTCAATAGGAGCGTTTTTAATGGTTTTGAATGATATTTTTAAAAAACTTGAAAAAATATTTTTAAGGTTAAATAGATAACAATTTAATATCTAATATGCTTTTCAAGTTATTTTAAGAGAAACGAGAAAATAGTTTTAAAACTAATTTGAAAAACTTATAAATATTAATTAATGTTCATTTTTTGAGGTTTACTGCGAAAGAATGTCTAAAAAGAAAACTAAAAAAAATGGTATTACAATTTTCCTTTAAGACAGTAACATTGGCTCGGCCAAGACAATACGGGAACAAAAAATAATGTTTTGTTTTTTTCCTACCGTTTAGTGACCTGTATCAGTACCTTTACTTCTACCGGTGTACACTTGACTATATGAACTACTTTACCTGCAACGAGAGCCATATAACCCGGATTGTTCATTATATCGAAGGCAAATTGATCTGGAGCTACAATCGCTAGCGATAAAGAGTTTTCGATAGTTTGTTGTTCTATTTTACATTTTTGTTTGATAATATCGGCGTACAAATTTTTCATTTGAGTTCTGATATGTTTTTCAACATAAACAAACTTGGAATTAACATAAATGAAAATATCTAAATTAGACGTAGTTATTTGTTTCTTTTTAGCAAAGCTTTCTTTACCTTTTTTCTCAAAAATAATAAGTTTTGGATATTTGGTCTTAATAATGCTGTATCCACATAAAAATTCAGTCGATTTAGAAGTTAATGCAAAAGTTATTTCGCCTTTTGTTACCGCATACACAGTTTGAGGATTTAAGATATCTAAATCAATCATTTTACTTGCGGGCCCTTCATATAAAACATGATATTTGTCGAATTTACATTGATCACTACGTAACAATTTCCAATAAGTGTACCCAGCATCATGATCTACGTATCGTTCTTCGGAAAAACTACATAGGTCCCTGTTTTTAGTATTATTTTATTTGAGTCTAATTTTACAGTGGCTAAATATTCGGACAATATGATTTTGACGGATGCTTGGACGACAACGTTTTTCCATGATCCAAAAGGATCAGAATATCCTTCACCATCACAAGAACCGTCATTATCAATTGTACCTTTTAGCGTTACAGGATGTACAATAGTGTTGTTTATTTTAAGACCAGTTATTGAGTGTGTATCAGTTATCTTGAAAATGCCCGTGGCATGTGCTATTCTACAAACATCCCCCAGGTTACTAATTTTCTGTATTTTTACTTAAATGCTTATATCTTCTATATTATCAGGTCAATTTCGATCAACTATGGCTTATTTTCTTTCTAAGAAATTGTACATTAACGTTTAAAAAAGAAAACCTGAAGTAAACACGTTTTTTATAAATTAGTGAATCCACTTTTTTGTCGAAACTCAAAAGGTTGAAATTTAGCTATGTCTCGAAAACTGTTCTACTGCCTTTATATCAGATGTCATATTCGGATTCAGGAGCATATTTTACTTAAGAAATGACAGTGAAATACTGAAGGTCAGAAACTTTGTCATTTCGTCATCCCAAAACAGATAAGAATATTTTCCCAAAGTATTGAAATTTTTTATAAAGGTCAAAAATACAATAGGTGAAATAAAATTCATCTAAAATTTGTATTCCAATAATCATTTGCATATATTGGATCATATTTTATAAATAAAGAATTGAATGCAGATTTATATTCGAAAAGCCTGAGTTTATCATGTTTATTCATTCTTACTCACGTCAGCTGCCAAAGAAAAAAGGCTTATATTATCATTTCAGGATTCAAGGATTATGAATATATAATAAGGATCCAATTTCAATATTTGGGACTTAACAATTTTATTTATTATTTTTATTCCTCTTCTCCGTCTCATGCAACCGTTTATCCATTTGTCATATATTTCAAAAAATGTGTCTCTCCAAGATAGCATGAAGTTTTCGCAGAGGGAGTGCATCCTGGTATCTCTTTACAGAGTTTACCCTCGTCATTTCGAAATATTAATAGTATTAATTATTATTATTTTTTTTTTTGCTTAGGGACTTTTGGGAAATCTGCCTACAGATACCTTGGATTCCGCACTCCAAGGTCATGTGGGGTTGGTACAATAAAAAAAAAAAGAAATATAAAATAAAGATAGATAAATATAATAATTTTAATAAACTGGCGACCTCCTACCAGCCCGACCCACTAAATCCCGTAACCCTTCTTTTGGAGCCCTTTACTCTCCCTCGGAACTGTCGTAAGACTTTAGCCTTCGAGGGCGGCGCTCCAATTCTGTCGCTAACGCGACTTTCTACTTTTCTCTGCGGTTATCCTGCGTTAATAGTTAAAAATTTAAAACTATTTCAATATAGCGAATTTAACAGCACAACAATAATTAAAAAAACAAATGTGTAATTAAGTATAAAAAGTCAAAAGATAAAATTGTAAACGAATATATATAAAAAAAGAAAAATAAACGCGTATACAATATTGAAAACACAAAACTGTATAAAGACAAATACAAACATAAAACAAATTAAAAAAAAGTATAAGGACAGATAAAACACAAAATAAATTAATAAGAAACAAACAAACAAATTAAAAGCTGTTTAAATTACGCTTTTTGGCGGCCGTCGAGATCCTTCCTCGACATAACCGAGATTATGGAGTTCTCGACTTGCCGCCAATTCTCCTCTGACTGGGTCATCAGCGATACCATGTTCTCCGGTGTAACTTGACTGTTTACACCTTCGAACATGGCCTGCCTCTCCAAGTCCCATTTCTTGCATGAGAAGAGGGTGTGCTCCGCGTTGTCCTCAGGGAACTGGCAATATGCACACACCTCGTCCTCGCGTAATTTAAAGCGGCACAGGTACGAGTTAAGACACCCGTGACCTGTGAGCGCCTGAGTCAAATAATAGGAAACCTGACCGTGTTTCCTATTTATCCAGGTGGCGAGTGCCGGGATAAGGCGATAAGTCCATCGACCTTTTTCCTCACCATCCCATCTTTCTTGCCATATTTCTATGAGCCTGTGCCTCGCTTCTTTGCGTATCAGGCCCTTGCTTGGTCTTAATTCCTCATTCAAGGAACTGCTTTCTTTAGAAAAGAGAAACATTTCTTCCCTTTCCCTCGCCAAAAGATCTGCTGGCGGGACACTTGCAAGGACCTGCACAGCACTCGTAGATACCGTCTTATATGCAGAGATGATACGCGTTGTTATCGATCTCTGCGCCGACAGTATCTTTTCACAGATGGTCACACATCTTTTACTCCTCAGGGATAGGGCACACGCTGGTGCTGCATAGAGCATTTTAGCGTGGGTGACACTCGCCACCAGTCTTCTTTATTGTTCACGGGATCCGCCTACATTTGGTATTAACCGTGAAAGATTAGTCGCACATTCGATCGCCTTATTTGACGCCGTAGCCATGTGGTGGTGGAAGTTTAACCTTCCATCCAAGTCCACACCAAGATATTTAATTTGCTTACTCCACTTGACCTCGAATCCGTCTATCACGATTCGTGGGAACTCATAACCATATTCCATATTCTAACTTACCCAGTGCTTCATTAATGTATCTCTGGAAAGTTTAACCTGTATTACGCAAAACAAAAGTCGACACAGTATTTTTAAACAAACCAAACGGCGTTACTACAGATGTAATGTGTTTATTGGAATTTGATGGTAAGATATATGCAGGTCCAACTTCGAGAATATTTTTTTTCCATGTAGGTTGATAGAAAATCATCGTGAAGATGAGGCACCGGGTACCCATCAGTTGTAGTTTGGGTATTTAGGAGCCTGAAGTTACCAAAAATGCGCCAAGAACCGTTTTTTTTTAACTTCCTAAATATCAGGGTTACACAAGAGCTACTGGACGTTCTACAAATACCAAATTTAATCATTCGTTGAATTTCTCCTTTGCAATATTCAATCTATAAGGCGGTAATCGTCGTTCCTGTTGAGCAGCAGAAGAACCAAATGTGTGTATATGATGAAATGCACCACGAGACTGAACAATAACTTCCTGCTCGATTCTAGTTACTACCGGAAATTCCGGTAAAATATCATCCAATAGGTTATTATCGCTGTCGATGGTGCCTACACCAATTACACATGTCGGTCTTAATCTTACCACTAATCCGAAGTAGGACAGAAAATTAGCCTCGGATCATTATTTTTTATAGTATTTTTTTTATTCAAAATGGCGCCTGAAAATAAAAATTTCTCCAAAATTCCACACAGGATGGATACAATTTTTAAAAGTTCTTAAAATCGCTTGAAATCTGCTACTCCAGGGGTTTTCAAGGTCGCTAATTACGAATCTGAAGTCGGATTTTAAAATTTCAAAATGGCGGATCCAATATGACGGACGACCAAATTAAAAATGCATCGTATTTGCTTGAAATTTTTTACTCAGGGGTTTTCGGGCTTGCTGATTACGCATCTAAAGACAGATTTTAAAAATTCAAAATCCGATGATATTTTTTCTGAGGCAGATCATGATTTTGATTCCTTTTTAAGGGGTCATAACAAGTTATAAAATCACAATGAAATATTCCTATATTCACGTACCTTTTTCTTATCTCCAAATATTTATTATTTTATCTCACTTTTTTTCTGCTGATTTTATATACAAAGGAGTAAAATCTGATCGTTCGATAAAGCCAAATGTTTATTTTTTAAATTTTTTGTGCGATTTATTTGTAAAACCTAACTATCAGATTACAGCTTATTAATGTATAAGTATTTTAGAAAAAGAACCAAATCCGTTAAGTGGTTTTCAATAAAATGGTACCTAAGTGTGGAGAAATGTGATTTTTTTAAAATGGCACAGAAAATCCATAAATAAAAATTTTGTTCCATCGAACTATCTGATTTTAGTCCCTTGTATATTAAATCATCAGAAGAAAGTTTGATGAAAATTAATCATTTAGAGGTCATTCTTGACCATCCTCAGCTTCATCTCCCTTTCTAACTCCAATTTCCAGACTTTTACAGAAATGTATATATATATATATATATATATATATACTCTTTCATGCATTTATCATTTAAAATATAAAATATTTACAATAAATTATAATAAACATTTATACTCTATAATAAATAGTGACCGATCATAAATTGTGTTTAGATTTTCTAGCAAATAATAACCTTTAAATAAAAAATGTATAAAGCAAAATATTACTAGGTTATGAGAAAAACTACAGAGTGGTTACTTTAAAGAATCAACGTGAAAGACATTTTTGTGCATAATATAAATCCGTAGTCGATAACTTTCGATCACCTCACATTTGAAAAAAAGGTTGAAATCCCTATAATTTTTCTTTTTTGTGCATATTGAAGATAGCGTTATTTAAAAAAGTGAAATTTAAATTAAAATAAAATATTTCGAATTTTATCAGCATAAACATGCTACTTTTGTTGATAACTTGAAAGTGGCATGGTACGTATAAAGTACACTAATTATAGAATATAACGTATCATTAAAAGAATCACCTAGGTAACTATTCTTACTACAGACTTTTTTACATAAATAGAGCACCTGTCAATGCTTTTGTGACACAGTTAGTATATTTACCAAGAAAGTAACATTAGAGGTGTAAACTAAAAAATACGATTCGATAATACAATATCAGTTAAAATGAAGATTGCGCGTGACATTCTCTCGATCATGTTTTTGATATTGCCTCATATTGTTGGACCATCTACCAAAAATTACTATGACGGTTTAATAAGGTATTTAAAGAAAGAGTCGAAACTGCATCAGGTAGTGTTCATCCTTAAAGATGAAGTAAATAACACAGAACCTGAAATTAATTCTCTTGTAAAATCAGTTACTAAACAATTTCCTTCTTTAAGTATCAGCATCAGTAAAAGGTACAACTTACAATTAGAGAAATATTCGCAAACTCTTGGACGATCAAGAAGAACAACATTGTTTGCATTACAAAAAGATATGGAGAATAGGAAATCGGCAGACGAGTTATATATAGCAATGAAGAACATTAGAGTGTCATCACACAGATCATCACTACCGAGATGTTTACTAGTACAGTTTAGCAACTTGAGTCTAGTGCAAGAACACAAATACTTGCAATCTTTGTGGAAACAAGATTTTTTAGATGTAACTATTTTGGCTTACGATCAAAGAGAGCATGTGTTGCTTGCTGGTGAAAAACACAAATTACCAGTCTTAATGCGTCTAAATCCGTTCACAGGAAAGTATTTTTCTCGTTCAGTCTCATCAACAATTCGTTGGTTTCCGAATAAATTGAAAAATTTGCATGGATACCCTATAAAGATTTTAAGTATTTCAAAGATGGCATTGAAAAGTAGTAGGTCATCCATGGTAAATACTGTTAACATTTTGGCACAAGTAATGAATTTCTCACCACAAATTGTTATTGTAAGACGTGCAGAGGGATATAATCACAGAAAACAGTTACAAAAAAGTGGGGCTGAATTTTGGATGCATGTATTTCTCTCCAGTGGTTCCGTGTTGACGAAAGACGATATTATAAATATACGCATGTTTGAATATCACAAAGTCAAAGCTGTAATTCCAAAAATTACAAAAGTTTCCAATGTTCTTGTTATTTCACAGGAATTTTTGTACATGCTTCTTGGAACAACCGTTTTAATTTGCTTAATTAATGCGACAGCCTGCATTTTGAGATTTAATAAAAATATATGGGAAATCTTTAACATCAGTCGAGTAATAATGGGAATGTCTGTAGTACAGGAGCCAGAAAAGTTGGCTGAAAGAATAATCTTTGGAACTGTTATTATTGCTTGCATCGTTTACACCGGATACATTTTTTCTGTCATTTTGGATCTCTCTCTACTATCGGGAACAGAAATAACAACACTTGAAGAATTGGCTTCATCGTCGCTAATTCCGGTAATGAATCCTTTATTCAACAATTCAATGTTGAAAAGTCCTTTACCGTACATTCGAGAAATAGCAAAAAAGTCTGTTGCTTTTTCAGACCGAATACCTTCCAAGGACTGCTTAAAGCTTTTAATACAATATCAGAATATAAGTTGTATATTGTTTTTTTCTGAGTATTCAGTTAACAAATTTTTGTCTTACAATGAGAAAGGAAACTTTAAAGTTTTGGAGGAACCTTTAACTTTTTTTTATTCTGGGCGGATTTCAAGAATATCATCTCCGTATTTCGATCGACTTAATGAAGTTTTAATCAATGTTGTCGATTATGGTTTGATACAAGAGGTATCACATTCAAATTCTAAAGTACTCGAGAAAATGTCATTGTCTGAAGAAAGAGAAAAGGCGAAGATTCTGCTGATATCTATGTACCTACTGTCTGTTGGCTATATTCTTTCTGTTGTTGCTTTTGTTCTTGAAATCATCATCAGTAGATATGGTAAAAAAATTTGTGCATTTTTGCGGTTATCTTAAGCAATGACATTTAGTTTGGAGAAGAGGTCAAATTAAATTAAGGAATTATTGATTCTGAGTGTATAATAGTGGATTGTGGTTGGAAGAATTGTAAAATATTAATTAGGTACAATAAAACTTTGTGAATTTGCACCTCTAATTATTGTATATAGTACACTGAGGTAAATGGATGGTAAAATTTGATATTAAATAGATGGTGTTATCCGGTTCTATCAAATATGGTACAAAAATATTGTTATTCCACCCTCTACAATAAAAAATGTTTCTCCGTACAACCTGATTGTACACCAAAACGAAATAAGTATAAGTTGTATCATACTATTAACGCTAGATTTTTCTCTCCGTAAACATATATATTCAAATTATCCCTCACAGCACTTGAATATTTAAGAAAGAGTACTTTTCTAAATTAATATGTTTAAGCATATACGTAAATGAGTCTAAGAATATCCTTAGAATACTTTGGTTTTAGTTCTAGTTTCTTGATATAATGTTTCATTAATTATCTTATTTTTAGTAGTTTTTAATTTTTAACGTTATAGAGTAAATTTTGTTAAAGATTGCAAAAATTAATATTTAAAGTTTTTTTAGCAGTCAGTGTTGACTATATGTTTGTTTCCATAGCCCTAGCAAAATCAATATTAATTGTTCTGTGTGATTAAACAGTTTAAGGGCAGCCGGGAAAGTAATTTAAGGGCAGCCCAAAAAATGATTTCTTGTGTGTTTTCTTATTTCTAAGTGACAAGAGATATCGAGATGTGATTTTTTGATCTAATTAAAGGAGAACGTACTGATAAAGAATCTTCTCCATATATGGACAATTTTGTTTTTTATAGAGATTTCGATGTCAATAAGTTTGGTTCGTTTGTATCTAATAATGTCAAAGTTTAAACATTTTTCTTAATATGAATGCACCAGTGTTTGAAAAAACTCTACATAATTTTTTCGAAAGACAAATCGGAAGAGGCAACAAGACTGTTCTGTTACACACCTTATATATTTATTGTAATTTTATTCAGAAATGTCCTAAACGCAGGTTAGAGATAACCCATATTCTCGTGCCTACTAGAAATATAATGTTATTTTTGTTTTCCCTTTCGTCTTTGTTTTGTTGTTAATTTAAATCATTTTGTATTCAGTTGATCGTCATCGACAAGAACGAGGATTATGGAATTAAAATTCATAGCTATGGCACTCAGAAAAAAATTTGTTCGAAATAACCAAATTTTGATTGAATCAACCAAATAAATGCATTGCTATACAGTCAACCAAACGTTTGTTTGATTCAATCAAAAAATTTCTTCCAATACGTTTATTTGTATTAACCAAATGGTTATTACACTTAACCAAACATTTTTATTTTATATAACCAAAAAATTTGTATATTTCAAGAGAAAAGATTTGTTTGATTCAAATAAATAGTTTTATTTAAACGTATATGGTTGATGTAAATAAATTTTTTTGTTTGCTTAATATTGTTATTTATTTTCCTCTAATAATGTCTGAATTTCCTAATTTAATATTTTCTAGAACATATTATTTATTAATTTATAATTTATTATATAATTATTGATATTTTAAATATAATAAATTATAAATTAACCAATAATATGTATACCAGAAAATATTAAATTATAGGAAATTGAAACATTATTACAGGAAAATAAATTACAATTAAATAAAATAAATTATAACATTAATTATTTGACTTAGTTTTTTGGTGTTTTTACAAATAGTCTTTTAAATATTATAATATAATAAACATAAACGTTTTGCGTTTTATATTAAGAAACATTTCAATAAGTAAACATTCAGCGTACATTTTAATTTAACAATCACTATAAATTACAAAAAATTTCCCTTTTGCAGAATTGTGAACTGAAGAAGGAAATTTATTAAATAAACTTTCCACTCTTATTGCAATTATCTCATCAGTGAACACTTATTTCACTCATTTTAATAAATCTAATAAATGAACATACTAAAGGAAATATAAACACTCGTTCAGGAACAAAGCACGTGAAGACGACAATGTATAACCTGACACGGCTTTTTCCGCCATGACACGGTTAGCGTACCCAGGTATGCTCTTTCACTTAACACAAGTATTTGTTTCACTTAACCAAAATTTTTTCTTTGACCATAAAGCTTTTGAATGAAACAAAAAAATTTGGTTAAATAAACCAAATTTGTGCGTTACGTCAAACAAATTATTCTTTAATAAATTATACTTTTAATCTAAGAAAATATTTTGGTTAAACGAAACAAACAACTTTAAACAAAAATTTTGTTCCTAATAAATAAATACATTTCATGGATTTATTAAAATGAACTAAATGTTTGTTTACACTGACAAAATGTTTTATTTATATCAAATATAATAGGTTAATTAAACTGTTTGGTTAATATAACAAAACTTTTTCTCTGAGTGGGAGTAGGAATAATATAGTGTAGTCAAAGGATTTTATACTTTTGATTGTTAAGTGATTTTTTGTATGAATCACCCTATTATCTGTTCTCCTTTTTATAGATATAAATAAAGATCCTTAAAATATTATATAGAAAAATATGAATAATTATTCTCATAACATTATAAACTTAAAAATAAGCTTTGATTTTGAAAATGACCATTAAATTCGAACCAATTTAAACATTTTAGTCACATTTGAGTATTATATTGCATTTGTTCGCAACAGCTATTTAATTTAGTTCGCCACTGTTATCAATTTTTTTCGTAAATACTATGGTGTAGTTTTTGTTTTGAAATATTTTTCTAAAGGTCTGTCACAGATGAACACTGATTTAAACGTAAATCCCATTTAAAATAATGGAAAATATTAGTTAATTTGAATGTGCATGAAAAATTTTGAAAATTCATATCAAACTTTGCGTTTAAATTTTTTTTGCTGTCAGTGTTAACATTTTTTGTTTCCAATTAAGAAAATCAATGTTGATTGTTTTGTGTATTTGAAAAAGTCAAGGCTGTTTTTAATTCCTACCTTTAAAAATATACAAATAATTCTGTATTCATGGGAATTTTGAAATCAATAAGTTAGGTTAAATGTTATAAAATTCAAAGTTTTGAATATTTCAAATGATTTTAAAAAACTAGTCTTTGTATAAAAAAATTAATTTTTTAATCGATGACAATTTTAAATTGGTTTATCCATTTCTATTGTTTAGTATTGTTTTCTTACTACAAACTTCATAGAGTATATTTTTTTATATATTTGTATATCTGAAGAATCTTAAATTTTTATTCCTTTTTGTCATGTATTTTAAATAATTAATAATTTTAAATTTTTTATTAATTTTATAATATATTAGACTTACCCTGTTAAAATGTACTGCGATAGATTCCTACATTAAATCTATTTTCCTTTATCTCTTATATAAGTTCAGAGAAAAGTGATACATATGGTTTTTAATAATTTTGTAAAATATGTTTAAAATTCTCAATTTATATATTGTAGCGATGATAGTAATAAAAATGAATAGAAAAAGCAGTAATTGATTAGATCCTTATTTCATTTAGCTCTTTATTTAATATTGTAAAAAAATCTTATTGTTGTAAAATATACTAAAAGGTTATTCCAAAAAGTAGTGTAGTTGTATTTTGAATAAATAAAAACACTTCCTCTCATTCTTATTCCCTTGTTAAAAATAATGATGAAATGATATGATTTTTGAAATGACGAATAAAAATTTCTTATGTGTTTAAATGTAATATTAATAAAATAAACATATTATTACCATTTCCAAGTCGTTTTTATGACCTCAGTACAAAAAAAGCTCAAAAAAGATTTTGTGCATCATGTGAAAAACCATTAATAAAATATAAAATATATGGAATTGTCAAGGCAAGCATGCAGAAGTATTCTTGGATTCATGATTGAAAAAAAATAAAGTGAAAAATCGAATCCGGAAACGTATCTCTTTTTGATTAGAACAATTCGACAATGGTGCATTTTGCCGAAGATATCAGAAAAATAATATTGAATTCTATAAATTTTGTTAATTACTTCATTAAGTTAGTTTGAACTCTTACGCGTTACTTTTTGTAACAATAACGTTTTACTGCTTGAAAATAAGGATAGACAATCTGAATTTACATTAAGTATAAAACTGCTGATTTTTAGCATGATTGCCTAAAAATTTAGCACATTCTTTGCTAATAATTATTAAAAATAATTAAATTCATTAAAAAAATATGTTTTTTAATTAAACAAAGGCTGTCTTAAAAATGTTGCATCTTAAAGTAAGGTCTCTTTCATGACTGAAAATAAGACTTTCTTGTTACTGTGTTGTGCTCGTTTATTTTTCAATCAATTTTGTAAATTTTTGACACATTTAGGGCCGATTTCACCAACACTGATTAAAAGTTAATCAATGATTAAATCCTCAATTAACCAATCAGAAGCCTTTAAACTGTCTTTAATCATTGTTTAACTTTCAATCGGAAGTTGGTGAAACTGGCTCTTAACGTTTAAAGTTATTTTTGCAGTCAGTGTTGACAATTTTTGTTTCCATAGTAATAGCAAAATCAATGTTTATTACTTTGTGTGGTTTAAAAGTTCAAGGCTGTTTTCATATTTGTATTTTAAAAATGTACAATAATAATTCTGTTTCCATAGAAATTTCGAAATCAATAATTTAGGTTTAATGTATATTTTCAAAATTCAAAGTTTTGAACATATTATACTCACTTTAAAATATAAGTTTTTGTAAAATAGACTTTTCGTATTTGAATCGATCACAAATGTAATAATGTTCATTCTTTTATTTTATTCAGTTTCAGTCACATCGGCCCAGGTGCGAATTTAGGTTGGTCGCCAGAGTTTGAAGGTTGGCCCAAGGTTGGCCTAACTTTGGCAAGCGAAGTTTTGGTTGCCAGAGTTTGACCAACTTTGGCAAGTACTAGTGCCCACAGTTGGCCCGACTTTGCAAGCCAACCGTTACATGCAGAGTTAAACAACCGTCAGGCCAAATTTGGCGACAAAGGTTGGCAAAACTCATCCAAACGTAGTTTAAAAGACTTTCAGTTTCGGTTGGCCGAACTCTGGGCCACGGTTGGCCCGACAGTTGGCAAAACTCAAGAAAAGCAGTATAATTGACTTATAGTTTTTTGGTCGGCCGAACTCTGGACCACGGTTGGCCCAACGGTTGGCAAAACTTTGTAAAACGCAGTTTAAATGACTTAAACTATCTTGGTTGGCCGAACTCTGGGCCACGGTTGTCCCGACGGTTGGCAAAACTTTGTCAAATGCAGTTTAATTGACTTATACTTTCTGGGTCGGACAAACTCTGGGCCACGGTTGGCCCGACTGTTGCAGCTTTAATATACATTTTGCGTTATGCACTCTCATGTGAGCGTAGCGTAGTGGTCAGTGTATAAGTCTTCGGTGCGTTAGGTTAGGGGTTCGATCCCAGCGAGCGTTAGATATTTTCGAAAATGTGTGTATGAGATTATGTTCAATAATAACAGGTGAAGGTTATATCTGATGTTCCCGATAATAATAACGTGTTAATTGTTGAAATAATTTAGTTTTTTAATAATTTTTTACCTTTGGCTGTTGAAGTTGGCCAAACTTTGAAAATTGTGGTTGGCCCAACTCACGCATCTAAAGTTGTGCCAACTTTGGCGTCAGTCTTTGGACCAACTATTGATATGTATAGTTGGCACAACATATGCATTTTAAGTTGGGCCAACTTCCTTATGAGTTGTTGGGCCAACCATCGTCCCCATTAGACGGCGAACTGTTATCATCTGTATGGTTGGCCCAACCTCTGGCACGCGAAGTTGGACCGACTCTGTAAAAGTTGGCCCAACTATGGGCTGACCAAAAAATCGCACCTGGGGGGTGTCCAAGATGATCCCCATGGTATGGGCAAGATGATCCGTAGGGTTACCTTACCCCAATTATTGGAAAAGGAGTCTAAATTGAAGGAATAACAGTGTATCAATGTTAAATATACTTTATTTAGGCCATAAACGCTTCCCAGGTGCGATTTTTTGGTCGGCCCATAGTTGGGCCAACTTTTACAAAGTCGGTCCAACTTCTCGTGCCAGAGGTTGGGCCAACCACAATTTTCAAAGTTTGGCCAACTTCAACAGCCAAAGGTAAAAAATTATTAAAAAACTAAATTATTTAAACAATTAATACGTTATTAGTAGCGGGATCATCAGACATAACCTTTACCTATTATTATTAAACACAATCTCATACATACATTTTCGAAAATATCTATTTTTCCAATTACTAATAAATTAATTATCCAAAATAATATAATAAAAAAATATAATAAATTTTAGAGATAATTTAATTTTTCAAAATTGAATATGGTCCAATATGGTGGACACGGTTTTAAAAAATTAATCTAATTTGTTTGAAAGTCTTTACTTGGGGGTTTTCGTGGCTGCTGATTACAAATCGAAAATCGGATTTAAAAAATCCAAAATGGCGGATCCAGTACGGTAGATGAGGTTTCAAGAAATTAATCAGATGGCAAATGGCTGCCTTTGTCCATGTGTTACTTACGTTACTTTTTATTCCTAATGCACAAAAGTGTCGATTTCAAATAGCAGACGACAGGTAGTAAAAGTAATTTACTTGTTCGACTTGTAGAAGATAGCGTTCATTTTCTTCCATGAGCAAAAATAACATATGGGAACAGCTGTTGTTGTTGCCCATGGGAAAAAATGTCCACAATTTTTATACAGTCAAACAAATGAATGACTTTACTCCCTATCATCAAAAGCACAATTGTTGTGCATGTGAGATAAATACTTTCGGCAAACTTTTTCTACCTTTTTTAGAGGCGTAATTCTACCAACTAAACCATCTACTATGTCTAATCTGAAAGTCTTTAATGTCATCGTTTTTTTCCAAATTCAACATAAATAACATAAGCTTTGATTATTTATACATCAAGTAGATGCCAAAAAAGGCTTGATTTCCTATTGATTTGATAAGTAGATTTAAGCTGATCAGCTTTATCTACATATCCCATGTGCTGATTGTACTGCGACATCATGACTGAGCAAGGTACCGGGATTCGTGAACCATTCTTTAATTTTCGATTTACTGTCTGTGGTTCAGAAGGATCATGGAAGTTAGATAGTGTAGTAAGTACGATATTCCATCACTCCGCGGACAATTTTTTATCAAGCAATTGTTTTTTTGGTAAGCCAACTCGGTTTGGTTGAACAGTACCACAAGCTAAGATTCCATCTGCTTTTAAGGAAATCTTTAACTCGATGCTCGTGAAAAAGTAATCGATGTAAACTTTATGGAACTTGAAAACCATTACTATCGATTAAGATATCATACAACCCTAACACCTAGATATTTCTCTTTGACATTTGTTGAATTACCTGTGTATAATTGGAATTCACATACGTAAATTGAACTATCAGCACGAACCCTAATTTTTGTAACCTCTTTTAATTGGCTTAGTGGCATTATACTGTTTCATTATGTTCCTAGCTTCCTTTATAATTTATCATCGACTCATCTACTGACTGATGTTGATTTGTCTTGAAAAAGTTCTTAAAATTTTCATTTCGTTTTTCTATTTTTAGCCTTATACGTAAGCATTTCAGCTTTGGATACTGGATCTAAAGTACTCTGTTTCTGATCGAGATCAGATAATCGAGATAAAGATTAGTTTGATTTACTAAAAAGTCCATTATCTCTGTTGTAAAAAAACAATGAAAAATATCAAGTGGAGAAGTAACTGACTCAGGTACATTAGAGGTCCTGAATACGATGTAAAAGGTACATCTTCGCTTGATCTGCTTTTATTTTCCCATATGCCATCTAATTTCTCTGAACGATTCTTCAAAGTTTCATCACCTTCAATATCAGAGTTTTCGGTTGTTTGCGAAATTAATAAAATTTTACAAAAATTTTTAAAGTTATAATGTATATACAGAGCGGAGTTTATTTTTTTCAAATTTTTATACACAGTATAACCTCTGACATCTTTGTGAAATTTAATTAATTTCTTAAATTCCCCTGAATTGCCGATTATAATGTTTACAGGGAATGAAATAAGAATTTTTAAGCTTTAATAAGTAGGAAAAATAATTGTTGTTAAATAAAAAACAATAGAAAGAGAATTGTTTGTGAGTGCGTAAAATTTATTTTTGGTGTTTGTGATCGATCTGCCTTCGATTTATTCCCAAAAAGAAACACTGCCTTAACATTACAAATATTGCCTCAATATTGTCAGCATAAAAGCTGCGTGATAATAAATATTTAACGATAATTCTCAAGTAATCTTTTATTCAAATTGAATAAGTTTTTGGAAAAAAAAACAATTTTCTTTAGTTTACATAGATGTTACTCAGTAAAACGATACAATTGTAATAAAATCAGTCATCTAAAGCCTTAATAAGTTCACTAAAATCAGAAACAAACCATAACGATCGGGATTTAACGAAATCCCTGACAATATTTCCACCAAATCCTGTAATAAAAACAATGAGTTTTATTATTTTATAAGCATAAGATAAAAAAATAAAAGCATAAAATAAAAATAAATAAGCATAAAATAAAAAAATTGAAATTCGTTAAAAGCTATGTTTGTTAGCCCGTCATGTCTAGCCTTATACTAATTCGTGACTGATTTTAAATTTAAAAGTTCTTAGTCCTCCAGAAACTTAAAATTTTTTCTGTGTTGGGCGTTTCATGTTCTAAACACGAATATAGAACATTCAAATATTATTTGCCAGAGATGAATTATTCTAAAAACATTTTGAAAACGCTCCAAAAAAAAAAAATGTTTCATTTTATCAATAGGATTGTCATTGACTTTTCAACCTCAAAGTGATACTATGACAAGAATATTAATTCTTTTAATACGTTTAAAAAATAATTGTTTACCAATAAATGCATCAGCTGGTGGACAAGCTTCTAAATCGGTTGCTCCGTCCCCTATATGAACTACTGTTTTAAGTCCTCTTTCCTCTTTAAGGCGTCTTATCACTTCTGCTTTTCCGCCACTTTTTGAAGTAGGTTCATTTTTATCAAATCCTGCGTATTCACCTGCAAAGACACAATCCTATATTATACACGGAGAAAAATGGATAGTCAAATTTATTATCTAGATAATCATGGGTGATGATCTTGGATACTCAACTATAGGACAACCATCTAGATATTCAAATTTAGTATCTTGGGATAATCAAACTTACATACTAACTGCCATTATCCAAGATGTTCACATTTGACTATCCTAGATAATAAACGCAAGTTGCTGTGTTTATACACATCTGAATTGATCAATAAGAAATATTTAATGATAAAAGTTAATTTATTTAGAAATTAGTGAACATTTTTCCTAGATAAATAATTTTTTATGGAAAATCTGAAAATTTTAAAAAACAAAATACATTAATTTAACGGTACCCTTGAAATGTTTAAATTCTTTTGACAGGTTTAAAGGTTATGTTGCTAATTGTAAGTTTTATATGTTTTATATATTTTTTAACAATATATTTTTTCAGCAATATTATATCTGAAATTCAGTATAAAAAAACTTGACAATGTTTTTAAATTTCGAATAATATAAAACTACTTAACGGTGTTCGATGGTCTCTTAAATTTCTCGATAATGTGCAACCAACAGTTATCAGTTATCACCTAACAAATACGGCACTGACCGGTTTAAATGAAGTGAAATTGGTAAATATTCATTTTCTAACAAATTCTTCTCTGCTCACAGGCACTTTTTACAAAATCTGACAACGTACATTTGTCACAAATGTTTTTAATTGTCTGAATTGAAAAGATTTTGTCAATCCATTTAGAAACGCGGTTGCAGCATTGGAGTTACCATCGCAATGTAATGCGAATCATTTTGACAGCTGAGCCTTTACGCTCCCTGCATGCTTCTGCCCTCTACTGTCAAAATGGCTGTAACATACGTCTTGTGCCCTGCCATTACATTACTTTTTTATTTCCAATCCTGCAACCGCGTTTCTGCATGGATTAACAAAATCTTTTGAATTCAGACAATTGAAAACATTTGTGACAAATGTACGTTGTCAGATTCTGTAAAAAGTGCCTGTGAACAGAGAAAAATTTGTTAGTAAATGAATGTTTACCAATTTCACGTCATTTGAAACAGGCAGTGCCGTTTTTCTTGCGTGTGATCGGTAATCAAACTTCTGCGCAAGCGCTCGTCAAGTTGACTATCCAGGATAATAAATTTGATTATCTAGATATACTAAACGGGAATATATAATATTTCAGAAAGATAATATTTCTGACTATACAGATAATAAATTTGATTATATATTTTCTAACTATCTACTTTTAACTATCCATTTTTCTCCGTGTATATAATGAGTAGGACAATAGTTCTTTTCGTATCAAGGGCGCAAAATAGGTGATTACGACGAAGGCGAGATTAAGGAACCACCGAGGGAGCGGAAGTGTTGTCGACGTCCCGAAATCTCGTCTGAGTCGTAATCACCTTTGCGCCCATTTTGCGAACATAATTTTTTGTTCTAACTGCATGGAAAGAATGGCATTGAGGGCACCAGCAGTGATTTTTTTAATGGTGAAAGAAATTATTCTTCAATTAAGTGTTAATTTAAGCGAGTGCGGGCCCAAGATACTTTTCCGACCGCTCAGAGATATGGTAAGCGGGTGAGAATGTGTTACTTTGCGCCCGCTCTAAGTAAGCAGGGAAACGGAGGCACTGAGCTCGGCGACTAAACCAACACAGTATTATTTTCTAAACTTTGCGGGTACATAGTACCTCACATGAAATCAGTTTGTGTGAATATCTGATAACGATCATAGAAAACAGTTATTTTTAACTGAAATATTTCCCAAAATTGTTTCTATTCCTTAATTACTTATTTTTAGTTAAAAATTTGTGCATTAAAGAAGCTAAAAAGTTTAAGTATGTATACATTTAGAATCTATGTTTTAGAGCTTCAGACGGCTCTGAATGTTATTGTGACCTTGCTTCAAGGGTATACTCTTGCTGCAATTGATCACAGGACATTCAAGTCCATTACAGCGAGAGTTTAGTGTAATCAAGAAAGTTTACCAACCTGTGAAATAAAATTGTAGACTATTAGCGCAAATGTTTTTAGTAGGAATGTTTAGTATATCAGCTACTGGTCGAATTAGGCAACGAAAACCTCCAGAGACTAGAAATACTTCCTTCTGCCGTAAATGCAATGCGGCTATCAGATGTCTAAAAAGTTTATTGAGATTATTATTTTAATAGAATTTATTTTAGGGTCCAGTCCCATGTAAGCAGAAAGCGTAAAACCGAAAACAGAATTTTATTTTATTTTTTTATGTAATTCTGTCTTCGGTTTTACCTTTCTGCTCCCTTAGAATATAACCTCATATGAGCAAAAAGCGAAAATCCAAAAGCAAAAAATCGTATGTGTAAGATAGATTGATTCTTAGATCCTTAGATCCACTCTATAAGAGTGCAGTCCCATGACAGCGTTTTGCGGTGCGTTTTGTAACTAAGCAATGAGTGCATATTTGCACTCATGCAATTATATTTTCATAGCGAACCTCTCTCACACTCATGGCCTAGTTATAAAACGCTGCCATAGGACTCTATACCCTCAAGAAATTCTGCTTTTAGTTTAAAGCTTTCTGCTGAAATTGGAAAACACTCAATAATAAAGTTTATTTGTAATTATCATAGAGGTATAAGAATAGAGAGCACTTTTGTCCATGTAATTCTCATGCGAGACTGCGTCAACTCGGTAGAAAGAGACAAGTAGTTTCTTTCGTCCCCTCTTCTTTTTCGCGTACTCTATTCTTATATATCTATGATAGAGTAATCCGCTAAAATGAAGATTACTTTTTTTGCATATTTAATGACTGAAATAGTTCTACATAAAATTATTTTTACCTAATTCCTGGTGTGAGTTTTGGAGGGTGTGTTTCCAAGAATTTTTCTATTAGAGCCTTAGTAGGTTTTATAATATCTAACCTTACTTTTAAAGATTGGTCAAATGTCATGCATCCTTGCATTGCTTGATTCGTTCTGTAAATTGCAAAAATTTATAATTATTTATTCGTATTCAATCTATTTAATTTATTACATACAAGTTAACTTATCAATATTTAGTAGGATTAGGGGTAAAACTGTTTCAGGTTACTTTTATAAATCGTACCATTTCATATATAGGGGTGTAGGGGAATAGGTTTGGTTGTGGGTACCTTTTGGTTTTTGACTGATAACTTGTGCCCAAGTAGATATTCAGCGAACATATGCTTATGTATTTAAAGCTATGGACCTTAGTTAACTACTGGTGAAAAAACTAAATTGCTTCCGTAGACTAGAAAAATTTTATTAAAAATTTAATATAATGATCATTAATCTCAAAAAGAAAATTTTTGCATTGGATCACAAAATATAATATATTTACTGTGCAAATACGCATTGAACTTATCATTTCGATTTGTGGTACATTTAAAAATGTTTAAAAATACTTTTATGTTATTTTCAATGTGTCAAAAAATTAATTTTTGTCCTACCTGCACGAAAAGTATGTCATTTCGGGCACTTAAAGTGGGCGCAAAGTAACTGATTCTCGCCCGGGGCCGGGGAAGCGGGCGCAAAAGTTATTTTACGCCCGCTGACGTCACACAAGCGGGCGCAAAAGTACTTTTGCGCCCGCTTTATCTAGCCCGAGCGGGCGCAAAAGTACTTTTACGCCCGCTTGCTTTTTTTTTGCGCCCGCTTCGCTCGTGCCCTCAATGCCATACTTTTCATGCAGTTAGGACAAAAAATTATGTTCGCAACATGGGCGCAAAGGTGATTACGACTTTGGCGAGATTTCGGGACCTCGGGTACACTTTCGCACCCTCGGCTTCGCCTCGGGCGCGAAAATGTCCCCTCGGTCCCTTCATCTCGCCATCGTCGCAATCACCTATTTTGCACCCTTGATACGATAATAACTATTATACATAGTAAAAAGCACAGCCCTACTAAAAGTCCCTGTATAAGATCTTGTACAAGAAAATGCACACGTTCAGCAGCTGAACTTGTACAAGTTCTGGTAAGAACATGTACAATTTCTTGTACCAGGATTTGGAACAAGTTCTTGTATTAGAACTTGTACAAGAAAATGTACGAGTACTTGTACAAGAAAATAAACTTGCACATGAACCCGTACAAGATTTTGTACAAGATCTTGTACGGGTTCATGTGCAAGTACTTGTACATTTTCTTTAAACATTATTTTTAAGTTGTAAAAATTAAAAACATTAAAGGCTGCGCAGTAGTTTTTATAAGCTTTTAGAGCTGCGCAATAGTTTTTTCTAAAAAAAATTATTTATAAATATACTTGTGCAAGAACATGAACGTGTTCATGTACAAATACTTGTACTTGAACTTTTACAAGTTCTTGTACATTTTCTTGTACAAGTTTATTTTCTTGTACAAGTACTCGTACATTTTCTTGTACAAGTTCTAATACAAGAACTTGTTCCAAATCCAGGTACAAGAAATTGTACATGTTTTTACCAGAACTTGTACAAGTTCAGCTGCTGAACGTGTGCATTTTCTTGTACAAGATCTCTTATACAGGGATTTTTAGTAGGGAGATGTCCGATCACTTTTGTATTGGACTTTTTGTATTCTCATAAAAAACTAAGTGCGGTCATAACGCACCCATGATATTTATCACATTTGATAAATCTCATTTCTGTCAAATGTTTATAAAAGTAAAGAAAGGGGGAAAGAAGAATATATCTAATACCTTACAGAGAAATGACATTCATTAAAAAGAATTTATTTTTTATTGAACACATAAAACAAAAATGAAAATGTTTCTGTGAATATTTTATTTTAAAAAATATTATAAAAAATAAAGAAACTAAAAAAAATTTTCTCAGGGTGTAGTTAAAAAAAAGCTCTATTTTGCCAATTTTGAGCCAATTATGCGATCATTTTGAAAAAAGAGTAAAATTATGTTGTGAAACGTTGTAAAAGGTTTAAAACACGAATTAACATATAATATTAATATGCTTTTACTTGATTATAAAAAATTATGCATTTATGCAATCGCATAATCTATCTTTCTCTATATTCATTTAATGAAAACAATGTTGTCAAATATGTTTTTAACAACATGTTTAATGCTCTTTTCATTGGTGAATTTAATTTTTGAATATATTAAACATTTGAGCTTAATTTTTTAAAATTAATATTTAATTTTATATTTTTACCAAAATTGGTCAGATTAAATGTATAAAATAAATTATTGCAAACAAAAACTAACATTTTTCTTACAGACATAGAAATTTTCAGAATTTCATTTTTTTGATTCTGAGATATCACACTTACCGGGTGAATGTGTTTGAGTGTGTAATTGTGTAAGATAGTGTTGCCGCGATACGAGACGAGGCGATAATTTCAACTGTCTTGTCTTGTCTCGTTATTGTAGGTCAAATTATCTTCTCGTCTCGTCTCGTGTTTCGAAAATATTACACATTCTCGTTTTCTCTCGTCTTTTTCAGCTTTTTTATAGAAGTATTGTAAAAAATTTGACGTGTTTACACATTACGGAAAAATGACTTGACGATTAAGGTGAGACTTGGTAGTCTTTTAGGTATTAGTCTGGTTTAAAATTTTAGCCATATTGGAATAAAAAATGTTAAGCTGAACAATAGTTACAATTTATTTTCAAATAATCAAAAATGCAATTTTTTTTCTTGCATTGAAAAATATTTTTGTCTTAAATAACTGATTACTTGTTTCGTTTATTATCAAATATCAAATGCTGAAATGCTCCTATATGTCTTCATTCTTGGTTCAAGTGCTCATTAAAAAAAAAAAAAGAAAAATGAATTAAATTTCAACTTTTAGTTGAAAAAGAGTGTCTTTACTAAATATTATGTATAAAAAAATATAATTTACATAAAATATTTATAATTTCTTATATTTTGTTTAAGAAATCTATTAAATGCAACGTAAACCATAAAAGATTTTAGTATACATATATCTATCATATTTTATATAATTATATTAATCGTAACTATATTTTCAGAATAAAACTTTGCCATTTAAAAAAATTCTCGTCTCTCGTGACACCTCTCTCGTCTTGTATCGTTTTAGCGATAATTAAAAAAATACTGTCTCGTCTCGAGTCAAAGTTCTCTCGTCTCCTCTCGCCATTATCGCGGCAACACTAGTGTAAGGCGACCGCGCTTCAATTAGTTTATAATGAAAATTCCTACTAATAGGGTGCGCTTTAAGAGTTAAAGGTCAAGAGTTCTAAACTGAAGAATTAATTTGTCATAAACCTTTCGTGAATAATTTAGGGATACATTTTTTCTGGTTAATTTACATTATTTATGTCATTATGTGAAATTAGTGCAAAGTAATTTTAAATTTGCAACACGTTTAAATAATTATTAAATCTCAAATATAACTTTCTAACAAGGCTTTTGATCAATTAGTCCTGACGCAACATTGCCTCGCAATGTTAAAAAAATATTATAATATAATAATATATAGTAATAAAATATATATTATTGTATAATTAATATTTTCTATACATTATAACATATTGGCAATATTACGCCAACATTGCCAGGCAATGTTCCTACTAGGCGGACATAACTAATGTTGAGTCAATGTTGCCTCCATATTATAAAATAAAGTCAATATCTTTAAAAAAAATTGCTTTGTTACTTGTCTAAGTTTTTAAAAAATACAAATTTTAAAAGAATTCTTTTAGTTATTACTCAACTGCCCCTTTAATAAAATTATATAATATGTAATAATAGTACAATAGTTTTTATACATTATGAAATTCATTCAAGAACTGTTTAATTAAAATATTTAATTTATTCTTTAATTGTAAATATATTATTAAATATTTAATAGTAACAAATTATGTTATCAGTAGATATCTTCAACTTACAAACCAGTAACTTCATCCCCTTTTCCGCAAAATTTTGCCAGTTCGTCAATTCCTTCTTCTTGAATAACAGTTGAATCGACATCGAAGGTAACCGCATCTGCGATTTTCCATATTTCTTTTATTTCATTCAAAGTCGACATTCTAATTAATAACTTTTATTCTACGATAATAAATGTGGGTTTAAGGATTCGTAAAAGCAATAGATACGATATATAGGAAACAGATTTGATAAATTAAAAATGTTTATCTTAAAATTTCTTATTGAAATATAGATTATATTTTGATTCTTAGATAACCCTATTATCGTAAAAAGGCCTACTTAGTTACCACACACATAGAATGTACATATTTAAATGTAGAAGTTTATTAATGCAGATAAAACTGTAAAAGTTAAGAGAGTTCTTAATTTTTTTATATTAAATAAATATTGTTAGCTTTCATGACATACATACCTTTTTTAATGTGATTATGTGGATTGCTGACAGTAAAGAGTAACACCGTATACTATAAGCAACACCAATTACTATCACATTTTTTAAATTAAAATATCTATTCATAAATAAGCACTTCCTATATCACGAGTTGACTAACACTGCTCGTCAGTAACTGTACTGCTTATTTTCAATGAAATACTTGGAGCCAGTTCTTAATATGATAGGGTGCTCAACTTCCTAATTTTTTTTTCTCTAATAAAGTTAAACCAAACATAATGTAAATTTCTAGGTATGTCATGAGACAGTTAGAAATATTATTATGAAAGCAAAACAATTTGGAGAAAGCGGAAGATTGTTTTTCTTTTCTGCTAGATGGTGGACAGTAAGGATAAAAGTACTAATGTAAAAAATTATAATCTGATTTAGTGTTAACCGGCAATGTAGATTAGCGCCAAGTGTAGGATATTCCACCAACACAGAATATCCAGATAATATCCCGGGATATCCTAGAATATTCAGCAGATATTCCAACATTTCATTGTGATATACTTATGAGTGTACTTAGAACATCACCAGAATATTCTGAGGACATCAATTGGATATCCCTAGGAAACTCGAAGGATTTCTACAAAATAGGCTCAGTTACTTTCGGGACATTCAGAAACCCAGGAATATCCATAGGATGTTCAAAGATATACATAAAATATTTGAAAGATAAACAGACGATATTTTAGAGATATCCAAAAGATGTTTTTCGAATATATCTACAAGATATAAAATAAACATCTTATCCAAGAATATCCATACTATGCCAAACCAACCATATATCTGTAAACTGTCCAAAAACAATATCGTGGACATTACGTGATAATATATCAGGATATCCAGCGATATTTTGTACTGGGAGATTTAACTTCTATTTTTCTCAAGTTATTGGAAAGTCTATTCCCTATAGAATGTTTAATTATTTTATTAATGCCCATATGGAAGGGCACAGGAAGGCAGATATCAAATAAGAAACTATTAGGATCCTGTTATATTAAAACTTACAAGTTTTATTTAAAAATTTTTTAAGCAATTCCCATGTGATTTCTGATCCTAATTGTTTATAAGAATTTACAAAATGTCTTTTTAACCCGGCGAGGGTAAAGTTCAAATTTGTAACACCAAGTGTCAGATTGGGTGTTTTCCACCCAGTAATGATTTCCTATTTAATTAATGAAAAATTAAATTAAATTATCATTATTAGTATAATACACAGTATTAAAAAGCGTTGCAGATTAAATTAACACCAAAAAGGATTAAAATTAACTAACTTACTTACGAACTAACTAACTAACTTACTAACCTATTAAATAAATTACTAATTAGCTAATTTACTTAACTTAGTTACTAACTAACTACTTCACTTAGTTACGAACTAACTTAGTTACTTAATACCTTATCAAGTTAGTTAGTAATTAAATTAGTTAGTTAGTCAGTTATAAAGTTAGTTAGTAACTAAGTTAAGTATATGTTATAGTTAGTAAGTTAATTAGTAATTAAGTTTGTAAGTTAGTTAGCCAGTTGGTTAGTAAGTTAGTAAATAAATTAGTTAGTAAGTAAGTCAGTAATTTAGTTAGTAAGTTAATTAGTAAGTTAATAACTTAAATTAGTTAGTAAATTAATAAATTTGTTAGTAGGTTAATTAGTAATTAAGTTTGTAAGTTCAGGCTTCGCACTCATCTACATCTACTAAAACATACTATTTACTACTTTTTTTACGTTATGCTACTATTTGGGTACTTTTTTTAAATTTCAGCCACTAAAAAGCTACTATTTTTGTTTTTTTGAGAATTTCCACAACTTTAAATTCATTAGTACTAGAAATCAAGAAACTGTTCTCAAAAATTATAATCAAATTCTTTAAAACGATTCAATTATTTTCAAAAAATATTCAAAATTCAATTATTTTCAATATCTAGTATTTTCATAAAATTCCACAAAAGAATTCAATTATTAATCAAATTCTTCAAAACATTCAAATTCAACAGCTTATAAGAATATTATTAGAAAACAGTAGGCAGATATAGATCACTCCGAGTCTTCGATTCGGAGTAATTATTATTATTATTAAAGTAAGTAAGTAGTTTTAGAAAACAGAAAAATATAGATTACTCCGAGTCGAAGACTCGGAGTGATCTAAATCTTCCTCTTTTCAAATAATTTAAATTTCCATAAAATTTTTCAAAAATAATTAAATTATTTACAAAAATTTTAAACTTTTCTGGTGCAGAATTGGTAAAAAAACACACTATTTTATATAAATTAAAAATTCAAACAGGGTTTCTCTTTATAAGGATTTTTCCTCAACAATAAACCTCAAAAACTATTTTTTTTAATGTTTTAAAATTTTTTATACACATTTTTCTCAAAAAGTCAAAAAAAATGCAGTGCTTTTGGGTCAATTTATCCCCGTAGAAAATAATAGGAGGTAATAAAGTAAAATTTTAGGGGTTTGTTTTCTAATTTTTGTAGATAAAGAATCGAATGGTTTTTGGTTTTTTAAAATCGGTTCAGTAGATTCCGAGAAAAGTATCTCCTCGTTTTCAGAAATACATTATTTATTTATACTAGACTAGTGTAAAACATAGAAACTTTGATTTAAATTTTCAAGTCTATTTGAATAAGTCTTATCCACACTATCGCTTTTAAATGTGATTCCCACAGCACACCACCAGGTATTAAAAATTTCGCTTTATGTTAATGTCGGTCAACTGAGTAATCAGAGAGTTAAAATTTTAATTAAATCTTATTAAATAAAACTATGTTGCTTATGTCAAGCAAAATTTATTGCTCAAATGATAATATAAAACATGTAATTAATCATTTTCGCCCTTAGGCGCCAATTAATTTTTAAAATATTAATAAAATTTTACTGCAAATACAACTAACATAAAAATAAACCTCAAAGATCTAATTTGGAATGAGGATAAGTCAGTGAGATTACTATAAATTTGTGGGAGAATATTTATTAAAAACCAACTAAGAAAGAAAGACTAACGGTCCGGCTTTGTAATCATATTTTCTTTAATTTCACTATTACCCTTTGTCGGATTTAATCTCTAAGATAATTACCATTTTCCAGTCACTGATAAAAACTTTTTAATTAGATAATGAAAACAAACCTACAGAATTTCACACGTTGAATTATGTAACTTTTCTTTATTTATTATTGTTATAAGCATTTGATTTAATTGTTTTTTTAAGGAAGTACTTTGTCGGTACATTAAAAACTGCATCAATTTTTAAGTTTTCCAACATTTTATTGCAATATCCAGTATTCTTTTGAAATCAAATTTACTTTTACTTTACACTGAACAAATTTAACTAATTCTTCTCCCAATACCGGGAAATTCACTAATTAAAAATATTCAACTTCTCAATTTTTCATTTCTAACCTGAACATTATGTAGAAAATATTAATGTAAAAGGTAAATATGTGTGAATGTGTAGTATATAACTTTGAAGTTTATAAAGTTGTCAATGTAACATGTTAATAATAATATTAATATAAATATATGCAGTACATAATTTTTTTAACATCAAATCAAATTGATAAGTATTTTCCGTAAATAAAAATTTCAAATCTGAAATGGTTTTTCCTTTTAATACTTCATTACCACGTCTATATATTTTTTTTCTCATTGTAAAATTCTTCTCTTGATCTAGAATACAAATACACATTTTTATTTTCGCAGAAGAAAAGCTATCATCTATTTATATATCAAAATGTTAATTTGATAGGTTAGATCAAATCCTTCGTATGCTTCGCCTCTACTCTTTTCTGATAAACGTTCGACCCCTGAAACAAAAATGTCAATATTGCACACATAATGCTTTTCGTCTGAAATTTATAAAATATATGTTAAACTGAATTTAAATTCTTTAAAATTTCCAAATAAGGAAAAATTTTACTTTGAATCGACCAGATGTAATATTTAAACGTTTTGAAAAAGGACTTACGTGATAGTCTTCTTTTCTGTAGTTTTTGGTTGGGATCTTGCACGATTTAATACTTTCAAAAAGTCAGTTGTTTTAGTTCGCATTCTCGAATGAATGTAAACTTTACTACATTTTATATGATAATGTAGATAATGCCTGAACATGTGAATTAAATCTATTGTATTGTTACGAGCTTCCCTGCTAGTATGTCTAGGAAACAAAACTGAAACATGATAATTATTTAATTATAAACTAAAACATTTATTAATTCTGCTTATATTATATTTACGTTATATTAAGATCTACATTATTTAAGAAAGAATTAAACAAAACAAAGCCAAAATTTTTTAGGCTCTCTTTCATTAAAACTATATTTTCAATTAGAAGTCAATTCAGGAAAAAGTTGAAATGTCAAAATTTAGGCATTAGAATTTTTTATTTTTATGAAAATCAAAATGTCGATCATATATATTCAATGAATTAGAGAAATAATTTCCACGATTTTTAATTTTTAAATTAGAATATGATTTATAATTTTAAAACCAGTTTAAGGTTAAAGTTTTTTTAGTTTTAGACTGAATTTACCAAATGTGATATATCCTATGCAATCATTAATTGGCGCTCCAGCGTCTTGTAACTCAAGTGGTGGTTCACGATGACTAAATAGAACTTGGGGTGCCGTATGGCTTGCTCTACGTCCCTCTTTCAACTCTTGTAAAAACATTTTTCCAATAACCATATCATCTTCGTCTTTAAATATAGTACTAAAGACTACAGTGACTCTGTCACTTTTTGCTTCTACATACCTGAAACAAATAAATTAAATAATAACTTTCATACGAATAATATTTTCAATACTTGCTGTAAGGGGTTACACCGCTGTAAATGCCTAAAAAAGAACGTTTTTTCAAGAATTTCTTTTTAATGAAAAGAAAGGGCATACAGTTATAATATTTTAGGAAGTTATTAACTGTATATTCAAGTAAAAAATTGCAAATTTTCATTAATAAATATTCAAAAATGGCGGCACTGGAACCATTCTTCTAATGCATATTTTCTGCAAGGTAAAGTTCTTCTCTAAAGCTTGAAATTTCAATGAAATCGATTTCGGACAGTTATAAAACCCTTATTCTGAAAGGTTTTAACAATATTTTGAGCTAATAAAAAAATTTATTTTTTGAAATGTGGTGTAATCCCTTAAATAAAATAAAATAAAACAGACAAGTAAGAAGAATTTTAATTCATGTATTTACTTTGAAAATTACTAACAATTTAATCACATTAATTTTTAAAATTTGTCAACCACAGATTTGTTAGAAATTTATTCAGAGAAGGGGGGTAAAGTATTAAATTTTTTTTTTTGCATTTTTAAAAATTTTTTCAAAGAATGCATAATATCTCCAAAATAATGTATACAAATTTTAAGGCAATGGGAGCAGAATTGACGAAGTTATGAATATTTTAGTTTCGTTGGTCCAGATTTTAGAATTCATGTTTTTTTTATTAAATAATCATATATAATTTGTTTATTTTTAAGTTTGCTTAATTATTTTTCGATACTCCATTTGAAATGGCGATTCCTAAGCCATAAGAAATGTCCATTGCAAAATTTTTTAAATTGCGTTTTAACGTGTAAAAATAATGCCAAACTTCAAGTATTGTACATCTGATCCTTAAAAATTGAAGCGTTTTTCAGAAAGTTGTTATTTTTGAAGCCGTGTATGTCATATCTCAAAATCTACTGGACCAATCGTTCTGAAATTTTGGTACAGTACTTCTTGACATAATTCTTCAGGTATCCCTGGAAGCTTTCTTTTTTTTTTGAAAATTACTAATTTTACAATAACAAATTAGCCGATTTTTTATAGAAAAAAACATCTTTTTGGCTTCCTAGTGCTGCAAAAAATTGAAAAAAAATAAAAATCCTCCCAGAGTTACCTCAAGAAACATCTCCTTCAACAAATGCATTTTGATTTTTTTGTTTTAAGTGATTCTGTTGCGAGTTACAGCGTACACCACAAAACAACTTTTTAGAGGCTCCTGAGAAGATGCTCATTCACTCTCTCAATTCTTAATATTTTTCCATGAAAATTTGGAAAAATATTATTCAAATGTTGCAGTATTATATGAAAATTGATAAAATAAATAACTCCTTCTGTATTGACAAAAAAAAATTCTTAAAAATATGCATTTTTTTCACCGAATTAAGCTTCAAGAAACCTTGAATTAACTTCGGATTTTGTCCGTGAATTTTAATGGCCACCCTGTGTAATCAGAAAAAGCTTGCGATTTTTTTTAATGTGGTTTGAATTATTCAAAAAATAGAAATTTTACTCTTAGTTTTCTTCAGAATTTAGTTCAGAATTTAAAAAATTTTGTTTCAATTTAGTTCAAATTTGAGGATGAAAATCAATTTGAACCGTTATTTCAATTGCTTCTCACAACGCATTTTAACTAAATTTTTATATATTAATGAAACAAGGTTAATAAGTATTTCCAGAGTTTATGATTATTAAAAAAGTAATTAATAATTTGTTTTTGTACTTTTCCTTTGGACCAAGTTCTCGAATTTATGAATTTACTGAGATTGGCCAAGCACAATTGGACGAGAATCGATTAATAAAAGACTCCTCCATGTAGGAATTGAAGAAAGGAAGATAAAAATAATAAAATACTTACATATACTCTTGATCCCGATATTCAATAACTGCTCTTTTATGCATTTTTATTCCAGCATCTTGTGAATCAAAATAATATTCTTGAAAATCAAAATATTTTTCAAAAACACTTGCAAAACAGTGTCTTTTAAGCAAACCTATCTTCTTGATCAATGATTCCCAGTCATCATTTAAATTGTCCAAATCTATTAGCACTGTCACATTATAACCTAAAATTTAAAAGTACTGTTATTACCTAGATCGGAATGTTTGTCATTCTTTATTAATGCTGCTTTATTAATTTCTTGTATTTATAGAGCAATACTAAGATTACACTTATGAATCATTCATAAAATAATAATTCATTAAATTCGAATACTTATATTGTTATTTTATGAAAGTGCTGTATGACAGATTTTGTATAGTAGCAATTTTCATTTTTGTAGAACAATTGATGGAAAAAAATACAAAATTGGAGAATCTCGTTTACCTGATACGAAATGAGATGAGATTTAAACAAAAAAACTGTAAGTTTTTTCTACTTTGATTGCTACAGAAATTATGCTAAATATAGAAAAATAAATTTTTTTTCTTACCACTCTCGGGTTCTATTAAATAAGAACCATATTCTCTTTTAAGCAATTCATCTGCACCATGTTCTTGAAGTTGTTTGTAAAATTTCAGTAATATACTAATCTGAAAAATAAAGTTTAAATTAAAATGTTTATATAAAAATATTAGAATTCTCAATAAATAATATTACTCACTCTAATTTTTGACTTGTCTTTACTAAAGTTTGAAACATGAAATAAAGCTCCATCAAAGTCAGCAATTGTAATATCAATAGACTCAGGCTTGTGGCTGAAATAATTGTAATAATTTACTGGCATTTTTTTTTTATTTACTTGCATTCAGTCAACGAAAATTACTATTTTATGGCATATTTGCAGAATAATAACAAATTTGAAGGAAATCAATCAAAGCACGTCATTATTGAGTGAGAATAAATATTTCCTTCGTTTGGAGGACAAAAGTTCCAAAACAGAAGTTCCAATGAAAAAAAATCCCAAAGATTTTAATTTCCAAAGACCAAAAGTTCTAAAACTTCTTTTTTCCAAAGACCAAAATTTCCAAAACTTCTTTTTTCCAAAGACCAAAAGTTCCAAAAGTACTTTTTTCCAAAGACCAAAAGTTCTGTTTTTCAAAAGCGTCATTCGAACCAATAATTTATGTAAAGGTAAAAAATACGATTTTTACAAAAATCTTTTATGCAACATAACTTTTTTCAAGATGGTAACGATTTAAATGTCCCACTTTAATAAATGTTTAACGAGAAACTTTCCTGAAAATTTTAATTAAATTTTAGCCTAAATCTATATAGGCGAAGATTTAATTTAAATTTTCAGGAAAATTTTAAGATAAACATTTATTAAAGAGCGACATTTAAATATTCACACAATTTTCACTAAACTTTGCAAGTAAATTCTTTGAAGTTTGTAAGTAAATCTTTAAAAAATTTTTAGGAAACTTTCGGTGCTATGTGGGCATATATATTGGAAATTATATTGGAACTTTGGTATTTTGGCCTTTTTATATTGAAACGAAGTTGATTGGAATTTACTTCCACGAAATCTTAGCCTCAAAAAAGAATACATAGGAATTGGACAAAAACAAAATTCAAAAGAATTGATAATTTAACGTTTTCTGTGTAAAGTTAAAATTTTTCAGTCCTTTTCAATTTCCTGCCTGTTAATAGGATATTGGAAAACTTAAAGCGTCAACGCAAAATATAAGCAAAAAAATAAACAAAAACATTTAATATATTCAATAATTTCTTGAATTTTAATTTTACGAATGTTCATAATTTGTTTCTTACTTAAAAGTTTAAAGCGTCAATGCAAAAAAATAAAAGAATAAATAAAAATATAAAACATTTATTACATTTTTTTAGATTAATAAATATTTTTTGCATGAATTAAGAAATAAAAATAACATAAGCTGAAATAACACCCGTTAAAGCGCGCGTCAAATTTTTCGTTTTGATGTCAATAAAAAGCAACAAAAAATAATAAAATTGTAATAAAGAAAGATTCAATAATAAATTTCAAAAATTGGGATTATAAAATCTATTTTTAAATTTAATTTTAAATTATGTCAATTTTTTAATTTATTTCTGAAAAAATCAAAATTTCAAAATATCAATAGAGATTCAAAAATATATGTTCTGCAAGCTTTTCACTTCTTTTTAAAAAAATACTTAAGATTTTATTAAAAAATGTGATTAATCCAGATTAAAATATAAATTTTTTTCTTTTTTCCAAAAGAAACTAAAACTGCAATAACTCAGTTAATTTTTAACGAATTCTGTTCAAAAAATCTCATTCGACTCAGAACTAAATACCCACTCTTAAAATCTCTTGTCAAAAAAAAAATATTTTAACTGAAATTAGGGCCGATAATTGGATTTAAAGTTGACAAATTCTTCAACTTTAAAATGAAAAAAATTCATTGAGTTTGGACCGAAAATAACAAAGTTACAAGCTATTTTATGCAGTAACTTAAAAAAAGGTTTTTTTTAGCTCCAAAATTAAATTTTGGGAGTGTTTGATAGGATAGGGCCGATTTAAAGTAATTTTAACTGTCCCACTTGTGCAATGTTAAAAATAAAAATATTTTGAAATTATTCATTTTTTGATAGATTCTTACTACACTTCTTGTAACCAATTTTTTTTAATAATTAAGTAAGTATTAAGTAAGTATTAAGTAAGTATTAAGTAAGTTAAATTTTAACATACTTTACTACAAGTTGTGGAGAATTCTAAATTATGCTTACATTCGTTTCACCTTGATTCATAATCATGTTTTATATTTTGTACAACCAAAAGTAATTCTTGTTGGACATTTTAGATGTAATAAAGATACAAATACTATGAGTTTGCAGTGAGAGTTAATAGTCATTATGTATGTTCTCTTTAAAATTAACAATCATAAACTTAAATTTCTTGCTGCGTTAAGTCCCTTTCACCGAAAAGCATCACATTTTTTATACACAATTAGAAAATGAAAACAAAAAATAATCACTTTTTACTTTTCACATGCCTGTGAATTCAATAGCTGCTAAAATGAAATATCGTTACTATTAAAAATACTAAGGATTGTTAGTTAAGTTCATAGGTTTGGTTATTTACAATTGGTTGGATATACAATGTTTTTAATTTAAATTTAAAAATTACTATTATTAAAAACAAATCTATTATCGGTACTGTAAAAGCCAGCGTATTTAAAAAATACAAATTTTGATTAGTTATTTATTAAAAAAAAGCTATAACTGTAGTGTCGTATTTGTCAACAAAATAAAATGTATATTTTTTTAATGTAGTTTATAGGTACAGACAAGAGTAAAACCATTACAAAATTTTGTATTTTCTTTTTATCTCGAAAGCCGAAAGAAAATGTTTGGTTTATCAGATGGTCAATTTTTATTTACTTAATTTGACAGGCTAGACAGACATATTTTCATTCATTCATTCATAAACATTCGAATAGGTGGAAATTGCTTCTTTAAAGTTTGTTATCCACGTATGTGGTGTAAAAGTAAAGCCGACTGTAGAATATCACTCATACATTAGGTGGAAATATTATTTTTTTTAAACTTTATCTGTGTAGACAGATGACTAGGTGCAGCTATCATTATTATTATTAGATTTTATTTAGTATATTTTAAAGATTAAAGATTGAAACTGCGAAAAGTCTGCAGATTAGTTTTGCATTACTTACCCTGACAAGGCATTTTTTATTCTATTAGTTAATGTCTCTTCTAAAATTCTATTATTAATCTCAAGTAAAATCATCACTGTAACAAAGTGCACTCACAGAACATGAAAGAAAAGTTTTAAATAACCAACATTACTGTCATCCACCCAAGTAACACCGGTTATGGCACTCTCACTAATTCACTATAGAAGCGCCTATACGCCACCCTAAAGGCCTTTTTCCAATAGAAAGACCAACGCACATCGCAACTCTGCGTTTTGCGTTGAGCAGTTAGTGTAACAAGGATAGAAGTATATTTCTTTCTCTCTCTTTATTCAGGTTGAGTCCACATTACACAACAATTATATAATTTATATTTTAATATTTATCAAATTTAAAATTTTTTTTAAAACTATTTCTTTATTCTATGGTCGTATAATTAAATAAACAGTTTTTATATTATTTATTATTTTTATATTTAACAATTTTCTGTTAATATAAACTTAGGCCGCAGTCCCATGGCAGCGTTTTGCGTTGCGTTGTAATGAGAGAGAAAAAAAGACGCAAATATACGTTTGCTGCATTCTCTCTCATCACAACGCAACGCAAAACGCTGCCATGAGACTGCGGCCTTAAGGCGCTTGCACACTTCCAAATTTTTTAGGCGAGCAGCGAATTTTCACAACCTTGAAACTCACATTACTAAATATGATTGGCTCTGACAAAGTACATTTTCACGCAGGTTTTTGTAGAGCCAATCATATTTAGTAATGTGAGTTTCAAGGCCATGAAAATTCGCTGCTCGCCCAAAATTTTGGAAGTGTGCAAGCGCCTTTACTGAAAGTTCGTTCTTTAAGGGGCTTTCTACAACAACTTTTTTTTGGTTTTTCCAAAAGTGTGTGGGTGGAGTCCCATGACAGCGTTTTGCGTTGCGTCGTAATGGGAGAGAAAAAGACGCAAATATACGTTTGCTGCATTCTCTCTAATTACAACGCAACGCAAAACGTTTCCATGGGACTGACTGCGGCCTGTGTCCCATGGCAGCGTTTTGCGTTGCGTTTTGTAACTAGGCCATGAGTGCAAGTACAGCGAACGTATATCTCCATCTCTCTCATTCACATGGCCTAGTTACAAAACGCAAGTAATAAATTACTTAAAACGAAATTCCCTATACTGGTGAATTATAGTGACTTTTGTATTTATTTAAATTTACTAAATTACCAGAGACGACACTAGGCGTGACGTCACACCTTGAAGATGGATAAAAAGAATAGTTGTGGAATCACCTTGAGTAGACAATACACTGTATATGAATGTTTGCTTAGAAAGTTGTGGTAATAATAAATATAATAATAAATAATATAATAAAAATATATATTGAAGTAAAATAATGAAAGTATATTGAATCATATATAATATTTAGCTACTGATAACATTGTCGAATTATTTAAATAGTCTGTATTTCTTTCAATATTAGACTTTGTAGACAGATAACCTTAAAAGTCTTGCTTCCTAGTTAACAAATTTTCTAAATATAAAATCATTGTAGGAATATATACGTTCACTTAGAGCATTGATTTAAATAATTATTATTTAGATTAATACGTTATTCAAATGTTTATGCACTATTTTCTTATATTTTTCTTTGGTTTGTGCGTTAGAAATTCAAAGCGTGGTTATGTCATGTGCTTTTTGTTTACATTTTTAAACAATGTTTTGAAAAAATTATTTTTACTTATTATTTTCTTTTAGTATAAAATTTTTCTTTCATTGCAATAAAATTTTAAAAAGTATAACTATAGACAAATCTTTTAAAAATTATTTTTGAATGATTTTACTAATTAAATTTTTAAAATATGGAATGCCAGCTTAAATCGTCTAGAGCTGGTTGCTCGATGATTTTCAAATATCATTAATATTTAATATTCTTCAATACAATTAGATTATCTTTTAGTGGTTTATAGCATCAAATATATTTTACATTCTTTTAAATAATTTGTTTTTAAATTTTTAACTGGTTATGCAGTCTAACATAACCCATTTTTCGAAAACTAAGTATAAATTATTAAAAATAGATTATACATACTGTTTTTTTTTATTTTAAATATATATGTTTTTGCACAGTAAAATAAACATCATTTTCTTTTTCTTATATCTTCTGTGGAGAAAAAGGAATCTTCACGAAACCTTTTAAACTGGATTTGTTTTAAAATTATAAATTTATTTTGATTGAAATTTCCTTGGGCACTCTACTTATTAATTATTTAATAAATATTAAAAATTATATAAATTTAATCTGATTTTCATTGAATTTTAGTTTTCATGACTAGATAAGACTGAAGTTCATCACCTTATCGTTCGTTTGAAGAAAACAAACTTCAGTCTAGTCATGAAAACTAAAATTCAATGAAAATCAGGTTAAATTTATCATTTTTCATATTTATTAAATAATTAATGAGTAGAGTGCCCAAGGAAATTTTAATTAAAATAAATATATAATTTTAAAACAAATCAAGTTTAAAAGGTTTCGTGAAGATTTCTTTTTCTCCACAGAAGATATAAGAAAAAGTTTTCCAATAATTTAATTCAAATTTTTAGAAAATAATTAAATTTTAAAAGAATTACAGTTTTAATTTAAAAAAAATTAAAGTTTTATTTTTAAAATAATTATGTTTTTAAAATTTTTATTGCAATTTTTAAAAGTACCTTGAACCGAGGCTATTTTGTGAACGTGAGGTTTTTAATGAATAAAATCTTTAAAACGGATTATTTTAATCTGCAATTTTTTTAAAACAAAAGTTCGATTACTTGACAGTAGAGGGTATTAAAAAATGTTATTATTTAATTCTTTGTCAGTTAACAGAAAAAAATTAGTTTTTTAATTAATATTAAAATTTAAAATTGCGTATCTTCTACAATGTTGATTTTGTTAAAAAAATAATTTGGAAAAATTAACTTTCTTATATAAAACTATTAACCCACCAAGTTTCGTGAAAATCGGTCTACTCTTTGCAAATCATGATATTTCTGATGTGAAAAGACCCATTTTAATTTGGTCACTTTGTATTTAGTTCAATCCACCAAAATTTGTCTATGCACAGTTTTAATAAAAAATTTCTCTTAGAAGACTATAAGAACAATCTTTTTATGACAGTTCACTTATTTTAAAAATTAGTGCCTTGTATAATGTATAGAGTATTAAATAAATATAAATATTTGCTTATGTGCTTTACAAAAATTTGATCTTAATATTTATTTAGTCTAACATTTATATATATTTTTTACAGAGTCAAGATTCCAAATTTTTTGCAAATATGAAGATGAATTTAAACTTCGAAGAATTGAATAAAGATCAAGAAATCGTAGATCAATTAGAAAGAGTAGATAGTTCTGTGAATGACATTGCGAATATTTTAAAATTAATAAATGATCCACAAATTTATAACGAACTTTCTAAAAATGATAAAATTAAATATAATTTATTAATGTCCTTCAGTCTTAACAGTCTTGTTTGGATGCATTTACGACTAGAAGGTAAGTTTCTAATCTGTAATATATGTTTTTTTAAACCCGTCAGTGTCACTGAAGTCTATAATGACCAAAATGTTATTGAAATGTATTTCAAAGTGTTATCATGAAATTTAGACTCAATGTTAGAATTTAGTGCGTTTAATTTTTTGTTTAGATTATTAACACCACAAAACAATATAAATATTTTTTTACTGTTTGTGACTTAAATAATACACTCGAATTGCAAAGTTTCAGTACATTTGGGCTGATTGCTTTTAAATACTTGCTTCACTTCCAATTTAAATATTTCTATAAAAGTTTTTGGTCTTTTCTGCAACGTTAAAGTATAATTTACAAAACTCAGTGGGTGCTGAATAATTGGGCTCTAATTTCAGCTTCATTCATTGTAGATGGATGATAAGCTTAACATTTATAAATAAATGTATAAATATGAATGGATTATCCGATAAATAAAATTAGTGACTTATTAGTGCATGCAGTCACGGATAGGCACAATTCTATTTTTAGGATATAACAATAGTTTCTTTAAATAATAAAAAATATTTTATGAACATATTCTTTTAGGTGTTGATCCAAAAAGACAACGAATAATGGCAGAAAATGATCGTTTAAAAAAAGCAATGGTTCGTGCAAAGGAAGTCACCAATAAACAGAATAGAAAGGTGCACTTGAATAAAGAAACAGCTCAACGTTTTATTAGAAGTGGTCTCTGGCAACCACGAACATCTAACACATTTGAAGAAACAGAAGAAAAAACATGGGATTGTCCTTAATTCTATAAAATCGAAAATTAATTTTAATAATTAAGAGCTTGGAATTAATGTATAATTTTTATTTTAATAAATTATAGTTTTCAATGGCGTGTATTTTTTACTGTAAAAGATAGAACTATTAGATTACACTTTATGAAAGTAAAAATTACTTTAAATCGGACCTGTCCTAACTTGTACGTCTCGAAAAACTAAAAAAATGGTACAGTAGAGACTCCTTTATCCGGACCCCTGTTATCCGGACAAATTTAAAATAAAAATTTTTTTTTTGTAGTAATATAAAGTTTATAAGGTCTCAAGCCGTTAACTTCTATTTTAAATTTCTCCCCGCCAACAAACACGGAATGTTGCATTTTAAAGTGTTTTAATTATTTTAAGAAAATGTTTATGTAAATATTTTTAAATATTTCTAACTAAATATTTATTAATGTTGACTTTAAAAGTTTTAGTTTGTTTCAGTCCTATTTTAATACATATGCAAATAAATACATAAAATTATGAATCAAAAATTTGTTTAATTCGTACTTTACTCGATTATCCGGACAAGTGCCTGCATCCATTAGTCCGGATAATGGAGTCTCTACTGTATGTATTGAATAACTAAAGGCGCTAGCACAGCTCCTACTGCCTGCCTGCCTGCCTGCAGGTTGACATGGTAACACATAAGAGTAAGAGAGTCAGAAAATTCAAATTAAATGTTTTTTCTCTCTCACTCTTATGGCGCCTGCCTGCGCAGGCAGGCAGTGAGGTGAGAGTGTACCCCTAAAATTTCGGAGCGCATGAAAAGGCCCTAAAGTGGATTTGTTAGAATTTTTATTTCCTAGAATTTTATTCTCTAGGATAATAATTTTAACTTTTTAACAGAATATATAATTGTTAGAATGTTAGCTTAGCAGAATTTCCATTAAATCGATTATCAATGTTACAGAATTTTTATATACGCAAGAATAGTAATACCTAAGACAAATTAAATATGATTGAATTTTAATTGTTGCGAAAAGTTTCTTGGCCGAATTTAAATTAAACTGAATAGAAATTTAAAAGAATATTAATTTATTAGAAGGAAAAGTAACAAGAATTTTAATTTAGTAAAATATTTATTCGTCCGAATTATAATTTGGCGGAAAGCCATTTTGATCGTGTTTCAATTTGACATAAATCTAATTTAACTGAATATCAATTATGCGAATCGTTTTTTCGTAGAATTGTAATTTTACGGAAGCGTAATTAAATAGAATCTGAATATTGCCGAAAACTTTTTTGATAGAAATCTACTTTATCGGAATGTACATTGTGTTCGAATATTAATTTAATTATAGGAACTCTAGTATCATCGAATCATGTATGTATTGTTTATTTTCTTAAAAATAATACTTTTCTTATTTTTAAACATTTATTGCATCAAGTAATAATAATTTTCTTATTTTAAGATAAGTTCCAAGTATATTTTAGGTATACTTGTGATGTTGATGTGAGAGTGTCAGAAACAATCCTCAAATATACTTTCTAACCTCAAAATTGTACTTTTAATGTTTAAATCATCATTCTTTAAATTACAATTAAAGTTCGCACATGTTTTGACTTGGCTCTCCAGTTGCGTCTATACACGAAGAGAAAAATCAAGCGTTCGTAGTATGGACATGGTCTATACTTAAAAAGGACGGCGCTGTTTATACTCGATTTGTAGATTTGCTAGAGATTTTTGCTAGAGATTTTTGATCTCTACTCTTTTAGCATAGATTTCTATAAATCGAGTATAAACAGCGCCGTTTTTCTCATTCAATTTACTATACTGATATTGAAACTACTTGAGGCAGCCAAGCCAAAACTGCCTGTCAGTCAAATTGTGCTGACTTGGGTAGTATCAGAGAGGTTATGTTAACGCCTGTGTCTGCACTGTAAAAAATAATTTTTTGAGAATTTACTAATGAATTGTAAGGTTACAAGGATTTCTGTGTAGTATGAAAGCAAACAATTTGGGATAAAGCTTCGTCTAACGTTGTAATTTTACAAAAATTTGTAAGTTTACAACGTCTCACGTGACTCGAAATATGTCCTACGTCCAACGTTGTAACAAATTTTTGTAAAATTACAACGTTAGACGTCGCTTTATTCCAAATGGTTTGCTTTCAAACTACGTCATCCAACATTGTCAATTCACAGAAATCCTTGTAACCTTACAATTCATTAGTAAATTCTCAAAAAATCATTTTTTACAGTGTGTCAAGTAGTTTTTATACAACCTGGGTCTCCGGTTGGTATAACCTAAATTTCTTCTCCGTGTTTACGAATTTATGTAAATTCTATATTTATTCTATTCTTTGCTATAATTATAAAATAATGTTAAGTAATACAGATTATTTCAATTTTGTTTTAGATTTACTTTACAAGTCTATAAAAGTGATTCCTTTGTGTTAGTACATTTTGAGAGCGACAATATTTTGAAAAATCAACAATTGGGTATGTATTATAAAAATTATATTTTAACTTCAAAGTACATATTATATTTGACTAATAAAAGTGCAGTGAAAGTTTAATGGATAAAATTCAAATCTTTCAGATGTAATAGAAACAGTTGCGGCGAGATTTGTGTAGAATTTGACATCGCTAAGTGTGTATAAACAGAACCAAAAGATAGTTTTTATTAAGTTCAGGTGAATGAAAAATGTGGGACTATGAGGAAGATGAGGAGTTTTATGACGGTAGAAATTACTATGATAGTGACGGCGATTATGATTATGGTTGTAGACACTACCATAATACTCGACTGTACACACCTATTTTTCTTGCCGTTCACAATGGTGATTTAAATCGTTTAAGTATTCTACTAAATAAAAATAATTTAGAGGAAACTGTATTGGGCAAAAGAATGTTGCACGTGGCAGCAGCACGAGGACACCTACAGATTGTTGATTTGCTGAGAAAAAAAGGTGCTAAAATTAATGCCAAGGATTCCGGACTAAGAACACCCTTTTTCATTGCCTTACACGAATCTAAATTTGAAGTAGCCGAATTTCTTTTGAAAAATGGTACCTGTCTGGATATTCCAAGTAAAGACAGCATAAAGATACTTAATATCGCGATTGCAAGGCAGAGTATTCAAATTGTCGAAAGTCTTTTAAAAAAAAGTGTCAATGTGAATAAATCAAATTATCCATCTTTCTGGAAATCAATGGACATTGCTGCTAGAGTTGGAAATTTAGAAATAGTCAAATTATTAAAGTCGAATATATTTGACAAGTTTGATTCAAAAACTTATGAATATTTAACACCACTACGTTCGGCAGTATCTAATCGTCATTTAAACATTGTGAAATATCTGCTTGAATATCATGGATCAAAAGTAAATACAAAAAATTCTCTCATCCATTTATGTACAAGAGATGAACATACAGATATCTTGAAGTGTCTACTTGATTTCGGTTTCAAACAAAATCTCCATTATAATGACTGCAATCTACTTCATTTATCATTTATAAGAGGCGAATTGAAAATTTGGAGATACCTATTAACCTGTTATTCGAAAATTGAAGCTGAATTATGCTCCCAGGAAACTGAACTTCATTCCGCCGTACGTGCGAATCAAATCGAAAATGTGAAAGAAATCCTCAACAAAGTAGAGTTGAAGTCTCTAGCTGAAGAATTGGGACAATTCGCAGTTTACATTGCTGTTGAAAACGGAAATGAAGAAATTTTAAAAATTCTCCTAGAAGCAGGTTGTTCAGTCGACAGTTGTTTTGGTCACAATTTAACTCCTCTCCATATCGCAGCTACCTTCGAACATACACGTTTAGTTGAAATTCTTCTGAATCATGGTGCACAAATTAATGCAGCAACAAAAGGTTATATTCTTCCATTGGATTTTGCAGCAACTGTGGGACATTTTAATATGGTTAAATTTCTCTTAGCCTCTGGTGCTAAGCCCTCTAAAAACAGAGCGAGTCCAACACTAAAATATGTACTACATAAAACCAAATCAACAATTACACCTTCAATGTTTCAAAATATTTTAAAAATAACAGAGTTGTTATTAATTGCTGGAGATCTCAAGGAAAAGAACGAGTGCATTATAAATGATTTATTGTATACAGTCATTAATTTAAGAATTTCTGGCGGGAATGAACAAACTTCGGTCAATGACAATAAAGAGACTGTGAACATTAAGGAAAAAAATGAGGAATTTCGTATTGCAATTGTTAGATACATTCTTCATTATTTAGAAGAAGATTTACTTGCAGTTGTTGTGGATTCACAGTTAAGGTATATTTATAATTCAAGTATTTTTGAAATTATTAGCGAATACTACGATATTAAATTTCTCCCAAACAAATTTCTTTTTTCTGAAAATAATTGGAGTGATTTATTTATAGTCAATGAAATAGAGGACGCCAACAAGCTTTTGCATATCACACAAGAGAACGTATATTCGAGTGATCTATTTGAAGAAAATAATGAACTTTTAAAGTTGATAGTTGGACGTCTCGAATTATTAGCACCCAGTGACAAAAGAATAATTGAATATTTTCATTCAAGAGAAGATGTAACAAAAATTCAAAAATTTCAAAATGAATGTCGACTACAAATAATAAATATGCAGAAAACAAAAGTTGTCGACGAATGCAATTTAACTTTCTACGATATTTTGATAAAGCCTTTTGATATAATTACGAGGTGCATAAGAGATGAGACATTATTAAACGCCATTGAAAAGTCGTACGATAAATTTCCCGCTTATGCAAATTTTCTAAAATTACGTATTAAGAAAGCAAAGAGTAAAATTGATGTTATTGACATGTCAACGAATTGTTTGCTTCATTACATTAAAGGGAATTTTAGAATTCAATTTTCAAGAATTGATATAGAAAAAATTTTACAATATCTTTCAATGGGCGATCTAAGAAAATTATTATCAGCATTTTCTTAATTTTCACACTATAAGAAAAAAGTGATATATATTAACACTTATATTATAATTATATTTACGATGAAAAAAATGTGAAATTTCACTATATTATCTCATGCTTCCAGTTTCTACATCTTTTTGATTCAATTAGATTAAAATATTAAACAAAATGCTTTTTGTTATCAATTTATTTCTTCTACTGCGCCAATTTTTGTACTTTCAGGGTTGCTACGCAACCTGGAAACCTTGAAAAACCTGAAGATTTCAGAAAATTTTATAAACCTTGAAAAAACTGGAAAAAGTCGGAATTTTTATCGAAATACAGGAAAATTGTTGTTTTCTAAAGTTATTCTGTTTATTCTTGAAATCTAATTTCACTTAAATATTTCAAAATTAATTCAATTTAAAAATAATTGAGTTTACAATTTTCGTAAGTAGATGAATTATAAAAAATTTTAATTTGAAATTTTGTAAAATTTCAGTTTTAAATGAATTTAATTAAAAATTTTTAAAACTAAAATGCTTCTGAAATGTAAGTTAAATTTTGTCAATATATATTTAATTAATTATTAAAAATAATGAGTTTATAGAAGAATTTTAGTTAAAAACACTAAAACAAATTGAATTTTGAAGCAATTATAAATGATTGCAGAAATTCAATTATTTTAAAAAGTAGTGAAATTCTTCTCAGAAATTCAATTATTTTCAAAAATTTTAATATGATTCTTGGCAAAATTTTATTTATTTTCAAAAACTTTCCTCAATTCAATGATTTCTAATATTTACTACTTTAATAAAAATTCCTAAAAGAATTCAATTAGTTAAACAAAATTTTAATAAAATTCTACGCAAAAATCCAAATATGTTTAAAAATTTACAAAAATTCTCGTAAAAATTTCAATTATCTTTATAAATAATAAAAGTTTTCTCTGAAATTCAATTATTTTCAAAACTTTTAATAAAATTCTTGGCAGCATTTTAATTATTTTTAAAATACAATTTTCATCAAATTTCTCGAAAAATGCAATTATTCTTAAAAATTTTATTAAAATTTGTCAGGAGAATATTCAATTATTTAAAAATTTGTTGATAAAATTCTTTATAAAAATTCAATTTTAAGAAACATTCAATTGTTTAATAAAATATTTAGTTTTATAGTTAAATAATTTCTAATAATTATATTTAATTGAAGAATATGTTAGAATGATCGAAATTTCGTAAAATTAAATTTTAAACAAAAAAATTTGAAAAAGAAGAATTTGAACAAAGAACTTTTTCAAAAATTGACTTAAAGAAGAATTTTAGTTGAAAATTCTAGAAATAAAAAATAATCGTAATGATGAAAATAATTTTTGAAGAAGTTACAATAACAAAGTAGCAAGTTTTAATTATTATATATGTTATTGAATTTCAAATTTTTGAATATCTTAATTTCTATAAAAAAATAATGATTAAGGGTCACTTCACTGACTTTCGTCTGCGGGTTGTTGCGGCTATATTTTTAAAAAATCTGGTTTTAAAATATGTAAGACTAGAAGTCTTCCTGATTCCATTAATCACAATATTATTCCGAAAATTTTATTTTTTTAAATTTTATTATTAATCAAAAGTTGGACTCTCAGAGTGTTATTTTGTAACCTTAAATTTTGCACTTTTTTAAAATCGTTTTTATTTAATAATTATTTTATGTCATATATCAGAACTTACCAAAAGCATAAATCATTTGATGGTGAATCAGGAATCGAAGCAATTACTATGAAAATATATTAATTTTAATTAATAAAGCGAAATCGAAAATTTTTGTCACAAAATAATTATCCGATTTTCTGAAGACTATAACTTTTTTCTCAATGCTCCTAAAATTCCAGTCTTCTCCGTATAGTTAAATAACGACATAATTAACTTAATCTTAAAATTTGATGTATGTGTTTTACTTCGTTTTCGAAATATTAATTTTTTTACATTATTCACTTCAAAAGGTTAATTTTAGGACTTGAAGTTAACCAACCAATTTCACATCACTGTATTTACACGTTGAAATTCGATGAGAGTTGTATAAAATTAACCTTTTTAAGAAAATAAATTAAAAAATTAATTTGTCAAAAACGAAGTAAAACACATACGTCAAATTTTAAGATTAAGTTAATTATGTCGTTATTCAACTATACGGAGAAGACTGGAATTTTAGGAGCATTGAGAAAAAAGTTATAGTCTTCAGAAAATCGGAAAATTTTTTTGTGAAAAAAATTTTCTTTTTCGCTTTATTAATTAAAATTAATATATTTTCAAAGTAATTGCTTCGATTCCTGATTCACCATCAATAATGATTTATGCTTTTGGTAAGTTCTGATATATGACATAAAATAATTATTGAATAAAAACGATTTTAAAAAAGTGCAAAATTTAAGGTTACAAAATAACACTCTGAGAGTCCAACTTTTGATTAATAATAAAATTTTAAAAAATAAAATTTTCGGAATAATATTGTGATTAATGGAATCAGGAAGTCTTCTAGTTTTAAATATTTTAAAACCAGATTTTTTAAAAATATAGCCTCAACAGCCCCCAGACGAAAGTCAGTGGAGTGACCCTTAAATGTTTATTTAAAAATTAAGTTATTGATGTTTTCGAATAATTTTCGTTTTAAAAACCTGGAAAAGTCAGGGAATTTGAAAAGAGCCAAAGCGTGATCCCTTAGGGTGGAGTCCCATGACAGCGTTTTGCGTAGCGTCGTAATGGGAGAGAAAAAGACGCAAATATACGTTTGCTGCATTCTCTCTCATTACAACGCAACGCAAAACGCTGTCATGGGACTCCACCCTTAGGCCGCAGTCCCATGGCAGCGTTTTGCGTTGCGTTGTAATCAGAGAGAATGCAGCAAACGTATATTTGCGTCTTTTTCTCTCCCATTACGACGCAACGCAAAACGCTGCCATGGGACTGCGGCCTTATAAGCAGGCAGCCGCAACTAGAGTAAGAGAGAGAAAACATATAATTGGAATTGTCTGACTCTCTTACTCTTATGTGTTTCCATAACAACCTGCAGGCAGCCACCAAAGGTGTGAGTGCACCATAAAGGAGCAGTGGCTGCCTGTCTAGGAGTTGTCATGGTTACACATAAGAGTAAGAGAGTCAGACAATCCAAATTATATGTTTTCTCTCTCTTACTCTCGTTTTGTCAGACACCATACACCAAAGGTGTGAGTGCGCCTTTAAGTTTCACTATTGAATTAGGCGGTGTTTACATGCTGCGTTTTTCGTTGAATCATGAGAGAGAGAAAGAAAGACATATAGTTCTTTCCTTGTTGCACTCACTGCAAAAACGCAGCGTTCGAAGTTTCGAACGCAAGCATGTAAACACCGCTTGAGTTGTTCGCCAAGTATTTGTGTTGTGCATTGACCTTTACAATTTTCAATGTGTTTGCATTGTATCCTTAACCTTCATAAAATTGTGAAGTAGTGTCTGCAATTGCAATAATGTTTTTTAAAATTTGTAACTTTGATATGTTTAAGCATTTAAACTAAAACAGTTCTATCTATTTATTATTATTTATGGGATTTTTTAAGATTTGAGAATTTTGGGAAAACTTCTTACTGTTTATAATTACAGTCTAAGAAAATAATATTCATAACTTGACTTAAATTATGGTACGAAGCAGTGATAAGTAAGTACAAAAATGTGAAAAATTAAAATTTTTATCATTACATGTTATGTTAAACATACTACAAAAGTAAGTGCGTTGAACGTATAAATATAGGTTAAGGATCCATATTTTTAAAAGCACACCCAACGGCCCTAAGCTGCTGTTTATTAGCTTCTCTACTTGTCATTTAATTTGTTGTTTGCACAGAATATTCTGTGAATCATGTTTTCGATGGCATAAAAATTAATACATATCGAATAATAATTCTATGAAATAAATTCATAAGAAATAAAACTTTCTTTACATTAAAATTATGTAAAATAAATAAATCGAGGATTTAAATTTATTGTTATTTGAAAAATATAAAAAGCAATAATTATTTTAAATAATAATGAGATTTCATAAAAATTATGAGAAATAAGTATATTTTGCAAATTTTTTAAAGAATAATAATGTAACTAATGTACTAATAAATTATCGAAGAAACAAGAAAAAATATTAGTAAACAAAGGCCCATGATTTTTTTAATACAATTTTCTCCCAACCCTTTAATGCTAGATTAATGTTTTTTTTGAAAATTTGCAAAAAAATATATCTATTTGAATGGCTTTTATCCCAAATTTTTAAAGTTAATATTGTCGCTACTGTGTTAAATTATTTATAAGACAAAAATTAGGCACTCCAAAAAACCATTTTTTTTGCAAAACTTCCAATTAACCACAAATTGTGAATGATAGATTGGCATTTCGTGAAGAAAACAAAGGCAAAAAAATTGATTTTCATCGGATCAAAAATGTAGAAATTCTATTTTAAAAAACCATGTTTTTAGTTAACAAATGCAATTTTCTATAAACTATTTATCCGATTAGATCCAGTTTTGATACGTTTTTTAAGGATCCCAGAGGTGATATTTAGGAGAATATCAAAAGAATTTATTAACATTTTTACGAGTCATTAAACAATTAAGAAAGTGCCATTTTTAGTGGTTTTAATTCATTTGCAAGTAATCAAATAGACCAATTTTAATTTACGACCAGTCATTTTAAAGATATTTCCGAACTTTACAACTTTCAATAACACCTTTTTTTCTAAAATGCCATGGAAAATAACGGTCATCGAAAAAATGTTTTTTGGTATCATTGATTTCAGAGTTCGTAAAATTTTAATACTAATAAATTAAATTACTAATTAACTAATACTTGTTTTAAATGTATTTAATGCGTATTTTTTAAAATGTTTGGAAAAATATCTTCGAATTTATATTACTTGATTTTTCAAAGTGTTACTGAGCAAGACATTTTTTGCATATTTAATGGATAGAAAGACTTTTTAATTTTTGGAATAATTTTTTTAAAAGTTCTTTTTGATATAAAATTACTTAAATTGATATTTAATTAATTTTTAATTATTATTAAATTACTTAAAAGTACTTACCCATAAGCACTTATTGTATAAACAAGTAAAAAAACAATGTTTTTGACAACAGAACAAGTAAGATTTTATTATTTCAAGGTAGCTTGAGGATTTAAAGTGTTTTTTCTAAGGTTCACTACTTAGGAAATTTTTTTATTTTCCAAAAAATTTCACTTTATGACACAAATTGTAAGAAAACGATAAGATTATTGATGACAATTTGTTAATTTATGTTATCAGAGGTTAAAAATTGTAACTTAATGTTCTTGGAACGTTCAAAAACATCTTCCTGAATAAATTTCACAGAATGTTTTTACATATTTGTATGAGCATTGTCCTAGAAGGTAAATTTTCAAATACTCCTGAATTCTTTTTGACGAAGTTAATCAAAAATATTCTGGACATCGGATTAACACCGACCGGGAAAGCTAAAAAATAATTGAAATTGTCTTGACGATCTTTTTAGTCAAATGTGGTGGAAAGTTTTAACTCATTATAAAAACTATTTTTCCCGTCAAATTTCAAAAACATTCATCTATAATTTTTGATAAAAAAAATTACAAGCGAGATTTCCTATCGGAATTTCCTGTTGCAAATTCGTAAACGAACAGAAAGGAGGCTGCATGTGAAAAACCAGAAAAAAAACTTAAAATGTGATTCAATAAAGAAAAAAGACTGAATAGCTTAATTTGTTATTAATAGTATTATTAATTGTGTGTTTTTTATAAACTTTTCAGAAATTTTATGAAAAAAATTTTTCAAAATTTTTTTACTGCCTTTTTTAAAATTTTTAGATTAAAATTTAATTTTTAAATTTGTTTGTATCCTTCGATTTTTACTATTGTTTTAGAATTTATCAAAATTATTAATTATTAATTAATTAAATTTTAATCTAAAAATTTAAGAAAAGGCGGTAAAAAATTTTTGAACAACTGTTTTCATAAAATTTTTGAAAAGTTCATGAAAAAACACACAATTTTCATAATATAAGAAAGTTTAAAATTGATCCACATTTGTAGAAGTTATGAGCATTCAAAATTTTTTTTTTCAAAACGTAAAATTTTGAAAAATTCGTATCTTGTAAACGGCTGGATAAAAGAATTTGAAAAAAATCATGAAGCTCTTTTTCAACTAGTACTGAAATCTAAAAAATGTTTGAGCCAAATCTAAAATGCGAATTTGGACGATATGTTGGTTTGGCATGTAATGAAACAAAAATGAAATTTCTCGTTGAAATATGCTGCGAATGATGAAATAAAGGAAAAAAAATTGATTTAACTGAAAATAAAATTATTCAAACGAAGTTCGTGAAAATTTTGCTACTAAGGGCCCCAGGAGCAGTTATTTCACCTAGTTATTCTTTTTTAATTATTTTATTTCAGTTTGATTAAATAAAAATTACTTAAATTATTATACATTGAAAACTCGTTTGATTTTAATCATTTTAATTCAATAACTCGTAAATAAATTATTTTTAAAAATCGTTTAACCTCTCATTTTTTTTTGCTCTTTTAAGCTCTACAACTGTTAATAACAACTTTTTTGCCCAAAGTTTTACTGGAAGTAGCATTCCTCAAAAAACATGAAAAAATTCTGTTTTTGTTGCCTTAAAAGTTTTATAATAAAAAATGCGCTTGGTCTACTAAGTTAATGCAAATTGTTGGGCATTGTTTTTAGACTACTACTTTAACCAGTTAAATTCAAGCTATTTTTTAGCAGAATCTTTATTAATGAATCAATAAAATTTAACTTAAATTAATAGCGCACTATTAGGTATGGATTATTATATTCAATTACAATTAGAAAATAGAGCAACAGCCAGCTATGTGATCCAAAAAAGACCCCTTCCAACAACAACAAATTTAATGTCATTCTAATCTGTTTCTTTTTGAAGCTTTTTGAAGCTTTGAAATGGGAACCTCCTCATAATACATTTTTACAAAATTCAGGGATAGGCACCATAGGAGGCGGTCTAGATCCAGATCGAAATCTCGTTCTAATACTCCAGAAAAAAGGCGAAGGCGATCAAGGAGTAGAGATCGAGAAAAAGGAAGACATAGGGACAGAAAAAGTCGTTCTAAAGAACGTGATAGGGATAGGAATGAAAGACGAGAACGACATGACAGAGACAAAAAAAGGTAAGATGAATTTATGTAATATCATATTTTTAATTGGACTTTTTATTATATTTTTGTCTTTATTTTGATCATTATGACTAGTGCGGCCAATTTTATTTCAAATGGAAATCCCTGTTATTTTAACTATTTGCCTCTAACAAATTTACTCTATTAGGGTTAAGTTCGGACTTATTTCTAATTTAACAATAAATCCTTTTCATTTCAACAAAATCGGTTACAACTATAGCCACCTTGTTGTTTTCGGCATAGACATTTTTTAATTTTCCTCGTTAAAGCATTGTTTTATTCAGAATTTTGAAATTTGATGTTTTCATTTTTATTTATGTTTTATTACTTCCTGAATCAAAAAAATCACATTTTCATAAATATCTTAGGTTTCATAAAATCTGCAGAGATGAAATTCTTTTAAATTGTAGGACTCATTGTAAGGCATTTAATCTGCTTTCATATTTGATCCATTTGCGTATTTTTAAAAATTTTTATTAGCTGAAATTTTTAAAAAGTCCTCGTTTTAAATTTAAAAATATAAGTTTAGAAACCAATGTTATTAAACTCAGGAATTTAAATTAAACATTTTTATAAGTTATAGTGGAGATAACAAAGAAAAACGTGTTAGCAGTTCAAAATCTTCTCGTTTAGGGAAAGAACGAACCAATAGATCTCGTTCCCGTGAGCGGAAGGATAAAGAAAAATGGGATAATGAGGAGTTACCATTTGATCCATTAAATCTTGACAAGGTAATTATAGTTTTTTTTAAATAATAAAGTTTTTAAGATACGCTTGTAAGTGAAATACATTTTCCCAAACTTTCTGTTTACCGAAAGTTTAAATTCAACTAATATTGAAAAAAAAGTTTACTTGGAGGTTTTTGGAGTCACTGAATCCGAATATGTAGTTGAATTAAATACGTTTCGGTTCACATCTTGAAGTCGCTATTTTGAATTTTGGCTTCAGATTTGAATTCAGTGACACTAAAAACATGCATTCTGGTAATATCGTTTTTAAAATTTTTTCTACACATTTTCGGCACGAAAACTTTACTTTTATTGCACTGGAAAGGGATTAAACAAATAACCACTTTTTTATTAAAAATCATTGTGCAAAAATTAAATAAAATATTTTTATATTTTCATTGATTAAACAGGAAGAGGAACAAAAGAGATTGGAACTGGAAATGCAAAAAAGACGAGAACGAATAGAAAGATGGAGAGCAGATAGAAAAAAGAAAGAACAAGAGGCAACTAGAAAAGATGGAAAATCTTCTATTCTAGCTAATATACAAATACCTTCAAAGAAATGGTCTTTAGAAGACGACAGCGATGAGGATACCCCAGTTACACAAGCGAATAATAATAAAGAAAGCAAAGAAGATGAAGACGAACCGAAAGAAGATTCAGCAGTACCTGCTGAAGAAAGTAAAGCAGAGGAAGTTGATCCACTTGATGCTTTTATGGCTGAGGTATACGATTTGTTTTTTTACATTTTTATAAACCAGTAAATAACTCTCTTATTAACTTAAATCGACTAGTAAATAATGATACTATTTTTTATATACTTTTATACTAAAACCTAGTGTTTGGTACTCTGATCAAATTTATTTGATGCAAAAACATATGCATAATAGATAAACATAACAGGGTTGCCACAGATCAGGGAAGTCAGGGAATTTTATTAAAAGTACTGGAAAAATTAAATTTTAAAAATTCATAAGAAAATTCTAAATTTTTGTGTCTGTTTTTTGTTTTTCAAAAAGGTTTTAATTTGAAATTTTACATATATAATTTCAATTTTTAATGAATTTAATTAGAAATTTTAATGAACTTAGATTTTTGAAAAATTTCAATAATATTCCAATTCTTCTAAAATTAATTCAATTTTTTATTATATATTTAATCAATTATTATAAATAATGGATTTATAGGGGAATTTTAGTTAAAAATACTAAAAAAATTGAATGTTGGAGAAGTTGCAAATTATTGCAGAAATTCAATTATTTTCAAAAGTAATAAAATCCTTTGCAAAAATTCAATTATGTCCAAAAATTTTTTTAAATTCTCGTCGAATATTTAATTGTTTTCATAAATAATAAAAATTTCACAAGAATTCAATTATTTACAAATTTTTTATAAGTTTCTTCGGAATAATAATTCCATTATTTTTATAAATCATAAAATTTTTAAAAGATGAGATTCAATTATTTCCATTAATAATAAAATTATTTTTAGGAATTCAATTAATTCAATTTAAATAATAATAAAACTCATCGCAGAATTTCCATTACTTTTAATACAATTTTAATCAAATTTCTCCAAAAATGTAATTATTCTTAGAAATTTTTATTAAAATTCGTCAAAAGAATTCAATTGTTTAAACATTTGTTGATAAAATTGTTTACGAAAATTAAATTATTTCCAATATTCAATTTGAATTGAACTCCTCGAAAGAATTGAATTATTTTTATAAATTATTATTCTTTAAAATTTTATTAAAATTCGTCAAAAGAATTCTATTATGTAAATTGATATTAAAATATTATTCTTATTTTTGTATTTAAATAATTGAATTCTCGTAGAATTTTCTCATAAAAATTGATTTAAAAATTAATTTCATTTAAAATTTTAGATAATAATTGAATATTAAATGCATAAATTTTTAGAAGTAACTGCATTTTGAAAAAGTTTCAAATTAAAATCTTTCAAAATCTCAATTTTTTAAACTTTTAACTAATAATTCTATTAGTTTTGAAAAAATTTAATTAAGTTTTTTTAATTATTTGAAGTTGTTTTTTTTTAATATTATATTTAATTGAAGAATTTCCGAATAATCGAAATTTCGTAAAATTAAATTATTGTGATCCAATGGATTTGAGAATTCTCAAAGATCTGTTTTAAAAATTATTACAAATAATTGATTTAATGAAGAATTTTAGATAAAACTTCTAGAAAATAGTAATTCAATTGAAATTATGAAAATAATTTTGAAGAAATTACAGTAACAATATTTTTATAATGTAAAATAATGATTTTATCACTAAAATATGAATACATTAGTTACTACACTGAAGACGGGCAAAATTTGAAAATTAAAAATGTGAAAATAATTAATAGAATACTTAAAAAATAGGAAGATTTTAGTTATGCATAATACTCACTAAATTTTATAGGTACAAGAAGAAGTGAGAAAAGTTAATAAATTGGATAATAAAAACCCCAAGACCAGCAACAATGGTCCAAATACTGGAGTTACTCAAACAACTGGTGTACTCATTGTTACTGGAGTAGCTAAAAGAAAAGTTCAAAAGCATAAAGGTGAATTAATAGAGCAAAATCAAGATGGATTGGAATATTCCAGTGAAGAAGAAGGAGAAAATCTACACGAGACAGCTGCTGGTATTGCAAATAAGCAGAAAAGAGAACTGGCTAAAGTTGATCACGCAACAACAGAATATTTAGCCTTCAGAAAATCATTTTACGTTGAAGTACCTGAAATTGGTAAGATTCATTTATTTTCTTTATGCGCGATTTTTACGTGTAGTAATCAAAGTAAAAATAATTTTTTTATCCCACATGCACAAAAATGACGTGATATTCAATTTGTTATTATTATGCAAATTAAAAAAATTTTTATTTTCAAATATGAATTTTTGAATAATTTTAGATTCAAACTTTTAAAAAAATCAATTATTAACTAATTTCCTAATTAATTATTCTTGTTTATTAATTTTAAAAATTTTAATAAAATTCTTTGCAAGAATTCAATTATTTTTATAAATAATAACATTCTTTGTTAATTTCAAAAGAATTCAATTAATTTCTAAAATTTTTATAAATTCTTCGAAAAAAGTGACGAATTAAAAATTAATTACGACATATTTTACTTCATACTTAAAGCAAAAATGACATCGGAAGAAGTTGACGCTTATAAAGAAGAATTGGAGGGAATTCGTGTGAAAGGAAAAGGTTGTCCAAAACCAATTAAGTCTTGGGCTCAATGTGGTGTAACCAAAAAGGAAATAGAAGTATTGAAAAAACTGGGATATGAAAAACCAACTCCAATTCAGTGTCAAGCTATTCCTGCCATTATGTTTGGACGTGATTTAATTGGAATCGCAAAAACTGGAAGCGGCAAAACTCTGGCTTTTCTCTTGCCAATGTTTAGACACATTCTTGATCAACCAGCATTAAGTGAGGGAGATGGACCAATTGCTCTAATCATGACACCTACAAGAGAACTTTGTATGCAAATAGGAAAAGATTCAAAGAAATTTTCAAAATCACTAGGTCTCTCTCATGTTTGCGTGTACGGTGGCACTGGTATATCAGAGCAAATTGCTGAACTGAAAAGAGGTGCGGAAATCATTGTCTGTACTCCTGGAAGAATGATCGATATGTTGGCGGCGAACAACGGAAGAGTCACTAATTTACGAAGAGTTACTTACGTTGTCTTAGATGAAGCTGACCGAATGTTTGACATGGGTTTTGAACCACAGGTAATTGTTTTCACGTTTCGTTCAATTTTCAAAAAGATTTTCATTAAATTTATCTTTTTTCGCATTGGACTGCTCTTTAATGTCAAGTATAAAAAATTGCATTTCATATTGATAATTTAATCACGAATTTTAGGTAATGCGGATAATGGAAAATGTGCGGCCAGATCGACAAACTGTTTTGTTCAGTGCAACTTTTCCCAGACAAATGGAAGCTTTGGCTAGAAAAATACTTACTCGGCCAGTTGAGGTGCAAGTTGGAGGACGATCTGTTGTTTGTAAAGATGTTGAACAACACGTCATAGTTCTTGAAGAAGATCAGAAGTTTTACAAACTTCTTGAAATACTTGGACATTATCAACAAAAAGGCTCTATAATAGTCTTCGTCGATAAACAAGAAAACGCTGATACATTGCTAAAAGATTTGATGAAAGCATCTTACTCCTGCATGTCTTTGCATGGAGGAATAGATCAGTGTGATAGAGATTCGACAATATTGGACTTCAAGGCTGGACGAACGAAATTATTGGTGGCCACGTCTGTCGCAGCCAGAGGATTGGATGTGAAATGTCTTGTTCTTGTTGTTAATTATGATTGCCCAAATCATTATGAAGACTATGTTCATCGATGTGGAAGAACTGGCAGAGCTGGAAATAAAGGGTAATTATTATTTTATTATTTATTAGCTAAATATTCATCTTTCCAACAATCGTTCGTTTTGTCCACACCTGAAATACGCTTTTTTTGTTTGCAATTTTTCGTGAATTCAATTATCTTGAAGAAATTTTTCAGAAACTTATTTCTTTCAGAATTTCTAAATTAAATTATTCAATGCATCAGTAATTTTGTTAAATTGTTTTAAAAACTTTGTTATTTATTTATTGTTATTTATTTTTCCACATTAATTAAAATTTTTTAAAATAGTTTCAAAAATTAATTTTTCTAGTAATTTTTCCAAAATGTAGTATATCAGGGTTTCAATTTTAAAAATTTTAACGCAATTCTTTGAAAGAATTTAACTATATCTTGATGAATATTAAAATTCTTTCCAGAAATTCAATTATTTTCAAAAAATGTTTAAAAAATTCTCATCAACATTTCAACTATTTTTATAAATAGCAAAATAATAGCAAAACTCTTCGCCAAAATTCAATTATTTTCAGAAATAACAATATTCATTACAAGAATTCAATTATTTTCAAAATTAATAAAATTCTTCGCAGAAATTCAATTATTTTCAAAAAATCTAAAAAAAAATTGTCAACGTTTCAATTATATTTATAAACAAATAGCAAAATTCAATTATTTTCAGGAATTTAAATAAAATTTATTGTAAAATTCAATTATTTTTATAAATAATACTATTTAGATGTATTCATCACAATAATTTAATTATTTTCAAAAATCTTAATAAAATTCATGGCAAAAATTTAATTATTTTCAAAAATTTTTCTTAATTCTATATTTTTTAATATTCTACTATATTTTAATAAAATTTCCCAAAAGAATTCAAGTATGAAACAAAAATTTTGATAAAATTCTACACGAACATTCAATTATTTTCCAAAAAAAAAAAATAAAAATTCCACAGGAATTCAATTATTTAAAATAGAATTTGCATAGTTTTTTTTTCGAAAAAATCAAATGTTTTAAAATTTTTGGCATTAAATTCTTCGCAGTAATTCAATTATTTTCATTACTTTTAAAACTTTTATCAGAGATTTAATTATTTTCATAAATAATAAAAAACATTAGGAGGAAGTCAATTATCTTCATAAATAACAATATTTATCACAAGAATTAAATTATTTTCAAATTTTAATAAAATTCATTGCAAAATTTCCTTTATTTTCAAAAAATTTTCTTAATTAAATAATTTGTATATCTATCATTTTAATAAAATTTTCCAAAAGAATTCAATTATTGAAAAACAATTTTGACCAAGTTCTATACGCATTTATTCAATTATTTTCTAAAATAATGAACATTTCACATGAATTCAACTATAAAAAATAGAATTTGGATAATTCGAAAAAATCAATTGTCTGAAATTTTTTTATAAATTTCTTCACAATAATTAAATTATTTTTATAAATAATAAAATTCATTGCAAAATTTCAATTATTTTGAATACTATTTCTTCCTCATAGAGGAAGTATTGTAATACCGAAATTTTTTGAGTTCGATTTTTTGACATATCTTTATGTTATTTGACCTCAGGAGTTCAAAAATGACATTTTTAAAAAATGTCATTCCGCGTGTGTGTGTGTGTGTGAAACATCACATTTTCATAAATATCTCGAAATCATGAAGAGCTTTTGGGTTGAATTTTTTTTAAATGGTAGATCTCACCTGCGGATATAAAGTGAGAGTACTTGGTGATAGATTAATAAAGTTTAACTAAATTTTTTTTGGATTTTTAATTTTGCAAAAAAAACGTTTTTTGCCCATAACTTTAAAAAATGTTAGGACACCTATAAATGTTTTTCCATAATTTTGTAGAGTTTTTTTAGACGCATCTTTTGAGCCCTAATTGAACATTTTTCGTCCATATTCACTGGAGATATTAAACTTTTAAAAATCAAAAATTTTGGAAAATAGGACTTTTTTGAAAATTTTGTTGAAAAATGTAAAAGTAACTTTAAAATTATCGTTACAAACTTGTAGAATATTAAAAACGCTTCGATTGATCTATTTTTGAACCTGATTCGATAATTCGAAATTATCGGTATTTTAAAAACCAAAAATTGTGGAAAATGACATTTTCTCAACTTTTTTGTTTGAAAATGTTTGATTAACTATTAAACTATTATAACTATCTTTTAGAGTATTTAAAAATACATTGATTGACTCAAAATTCAATCACTTTTACCATATTTATAAAAAGTTATTTATATATTTCTATTATTTTTATCTCTATGAGGAAGCAAAGTGTTATATTATAAATGTTATTAAAATACGTCGAATGAATTCAATTATTTAAAAATTTGTTAATAAAATTCTTTATGAGAATTCAATTTTAAGAATCATTTAATTATTCAATAAATTATCTATGTTTGTATTTAAATAATTGAATTCTCGTAGAATTTTCTAATAAAAATTGATTTAAAAATTAATTTCAGTTAAAATTTTAGATAATAATTGAATATTAAAAGCATTATAGCATGAATTTTTAGAAATAATTGTATTTTGAAAAAGTGTAATTGAATTTTTTTAGAAAATTATTTCAAATTTTTATTTTCTAAATATTTAATTGAATAATTTTCGAATAATCAAAATTTCGTAAAATTGAATTGTAAACAAATAAATTTGAAAATTCTCTAGGAACTTTTGCAAAAATTATTAAAAATAATTGATAATTGTTATTTTATTTCTTTTGAAGAATTTTAATAAAACTTTCGAAATTAATTACATTTTTCGAAGAATTTACTTAAAATTGTATTAAAAATTTCATTATTTGTAAAATGTAATTGAATTCTTGCAAAAAATGTTTGAAAATAATTACATTTTTCGAGGAACTTTTTTAAAATGTATTAAAAGCAATTAAAATTCTGTGAAGAATATTATTATTTATGAAAATAATTGAATTCTTGCAACTAATTTTATTACAGTTTTTTAAACAATTGAATTTATGTGAAAAATTGTATTACTTAAAAAATAATTTAATTCTTGAGAGGAATTTTACTAAAATTTTTGTAAATAGTTTAATTTTTTTTTAAAATCTTTATGGAAATTAAAATTATTATAAAACATGAAGATATCGGTTGCTCCGAATCGAAGACTCGGAGTGCTCGCTTCTTCATGTTTTATAATAATTTCTTAAAAGTTATTGAATTTCAAGAAGGTTTAAATTTGGATTTTTTAAATATCTCAATTCCTATTGAAAAATAATGATTAAATATTTATTTAAAAAAGAAGTTATTGATGTTTTCGAATAATTTTACAATTAGAGAAATTCGCAAATAAATGTAATAAAACATTTTTTTAAGTATCTAATCATTTAGTAAGTGAATCAGAATGTTCTTTAGGGTCAGGGAAAAAGTCAATGTTTTGTCTGGAAATCAGGGAAAATTTAAATTAAATTTTTGTGGCAACCCTGTAATGTATATAATAGCATTCAGTAAAAATATTTTTTATCAGTAAACATCATCAGCTTTTCTCTAATTTAGACTTTCTTTTTAGATATGCTTACACGTTTATTACTTCAGAGCAAGAGAGGTATGCTGGAGATATCTTACGAGCTCATGAGTTAGCCATGGTTCCTGTACCTGAAGCATTAAGAAAGCTTTGGGAAGATTACAAAGCTCGTCAAGTAGCAGACGGTAAAAAAGTTCACACTGGTGGCGGTTTTAGCGGAAAAGGTTTTAAGTTTGATGAATCTGAAGCTGCTTTGGCTAATGAGAAGAAGAAGTTTCAAAAAGCCGCTCTCGGTTTGCAAGACTCAGACGATGAAGACATTGAAAATGATATTGATCAACAAATTGAAAGTATGTTGGCACCTAAACGAACTGTGCGAGAAATATCAAGACCTTCAGTTCCCAATATTTCTGTACCCGGTCAACCTGTACCAAGTGCAACGGACAAATTGGAGTTGGCCAAGAAGCTTGCATCGAAAATAAATATTGCCAAAAATTTGGGCGCCGAAGCAAAGGGGGTTTCGCAGCAGGCGGCAGAAGCAATTCTCAAAGGAGCCGGACCTACTAACCTCATTACGGTAATATTATTTTTAATATTTAATTAAAGGGTGAAAATCCAATTCAAATACGAATTTTTTAAAAATAACTTTATTCAAAATTACATAAAATATTATCGGTCCATAGTTTATATTTACTGAACGTTTATTTTCATTTACAGGCGAAAACTGTTGCGGAACAATTGGCTGCAAAATTGAACACAAAACTGAATTATCAACCAAGAGAGGAAGATTTAGTTGAAGGAGAGTGTGAAGGGGGTGAACAAACCTTCCGAAAATATGAGGAAGAACTTGAAATCAATGATTTCCCACAGCAAGCCAGATGGCGGGTAACTAGTAAAGAAGCTTTAGCGCAAATTTCAGAATATTCAGAAGCTGGACTTACCGTCAGGGGTACTTACATTGTACCTGGAAAAGCACCACCTGAAGGAGAAAGAAAGTTGTACCTTGCAATTGAATCGACGAGTGAGTTAGCTGTAAGCAAAGCAAAAGCTGAAGTATCGCGGTTAATTAAAGAAGAATTAATGAAATTACAGACGTCTGGAGCGCATAATGTCTCGCGTGGCCGTTATAAAGTTTTGTAAATCTACATTCTCAAAACTATAACAAATGTCAAGCATTAATAATGAATTTTAAAAATATGCATAAGTAATTTTTTAAAATAAAGAATTATTTAAAAAACTGAGTTTTAATAATTTTATCATTGTAAACCAAAATTTTACCAACACGAAATCAAAATTTATTTAATTATAGGGGAGACTGGGGCGAAAAGTTAAATTTTGCATAAATGATTTTTTTTTTGGCAATATAATCCGCTTAGATGCAAATATTTGTATATCAATATTGTAGGGCAACTTGTCCCCTACAACTTTCAATAAAAAAAAGTTCCTGATATTTTCGCAAAAAATACATGTTTTTGTCCTTTTTTGAAAATTTTGTTTTTTTTTTAACTTTTCGCCCCACTTTGGGACGAAAAGTTAAATTCTATTTTTAGCCTACTAAAACTATTTTCTGATAGGTGTTAAGTAGTAGATAAGTTAAAGTAAACGTAAACAAGTAATTTAGTAAATAAAAGATCTTTGTTTATTTAACAAAAGCTTTAGAATAGTTGTAAAGTTAAAAAATTGAAATTTCAAAAAAAAAAAAAATTTTTTTGGTTTATTTTCATGTGAACGGTCTTGTTTTTTGACAGAGTACTTGCCCAATGTTAAATAAATAATTTTTAAACAAATAAACTCAAAAAATAAAAAAAAATTAAGAAAAATTTTTTAATAACATGTAAAAATACATTTAACTTTTCGCCCCAGGGTGCGTTTTTGGCATTAAAAACAAATATAAAAAATCTGACTAGAGATATTTAGCAAATACCTTTAGGTATCTCTTCAGGGGACCTAAATAATGAAGTAAAAAAATCGCGGTGAGGATAAATGCAAAAAATATACTTAAAAGTTGATATTTTCTTTTTCGAAAAAATTTTCAAAAGTAGGTTGAAAAAAAACATTCAATATAGACACCACAAAAATTAACAGAATTGCACACAACTCCGGACAAGTATTTAGGGTGATAACACCCTTCTATAATTAAAATTGCAATGCTCTAACTATTCCCGTTCGAAAAATAATGAATTTTAACGGTTTTGGCAGTTTAACTTTTCGCCCCAGTCTCCCCTAATGAAAGAAGTAAATTTACGGCTTATTAAACTAAAAACTCTTGAAACATTAATAAATAATTTATAAAAATGAATTATTTAAACAAATTAAAGCATTAAAAATAATACTAAAAGCGTCAATTAAATTAATAATAGTTTAAATGCATTTCTTTGCGTATAATTGTATCAAGTAAGGTCGAAAATAATTTTTTTTGTCCTACCTGCACGGAAAGTATGTCATTTCGGGCACTTAGAGCGGGCGCAAAGTAACTCATTACCACCCATGCGCCCGCATTTTAATTATTCGATTTTCTTCATTACAATGTGATATTTTCGAGTTTCTTTTTATGTTGACTATAAAAATGCAAACATTTTCAACTTGTTTTATTTTGTCTAGAAAAATGTGCAATTTTTTTCGATTTTCTCTAAAAAAAATTATGACACATTTGATTTCGTTCACATTTCGGTTATAAAAATTGGCAATTACTATATTTCCAGAATACATTGTTTTCTTATTTCTGTATTAAAACTTGTATCATTATAGACTTCAAAGAGTTATCATTTATATGGAGTTTAATTTTTAACTAATATGAGCGTTTAATCGTTCGTGCCCTCAATGATATACTTTCCATGCTGTTAGGACAAGAAATTATGTTAGCATCATGGGCGCAAAGGTGATTACGACTCTGGCGAAATCACCTATTTTGCGCCCTTGATACGAAAATAACTATTTCAAGTAGTTATATTATTCTAAAATTGTAAATATTTTTCAAAAAGTCACCGTAACTAGAGCATTCGTTATAATTGACGCACTTACCCTATTAACTATTTTCAAAATTAACATATTTCACAATTGGATAAAAAAATTTTAGTACAAACAATTATCTAATTATAAAATAAATTATAATAAAAATAAATAAAATACAGGCTTCGCACTCATCTATACTAAAACCTACTATTAAGTACTTTTTTACGTTACGCTACTATTTGGGTACTTTTTTTAAATTTTAGCCACTAAAAGCTACCATTTTTTTTTTTTTTTTTTTTTGAGAACTTCCAATACTTTAAATTCGCTGATACTAGAAATCGAAAAACTATTCTCGAAAATTATAATCAAATTCTTTAAAACGATTCAATTATTTTCAAAAAGTATTCAAAATTCAAATATTTTCAATATCTAGTATTTTCATAAAATTTCGCAAAAGAAATAATTATTCAATAATAATAATAATAATTATTATTATTATTATTCAATTCAAATAATTATTTAAAAAAATTGATAAAATTCACCCAAAATTCAATTATTTTCTTAAATAATAATTCAATTACTTTCACTAATATTAACATTTTTCATGGATATTCAATTTTTAAAAAAATAAAATTTTTGATGAAATTCTAAGCAAGAATTCAATTATTTTTATAAATAATAAAACTCATAGAATAATGTCAATTATTTTTAATACTATTTTAAATTAATTAATTGCAAAATTCAATTATTTTCAGAAATAAAATTTTCTACAAGAATTCAATTATTTAAAAATAAACTTTTCATTTTTTCGAATTATAATAAATATTATGAAAAGTTTATTTTAAAGTTTTTATTTAAAACAATGTTAAAAAATTAAATTATATTAAATTTATTTATTTATTTATTAAATTATAAAATTCTTATAAAGAATTCAATTCTTTTTTAACATTTTAATAAAATTTTTCGCAACATTTCAATTATTTTTATAAATATTAAAATTCTTCTCAGGAATTCAATTATTTTTAAAAATTTTATTAAAATTCATTACAACTAATCAATTATTTTCATAAATAATAAAATTCATCGCAGGATTTCAATTATTTTTAATACAATTTTACAGGGATTCCTCGAAAAAATCAATTATTAAAAAAAATGGTTTTTTAGATTCTTTGGAGGAATTTAATTCTTTACAAAAATATTAGAATTTTTCACATGAATTCAATTGTTTTCAAATATTTTAATAAAATTGCTTGAAAAAAATCAATTATTTTAAATACATGCAATTTTGATTACATTTTTATGAAATAATTCAATTATTCTTTTAGATTTTAATAAAATTCTATGTCGATAAATAAGAAAATTATTCCCGAAAATTCAATTATTTTGAGGCATTTTAATAAAATTCTTTGCAAAAAACGTTTATAATTTACAAAATTTTGAATAAATCGACCGGGGTTTTTCTAGAAAACTTCTTCATATATAGTAAGGAACAAATGTCTCACTGAAAGTTCTTTCAACTCGAAAGTTTCTCACACACTTTTTCTCGGCGAAGGTCCTTACCACGTTTCCTTAAACGTGGTTATTGACAAAACATTATTAATAATTAAAATTTGTTTAAAAATTAATTAATATTAATTAATTGATTAATATTTGTCAAAGATACGACGATTTATGTTTAAAAATTCAATGAAATTTGAGAAATAAAATTTTGCAGTTTTTTGTAATTATTTCGTAAAATATCCATTTTATAAAAAAATTTCCAAGGAAAAAAAGATGCGCCTCTTTATTTCTTATAATGTAGTATATTTTAGAAATTAAAATTTTTAGTTTTAATTTTTCTACATTTTTGTGCGATTGACTGGCATGGAGCCGTGTAGCCAAGCGAAGCGTCGGTTCTTCGATCCGAGCCCTTAATTAGTCGAAAGAAATGAATTTAAAAATTTATTTTTATTTAAATTTAAAAATTTATATAAAATTCTTCGCAAGAATTATATCATTTTTATAATTATATTTAAATTCTTTCATGAATAATAAAATTCGTTGCAGAAATTGAATTTATTATCAGGAGAAGAAAGAAGTAAATATTTTTTATGAAAATTAGGAAACAGTCAGGAAAATAAAATATAGATATAATGGAATTATTGTCAATTTTGTGAAGTTTTTAAAATTAATTATCGAGTGCGATGTCTGAAAATATCAAAGAAATATAAATATAAAATTACAAAATGAATAATAAAATAAAATGATTTTAAAGAAAATTTCTCTCAAAATTATGATATTTTAAAAAATTTTCTTAAGAAAAATGGATAAAATAATTGTCGGTACGCTAATTTTAGTTGAACATAATATTATTTCATTGGATTTTAAGATAGCATTATCTTGAATTTGAGAATGAATTATTTAGAATTGTCTTGCATTAATTTGTGAATTAACTTCATATAGCATTTGTTTTTGTTTGAAATAACATTATCTAGACAGAAGGCGTCGAATAGTTTATTTATAAAATGCAATAATTGCTCATATCTTTTAAACGATTAAAGATAAACGAGTTTTGTATTTTGAATTCAACTTAGAAAGTAAAATAATGTATGGTTTGAATTTTATGACAAAATTACAAATAGAACGTGAAATATATATTTATTTGTATATTTATAAAATTACAATTATAGACAGAAAATTTAAAGCTTTTTAAACAATAACATAGTACTGTAAAATTATTTACAATTTGAACAGATAAAAAGGTATTATTTAAGTCGATCACAAATTTTTTTCACTAAACGACTTCACGGCAATGAGAAGAAATATTAATACTCTTTACAGAAAGTAAGAAATGTGTTCTGGTTCATTTATTCTATATTTATTAATTGATAACAAATGGTCCTAATTATTATCTGCCTACGCCTACATTGCATAGTCTTTTTTGCGAAGTTTACAGAAAAACATTCGCTCTAGTGTTAATTATCGAAAATTCGCCCATTTTTATTAAAACTACAATTATTTAAAAATTTTTTAATTGTTTATTAAAAATAAATAATATTAATTTAATAATAATAAAATAATGAATGAATAACAATTAAATTTTTGATAAACTTGCATCACAATAATATCAGTGAAAAGCGAAATTATTTCCGCTTATTTCTTTTGGATAATTTAAAATTATCTATTACGTCGCGATCTTCATATCTATTCGAAATATCACATTTTTTTACAAGTTTGTTATATTAATTTGTCGTGTTACAAATATGATTTACATTTGGAAAAATTTAATAAAAAAACTGGGGGCATTTTTGTAGCTACAAAAAAATTGTTGCAAACTTATTTGCAATCTTTTAACTCTTACAATGCGTTTGCTGTAAACTTCAGAAAAAATATTGTGCTATGTTGATTCTCATTTTTCTCTGCTCAAACAAATTAATAAGTTGCACATGGTCCCCACCAGATAAGGGCAGAAGATAAAACAACATGTCTACGCAGAAGTTTGCTCACGTAGCAAGAAATAGATGCTACAATATTTGCACTACTCTGCAAAAAAATTTTTTAAAAAAATAAAAAAAAAATAAAAAAAAAATTTTTTTTAATTTCCTACTTCTTCTCCCGTTTTATCATTTTCTTTCTTTAAAGATTCTCATGGATATTTGGAACTAAATGGAGTTTTTACCTTGACTAATTTTGAGTACTGTTGACAGAAATTTTTCATATTTATGTGTTATACTGTAACATAGTTTAATCAGTAAGCTTCAACTATAGTTGATTTGCAATATAAAAATTAATACAGAACCATGTTAAAAATTAAGTTAGTACTCACGAAGATATCTTTACGATAGTTTTATACACATTTTTTTTCTTTATGAAAACAAGTGTGGTCATACTTAACCCTCAGTGTATAGAAACAAAATCTAAGGACATAAACTAACTTCTGCATTCGACATTTTTGAGGTTATATTATTGTGGCTTGAGGAAACGTAAATTCCTTTACAAGTGAAACGGGTTCAGTTCCCCAGTCTTGTATAAGTAAAAATAGGTTCTCAAGCCCTTGTATTATAAATATCGCATATTATTATATAATGTCTAATATTACAAATTATCATTAGAAGAAGGCTATGTCATAAAGGCAACGGTTGAAATATATCTTCCTAAAAGATTCATTCAAAGGTTGGTCAGGTTCAGTTAAAATCACAGAAGAAGCTTCCACCGAAATTTTAAAAAAAAAATTTTTTTCTCATTAAAAATTTGTATATGAATCATTATTCTAGAATATTCGGGGAAACTATCCTCGAGATTACAACAGAAATTACCACAAACATTTTTATTGAACCTGACCAATATTTCATAAAAGTTTCTAAAAAGATATGATGTTTAGTAAGAACACTTGACTATGAATCACGATAAGCGTAAGTGCGAGTGAGGCACAAAAAACTGCACATTAAAAGTTTTGACTAACACACTCGTAGGCTGATTCATAGTTATGCATTCTAACAAAAAATATATAAACATATATAAATATTTAAGATTCATATACTTATATATTTATATATTTATATATTTATAATTATATTTATATTATTAATATTATAATTCTGTACAAAATATTTCAGCCTGAATAGTTTAAATTTTAGAAACGTAATAATCACATATAATTATTTCAGACATTAAAACAATCATAGAATTATTTTGACTTTATAAATATCATTATTCAAATTTTCACTTTTTGATAGGTGCACGGTAACAGTTCCCGACTTTTCGGCAAACAATGTTTGTTCTTCCGTGTAAGTGGTAGTATTCCAAGAGAAGTGTATATTTACATGAAAACGATTTTTTTCAAATCAAGTTTTTGTTACAAAGAATTTATTTACATTAACTGTCTCTGTTTGGATGTTTTGTAAGAAATCTTCGACGCCATGGAAAAGGCCAGTCGTATTGTCGGGGTACGGGGCCACCAACATTTTTCTCAAAGTATTTGAATAGAGGAAACCACCAAAGACGAGCCAAACTATTATTTGGACCATGTTGCTGTGAAAAAATAAACGTTTTAATAAAATTTACTAAATCGAGAAACTAAAAAAGTTAAAAAAAATTAATATAAATAAAAACAATGAATATTGACTCATTTTTAGTCATCCACAGTCAACGCCTTAATTATTTTATTCATTACAAAAGTGATAAATGAATTCGTCGAATGTTATTAAATAACTAGCTAAAATAACGCACGCGTGAAATTTCTCATTTTAATGTCGATAGGGGCCGTTCAAAAAATACGTAACGCTTTTTGGGGGAGGGGGGGGGGGTCCAAATTTCCGAAAAAATAGCGTTACATATTTTTTAAACGGCCCCATAGATATTTAAGAATAATATCTTTTGACATTTTTTTATTTTTTTATAAAATAAAACAAAAATTTTTTTTTCAAAGTACTATTTCTATAACACAAATCAAAATAATAGAAAAATGCTCAATATTCTTTAAATTAAATTCAAAGTGCCTATTTGTACAAAATCCAGTGTGGCCACATGTCAGTAAAGTCAGGGAAATGCCAGGAAAAAAATTGTTGTCGGTAAGGTCAGGAAAATGTCGGAAATAAAATTTTTGTTAGTAAAGTCAGGGAAATGTCAGGAAAAAAATTTTTGTCAGAGAAATTAAGAAAATTGAGACTTTTTTCGACTTACTTTCAAAAATTGCGACTTTCTCGACTTTTCTTCCAAACATTGAAACAAAATGTACCACAATTTTTTGTAAAAAAGTGCAACTTATTTTGATTTTTATGTTAATAAAAAATCTTTAGATATAAATTTAAAAATGAAAATTAGCTTCTAATTTCTTAAAATCCAATATACTTTCAGTATTTTCAATTACATAATTCCGCAAATTCAAATACATACAAAAAATAATAACATTTTAGAATTATTTTTAACATTTTGGAGAAAAAAATCATATTCAAAATTTTTAATTAAAATTCATCAAAAAATTAATTAGTAAATTATACAAAAATTCTTTTAAGAAATTGAATTATTTTTAAAAGATTTTACCAAATTTCAATCGTTAGGAAATTTTTTAATTGTACATAATTGAAGAACTATTAATTTCTCCAAAATTACTTTAATATATTTTAAAAAAATTAATTGTAAGAATTTTTTTATTATAATTTTTTGAAAATATTGTACTTTAAAAACTTAAGAAAACAACATAGACAGTTACAATTATTATAAAAAATTGAGTATCTGTATTTAAATAATTGAATTCTAGAAAAAATTTCGGAAAACTATTTAAAATACTTCCTTCATGAGGAAGCAATAATTGATTTAAAGATGAAGTTGAGTTGAAAATTGTATAAAATAATTGAATTCAGGAACGGTTATAATTGTAATTTTTAGAAATTGTTAAGTTTTAGTAATTTTACTTATTTTCCGTAAACTTTCATATTTTCCTATAGAAAGAATTTTGTCAGGGAAAATATTTTTAATGTCAGTAAATTGTCAGGGAAATTTATTAACTGAAATTTGTGACCATCCTGAAAAACTTAAACTTAAAAACAGAAAAATTTTAAAATAAAATTTGTAATTAGAAAATAGAAATTATGCTAATTTTTCCATGTTTATTTATCAAAAAATGTGAATTTTTTTTTAAACATCGTAATTAAAAATAGAAATGGATATGAAGAAACTTGGAAATTTTTATTTTTTTCTAAATGTTAATTTTCATGTAGTGGGGGATCAACCCCAGCGCTTCGTTCGTTATTGCATCTGTCCCCTCAAATAATAATTTTTTTACTACAAAAAAATTCTATGAAAAAACCAGAAATTCAGTGGAAAATCCCTTTAACTAAATTGACAAAATTCAAAAATCAAAATCAATTTTTGTTATATTTAACATTAATTAGGAATATTTATAAATTTTGGTTTGAATTTTTAGTTTATTTTCATGCATATGCAAGAAAAATATTAAAACTGAAACTTTTATTTTCAATTTTTTTATGTACCTATTCATAGATAACTTGCGGAGTACGATATTGGCAATTGTCAAAATAAAATATTGATAATATTCAGAACCTCTTACAGGTGAGTTGAATTTAAAATATTGTCTAACTTAATTTTAAATCTTGAAATTAATCTCAAACTTCAACAGATAACATTTACCCCAAATGACCCTACTTTTCGAATTATTATACATAAAATTATCAAGTACACCATGTACTCTCTAAATCTGAATATGTGAAAATTCACATATTTGTACGTTATAAGTCGTCTTCTCGATCAATAAGTGCATATACACTTATAATAAGTGAAATTTCACTCAGAATAAGTGAAAAATTCACTTATTTATAACGTACAATAAGTGAAATTTCACATATTCAGATTTAGAGAGTACATGTATAATGAATAACTTACCTTCAAATTGATGTTGTTTGCAAGCGTGTGATAAATGTACCATAAACGTGTTGTTACATAATATGCAATGAGGACATCTACAGTGTAGTGACCATGAGCAACTAATACCATAATAACACCTACAAGCGCCGTCAATCCGGTAAGCCAATGTAATAATAAGCATCTTTTAGGTGAATCTAAAATAAGTTCATTCTACCTTCATTAAAACTGTTATTTCAAATAACTAGAATAACAATTCAAAATTTCCACATTAAATCATAAAAACTAGTTATTTTAATATCCACTGGAGTCTCTCTCAAATTACATCTTCCTAGTCTGTTGAATATCGAAGTAAACACATTCCTAATGCAGGCGATTGTAATAACAATTAAAAAAGTATAATAAATGAAAGCGATAAAGATATTAAATTCATTGAAGCGATTTCTGAATGAGAGGGATTCAGTCTGTCTACAGTAAAGTAATTAAATAATTTCCATATTATCATAGGCAAAATAGACTTACCGAATGTTAATTTGAAAAATTAAATGCCAGCCGAATTTTATTGAAATTCCGTTTGAGGTGAAAAAAAATTAAAACGCGTAAAGAGTTGGAAACAATTTCGCCACTCATAACTAAAAATTTTATTTACCCTTATTTTTTACCAATTTTTTATACTGCTGCAACAATATATTTATATGTTTTCGATATCAGGGAACACAAAAATGACAATAAAAATTTGCTTTCTTAAGATTTTCTTTGTTTTTTTAGACATTGCAAATCGGCATTTTTAATAGTTTTCTACGAATGGCGATTAGAAATCCAATGTCAGTTTTTCGAGATTCAAAATGGTGGATCCAATATGGCGGACAAGTTTATAAAAAACTCATTGAGGGTCGCATGAATATCCTATAAAAATTATTCGTTAGAATATTTATTAGACGCTGAAATCTTTCTGTCGAAATCTTTCTCCCCCTCAAGAGGCTACGTGGTTTATGGATGGCCCCTTTGCAATGTCCAAAAAAACAATTAAAATCTTAAAAAAACAAATTTTTATTGGCATTTTTGTGTTCCCTGCTATCGAAAACAGAAATATATTGTTGTAGTAGATTAAAATAAAATATACTCTTTAAAAATCCAGAAAAAGTCGGATCGCCATTTCGCTATTTCCGCACCTTTTGTCAAATGATGTGAATGCCACTCCACCGAGGTGGTTAAATGAAAATTTCAAGGGAGCCGAAAACAGGCCTTATCGACCCTCCTCCTTTGTAATGATAATTTTATAAAAACAGTAGTAAATCTTTTTTTACAAAAAAAATTCTTTTGGCATTTAAAACTACAAGAAGAATGCATTAAAATTCCAGCCTTGCAAATTAAAATCCATAATATTTTGAATACGTGAAAATAATAGTATAACCTGAAACGTTAATTATTCAACTATCCCTAATTTTTACAAAGCTTCTTTAAATGAGCCCTACTCTCATACAGGACAACAAAGTTAAAAGCCATTACAAAAAGGTAAAATTTGTCTAGAATGTTTAAAGAAGAATACTCCAGATATTAAATAATAATTTAACGATTAGATCAACATTTTACTTACACTCTTTGAAAATAAGGTAACTCAGAACGTGAATGACTGTGTGCCCACTATAAATGTAATCTCCACAATATGTGTGCTTCCCATTTATGGACAATCCAAAACCAGACAGTAACTGAAAAACTCTTTTCGTTATAAGTATCGGAGTTGTACTATTTGCTTTAGGACTGCAATAATATGTTTTACTTGATACAGGCAAAACTGTAACAAACATAGTTATACTTCTCATCATGTATAAAAGTCCTAAGAGAAGGAAAATTCGTCGCAGAACAATAAATCTGAAAAGATATTTAAAAATATATATTAAACATTTTCTTTCGTAAGTTATTCCAATAAGAAATAAATATAGATACATAATCATTTAAAAAATATTAATAAATGTTTCATAATCATAACTATAATAATAAATATTATTTAATATTTTGTTTAAAGTATTTGTTTATAGTAACTATTTTTAACAACAATTTTTTAATAATCATAATGTGTAAAATGTATCACTTTCCTCTTATAATTACAGTAAGTACTGTGAAAAATCAAAGTTCCATTTGCTAAAACTGTAAAAAGAATATAATTGTTTTTTTAAAAACTGTTTAAATAACGATAATTCTAGTTGTCACACAATAATTTATGTTCATTACCTACTACTCATAATGATTTAGTTATGGAAATTTTTAAAAAAAGTCGATGTCTTTAACCTTTTGGTAGTCGATGACGACTGATGGCAAAGAGGTTTTTAGCTTCAATAACAGAAGGATTTTTTTGAAACTTGTTATTCGGGGATTTTTGGGGTCGCTGAATCATTTTTCAAAATTTAACAAATTTTCTTGAAAATTATTTTTTGAAAGTTTTTGGGGTCACTGAAGCCGCTGTCAAATTCATAAAATGACAAAAGAGCGGATCCAAAATTTGATATTAAGAAATGTACGTATAAAATAAATGATTCAACATGGTCGACCAATATTTCAAGATTCTGCCATTTTGGATCGGTGTATAATCCGCGTATAAGTGAGGAATTTAATAATAAAAAACCTCTTTTTAACGGTCCCAAAAAATTAAGAGGTGATAAAAAAACAGCAATTGGCAATTCCGAGAAAGAACTATATTTTAAAAATCGGAGATGCTGTTTGTGAAAAACATTTTTTGGATTCAAAGATTGTGAGAACACGTGAAGTTAAAGATCCACAAAGGAATGTTATAAATTTCTCAAGTTTTATATCGAGATTCGAGTGTATTTACAAATGATTTTAATTTTTGTTTCACATACAACAATACTGGTGTATTAATTTTATTGCATGTACATTGTTATTTCTCATTGTTACAGGAATCTCTACAAAAATCGAAGTTAAAAGGAGACAGTGTTCCCTCAATTTTTCCGAACTGTCCTAAATATTTGAGCAAAATTCCACCAAAAAAAGAAAATAAATTGTTAAAGAGACAATTAAATTGTAAAATTTAACGATGTTAAAGTTTGTGCTGGATGTGCTTCAGAGGATTCAATTGGAAACACGCCGACATCTTTTGCTGCATTTGATATTTTGCATTGCTTACGACATAAAAATTGCTCACTCGTTTTACCGAATGATTCCAGACGCTCCTGCTGCAAAGATTGTCGAAATGGAAGAAATTAAGAAATAAAACAATTAGATTTAAAAAGGCCGCTGAATTAAGGAGAATTGTTCTTAAAGCAAGTCCTAGAAGAAAAAGAAAACTGAATGTATAAGGCGAAAATATAAATATGCAACAAAACAGAAATATCGATTTGAAAGGCTGTTTCATCATTATGAAGGACAGTTAAAGAAAACGCAGGAAGAGATGGCCACTTTCAATAATGCTTCTTTGAAAAAATATTTGAAGAATATGAATATTCCATCGAATGAAATTCTTGTCATTTCAGAAATATGAGAATGTTCAATTCGAAAAAATAATAAAGGTAATCGATATTCGGAAGACTGGATTCTCTTATGTTTATTGTTACATATGAGATCGCCAGCTTAATTTATTTTAATTTATTTATTTTTGTTTACTTTTTATATTTTTCTTTCAGGCCAGCAGAAATTGTTAAAGAAATATTCCCTTTTATGAATATTATGATAGATAATGAGTCTTTAGAAAAAATAAACGATACTGCATTTGTTGCTAAAGCAGAAAAATTTGATTTTGCACTTAGAAACGTAATAAACATAATTTTCATACGATATGGGTTGGAGCTAACGTGGCAATGGCAAGCATTTTGTTAATGATTTACTTAAATTGCAACCAGAATTCAAGGAAATAAAAAAGAAGTAATTCCACATTTAAAAAAAATGCTTTTGTTTTTTTATTGCTCAAAATAAAGGTCAACCGAAAAAACTGTCGGAGCCATTGATGAAAATACCGGAACGTATTTCTGGTGAACATAATGATTGCGGAAATTGATGTTCTCAAAAATCAGATCAAAATATAAAAGTAAATAAAATATTATTACAGAAAAAAAAATTGCAGTTGCGAAAATAGATTTTGAAATATTATTGACAGCAAGTGAAAAAGATGATGGTTTAGCTAAACTATTAACACAACTGAATTCTGAAAAAAGCCTAGAGTGACTAAACACAAAAAAACTATTCAGAAACTTATTTCGTTTTTTGAAAAATATTTAAAAAAAAAAATTTACATATACAGTAAGAAAAGCTATCCGTCAGTCATAGGAAAGTATGGGAATCGCATAAGTCTGTCTCACTCCCAGTCTTGGGATATGGCTGACGTGGTAGGTTTTCGTACTGTATAAGAAATGTTGTTTTCAAAAAGATGAAACAGTGAAAATAATTAAAATGAAAGACGGGAATTCGGTCGGGACAAATAGATATCTTAAGTTGTATCACAAGGAATATTTCATAAAGGCTTTTCCAGATAAATCGCCAGCTACGTCAGTTGCCAACCCATTTCGAAATTAACGATTCAATTTGTATTGAAATAAAAAAATAATTTTTAATGCTAAAGTAGGGAAGTATAAAATATTTGAATTTTAATAAATATTCTTTAAAAATTCTATAAAAATTAAAAATTTTAATTTATTTTTTATTAATTCTGAAAAATTATAAATTAAATTAAAAAATAAAATGTTGCGGTGATAAATTCTAATCAGTATAATATGAAACCCAAACTTGTAACGAAGTTGAGTGGTATTGACAAGAAGGCACCACAACTCGTCAAAGTGACCAAAGAAGCTAGGAAAGGAAAAAAAGGAAAGAAAAATCTTCAAGTAAAAGGGGTAAGAATAATGCGTGAGGAAGGAATTGCTGTGGAAATAGTTTTGTGCAAAGGACCTCGACAAAATCCTATCGAACGAATAGATAAAGACGGATGGATACGACATGAAGAAAGCAGGAGTGGCTAAGCCAAGGATCCTCATCTATGACATTCTATCAGAATTGAACAAAGACGAAGTTGTCTCTGCCGTTCTGGAACAGAATGACAACTTCAAGTCGAACCTGAACGAAGCTGAGTTTAAGACGAACTTTAAACTGAAGTTCAGGATGGGAAAAAGAGACGAAGCTCTGCAAAAAGGTGAGAAAGAAATCAGACCACAGAGCTGTTAGCAAAAACAGTCCAGCTCACAAAGCTGCTGTACAACGTGTATTAAGCAGAACAGATTATGGGAATAGCACCCCATAACACTCTCAAATCGTGCAACTTACGCATAATGCAGATTAATGCACGGCGGGGCAAGAACACAAGTTCTGCTATCTACCAGCTTTCAAATAGTTCTCCGTTCTGGGACTATATGGTTCCTGAACCATTTGCTTCGACACTAAAGGCAAACTTTAAATTTTGGCCCTGATGCTAAAACCGTAATTGGCTCCAGGAACGATGAGCAGCCATGGTCTACTATAATTGTATTCGACAAGAGACTGACGATTATGCGACTAAGCTAAATGTATACGTTTGTCTGCAATACTCTTGTGGGAACTGGAAACGGAAACCCGGTGCTTTGGCGGATAATTTATAATTGTAAACGCGTTAGAATTAAGTTGATTAGGTTGTAGTTATTGTATGATGGTAGTAATTGCGCTTTAGTTTTAAGGAATATTGTATGTATAGATTAAGGTATAGAGATGTATGTACTAGGGAGTCTCGAACCTTGCGTATGCATGGAGAGTAAATAAACTATTAATTTAAGGGGGAGTGACACCTTTGACCCGAAAAAAATTGATTCTACTTTTTTTTGATTAAACGATACTTTATGATAAGTAGAATAGAAATTATATCATGAGAAGTAATTACGAAGTTATTTTATGTGATAAAAATCGAAATCTGCAGAAGGTGTCCAAGAGCGCTTCGAGTGCTAAAGCGCTATCGGATATTTTTTCTTTTATCGTTGGAGCTCAAGAATACTAAATATAGCTTCAAATTGCTCGAAAGGATGGAAACGAAGGAAATATTAATGTAGAAAGTCACTTATATGGTGCAGGCATCGTAGATTAACAGTGGTTTCATTTTTCATGTTTTCATATTACAAAAGTTTTTAAATGCGTTTTTCACAAAATGACTTTTTCAAATCGGAGGACAGTCTGGCTCAAACAATTTTGATCGGATTGACCTCGGACAAAGTGTTTTTTGTTCGTCATTTACTAATGCTTTAGAGTACGTAGCCGATTTTCTTTCTTTTTTTTTGACAATAGATTTTTGAAGAATTTTCGCCCTAAAAATCGACTTTTTTCTTCAAAAAAAAAAACAGCTGCCAAATACACAAAAATTAATATTTTTAAAATATCTTACGTACTCTAAAGCTAAATCTATCACAGATTCAAAAAAAACTTTGAATTTTTTATTTAGATTAAACGGTCTAGTCGGAATCTTGTCCACCGATTTGCTCTGCAGAGAAACGAGACCAACTTTGGCGCCCTCTATAGGCAACAAAAAGTGCCATTTGATCCTTATTTTTTTCAAAAATACTCAAAAAATACAAAAAGTTTAGAAATTAATTTTTTTAGATCCAATTTTAGTTGTGATATTGATTTTTCCAGGTCACCTAAGGTATACAAAACTTGTTCCCGATAGTTCTAGTTTGCAAGTATGCTTTGCATTTTAAGATTTTTTGTTTTTTTTTAATTCAAAATGGCGCCTGAAAATAAAAAACTTTTCAAAATTTAACAAGATGGACAAAATTTTCAAAACTTGTTGAATTCGCTTGAAACTTGTTACTCGAAAGTTTTTGGGGTCGCTGATTACGAATCTGAATTCAGATTAAAAAAATTTAAAATGGCAGACGCAATGTAATGTACGTATTGAAATATAAATATGTTGTAAAAAATATACGATAAATGCCCTTAGCCTTTGAGTATTCAAAGTTTTCCGATTCTTACCGCGAGAAGGTGGACGAAATGGGGAATTGTATTTTTATTTTTAAGGTTTTTAATTTTTTTTTCTTTTTACATTTATTTTGCTTAATTTATAATGTTTTTTGTACTTTTAAAATGTGACTTCAGATTCGTAATCAGCGACCCCAAAAACCACCGAGTAACGAGTTTCAATCGAATTCGGTCGATTTTTAATTTTCATGTCCGCCATTTTGTATTTTGAAAATCTGACTTCAGATTCGTAATCAGCGACCCCAAAAACTACCGAGTAACGAGTTTCAAGCAAACCCGAATAATTTTTAAAAAAGTCATCCGTCATATTGAATCTGACATTTTGAATTTTGAAAAACTAACATCGGATTTGTAATCAGCGACCCCAAAAACCCCCAAGTAACAAGTTTCAAGCGAAATCAACAACTTTTGAAAATTTTGTCTATTCTGTGTTAAATTTTGAAAAAAGTTTTGTTTTACTTTTAAACTAGAACTATCAGGAACACGTTTTGTATACCTTAGGTGACCTGGAAAAATCAATATCACAACTAAAATTGGATCTAAAAAAATTACTTTCCAAAATTTTGTATTTTTTGAGTATTTTTGAAAAAAATCAGAATTAAATGGCTCTTTTTAGAAATTTTGACAATGCGATTTTAATATGTGCTTGCAGAATTTATAATAATTTTTTTCTTCTTACATTAAGAGCTTGAAATCGAAGTTAAAAATTAGCACATTTGGTCGTTAAAAGAGTCAAGTTAAAAATTCTTGGTTAATATATGTTTTTAATTTTAACATTGACAGATCAATTTGCGGAAAAAAAAATTTTGTTGAATTTTATAAAAAAAATTCATTTTCTTCAAAAAATTTGTTATGTTGAATTTTGAAGGTTATATCTATACAATAAAATGTTATTCTTTGCATCAAGACTAATCGATTGGTCTATATATTGGTATACCTATATAGTATAAATTTAACTGAAAATGTATAGAATTAATCAGAAGATAAACGAATTTTTAAAGTAAATGTAACTTAAAATGAAGTTTTATTATCAAAATATAGTAATGTTGCATTACCAATTTGTAAATGCTTACATTCTAATTGTCCCAATTTGTGTAAACACGCGTGTACCAATTAGTGCACTTTCAAATATTCTAGTCAATTTATTAATTTATTGTAATAATTTAACATTATTATTTTTAAATCGTTAAATTATTAACTATATAGGGTTATAAAGTGTGATGTTTTGAATTTTTTTATAAATTACAAAACTTAGAACTCAAAAACCCCAATTAATATTAATGCTTTATTGACTAAAGAAACAACACTCACGTAGACAATGACCATTTTATCTATGATTTAATACTTAAAAAGTCTGTTTATTTGAAAGTTAACAATATTTTTAAAAAATTCGAGTACGTATTAAGGTGGTTTAAAGTAGTAATTACTTTTATATAATGTAAAAATTGTATTGTTTATAAATAATTTTTATTACTCGTACACGAATAGGAGCATATGCAATTTGTGTGTATACCGATTTGTATTTTTCATGTATACGCTAGAATACACTTACCTTTACATGCTCCAGCTGTTGAAAAAGGTAAATTAGTATCAAATTTCATAAATACTCACTTTAATTTATAAAAATATAGTTCTTTTTTGCTCCGTCAAACTTTAAAATGTTAATCTGACAAATGACACAAGATGGCGAAATGTTTTTCCTGATTGCTTGCGGATGGCAAAAGGCTATAATTATTAATTTTTTAAACTTTTGTTGTATAAATTACCGTTTTTATAAAAAAATACTTTACACAAAAAGAATTAATTACTTGCAACACTATATTTAATTGATTTCTATTTAAATTTGCACATATATGCGCAAATGTTCATAAATCGGTACGCGTTCACAAATTGGGACATATACCTCAAGTTTATTAAAATTGGCATCATGAGGCAAAGCCGACCTTGAGACGATGCTTTGATTCAACTAAATTCCTTTATAATTTTTGTTTAACAATAATAAAATGTTACAATAAAATTTTTATATTTTATGTAAAAATGTTTGTTCTTTAATTTATAGTTGAAAAAAATGAAAATAATTTGTATATATACATTGTTGAGAATCCTAAAAAACTCCTTTTTTTCAATTGGCTTTATTGCCAAAAATTCTACAGCCGAAAATGTTTACTTGGTCAGCTTTGCCCTGCACTGTATCCTATCAGCTGTTGAGAAAAAATGTTGAATAAATAAATTTATAATTACCTGTGTTTATGAAAAAAAATTAAAATAACTGCTGAATTTGACACTATCATAATTAAAACTTCAGAAACATTAAGTGCCCAGTCCTGTCCGGTTACATTATCCAAAAATATATCAGGAAGAGGATCGTAAATGTTTCTGTCTGGTACTCTGTCATGGACCATGGCCAGAGATACAGTTGTAAAAACAAAATTTACAGCCATAAATAAAAATGCTGAAATAAGTTATTAAAATTATTATGGTTTTGTAGATCCACTTCTTATCTATCATGTGAATAGGAAACAGTTGCATTGTTTGCTGGGTAACACTTAACATATTCGTAAAATTAGTAAAGCTTACCAGTGAAGGTTTTCCATTTTTCTTTAGGAAATCTAGGTTCTTCTCTCAAAGGAGCCGGTATATCTAATTTAACAATGCCACTGTTCAAAATATTTGGTACTCCAGAGTTAAGTTCTTCCTGACTCAATTCATCAATTTTATCGTGGTTAAAATAATTGGAAGTAGAACCCAATGCTCCCCACTTGTCCTTATTTTTTGATGATGTACCAGGTAGCAAAGGCTGTCTTTGATAAACATCACTCGATTGAGCCATTTCACTACGTCTTCCATCAACAACAGTGTTGTCGCTTTCAATAATTATTTCCCCAAACGGTTTATTAAAACTTCCGTAATCACTGTGTAAAGTTGAAGTCTTTGAATCTAATATCATCCTAGAAAATAAAACAAATTAAATTAATGTTTTCTAATAAAGTTTTACTTTTCTATTAATCTACTTCTAAAATAAATAACACAGCCCCACAAATAAAAATTTCTTATCCGCCGAATATCTTTTAATACATAAAAGATTGACAATCAAAGTTTTACAGTTTTAGTATTTTGACTCTCATTTGCATAAAAATAAACTGAAAATTCAAACCAAAATTTATAATTAAGCGAATGATGGGAAGAAGAACTCGCCTATAGCGCGTGACCGCTAAAGAATTCCTTCAGTTTTACCGTTTAATGAAAAAACTTTACTATAATAACTAAAATAACTTTGTCTCTGGAGTATTTTTGTCAGATAATCGTATCAAAACCAATTAATTCAAATACATTTAATGTACATGAAATACACTTCTGGCAAGCAATCGTCATACAATTAAGTATTAATAAATCACTAAAGCGTTCCAGAATACACGAATTGAACATACTTAATTGTGTTTGCAAACATTCAATTAACACTGAGAAAACCCTATATGAAACACTATTCAAACATGATTTGCCCACAATATTTTCGACAGAGCAGAGTTTTTACTCTTTATAATAATCAATCGTTTTATTTATAATGCTGGTTTATTTATAAACTTAGGTCAATAAATGTAGGTACAAATATAATAAAGTCATACTTTTGGATGGTTTAACCCCTTCAGTGTGTAGCTAAAATATAACAAAATGGTCCCAAAATGTGTAAGACCTTCTTGTGAATAAATTTTCATGACGCTAGGTACTAAGGGGTTTTTGGGGTCGCTGATTAAAATTCCGGTGTTAGTTTTCAAAAATTCAAAATGGCGGATCCAATATGTCGGACACGATTTTGAAAAATTCATTGGATTCGCTTAAAATTCGTTATTCGGGGGTTTTTGGGGTCGCTGATTACGATTCTGTTATTAGTTTTTCAAAATTTAAATGGTAAGAATTTTTCAAAGAATTTATCTACTTTTGAAATTTTTCAAAATTTTTGGCGGCCATTTTGTATGAAAAATTATTTATTTTGAAAATCTCACTTCAGAATCGTGATCAGCGACACCAAAAACCCTCGAGTAAGAATTTTTGCGAATATACGTTAAGATATTTTCTTGTTTGAGCCATGACGTGTATACACGTCATCCACTGTTTGGGCCAGTTTTTTTCATGACGTGTATACACGTCATTTACAGTCAAGGGGTTAAACGATAAAAATTTGTAATAAATAAAAAATTCAAATTCTAAGACACATCTTTTTAAAGTTAATTAAATAGTGAACACTTTTCAGTATGAAAATTAATATTTTTTTAATTGTGAAAAAGTTATAAGCTTTTAAAAGCTGTCCCTTACTTTTAACCTTTTTGATCCTCATCGTAATAATATTTCTTTAATAAGCCACACACTTAATAAGTTACATATCAATATTTATTTTAAGATTATTTTACACACAAAAAGAATCCAAAACAAAGAATTTTGATAATAGATAAGATGCGAGAGAAAAGAAAAAAAGGGAAAAGAAATTGTAAAGTTTACGAATGTTAAATTTAAATAGAATTGGGGAAAAAGTGCGACAAAGCGAAATCTCGATATAAAAAATACTAAATTTTAAAAAAACTTATGTGGAATTTAGTACAATTATATCAAATATTTAGAATATTAATTAAATTTTAATATAACTTTACTCAATTTCAAATCAGTTATTTTTTAAAGTTTAGTATTTTTTTATATCAAAATTTCGCTTTGTCGCACTTTTTCCCCAATTTGTAAAATACTTTTACAAAATTTAATATATATTCTCTCACTGTGTGATAAACTTAAAAAATTGAAATTTTATATTTTTGCAATTCAGTTTAATTAAAATCTATTATCAAAATAAACAATTTAATTTTCTAGTAATTCAACCGCAAACGAAACGAAAAGTAATGTTAATGATAACCCAGTTTATGCTTCGGTTAAAAATAATTCAGATTTTGACAAGTGATAATCCAACTGTATTTTATTGTAAAAAACAAATACCTGTTGAATATTACCTTGTTACAGGCTAAAAATAATTCGCAATAAATAATTGAAGGCGATTAGTTTTATCTGTCCACTTGCAGAATTTGAAAGTTTGGTTCTTAAAGTTTATGTAGACAACAGGGCTGATAAAAATCATGATTTTTTTATAAATCTAAACAATCGGGTTTTTTTATTTAAATCATTTTTTTTTAAATTTGTATTTTTAAATAATTGGTTATTTAATACTTAAAATTATAAAATTAATAATAATATGGTGGCTGCAAAATTTCATTTTCAGAATACCCTGACTTTCGCTGACTAATTTTTTATTTTCCCTAATTAACAAATTTTTAAATTATTTAATATTCTGTATCGATAATTAAAAATGCAATTTAATGATTTTTTAATAACAATTTTATTTATAAAAAAAAGATAATTAAAAATTGTTTGTTAAAAAAATTTTATAATTAAATTAAATTATAATCAAGATTATAACAGGCTTAAATTTTATTTGATAACATTTAGAAATGACGTGGGTGAAAAGTTCACAACGTTTGTCATCAACGATTTCAAGAAAAAAAAATTGTTTTTTAATCATAAAAAAATATTTTACGTTTACAAAATGTTCTTTTTTTTAACTTTTTGTTGAAGAAACATTGTAAAAGTTGTATTAAAACATAATAATTAATAGTTTTTGTTTATTTGACAGAAGAAATTAAAAGATGAAAAATCAGTATTTTATATTTGAGCCAAAGAAGTATTTTTTTACGCTTTTAAAATGGCCACAAGTCAAGTAAGGACTGGAAATCAGGGAATTTTTTTAAATTCTTCAAGAACTTTAATCGAAAGGAATCACAAGTTAAAAAACTTTGATAAATGTCAATTTAGTTTTTTATTTAGACTTTTTTGTATAATATAGCTCATTAAGCACGATTTAAATTTTTTAATTTTCTTTATTTTATAATAAAAGTTTTAAACAAAATAACATTTTTTTATCAAACAATTTTTAATTATCTTATGTTTTTCTTTATAAATAAAATTATTACTTAAAAAGGATTATTAAATTATTAATTAGCAATGCAGAATATTATATAATTCAAAAATTTGTTACTCAGGGAAAAGTCAGCCCAGGTCAAAATAATTCGTACGAATTTCGTTCGGAATTCGTTCAGATTTCGGGTTAAGTTCCGAAAAAATATAAAATATAAAATTTTAAAAAATAATTTTTTGACCTCTTTTCCGAACGAATTCTGTACAAAATCCGTGCGAATTCAAAACGAATTTCTGTAATTATTACGTGCGGAATTTTTACCAAAAATTATAGAAAAATTCGTTTGGAATTCGCACGAATTTTGTACAGAATTCGTTCGGAAAATAGGTCAGAAATTATTTTTAAAAAATGTTTAGCAATTTTTACGTGCGGAATTACCACCGTATTCCTAGCGTAATTAAAAAAAAATTCTTCAATCAATTTTTATTGAAGAAACTCTTTTTTTAATGTACTGATATTTTCATTAATGTGCATGAAATAAAAAAAATTACGGCACTATTTTATAGTTTTAATTGTATTTAATTTCGTTATTTTTAATTTTAAAATTGTACATACATTTTTATTAAAAAAAGTAAAAACAGAAGTTTTTGTGTAGACCTTCGACCATTTAAAAAATTTTCAAAAATAGTTTAAAGTATGTAGATTATATATGTGCAAAAGGAAAGTTATTTAATTTACAAAGTCGTGTTTTAAATTGAAAAGGATTAATTTTCGATGAATGATTAGAAGTTTTTGATTTATAAGCAACAGTGTTCATGGTAATGTTTATACAAGTGACACATAACATTTGATATTTTTAATTTATTTAAATTTAGAACCATAATATTTTTTATAAAAAATAAAAAATTTGTTGGTTAAAAATTTAAATAAATTTAAAATAATTTATTATTTTTAATAAAAAATTCTAGTTCTAAGTATAAATAAATTTCAATCATCATACGTCATGTATTTCAACATCACCGTGAACATTGTTCCTTGTGTATCTTTATAAATTATAAATTTATATTAAACTTTATAGAGGGTCAGTCCATTATATTTCATCTATAAAGTCGTTGCGGCCTATTTTTTAAAAAATCTCATAATTTGTAAAAATGATGTTTAATATCCATAAAATTCATTTTTGAGAATTATTTTATAAAATTTTTTGAATTTAACTTGGAATTTTAATTTTTAAGTTGAGTTGCACAGAAAAAAGGTTAGATTGACAGTTATGAAAATTGAATAAAGAAGCATGGAAATAATTTAGATAATACAAATTTCTTGATTGATATTTGTTAAAAATGAGCTAATTTACTTGAACAAATAGATTATTATATAAACATACCAAAAATAATAGATAAAAATTGATTTTAAAACTTAACTATAAAATGTCAAAAGTCACTACATTTTATATAAATTTTTCTAAAAAGTTTAGAAATATTACAAAATTTATTACTACATAATGTAAAGTACTTTCAATGTACTTTCATATTTATGTGCTAACTTTTAATTTTATAATAAAGAAATATGGAAAATTTTACCTTTAATATTGAGTGTTTCATGATTTTTAGTGATTTTAATCACTTATTTCTTCTCAGGTGCAAGACTAAAAAATCCAATTTTTGTCTTAATATTTAAGTTTGACCTTCTTTTCCATTCTATTAAATTTTGGTGACGGAGAACGAGCTACTTTGTAGTTTTATTCATGTTTAAAAATTCTGCTTCCAAAAGCGAGTTTGTTGGTTAAATTGCAGGCAATTTTTGCAAAACTGAAGTTGGCTATCACAATAATCTTTAAAAAATCTACTTGGATTTTAACCAACAAATTTGTTTTTTCAGCAGAATTTTTAAACTAAATTTAAACTGAAAAGTAGCTCGTTCTCCATCACCAAAACTTAATACAATGAAAAAGAAGGTCACACTTAAATATTAAGACAAAAATTGGATTTTTTAGTCTTGCACCTGAGAAGAAATAAGTGATTAAAATCACTAAAAATCATGAAACACTCAATATTAAAGGTAAAATTTTCCATATTTCTTTATTATAAAATTAAAAGTTAGCACATAAATATGAAAGTACATTGAAAATACTTTACGTTAAGTAGTAATAAATTTTGTAATATTTATAAACTTTTTAGAAAAATTTATATAAAATGTAGTGACTTTTGACATTTTATAGTTAAGTTTTAAAATCAATTTTTATCTATTATTTTGGGTATGTTTATATAATAATCTATTTGTTCAAGTAAATTAGCTCATTTTTAACAAATATCAATCAAGAAATTTATATTATCTAAATTATTTCCATGCTTCTTTATACAATTTTCATAACTGTCAATCTAACCTTTTTTCTGTGCAACTCAACTTAAAAATTAAAATTCCAAGTTAAATTCAAAAAATTTTATAAAATAATTCTCAAAAATGAATTTTATGGATATTAAACATCATTTTTACAAATTATGAGATTTTTTTAAAAATAGGCCGCAACGACTTTAGATGAAATATAATGGACTGACCCTAGATTAAGGGGACACCCAAGTCACCTAGAAACAATGCAAAAAGAGTCAACTTTCGGTACACTTTTCTCGAAAACTATTATTCCAATTGCGTTCGCCCTTTTTTTATTCGATTACAAATATAATCAATTATATGAATAAGAAGTAATATGACGTTATCTCCAATAGAAACTTTTTTATGAATATTTATACCCAAAGTAAAATAAAAATCCCACTTTCTCTGATTCATTGACTCATATCTCCGTTTGTACAACTCAAAACGATGTTAAACTTCTTATTCGTATTCTTGGAACCTTACTGAACAAAGTAAAAAAAAAATTACAAATCGGTTTAGTAGATTCAGAGAAAAGTGTACCGAAATTGAAAAAATTGGAAAAAAACAATTTTTACAGGAGACACGAAAAAAGAAAAAATACTAAAAAACTCATGGTATTCAGAATCATGTAATCAGATTTTTTCTACTCTTCAGAAAAGGTTTTAAAAAGTCTTGTTCTATTCCTAATTGAGTCTACTTTTAGAAAATAAAATAAAAAAAAATCGATTTTTTTGTCATTTTTCCACTTAGGTGTCCCCTTAAGTAACTTTTAAACTTAATTTTTTGAATTCATGCACATTAATGGGAATAGAAGTTTTTTAAAAAATAAGTATTTTCCAATAGAAATTTCAGGTTGTCCGTTTCGGGTAGAATGACCCTGTTATTAATTTTATAATTTTTAATATTTAAAAAAAACGAACTGTTAAAAAAAAATATTTAAAAAATAGTAGGATCAAAAAATCCGATTTAAATAAAAAAATCGTATTTTTTTATTTTTTTAAAAAATCATAATTTTTATCAGCCCTGAAGTCTAATAAAAATAACCAAATAGTAGCAAATCATAAAAAAGTAATATACAGTAGGAATTAGTAGATGAGTGTGAAGCCTTCTAAAATAATAAATATTTGTATTTAAACCTTATGATATGAATTGTCGACAATCTTGACTTTTCATCTTCTTGAATTCTTTAGCAGAAATTGAACGGAACACTCATATAATTTGTTTCAATTCGCGAATTTAAGGAATGAACCTTTAATTTGTCTCAATTTATCCGTGTACATTCACTGCACTATACTATCGTCAATTTATGTGAATGATTACATTTAAAAGTCGTAATCAATTTCATTGAAATAAACTTGTGAAATAGTTTAAAATTAATTCACACACATACTATTAAAATAAAATACTTGTTTCTACAAAAAAAAAGTTAATTTGAATATGACGTTGCGATAATTACATTTCTATTAACTTTGCTCTAAATTTGAGTAATTTGAAAAATTGATATTTAACTACAAAAAACATTTAGTGAACAAATGTGTCCTTAACCTATATTCAATTAATAAATTGTAAATGTCATCTGTGGAAAAATTCCATTGTAAGTAAATAAATGCGACTTAGTAAATAGACTCTGATAAAAAAATTACTCACGCATTAGTTTTCCGTTTAAGCAAATATATACACACTGTGTCAATCTGGTAGTTATTTGTTGAGGTTTAAAGAGATTGTCACCAAGAATTATGCGCATTTAATTTTAAAACTAAACTGATTATCCTATTACTTTTGTACACAGAGAATTCCAATTTCATCAGTTGTTCTGCAATCAAAGAAAAAACTATATTACAAAAATACTTTCAACTTATTTATTTAACTATAGAGGAAAAAAACGAGTTATTTACGTATTATCGTACTTTATTAACATGGAAGAAGAAGGCAACTTAACCTTGACAGCCAACCTCTTTTTATTCATTTTTATATAAATAAATACTAACTTATAATTTTGACAGAAATCTATTATATATATCGTAAAAGCAATAAAAGAGTACCATTGTGTCAAACATGCGTTACGCACAGGAGGTTCTCGCTCGCACTCATCAAGTGTGACTAATATAATATGATCGAGTATACACAAATACAACCTCTTATCGCGCATACATATGCATATTATGAATATATATTTTATTATTTTTAAATAAAGCTGAAAGTAAATTTTCAACATGCGAGTGGGTGGTATTCAGTTTGCAATTTTTAACATACATATATATATGCTTTGGAGAATTTTTGTCAAAAAATTTAAACTATACAAGTTATTAATTCCGATGTATAAACTCTTGTCATTGGTGCAAATCGTGCAAATTACACCTCTGTCGGTAAGAAAGAAATTTATTGAAAAATGTAGAAATCGCGTTCACACGGTTCACACCAGCTGTAAAGGTGTTTCTACAATAGCTTGCAAATGTATTCAGAACATTCAGTCCAAGAAGAATAGATTCAGTCGTTCTCTGTGTACTCTTTGAATAAGAACCTTTCTACCTTTACCTCATATATAATTATCTCTATTAAAGTTTAATTATATTCTTTATAAAATAATAAATTATTTTTCATCAATTAATTTGAAAAAACCGCTGCCAAGTTGTAAATTTTTTTTATAATTTTGGTGCTTATTTCATGAACACTGTATTTCCTCATAGAGATAAAAATAATATAGAAATATATAAATATAACTTTTTATAAATATGGTAAAAGTGATTGAATTTTGAGTCAATCAATGTATTTTTAAATACTCTAAAAGATAGATATAATAGTTTAATAGTTAATCAAACATTTTCAAACAAAAAAGTTGAGAAAATGTCATTTTCCACAATTTTTGGTTTTTAAAATACCGATAATTTCGAATTATCGAATCAGGTTCAAAAATAGATCAATCGAAGCGTTTTTAATATTCTACAAGTTGGTAACGATAATTTTAAAGTTACTTTTACATTTTTCAATAAAATTTTCAAAAAAGTCTTATTTTCCAAAATTTTTGATTTTTAAAAGTTTAATATCTCCAGTGAATATGGACGAAAAATGTTCAATTAGGGCTCAAAAGATGCGTCTAAAAAAACTCTACAAAATTATGGAAAAACATTTATAGATGTCCTAACATTTTTTTAAAGTTATGGGCAAAAAACGTTTTTTTGCAAAATTAAAAATCCAAAAAAAATTTAGTTAAACTTTATTAATCTATCACAAAGTACTCCCACTTTATGTCCGCAGGTGGGATCTACAATTTTAAAAAAATTCAACCCAAAAGCTCTTCATGATTTCGAGATATTTATGAAAATGTGATGTTTACACACACACACACACATATATACGGAATGACATTTTTTAAAAATGTCATTTTTGAACTCCTGAGGTCGAACAACATAAAGATATGTCAAAAAATTGAACTCGAAAAATTTTTTTATTACAATACTTTCTCTATGAGGAAGTAATAATTGAATTCTTTTAAGAATTTTATTAGAATTTTTTTAAATAATTGAATCTTATCGAAAAGTTTTTTAAACTTGAAATGAAAATAATTGAATTCACCTAAAGAATTTTCTTAGAATTTTAATTTAAAATTTTAATTGAATTCATTGAAAAAACTATAAAAATTTTTTAAAATAATTGAATTTTTCAAAAAATTTAATAGAATTTTACGTTAAGATTCAATTATAAATTATTTATTTATGGAAATAATTCACTTTCTATACCATAAGAATTTTTATTCTTTTTATATTTGAATTTTCGAAAATATGTATAATTAAAACAGATTGAAAATAATAGAATTTTAAAAAATTAGAATGAAAAAATTCTGAGAATTAGGTTTTTTCAAAATAATTTAATATTATTTTTACAATCGTAATTTTAATTAATTTTCATTTTTATTAAATTTACATTTGAATATTTTTCATTAAAATTTTTGAGAATTCAATTATTTCCAAAATTTTCAATTAAAATTCTTTAAAAGTTAATTTTTAAAAATTTTATTAAAATACTTGAAAAATGATTTATATTCAATTATTCAAAATCTTTTTAATTGTTTATTTCAAAAATTTAATTAGAAAAATGAAGTTATACTTTTCATACTATAAAAATAGAAATAAGTTGCATTGTATACTAAAAAAATGTGGTATTTTGTTGCAAAATAATAATAATAATATCCGCTCTCTAAATTTGAATTAGTAAAAATCTTTACTAATTTGAATTAGTGACTGACTTTTTGCTTTTAAATTAGTAAACTTTACTAATAAATAGTAACTTCTACTAATGTATTAGTGAAATTTACTAATTCAAAAGCAAAAAGTCAGTCACTAATTATAATTAGTAAAGATTTTTACTAATTCAAATTTAGAGAGCGAGGCCTGAATATGTAAAAAGTTTATATAATTATGTAATATTTGAATAAAAAAACCACAATTCCAAATATATTTTCAAATATGAAAAAAAAATTCTCCAACTTCATGCATTTTTCACCATTGAGAATGGTAACCTACTTTTCTTTAACATAAACCAGCACAAAGTGGTCAATTTCTGCACTTTTCTGTAAACAGTATAATATACGCTATAATCAACATAAAACTATATATATTGATTAGAAAAGTATAAAAATTACTTTTTTCGGTAAACAGGTGTTGCACAAAGTACTGTGTGCAACACGTACGAAAGAAGATTTTCCGACTTCGTGCAAATTACTGCCCTCGCTTCGCTCGGAGCAGCAAACTTTGCACTCGTCGGAAAACAGCTTCTTTCTGTACTTGTTGCACAATATACTATTTTTATTTAGTTTAATATATGTGTAATAATATGTAAAAATTTTAAAATGTTTAAATAAATTTCACTATGAAAAAAAATTCTTCAAAATACATGCAAAAGACCCAGAATGCCCCCTTAAGAGAGAGAAAGAAAGACATATACTTCTATCTTTGTTACACCCACTGCTCAACGCAAAACGCAGCGTCGAACGCAAGCATGTAAACACAGCCTTAACCGTTAAGAACTCTGAGTGAGTGTAAATGGACCCTAATAGAAAGAGAAAGAACGTGCGCCGACAATCATCTTTCTCGGTGTGCATTCTACAATAGCAGAACACATTCTGAATATATGATAGTCGAGAGTGTTTTCTCAGTTTCTCAGTTTTCTCTCATGTATACCTATATATGCATACACCCAGGTAAATTAATGCTGCCTTTCCGGTGAGGTTCTGCGCATCAAAAATACATGATGTATATTATCTGATATATTATAAAAATTTGTCACCCCCTGAGTTGTAGGCAGGTCTTATGACATGTAAACTGAACTGTGTACACGTGCGTGTTATGGATTTAGTGGTAAGATGTGTATAGTACAATAGAAAAATGCAATGTTGAATCCACGATAGTCAACATGTACATTATAATAGTTTGAAAGCTAAGATAAAACGAGGAAAATCCTGAGCAAACTGCCTTTGACAAGTTGCACCCACTGTCCCGTTGACGGTTACGCGTCCACCGGCTGACCAGCAAAGTTCTCAACCCCAAATACTCCTCTTTATATGTCAATAAAATGTCTGGAACATCACAAAGAATGCGGAAGTCTTCGCCGTGTTCCACATCAAAACAAGGTCCAATGCGTGCTACTTTACCTGTAAGTTCACTTCTCAGGCACAGCAGACAAAGCAATACGCTGAGAAAAAGCAATAACAGTAGTCCGACAGTATCACCAACCAATGTCCACACTTGGCGTTCCCGCATCTCACCAGAAATATCCTTATCTGGACAGCGGAGTCCTGGCTCTCTTTCCTACAAAGGTAAATTTACTCTTCTCTTAAAATTTACATTATTTTAATATTAACATATTAACAGATGTAATCTTCACTTTATTTACTACTGCTCTTCATTTCTTCTTCAACTACAATGTCTTTTTGCTTTTTATGTTTTAATTTTGACAAAAATGTACTTTGATTCTCATTCGCAATACATGTTTGTTTCATCAATAAGAAAAGAATTGAGGAGATTCTTTAAGACAACTTTCGTACTATAACCTCAAAGAATATTCTTTTACCATTATCACAAACAAAAAATAATTCAATTTTCAAGTGTCAATAGATTTTTAGGTAAACATACTGGATAAAGTGTTCCGACATTGGTACTTTAATTTCATTTATTTGTGATGATGCTACTTCTTTGTTTGCGAAGTTTAAATGCCTTTTGGAAAGTAGATTTTAAAAAAAATGTAATTTTACTATTTTTGATAATTGGATTTTCTATTGCTTGGTGAATAAAATACTGTTTAGAATATAAATGTATAGAAATGTTTGAGAGTGTGTTGAAAAAATCCTCTTGGCGAACATAACCTTTAGCGCTTGTCTATGTAGTTTGTAATTTGACACAATCATGATACTGAGAAAAGGGTAAAATTCACACTCTGCTTTTTATTTCCAAAAATTCAATGTTCTTTATTATTCTTTGGCGGTATGTGTTAATTGAGATTTAAATAATTTCGATCACAGGCATCACAGATAGTCCCCTTTCCCTTTTTGTCCCCTTTTCACCTTTTTTTTTATTATTTCTCACCTTTTTTGGTGATTTTTCCCATTTTTCACCTTTTTCTAATAAAATAAACAAGAATTCCTCTTTTTAAAAAAAAAATCAATTATTGAGTCTAAATAAAATTTAAACTCAATGTTATAGAATCCAGTGCGTTCTATTTTTGATTTAGATTATTAACACCACAACAAAAAATAAATATGTTTTTTTATAATTATGAAGCGGTTCATTTGACAGAATGCAGACCTCTAGAAAAATAATTAATTAACATTCAAATAATTAAAATATTATTATTAATAGTTTTTCCTAGAAACACAAAAATGCCAATTTTTTAGAATAAAATTGACAATAAAAATATTTATTTTTATACAATTTACATGTGTTTTGTTTCATATCGCCTCTATAAAATTTTTTTAAAATATTGACTATTTTTTAACAAATAAGCATATTTTCAACATTATTTTTTGAAGAAAATAGGAATAGTAGAATTTTCATCAGAGAAAAGTAAGGGATTTTTACTCGAAAAAATTAAATTTTGAGAATTCATAAGAAAATTCTGAATTTTGGAACCTTTTTTGTTTGCCACATTAACTGCGAAATTACTACGAATTCTAATACAAAACCATCGATTTATTCTACTTCTAACAACAATTTCTTTTTAAATAACTTAATTCTTGAAGAACCATCATAAAATTATTACTTAAAAATTATTTTATAATAAAAGAGTTATTTTTTAATTTTTTATAAATAGATGAACTTTGGAATTTTAATTTGAAATTTTAGAAAATGTCAATTTTGAATGAATTTAAGTAATTAGAAATTTTAAAGAACTTAGATTTAAAAAAAAAAAATTAATAAATTCTTCTGATATTAGTTAAATTTTTTAATACATACGGGACATTCCACGCCAAACCAACATATCGTCAAAATTCACATTTTTGATTTGGCTCAAACATTTTTTATGTTTCAGTACTAGTTGAAAAAGAGGTACATGATTTTTTTCAAATTTTGTTATCCAGCCGTTATACAAGATATAAATTTTTCAAAATTTTACGTTTTGAAAAAAAAATTTTTGAATGCTCATAACTTTTACAAATATGGATCAATTTTAAACTTTTTTACATGACAAGTGTTTTATGAATTTTATGAAAAAAATTGGGTGTACTTCCGAATAAGGGGGACCTCCGATTTCAATAAATCCAAAAAATTATACAAACATTTTTTTACCGCCTTTTTTAAACATTTTTAGATTAAAATTTAATTTTTAAATCTGTTTGTATCCTTCAATTTTTTCATAAAATTCAAAAAAAACTACTTTCCTTTACGCAAATTTTAAGCCTAGTCCCGTCGTGAATAAATGATTTTTACTATGTCTTCAGAGTTTTTCAAAATGATCGAAATTCAGTATTTGCTCTTTCAGCCGCTGCATTGCGCAACACAGTGATTTTTCAGCATTCGATTTTGCCTGATATCAACTGAAATAGGATTCCTTCAAAACTTTAGTCGTACAAAAAACTAAATTTTTTAAATATTATTTTATTGTCTTATTAAATTAAATTTTAACACAAATGTGCTAAAATTTTTTTTTAATCATTGATATCATTATATTTTATGCTTTTGAAGTCGCTGAATCCAAATATTTGGTCAAAATGTAAAAATTCAAAATGGCGGCTTTAAAATATCGATTAAAAATTCCCAAGTTTATGGATTTAAAATTTTTTCGTTCGCCATTTTAGAGCCGCCATTTTGAATTTTATAATATTGACTAAATATTTGGATTTAGAGACCTCAAAACCCCCTTAATGAGCATGTTCAGCTATATTTATAAACTTTAAACATTTTTTGATCGCCATTTTGAATTTCTTAATTCTGATCAAAGATTCGAATTCAGCGACCCCAAAAACTTTAGAATATTTATTGATATTCATATTTCATTTATTGCAGTGATTTTCCTTTTAGATACCGCTATAGCGGTCATACACACTGGTGACACGAATTATTTTTGCCTCTATAGACGTCAAACACAGTGAAGGGGTTAAATATTTTACAAAAGTGACTCTCATCTGAGTCAGTAATGTCTCTCATTGTTAGAGATCAATTTCTGTTTGGAATATCGCAGTGGAATTTCTAAGCCGCTTGAGCTAGTTTGAGACATTAAAAGATGTTAAAAAAGATATTGAATATTAAATATTAAGATATTAAAATTCCAAAAATATTTCCGAATATGGAAAAAAAAATTTTCCAACTTCATGCATTTTTCACCATTGAGAACGGTACTTTTAATTGAAGCATTTCCGAATAATCAAAATTATAAAGGTTTGAATTTGAAATTTTTAAAAATCTTAATTCCTGTGGAAAAATAATGATTTAATATTTATTTGAAAATGAAGTTATTGATGTTTTCGAATAATATTACAATTAAAGAAATTCGTAAATAAATGTTATTTTCTATCAAAGAATCCAAAACTGTAAGGAATTTGAGTTTTAAAACATTGTTAATATAACTTTTAACAAATTTTAATTTATTGTTTGGTATATTTTGTCACCTTTTGTTCCCTTTCTTAGGAAAAAAATCCCCTTTTCACCTTTTTTGAGGATAAAAGGTACTGTGAGATACTTGCACTGGGTTCGCAAAATTTCAGTACACTTGGACTGAATGCTTTTAGATACTTGCTTCACTTCAAGTTCAACAATTTCTATAAACATCGATGTAATAGCTATCAAACTAGGATCATTTTAACCCTTTAACGCCGGGACGGACACTTTTTTTGAATCATTTTCAACGTTAATTATTTTGGTTATTAGACATGTAGAAAATTTTAGGAATAACATTTTCTGACGTATTTTTTATCGCTCTTTCAGAATCTGCATCAAAATTGGAAAAAACAAAAATTCCTAAAAGTTATGGCCATTTTTTTGGAAAAAAATCCAAAATTTTGACATTTTTGATTCAAAAATGATTTTTTTTTCATGTTAGCAGTAACCAGAAAAATTCTTTATCATAAAATATCGCGTCCACAATATCCAAGCTTTAAAGTTATGGACCATACATTTAAAAATTTCAAGATGGCAGATCCAAAATGGCGACAAAAGAATTTTTTTTCCCCAAAATTGACACCCTGTGGACTTTTTTTTTAATTCTCCTTTTATCTTCAAGACAAATAGTACTTGAATGTTTTTTGGGTCGCTGATTACGAATATGATGTCAGTTTTCAAAAATTCAAAATGGCGGATCCAATATGGCGGACGAAATTCTAAAAAATTATCAAATTCACTTGAAACTTGTTACTCAGGGGTTTTTGGGGTCGCTGATTACGAATATGATGCCAGTTTTTAAAAATTCAAAATGGCGGATCCAATATGGCGGACGAAATTCTAAAAAATTATCAAATTCACTTGAAACTTGTTACTCAGGGGTTTTTGGGGTCGCTGATTACGAATATGATGCCAGTTTTTAAAAATTCAAAATTGCGGATCCAATATGGCCGACGAATTTCTAAAAAATCATCAGATTTACTTGAAATTCGTTACTCGGGGGTTTTTGGGGTCGCTGATTACGAATATGATGTCAGTTTTTAAAAATTCAAAATGGCGGATCCAATATGGCGGACGAATTTCTAAAAAATCATCAGATTCACTTAAAACTTGTTACTCGGGGGTTTTTGGGGTCGCTGATACCGAATCTCAAGTCAGATTTCAACAATTCAAATGACGGATAATTTATTACTTCATTCATTAAGCTAAATGAATTGTCTATTAGTTAGTCTTTGCAGTCAGTTGTTTTACAACATCATTGAATTGCATTTCCTTTAGAAAGTATATGTGACCCCATCTGAGAAAAGGCACCTTATGGCCAAAAAATCGATTTTTTTATTTTGACAGTGTCTTACACTTTAAGGTCCTTAAAATGCATGTAGTCCTGGGTTAAAAAAGTAATTTCAATTCTTTAAACAAATAAAATATTTTCACTTAAAAAAAGTTTAGTTTGTTCATAATGTCCCTGTTCTCGGACGCGGTCACATATTGTTTCTTACTTTATTGACAACACCAGAAAGACATGGCTTCTCTAAAGAACGTATAAACTTTTAACACAATCTAATCTTTCTCTGAAATTTTCACTACCATATTAAATTCGGAATATTGAATTTTTGAAAACCGACTTCATATTCGTTTTCAGCGACCCCAAAAACCCCCGAGTAACAAGTTTCAAGTAAATCTGATGATTTTTTAGAAATTCGTCGGCCATATTGGATCCGCCATTTTGAATTTTTGAAAACTGACATCATATTCGTAATCAGCGACCCCAAAAACCCCCGAGTAACAAGTTTCAAGTGTATTTGATAATTTTTTTAGAAATTCATCCGCCATATTGGATCCGCCATTTTGAATTTTTAAAAACTGGCATCATATTCGTAATCAGCGACCCCAAAAACCCCTGAGTAACAAGTTTCAAGTGAATTTGATAATTTTTTAGAATTTCGTCCGCCATATTGGATCCGCCATTTTGAATTTTTGAAAACTGACATCATATTCGTAATCAGCGACCCAAAAAACATTCAAGTACTATTTGTCTTGAAGATAAAAGGAGAATTAAAAAAAAAGTCCACAGGGTGTCAATTTTGGGGAAAAAAAATTCTTTTGTCGCCATTTTGGATCTGCCATCTTGAAATTTTTAAATGTATGGTCCATAACTTTAAAGCTTGGATATTGTGGACGCGATATTTTATGATAAAGAATTTTTCTGGTTACTGCTAATATGAAAAAAAAAATCATTTTTGAATCAAAAATGTCAAAATTTTGGATTTTTTTCCAAAAAAATGGCCATAACTTTTAGGAATTTTTGTTTTTTTCCAATTTTGATGACAGATTCTGAAAGAGCGATAAAAAATACGTCAGAAAATGTCATTCCAAAAATTTTCTACATGTCTAATAACCAAAATAATTAACGTTGAAAATGATTCAAAAAAAGTGTCCGTCCCGGCGTTAAAGGGTTAAGGTTCATTAAATTTAGAGTCAAATGGGCCAAGATATGACTAAAACAAATGAATAGAAACGACGAATTGGCAATTTATATTCTTTGAAAAATTTAGAGCAAGAGAAGTTATATTCGTAGATTTTAAAGAAAATATTGAATATTTGTGAATGATTTTTTTAACAAAATTTTTAATTTTGTTTAATTGTACAAAACTAAAATCAACTTTTAACAATTACTTTAGATGTAATAAAGACAAAAATCACTATCTGTGAAAGAGAAATTCGAAATATTTTAAAAGATCCTGATTTACGAAAATAGTTGGAATTTTTAAGTCGCCTAATTTTAAAAATATAAAGCTAAAACTAATACCTAGTAATCATCACCCTCTTAAAAATTAAATTTCAAAGTTAAATATTTGTTCAGTTTAAAACTAATATAAATATCATAAAATATTGTACTTACAATTAGTGTCAACTTTATTATTGTCACGATCACTCTTTTTCATTAAAGCAATGTTACAATAACTAAGGGTAACAATCTTCATCATTATTTAAATTCAAGAAATTTTAATGTCGCTAAAGCATTAAGGGGGTCACCGCGTGTGAAGGGTTTAAAAAATCGAAAAAGAAATTTTTCCATAAATCACATCTACAATATGTGTAGAATATGTGGGTAAAGAGGATTTTTGACATTTGACATCCTAAGAAAGTTACAGCACTGAGAAGACAAGGAGTTGCCAAGCGAACAATGTATTACTTAAGCGTTGATAGGTGTTTTTCAAACTGGCGCCGATCGTGGACGCCGATAGACGGAGTTTTTATGATCATCATTACTTTCCAGTTTTATAATTCGGAATCATTAAAATATTTTTACTTGCAAAAATTTTTATTTGTTGTTAAAATTTAATAGAATATATGGTAAAAATTTTGCAGTCCTAAGTTTCCATGGTTCTTAAAAAGAAAATCCCAAAAAAACTCTTAAAAAACGTCTGCCACACGGGGTGACCCCCTTAAACATTGTAATGTACTTGTCCCACATAAACCGAGAGACAACCATATAAACAAACATAATATTAAACTTGGTAAAAAAACTCACCCGCATCATTATTCAATTATAATATTTGCAGCCTTCGAATATAAAAGAAATTTATTATAATATAGCCGAGATAACTTGATTCATTTTTTATGTGTACAAACGTTGGCGTCGACACTCAGCATCGAAAACTATTTTTTATTTTTTTTAGTGATAATATTTTAACTAATTTCACTTTTTACATTCACCTAAGACAGGGGCGGATCCAGCATTTACAATAGGGGGTTGTTAGCTTATATAAATATTTCAGAATAGGGGGTGGTCAGCTAATATTATATAAATATAAAACAACGTTAAATTAACTTGGAAGGGGGTGGTCATGATTTGCAAACCACCCCCCTAGATCCGCGTCTGACCTAAGAATAAAAAAACTTTTTAAGAGTACTTTTTAATCTTAAACGTTGAAAAAAATTGAGTCATTTTTTTCGGTTTTGTGAAAAAAATAATTTTTGATGCTCAGCACCGACGCCAACTTCAGAGACCTGTGTTGAAAGTAATCATGGACAGTAATTCACTGTCGTTTATTTTCTGAGTGTAGTAGAGGAAACTGCCCTACAGTGAACAATTGTAAATAAAAAAAATTACTTTTCTTTTGGTGTGTTTTATATTTATGAAAATTTGTAACAATGTAAATTGTCTATGAAATGTGTTTCTCTGCTTACAAAAATAAATATTTCAAAATAATAATAGAGAAATAATGTTTTCAGCAAAATCAAAAACCTTAAGTGGTCGCTGCAGCAATAGCTTGAGTGGGAACCAAAATATACGTCGGACAGCGTCTTTAGACACGATATATTTGAAGGGTCAATGGCCACGAGATTCGTATTATATTCATTCTAATCTTCTTGTGGATAAAGCTACACAGGTAAGAACTTTGTTAACAAAATTATATATTTCAATTCTTGGGAATTGGTAGATCTCTGATTTTTTTGGGACCGTTGAGTGTACAAAGGGATAGATAAAGTTAAGAAATGATTCTCAAAAAGCACTACAAACTTAAAGAAAAAAAATTTCAATGTACTACCAAAAACCCAAAAAAAAACTTTTTTCAAAATATTAATGTTTTAAAATGTTAACAACTTTGGTTATTGTTGCCGAAAAATGTTCAATAAGGGGTCAAAAATGATACAAGGTTAAAAAACAATTATTTGTCTCGAAACATTTTTTTTAAATGCCACCCTTCATATATTTATAATACTTTAACGATTTAGTTCAATAAAATATAAAAATCTAATTGTGAAAACATTTTAAAAAATTTTTGAAAAAAAATATATATTATGAAAATAATTTATATTATGCTGAAATAGAAATTTTTTATTATGACGAGTAATTAGATTCCGTTTTTTGTGAATGTTAATTATGAAGTTAAATTTTATTTGTTACAATTCAAAATGCAATGAAGAACATTGACTTAATTCGGAAGTGTAATTAAGCCGCAATGTACAATAACAACATCTAAGCCCGGGTTGTTTTTTTCAACTGCAATATGTACTTCGAGTTGTGTAGGAGAGAAAATATTTAAAATCAATCATTATTAAAATTTTAATTACAAATTTTACTTGGTAAACTTTTATTTCACTTATTGTTTGGACAGTCACAAAATCTTTTACTTGGCGGAACTTCTTGCATCAAAGATGTTTTTACATAATTTTTAGAATTTTTATTCTATACACTCTAAAAATAACAAATTCTTCTTATTGATGCTCTGGGCCATTTAGTTAATATTTTTTTATCTTGTTCAATTTTGTAGTATTTAGATTTTTTATTTTTTAATAAAATATAAAAATTATTTTGTGTAGAATCCGAATTAAATATTGCACAAGTAGAGCTAAATTTCTTATTCAATATTTTTATACTTTTATTTGTTGCATTATTTTTTTGTTTAAAATTTGTGTTACTTTTATTAATGTCATATACTTTTGTAAATTTTATAATTAACATGTTCTTTATATTTACTATATCCTTTTTTCTAATTTTAATTTTACCAGAACAATTAGTTTAGTCTCTGCGTTTGTCTAAATGTCAAAAAATTCAATTTTTTTATGAAAAATCAAAATTTTTTAAAAAATTCCAAGTGTATTAAAATTTCCTGAAATGTATATCGAGATTTTAACCTAATCAATAACATTCTAGAATATTTTACATATCCGTTTAGAAGTTTCCTCTCTGCGTTTGTCTAAATGTCAAAAAATTCAATTTTTTTTAGAAAAATCAAAATTTTTTAAAAAATTCCAAGTGTATTAAAATTTTCTGAAATGTATATCGAGATTTTAACCTAATTAATAATATTCTAGAATATTTCAGAAATCCATTTAAGAGTTTACGCTCCACGTTTGTCTAAATCTCAAAAAATCGCTATTTTTCAGTTTTCCTAGCCTAAATTCTATAAAACTATATAAAATATTGAATAAACTTAACAGAATTCTTTCTTTTTTGATTCTTTATCCAACGAAAAAAGAATGAGCCAAATCGGTTAAGATTTACTCGAGTTATTCAATTTTATCGAAAAACAGCCGATATTTCGAGAATATATATTCGCGGTTTTTGCTTTTTACTTGGCGGCGATTCTCTACCGCGAATCTTGATTATAATATACATACAAATGCTTAATAAATATACTAAGAATGTTAATTTTTTAGACTGAAGAGTGGAACAATGAATCACGAAAAGCGTATGTCCGCCATTCCAATGAACAAAGTACTACAACAGATGAAAAATTGGAAAAATACTTCAGGCATCGGTTAGTTAAAAAGCTTATTGGAAAATTGTATTCAATACTTTTATTAACTGTAAATTATGAATTAATATTTATTCCTTGTTATAATTTAGATTACAACGGTCAAATAAAGAAGGAACAAGTAGTAGGGAAAGAACGGCAGCTTTTGGTCTTATAATGCCCGGTGGATCTTCGGTTGCACTTCCTGGAGATCATACTGTTATTTTACCCAGCATCGCTTCTCAGACGCCGTTACGTAAGAGGATTTATTTATCTTTGCTCTACTCGTGAAAGAATGCTCTCTTCACTAAATTTTAACAAAATTAAACTATTGATAATGGAATTTATATACTATATTTAAAATTTCTTTGTGCAAGTTTGGATTTAAAAATGGCACATTCATTTATTTATGTTTGCTTATATTAAATGTTCACAGATAATCAGTTTAATTTAAGTACGAGACCAAATCCTTTAAGCGTGCCGAAAGCGATACGACCTCCCATGCGTTCTTCTATTGAAGGTCTTAATCAGGAAATCGAAGGACTTGTACTTAAGTCATCAATTTGTTCTAATGACTCTGATCACACTGTTGAAGATAGGGTAAGTGAAACAATATGTTTTTATTTAAGAATGGTCAATGGTTACTGAAATTTCTTTATTATGTAATTTATATACAGACGCTTGTTACGAAAGCAACCTAGAAATCTTAACAATACGAGTATTATTTTAAGTAATAATGTAATACAATTTATTAACACACTTTTCTTTAATCATTAATATTTGTTATTTTCAGTATGCAAAATATCGAGAGCAAATCACTCCAGAAGGACATCGAGCACCCTTAGCGGATTTATTAAGATCCACTACACGCAGTGTAAATACACAAACTCCAGCCGTCGATATACCTTCAAGTTCATATTCTTCTGGTAAGTGATGATCTCTAAAAATTTAAATGCAAGCTTAATCTTTCAATCTTTCAAATCTAATGTAGTTTTTAATTATAAAAGGTATTTTGATTAATGTTTTCGATATTATTATGATTATTACTTTTAATTTCCAAACCAAAACTTCTTCTTATTTGTATATGTAAAAGAATTTCAATTTTTACAGGTGGCAGTCGTGGTTCAACTCCAGAACAAGAAAAAGAGAGTCGTCTCGGTACATCACCTCATATTAATAGGTTTTTAGCCAGGGAACCGCCAGATGGTTGTGAGAAAGTAAATCTAAAATTCGTCGAAGACGCCAGGTATTTACTTTTTATTATATTTCTTAATGTTTTGTTAGTCTAAGGTTCACGTTATTAATTTCTTTTGCCTTATGAGATGAAAATATCCGATCGGATTTTATCCGCAATTTTACAGTTGAAAATTTAAAACAATTTGCATATCTGCATCCCTAATACTGCCCAAAGAAGAAGAAAAATATCAAATTATCAGAAACCTTAAATTGTCTTCGAATTTTTTTAACATCAAAATTTTTAAATCATCATAAAGAGGAACAGTTGCAATTAGAGACTAGAACTTTATGCTTGAGCTTGAAAGCATAAATTTTATAAATGATCAGTTCCATGTTAACTGATCGATGAATTTTTTATGTTAGCAGTTTTCTTGAAACTGTTTTCCCTTGTAAACTATACGGGTATAAGGGTAAGAAATAATAAAGTGAAGACGATTTTAAATATTTCAAAACATTTTTGAACATATATTCAAATTTTTAAATTTATGTACTAATTTCTTTAAATTGAGATAACTGGTTGCTTTTAATATTTTTCAAAGTTTTTTCTTTTAAATTTCTCAGTATAATCAGTACTTTTTTAATAAATTTTTTTGAAAAAAAGATTTTCATTAATTATTTAATTTTTTTTTAGTTTTTGAAAAACACCCTCCCCCCTTTGATCTTTCTCTTTTTTCTAATGATAGCCAAAAGTATTAAGAATATTTTCGTACAAGTTTCATAGTGGGACCCCAGTGTGCACGTTCTGGAACTGTTCTATAACAGTTAATGGAAATAAAGAACAGTTACAGAACGGTTCCGGAATTGTTCCGGAACGTGCACACTGGGACCGCGATAACTTTTAGAGAAATCTTCTTCTTAATTGACTTTTGGCACTACCGACTGTCAAAACACTAAAGATGAGAAGAAAAAGAAATAGGTAATGCTGTAATGCAATTATTGACTGAAGGTCGACGGTATAGTTGATTGTTGCAAGTTTAAACAAGAAACTTTTCAATGTGGGTAAAATGGGCGAACCCTTAACCCTTTGAGGACCAAATTTTTTCTTAAAAAATCGCGATTTTCGATTTTTAAGCAAACTTTTCAGGAACAGTTATTGAAGTTTTTTATTTGAAGACCAGTGTCTGTCATACGCAATTTTTCAGACTATGTGAACATTATTGTTTCAATATTCAGTTTTGAAAATTAGGAAATTTATGCACGAGTTAATAAAAAAATGTTCGTGTTGCCTGAAAGCAACACTGGTCCTCAAAGGGTTAATAAAAAATATTCTGAGTGTCGACGTATAAGATTTATTCCTATTAACTTTCACACTTAATTATCAACTTTGTTGACTTTATAATAATCTCGCACACTTATCAGGGTGGAGAGTTTTTTTTTTTTTTTTGAATTCCCGGTTTTTCCCGGTCAATTTTATAAAATTTCCCGGTCAAATTTTTATCAACAATTAAACACTATTATTGTATAATTTTTTAAATGATGAAGAATGAGAACGAAAAAGCATGAAGACAAACTATGTCTTTAGTTTACTATGTCATTAGTAATTTTAAACTACAGTTACATTCACGAAATTAAAAAAAAATATCATTTTTGGATATTTAACAAATTTAAAGATAAGAACAAATAGTAGAAAAAACACAAGAAATTCCCGGTTTAAAAAAAATTCCCGGTCAGCTCGCCACCCTGCGTTATATGTCGACCATACAATTCAATCGAGGATTTTATAGATCAAGTGAGGGTTGTCCTTATATAATAGGCAAATTCCAAGTCTTTTCAAGGAGAAGAGAGATGGTAACAATCAGTGAGTGGGTTTTGCCTTTTTCTATTGCATATTTAATAGCCGAGTAAATAGAGTACTTGAAGATTGAATTCTGTCTAAAATTTTAAAGGTGGTTATTGAAGAGGTGTCAAAGAGCGGTCTGCCTCAATCAAGGATTGCCCGGGTGAGATTTCTGTAAATAGTTAATGAGAGAAGGAGAAAAGCTCCCCAAGTATTATGTGAGACAATCTTAAGAACGGCTATGGCTTTTTTTACTTTATCAGCGATCATCCTAATGTCTGGGGACCAGAAGAGTTTGCGATCCAAGAGAATGACTAAATGTTTCATGGTGGTCTCGCAGGAGATTTCACACCCTATTTGGATCTGTATATCGTCGAAAGTTGCTTGCGATTTAGACAATATACAAGTTGTCTTTTGGGGGTAATGTTCATACCCAAAGTTTTTAGCCAAATGGATAGACTCTCTAAGGCAACAAACAAATCGTGGTCCAGGTTGAGTGAGGAATTGAATTCCGATTAGAGAAAAAGGTCATCAGCGTACATAATCGCTTTTATGTTGTGGGGAAGATACTGTTCTAGTTCTCTGAGGTAAAGGTTGAAAAGGAGAGGAGATTAACCAACAAGATTTGAAATTTTAGTTTTTTTAGATAAAGAACTGCCCAAAATTATAAAATTCATTATTTATAATTCACTTTAATTAATAATGAGACTACTAAGTCCAAAAAAGTATTCTGATATAAATAATTCAGTATATATTTTTTCCATTTTGATATTAACTTTGGTTATGTGTCAAATTGCATTTGTTTAAATTTCTCGAAATAGTAAAAAAAGGACTTATCCACTTTTGTCCGCTTACTCCTCATTTGCGACCATAACAATAAAAAATATTATTATAGTAAATAAAGAAATGTTGATAAACTAAATACAGAAATTATTTATAAATTAATGCTTACGAAAATGGCATTAAAGTCCCTATAGTTTTATTTATTGCATTTTCTATGACAATTCTGCTTAAATCTTTTCTTGAAAAAGTTTTATTTTTCGAGTTTTTTTATTTGCAATATCAACATTGTCATTTAAGTTTGAAAATAAATTCAATTTATATTTCAACTTGAAATCGGAAATTATTTCCATTCCCAATTCTTTAGGAATAATTTCTGAAATTTCGTCCTCAGTTAAGGAAAAAAATCTCGTCTTGTCTATCTTGTGAACTGAACAGAAAATTTTACTACTAAGTGAGTGTTATAATTTAATTTAAAAATCACGAAATACAATTTAAAAGGAAAAAAATTTGAAATATACTTTAAATTAATTTTACTTACATCTGAATAAATTTTGTAATGATGAGAGATTCCAATCTCTAAGCAAGTTGGAGACATAATCATCCATGATGATTGAACTTTCTTCTTTTTCAAAAAATATTATTTTCTCTTTATTTTATATACATCTAACTATTATTATATCAATACGCACAACTTCTCATGAACCACTCTCGGATCACTGTCACGGGATTAACTTTTGCTCGGAAATTTAATGTGAGTTCATCCTTTACTTTCATGATGACACTGTGTTTCACGGTTTAAAGTTCTCTCCGTGCACATGGTTTAAGGTGGGAACCATCAGCGTTAAATGAAACAAATCTTTTTGCAGTCATGTGGCTGATAAAATTTATCAAACAAGGATGGAATTCAATGGTCCTCCTAAGAGTAGACATTCCTCTAGATGGGGAAATAGTCTCATAGAACTCCTTGAAAGCTAAGATCTTCTGTTTCCTGAGGGCCCACTTAATCTCGGCATCCCTGCGCCTAAATTCTATTCTGTTGGTACGAACTTCTTCGTACAAGTACCAAGCCCTTTGCGCTGACAATCCCTTTGGTTTAATCATTTTTAAAGGCGAAACATCCTTTTCATCAAGTACTGTTTTCTTGTGTACTTCGATTTTATTGCAGTTTGCAAATTTTTTCGCTTTGATGCTCATATCTTCGAAAAAAAATAAAATAATAAATAAAATGATAATAGTTGGTTAAGCCGGGAACTTTTTTAAAAAAAATGGGCCAAATAGGAATCCCATTCTGTCCACTCGACCTGGGGGATGTTTGTCGATGGATCTTTACTGGGAATCGCAACATTAAAATTATTTGGCGAAGAGGATTGTATGACTTCTAATAAGTCTTGATAACAATCCACAACGGATTTGGAAAAATTGGATTTAATAATTCCAAAACTGCCATCCGGCGAAAATTCGGTGTGTCCCGTTAAAAGAAAATTAAGTGAAATGGATTTATTGAGCTTTTTTACAACCCTCCAAAGGAGATAATGCAAAATAGCGTTATTTTTGTTTTGTCCAACACAGTTATCAGCAAAGTGAACGAGATTCTTAGTTTTCTTAATACTTAAAATGTAATGCAACATACTGATAACTGCGTTGTCACCCTTTCCTGTTTGATCTTCTTCGTCGATGGTGATATTCATTTGGACTCTGTTTCCTTAATTATTTATCCCGAACAAACTGCATTTTCAATTTGATTTAAAGTGCGATGCACCAACTAGCTGTGGGCTGCTGGGATAACTAATATTTTGCGCATAATCAAATGACAGGACAAGGAGCTTAGATTCGGATTCCGATCTGGCTTTTTGGCGGTAAAAATTATAAAAGTCTCTTTGCCCTTTCGCTTCTTCCAAATGATCGGTCGCAATTTTTATAATTTGTCCCTGCTCTTCAACACTTAATTTTTGCATATTTGTTAACTGCAAATGATTTTGGCGACAAATATCACAAAGATCTGTTGCTGGTTTCATCGTAATGATGTGGGGACAATATGTTTGCCAAATATCGAAAAATGTCGAATGCGCAACTTCTCTAATATTCTCATCGTCTTTAGCTGCATCTAAAAATTTTCGATACATTGTTGTCTTGGTAGCACATGATGGCAATTTTACGACTTTGCCGTACACTGATAACTGTTCACTATTCACGTCATTTTATTCATATTCTAACTGTTCGGTTACTTGACAATTGGGAAATATTCATGTGTCAGCACGCTAAACACTAGAAATTCAAATTCATGATTTTTAGAGAATACGCTTAGGTTCTGTTGTATCTAAAATTTTGTAATTATTTTTGTCAAATTAAAAATGAAAACATTTTAATATTTCTAGGAGACCTTTAGTGGACCTCAGCAAACTTGATTACTACTCGAAACCGTGTGTGGCGTTCCAATTAAAGCCAAGTTTAGGTTCTGCATTTTTGCCACTACAGCAAGCAGCAACTTCTACAGTTATATCAAGTGTATCACCAACTTCATTGGCGACTCCAACAACGCCTCCTCCGAGTTCATAGTTCTTAGTTATATTTATTCTTTACAATATGACGACATGCTTAAATTTTATTTGTAATCCAATACAAAGGTACATGTTTGCTATTGACAAGAACTTTTAACGTTTCTCATGCTCACATTTACTGATAAATCTACATGTCTTAAAATAAAATATTTTCTCAGGAGATTATATAGAAAAACTTTTTGAAAAAGTTTTTAAACTATTTTTAAATTGAAAAAAAAACAAATGTTAACTTATTCTTTTATTTTAAACTTAAAATATTCCGGAATTTTAATATTGCGGAATTTAAAATCTAAATTTAACCATTAAATATTATAAATCGTAACAAAATTGCATTTAATCCAAGATATCAATCAATTTTTTACAAAAAAATAAAGCAAAAAAAAAAACTTGATTTTTGCTGCAGTGAAAGTAGAACTTTAGTTCTTACAAATGTACATGAAATATTTGTTGGAAAGTAAAATTAATAATAAGAAAACAAATTAAAAACTGTGAGCAAAATTGTATGTGCGTTGTGCAATTATTTTGTTACAGTCCTTAATAGAATGTTGTAAATTAGAATTTTTTTACTGGTCTATGTTGGTTTTTTCAACCAATGAGATGGAACGCCGTAAGTTTATTTTATATTAACGTTTTTTGTAATAGTGTTTTTTATTTTACAAAGCTGTTTTTACATTTCTAATTATTTTTAGTTCTTAGTGTTTTATTTCTTTTATATAATGAAAGTGTTTAAAAAATTTAAATAATGTGACACACTTCGTTGAAAGGTACCTTAGAAGCGTACGTTTTAAGGCTTATGAGTTATTTTTACCTTCATTAAGTTTTTGTTTAATTGTTTTTAGTTCAGTTTTTATTAATTATTTTAAATGTAATGAAAACTTAAACAAAAATTCTTTCTGCATTTTCATTCTAAAAATTATCAACAAATTTTGTTTCTTATAAGGTATCTTCGTAGTGAGTTACAAATATTATTTTGTAATTAGTTTTAGTTTCTTCTTATAAAATTAAATTTTAGTGAATATATTTTATTATCAAGACAATAGCGTTTTTTAGTAGATGCAAAATGTAAGTGTTCTTATACACTATCTTAAGGAATTGTCAGGCTTTACTGTCTGTTTGTCAGAAAACAAAATTTAATGTGAAAAGTATAGAAACAAAAATTGTTTTATGCCGATAAATTTTCAAAAAGATGTTTAAACGAATAGACTATATTAATTTTTCTGTTAGACATTTAATTTTATCGCTCTTCTAATTTGTAAATTTTTTTAAAAGAGAATTAAGAATTACGAAAAGCCTTAAAAATTATATTTTTCTTCAATTGACTAACAGATGAATTAACATAAACTATTTTATTTAAATAGTCGATATTTTTTTTAAGATTTCAGAAAATAATAGGAATATAATTTGAGTTTTTATGTTGTTCATGTTGAAAGATGTTTTCTTATCATTAATAGAGGTGGTTAAAAAATTGTATATTTTTTGTCGATAGATGATAATATGTACCTTTGTACACGCATATACATGATTATACATACATGTATATAAAAAAATCTCTTTAGTGTATTTAGAATCACTTAATTAAGTAAAAAATGGCAATGTTCGAATATTATACAGTTGCATCAAAAAAGTGCGTTACACTTTACATTTAGATATTAAGCAAATGACTCCCAAATTATAAGCTTTATTCGCTTCAGAAATTACGTAATTACATTACGTGTTTATTAAATTATTCAGAATTAAAAATATTGAACAATATTATCCGCATACACACATTTTCATCAAATGTGTGTCGACTGGTAACAATATGGAGTCCATAATATACTTTTAGTAGCATTTAAGTATAACATATTTTTTTATAAGAAATGTATTTTCCAATTTATGACAATGACTGTTGATTAACGTTATCAATTTCATATCGTTCAATTAAGTACTATTTTTTTTAAAAAAATAATTTTTGTTTTCTTATTCTATAAAACAAAAATAATTTAGTTCTTTTATACTGAAAAAAATGTATTCTTAATATCTTAAAATCTTAAAAAATTTTAATTTTACAAAATTTATTTTTATTTTAAAAAAAAGGAGCAGAGAGAAGTAGGATGAAAACGTCGTTATAACATTTTTACAGCTATAGAGAAAATAATATGAACTAAAAATATTAGATCTTTCTAAGGATGGGAAATTGGGAAATCAATGGCCTATCAGTTTTTTTTTATTAAAATAGATATATTTTGCCGACGTTTCGGTCAAGATCTTAGCCCTCATCAAATATACAAAAGTATTTTTTACATATGAATATATAAAACTGTTGCGTAATTACAGTAGAAAGTTACTGAATGCTGAAAATTCAAGTTTTAGCAGTTTGGTAAAAGTCTACTGTAATTATATTAAATCATCAATTATAAGCTTACCTTAGGAATATGACAGTTTCATAGATTACATTTTCAAAGAAATGTAAGGTAATTTTATAATTTGATGGGTCTTTACAAATAGTATTCTATTTTTTTGTTCGAAAACAAAAGCAGTCACTACATTGGTTTTGTTTTCGAACATTTAAATAAACTATTATGGAGGTAATAGCTCAATACCATTCTGAGCTGTAACCACCATTATTCAAAGGATACATAAAACTAATGTGAATAATCAATTAACTATTTCATATAATTAATTAAATAATTAATAGAGGATCATTCGTTTCAGTTTCAAAACCTGAACCTGAAAGTAGTTCTAGGTTTAACTCCCGAATGTGAGACAAGGATTAATTATTTTCAGTTCTGAATTGAACAGAAATTGATAGTGGTTGATTTTTAGTTTTGTATTTTCAAACTTGTAATGAAAACCTTTTTGTTTTCTTATTTCTTATGTAATGAAATAAGCGTTAAAGTTATTGTTTTATCATTCGATGTAATTTTATAGTCACAAGTAAAATTTAAATACTAATATTTAATTATGATTTTTATTTCTCTTTCAAAATCGAAATTTCCATTTACTATTTATTCTCGTTTCAAATTTACTCCGAAACCGATAGACTAAATTTTTGTTTATGGTTTCGGTTACGGTTCCAGATTTAGAGATATATTTACAAGTCACGTAATAAATATTTAAATTGCACTACCGGCATAAAGTACATAAACCATTAAAAATTAATTTAAACTTTGAAAATCTATTTCTTTGAGATTAATAGAATTATTATTAAATTAATATTATATTAATAATTCATTATTTGAGAATATAACAGTGTCATATTTTCTGATGAAATTCAAGTTTGATGTGGGTCATTTAATTTTTATAAAATTTCGTATAAGTTTACTATTATATAAAAGATGACTTTAAGAAAAATATTTTTAAAATCTTTCAAACTGAATTTTTTGCGTTAAACTTTAATTTAGAACAGTAAATTACGAAAAAACTGATGATTCTATCAAATGATTTTTATGTTATGATCAGGTATCTCTTTTTTGGTATAAAATGCATCATATTTCGATATTCAAAATGCGAAAAATATCAAAAGTCAATTATTTTCCTTTTCACTTTTTTTGCTAGTCTTTTTAACACATAAAATAAAATTTTGTCCTCATTTAAAAAAAATTATCAAATTATAACAATTGATATTATTTACCTACAATTAATTATTATTTAATTACAAAACTTTTGAAAATTCAAAATTTTGTAATATTAAATTGAAAACAATTGATTTTTTTAAAGTAATTAAACACTCGAAGAATTTCCTCAAAATTTTTAAAAATAATTAATTTAAAGAAAAATTCTAGTTAAACAAAGAACAAGAAATTTAAAATATCAAAAAATTATTTAGAAGTAATCGAATTTTCAAAAACTTAGAATGAATGTTATTATTGGAATAATGAAAAAAATCTGGGAAGCAGAAAATCAAAAACTAAAAATTCTTAAGAGGGGAACCTCCTTTAGACGATCGAAAAATGCGTCATTTTTGGGATCTTTTTTCTCGGGTAAAATAACTTCAAACGTTTTGTAATTTATAGGGTACTTAAATACATGTCTTGAGAGTCTAAAAAAATTTTTGGAGAAAAAACAAAACATTTTTAGTATGGAAATATACACCGCGTCCATGCCACCTCATTTTATCTGTGAACATTCTAGCGCTCTGAATTTTTTTCTAAAACAAAGACACCAACCTTTTTTTTAACTTTAGGATAATACCTCCTATATGACATTTCGATTTTTGTAAAAAAAATTTCGAGAATTGATTTTTCTTAATAACTCTTAAGTTAAAAGTGATTTTTCGTGCATAAGAATTGACTTTAAAATTCCAAAAAATAGGAAAAAAATTTTTTTTCAAAAAAAAAACACTAAATGTCATATTGAAGATTATTTAATTACCTTTAAAATTATGTATCATAAAGCCCGATTGGTTAAAAAGGGCGTTCTCAATCGTGTTCACAAAATTAAAAAATGGTGTTTTGAGAAAAATGCGTTTGAAGTTTTTTTTAAATAAAGTGACTCGAATGTCAAACAAATGAAAGAAGGGTTGCCACATAGAAATTACAAATTATACTGACAGTGGTACTCTGAATGAAAGAAGAAGGCAGATTGAATGCTAAAACAGAAAAAATTCTGGACTCTGGTAAACATTTCACCAGACGACGCATGAAAAAAAAAAAATTAAAAATTTTGTGACTTCTTCAATAATACAGAAATCGACTTAAAATTTGATGGGTATATTCTTGAATAGTTGTAGAATCAATTAAAATTATTTCCACAAAGTCGATTTTTTTGACGCAATAAAGGAGGTTCCCCCCTTAACTTGTTTACATTTAAAAATCGATCCAAGGCTTGCAATTTTCTTACATAAAATTTCATAAATTCAATTATTTTCAAATGTAATAAAATTCTTCACAGAAATTGAATTTCGTTCAAAAATTTAAAAAAATTCTCGTCAAAATTTCAATTATCTTAAGAAATAACAAAATTCTTCTTCAAAATTCAATTATTTTCAAAAATTTTAATACAATTCCTGGGAAAATTTCAATTATTTTTAAAAATTTTCCTCAATTAAATGACTTTTAATATTTATTATTTTAATAAAATTTCCCAACAGATTTCAATTAGGAAAAATTTAATAAAATTCTACGCAAACATTTAATTATTTTCATAAAATAATAAAAATTTCACAGGAATTCAATTATTTACAAATTTCTTTTATAAATTTCTTCTAAATAATTCAATTATTTTCATAAATAATAAAATTTCTACAGGGATTTAATTATTTTCGTAAATAATATAATTCTTTTTAGAAATTCAATTATTTTCATAAATAAAACTCATTGCAAAATTTCAATTAATTTTATTACAATTTTAATCAAAATTCTCGAAAAATGTAATTATTCTTAAAAATTTTATTAAAATTCGTCAAATAAATTCAATTTTAAGAAACATGCAATTATTCAATAAATGTTTTTTTTTTATTTAAATAATTGAATTCTAGTAGAATTTTCTAATAAAAATTGATTTAAAAATGAATTTCAGTTAAAATTTCAGATTATAATCGAATATTAAAAGCATTATAGCGTGAATTTTTAGAAATAATTAAATTTTGAAAATGTTTGAATTTGAAATTTTTAAAAATCCGAATTCTTCATTTTTTTAAATAACAATTCTATGGAATTAATTTTTTTGAAAAAATTTATTTAATTGCGGATTTTTTTTTTGAAATGTAGATTGTAAATTATAAGGGGCCGTCCATATACCACGTGGACAGTTTTTCAAAGATTTTTGACCCCCCCTCCCCCCTTGTGGACACAAAAATACATGGGATCGTGGACATTTTCAAACTTTTTTTAACCCCCCCCCTCCCCCCAAAAGTGTCCACGTGGTATATGGACGACCCCTAACCAAATGAATTTGAAAATTCTCAAAAAAGTTTTGCCAAAATTATTAAAAATAATGATGCATTTATAGAAGAATTTTAGTTGGAAAAAAATTTAATTTTGGAAAAGTTACAAATTATTGTAGAAATTCAATTATTTTCAAGAGTATCTAACAATATTCTTCGTAAAAATTCAGTTTTGTTAAAAAATAATAAAATTCTTCTTTATATTATAGTTAAAAATGCTTGAATCATCTTTAATTATTACAAAACATGAACTCAGAGTTATCGATATCTTTATGTTTTATAGTTATGAAAAATTTAATTTATAGTTTTAAGTAAAATGTTTTCTTCTATGACTCTGACTTATTATATTTTTGTCAGTAATTGATCCGTAATTTTTCACTTTTGGTCCGTAAAGTCCGTATTTTTAAATACTTCCACTGGTTCGAGCCTTGTAAAAATTTAATGACCCGCTACTAAAATTTGATTTTTTTAAAGAAAATGTGACTAAAAAAAATTACAATTTTTGGGAAAGTTTGTAAAATAGAACTCAAACGTAGAAAGAGTAAATTGGAGTCTATTCCATTACTACATAGTATATTTTAGAGTTTTTTTAATAGTCTGTATACTTATAGATTCAAGTACATCCTATTGGTTTTTCTATCATTTCGTTTGCTTTCTATTTCATAAAGTAATTTCTTTTCATAGTTTAAATTTATTTTTAATACCCTAAAATTGTACATTTTATGCCGGTTAATTCATTTTTAGAAGATTCATATATATGTGTTTAAAATCTGCATTTATTAAAAGGCCAATCAGTTTTAAATATGTAATTTTAATTTTCACAACTATTTAATTAAGTTAATTCTAGATGGAATCGACAAAATACAATTTTTAGTTTAAGTTCAATATGATACACCATGCGGTAAGAAGTTAAGATGTTTTCCTCCCTCTATTTTCTGTTTAAATATTTTAATATATTCTTTTTAATAATACCTTTCATTTAAAACTCTAAACTTTCATTTATTTAAATTATAAAAATATTTAAAAAATTTTATAAGTATAGTACAAATTCTAAGACAAATGAGCAAATAAACAATTTTACTTTTAATCTATCAAGTACAATTGTACCTTTAGGAAGTGAAAAACTTTAAACTTTTTTAAAGCAAGAAGATGAAGTTGATATCAAATTAATTTTTAGTTGTACGTTTGTTTTTTAATGGCATAAAAAATTAGCTTTAAAAAGCTAAAACTTTTACCTGTTTATCATGATATTAGGGAAGTTTAAAGTTACAATCCATTTTCTTTTATCAAGTTTGCATTACAAAGTTGTACAAAGAGAATATATGTGGAATTTGCTCTAAATTTCCGTGATATCTTGATAACTAGAACTTTCTTTGATTGATACATATTTGGCTCTTCCATTGAGTATTCAGTAATTTTTAAAATATCAATAAATAAATAAATAAAATATAAATAATGAATAGATAACAGAAACGATGTACGTTTGAATGAGTGTGTAAAAAAGAAAAATGTTCTGAGAATTTTTGAGGTATTGTTTTATTTTTTATCGTCATTTTTATAAGAGAAAAGAGAAAATTCAGATTATTTTCTCTAACGAGAAGAAATGCAGGTTTTAAAGCGGCTAATATTAGGTATATTTTGATGTTAAAAATATGTAAGCTACGTAGTTTTTAAGAATATAGAGGTAACAATTTTTCTGTACACTTTGTTAATATATAGAAATTTAATGAAAATATTTTAATAACAATTCAATATTCGTAAGAAACCTATATGTCAAATTATTGACTTTTAAATGATAATTTATATTAATAAATAAGAAATTATTTAATATTTCAAGATGTAAATTGTAGAAAGTTTTTTTTTGAAATTTTATTTTTTTATTTATTGATTTAATTAAAGAAAATTTTGTCAAATAACTTTGTTTCTAAATGTTCTACTGATCACGTTAAAAATTGTGGAATTCGTAGTACTATTCCAAGACAGCACGTAAGCTTGCAGCAAGCTTGAGGCAAGCTTGCCGTGCAAGATTGCCAATATTGACGTGCAAGTTTCCGGCAAGCTTGCCACAAGCATAAAATGTCCCACTTATAGCAAGCTTCATGTGCAAGTTTGCTGCAATATTGCAATGCAAGCTTGCAGCAATATTCCACTAAAGGTTGCCGCAAACTTGATGTAATCTTATATGGAAATTGTTTATTATATAAAATTAATTATTAATTATTAGCAACAAATTTATATTTAATATTTTTAATTTTTATTAAACATTAAAAAATTATAACAACGTTTTAATAATAATGTTATTAATTTCCCCAAAGAGTTGGAGTTGGGAACTATTATCCATGATCAGTGGATAATAATTAAAAATTGTCAACGTCGTAGCAGACGTTAACTATACACATTATCATTTAAGATAATATGGTGAAAAGCCTGTTCAGCGGACCGATACTTATACTCTGCGCGAGACAAGTCGTGCGCGAGAGAGGTATTTCTCGCCATCTAGCAAGGAATTAGAAAACTAATAGAAGTTTCTCTTATAATTCTCTAACTCCCTGGTAGATGGCGAGAAATACCTCTCTCGCGCACGACTTGTCTCGCGCAGAGTATAAGTATCGGTCCGCTGAACAGGCTTTTCACCATATTATCTTAAATGATAATGTGTATAGTTAACGTCTGCTACGACGTTGACAATTTTTAATTATTATCCACTGATCATGGATAATAGTTCCCAACTCCAACTCTTTGGGGAAATTAATAACATTATTATTAAAACGTTGTTATAATTTTTTAATGTTTAATAAAAATTAAAAATATTAAATATAAATTTGTTGCTAATAATTAATAATTAATTTTATATAATAAACAATTTCCATATAAGATTACATCAAGTTTGCGGCAACCTTTAGTGGAATATTGTTGCAAGCTTACGTGCTGTCTGGGATTAGTTGATAATTTTTGAAAATAATACTTTTTTAGATAGATCACTATTAATTCCTTTAATACTTTTTAATCCAAAAAAAAGTTATAGATTCATTTGGGTTAAGATGATATTTGCGCCTATTTTAAAGTTTTGCGGGTAAGTATCAACATTTTAATATTACATTATTACCAACTGAGAGAATTACATGAAAACTAGTTTATATTATCAATTATCATTGTTAGATTTACATGAAAAAGTAACTTCAATTTTTAGAAAAGTTTAACGCTAAACATTTATTAATGATAGATCGTCCAATGTCCTTCCGGCAGGACGAAAAAGACTCAGGTGAGTCCCCCCGAAATCACTAAAGAAAACTAACATGGATTCAGATAAATAAAAAATGATATATATCATTGGAAAGGTAACGAAACAAGCTTTCAGCGCATATAAATATCGAGCTTGTAAGTTCAAAACTAAGGGCTGGGTAGTTTGAAGAAGTTACATGTTCCAAAAATTCACATAATTTTTAGTCACAGAATGACGAAGCCCGGTCCTGCCGGCAGGACGCTTTTCGCTTTATTTAAGAGACTACCTAGCCCAGGTTTATAAATTTAAAGACTCGATATTTACATCATTTGAAAGCTTGTTTCATTACCTTTCCAACGATATATTTAGTTTTACATTTATCTGCTTCCATATTAATTTTATAGAGCAATTTCTAAGGGACTCGCGCCTGAGTCTATACTCAAATATGCTGAAAAATATTAAAAATGAATTTTTTTTTAATTGAAAAATTAGGTATCATTCTTTGAACGTTTCTGAAGAGAAAGAGACGTGTCCGGTCAAAAAATATTGATTTTCGGGGATATTACATTAAATTTACGAAAAAACGTTTTTTTCACTGTTTAGAAACATAGCAAGTTTGAAGGCTTTGAAAAATAGTTTAATATTATTATTTTAAAAAGTAAAAAATATGGATTTTTTCGTCTTTTCGTCTACTTTAATCCCAAGGAGTGCTAGAAAAGAAAAGTTAAATTCCCTTTTTTTAAAAGCCTTTTTTTGGAACGTCCTTCCGGCAGGACGGGCGCTTGGACGATTTATCATTAAGGGTTCATCCCTATTGAAAATCCCCATATGGGAAACCACATGGGAAACCACATGGGATCCTATGTCAAAAACCATGTAAAACCCTACTTCCATGAAGGAAACCACGTGGTTTACCATGTGGTTTCCCATGTCAAACCATATGGGAAATTGAGACAGGATTTTAGTTAGGAATAGACATGGGGAATTTGAACAGTTCATCTATGCATAAAACCATATCAAATCCCACATGTTTTTCACAGTCAAATCCTAGACCGAATCCCATGTGAAAAAACAGTGGAAAAAACATGTGGAAAACCATTCCACATGGTTTCCTTAGTTATATTTATCATTTATCATTTTTAGTTATATTAGGGTTCCGTACCCGGTAGGAACCCTATTGGAACGGTTACAAAAATGACCATGTACCCCCCCCCCTAGAACTCACAGTTTTACACCTAGAGAGCTAAAAATTGGTACACGTATGTATTTTCACGCGTAGATTACAGGAGAAATATAGCGAACGTTATTGGGATTGATCTTCATAGAGTTTTCGACGAAAAACATCAAATTTTGGCCATTTTTTCGCAAAAAAAGGCATGTACCCCCCCCTAGCGCTCACAGTTTTTTACCTAGTAAGTTGAAAATTGGTATGCATATGTATTTTCAAAAATGGATTAAAGGAAAAATATAGCGAACACATTTAGTATTCATCTTCATTCTGTTTTTATCGAAAAAGTCAAAAATTTTGAAAATTTCGAAAAAAATCCATGTACCCCCCCCTGGCGCCTACATTTTTTTACCTGGAAAGCTGAAAATTGGCATACTTATTCGTTTTTACGCATAGATTACAGGAAAAATATAGCGGAAGTGATTAGAATTTATTTTCATGGTGTTTTCATCGAAAAACTAAAATCTCTTTTTGCAAGCTCGAAAATACTTTAACCCTTGCTGGTTCTCTCAATTCTTAATCTAGAGGACTGGCGTTATACATTTTTATTTGCTTTTTCGTGCAGATTCCAACAAACATGCAGAAAAAATTATTGGAATTCATCTTCATATTTTTTTTTGCAAAAAACTAAAAAAAATTTTCGTTTTAAAAAAAAAGTGTGTACCCCCCCCCTTGGTTTTAAAAATTCTTTGCCTATTTGACTGCAGTTTTGCTTATTTTATGTATTTTCGTGTGTAGATTTCAGGAAAAATATAGCGAACATGATTGGATTTGATCTTCATATTTTTTTCAGCGAAAAACTCAAAGTTTTTAAAAATTTCGTCAAAAAAGCGTGTATTTCACTCTAGCGCTCACAGTTTTTTACCTAGTGAGCTGAAAATTGGTACACTTTTGTATTTTCACGTGTAGATTACAGGAAAAATATAGTGGAAATGATTAGAATTGATCTTCATTGCGTTTTGAGCGAAAACCTAAATTTTTTTTTTCAATTTTCGATAATAATTATACCTGTGCTAGTTCTCTTAATTCTTAGTCTAGTGGACAGGCGTTATACATTTTTATTTATTTTTTCGTGTAGATTTCAACAAACATACAGAAAAAATTATCAGAGTTCATCTTCATATTTTTTTTGCGAGAAACTAAAAATTTTTTTCGTTTTGGAAAAAAAAGTGTGTACCCTCCCCTTGGTTTTCACAATTCTTGGCCTATTGGACTACAGTTTTGCTTATATTATGTATTTTCATGTGTAGATTTCAGGAAAAAAAACACCGAACATGATTGGATTTTATCTTCATATTTTTTTTAGCGAGAAACTCAAAGTTTTTAAAAATTTCGTCAAAAATGCGTGTTTCTTACCCTAGCGCCCTAGTGCCTATGCTAGTTCTCTCAATTCTTAGTCTAGTGGACTGGCGTTATACATTTTTATTTATATTTTCGTGTAGATTTCAACAAACATACAGAAAAAATTATTGGAGTTCATCTTCATATTTTTTTGCGAAAAACTAAAATTTTTTAAAAATTTCGTCAAAAAAGCGTGTTTTTTTACCCTAGCGCCAAAAGTTTTTTATCTGAAGAGATGAAAATTAGTTATTTATTTATTTTCACCTGTAGATTACAGAAAAAATACAGCGAAAAATATTGAAGTTGATCTTTATATTTTTTTCAGCAAAAAAGTAGAAGTTTTAAACGAAGGTACGGAACCCTCGGTTTTAGTACGAGTTCTACTCGCACTTGTCCGGTTTTTATATTTATCATTATAAAGATTACTGTCGCTCCTATACTTTCACCGCTAGGTGGCGAAAGCGACTTCTCTCGCTGTTGAGATGATTCTGGAAGTATATAAAAGCTGAGAACCTGTAGCAGAGAGGACGTGTTTCAAATGATCGTTTTTTTACTTTTTTGATGACTTGTAACACTAATACTACTTATTATTTAATTTTTTATTAAATAATTTTTAGTCCTTTGAAAATTTCTTCATTGGATCTTTAATAAAATACTATGTGATATCTCATATTAAATCCTAGGTGAAATCTTGCATGAAATCCTATGTCAATTCCTATATAAAATCCTATGTGAAATCCCTTGTAAAATTCCAAGTGGATTCCCATGTAGGGATATTCAATAAGGCGGATAATGTTTTTCACATGGGATTTGGTTTAGGATTTGACATGGGAAAATAATTATAAATAAATGATACTGTTTTTCACTTGGGGATTGACTTGGGAAAATAATTATAAATAAATGATACTGTTTCTCACATGGGATTCGGTTTAGGATTTAACTGTGAAAAACATGTGGGATTTGATATGGTTTTATGCATAGATGAACTATTCAAATTCCCCATGTCTATTCCTAACTAAAATCCTGTCTCAATTTCCCATATGGTTTGACATGGGAAACCACGTGGTTTCCTTCATGGAAGTAGGGTTTTACATGGTTTTTGACATAGGATCCCATGTGGTTTCCCATGTGGTTTCCCATATGGGGATTTTCAATAGGGATATCACTTTAGACGCTTGAAAATAAAGCTATTTTCTAGAATTTTTTTACGATTCCTATGGATTATATTAATTTGCATTTTTTTAGTTCAATAAATACACTCTTTCACTCTATAAAAAAACTTATTTTATAAAAAAAATATTATTTGTTTATTTATAAGATTTAACTATAATTTTAGACCTGCTAAAAATACTGATGCCAACTGCGGGATTGACTTCTCAGGTTAGAAAAATCTGAAACACAAAATTCAAGTTGCTTTATCTTCAGTAGGACTGTACCTATCGCCCGAACTAGAATTTTTAATTTTTATGCAAAAATAATAAAATGGCGCCAATTTAAAATTTTTTTTCGAAAATTAAGGTTTTTTTGGCAGTTTTTCGATTTAAAAAATAGTAAAAATGAATATTTTTAAATAATTATAGTTCCGGCGATACCCACCCATGTGACGAAGATTTTCGTAAAAAAATTTTTAGAATCGGTCCAGTAGTTTCCGAGAAAAACATCCTGCAGCGTGGAAAAATGTGGTTTTGAGAAAAACGCGTTTAAAGTTTGTGTTGTATACTTACATAGCTGTGTACGCGCTCAAATAGCATTGACAAAAATATATTTTAAGTGCTGGGATCTTTCTAAAAATTTTACACCACATTTTGGACATATTTTGCTTTCGAAATCAATATTTGCAGTTTAATTTTCGCTCAGGTTTTGATATTAAATATTTCCTCACATATGCGGACATTTAAATAACTACCTAATTTTTCATGAGCTTCGCCACTCAATATTTCTAACCTCGCTGAACTATATCTCCATGCCAAGTTTCAGGAAATTTTCAGTAATGTGTGGGGAATAAGGCTGGAGTCCCATGACAGCGTTTAAAACTCTTTAAAAACTGGTTTTTATAAAAGTTGACAACTCATTTGACAGTTGTCAACTGTCAAAGTGTATTATATTGCTAAATATGAACTGAAATTTTCACAAGAAACCTTTTTATTCGTAGAAGTTAATATAGAAGTCGTGAAAATTCCCATTTTTCAAAATTTGACACAATTGTGACAGCTTTTTTGACAACCGGTAGCTGTCAAAAGTTATTTTTGACGTCATATTCGTGTTCAGCGTACAAAAGACTACAGAAATACATTAGACCCAAGTAAAATTATCGAGAAATGGAAAACTTATAATACAATGTTTGCAGAATTGCACCAAACCCATGTTAAACCCCATTTAAACTTTAACCCTTCTGCGGCACGGGTTAATATATTTATCAAATGGGCTGTTCTTGTGGGTAGCTCATTTTTTCACATTTTAATTCAAATTTCGGCCGGCGACCTAAGAAATTCCAACTTTTCCAAAATAAGAACCACCCTAATGAATATTGTTATATGCAAAATAATTTCTCTTCATACGTATATTACATGTATAACGAACTATATATATTTTTATATCATATGATCTCTTCTTAAGAACTCTTGACTTTTGTTTATATGATGTCAATAAGGTTCGACTTGTGGAGTCGCTTATGGGATGACAAATACAGTACTGTAACGTTAGTCCCTTGCCGACTCTTTTCTTGTGAAGACTTCTTTAAAATACATTTTTGACTTTGCTTAATTACATTTAAATATCTTTTATTTAACCCGAACTGCTTTCCGTTTATTTAAAGTTCCAATAGGTTATGGGCCCAGGCACATAATAAGTGACAATAAGTGCTTTTGGGTATTTTAGTGTTTTAAGTGACAATAATAGTTTTTAGTGTATAGCAACTCTAGTGACAATGAGTGCGGACATAATAAAAACGAAATATCAAACTATTCAATGGTGAAAAATATAGTATTTGGAAATTTCGTGTTCGTGCACTAATAGTTGAAGAAGATGCATTGCAGGTCCTTGACGAAAATAAACCAAACGAAGTATCAGACGAATGGCAAAAACGTGAACGTATCGCTAATAAAGGTTCCATCATTCAACACCTTAGTGATTCTATGATTGGATTTGCAACTAAAAAGGATACCACTCGACAAATATTTAAAAAACTGGATGAGATATACGAAAGAAAGAGCCTGTCAACACAACTGGCTGTTGAAAAGAAATTACTAGGTTTTAAACATAAAGGGGACACTCCGTTAACTATTTTAATTATTTTATTTTTTTATTAACTATCTATTTACTTTAACACTTCTGGCTCCTTGTAGAATTAGGCCAATAAAAGCGAAAATTAGCTCCAAAAATTGATTTTATTAACAGAAAAATCGTTTTCATTCGGCAACGGCTCCAAATCCAAATCTTTTTAGTTTTAATAAATTAATTTTTTCGATTTTTGGAAGACGTATATAAAAGGTAAAAGAAAAACACTCTTTTACTTTTTTATAAAATAGACGACGTTTCGGTGGTCAGGTTCGCCACCATCATCAGGTCACTTTGATAGAAAAATTTTTTTAAAAAAATTAATACAACAAAATTTTGAAAATTTAAATTTAAACAAAAAATAAAAAACAATTTTTACCTAGTTAAAGTCAATAAAATAAACATCACGTCAATAAATTAAAAACATAAATAAACGCAATACAACAAAAAAATAAAATATATAAATTTACAAATCACAAACATATTAAAACGAGTGATTAGTCAAACTGACTGAGCCGGTGACAATTTTCGCGTTATATACAGTCGATGGGGTCAATGACCCGCAATCGAAATATTATGAATTATAACCATTATTTCAATTTATTAAGCAAAGGAAAATAGGAATTACTAAGAAACTGTATATCTTCCTTCTTGTTAATAGTAAAATTATTGCATTTAATATAAATCATCTCAGAAATTAATCGTTTTTTATAAGAAGTTTCATAATCTAAAATTTCTGCATCGTCAAAATTAAAAGAATGATTATATTCAGTTTGATGTTTGTTCACAACGGATTCGAGGTTTTTGTCTTTATGCTCGCTAATTCTTTTTTTCAAAGTACGCTTTGATTCACCAATATATGTTGCAGGGCAACTATTACAATTAAATTTATAAACAATATTATTCCGATCCCACTTTTTTGTCAAGTCCTTTCCTAATTTTATTACAGAGCTTAAGCTTTTTTCCACAATAGGAATAGAAAGTAAATTATATTTTTTTTAAATATTAGATAATTGATAATAAATATCATTGAAAGGAATACAGATTTTAGGTAGTTGTTGATAAATACTAACGACATTGTTAGTTTGTTTTTTATCTATTGTTTTATGAATTAATGTATGTTTTCGTTTTTTAATATTTTTTTGTATAAATTCTAAAGGGTAATCGTTGTTTTGCAAAATTTTAAAGATTCGTTTAATGTTTTCATTATGAAAGGACTTGTGAGACAATAAAATTGCTCTATCATATAAATTGTAAACAATGTTTTTCTTTTGTTGAATTGGATGACGTGAAAAATAATTTATCAATCTATTAGAAGAAATGGATTTTTGATACCAATTAGTGATGAGTTGATTGTTATTTTTTATTAATGTCATATCTAGGAAATTAATTTTATTATCCATTTCTAGTTCATGAGTAAATTTTAAATTAATATTAAACGAATTAAAAGTGTCAATGAAAAGTTCGACTTGATCTTTATGGACGCACAAAAGTGTGTCGTCCACATATCTATAATAAAATAGAGGAACACAATTGAAATTGTTTTTAAGCAAATTCAAACAATCAGTTTCCACGTCATCCATTACAATATCCGCAAAAAATGGAGATATCGGTGACCCCATCGGAGTACCGTAAATTTGTTTATAAATTCTTTCATCAAAAACAAAATAAGTATTATCAAATAAAAATTCAGTACAATTAATAATGTCAACAAAAGGAATTTTACATTTATTATGAATAATATTGTTTCTTCTATCAAGGCTTTGTATAACTAAATCGCATGGAATATTAGTGAAAAGTGAACTAACATCAAGAGAAAGTAAAACAAAATCTTGTGGTACAGTAATATTCTTCAATTTTTCTTTTAACTCAAAGCTATTGTTTACATGAGATTTTGGTAAAGGAATTACAGTTTTTAACTCTTCGTATATGATTTTGGCCAAAAAATGAGTTGGACTATTTATTAGCGAAATAATAGGACGAAGAGGTGCATTATCTTTATGAATTTTTGGCAAACCATAAAATTTTGCCAAAGAGGTATTAGTCATAGTTAACTGATTATTATGATATTTTCGTTTAAGATATTCATTGTCATTTAAATTTTTTAAAATTTTATAAGTTCTTGATTGTAATTTGGATAAAACTCCTTTCGTTGAAATTTCTTTATAAGTGTGTCGATCGGAAAGTAAGTCATGGGCTTTGGAAATGTAGTCTGATTTTTTCATACAAACTGAAACATTTCCTTTGTCTGAATTAGTAAAAAATATGTCAGGATTTTCTTTTAAGAAACTTTTTGCAGAATTTAACTTAATGGCAAAACTTCTGTCTTCAAATGTGATGTTGTTTTTTTTGGACAGATTTGACATTACACTATTACTAACTTTTTGTCTAATCTCATTTTTGACTTCAGAACTAATATCTAAACTCGAAATAGTACATTCTAAATTTTTTATAATATTGATAGATATTATAAACGAAACGTCGTCTATTTTATAAAAAAGTAAAAGAGTGTTTTTCTTTTACCTTTTATATACGTCTTCCAGAAATCGAAAAAACCGGACAAGTGCGAGTAGAACTCGTACTAAAACCGAGGGTTCCGTACCTTCGTTTAAAACTTCTACTTTTTTGCTGAAAAAAATATAAAGATCAACTTCAATATTTTTCGCTGTATTTTTTCTGTAATCTACAGGTGAAAATAAATAAATAACTAATTTTCATCTCTTCAGATAAAAAACTTTTGGCGCTAGGGTAAAAAACACGCTTTTTTGACGAAATTTTTAAAAAATTTTAGTTTTTTCGCAAAAAAATATGAAGATGAACTCCAATAATTTTTTCTGTATGTTTGTTGAAATCTACACGAAAATATAAATAAAAATGTATAACGCCAGTCCACTAGACTAAGAATTGAGAGAACTAGCATAGGCACTAGGGCGCTAGGGTAAGAAACACGCATTTTTGACGAAATTTTTAAAAACTTTGAGTTTCTCGCTAAAAAAAATATGAAGATAAAATCCAATCATGTTCGGTGTTTTTTTTCCTGAAATCTACACATGAAAATACATAATATAAGCAAAACTGTAGTCCAATAGGCCAAGAATTGTGAAAACCAAGGGGAGGGTACACACTTTTTTTTCCAAAACGAAAAAAATTTTTAGTTTCTCGCAAAAAAAAATATGAAGATGAACTCTGATAATTTTTTCTGTATGTTTGTTGAAATCTACACGAAAAAATAAATAAAAATGTATAACGCCTGTCCACTAGACTAAGAATTAAGAGAACTAGCACAGGTATAATTATTATCGAAAATTGAAAAAAAAAAATTTAGGTTTTCGCTCAAAACGCAATGAAGATCAATTCTAATCATTTCCACTATATTTTTCCTGTAATCTACACGTGAAAATACAAAAGTGTACCAATTTTCAGCTCACTAGGTAAAAAACTGTGAGCGCTAGAGTGAAATACACGCTTTTTTGACGAAATTTTTAAAAACTTTGAGTTTTTCGCTGAAAAAAATATGAAGATCAAATCCAATCATGTTCGCTATATTTTTCCTGAAATCTACACACGAAAATACATAAAATAAGCAAAACTGCAGTCAAATAGGCAAAGAATTTTTAAAACCAAGGGGGGGGGTACACACTTTTTTTTTAAAACGAAAATTTTTTTTAGTTTTTTTGCAAAAAAAAATATGAAGATGAATTCCAATAATTTTTTCTGCATGTTTGTTGGAATCTGCACGAAAAAGCAAATAAAAATGTATAACGCCAGTCCTCTAGATTAAGAATTGAGAGAACCAGCAAGGGTTTAAAGTATTTTCGAGCTTGCAAAAAGAGATTTTAGTTTTTCGATGAAAACACCATGAAAATAAATTCTAATCACTTCCGCTATATTTTTCCTGTAATCTATGCGTAAAAACGAATAAGTATGCCAATTTTCAGCTTTCCAGGTAAAAAAATGTAGGCGCCAGGGGGGGGGTACATGGATTTTTTTCGAAATTTTCAAAATTTTTGACTTTTTCGATAAAAACAGAATGAAGATGAATACTAAATGTGTTCGCTATATTTTTCCTTTAATCCATTTTTGAAAATACATATGCATACCAATTTTCAACTTACTAGGTAAAAAACTGTGAGCGCTAGGGGGGGGTACATGCCTTTTTTTGCGAAAAATGGCCAAAATTTGATGTTTTTCGTCGAAAACTCTATGAAGATCAATCCCAATAACGTTCGCTATATTTCTCCTGTAATCTACGCGTGAAAATACATACGTGTACCAATTTTTAGCTCTCTAGGTGTAAAACTGTGAGTTCTAGGGGGGGGGGTACATGGTCATTTTTGTAACCGTTCCAATAGGGTTCCTACCGGGTACGGAACCCTAAAAATTAATTTATTAAATAACTGTGGAAGAATTTACTAAATACTTTTTAGTTTTAATTAGTTAGTTTTTGAAACAGAAATAAATAAAGTGCTAAAGCATTCTATATAGTTTAAAACTTCTGGCTCCTTGTAGAATTAGGCCAATAAAAGCGAAAATTGGCTCCAAAAAGTTGATTTTATTGACAGAAAAATCGTTTTCATTCGGCAACGGCTCCAAATCCAAATCTTTTTAGTTTTAATTAGTTAGTTTTTGAAACAGAAATAAATAAAGTGCTAAAGCACTCTATATAGTTTAAAACTTCTGGCTCCTTGTAGAATTAGTCCAATAAAAGCGAAAATTGGCTCCAAAAAGTTGATTTTATTGACAGAAAAATCGTTTTCAATCGGGAACAGTTCCAAATTCCAAATCTTTTTAGTTTTAATTAGTTAATTTTTGAAATAGAATTAAATAAAGTGCTAAAGCACTCATAGTCGACTACGATGTACAACAAATAACGCTATTTTATCTCGATTAGGTGATTATTATCATTTGACTTCCTCCTTTTTACATGCATTCTACACCATTCGTCGAATGCTTAAATAGTCAAAACGCCATCTGTTCGAATTATCAAGTAGTAGAATGGTAAAGTTGTCAAATGTTCAAAACATCGAATCGTCATTTAGTCGAATGCTAAAAACATCGATTCTTCTTTTAATCGAATGCTAAAAATATCGAATTCTCAATTCGTCGAATGTTCAAAACGTCGAAGGATATAAATAAAAAAAAAAAATAAATAAATAAATTGGATATAGTTCCGAAAACGTCCCCCCTCCGATTTTCATAAAAGTTGGTATATTTATGTAATTTGACGTGCTGATCACGAATATGAACATTGTAGTACAAACTAGAAAGTCAATTTCACTGCCTTTCTATATTAGAACGTGTAAGGAAATTAGGTGCGGCGGGCTTCGCCCGCCTCTGAGTGGTATCTTTTCGGGGCACCTATATAAAAGGTTTTTTTTTAAATGTTGTAGGGGGATTGGTTCTGGGTTAGGTACCTTCTAGTACCAACTAGGAAGTCAATTTGACTCCCATTTTATATTAAAATTTTGCGTTTTCTACGAGTTAAACGCAAAAAACCACAATTTTATGGTGTTTTCTACGAGTTAAACGCAAAAAACCACAATTTTATGGTGTTTTTTATGGTTTTTACCAAAAAATTCAAAACTGCATCAATTTTTATAATCACTTTTGTGATCAGGGAATCAAAATACCTAAAAAAATGTATTTCATTAAAACTGGATGTCCTTTTAAGTTAAAGTATATTTCAATTAATTTTTATGGTATTTTATGGTTTTTTACATTTTTTTGAAAACTAACAGTTTTAGAAGAAAAATTAAAAAGACATAAAATGTGTATTTTTGTGAGATCTATATCTTTTGTATGAAACATTTTTTGAAATTTTGCGTTTTTAATGAGTTAAACGCAAAAAACCACAATTTTATGGTGTTTTTTATGGTTTTTACCATAAAAATCAAATTTGCGCCAAATTTCAATATCATATTCGTGATCAGCACGTCAAATTACATAAATATACCAACTTTTATGAAAATCGGAGGGGGGACGTTTTCGGAACGTTTATAAATATATTATTTTATAACGAAATTGCGAAATATAGGGAAGAGTAGGTTACATTGAACCGGGTTTTTTATAAAGTCCAAGAACTAATTAAATTTTACCAATTTTGATCAGGTTTTTGTATGAAAATAAAACTGAAGTACTCCTTTAGTTAATACACACGTTACAAACACAAATTATTATGATTAAATAATGAAATTTAATTTTTTTCTAACCAGTAACACTTTTCTTATTTCGAAGGATGTGTGACTACATTGAACCACCTTTAATAAAACACTACAATTTACTTCGAAAATAATATTTCCACTTACACATTGTAAAAAATCTTATTTTCCACTCAAAAAAATAGAAAATTGTTGTTAAATAGTTATTATTTGTTAATATAGGAGATTAATATATTTCGATGTCAGGTTAGGTAGCAAAAGTGACAATAATTTAAGTTTATCACGTTGACAATTGTGATGAAAGCATGTCTTCCAGTATTTTTCTTACTAGTTAGTAGAGCAGACAACTTTACCAGTCTTAAAATTGGAAATTCTTTGCTTTTTCGGGTGGTTCAATGATGCCGCACTCACTGTATTCACATGACATTCACAACAAAAATTGTTTATAATAAATTTGTGTAAGATTTAAAGTTCTTTATCACATCGGAATATTGAAGTTGACACCCTAAGCGAAATAAATCACAAGTTTACTAACTTTTAAAACTTCCTATTTCAATAAAAAACCTCATTATAATTCCACGAAACTTTTTGTTTTGTACTTGAAAAACAGTTTTTTTCGTTTTTCTTTGTAAATAATAAACCTACGTGCCGGAAATTTTTGGACATAGTCTGTTTCGGTAATACAAACTTATATATTGAATAAGAAAAAATTTCACTCAGTCATTTCTAAGAAAATATTTCTGCATTATTAGATTTTCAGAATTTTAAATTTTTCCTACAAATTTTTCGCTTTTTCAAAAACGTCTGTTTTTGCATTTTCCAAAAAAGTTAAGGTGATGTGCAACACCTGTAAAATTCAGGTCTGTTATGCATAAAATTAAATATCGATGAAAATCTCTTTTCTTATTAATTTTATGCTTTTTCAATGCAAACTAATCGAAAACAGCAAAAACAAAATTTACTAAGGTGTACTGTAGTTGAGCTCTAAAAAGTGGAGATTTCAACAAAGAAAACAAAATTTTTTTGTTTAATTTTTTATTTATTCATAACTGAATAAAGAATATAATTAAAGGAAAATAACTCAGAATTTGTTATTCATCATGTGAATTACAGTTATTGCACGTAAGGTATAAAAAAGAGAAAAGTGTTGCACATTACCCCAAATATGATATTTTGCGAAAAATGATTTGTACGCAATACAATGTAATGGAAACACAAAATATAAACAGATATTTAAAAACACCTAAAAAACCAACAATAAACGCATTCTTATCTATAAAATAAATTAAAACCCTTCACGAAACGACTACAAATATAAAGCGCGAGAAATATTTCAAGCTTGAGAAATTTAAGTCAACTTACGCACAGCAAACCTAGCTGCTAGCTGTCTCGTGAGTTATATATCAAAAACAAGTTACTGAGGACACAAGCAAATGGCAATACTTGGCCCTGTTCAATATCAAACTGTACATCAGAAATCGGCGGTGTTGAACATCACCCTATATTAAACACTTATTTAAGTTGTCACATTTTTTATCTCAAATTTTATAAGGGCTTAGTGCTGACGGCCCCTTTTTGGTAACTCTTGCCTAATGCTTAGGGCCCCCGAAGGTGTAAATCCGGCCCTGACGCAGATGCAAGAACCTTAATGGGGACTTTAAGGAATGTTAAAATTTCTAAAATGGGGGACGGAGAATATCATTATTTTGGCATTGAAAGAGCCGCAAAAGCCATTATTCAGGAGTATGAAAAGAAAAGTCAAGAGATAAAGGATAACTAAAACTATTGTTTAATTTTGATGGATTACCAATCTACAAATCCAGCAGAAAAGGAAGTCTATTTCTGATATTATGTTTCTGAAATTAAATCTGAAAAAGTACATCCAGTAGCAGCTTTCTTTGGTAATGAAAAACCCAAAGACAGTAATGTGTTTTTCAAAGAATTTGTTGAAGAGTTGTCTCACTTAATTATACATAAATTGAAAGACAAATCTGTTAGTGTTGTTTGCGAAGCCACAATATGTGATGCTCCGGCGAAATCATTTGCCTTCAATTTAAAGGGATACACGGGTTACGACAGTTGTCCAAAATGCGAAATAGGAGGAGTATATGCAACTACAAAAGTTAGAGGGAAGGCTAAGAATCGAAAGAGGGGTGCTGTTTGCTTTTCAGGTAGAGGACCGTTTAAAATTAAGACTGATAATGGATTTATTTAAATAAACCTATATGAAGATTTTGATTCAGGAAAGGAAACTATTTTAAAGAACATACCGCACTTTGGATGCATAACATCAGTTCCTTTAGATTATATGCACCTTCTGTTACTTGGAGTCACGAAAAAATGAATTCGATTATGGACAAGTGGTCCTTTATCCGTGAAGGTAGATTCTAAAGTAATAGATAAAATTACAAAAAAATTACTTATCGTGAGAAATAGCACACCTTCGGAATTTGCAAGAAAACCTTGATCAATAAACGAATACACCAATTGGAAAGAAACTGAATTTCGAACCTTCTTGTTGTTCACGGGACCAGTTGCATTAAAAAATATATTTCTTGATGATGACAGGTACGAAAATTTTTTATTATTGCACACTGCAATTTAAATTTTAGTCAACGAGAAAAGTCAGGAATTATTAATAAAATTTATGAGGGGTTTCGAACGAATTTATGGCAAAAGGTATATTTCACACAATGTGCACAATACTTTACACATTTGTGATGATGTAAAAAGATATGGGCCATTAGATAGACTCAGCGCTTTTAGGTTTGATAATTATATGACGAGCATCAAACAGATGATTAGAAAAGGTGATAAACTATTACAACAAATCGCTTTTCGGTATTCGGAAAGAGAAAAACTTGAAGAAAAGTTACCCGTTAAAGAAAATTATATTCTCTTACAGAAAGACAACAATGGACCATTATCGAGAGACTGTGGTATTGTCATTGAACAATATAATATGGTAAAGCACAAGAACTTTACAATTAATTGTGAAAAAATTAAAGATAGTTGTGTTCTATTAGATGACCGAACTTTTGCTTTGGTAAAAAATATAATTCGCATACGCATTAGCTTAATAATAAATAAAATCGATATCATCAACAGTTTATATGACGAGCCCGAAGATATATATTAAATTTTGTAAAAGTATTTTACAAATTGAGAAAAAAGTGCCACAAAGCGAAATTTTTATATAAAAAATACTAAACTTTTTCCTCAATTTGCAAAATACTTTTACAAAATTTAATATATTCTCTTTCCGATTATGGAATATTCAACATTAATTTTTTTATTCCTACACAGGTAAAAATGATTTGTGCTAAAATTTTTAAAGAAATTGTCAAAAGAATTTTCGTGCGAACTTCCATATGGATTTCAGAACGAAATTTTTTTTTTAAAATCCATTCTAAAAAATCCGGGTACTTTTCGCACGAATATTCGTGCGAAAAAACGTTTCAAAACGAATTCTGTACGAATCTGGCCAGTACCCCCTGAAAATTCTGCAAGTTTTTTTATTTTAATATATTCTTTTAACATTTCTATTATGACTAGAGTCTAATAACGAGCTTTATTGCAATTATTTTGCAAAACTTGATTGAAATACGCATTTGAAGAACAATATATAACAAAGCTTATTATTAGAGTCTTATCATAATATAAATGTTAAAGTATTATGAAAATAAAAATGTTGCAGAATTTTGATGGAATATCTACGGGAACTCCATGGAATATTTTAACGTGGGCGACCAGCGTCGTTTTTATAGTTAGTATAGAAATTTTTTCTGAATCGGAAGTAAATTCTAAAAAAATTCTGAGTGACCCCTGTTTCGGAAAAGCTCATCTTTAATAAGAAAGCTCCAACAGGGTTGCCACTCTTTTCCTCATTACAAATTCCCTGACTTTTCCAGGTTTTCCAGGTTAAAAAACGGAACCGAGTTTTGTTCGGTTTTGGGACGCCGAAATGTCGAATGTCGGTTTTTTCGACATTCGAACTAGGCGACTGAAATGTCGAATTTTTTAATTCGACATTTTAGCGTTCCAAAACCGAACACAACTCGGTTCGGTTCGAATTATTTTGCACAGCTCTAATTAAAAATAATTTAATTTGTCCAAAGAGAAAAGAGTTTTTGAAACTTCTTTTTTTATAAGAGTTTTTGAAAATAATTGAAATTTTGCCAAGAATTTTATTAAAGTTTTTATAAATCTTTGAATTTCGGAGAAAAACTTAAAAAGATTATTAAAATTTTGACGACAATTTTTGTAAATTGTTGAACACAATTAAATTTCTGCAAAGAATTATATTACTTTAAAATAATTTAATTCTTGAGACGAATTTTATCAAAATGTCTTTTTAAATAATTGAATTTCTTTAATGAATTTTAATAAAATTTTTAAGAATAATTTCATTTTTTGAGGAATTTCATTAAAATTATATTAAAAATAATTGATAGTGTAAGATGAGTTTTATTATTTATGAAAATAATGAAATGTTTGCGTAGAATTTAAAATTTTTTTAAAAATAATTAAATTCTTTTGGAAAATTTTATAAAAGTATTATAGATTTATTAAAAATCATTGAATTAATAAAAGTTTTTGAAAATAATTAAAATTTTGACATGAATTTTATAAAAAATGTTAGAGTAAATTGAATTTCTAAGAAGAATTTTAGTACTTTTGAAAATAATTGAATTTCTGCAATCATTTGTAATTGATTCAAAATTCAATTTGTTTTAATGTTTTTAATTAAAATTCTTCTATTAAACCATTACTTTTAATAATCTATTAAAAATATATATTACAAAATTTTACTAATTTCAGAAGAATTGGAATAATTGAAATTTCTCAAAAATCTACGTTTTCTAAGATTTCTAATTAAATTAATTTAAAATTGAAATTTTACAAAATTTTAAATTAAAATCTTTTGAAATTCATCTATACTTATGAAAAGTGTATAAGGGTGATTCTACAAAAGAGGGAATTTTGATGTCTGAAGCATGTTTTGTATATTAATTTTGGAAAAAATAATTTTACTTTTAATGGAAATTGTAAATCTTAATGGTTTCTATTATGGCACAGAAAAAAACCGATGAAAAAAAAATATTTTTTTGCAAAAAATACACATTATAGTGCTAAATTCTCATTCGTCTGGCATGTCCCTTTGGGAGAATAACAGTTCATATTGAGAATAAATATCACATTTCAAATGTTTTGCGGAAAATTCATACTGAATTAGTAATTTTGAATAGTTGTAGATTACTAATATGGAAATAATTATGACGTTTCTCTATATCTTATTTATAAAATATCTTTGCGAAGTTTGTCCCCTGAATTTGTTATCATTCGTCTGGCAGTGCAAAAAATGTAAAAATTATTAAAAATCAACATTCTGAAGAAGTGACTGTTCGTTGTAGTTGTTAATTAAACTAAACTAAATGTGATACCAATCGGGTTTTATTGAATCTTCTAATCTATTAACCAAGATTTCTTAATTTGTGACGGAGATTGTGTTGTGACCAGACAAATTCTCATTCGTCTGGCATGCATTTTTTAAAAAAATATTTTTTTTTTGGTTATTCTATAGACTTATGTTTTGTAGATTATTATTCTCTATAAGATAGTACTGAAGGATTTTTTCATTTAATGTTATTTTTCTATTTTTTAAACAAAAAATGCCAAATTCTCATTCGTCTGGTTCTCATTCGTCTGGCACTTTTGAGATAGGATGTATACTATATTACTAAAAATAGAGTAAAACTAACAATTTTCAACTATTGTTCGATTTTCTGGTCTTAAAATAATCCTAATTAAATTTACAAGAAATTGCTATAACTGAATTTTCAATTTTCATTTCACATAAATAATTATATTGACATAAACAAACAAATGGAATAAGTAGGTATTTTTTTATATGAATAAAGTTTAGCCCACTAAAATCAAAGTAGTTCTTTATTATTAGACACTTGAACTTACTTTTACAATTCTATGATTTGTGAAATTGTGCTTATAGATACAAATAGACCATCCGTAATTTGTTAAAAAAAACTATTAATTAAATTACAACAAAAATTAATTAAACCGATGACTTTTATTGATCCTCGTAAAAATCGTTACTTGGGGGTTTTCAGGGTTGCTGATTAAGAACCTAATGTCAGTTTTTAAAATTTTTCAATTCAAAATGGCGGATCCAATATGGCCGACGATTTTGGAGAAACTTAACATATTCGTCTGAAAATCGTTACTCGGTGATTTTCTGTTTCGCTTATTACCAATCCGAGGTCAACTTTTTTCAAATTAACCATTGTTTTTACAATTTGTTTTAAACAATTTAATTACGTTTTTTACTTCTACCACTATATTTATAGTTCATAGATGTATAAAAATAAATAAATAAATTTTAAATAATTTTTAATAATCATAATTAAATAATTACAATTTATTATTATTATTATTAATTATTAATTAGTTAAATAAATTAAATAAAAATAAATTAATAAATTATTAAAAAGTAAATTCAAAATTAAACTCAACGTTAAAAACTAGAGGTGTACTCAAAGTATTTAGTATTCGATTTTTTCTGCGGTACTCGATTTCTTTTCAGTCCTCGAAAATTTCCGTATGCATCAAGTATTCCGTATTTTAAATAATCTTGAACTATCTGATTCAAAAGTTGCGAAAATGGTGGTAACTTGTAAATTGTTGGTTCTAATTTTTCCTCTAGGTTAATAACTTATTTAACGTTTAAAAACATTTTACAAAATCAAATTTAATAAAAATCGAACAATTTTTTTAAAATTCACTTAATTAGATTCTTAATCAGCGACCTCAAAAACCCCCGGGTAACGATTTTTAGACGAATACGATAAGTTTTTTCAAAATTCGTCCGCCATATTGGATCCGCCATTTTGAATTTTGAAAAACTGACATTAGATTTTTAATCAGCAACCCCGAAAACCCCCGGGTAACGATTTTTAGATGAATACGATAAGTTTTTTCAAAAGTCGTCCGCCATATTGGATCCGCCATTTTGAATTTTGAAAAACTGACATTGGATTCTTAATCAGCAACCCCGTAAACCCCCGTTTTAACCAATTTTATAAAAATCCATTCATTAATTTTTATGTTAATGTGAATTCTCTTGACACGATTTTAATTCTGTGGATAATTTGTTTATAAATAACCATAACTTTTGTAATTTTTAATATTTTGTCTGGCCACTTATGGATGTCTTTATTAGTACCATTAACTTAAAGTTAAAATACTTTTCAGACCTTAAATGAGAAAAAAATGTTGTGTCCAAATTTTCTTGATTTTCGTCCTTCCTTTGTAGAATCACCCATAAACGCAACTCTTTTAAAATTCAATTAATTTTGATATAATTTTGTAAGGTTAGATTTCAAAAATAAACTTTAGAAAATACCAATTTTCCAGGATTTCGATCAAAATTCCCAGATTTTTCTAGGTTTTTTCAATGTTTATAAAATTCCCTGACATTTCTAAGTTTCCAGGTTGCGTGTCAACCCTGCTCCAATTTCATTAAAAAAAACTCAAAATCGCTTACTAAAGTTGTGAAAATACAAATTTTTTTTGAATATCAGAAATAAATTCTAAAACAGTTCTGAGTACATCCGATTTACGGGAAATGCTTGCAGAATGTCCATGGAATTTCCATTGGGTACTTCCATGGAATTTGTTAACATGGATTTTCTTAAATGATATGGATGAGACTATTTCGATGGAGAAATTCCAAAATTTTTAATTAAATTTGATAAATATAACAATGTGCCCTGCACCCAGGGAATTTAGAGAAAAGCAAAAGACTCTTTTCAATCAAGAAATATCAGAGAATTTTATATGAAGTTAGGGGAAACTTTTCTAAAATTATACAAAAATTATTTTCTTTGTGAATTAAAAATGTTTTTAATCTAACAAGAATTAATAGAATCAGGGCTCGGATCGACTTTAAGACTCAAAAAAAGTCGTTTTGATCGGATACATTCACAACAAAAGTCAAGAAAAGTCGCATAAATTTTGCAAAAAAGTCGAAAAAAAGTCGCATGGAATTTTAGAAAAAACGACAAAAAGGAAACAGGAAATTGTCAAAATTGTAAAAAAAATCACATTTCTCGACAACACATACTTTAACATCAAACAATCCGGAATAAAATTTAATAAAATTCAAAGCAAAATTTTAATTAGGCATTTTTAACATTTTTTTAAAAATTCTCTTTAAAATGTAAATTATTTTTATGAATAATAAAATTCTTCTCCTAAATTCAATTATTTAAAGAAAATTGTAATAAAATTCTTGTCAAAATTTCAATTATCTTTATAAATAATAAAATTCTTCTCTGAAATTCAATTTTTTTCATAAGTAATAAAATTCTTTGCAGAAATTCAATTATATTCACATTTTTTTCAAATTCAAATTTTCTCCATACAATTCTTTACAAAATTCAATTATCTTCAAAAGTAAGAAAATTCTTCTGCAAAATTTAATTACTTTTAATTATTTTTAAAAAAAGCTGTTCAAGATTTTAATTATTATTTTTTTTTATTGTTTATACTCCTGACCTTACGAACTTTGACAAGAGTCTCCGAGAAATACTTTTTGGATTAAGCATAACCATACTACTTAGAAATTTTCTATATATTAACCTAATTTGCGTCTACAGCCGACTTTATTAGGAGTACTCGCATTCCGCCTGGACCACCCGTCAACGGGTTTTCTCGCCAGAGAAGAGGGAAACTGTAGGAAACCTCTCTGAGTACAATCGGTTTATCGACAGTCGAGTTCTAATGGTGTGTACCGGACAATAATTGACGGTGCACATCATTATACCTCGACGTTAAACCTCCCGCTCAGATTGTCTCACGTGCCGGAAAAATACCAAGCCAAATGGGCGCGAACCAAGAGTACTTATACCCTTGGTCCTTAAACGACCACCAACGCCAGGCATCTATCCGACTGAGCTAATCTGTCGGTCAAGATTTTAATTATCTTCATAAATAATAAAATTCTTCTTTGAAATTTAATTATTTTTAAAAATAATAATACAATTTATGTCAAAATTTCAATTATCTTTATAAATAAAAAAATTCATCCTAGAAATTCTATTACTTTCAAAATTTTTTTTAAATTCCTCGTCAAAATTTTATTTATCTTCATAAATAATAAAATTTATCCTAGAAATTTAATTATTTTCAAAAGTTCTGATAAAATTCTTTGCACAATTCAATTATCTTCAAAAGTAAAAAAAATTCTTTGCAGAAATTCAATTATTTTCGAAATTTTTTTTAAATTCTCCTCAAAATTTCAATTACCTATCTTTGTAAATATCAAAATTATTCTGCAAGATTCAATTACTTACTAATGTTTTATAAATTTCTTCTCAATAATTCAATTATTTTCATAAAAATTAATTAAAAAATTTTTTTTATAAAGTCTCATAATATAAAATAATGATTTTATCACTCGGTCATGTTTTATAACAATTTTTTATAATTTATTTAATTTCAAAAAGGTTTTAATTTAAATCTTTTCAAAAATTTTAATTCCTATGGAATTAATTGAATCTAATTGAAATCTAATTGACAAAAATAAAATATTTTTTTCATTAATGTTTAAAAAACTTAAATTTTATTAAAGCAATTGTAATTAAGAAATAGAAATGATGTAAATTATTTCCTTATGAAAATTGAGAATTTCCTACAAAAGTATTAAGAAACGAGATAATACATATCCCAACGGGAAGTTGCCAATGGTAACGATTGGTTCAATAATGGGCCATGCTTGGTGCCCAATGGTTTTTTCTTAGCAAAACAATTGGCAACCATCATTGGACCACCAATGGTTTAAACTTGGGATGATCACGCTACTGCCAATGATCGGTAGCCAAGCATCGGGCCAATATTAGTTGCCAAAGAATTGCCAAGGAAACAAAATCGATTTTCAAAAGCTTGATTTTTTATTGGCAGCCAACAAAAAACCAAGGTTTTGAAAATTTATTTTTTTTAATTATTAATTAAAATTTATTTTTAAAAAATATATTTTTCAAAAATATATATTTTTTTAAATTAATAGAACGTATTAATTTAATTTTTCACCTCTATTAAAACAAATGTGAAAGACTGATAAAAATTCCCTCACCGTATCTCACAGTGGAGGGATGACTGTGAATGTCTTTGCGAGAGAGGAGCAGGAACTTATAGAGCCAGTGAAACAGGTCACAAGCGAGAAGAAATCACTAGCATGCACTCTGGCGGCGCTTGTCGGAACTGTTTTCTGGCGCGCATGCATATCCTGACGTTATCGACACAGCGCTTGGCAACCAACGTTGCACCACTTCCGACAAGCGCCGCCAGAGTGCATGCCAGTGATTTCTTCTCGCTTGTGACCTGTTTCACTGGCTCTATAAGAACCTGCTTCTCTCTCGCAAAGACATTCACAGTTATCCCACCACTGTGAGATACGGTGAGGAAATTTTTATTAGTCTTTCACCTTTGTTTTACCAGAGGTGAAAAATTAAATTAATACGTTCTAGGGGCTGTTCAAAAAATACGTAACGCTTTAGGGGGGAGGGGGGGTCAAGGTATTTGTTACGGTCAGCAGAAAAAATGGCGCTAATGTATACAATATTGCGTTACATGGGGGGGAGGGAGGGTCCAAATTTCCGAAAAATAGCGTTACGTATTTTTTGAACGGCCCCCTATTAATTTAAAAAAATGAGGAGCCGGGAAGAAGAACTCGCCGAGCGCTCCACTGCACACGCTATTGCCAGTCAAGCGACCCAAAATGTTCAAAAAATTGAAATTCGAAATTTTGATTTTTAAATTATACTTCCTTGTAGAAAACAGAAATGCGCATCTTTTTTTCCTTTGACTTTTTTTTATAGGATAAAAACTGTAGATAATAAATGGAAAAAACTGAAAAAAATTTTTTTTCCAATTTAATTAAATTTTGAAACATAAATCGTCGTATCTTTGACAAATATTAATGAAATCACTTTATATTTGGTATGCACACTTATTAGGGTACATAGAAGACTACGAAATAAAAAAAAATTGAAAAATCATTAATTTGTTAATAACAATTAATTGTAAATAGTGAACGGTCGGTAATAGGGTTTTCTTAACTTTGAAGAAAAAAAGTCTGTGGGGAACTTTGAAGTTGAAAACACTTTCAGTGAGACATTTGTTTATTATAATATAAGGAAGTTTTCTGGAAATTTGCAAACTACCGTCAACTGGGGCTATTTTGTGCATCCGGGGGCTATTTTGTGCACGCGAGTTTTTTGATGAAAAAAATTATTAAAATGAATTATTTTAATCTGCTATTTTGTAAAATGAAAGTTTGATTACATGACAATAGAGAGCACTAAATTTTATTATTTAATTCTTTGTCAATTAAAAGAAAAAAATTCCTAAAAACGGAAAATTTGTTTTAAAAATTTTGAAAGTTCGGAAAAATTATACCAGATTTTCTAGAGTTTTAATGTGTCTCATAAACTGAGTTAGATATTTGTTGTCAATTGTGTTGTGATGATACATACGTAATGCGCTAATTTTTTATTCATTATTTTAAGAGAAAAGTGGAAAAAACTGAAAAACCAGGATTCCATGGGGCTATTTTGTGCACTTAAAAAAATCAAATATTTTTCATAAATGTTTTATTTAGTAAGTAAAGAAGATTCTGTTTATCATTTTAATACATTTTTGTCTTACTTTTCTGTCAAAAAACTGTAAATACGTTAATTAAAATCATTAAAACGATTAAAAGCTCAACCGGTGCACAACGTAACCTCAAAAAATGAACATTAATTAATATTTATAAGTTTTTCAAATTAGTTTTTAAAACTATTTTCTCGTTTCTCTTAAAATAACTTGAAAAGCATATTAGATATTAAATTGTTATCTATTTAACCTTAAAAATATTTATTTCAAGTTTTTTAAAAATATCATTCAAAACTATTAAAAAAGCTCCTATTGAAATGATGTTTTAAAGTTATTTATAAGTGTTTAAACGATCATTTTATAATTATATTAGTATATTATTATAAAATATATATTAAAAAAGAAAAAAATTTTATTTACTATCTGCGTAATATACAATTTAAAGAAAGATTGTTAATGTTTAGTAAATTCAGATTTTAGCAAAATTTTAGTGCTTTATTTTATATTTTTTGTATAATATATCTACAAAAAAAATTTTACTAGGTCATTCTTTTTTTAACTTACTGTCAAATATATACACAAAAGATTTAATGAAGCAGAAACGATTAAAAAAATGTTTACGCAACATTATAGGAAAACAAAGTTCGATGCACAAAATAGCCCCATTCCGGGAGTTATTATCTGCACGACTTTCAATGACTATAACTAAGACAAAAAAATTTTTTTCTTTGCCAAATTTATAGGAAAGCTTCAGGAGGATGTCCACAACATATATCAAAAGTTGATTTTCTTTATTCTCTTAATTCTGAATTTAAATAAATCTTTGAATAAAACAAAAGCTATTTGGTGCACAAAATAGCCCCGGTTGACGGTAATTCATTCACAAGTTTCGAAAATATAAGCGTTTTTCGAAAAAGCGGGTGACGCGCTACCGCGTCTATACACGTGGAGAATGATTCAAAGTATCTTGAATGAACGTGGAACGATGTTTCATTACTTATTTGCTTCAATTTAAAACAAATGTTTAAATATAATTTTTATTTTTCGTTTAAATTCAAAATTTTAAAAGTACAATAATTTTTAAAAAAGTGAAATATTTGTTCTGCAGTTTCATTGTCGTCTTGTCCTTGAGCCGTCCTTCAAATGTAAACAGGCGATTTTAACCGTTAATTTTTATTTTTCGGGACGTTTTTAGTGAAACAAAAATATAATAAATAAAAAGGATACAAATATATATATAAAACTATTATCGTTTTTTAAATAAAATGTGTGACAGGGTGAGTGTAAATGTTGGCAGAAAAAGGACTCGGAATGAAGATTGTTGGATAAAAACTGCCAATAAAGTAAAAAGAAATACGGTATGTATTTAAACTGTAAAAGATAAAGGGAAACTTTTACTTTATTTTATTATTTAATATTTTATAAAAATTACTTATTCAGGGTGGCCACAAGTTTCAGTTTATCAATTTTTCTGACAATTTACTAACATTAAAATTACTTTCCCTGACAAAATTCTTTTTACAGGAAAATATGAATGTTTAGGGAAATGAGTAAAATTTATAATTTTAATAATTCAATTATTTTTCACAATTTTCAACTAAACTTTATCTCTGAATCAATTAATTTAAGTAATTTTCCAAAAATTCTTCTAGAATTCAATTATTTAAATACAAAAACTCTATTTTTTATCATAATTGTAATTATATAAATATAATAGTTTTTCAATTTAAAAAAATTTCCAAACCATCAAAAATTAGTAAAATCTTTTAAAAATAATTGAATTTTTAATAAATATAAATAAAAATGATTAAATTTTTGAAGAATTTTAATTATAAACAGGACCATTATTCCCCAAAAATTTTAATAAGTCCAAAAATAAATTTTTATAAATTTTTATTTACATTGTTCAAAGAAAATTGAATCTTAAAAAATTATTATAAAATAATTCTAATAATTTGTTTTTAAAAATATTTTAATGTAATTTTTCGAAAATAATTGAGTTTCTTAAAAAAAAATTGTATAATTTAAAAAAAGTAATTAATTTTTTCTTGAATTTTAATTAAAAATTCTCCAGTTGATTGTTTTCTCCAAAATGTTAATAATTCTAAAATGTTATTATTTTTGTATGTATTTGAATTTTTTGATATATGTAATGGAAAATATTGAATTTAAAAAAATTATAAGCTAATTTTCATTTTAAATACCTTTTAAGATTTTTCATTAAAATTTTTGATATTTCAATTATTTTTAAAATTTGCAATTAAAATTCTTCCAACATTGATTTTTAAAAATTGGAAATAAATATTTCAAGTAAATTAATTATTTTCAATTAAATTTTACAAAATTGCAGATATTTTTCGCATTACAAAAATAAATAAGTTGCACTTTTTTAAGTTCTAATAATTGTTGTATTTTGTTGCAATGTTTGGAAAAAAGTCGAAAAAGTGGCAATTTTTTAAAATAAGTAGAAAAAATTCTCAATTTTCTTAATTTCCCTGACAAAAATTTTTTTCTTGGTATTTCTCTGACTTTACTGACAAAAAATTTGTTTCCCTGACATTTACTGACTTTACTGACATGTGGCCACCCTGTTATTATTTAAATTATTGCATGTTGTAATAATATTTAAATTAATATGTAGGGAGAAGAATATGTATCGTGCTCTGGGAATACTGTCGAAGCGAAGAAATTTAAAGCAGTGGAATCGTGTTGTCGGAAAAAAATGTTATTTAGAGGTAGAAGAATCAGAACAAGAACAATCTTTTAAGCAATTTTACGAATGCGGAAACTACGATGTCCAAAATTTAATAATCAGTGGATTGCTGACAAAAAAAACTACAACAGAAACTTGTCGAAAAGGAGTCACATTGTGGGAATATAATTTCCATTCAATCACAAAAAATACTATCGTTTGCCAGCAGTTTTTGTCTAAATTGTATCAAATTAAGAAAGGTAGGTTTGCGACAGTGCAAAAAAAAATTTGAAAGGAGAAAATTTGCTAGATAAACGAGGAAAGCACGAGAACCATCAAATTCGTTTGACTGATCAAATAAAGGAGTTAATAACTATCCATTGCAATTTAATTCCTCATTCAGAATCTCATTATTGTCGGGAAAAAACATCTTTGAAATATTTTGAAAACTCGGATTTAAATTTGCATGAATTGTATTTACTATTCGTAGATTATTATATTGCGATCACAGGAGAGGAAAGTGCGCCGATTAATGAGAGTACATATTGCCAGTATTTTAATCGAAATGTAAATTTTAGCTTTTCAAAACCGCGAACTGACGTATGTAATACTTGCTTCGAGTTTGAACAAAGTGGCAGGCAGATGAGCAGTGACATTGAAGATCACAAAAAAAGAGTCGATGAACATAAAGCATTAAAAAAAAAATCCTAGCGGAGAAAAACGTTTTGTGTCTGGAAGCAGATTTTGGTCACAACTTGCAGCTTCCCAAACTTCCAGTTTCTGACCAATTCTACAAAAGACAAATTTGGTTAAATGTATTTAATGTTCACGTTCACGGCGATCATCAAAGGAGCTATATGTATTTTTTTTTAGAAGGGAAATTCAAGAAGGGTGGTAATACAGTGTGTAATTTTATTTTAGATGCCATTCAGAGAGAATTAAAATTTGATCATTACAATAAAATCTATTTATTTTCAGACGGCTGTCCAGGTCAAAATAAAAATTATTTTATTGTATCTTTTTTGTCACTGCTCTCTGCAAAATTCCAAACTGAGGTGCAACATATATACCCAGTTCGCGGTCATTCCTACTGCCCCTGTGATACAAATTTCGGTGTTTACGGAAAAAAAGAAAAACACCGAAGTAATTGAAACCGATGAGGATTACATCTAATTAATCCAAAGTTCTAGAAATCCAGCTTTTATATGCTTAAGCGAATCAGACTATAAAATTAAAAACTTTGAGGCAGTCTTAGAAAATAAGACGCAGGAGATGTCCAAAATATAAATCAGCAAAGTAGTCAGAATTATCTACTTTCCAAATGGTACAGTTAATACCTTTTATAATTATACATCTGAGCCTGTTCAACATACGATTAAATCATCATTAACATTCGATGATCTCGTGCGCTTATCCGATTCAGTCAAAGTTACGGGCATCAGTGAAGAAAAATTGAAAGATGTCAAATCCTTAATGTGCTATTTGAGTCCTAAAGGGAAAACATTTTTCGACAATTATTTCGCACAAGTTTCTCTGAAAAGCAAAAAGCAAACAAAGAAGCAGAAAGGTACAAAAAAGTAATGACATTGATGTACGTTTCGTAACAATATTATTTAAAAAAGGCACAAAGCCCAAAAATTTAAAAAACTGTTGAAATGTATAGAATTATTTTAATTTTATAAAATATTTTATTATAACCATATTAATATAATCATTTAAGATGATTCTTTCAAATTTTATACGTAAAACAAAAATATTTCATTACAAAACATGTATTTAAAAATACTTTTTAAAAGTTGTGATTGTTTAATAAATTATTCTTTAATTTATAAAATATAATGTACATTAATGAAATAAAGCATTTATAAAAAGAATTGGATTTTTTTAATTTTAGCACTTTAAAGGAAAATTTTTATTATTATTTAATTATTATAATTATTTAAAAAATTTAATTGTCATTATTTTAAACTTAACATACAATATTTTATTTAAAACCTCTTTCAATTAGTTGAGTAATAAAACAGCCCTGAACGTTCCACTTTCATTCGAGATGCTTTGAATCATTCTCTACGTGTATAGACGCGGTAGCGCGTCACCCGCTTTTTCGAAAAACGCTTATATTTTCGAAACTTGTGAATGAATTAGTTTGCAAATTTCCAGAAAACTTCCTTATATTATAATAAACAAATGTCTCACTGAAAGTGTTTTCAACTTCAAAGTTCCCCACAGACTTTTTTTCTTCAAAGTTAAGAAAACCCTATTACCGACCGTTCACTATTTACAATTAATTGTTATTAACAAATTAATGATTTTTCAATTTTTTTTATTTCGTAGTCTTCTATGTACCCTAATAAGTGTGCATACCAAATATAAAGTGATTTCATTAATATTTGTCAAAGATACGACGATTTATGTTTCAAAATTTAATTAAATTGGAAAAAAAATTTTTTCAGTTTTTTCCATTTATTATCTACAGTTTTTATCCTATAAAAAAAAAGTCAAAGGAAAAAAAGATGCGCATTTCTGTTTTCTACAAGGAAGTATAATTTAAAAATCAAAATTTCGAATTTCAATTTTTTAAACATTTTGGGTCGCTTGACTGGCAATGTGCAGCGTGTGCAGTGGAGCGCTCGGCGAGTTCTTCTTCCCGGCTCCTCAAATATATATTTTTTAAAAATAAATTTTAATTAATGTTAAAGTAGGATTTTAGAAATTTATTTAATTTATAAACATTAATTTTTAAAAACTTCAACTAACATGTCCTTCGGACGAAAATCGTATAGGTAGTGGATCCCCCCTCTTCTTGGTTATTGATTCAACCAAGGGATGAGAATCCTACTCTTTAATTTTGGAGAAGATAGGATAGTTTTATAAGGTATTTTAAATTAAATAGAAACAATAGATTTTAGACAAACGTTAAGTATATTAAATACCAAAAATCCCTAATACATGAAATATCTACTTTGTGTCCTTCTGAATGAAAGAAAGTGTAAGGTAAACGTCCCTATTATGGAACACTTTTTCAGCTAACTAAACTTCTATGATAAAATTACTGAAATCAGGAGTGTTAATTTGATGAATTAGGGTACCCACACAGCACATGATATTTCCTGAATACTTCCTGAATATTTCACTGAAAGATTGAAATATTTCATTGCAAGATTCAGGAAATATTTCTGCAAACAGGAAAATGTCCGCTTATGTAGGAATATTGACGCAAAAATTGAGAAAATATTTCATTGAAATATTCCTGCAATATTACACATAAAGATTCTGCAATATTGTGAAAATATTTCAAAAAATGGAAAAATTTGTTAAACACCTCAAACCAATAGGAATTTTCTGAAATATTTTAAAACCCATAGGATATAGTAAGCCAAAAACTACTGCGCAACTCTACAGGCCATAGAAACTGAGTTCGACCAGTGCGCATCATTTCAGTTGAATATTTCCAAAATATTTCAATGAAATATTTTCTCAACTTTCGCGTCAATATTCCCACATAAGCGGACATTTTCCTGTTTGCAGAAATATTTCCTGAATCTTGCAATGAAATATTTCAATCTTTCAGTGAAATATTCAGGAAGTATTCAGGAAATATCATGTGCTGTGTGGGTATAGATTGAAAGATTGATATTTTATAAACAATATTTATTCCCTAAAATGGTTATTTTCCATGAAATAAAAATAATATTAAATTTTGAAACTCTACACTGCACCCATTATGGAACGATGATTCCCTGTATGTACGGGTGTTCCATATTGAATGCCCCTATTTATGGAACACTTATTTAATTTAATAAGTATTTAGAATTCTATTGACTTATCTCAATAATTTGAATATTAATTATACAGAATAAAATACAATTAACAAATTCTAATTTAATAGATAATTATAAAACCAATTCTTCAGGTAGAAAATTAACGCGAAAATACTGAAAAGATTTGAGGTTATGTTTGCTGTATATTTCTTGTGTGTTCCATAAATAGGGACATGTAAATAACAAGTGTGCCTAATATGGAACAGTCGTCTGACGAAAATTCTGGCTTACCTTAAATTCAAAGTTAAAATGCAATTAAACATTTCTTATTAAACTAAATACTATACAGAAATAATAATTCTTATAACGTATACAATTTTCTGAAATAAGTAGAAATTTCATATCACCACTTTTAATTGCATTTATTTTAATTTTTGTAATACTGTTCCATAATAGGAACAAAATTTTGAAGTGTTCCATAATAGGGACGTTTACCTTAGTGTGTGTAATAAGAGTAGTATGTGTGTGGTGTGTAACAAAATACAATACTCACAACTGGACAATTCTGCTTACTAGTCACTTCAATCCAATGTTAATCTTCTTGGTTTTTCTCAATATTTTCTTACGTAAGCTTTCCCGGAAATACCAGATCTAGGATCACTAGATCGATATTTCACTAGGAACTTTTTAGACGCGAACTTTTGAATTACACAATTTAAGGACGTGAAAACTAATTGAACAAAGTTGTTTCAAGATTTAAATATTCCTTTATTATGAATTTATTCTTTTTGATGACTTTGATTTTTAATTAAATACTTATTTTTCTCTTCGATTAATTTTCTGATATTATTTCTTTCACTTTATTTTTTCACTTGATTTTGTTTTAGCTTCTTTTTAGATAATTATTTTGACCATTTGTTTTCAATTTAAATATGATATATTTCTTTTACTCAACTTCAATCTTTAATTAATATGCCGGATTACTTTGATTATTCACTTTCTATCTAAACTTTTATTCCTTTACTTTTTTGAGAAAATTCCCTTCTTCAGGGATATGAACTTTATCCGATTCACACGATATACTCGGCCAAATTGCCGGACTTGAACTTCAGGCTACAATGGCCTGGACTAAAACTGCGGGCCTAAACTGCCCGGGCTAACTGCCGGCTACAACGGCCTGTCTTAAACTGCCCATATTTCCCAGTGTCAATCAATTTTATTGAAAGACGATTTAGTGGGGAAATCGTTTGTTAAGTTTATTGCACTTGACTGTTGTCAAGCCAATTCTGCAAGCTTGCAGATTTAGGCAATGGCGTGATCCGAGTTCAGTGACTTGGATGCACCACTCCTTATATTGGGCAATTGACATATTTTAGTATTTCTTAATTATTTCTCAAAAGCAAAGTTAATAAACTCTTCAGAATAGAAAAAGAATAAATAAAGGAATTTTACAATTTATTATAGATTTCTATCCTTGAATTGTGCATTATTATAAAATATTATTTTATTAGTTTGGATGTTTGTTTTTGACAACTTGTTTCATAGTATCAAAATAAAAGAATGTTCCTTTTGTGAGTTTACAAAGGGTTATTTTTGTAAATGTTGATGTGATGTTTAACAAAATCTCATGTTGCGTGTTATTGTTGCATGTAATTTTAGTTCAAATATAATTAAAAAAGGTATTAACAATATAAAAAGTTACGGAGTTCGGCTGTAACAATTAATAATTAAAAAAAATAAATTTTCAAAACCTTGGTTTTTTGTTGGCTGCCAATAAAAAATCAAGTTTTTGAAAATCGATTTTGCTTCCTTGGCAATTCCTTGGCAACTAATATTGTCCCGATGCTTGGCTACCGATTATTGGCAGTAGCGTGATCATCCCAAGTTTAAACCATTGGCGGTCCAATGATGGTTGCCATTAATGTTCCAATAATGGAACGGAGTTCGCCAAACATGGCCCATTATTGAACCAATCGTTTACTTCCCATTGGGATGTTATGTTTTTTTTAAAGAGATGAATGATTTTGTGAACAATATTGTTTACAAAAAAATATTTCTACCATTTAAGTCCAACGCACAATAGGTTCGCGAAAGTCGTTCGCGAAAGAGACACATGAGATAGACAAGGACACAAATATATCTCTGTCCTTTTCTAACTCATGCTTTGCGTTCGCGAACGACTTTCGCGAACCTATTGTGCTTAGGCCTTTACAATTTAAGTCGAAAAGTAATTGAAAAATGTGATAAAAAGTCGATTAGTCGAATTTTTTCACAAAAAAGTCGAAAAAAGTCGCACAATCCGAGCCCTGTAAAATAAAATTTTTCGAAACTTCAATTTTAATAATTTGTTTTATTTATTTTCGTAAGTCAAAATTATAGAATATGGAACATAAATCTATCTGGTCTCTTAAGAATATTGAATTTCTTTACTTTTTTGAATAATGTTCAGGAACCTTTCTATGTATTGATTTTTCTTTTCTTCTTTTTCTTTTAAGAAATTAAAAATTTTTTCCGTATCTGTTTCATTTTTTCTTTTACGCCGTTGTTTAATATTTGGTTTTTCATTATCACTAGATGAGTCCACATTGCATTTATCTGAATCCTTTAATTTATTTTTCTTGAAACCGGTAAGATTTGATGATGTAGCCACTGGTGTTATTTCTGGTTTCTTATACATTATGTTACTCATCAATTCATAATGTTCCCAATTACTAGTGTTTCCATTTCCAGAAGTTTCTTTTTTTTTTTTTATTCTTAAACGTCTTCTTCAAACTTTTCATTTTTTCCGAACAATCCTTACTCGAATAGTTGCAATGTCCAACTTCATTAACTTTATTCTTCACCATTTCCCATAGCGTTTTAGGTAATTTTTTTTACTATTTGGGTTATCCCAAATTTCGTCATACGAAATTATTAATGCTTTGACGTTGTCAGATGACCATTTCCTTTCGCTTTCAGGGGCTAAAATATAAAAAGTTTATTTCTTAATTACTATTATTAATATTAATAATATTATTAAATTTAATAAATCAAAAAAGAATAAGATATTTTTAAAAATCTTCATTTTAAGCAAACATTCTCGTAAGAACTTAGATTTTGACAACAATTTATTAAAAGATATTTTAATAATTATTTGAAAATTAGGCTTCAAATTCATTGGAAAAATAGCTTGAAAACAGAAAAGAGTATTAAAAAATAATTATGGAAAAATTTTATTTGTCGACTAAAAAAATTTTAAAAAATAAAAACAAAAATAAATTTATTTTAATAAAATTGTTTAAGAACCGTTTTATAAGAATATTGATAATAATATTTAGAGGCCTTTTACGGTAAAAGGCCTCTAAATATTATTATCAATATTCTTATAAAACGCCCAGTAAGAAGTAAGGAATTAATAAGAATTCGAAATTTTTAATCTTTTGAATTCCGTTTGTGACCAATTCTTTTCATTTTTATTTGGAGAAGCCGAAAAAGAGCTAAGTTTATTCTTTTGAATACCGTTTTAATATTTTAAGCGGAAAAAAATTTGACGGTTCGAAGATTTAAACCCTCAAGCTTTATTGTCGGAGACAAACAGCTTGTCCGCTCAGCTATTTAAATTGTACTATGACTACCGCATTTAGAAGCACTTATCTCAAAGTGTTGCAAACTTCAAAGGAATTAAAAAATTACAAAATATTAAAACGGAATAGACAGGAATTGAACTTACCGAGTATCACACAGTATTTCGGAATTCACAAAAGTTCAAAAATTAAAGAAATATTAAAACGGAATTGATTGGAATTTACTTTCAAGAAATCTTTGCCTCAAAAAGGAATACATAGGAATTGGACAGAAACGGAATTCAAAAAAATTGATAATTTAACATTTTCTGTAAAAAGTTAAAAATGTCCAATTCTTCTCAATTCCTTACTTCTTACTGGGCGGTTCTTAAACAATTTTATTAATTTATAATTTGGCCAAAAAACACAAATTTGAAACATCTTAAAATTGAATCATCTTAAGAATTTTTTATCAACTCTTATCAACATATAAGCAATAAGCTTAATATCAATGACAGCAATAAGCTTAACATCAATGACATCAGTATCATCCAACATCTTTAAAAATGAATTCAACATCTTCAACTTTAAACTTTGAAGCAGTTTCAAACACCGAAATAATTTTAAACATCGAAGCAATTAACGAATTTCAGGAAACTACAAAATCTTGGAAACGACTCATCTTTATCTTCTATAAGAAACAAAACCAAAGAAGGTTTTTATATAGATGTTTAAATTCGAATTTAATACCTAATCATACCGTAAAAGGCCTCTAAATATTATTATCAATATTCTTTTAAATTTATTTTAGTTAAATCACATTCATTTTGCTTAGTATTTTCTTGAATTTCTCCTGATTTCCATCAAAAGTAACTTCTTACTTTCTTTTTAAATTTTTCTAAAATTTAATTATTTCTTTACTTATTTTTCAAATTTTTAGTTAGAATTCTTCGAAGATAGTTGTATATTTAAAAGTAATTTTTTAAGTAACACCATAAAATCCTTTAAAATATAAAGTATATTTTAATTAATTGCCAAAATTCATTGTTAATTTGCAAATTTAGTTTAATCTTTTAAAATTATTTACGGATATTTAATTATCTTCTGTAAATTTTTATAATAATTTTTTAAAAGTACAATTTTCAAATAAACTGTTCTTAGTTCAACGAAAATTATTTTCTAAAATTGAATTTTTATAAACAATTTTATAAAAATTTATAAAACATAATTGCACTTTTCGAGGAACTTATTTAAAATTGCATTAAAAATAATTGACATTCTACGAAGCATTATATTATTTATGAAAGTAATTGAATTATTGCAACAAAGTTTATTACAGTTTTTTATATACTTTATTTATGTGTGAAATTTTATTATTTATGGAAATAATTCAATTTTTGCTAATAATTTTATTAAAATTTTTTGTAAATAATTGAGTCTTTTGGTGAATTTTTATTAGAATAGTAGATAATTAAAATAATTGAACAGCGAAGAATTGCATTATTTTGAAATAATTTTTTTAATTGAGAAATAATCATTACCTTCTTCAAGAAACTGGGGGCTTATTTCTTCAACGTCATCTTCTTCTGAGAAATCCCCTTTTCCATCGACAGTATTTTCAACCACATTGTCATCCTTAATATCTTCGTTTGGCATCAATTGCTGAAGGTAAGATTCATTAACAAATGCTTCTGCACGTGAACCTATTATTAAGGAAAATATACAATAATTAACAATTCTGTAAAATAGAAAGATATATTCTAACATTTTTTTAATTTAAGGCACAAACTGGCTGACAAATAATTTTGGTGTGTTTGTACAAAAAAAGTAATAAATAAGTGAAAGTGATATTGTTTCAATGAGATAAGTATTTTTAATTCTTACCATCATCCTTTAACACAGAACACAAGATGCGTCCTTTGTCCTTTATTAAACAATTATTTTCATCAAGCTTAAGACCAACAATAGTTATGTTATTCATTATTCAATATTATTTTAATAACTATATTTTTTACAACTTTTCGACAGGAAACGGGGAAGCACGAAAGAATGTTCTGGACGTCTGGGACTTAGATTTGACCATGCGCAAAAACCAAACTCAGATGATAATATTTTTACCGACGGGTATATATGCGAAAAGATAATACTTTCTGTACAAAACACACGTCGGTAAAATTAATTTCTACATTAGATTATCAAACAGTTAAAGAAAACGACAAGTTGCAATCAATATTTCGTAAAGAAAGATTAATAATAAAAAAAAACCTTTCCTAGACACTATAATATAAATATGGCAGCTGATAATATACTTGATCCAGCAATTCTCATGATTTCGATGGACCTTTTATTTACAAGTTCTACAAGTCATGCTGCTGGTACTTGTGTAGAGACTGAGTCACTTACCTTAATTTGTTGTTTAATTACAATAACAATTTTATCAAAGATACTAAAACTAAATATATAAAAATGTTTATTTTTTTAGGTATAAATTATTCGTCCGAAATTTGTACAGAATTTGTTCTGAATTTTGATTTAATTTCTATAGGATTTCATATGACGTTTGGAAACAGAATTCGTTCGTGATTTAATAATAATTCGTACGATTCTTTTAGAAAAATCGGATACAGAATTTATTAAAAAATATTCTAGACAGAAATTCATATGATAATAAAATCAATGAATTTGTCACTTGGTTAAAATTTAATACGAAACAAGATGTAAAAATATCAATCCTCCAAGTCAAATTATAGTGTTATTTGAAATAAATAAAACGAAAAAAATTCATTTAAGGTTTCGACGGTCCCACCGTCCTCATCAGAAACATTAGAAATTTCAATTTCCCATGTGATCGACACAAGAACGTTCGATTGACGTGTCGATTACACGGAAAATTGAAATTTCTAATGTTTCTGATGAGGACGGTGGGACCGTCGAAACCTTAAATGAATTTTTTTCGTTTTATTTATTTCAAATAACACTATAATTTGACTTAGAGGATTGATATTTTTACATCTTGTTTCGTATAAATTCATATGGAATTCTGAAGGAATTCTGAATTTTCTAGGGAAAATTTTATGAAATTCGCGGGTTCACTCTTATGCACGAATTCCGGACATTGTCTGAAAAATACTAAAAACAGCACGTAATTTTTGTTTAAAATTTTTCCTTTTAATTTCGACCACTTTTCCAAATAAACTTTGTACGATATTCGTGCAAATTTCTGACAAATTTTTAAAATAATTACTATTGAATTTAAAGCGGAATTTCAGAAAAAATCAATAAAATATTCGTCATTAATTCGCACGAGTATTGAACCCGAATTTTAGATAATTGTACCGTTTTTCCTAATACGATTTTACGAATTACTGTTAAATTACGAACGAATTCATTTCAAGACGCCAAGTAAATACCTTTAAAAGAATTTAACGTAAATTTTGAACGAATTATTAACAAATCAGTTTCATCTATTATCCCGATATTCGCAAATCCGGATGACCTCAGTAACTTTATATCTTTATACTATGTACAGCAAAACTTTTGAACGTTTTAGTCTATTTTTATAAATCAAAAAGTTTGTTAAAGCCCTATTCTCTTCATTTCGTAAATTTTAAGGAACATTTTCGCATGACACGGACGACATTTGAAAACCTTCTACAAAGAATTGCTCCTCTGTTAGTTAGAAAGGATGGTGGGCCAAGTGTTGTGTGTCCCGAGAAGCAACTTTGCATTGCTCTTTGGACATTTTGTCCAGAGTATACTCGTCCAAACTAAACCGTTACCGTATGCATGAGGACGAGTATACTCGTCCAAACATATTTGTTAATAACTTTTGTTTAAATAAATATTAAGACATCGAACAAGTTGCAAATTTCTTTCAATGAACAAACGAAGCTATTTGAATTATTTAGCACACTATATATTATTTATTTAACAATAAATATTGCATATAAAATGTTTAAACAAATTGAAAAATTTCTGTTTTATAAATTAATGTTTGTTTATCGAATTTTCTAAAAATTGTCCATCAGAGGGTTTTTGGGTGCGTTGATTACGAATTTAACCTCAAAATTTAAAAATTCAAAATGGCGAATCCAATATGTCGGACAATTATATTTTTTAAAAGTGGACTTTTAAAAAAATTTATAGAATTTTACCAAAACTTATTATCAAAGGGTTTTAGAGGTCGCTGCTTACAAACATGGAGTCAAAATGACAAAATTTAAAATGGCGGATCCAATATGGCTGATGACAACTTTGAAAAAGTTTTCTAATCGTCCCGTCTATTGCTATCTAGGTGTTTTTGAGGTCGATAATTACGAATCTAAAGTCAAAAATTCAATATTCAAAAAATCCAAAATGGCGGACCCAATATGGCGGACGACAATTTTTAAAAAGTTTTGTAATCGTCCCGTCTATCTCTATCTAGGGGTTTTTAAAGTCGCTGATTACGAATCCGATATCAGATTTTGAAAATTAAAAATGGTGGTTCCAATATGGCTGACAACATTTCCTAAAATTCATCGGATTCACTTGAAACTTTTTACTCGGGAGTTTTCAGGGTCGCTGATTACGAAACCGATTGCAGATTTTAAAAATTCAAAATGGCGGATCCAATATAGAGGACGAAATTTGCTAAAATTCATCGGATTTACTTAAAACTTTTTACTCGGGGGTTTTTGAGGTCGCTGATTACGAATCCGATTTCAGATTTTTAAAATGCATAATAGCGGATTCAATATGGCGAATGAAATTTTCTAAAATTTGTCGGATTCATTTGAAACTCGTTACTAGAGGGTTTTCGCTGATTACGAAAATATGCAGTCGGATTTTACACTCCTTTATTTATTTTGTTTTTTTATATTTTTTCTGTTTGTTCTCATATTGGATCCGCCATTTTCAAAACCGATATTACATTTTTAATCTACGTCATCAATAAATCCCAAGTAATAACTTTTAAGTAAATCTGATAAATTTTTTACAATGGCGCCAGCCATATTCGAAACGCCACATTGTATTTTAAAAATCTTATGCTAGATTGGTATTCAGCGACCCTGAAAACCCCCGAGTAACGAGTTTCAAGTGAATCCGATGAATTTTAGAAAATGTCTTCCGCCATATTGGATCCGCCATTTTAAATTTTCATAATCTGATATCAAATTTGTAATCAGCGACCCCGAAAAGCCCTGAGTAACAAGTTTCAAGTGAATTTGATGAATTTTTGAAAATGTCTGCCATATTGGATCCGCCATTTTGAATTTTCAAAATCTGATATCAAATTTGTAATCAGCGACCCCGAAAAGCCCTGAGTAACAAGTTTCAAGTGAATTTGATGAATTTTTGAAAATGTCTGCCATATTGGATCCGCCATTTTGAATTTTTAAAATCTGATATCGGATTCGTAGTCAGCGACCCCAAAAACCCCTGAGTAACAAGTTTCAAGTGAATCCGATGAATTTTTGAAAATGTTCGCCATATTGGATCCGCCATTTTAAATTTTTAAAATCTGATATCGGATTCGTAATCAGCAACCCCGAAAACCCCCGAGTATCAATTTGTGGACAAATATGTGTGTTTTTGTAGCCAAAAATCTGCTTGCGTCTATACACGTCATTGATAGTTTGAGCCCACCTGCACCATGACGTGTATACACGTCATCGACTGCCAAGGGGTTAAGGAAAATATTTATTATTATTTTTTATGCGACTATTCTAATTAATTACATTATTACTATTATTTATTTAATAAAACATTAAATTTAACAATCATTCCGAGTCAGTAAATGTTCAAATAAAAATACTATTATTTATTACTTTTTTTAACAATGGACTTTAAATAAAATAAACAAAAACAGATTGAAATTTTTAAAAAAAAATTTTGAATGCTTATTGTTGTTCCATTTTCAAACTAATATTGGATCTGACATTTTTAATTAAGGAATTTTGACTTTATATTCGTAATCAGCGACCTCGAAAACCCCTAGATAGCGATAGATGGGTCGATTTGAAAACTTTTTCAAAATTGTCGTCCGCCATATTGGGTCCGACATTTTGAATTTTGGAATTTTGGACTTTATATTCGTAATGAGCGACCTGAAAAACCCTAGCTGGCGATAGACGGAACGATTAGAAATTTTTTTTTCAAAATTGTCAAAATTTTCTGCCATATAAGTTTTCTGAAAATCTTCCGATTTCTTTGCTCCCTCCTCTAACCTTTGGAAAATTCTTTTTAAACTTAATACGAAACTGGAAAAACTCTAGTTGATCCATAAAAAAATTTTCTGTCTTTAAAAATAAGGAATTTTCGTAATTTTTTTTTTGGATAAGTTCATCAAAGTCAAAATTTTTTTCGAAAATCTTCTTATTTCTTTGCTCCCTTTTGAAACTTTTTGAAATTTTTTTTTAAACTTGATACGAAACTGAGAAACCTTTAATAATGGAGAAATAAATTTATCAACTACAAAAGAAACCTATTTGTGCAAAAGGTTGGAAAAATGAAAGTGCAGGACACGTAATGAAAGAATGGGTTTTCTCGAGTGATTTCTGCTTTCGCTACGCTCGACCCGCAAACTTTACTCTCGAAAATTCACACTTTTGCCACTATAGCTGTGCAATGTACTATTTCCAGTTGTCAGTAAGAAACCTGATCTTTTACCGTTTAAAAAAATTTTCTGTTTTCATGAATTTGAAATTTTCTAGACTTTATAAACCTAAGCCTTATCAAAGTATGCAAATGTTATAAACAAATCGTGCTACCTACGGTTTTTTAATGTAAGAATTAATTAACAAATTACTATTCTTTCGCAACTCAATTTTTTCTTATAGAAAATTTTCTTAAACAAATTATTTTCGTTTTGTATTTCTTTTTTAAGCTCATAAGAATATCTCAAAATGGAAATACTCTTTAAATGTTCTAATAAAAACTTAGTAGATTTAATATTTTTAATAATTTGTATTTACCACAGACAGCATCGAAATTTTTCTAAAGTTTGAAATTACCATGACTGTAATGTTCGGAATAATTCTTTAAATCCTGACTGTTCTGCGAGGCGCAGTAATTGTTCCTGAAAATACAATTGATTGAATATACATTCGCTCAAACGGCATTTGATATAGAATAGACATTTGATCGGTCAAATATCTTTTTTATCAAATGTCTATTATTTGGTCAATTATCTTTTGGCAAGAATTTATGCACCTCTGTTTTTCATTGTTTGATGCAAAAATTGACTGAAAATTGCATGAAAGTTTACAATGTGTTCAACTCTCATGCCATGGTCAGTCAACTTTTACGTAAAACATTGAATAACATTTGTCATTTAAGGAACAACATTAAGTTTTATGAGCTTCGCAACTAAAGACTCCGAAGGTTGCAGTCAAGTTAATTTCAACTGTCAGGAAATTTACGGTGCTGTGTGGATATATATGAACCTTTCCATAACGTTTTTTTAGATCAATAGCTGATCGATTTGGGGTCTGAAAAGATACTGCGTGGAACTGTATGCTTAGCGTGAGCCAGGTTCTAAACGCAGTATCAGGAGAATATATAAAGTGCCCTGAAGGTAACAATGTACTTAAAGTTACCAGAGACTTCAAAAATGCAGGTGGTTTTCCAAATGTTGTGGCTGCAGTAGATGGTAGTCACATAGAGATCAGTGCCCCTTCTACAAATGCAGCAAGCTACGTCAACCGCAAAGGTTTTCATTCACTCCTTCTTCAAGGAATGTGCGACAGCCAGGGAAGATTTCTGGATGTTTTTGCGGGTGTTTGCGGTAGTGTCCACGACAATAGACTTTTTGAAATGAGCCCCATGGGACAAGAATTAATTGCAGCATCAGAAAACTTTTTTCCCCAAGAAATGCATATTATTAGAGATGCTGCCTATAAATTAAAACTTTTCACCATGGCTCCATTTAAAGATAATGGACATTTAACGCCGTCTCAAATTCGGTTTAATACGATCCTGTCTCAAACTCGAATGATAATAGAACGAGCTTTTGCTTTATTAAAAGGTCGCTACAGGCGATTGTTTTAACTATACTTGCAAAATGTCGCATATGGATCTTTAATTATAGTTGCTTGCTGCGTTTTGCATAATGTTTGCCTCGACTTAGAAGATGAAGTCAACCAGGAAATTTTAAATAATATTGAGGAAGAAATTGCACAAGTTGTTCTTAACGATGTGGATGAGGAAAATGCAATAAATAATGCCGCAGCCATTCAGAAAAGGAGAAATATTATGGACATGCTTATGTTAGAAGATGAAGAACTGAACGCCAACGCATGAAATTTTAAACGAAATGCACTTTAATTATTTAAACTAATTACAATGAAATTTACTTGACCTTTCCCAAAAATTTTATTTTTAAATGAAACAAATATCAATGAAAATTTTTTAAACTTTTAAACAAAACTTTCAATTTTAACAGAGGGAAAATTTTTGTTGGTTATCGGAAAATATGTAAAATTTTCCTTTTGAACAAAACAAGGACTTTCAAATAAGTTTGAGAGGTAGCAAACATTATTCACACTTTCATTCATAAAATAATTGTATCTTGAATTGTTTAATGAACGGCAATGAGAATTTTTAGGCGTTTCATCAAAGATTTGATTTTCTTATTAACCGTAAATTTTTTTCATCGGAAAATTGTAAAATCCTTCCATACCATCAGAGAAAGACTTACAAATGATTTGTGAAAAGGAGAAAAGTCTTAAATTAAACAGATTTAACTTTTTTGGAAATTTCAAGATTGGACAATCATTTTTAATGAATGGACAATCAATTTTGAGAGTTAGACAATCATAGCAATTTTTTAACTAATTTTTTTGGTCAATAAACCTTTTGAAAAATTTTAATTAATCATATTCTACTTTTTAGCAAGTTTCAAAATTGGACAATCAATTTTGAGAGTTGAACAATCAAAAGCAATCCCATATAATTTTTTTAACTCATTTTTTTGGTCAATAAACCTTTTGGAAAATTTTAATCAATCATATTTAACCTTTTTGCAAGTTTCAAGATTGGACAATCATTTTTAATGAATGGACAATCAATTTTGAGAGTTGGACAATGAAAAGCAATCCAATATCAATTTTTTTAACTCTTTTTTTGGTCAATAAACCTTTTGGAAAATTTTATTCAATTATATTTCACTTTTTAGCAAATTTCAAAGATAGGGAATTTTTTTAAGTTGCTTGGCAATCCGTTTTAAGAGTTGGACAATTAAAATCATTCCCTTATCAATTTTATAATTCATTCTTTTTGTCAGTCAACGTTTTAGAAAATAAATTCGATGTTGTTGAATTTTTAGAGCACTCATATATTTCCAGTACTAAAATTTTTACAGCTCTTGATTTTATTTCAGTTATTTTGGGAAAATTATTATGTTTTTCTTTTATTCAAAAGGGACAGATCGATTTATGAGGCCCTTAATTTATTAAATATATGATTATCTCAATTCTTTGAAAATTGGATTTACGGAATTTTGAATATTTGCTCCTCAATTACACTAATAATAGGATTATGACCAATAAAATAAAATTTATATAAATAAAATATTTTTTATTATCCTACATAAACTTTAGTATCAAAACACCTTTCTTTTAATATGTAATTTTAAAAAAACCGAAGGTAGGTTCGAAAAAAATCAGAAAAATCTAAAAAGTCAGGAAATTTGTTTCTTCAATTTCGCTGGAGACCTTGATATTATTAAATATATTTATTTATTTATGTGTTTACGGGCACGAAAACCTTTCGAACAAATTACTTCACAATATTAAAATAGATGAGTTTTCACCATATATGTGACCTGGACAATTAAAAGTTAAACAGTTAAAATATAAAAAATAAAAATATATAAATATAGAAATAAAAAAAATAAAATAATATAAAATACCAGTTAAAAAAAAGTATATATATTTATATCTTAACTGTAAAACAATTATTTATTTACTTTATTATATAGAAAGAAGATTAAAAAACAGGCTTCTCAAGAACAAGCACAAACCGTGCCCGAGGAATCATCGGATGAAGATTAAAAGTAGATTTTTAAGTTATTTTAAAAAAGATTGTAATCAACAATTATTTAAACGTAAAAACAATTTTAAATTGAGATTACATATTTAATGATTAATTTAAACTTTTTAAATTATTTAAAACTGTTCAACATACAGAAAGCAATCCAAAAATATAACAAAGATGTAATAAAAGTTAATGTATACGGGACGTTCTACAAAACTCGTACTCACGAGCACGATATTTGTGTCTTAAGAGTATCCAAGATTACAAGAAACTTTAAGTTTTGAAATATAAATTCTCTTTAATAGAGAAAGGCAAGAATTACTTTAAAGTACATTTATTATAAATTTTATTTTTTACAATATATTTATCTAAATAATTATACTTTTATACTTACTGTTCATACATGTTAATCATGTTACATATGTTGCCGCTTACGTGTAATAAATAATCACGATTTAACTAAAAACTCAATTTTTGTAATTTTCACAATCACTACCACAATTTATTTCTGTGATTATTGTTTTTTATTTTTCACAAATATATCTAGATAATATTGCCTTAATATGTATTATTCACACATTAGAAATATTTCATTTTGATATTTCTACAATCTATATAAATAATCTTTCAAAAATATTTCATTTAAAAATTTGTAAAAAATTTTTTTTTCTTATTTCACGAATATTTAAAATTAAGATATAAGTCATTTTTTATTCTTATATTTCCTAAACATTTCACTGAAATATTCATACAATCAAATACTGTAATATTTCTTTTAGGCGGACATTTCACTGTTTCATCAACATGTTATGAACCTTTCATTGAAATATTTCAATATTTCAACGAAATATTCAGGACATATTCAGGAAATTTAACATGCTGTGTGGGTATGTATGTTTACTGGAACTGAAGAGAAACCTTGCTTTGGTTTTAAAAATCTATCGGAATTAATTAATCTTTGCAAATTTGACATCATAAAGGGATTCGATTGTGAGTATATGCATACACTGTAAAAAATGTTAGGTGAAATTTACACCGTCGCACGAGGGCAATAAAAGGACCCTCGTCGCACGATGTGAAATCACCCTGAGCCTCGAATGAAATTTACATCGACGCACGATGTATATTTTTTTGTACATCGTGCGCCGATGTAAATTCCATTCGAGGCTCAGGGTGATTTCACATCGTGCGACGAGGGTCCTTTTATTGCCCTCGTGCGACGGTGTAAATTTCACCCATTTTTTACAGTGTATTGTTGCCGGAATTGCTAAACAATTTTCAAATTTGTGGTTTGAAAATACAAATGCATCAAGTAGTTTTCTTTCTAAAGAGGAACTCGAAGAAATTAATACTTCGATGATAAATATATAAAAGTTCAAAATCAAATTGGTCGCTTGACTCGGTGTATTAAAGATAGACATTTCTGGAAGTCAAGGGAGTGTGAGAATTTTGTTCTTTATTACAGTCTACCAATTTTAATCAAATATATGAGTGAAGCTTTATACATATTATTAAAATCCGAAATTTCAGTTCAGGAGTTAGACTATGCAGTACATTTGTTATTACATTTAAGCTATAATGTTTATAATTGGAGAGCTCTCACATCTCACTCTGCGTAGTGCTTCGAAAGTGGTAACGGACTATATTGTTGAAAATAATACACGTATGCAATTGTCAGAAATTATATTGTCGATGAAAGATAACAAAACGTGAATACGTTTTGTTGAATTTGACAGAGACAAAAAGAGTATTTCGAACAAAACATGAAAGGTTGCATAGTGTCGTCAAAGTTAGTAAAGATGTGCATGCGATGTTTGTCACAGTTAGAAAAAAAATTGTTGTGTCTATAAATTTTTTTGATACAACATATCTGTGTGCTGTACCCAATTTATTGCATTATTGACTGCAATATATTTTTCTACTGAAATTTAATATTGTTTTTAAATAAAATAAAATATATTTTGAAATGCTGAAAGTTGTGAAATTTAGTGTTGCTTCCATTAAATTTACATTCATTCTCAAAAATAATGTTTTCCTTACAGTTTTGCGCAATGAAAATTTCTATAATATTTTCTAAAATATTTGAAAATCAAAATAAATAACGAACAAACAAATATTGCTACAAGAATTTGTATAAGAAATTTAGTGAACATATTTAACACTTAAGTAATAGTGTAAGAACTTTTACAAGAAATCGTGTGACCTAAACCAAGACACATGTTCTTGTATCGTAACTTGTATCAAGTAATTATAGCTCTACTACTGATATACAAGAACTTGTACAAGTTTCTTAAACAGGGTAGGTTCCGTTGTATCAAGATAAAGAGTTTTGCAAAAATTTGTAACCATTTCATATGCAACTAATTTTCGACATGGAAGCAATTTATAATTGTCGTAATCGTATACTGAGGTCAAGGATACTTCCATCGATATAGTATTCCGACAATGAAAAACATCTTCTTGCCTGGTATTTATCGGCGCCTTCATGCGGTTATATTGTACACAGTTATTATTAGGTTTTAATAACAATTCCTACATTGTGACCGACGAACGAGCAGAATTTTCTTCCTTTAAGTTTTCAATAAAACTTTGACTTCTTTCTGCAGATGAGTTAACAATACCTGGAGGACGTGGATCAATGGCTTTCTTTTCCGCGAAATTTCTTTTGCTTTCATAAATATTCTCATCAGCCATAACATGAAATTTCCTTGGACGACTACGGTTCTACTCGCAAAGTTTGGTAGTGCATGCATTGCTTGATTGAACTGTCACCGTTTCCTGAACCGCACTTGGTATTTATATGTCGTAGGTAAAGGTTTAGTTTGTGTTAGCTTACTGTAATATTGCATAGCTAGCCTGCCGCAAGCTTACGACAGGATTACTGCAAGATTGCTCTCACCCTACATATCTCGCACGGAATTGCTCTAATACCAATGGGTTCAGAAGCTTCTGTGTTGGTTGTCCTTTAGTGAAAAGTCCCGCCACCACGACAAAGGCTACCTAACTTGTCCATGATGTTCGTCATGTTGGGCAGTGGACAACCACTGCCCAACAAATCCATGATATCTATTATGTTTGGCAGTGGAAATCATTAGCGTTCATCGGTTCATTTCATTACTTTGATTGTTGTTATTAAAAATAGGTCTATAAGATCCTATATAGGTCAGGCAATAAATTTTCTTTTAAATTTATACCCTGCTTAAAATTCTTGTACAAAATCTTACACATGATCATGTACAAGATCTACTTGTACAAGAATTTGTACTAGATCTTATACAAGTTCAGATACAGGAAAATGTACACAGAATTGAAACAAGTTCTTGTATCTGAACTTGTACAAGATCTATATTGAATTTTCTCTTTACCCCAATACAATGCTTTTAATCTTTTACAATTTCCTGATTTTCTGAATGGGATCACCTTAGTTTTTGCGATGTTTAAATGAGTATGGAGTGTGTTTTCTATGACGGTATAATAATGCTTACCACCCAACATTTCAACCCTTTTTTATTCCCGGTAAGAAGGCAGGAATTAAGAAAATTTTAACTTATGAGGCACCCAGTAAAAAAAATTCGATACACAGACCGCGGAGTTCGTATACGAGCTCGGTAGCTCGTATGAGAAATATGAGAAAACTCTCATACGAGCCTTTTCCGTAATGAGACGTGTGTAGATGCTTGTATACGAGGTGACTTTTAAAGCATTTTTCTTAATATAACACTATTTTAAAGTAAATGTAGATAATAGAAATGAATTTTCAAAGTAAAACAAAGCTAAATTTATAAAGGAAATGAAGTTTTAAGAAAAAAAGGATAATTTTGTTTAAAAAATTAATTCACACTGAAAAAAGGTTAGAATTTGATAATTCCTTGTTACTCTAACTTACCAACATTAGATATTTCTCGGATGCGGTAAGCACGATTTTGTATTGGCGGTAGAATAAATAAGTTTTTTTCATTACTAATTAATAAATATATTATTGTTTATTTATTATATAAATGTTTTTATATAAAATAATTAAATTTAATACAAAATCGTGCTTACCGTATACGAGAAATATCTGAAGTTGGTAAGTTAGAGTAACAAGGAATTATCAAATTCTAACCTTTTTTCAGTGTGAATAAATTTTTTGAATAAAATTATCCTTTTTTTCTTAAAAATTCATTTTCTTTATAAATTTAGCTTTGTTTTACTTTGAAAATTCATTTCTATTATCTACATTTACTTTAAAATAGTGTTATATTAGGAAAAATGCTTTAAAAGTCACCTCGTATACAAGCATCTGTACACTTCTTATTACGGAAAGGCTCGTATGACAGCGGTTCCACATGGAGGCAAAATCGCAGCGACGTTGCGATCGTCGTGCTCCCACCATCCCATCTACTCAATGCTTTCCCCTCATGACGTCACAGGCGGGGAGTGCACTGAGTAGATGGGATGGTGGGAGCACGACAATCGCAACGTCGCTGCGATTTTGCCTCCATGTGGAACCGCTGTGAGAGTTTTCTCATATTTCTCATACGAGCTACCGAGCTCGTATACGAACTCAGCGGTCCGTGTATCGAATTTTTTTTACTGGGCACGTAATCAACAGCCGACAAATTTTCTATTTTATTTAAATTCTGATTTTAATTCTGAGCTCTATTCGCTCAGGAGAATAGATGAGTTGACAATATGAATCCCATTCTATTCCCGCAGCGTATTAAAATCTAATTTGTATTCCCTAAAGAGAAATTGAAAAATGAAATTTTTAATTCTGTTTAATTCTTACACAATGTATTTTTAATCTATTTCGCTAGGAAGTATTGAAGATGAGTTCATTCAATTCCGTCCAATTCTTTAAAGAAAAACGCGTATAAAGAATTCACCAATTATTATCTAGGAATAAATTTGTAAAGCATTTAATCTCAATGATTTACTTTTTAAGAATACGTCGAATGCGAATAGATCATTTACTATGAATACCATATAATATGGTATTCCTTTTACAATAAATTAAATACTAATCAATTACCTTTTAAGTTTAGTAATAAATAAATAATTTTATTATATATATATTATTTAATATTTGCTTTTGTCATCACAAAATATGTTATTTATGATATTTATAACACCACAATAAATATATTTAATGTTATTTATTAGGGCATTCTCCACAATATTTTCATTGAAAAATTTTATTTTGTTGGAATAATTTTTTGGATTCTGTATCGAAAAAAATAAATACGTATTTTTTTATTTTGTGATTTGATGAAAATTACGGAAGTTATTAATTTTTGAAATTTAATGTTTTTGGAAACAGTGACTTTTCAAAACCGTTTTTCTCCCTCAATATTTCAAGTTGGTAAATAGAATGACACATGAAATTTGTCGGAAATTTCATGAACTTTTCAAATATGCAATTATTAATAACGAATCTGCAAAGGGAATACCTAAAAAACTTGAAATTAAACTTAAAAAGTGTTATTTCTCGAAAATGGACACTTTCGATTTTCAATTTTTTTCTCTCCACTTAATCTTTAAAAAATGAGAAATTTTTTCCTACTTATGAGAATGTGGTGTTATATCATTTAATTATTATTTACAATATTCTTAAATCTAAATGCTTATATTTTGGAGTTGCATTATATAAATAAATCTTAGTTTCGTTCAATTTCTATTGAATGTCATTTGTTTTTTTTGTTGATCAATACTATTTATTTTCATAGAAGTGCAAAATAATTTGCAAATTGTATAAAATATAATTATTTATTATAAATAAAGTGTTTTATTAAACGCTCTTGCTATCCTTTTGAATTATTAAAAAAAATAATCATAAATTATATAATTTGCAAATAATTTTGACACTTCACTACAAAAAGTAAACAAATGACATTCAACAGAAATCGAATAAAACTAGTTATATAATCATAGAATGTACCTCAAAAATTTGTGCACTGAGATTAAAAATATTGTAAATAATAATTAAATGAAATAACACCACATTCTCATAAGTAGGAAAAAATTTCTTATTTTTTAAAGATTAAGTGGAGAGAAAAAAAATGGAAAATCGAAAGTGTCCATCTTTGAGAAATAACACTTTTTAAGTTTAATTTCAAGTTTTTAGGTATTCCCTTTGCAGATTCGTTATTAATAATTGCATATTTGAAAAGTTCATGAAATTTCCGACAAATTTCATGTGTCATTCTATTTTCCAACTTGAAATATTGAGGGAGAAAAACGGTTTTGAAGGAGAGTCCAGAATAGAGTCGACGTCGGTATGAACGCGCTGATACTAACGCGCTCCTCCTATGTAGGGTAAGTGATAGTAAGTTCGGCCACCCCCCAGTGGTCGGCCACTTTATCTTATTTTCCGTGAAATTAAAACAAATCACTAATGTCGAAAGGTGAAATTTTTTTTTAATTTTCCTGATAACCTAAAGTTCTGCGATAAACAAAAATATTGCATAGTAAAAACTTTTAAGTGCTTTAAAATAATTCGAGAAAATAAAATTTCACGTTATGGTACATTTGACAGGTGCTTAGTAAGCGACGAGACTTAGTGTATACATCTGACATAACCTATAATGCGTGACTTTAAACACGTAATAATAAAAGAATACAACAACGTTTCTTTCAAAATAATATTTATTTTTAACAAAAAGACTCTAGATTTTACGTTCTAATATCAAATTAAATAAAAAACTTCGTAGATTAGCTAATATTTATTAATATTTATGGTGGCCGACTACTGTATCTGTTGTGTCCGACTATTGTATCAATGGCCGACTATAGATGTTTTCTACTTTTTGTGAAATTATTGTTTTATTTCGTTGCATAATGATCATTCGTTAAAGAAAATTAGCAAATTTTTATCGCAAAAGTTCCACGAACTCATAACAAATAGTTAAAAATTCGAAAAGTTGACCATTTTTTGGAAAAAAAAATAAAATGTTCCGGTCTGTCCTTAAGTGGCCGTAGACTGTATCACTTACCCTATTCCATATGGACGAGCGCGTTACTATCAGCGCGTTCGACTCTATTCTGGACTCTCCTTGAAAAGTCACTGTTTCCAAAAACATTAAATTTCAAAAATTAATAACTTCCGTAATTTTCATCAAATCACAAAATAAAAAAATACGTATTTATTTTTTTTCGATACAGAATCCAAAAAAAATTATTCTAACAAAATAAAATTTTTTAATGAAAATATTGTGGAGAAGGCCCCATTATATTTAATTAAATTCTTATTAATAAAAAGTAATTATTAATTTTACATTTATGTTTCTTTAAATTTTTCAAACACTTAAAAAATAGTTCGATCTGGTGTAATGAAATAAAGAAATTTTAATTAATTAATATTTTAAGTAGTAAAGGATGCAACAGTCCCGGTGTGGGTGTGATTTGTCCCTACGAATGTTCCAGTATAAGTGGGGGTGGAGAAATCCAATCAAAGCCTGTCAGTTCAGGCGGGGGGGGAAGAGCTAGTCAGGTTCAGTCAAAACCGGTAAGCTCCAGCATTAGGGGGGATGGGGAAATTCAATCCAAGCATGTTAGATCATGCGGGGGGGAAGGCGACACAGAAGGGATGAATGAGATCTTGATGTGGGTTCAATCCGTCCCTACGAATGTCCCGGTTCAGATGATAACATATTAATTAGTTGCCTTTTCATCAAAGTTTTTAAAGATTTTTCGTAATTTTGAGCCGCCTGCTTAACTAAGTTCGTCTTTAAAAAAGTATCGTACAGAGGTATTTCAGTTTCTTCTATTCGTGCTCGATATGAATCGAAAGCATCATATAATATTTTATTTCTTTCTATCAAGGATATAGTTGTTTTTGAATTTCTGTCCCTTTCTGTAAAGCACTCAAATATGGTTGGAATTCTAAGTTTATTGTCAACCCATTCTTGTAAAAAATCTGAATCCGGCAACGTAAATAAATACTCGCAAAAATAACTAGCTCTAATTGCGATTCTGGAAACAATTTTTACATCGTTTCTAATTTTTTCTAATACATCAGGGTTCTTTACGATTGTGTTTAAAGAATATTTTTTTTACAAAAATATCTTTTTTACAATTAAGAATTTTTTTTTCTTTAAATGGTTTTTTATTGCCTGCTGATTATTGCCTGTTCGAAATAAACCTACAGTGAGGACCACGAACAAAAGAGGAATTAATAAGGAAAAATGGATTGTTCGAAAAAATCCTACAATAAGGACCACGAAAAAAAGAGGAATTAATAAGGAAAAATAGGTTTGTTCGAAATAATCCTACAGTGAGGACCACGAACAGAAAAGGATTCCTATCCTTCTTGATTTGAAAATATTGGATAATCCAGAACGAAGAAGAGAAATTCACGATTATTTGTACTATGCACGAAGATGACTAGCCTACGAACAGAATACGATTCCTATTCTTCTTTATTTCTAAGTATTAGATAATCTAGAACGAAGAAGAGAACTTTACGTTTATTTGAACTATACACGTAGACGACTGCTCTTTGCGAAGTCAGGCGAGATAATAACGCTATAGTTCTCGTTGTCCTACGTGTTGCTTAGGCCCATTCCCTCTCTTCGCTACTATTAAGTGGTAGGGTCCGCTTAGTCAATGTAAAATGGCGTCAGAGTCAGAATAGATTTCCTCCGTCCAATGGCATATCTGCGGCTTACTTGTGTGGCGTGAAGTAAAGGAAGTAAAGTAAACTTTTGACAAGAGTATAAGAGAGACAGTTTAATTCCCCACTCTAGCTCGCAGGCTAACTTTACGTCACACCACACAAGTAGTCCCGGGCCCCGGCGAAACGTTGAAAACCGTTTTTTTTGTCTTTTTTTGTCTTTTTGACCCAACGACTACCTACGTACTACGTGACAATGACGCATTACGTATAATGAAGCCCTGTGTCCGTCGCCAGTTTGGGAAAAACCCAGTCTGCCGGTCGCGAGGTACCACCGTATAACAGATCATTGTTTCGGCAATGGCGGCACACTTATTGTCGGCAGTGTCCGGACACTGCTTGTTTACATCTAATAAAATAGTACATTTCTAAATGACTTCGATATCATTTTTTTAAGTTTGGTCGGCAATATTTTTCATAACAATAACCTAATCTAAAAGTTGCGAATGTATTTTCAAATAATATGTAATGATGAAAATAATAGTCTTAACTCATTTTTTAGATCGCGGGACATTATTGTAATTCGGCGACAGCTATTTCTTTTTGAAGACATATGCTATCTATATTATGTAAATTTGCAAAAGATAGTTCGACTTGTTTGTCTTCATAGATGCAGACTAAATATTCCGAAATATTCATGAAAATATGGGTGATTCATTCAAAAAATAAAGCGTGTCCTGATACTATCGAATCTCCCCTACATACATCTTTGTAAATTATTATATACAATATTCGCATACTATAATACTAAATTTAATTGTTATTTGTAGCTTGACATAAATAAATTTTTAAACTGATGAAAAAGTACAATAAATGTTTATTTATATCATATTAAAATTTAAATTTGTTTTTACTTATTAGGATCTAAAATACTACGATACGCCATCTAGTGAGAGCCTTGTTGTGGTAGCCATCTTTCGAATGCTAAAAACATCGAATCGGCATTTAGTCGAATGCTAAAAACATCGAATTGTCAATACGTCGAATGTTCAAAACGTCGAATTATTAATTTGTCGAATGTTAAAAACATCGAATCGTCAATACGACGAATGTTCAAAACGGCGAATTGTCAATTCGTCGAATGTTCAAAACATCGAATTGTCAATATGTCGAATGTTCAAAACGTCGAATGATAAAAACGTCGAATGCTAAAAACGTCGAATGTTCAAAACGTCGAATGCTCAAAACGTCGAATCGTCATTTAGTCGAATGGTAAAACCATCGAATAGTCCATTCGTCAAATGCTCAAATATAGTCGAAACGCCATCTGTTCAAATTATCAAGTAGTAGAATGGTAAAGTTGTCGAATGTTCAAAACGTCGAATCGTCATCTGTCCGAATTGCCAAGTAGTAGAATTAGGCCGCAGTCCCATGGCAGCGTTTTGCGTTGCGTTGTAATAAGAGAGAATGCAGCAAACGTATATTTGCGTCTTTTTCTCTCCCATTACGACGCAACGCAAAACGCTGTCATGGGACTCCACCCTTAGGCTTTTTCAGTTGTGACGTCAGAGTCGATTTCAGGTGTGACGTCAGATAGCTGGAGAGACAACAAACAGACGACGCAATATAATTCTTATGGGAGAAAAAAATTTTGCATTTTCTTTTCAATGTTTTGCAAATTTAATGAATTTTAAACACTTTCTATCTACATATGTGCGATTTAAGTGAATTCTATAAAATATCTCGATGTAGTGAAACAGCCTAATGGTAAAGTAGTCGAATGGACAAAAAGTCGAAACGCCATCTGTTCGAATTATCAGGTTGAGTCCACAATTAGCACTTTTCTTAAAGCGATGCATACCCTCCACATCGATTTCCATTGTTCGAACAATAGAAATCGATGTAGATGGTATGCATCGCTTTAAGAAAAGTGCCTATTGTGGACTCAACCTCAAGTAGTAGAATGGTAAAATTGTCGAATGTTCAAAACATCGAATCGTCATTTAGTCGAAAGCTAAAAACATCGAATCTTCATTTAATCGAATGCTAAAAACATCGAATTCTCAATTCGTCGAATGTTCAAAACGTCGAATTATCAATTCATAATGTTAATAACCACGAATCGTCAACATGTCGAATGATCAAAACGTCGAATGCTAAAAACATCGAATTCTCAAATCGTCGAATGCTCAGAACATAGAATAGTCAGTTCGTCGAATGCTCAAATCACTGATCTCTATATATAACTGGATGGGCGACTGTATCTAAAACTGCAAAATATTAAAAAGCCGGAAACGCCACATTTTAGATGCCCACTTTTACACAAATGGCGGAAATTTTTAAATATAAAAGTGAGATTGATATACGTTTTGCTCTATAGAAAAGTACTTAACTGATTAGCAAATTTTTTAAATTTAATAATTAATTAACCGTCAATTACTTTCTTAATTAAATAATTTATTAATCACTTATTTTATTTTAAAAACTGATAAATTAATATAGTAACAGAACTTTTAGTATTCAAACATGATATAAACTGAAATATTATTGAAATATTATTTTTATTTTTAAATAATAATTGATTAAAAACAATATTTTTTTAATTTGGTAAAAAAAACTAAAATTATTTAGCATTACACTAATATTAACAATACGCAAAAGTGTGTAAAATATTCTACGCAAAAAGGAAACAAAATATAACATAAAAATATACACTTCAATAATATGTATTTACTGTTTAAATATGTACTTTCATGTGAAAAGAAACACCCTTTGCTTCTTTTTTTCCACAATATAAACAAATTAACACCTTGTCTGTGTTTTATATCACAAAAGTTAAATTAAAATTATTAAAGCACTTGAGATGTCAAAACATTGAAAACACACACACACACACTATATCAAAAGCACACTCAACTAACACAAACGAAGCCTCTCTACGCTGCTTCTCCGGCATCTAAAATATGACGACGAAGGTTTCAATTATTTTCACACCGGAAGCCACTTTACTACAGCAATCGCCCATCCAGTTAATATAGAGATCAGTGGCTCAAATAGTCGAAACGCCATCTGTTCGAAATGTCAAGTAGTAGAATGGTAAAGTAGTCGAAACGCCATCTGTTCGAATTGCCAAGTAGTAGAATGATAAAGTAGTCGAATGTTCAAAACGTCGAATGCTCAGAACATCGAACTGTCAATTCGTCGAATGCTCAAAACGTCGAATGATAAAAACGTCGAATGCTAAAAACATCGAATCGTCAAAAGTTCGAAAAAGTTCTTTGCTTTCAGTAGACATTAACTTAAAACAAAGAACTTTTTCGAACTTTTAACGATTCGACGTTTTTATCATTCGACGTTTTGAGCATTCGACGTTTTGAACATTCGACTACTTTACCATTCTACTACTTGACAATTCGAACAGATGGCGTTTCGACTATTTGAGCATTCGACGAACTGACTATTCTATGTTCTGAGCATTCGACGATTTGAGAATTCGATGTTTTTAGCATTCGACGTTTTTAACATTCGACGAATGGAAAATTCGATGATTTAAGCATTCGATGAATTAACAATTCGATGTTTTTAGCATTCGAAGAATTGACGATTCGATGTTTTTAGCATTCGACTAAATGACGATTCATTTAGCATAAACGTAATTATTTTAACGTAATTCTCATTTGACATAAAATTTATTTAACATAAATTTCATTTGGTATAAACCCCATTTAACATAATTCTCATTTGACATAAAGTTCATTTGATATAAATTTCATTTTACAGATAAGTCATTAGGGGAGAGTAGGCTATACATTAAACCAGGTTTGTTATAAAGTCCAAGAACTAATTAAATTTTGCAAATTTTGAACAGGTTTTTTATCAAAATAAAACTGAAGAACTCGTTTAGTTAATACAAAAATTACAAACACAAATTATTATGATTAAATACTAAAATTAAATTTTTTTCTAATCAGTTACACTTTTCTTATTTTTAAGGATATGTGTCTACATTGAACCACCCCCAAGTAGCACGCTGTATCACCTGAGTGTCATGGCGATATCTATCGGGGATATTCCTGTAATACTGAGGAAGTATCCTAATGTCTGCTTTTTTGAATATCCCTGTGACATTCCTGCGATATTGAGGGGATATTGCTGTGACATCAAGGAGATACTGCCGCGATATTGCTGTCATATTGAGGGGGCATTGCTGCGATATTGAGGGAATATTTCACAAAATTTTCGCTATAATTTCAAATTTGAACTTATAGAAAAAATTTTGTGAAATATCCCCTCAATACCGCAGAAATATTCCCTCAATATCACCGCAATATCCCGCCTTAATATCGCGGCAGTATCTCCTCGATGTCACAGCAATGTCCCATCAATATCGCAGAAATCTCACAGGGATATTGAGAAGAAGCGGACATTTTGACACTTCCTCATTACCACAGGAATATCCCCGATAGATATCGCCATGGCACTTAGGTGATACAGCGTGCTACTTGGGACCTCTAATAAAATACTAAAATTTGCTTCGAAAATAATATTTCCACTTACACATTGTGAAAAATCTTACTTCCCACTCAAAAAAATAGAAAATTGTTGTTAAATAGTTATTATTTGTTAATATAGGAGATTAATATATTTCGATGTCAGGTTAGGTAGCAGAAGTGACAGTTTAAGTTTATCTCGTTCACAATTGTGATGAAAGCATGTCTTCCAGTATTTTTCTTACTAATTAGTAGAGCAGACAACTTTACCAGTCTTAAAATTGAAAATTCTTTGCTTTTTCGGGTCCCAGTGGGCACACTTGTTCAAAAGACGTCCTAAAGATGTCTTTTTGCGGACGTCTTTTGGACATGTACAAAAAGACGTCTTTAAGACGTCTTAAAGACGTCCTATTCATGTTCTATGTCTTGGCTATTAGATGTCTTTAAGGTGTCTAAAAGACGTCTTTTTCATTCAACATTTGAAAATAGAAAAATTTTCATAAATAGAAAATATTATTTTCTAAGTTCAACTTGGACTTAGAAATTTATGAATGTGAAATTCATTGGAATTTTTCTAAGTTCAATTCATTTCATTGACAAGTGAGATCGTTAACTTTGTAGAGGTTCATATCTGTCTTGAACGGCTGAGGTGCTTAAGGCGCCGTGTTTCAAGCCCAAGGTATCCGAGTTCGATCCCAGCTTCGTAGGAATTTTTTCATTATTTCTCCACATTTTAGAAAAAATAAAATTAAACTTAAAATAAATTTAATACAATATTACTGCGAGTTTCAACTTAGAAAATGTTAAAAAAGAAATGTTTATTTAAGATCTGAAGGAATGTAAAAAAGGACGTCCAAAAGACGTCTTAAAGACGTCTTTTAGACGTCCCTTTTATGTCTTTTAGACGTCCAAAAGACGTCTTTAAGACGTACTTTAGACGTCCTTTCCTATGTCTTTTAGACGTCTTTTGGACGTCTTTTGGACCAGACATAGAAACGTCTTTTAGTTGTCTTTTTGATGACTCAGAGACATTACCATCATTGTCCTCGAATTGTCCGCGGACAAAAAGGGACGTCTTTAAGACGTCTTTTAGACGTCCCTGTGCCCACTGGGGTGGTTCAATGATGCCGCACTCACTGTATACACATGACAATCACAACAAAAATTGTTTATAATAAATTTATGTAAGAGTTAAAATTCTTTATCACATCGGAATATTGAAGTTGACACCCTAAGCGAAATAAATCACAAGTTTACTAATTTTTAAAACTTCCTATTTCAATAAAAAAACGTCATTATAATTCCAACAAATTTTTTATTTTGTACGTGAAAAACAGTTTTTTAGTTTTTCTTTTGCAAATAATAAACCTACGAGCCGGAAATTTTTGGACATAGTCTGTTTCGGTAATACTAACTTACATATTGAATAAGAAAAAATTGAGACGCATGCTTATTCCCGAAATCTTTTTTGACCAAATAGTTATTTGATATAAAACTACTTAACTTAAAATTCACATAATATGCACATTATTTGACATTAATTTCATTGTACACAAAAACCATTTAACATAAATATCATTTGTCATAGAATTCATTAAACAGAAATATTATGTTACATCAAACTTAGATAACTTAATTCCCATTTGACATAAAAATTATGTAACATAAATTTGTGACGCGATCTGAAGAAAGGGACCTTAGAAGCAAATCATTTTAAGGTTGGGTTAGAGTTACTTTTTTCTTGTTTGAAAGTTTCTTTTTACTTATTTCGAATTAAACTCAGTGTTTATTAAATATTTTAGTTTTAATGAAGACTTAAACTTCAATGATTTATATTAACAGTTGATCCTTTTTTTGTATTTTCATTTAAAAAATTGCAAACATAACCTATAATTTTTTGCTTCTAAGGTCCCTTTCTTCAGATCGCGTCACATTTCTATTGACATAAAAATCATTTAACATAAATTTCTTTTGACATAAAATTCATTTAACGTAAATTTTATTTGTTATAAAATTCATTTGACATCAATTTCATTTGGGATAAATGTCATTTAACGTAATTCTTATTTGACATAAATGTCATTAGACATAAAATTAGCTTGACATAAATTTCATTTGACGTGAATATCATTTAACATAATTATTATTTAAGGTAAAATTAAATTTATATAAATTTCATTTAGCATAAATTCCATTAAACATAATTCTCATTTGGCATAAAATTTATTTGACATAAATTTCATTTGGTATAAATCTCATTTGACATAAAATTCAGTTGTCATAGATTTCATTTTACATAAAGATTATTTGACATGGAAATATAGGCGCGAATTTCAAAATTGGCGAATCACAATGTTGTTGATAATAACTAATTGGTTGCTTTTAAAATTCGCGCCAATATTGTTATGTAAAATGTAATTTGTGTAAAATGATTTTTATGTCAAATGAGAATTTTGTTGAATGATTTATGACAAATGAGAATTGTGTTAAATGTCTTTTATGTCAAATGAAAATTATGTTAAATGGGATTTATACGAAATAAAATTTATGTCAAGTAAATTTTATGCCAAATGAGAATTATGTTTAATAGAATTTATGCTAAATGAAACATAATTCTCATTTGACATAAAATTCAGTTGTCATAAATTTCATTTTACATAAGGGGCGTTCTCCGTCAGATTTTCACTCAAAATTTTTTTTGTATTAAAACAATTTTTTTCGAATTCTATATGAAGAATAAGTAATTACGTGTTTTTTTTATTTTTTTATTTGATCAAAATTATAAAAGTTATAATTTTTTTAAATTTAACATCTTCGGAAGGAAAGGATTTTTGAAACACTTTTAACTCCGTTATACCAAAGGATAAAAAATAATGTAATATATGAAAATAATTGTTTTTTCTTGAATATTTCAAATATGTAATAAAAAATAACTTTAATAAAGCGAAAACATTAAATAAATTGAAATTTCGTCTAACATGTGACTTTTCTCAAAAGCGAAGTAATCGATTTTCGATTTTTTTCTTTCATTACAACCACTGATGAATAAAGAAATTTTTCCCACTTATGCCAAAGTGGTGTACTTTAGGGATCAAATTATATTTAAAATTATATCAGTCGTTGCACAGATTTTACAGAAGGAAATTGAGAAATTAACCACAAAACATTCGTTTTCTTTTGTTTTTGAAGGTTAAATAGTGAATGTTGTAGACCTTATTGTTAAAATTCAGATAATATTTTTGTGGCCTTTGGTCTACACTGTAAAAAATGTTGGGTGAAATTTACACCGTCGCACGAGGGCAATAAAAGGACCCTCGTCGCACGATGTGAAATCACCCTGAGCCTCGAATGAAATTTACATCGACGCACGATGTATATTTTTTTTGTACATCGTGCGCCGATGTAAATTTCATTCGAGGCTCAGGGTGATTTCACATCGTGCGACGAGGGTCCTTTTATTGCCCTCGTGCGACGGTGTAAATTTCACCTAACATTTTTTACAGTGTATTAAATAAGAACGGTGTTTTTGTTCACAAAAGAATTTTCATATATTTAAAAAATTCGAATTCGTCTATGCATTTCGTCGTGATATTACGACTCTTCAAGACTGTAAAAAATACATATGACAGATGAGAAGATTTCGTCGAGAAAAAAACAAAAATAATAAAGTAGAAAAAAATATACCAGCATGAGAATTTCGAAATAATAATAATAAAAATGAGATTTTTGATCAAAACATGATATACAATCAAAAAACATAAAACATGAAAACAAAAATAAAAGATGACAAAAAAATCTTTGAGGTTAGAATTGATGTTGAGATTTTTGTTGTGTGTATATATGCATGTCACTGAATGTAAAAAACATAGAATAAACACTCAACATTAAAAAATAATAAACACAAACAACACATTATATAAAAAATACAGTGTTTATTCTATGTTTTTTACATTCTGTGACATGCATATATACACACAACAAAAATCTCAACATCAATTCTAACCTCAAAGATTTTTTTGTCATCTTTTATTTTTGTTTTCATGTTTTATGTTTTTTGATTGTATATCATGTTTTGATCAAAAATCTCATTTTTTATTATTATTATTTCGAAATTCTCATGCTGGTATATTTTTTTCTACTTTATTATTTTTGCTTTTTTCTCGACGAAATCTTCTCATCTGTCATATGTATTTTTTACAGTCTTGAAGAGTCGTAATATCACGACGAAATGCATAGACGAATTCGAATTTGTTAAATATATGAAAATTCTTTTGTGAACAAAAACACCGTTCTTATTTAATAGACCAAAGGCCACAAAAATATTATCTGAATTTGAAGGTTAAATTTTAAAAAAGTGTAAAAATTGAATAAAACTCTGTGCAACGACTGATATAATTTTAAATATAATTTGAACCCTAAAGAACACCACTTTGGCATAAGTGGGAAAAATTTCTATATTTATCAGTGGTTGTAATGGAAGAAAAAAATCGAAAATCAATTACTTCGCTTTTGAGAAAAGTCACATTTTTGACAAAATTTCAATTTATTTAATGTTTTCGCTTTATTAAAGTTATTTTTTATTACATATTTGAAATATTCAAGAAAAAACAAGTCATTTTCATACATTACATTTTTTTTTATCTTTTCGTATAACGGACACTGTAAAAAATGTTAGGTAAAATTTACACCGTCGCACGAGGGCAATAAAAGGACCCTCGTCGCACGATGTGAAATCACCCTGAGCCTCGAATGAAATTTACATCGACGCACGATGTATATTTTTTTTGTACATCGTGCGTCGATGTAAATTTCATTCGAGGCTCAGGGTGATTTCACATCGTGCGACGAGGGTCCTTTTATTGCCCTCGTGCGACGGTGTAAATTTCACCTAACATTTTTTACAGTGGAGTTAAAAGTGTTAGAAAAATCTTTTGCTTCTGAAGATGTTAAATTTAAAAAAATCATAACTTTTATAATTTTGATCAAATAAAAAAATAAAAAAACACGTATTTACTTATTTTTCATATAGAATTCGAAAAAAAATTGTTTTAATCCAAAAAAAATTTTGAGTGAAAATCTGACGGAGAATGCCCCATTATTTGATTTGAAAAAGGCCCGAATTTCAAAATTGGCGAATCACAATGTTGTTGATAATATCTAATTGGTTACTTTTAAAATTTGCGCCGATATTTTTATGTAAAATGTAATTTGTGTAAAACGATTTTTATGTCAAATGAGAATTTTGTTGAATGACTTTTATGACAAATGAGAATTATTATAAATGTCTTTAATGTCAAATGAACTTTATGTAAAATGAAATTTATGTTAAATGAGAATCATATTAAATGACATTTATATCAAATGAAATTCATGTCAAGTGAAATTTATGATAAATGGTTTTATGTCAAATGACTATTATTTATTTATTTATTTATTTTGAAACATAACGGGACATGCCCTTTCGTACATAACGTACTCCTAATTCTAATAGTTACATTTGTAACATATAAAAACAAATACAATATGAAGGTTGGCGCTTCAACAGTTTAAGTTCGGTATAAATGTAAACACCATTTTAGTGAATCTTGTAGTGTAATAATGAAAATGAAGTAATATAATATAGTATATTTCGTAACGAGTGCGAGCAGTTGTCAATTTTTGAATGAGCACTTTTTTTGGAACAAACTGTAGGCGAAGCTTCGCTTCGCCTACAGTTTGTTCCAAAAAAAGTGCTCTTTCAAAAATTGGCAACTGCTAGCACTAGTTACGAACGATATTTTTCATAACAAGGTGCAAAAAAGTGCCTTTTTTTGCACCGCGTTATGAAAAGATATTTTTGTTTTCTCCACTGAGTTAGAAAATTAGTTATTGTAGTGAATATTACAGTTTAATAGAAGAGTATCAATATAATGTTATTAAACAATAAATTATAAATTTGTTTCTCTGTCCCCTGTTGAAAATTCGACGTCGTATACTACGTTGTACATGACGCCGTAAACGACATCGTATCGACGTCATATATCACGTAGTATACGACGTCGGAAACGAAAACGGAAATTGGGATAGTAAATGACGTAGTATACGACTTCGTAAACTACGTAGTAAACGGCGTAGCAAACGACGTCGTTTACGGTGTGGCGAAAATGACTATTTTAATATTATTTAATAAATACGTGAAAAAAGCAGTTATTATATAGAATAAAAATTATTTTAATTAAAATAAAATCATACATCATTTCAAAAAGGTCGAATTCCTAGTTGACAATAAATAAGACGTTGTTTTCATATTCAAATTATTTTTTATTAATATAATATAAAATATCTTTTTTAACATTATGTAACTCATAACAATTTTAAAAAATCTAACATAAGTGAGACAATAAATACAATCACTTAAAATATGGAGTGTAACAATTATTTTACTTAAACATTTAAAGCACTTTTCAGATAAGTACGCACTAACGTCGTTTTTAACTTAATACAAATTTAAAAGTTATAGAAAAATATAACCTATGTCATATAAATAACCAAGATCTAGTAAGTAAAAATATCTGAAATGAGATGAATTTAAATTAAGATAATAAATAAAATCACTCATATTTATAAAAGGATAATAATTTAATTTAGAAAGTTTTGAGCATTGCTTACAGCATTACGTACCAACGGTCGTTTTTAACTTAATACAAATTCAAAAGTTTTTAAAAATTTAAAAACAAGTCAGGTAAAGTAATAAAATTCTTGTAAGTAATAATTTTTGAACTAAAATCAATTTCCATTTTAAAAATTTGAAACATTTCTCAGAAAAATGTACTAACAGACTTTTAGTAATTAATAATGGTGTAGATTTGGCACAGCGCAAATATACTTAGAACCATTTACAACCATATAAATACACACTTTGGAAATGTCCATGGTTTGCACTACTGTTTGTTCCCTAGAGATTTCAACAATCTTTTTCAACATGCTACATGCTTCATCATAAGCGTTTGTTGTAGTTAATTGTTGAATAACAGTGAATTCTAATTGATTAACTGAATCCACAATAAAATGACATATTTTTACGTAAGCACCATTTTTCAAAATTGCAAAAGAATTGTTGGAACGTTTATTGTTTTTAAAAGAGGACGTGTATAAACAACTATCTTTTACAATTTTTTTAAATGAGACTGACTTATCGTGAAGGTTTAATTCATTTAACCACACTTCATTTACTTTCGACGCAGAACCAAAATACATAATTTCATTTATTTGTAGTGATTTTTTGGCCATTGTTGTACCGATCTTATTACAATAATTTTTCACAGCGAATGAAGAAAAGGGATAAACATGTTCTTTTAAAGTCATGAAACAATATTTTAAACTAATGTGTCTACATATTTGGTTATGTACAGCCTTGGCTGCGTGGATGATTTTTAAGAGATCTCCATTTCCAGATTCGAAAGCATAGGTGCTGTGGGACCATAATGGACCCCAATCTAAAACATGTTTTGATATGTGCAGGAGTAAATGCATATTAAATGTCATAAAAGCCTTTGAATATAAAAGTTCTGATTGGGCAACAAATTTATGTAGTAACTTGTCAGCGTCATTTACTTCATGAGTTAAAATTTTTTCTTTTGTCAATGTATAAAAAGCTTCTATAAATTGGGCCCAGTGCATTAATAAATTGTCTGGAAGAATATTTTGAAGAACTGGTAGGCTATAAGAAATCGTCCAATTTTCCCATTCCCTGGATTTCCAAAATTCTCGTTCTGAAAAAGGTCGAGTTAGTCTGGCAAGTTGGTGAGGTGCTTTAATATTACAAAGTTTCTTATCAATCTCAGTAATAAATGACTTCGAGAGCAGTCCACTTTTGTCTTTATTTCCAAACCATACAGTGGCAAAACTGTTTGGCGATTCCTGAAAAACAATGCATATGATCTGCAACACAACCTTGAAGTATATCATAAACCTTCAAATTCATTAATGGAGATGGTCCTTTAACTCCAAAAACTGTTCTTTTTTCATTAACAGCTTTTTTAATATGCTTTATTGTGTCAGAAACATTTCTATCTTTTGGAACTTTATCCATTAAGGGATACTTGATACTTCCTGATCGAGGCTTATTTGGATTGCATCTTACCCACTCACCAGGGTGAAGGCAATAGGGGCAACCGTAAGAGCCGTTAAATTGCATAAATGCTTGTACTGGTGCTCGAGCAACTGAATCGACGCAGCAAACTAGAGGATATATTTTGATTTTGATTTTCGTTTCATTTATTGTACACTCAACTCCATTGCTTGAAAGTTGATTCATATTGTCAACAAATGGCTCTAGAAAACTACTCATATTGGGTTTATCCTTTCCGAACCATAATCCTGCTAAAATTAAATTTTTGCTTCTTATGTTATATGGCAGTTCATTTAACATTAAAAATATAGGCCAAATTGAATTTTTTGAACTCTTAAACAAAGGCGCTCCATCAGTATTGAAAACAACTGTACCGTAACGCTGTCTCTCATCCTCTTTTAAACTTTTAAACAAATTTTCGGTATCTTTTGCCATCGTAGATGTCGCGTATACAACCTTTTTCATAATGCCTATTAATAATACTTTGGTAATATTCGCCATTCGCTTCTATTAATGTTGATATTGGAGATGCAACATCCATCATAACAAAAAAGTCACTATAACTGTAATCATGGACATCAATTTCTGTTTTACAATTTTTACATTCCAGTAAATGATCTTTTCTGCTGAATTTTCCCAAATATGCACCACACTTCGGACATGCTCCATAAAGTTGCATGCAACTTTTTGAACAAAAAATTTTGTTGATGAGATACCTAGTTTCTGGCAAAATGCACTCAGCGAAAATACAATTTATCATTTTTAAATAAGTCAGTTGTTGCGGTTAATGAGATAGCGTGAATAATAACAAATTTTAATATCATTAGAACAATTTCCCCAACAGTTTTGTTGACGGGCACATTAATTAATTCATGAAAAAATTTGTTCTCGATCCCATCTTCAAGAGAATTAATCTTCCTTTGTGATAAAATTTCTTGAATACTGTCATTATTGTCCTCAATTGGGTCCATAAAATAATCGTCATCATAGACCACGTCAAAATAACACTCGTTATCTTTATTACTTTCCTGTAATATAATAAAAATATTAAATTTTATTAACTATATAACTTTTTACATCAATATAAATATAATCAGACTTTTGTCTGTACATTGCCTAACGCTTCAAATTTTTTATACAATGTGTTATTTTTAACAAAACGGATCAAAAATTTGTATTTATGTATCTCCGCAAAATTGTGTTCCATCAACACTTGAAACAGCGGGCGATTGTCGATTGCGTCCCGTGAGGGGAAGTAGCCTTCCCCCACCATGCGGCGCACCAAGCCGAAACTGAGTCCCGAGCAACCCTCGCAGCGGGGGCGCTCGGACCCTCATTAAGGAAAACTGTTAATGACCCTCACGGAACGCAATCGATGACTGCCTCTTGGTCTGAATGTATTCTATTTATAATTTTTGCTAATATGATAAAATTACCTCTGTAAATTGAGACATTTCGTTTTCGATAGCATCAATGTCCTCTTCCAAGGCCTTGATAATGTTGAAAGCAGCACTTTCATTTTGAGAAAGATCATCGTTTATAAGTGACTGTAAAGAAACCAAATCATATTTATTTAATTTACTCATTATTTTCTTTACAAAATAGTGCGATTCCAGGGAAGATTTTTGTTTTTTCACACGGAAAAAATATAAAGTAACTTTTACTACTTTTATAGTAAAAAATTTCCGGTAAAGAATTTCTGGTAATTTTTACTACTTTTGGAGTAAATTTTGTTACGTTCGAAATAAATTTTACTAATTTTTACAAATATTTACTTCGAACGTAGCAAAATTTACTCTAAAAGTAGTAAAAATTACCAGAAATGCTTTACCGGAAATTTTTTACTATAAAGGTAGTAAAAGTTACTTTTTTTTCTGATGTCAAAAATTTTGAAATCGTTATATCTTCTTTCTATCTTAACCAAATCACAAAGTTCTTTTTGGAAATAATTCAACATAAAAAAAGTCGAAAAAATTGTTTGTACAGTGAGTTCTCGCGAGTCGTTCAATTCTCGAAAAATTTTGAAGATCATAAAACTCACGAGTCGTTCAACGCATAAGCCACGCCTCCAAGGTGATATCAGGGATGTGTGAAGCATATTTATCGCCCCGAAAGATACAATATGCAATGGCTTTGGTCCGTTTAAATTTTACGGCACTGTGCACTGGCGCGTGCATACTAGAAATTGAACGACTCGTGAATCGGACACTGTTCAGTTGTTGAACGACTGGTATGGCGAGTTTGAACGACTCGCGAGAACTCAAAGTACCTAATATTTAATAACTTTTTTGTTTATAAAAATGTTGTATAAACATAATACAAACAATTTTTTCGTTTTTTTATGCTGAATTATTTCCAAAAAGAATTTTGTGATTTGGTTAATATGGAAAGAAGATATAACGATTTCAAAATTTTTCAAAAATTTTGACATCTCAAAAACTACTGAATATTTTGACGTAATATTTGTTGTAAAAATTTCTCTTTATGCGTACATTAAAATTCCTAAGTTTCATTGGAATTGTTTTACTTACTCCGAAAAAACTAAAATCTAACATGGAATCGCACAATTGACAGAATTTACAAAAGTTAATAGTGATCGGAGGATTGCAATTATTTTACCTCAAAATCTTCTATGCGATTTTCTTCAGTGTTGGTTAAATTCAGAGAAGTGACATCGTTTTCTAAAACATCAGTTTCCATCATACATTCTGTATTCGTCACAATGTTTGATGTTGCATAATCCTAAAATAAAATGAATTAAAATTGTACAATAATAAGGACTGCTTCTTGTGTTTACGAAAAATGACATGCATTTTTTTACAATATCAAAGATATTTATTTAAAAAATTACAATGTTTATCACCTCTCTTCGTCTCTTCCTTTGACGATACCATGAAGATGATGGTATTGCTTCACCAGAGTCAGGTTCCAAATATTTTTTGTATTTATTCGATTCTCGAGTATTCATTTTGATCTATAATTAAATAAAAATATCACGAAAAATTAATTGAAATCATTATTAATATACACTATGAGTAAAAAATGTCATTACTATTCTTTCTTTTATGTATAAAAAATTTTTATTGTAAAAAAATACTTAAAAAATTTTTTTTCTTCAATCGATTAATATCTAATGAAATTGTGCAAATATTTATGCATGGAAAATAGTGGTCTAATTAAATAAAAAATGTTTACCTAATCAATGATATAATTTCATTATAACGGCAGGGTGGCCACTTGACCGGGAATTGAAAAATTGACCGGGATAACCGGGAAATTTGATTTTTTATTTTATTTTTAAAAACTGACCAAAACAAAATTTTTTTTTAAATTATTACTTGAGAAGTATATTGTACATAAGTAGGTATAGTAAAGAATACATAAATTAACAGACTTTTGTTAGGGATGAAGAGGGGTTAATGAGAAAATAATATACTTATTTAAATTTAAAGAAATCCTTTTATTTTAAGCGGATTTTTCTTTTAATATTTATTCCACAGGATTTTTCTCATAATTTCTACTATTTTTCAGACGCTTATTTCAGTTTTAAAGAATCAATCATAAAGTTCATTATGAAAAATTTTAGTTCATTTAAAAAATGAGAAATTTGTAAAATAGTAAAAATTTATTATTTTTTTACAATTTTCATATTATTATCAGTTCGGGAAAATGTCAAAAAAATGTTATCTCTAAATGAGCTCAATATATTTATTCGTTTAAATTTGTAATATGTATAATACAGAATGTACAGAATAATTTAAGATAATTTTTTTTTTTTTGTTATTAATATTTTTAATATTTCAAACTAAAAGATTGTTTTAATCTATTATATAATGACCGGGAAATAAAAAAAAATTGACCGGGAAAACCAGGAATTCAATTTTCTACAAAAAGTGGCCACCCTGTAACGGACTTCTGATTTAAAAAATCAAATTCAAAATTTAGCTGTTCTTATCGAGGTAGGTACAAATATTACTTATTTACTTACCTTGTCAAAGTGTAAATGTATAAATATTTATGAAATTGTTATGATATATTTATAAGTTAATAATTTTGTCCAAATTTATTATATAATTTATAGCTATAACAATAGCTACAGGCAACAGGTGCGTAGCACAAAATCGTGACAGTCAACAACCGACTTTAAAGTCAGCTTTATAATGGGCACAGTTTAAAGTGAATGATAAAATGAAAACAACCAATATATCGTATAAAGGCCAACGCACAATAAATTCGCGAACGAGGTATATGAGATAGAAAATCATAAATATACCTCGTGTTTGAGTAATAACCTGTGCGTCTTCGTAGTGCGAACTGGAAAGTTGAGTTTTATCCATGTGTGCATAAACATTTTGTTCAAGAATGTCGTGTGAAAAAATATCTCATGCTTATATTTTTTACACAAATGGTCATCATGGTATTTTTCCAATTTCGTATTTACAAAATAATTACGAACCCAAAAACAGGGCTGATTTTGATAAGCGGAAAAAGTATAAAGTGTGGTTAAAACGTGATCAAATGGAGGATGTTTTTACTGAAAGCTTATATATTATTATTGGGCTGTAAGTAAATTTAGATTTTATTATTACTATTATTTGTTACTGAAATTTTGCAGAATTGTTCATTAAAGAAATTATAATTTGAATGCCTTTTTCAATTCAGGAGAAACTTAACGTTGTAGCTTCATAAACTTTAAAGCATTAAAAAAGTAATTATTGCTAAAAGAATTTTTATATTTCAATATATTGTTTACTAAAATTACAAATATTTCGAAAAATATTCAGATTACATGATTTCATTCTTTTCTACATAAAATCAAATTCGAAATAAAGTTTTGCGTCTAAATTATATATACACAAAAAAATTTCAAAAATGACTTTACTTTTAAACTAAAATGATTCAAAATTCATTAAACTAAAGTTTACAACGTCTAACCTGAAGGACGATTTTCAATATTATTATTTGGAAAATCGTCAGATTTTTCATTTAAATCTTTAATTTAATCTTTAGCAATATTTGTAAACATTACAATTTCTTTCATCCAACCTCTTCTTAACCGATAAATATTGTAAGCAAACAAATAATTGTACACTATGCAAAGATCAAAAATTTTATGATTTAATTATTTATAACATGATGTTAATATTAGATATTTTGCAATAATATATTACAAACTTATTTATTAATTGACAAAATATTTTAATTTTAAATTAACAAAAAGGTATATAATTAAAGCAGCTGTATGACTCATTTTAATAATTATCAAAAACAATTATTTTAAATAACTTTAGATATAATGAACCATCCTTGTTGTAAATGAAATAAATTGATTCACCAAAATTTGAATAATTTAAATAATTAAAAAATTTGATTTTCTTACAGCAAGCGAAAGTGACGTAGAAAAACAAAGAAGTAAAAAACGTTTGCAGTTTCCGAACACAAGAAATATCAGTTTTTCTTCAGAATCCGAAGCATCTACATCTTTTAAAAAATCTCGTAAACTTAAAAATGTAAATATAATTATTTATTAAATTTGTTAATTTCATTTTTTACATCTGAATTACTAAAATGAGATCAATTTATAAAGTAACATTTATGAAACTGCAAAATATACGCATTAAAATTTTAAGAAATTGTCAATTCTTTTGTTATTTAAGTAGTTTTAAAAAGTTATTATTCTTATAACACTTAACTTACGAAAATAAAAATCTTATTTTATTAAAATTAATTATACTATTTAAAGCAATGTTAAAATTTTAATAAATGTTTATTATGAATATAAAAATTAAAATATTAGAAATAAAAATTTTTTTTAAATCTTATAATTAGAGCTGTGCAAAATAATTTTAATGGAACTGATCGAATTTCTTCCCTTTCTTTGAGTTTGCCTTGTTTTTGACGTTAGAATTCTGAGTTCAAATGTTTAGGGGAAGGGTACGGTAAAATTTCAACCTTTTCATATTTAAATTGTTAAGGTCTGATAACTATTTTCTGACATTAAGGATCCACATTCAATTTTTATTATTAAAATTAGAAAATAGTATAATAAATAATCAGAGAACAAAGGCAACCATTTATTAATTAACTAGAATAGATTTCGACATTCGTCATTCAAAACAGGTGATTGAAATATCAAATTTTGCGCAGCTTTAATTATTACTTTTTTCTGTAAACTCAATTAATAAGGGGACGTACACATAATACGTCACGCGAATATGGGAGGGGGGGGTCAAGGCATTTGTGATGACCTATAGAAAAAATGGCGCTAATGTATGGGACAGTGTGTGACATGGGGGAGGGGGGGGTCTAAAATAGTCAAAAATCGCGTGACGTTTTATGTGTACGGACCCTAATAATCTCAGTAATAACATTCTTAAATTTTTCAGAAAACAAATCCTGAACAGAAGCTACGGAAAAAGAGAGCGATCGAAATTCAAAATAAAAGAATTTTAGATAATTATAATAAACTTATGGAGAACCGAAAAGAATTGCTTGATTCGGATGAATCTGTAAGTGATTTAGATGAAAACACTGTGATGGAATTATCTGATACTGATTCGGTGCATTCTGATGAAGATATAAATTTTGATTTAAGGCATGGTAAGTATTTGCAAAATTGACTTAAAAGAAAAAGGTTTGCAACCAGAAACTACTTTTAAAACATTTTTTAAAAATTGTTTGTCCTTTTATTTTCTCAGGGTGTCTACTAACCGGGAAAACCGGGAAATAACCGAAAATTAAATTTGACCGAGAATGAGCCGGGAATTTTTTCACCAAAATTAAAAAAGTTTTGTTTTAATCTGTTTTCAAAAAAATAACTTTTTATTAAAATTTTTAAAGATATTTATACTGTTATCTAAATTAAAATTAGTTAAAAATAATTAATTTGATAGTAAAAAATCAGTTACCAATTCAAACATATGTAAATAAATTTTAAAAACTTATGGAGTTAATAGAAATATTGTGAAATTCGAATGAAAATATGTAAATAAATTTGTTAAAGAATTTCATTAAATTAATTAATTAATTATTAATTAGGCGCGGTATCAATTGCCCAAAATTCAACTGTATACAGGAAAACTGCACACGTTCAAGTGCACACGGGAAAACTGAATACAAGCAAATTTAAAAAGTAAAATCATTAAATTAAATTTAAAAACTGTACAAATTTAAACTGCATACCGGTAAAACTTACGAAGGAAAAACTGCACACTATTAAAAATTGCAAATTTTAATAAAAAAATGAAATTAATTTAAACTGTATACATTATTAATTATTAATTAGTAATTATTAATTATTTAATTAATTTACAAATAGAATTTTCAAAGTATTTTAATTTAGTAATTTATTAATAATTGAATAATTTATATTTACATTGAATAATTTACATTTTTTTTAAATATTGAATTCTTTTAAAGAATTTTATTTAAATTTTTCGAAAATAATCAAGGGAAGTTAGTGACCGTAATTATAATTTTATTTTTAAAATGTAAAGTCCCTCTTACAGTTTTAAGTTAATTTTTTGCTTCTAAAAATTACATTATTCTATTAATATTTAATAATTATAATTATTGCACTTCTCTTAAATTTTTATAATTTCAAATTACTGAATGTTTAAATAAATGATATTTATCTATTTCTTGAGCAAATTAAGTATTTATTACTTATTAAGTAAGTAATTAATTGTAACTGCTAATTATTTTCAAAAATTTTAATAAAATTCATCACAAGAATTAAATTATTTTCATAAATAATAGCATTCTTTCGAAGGATTCAATTATTTTTATAATTAGTATTTTTCCACATTTTCAATTCAAATTATTTTTAAAAAATTTAAAGATTTATTTAGGTTTGAAATCAAATTTAAATTTGATGAGAAATAAACCTGGAAGAAATTAGGATATAGCCGGGAAAAACCAGGAATTTTGTTAAACTAAAATAGTAGACACCTTGTTTATGCATTTTATGTAAGGAAGGCGTCAGAATATCATTTTTAAAATAAAAAATTATATCTTACATTAAATTAGCTTCAAATATACAACCATCTCCAAGTGAACCATCAACATCAAGTGGACAACCATCCAGAATTGAAGAACCACATCTGGATAGACAACTATCTGAAAGTCAAAACTCAACACCAAATAGAGAATCATCTCCAAATCAAAGAGTCCATCGAAATAGAGGCCATCGAAATAGAGGTGGTCAGAATAGAGATGGTCAGAATAGAGGTGGTCAGAATAGAGATGGTCTGAATAGAGGTGGTCAGAATAGAGATGTTCAGGATAGAGATGTTCAGAATAGAGATGTTCATAATATAGGTGGTCAGAATAGAGATGGTCAGAATAGAGATGGTCAGAATAGAGATGTTCATAATATAGGTGGTCAGAATAGAGATGGCCAGAATAGAGATGGCCAGAATAGAGGTGGTCAGAATAGAGATGGCCAGAATAGAGGTGGTCAGAATAGAGGAGGTCAGAATAGAGGTGATCAAAATAGACAAGGTCTATTTGCAGGTGATCGTTATGACCGACCTGAAGATTGGGTATGTCAATTGTTTATTATTACTTTCTTTTTATTTTTAACAATTAAAAATTATTAATTAGGTTATCACTCTAAAAGAAAACAAATGTGAGGTACTCTGAAGAAAGTAAATCTCCAAGAAGTAAATCATTTTATAAGGATATGTTTGTGATATATTTACCTTACTTAACCCCTTAAATGTGATTGACTAAGATTTTGGCCGTTAAATCTTCGTCATCGCAGTTAAGGGGTTAAAAGTTTCTGCTTAGTTGAATAAAAGGAAAGTTAATTTTTATTAATGATGTTACATGGGCGAATCTTTGCAACTTTTAACCTTTAGGTCCCTCACATTATTTTCACTAAAACAGCTTAAATATCAAAACTAATGATTTTTAAATAGTGTAGGAATGTAAAATTGAAAAAATACTTTTGCATATTATTATTGTTTCCTGTTTAACAAAAAAACTTTATACAAGTAAATTTAGGATGTAGAAATATCCCATAAATTTATATGTCTTCATTAATAAGAAGACCTAAATTGAAGGGCTACAAAGAATAAGGGGACGAACGAGAGGCTTGGAAGGGATACTACCAGTCGGGTAGCAGTGACAATTCTTGAGCCGCTCGCTGCTACCTGACTGATATTATCCCTTTCAACCATGCGTTCGTCCCCTTATTTTATGTGGCCCTTCTATTTACAGGGTTGCCACAAATATTTAATTTTATTTTTCCCTGACTTTTCCTTGATTTCCAGACAAAATTCTCACTTTTTCCCTGACCCTAAAAAATATCCTGATTCACTCTAAAAATTATTAGATGCTCAAAAAAATGTTCTATTACATTTATTTACGAATTCCTTAAATTGTAAAATTATTCACAAACATCAATAATTTCTTTTTTAAATAAATATTTAATCATTATTACTTTTCCGTAGGAATTAAAATTCTTCCAAACATTCAAATTCAAACCTTTTTGAAATTCAACAATTTATAAGAATATTAATACAAAACATAAAGAAGGCGATCACTTTCGATCTTCGACTCGGAGTGATCGCCTTCTTTATGTTTTGTTATAATTTCAATTAACATGAAATTTTTCTTCGCAAGAATTCAATTATTTTTAAGAGTAGTAACATTTTACAAAAATATTCTATTATTTGAAAAAATTGTAACAAAATTCGTTGCAATAATTCAATTATTTTCATAAATAATAAATAATATATAATAAATAATCAATTTTTATTAGAAAATTCTAGAAGAATTCAATTATTTAAAATAAAAAGTAAGTAATTTATTTAATAATTGAATGTTTGTTAAAATTGAATTCTCATAAAGAATTTTATCAACAAATTTTTAAATAATTGAATTCTTTTGACTAATTTTAATAAAATTTTTAAGAATAATTACAGTTTTCGAGGAATTTGATTAAATTATTGTATCAAAAATTAATTAAAATCCAGCGATGAGTTTTATTATTTATGAAAGTAATTAAAATTTTTCAAAAATAATTGAATTTCGGTGAAGAATTATATTGTATTACCTACTTTTGAAAACAAATGAATTTCTGGAAATATTTGTAACTTTTCCAAAATTAAATTTTTTTTAGTATTTTTAAATAAAATTCTTTTATCAATCTAGTATTTATGAAAATTTTAAATATTATTTATTAAATAATTTATAAGTCCTAGTTTTATGATTGTTCTTGTAAAATTAAGTTATTTAAAAAATTATTTCCCTGACCAATTTTACATTCCCTGACTTTTTTCCCTGAATTCCCTGACCTGTGGCAACCCTGATTTAACTCTTTGTCATAAATTAAATAGATAGCAATTTTTATCTTAAAGTTTAATTAAAACTTTTTATTTTCTGCAGGTGTATATTGATGAAAACACTAAAATTCACATCGACATATGGGAAAGCATGAAAATGAAATCAGACTCCAAGTTTGTACGAGAATTAGCACAAATATTATGGGGAGATGAAGTGCTGTGTGATAAATGTCTTAATGTTATTAGGGCGAACAAAGGGATTCAAGAAGATGATGCTGAATATCGCCAAGCACTAACTCCCCAGAAAGTGGAATTAATAAAAGGTAATGCAATTTTAACTTAAAAACAGGCCTGCACAAATGCGTGGCTCACGAGCACGAGGCCTTATGCTCGCAAGCCACGCATTTGTGCAGGCCTGCTTAAAAGGATGAACTTTTAGAGATAAAACATAAATTCGCATATAAATGTGTCGTTTTTCAGATTGTCTTTATAATAAAGTTACTGATTCAGGAGCTGATGGTAAAATAAGAAGAGCGAGAGTCAGCAGATACCGGAGACATCTGTCCTCAAAAATTTACGATGTCAGAAGAAAAATTCTAAATAATTTCGACTAAAATCAGTTGTGCGAGACATTTTATTATTAGATTTTAAAAATATGTTTCCGTCGGTGTATTATACTAAAAATGCTAAAAGCTAATTAGTGTTTAAAGTGAGTTTGCTTTTGAGCACATTATTTGAAGAAAGCCAAAAATATTAAAAGTGAAATTGAAATTTCGCTTTAATAATTCTTCTTTACAAGATATTAATGTTAATATTACTTAAGTCAAGAAAACTATCGAAAATTGTTTTGTGAAATTTTTAAATGTGAAATTGATGTCACATTACTAATTATCACTATAGTCACCTTTTTTAATATATTTTTTTATTTTGTAAGCGTGTATAAAAAAGACAATGCAATATGCACAAAAAGTTTAATTAATGTCACTTAAGTGATTAATTATTTACTTTACTTTTTAGCAATTTAAAGTGAAATTTAAGTTAACAATTTAAATTCAACCAAAAGTATGTTTTTTGTTCTTCACATACGAAAAATATTTTAGTTTTTTAAAATAAGACATATTTTGAATTACATATAAATCTAAAATAATTGAAATTAAAAGAATTTTGCCAAACAAATTTTGATTATTTTTTTATTTTTAAATAATATTTTTGAAAAACGAATTTATGAAATTATATCTATTAAAATTTTTTGTTATCACTTATGAAAATAATGAAAATAATTTAAAGAAAGTCTCTAAGTGGTCCTGATAAAATATTCTGTTTTAAGTAATTGGAAAAATTAATTTTTATTCTGATAAAAAAATTTTAGCAACAAGAGAATTTTTAATTTAACAATTAAAAAAAAATTTTGATTATGAAAATTTATTTTTCAAAAATTTATTCAAAAGTAAAATAAAAATACTAACTTTTTTCTTTTAGCGTAAATCAATATTTTTTGAGTTTTTATGTAATTAACAAAAAGTTGACTTTTATAAAACAAAATTTTTCAGTATGAAATCGTTTTTATTATTTATTTAAACATTTTACGGAAAAACTAGCGCATTACTTAAAAAAATGCTCAAAATGCTGTTAAGCGTTATAGTCAATACCTAATCATTTTCAGTGATTATATTTATTAACTTGTTATACTTGTTCTTCTAAAGGATTTTCATGAGTTACATAATGTTAAAAAAGATATTTTATATTATATTAATAAAAAATAATTTGAATATGAAAACAACGTCTTATTTATTGTCAACTAGGAATTCGACCTTTTTGAAATGATGTATGATTTTATTTTAATTAAAATAATTTTTATTCTATATAATAACTGCTTTTTTCACGTATTTATTAAATAATATTAAAATAGTCATTTTCGCCACACCGTAAACGACGTCGTTTGCTACGCCGTTTACTACGTAGTTTACGAAGTCGTATACTACGTCATTTACTATCCCAATTTCCGTTTTCGTTTCCGACGTCGTATACTACGTGATATATGACGTCGATACGATGTCGTTTACGGCGTCATGTACAACGTAGTATACGACGTCGAATTTTCAACAGGGTCTAAATTAATTTTAAACAATTAGTAAAATTACATGAAAAATAAAATTAAAAATTCTGAATGAATTAAGATGTTTTAAACGTTATGGAAACTGTAAAAATATTTAAAAAAATTAAATGAGTAACATAAAGATTGTTTGCTTAACAGAATGTTATTTTGAAAAATAAGGCACAATACTCTAAATGAGTTTAACTAAAAAATTCCACACACAAAAAATTTGCAGAATACATAACACTGAAGAGAATAATGACAGAAGAATTAAGCCAAAAGTAGGTATTACGGGAAATAGTCATGCGTCTCGAATAGACCACTCGTCTTTTGCGAATGTGCATTTGATTTCAAACTTAATTCAGGATAAAAAAACTCCACAATCAGATGAACAGTTCAAAATTGGTTGAGCATTGAAAAATGATCTAAAAAAGAGGTGTGTTCTCCGAAGGTTAACGTTCACTAAATTATCCGGACTAATTCCGGATGACAAAAACCTGACCATAAACCGCACTGTTTTACTCAGCTCAGCTAGTCGGACTTATGACGCTGTCCTTTAATTTTGCGCAAAAACTTTCGAACGGGAAAGTGGAGTATGCCCATGATGGTCCCCAATTGAACACTGAATCAGGTGAGTGTCCTGCTATATATGCATGTTATAAGTATATAGCTTCTCTCTTTATACATGGACAATCCGTGGGAAAACTGTCTTAAGAAAGCTTTCGCTATAATCAAGTCAGTTTCGGAGATTGATGTATTGTTCAGGTTAAAAAATGCTTGAGAATATAAGGCTAAATATCTGAAATACTTTGGTTTTAAAATATCTTCAAGACATGGAAGGCAACAGTATAGCAGCCAATTACGCCATTCTGTAGCCTTCCATTTAGCATAAATGCTAATGCTTCGAGGACGTCGGGAAATTTCATAAGGAAATTTAATTTCATTCAGTTTGTTATCGATGTTTGTCATATTTGTTGGGTTCCCTATGTACTATGTCTTTTCCGCTGTCTTCCATGAAATATTTCGTTAATTGCTTTATGCAACCTTTGAAATGTCCATGACAATCATCGTGCACACAGCCAGCACGTAGATCGAAGTTTGGTAACATTGCCAAGCAACTGAAACCTGAAAATACATCAGGGAGCGTTCAAACCTCCGCATGCAAAACTATTGCATGCAGGTTGCCACAGTAGCGTTCAAGAGTGAGAGAGATAGAATAATTTCCTGTCTCTCTCACTCTTGAACGCTACCATGGCAACCTGCATGCATAAGTTTTGCATGCGGAGGTCTGACCTGACCTCCGCACGATACAGTCACACGATCTCATGCAAAACTTATGCATGCAGGTTGCCATGGTAGCGTTCAAGAGTGAGAGAGATAGGAAATTATTCTATCTCTCTCACTCTTGAACGCTACTATGGCAACCTGCATGCATAAGTTTTGCATGACAAGGTCTGAACGCTCCCTGAGAGATGTGCGAATCAGGAATTTAGGTCACGAATCGAATCGAATCCGATAAAATTACATCGAATCGAATCTTATAAAAAATTTTCGAATCGAATCTAAAGGCGATTCGAATTTATTTCGAATCAATGTATTGTGAAATAAAGTAATATTGTTAATATTATAGTTATATTATATAAATATAAAGATATTTTATTTTTCATTTATTCAAATATTAACATATGGAATTCCACGTGAGATTTTAATCGACCTCTTAAAATCGACCAAAAATATTTTTTTTATTCTGTATCGAAAAATTCGTGTTAATAAAAATTTCGTATAATCCTTATTAATAAAATCAGATGTCTGTCTGTACATTGCTTGAAACTTCAAAATGTTAACATGATAAGTTATTATGGACATCAGAGATTCCGAAAATATTCTTAAAAAATTTAATGTATGTACGTATGTATGTATGTTTGTCACAAAAACTTTGTTCCCCAATCACACAAAAACATGTGAACCGATTTAAGTCCAAGGAAGGTTTAAAAATTTACAGATTTAAAAAATATTAATTAGAACGGAAGATATTCAATTTTTTCGAAAAATTCAAAAAATCGAAAATTTCGAAACTTTTTATTTTCTCATGGATTGCTTTTAAAGTTTCTATACTTGAGTATTACATGCTATTTAGTCACATTTTAGCATAATTTTGCAAAAAATAAAGTCCTATAACTAATATGTAAGTATAAAAATGTTTTCAAAAAATCGAAAATTTCAAAATTTTACATTTTTTTATGGATTGCTTTTAAACTTTCTATATTTGAGTATTACATGTTATTTGGTCACATTTTAGCATAATTTTGCAAAAAATTCTATCCTACAACTAAGATGTGAATATAAAAATATTTTCAAAAAATGGAAAATTTCACATTTTTTAATGGATAGCTTTTAAATTTTCTAAAATTTAATATTATATGTTATTTACTCAGATTTTAGCATAATTTTGCAAAAAATACTATCCTATAAGTAAATATAAAAATATTTTCAGTATCAAAATATCGATACTAATTACTATGAAGTACTAATTTAATTCAGTAGTATTTTTGGAGTCTCTGATTAATATTTTGATGTCAAAATAATGTAATGCAGAATTATTTGTCAAATTAATCAAATATTTGCAAGAACTTCGGAAATATTGAAAATGGAAATTTTTTTGATTAAAATGATATTGTAGGATGTCAAGAATTGTAAGTCACCTGTTATACAATACAAGCATATTATGCAATGTAAAGACAAAAGTTAACATGGTGTCTATTTTTGTTTAACTTTCCTGCTTTGTTTTTTTTCACGGTTTATCTTTTTTTTGTCAAATTTAAATTTACTTGATTTTATCCATAAATAAATCTACAAATGGCTATAAAAATTTACTTATTTTATGAAAATACTCTTTCTTAAGTTCATATAAATATAGATTATATTACTAGCTGTCGTACCCGTCTTCGACAGTTTTCTGTTTCTACTAAAATACATTTAACAGGGTATTTACCAAACGGGAAAAACTGGAAAAAGCTGAGAATATGCCGAACCGGGAATTTTCCTTTTAAATTAAGAAAAAGTTTCACTATATTAATTCGCTTTTAAAAAATTGCTTTTTACTTTAATTTTTATTGATTTATAATATTTATGAAAACAGACCTGAGTCAAAATTTAAGCCTTACTTTCAGCCTAAAATATAGGTCTTATGTTAGGTTTTAGCAGTCGTAACGTAGGGTCTACTTGCGAATACAATTAGTTCCAATTAGACTCTACTATAACTCCAAAAACTGGGTGGAAAATTTGATAAATTTTTAATACATTAATTAAAGTACTACAAATTGACAAATATTGTTCTCTGCATTTGAAATAGTTAATGGTAACTAATTATTATTTTTTTCCTGTCAAATTAAATTCCAGAGCTATTTCCTGATTTACCAGATTTATAGACTCACTGTTAAATGTATTGGTAAAAACTAAAACCCATCGAAGACGGGTACGACAGCTAGTAATAAATAATATTAAATAATAAATTTCATATAATATCGTATTGTTACAAACCAGAAATAAATTATTTATAAAATTGAGCTTTTGAGATGGCTCATACTTCTAATTTTGGAGAGGCACCAAGCTGCCAAGGTCTGAGGGACCTTGTTTAATTTTGCGGGATCGTTATTCCTGTTTTAAAAGTAGGAATCCGACAATCCACGAAATCCAAAAATATAATTCGAACCCAAAAAAAATGGAAAAAGAGAAACAAGGGCAGATAAAAAAACTATTTTACCCTTCAATACAATTTATTTAAATTTATAAAATTTAAAAAAAGAAAAAATTTACAGATTGCAGTCAATAACTATTTTATACAGCGTGCAACAATTAAAATTTTTATTAACGACGAGAAGAAGAGGGGGAAAAGTGGGGGTAATGTCTGCTTTGTCAACTAAGACATATGGTCACTCTAACTTTTTGGAAAATTTTCTCTATATTATAAGGTATAAATAAATTTTAAAAAATAAAAAAAATCCGGCCCAAAGTTAAAAAAATTATTATGTTTATAAAAAAATGTTTTGTTAATAAAAAATTTAAAAAAAAATTTTTTTGTTTACATTTCTTAAAATTCGAAAGAAAACTAAAACTTTCATTCTTTGACAACTTTTTCATAAACTCTATATTTTCGGACTTATAAGCTACTGAATATAATTATAGATCCACAATTACAAGTCCAAAATTTCGAAAATTCATAACTCGAAAATTTGGACAATTAAACAAAAGTAAAAAATACGTACCTGTTGTTTTTCGATACAGAATAGAAAAAAAATATTTAAAATAAAAATTTTTTTAATTAATAATTTTAATTTATAATTAATTTTTATAAAAAAATTTGGATTCGAACACGAATTATAGTTGATACGAAATCTTCGAATAGTTCGAATTCGAACTATTCGCACATCTCTACAATCCATTTCTAGGCACACCTAATGTAGCAGATCTCATGTCAGACAGCATGTTTTCGTGTGAGAGTGGTTCATAATTTCCGTGAGGATAAACTGATCTTCCTTCCACGCGCTTGTCCTCAGCATTACAGTACGGACAGGCATTAAGTCCGCAACATCCTTTCAATCTCAATAGTTCTGCCCTGTTTAAAAAAATTATTAAAATGGATAGGATTTGATAGAATTTTCTTCCTTCAATCCTTGAAATTCGAATCCAATTTAATCAAATATTGAAAATCCAATCCACTTCTATCCAAAGTAGAAAATTAAATCCATTCCTATCATAAGTTTTGATGTATTATCTATCAAAGTTAATAATATACTAAAATTCAATATTTTACTATCAAGAGTTTGGATACGAATTCTATCAAATTCTATGAGTCGAAAATTCTTATAGTTTTCTATCCATGAGTTTTGATTGAATACCTATCAAATTCTTTCCAAATGAAAATCTAATATTTCTCTATCCAAGATTCCGATACAAATTCTATCAAATCCTATGACCCTAGGATATCTTATAGTTTTCTAACCATGAGTTTTGATTGAATACCTATCAAATTCTTTCAACATGAAAATCCAATATTTCTCTATCAATGATTTAGATACATTTTCTAACAAATCCTATTATCTGAAACGTCTTATAACTTTCTATCTATGAGTTTTGATTGAATACCTATCAAATTCTTTCAGCATGAAAATACTATATTTCTCTATCAAAGATTTGGATACAAATCCTATGACCCTAGATATTTTATAGTTTTCTATCCATGAGTTTTGATTGAATACCTATCAAATTCTTTCAACATGAAAATCCAATATTTCTCTATCAATGATTTGGATACATTTTCTACCAAATCCTATTATCTGAAACGTCTTATAACTTTCTATCTATGAGTTTTGATGAAACACCTATTAAATTCCTTCCACATGAAATTTCACTTGTCATGTCAAATTAAAAATCAACAAGCTTGAGTTTGGAATTTCCAACTCCAAATTTATATAGCTCAGTGAAGGATTAATGTCATCTTGGTTTAATTTGAATCGGAGATGCATTCTATTTGGAATTTAAAGTTTAAATTTAAAGAGCTTGATTAATCGCGAATTGGAATTCATAAAATTGTCATTTTCGCCAATAGTTATTTTTGCAAAAAATTATAATTGCAAATTTACATTCTTCGCAATTGACAGTTTTACAAATTGGTAGATACTTTTGCTAATTGTTATTTTTTGCAAAACTGCTCTGTTATAAATCATTATTTCTGTTAATTGTTGTTTTGCAAATTTTATTTTTGCGAATTTGCATTTCTGGAATTGATATTTTTATGAATTTGTTACTGTTGCTATTTGTAATTTTGCCAATAGTAGGGTCAGACCAGCTCAACTGTGTTAAAAAATTTTCGCAATTTCATGCAATTTCATGCAATGTAAAAAAACATTGTGTCACGTTTAGTAGAGACCCCCCCCCCTCCCCCCCCAAAACGTGACATCATTTGTGAACGCTCCCAATGTACATAACGAATTTTTTTATTAAAAACACGCGCAAACTCCATAGTGGGAAAAAGTTGATTGTTGTGGAAAATTCAGTCTAGAGGTTACAAATATTATTTGTTTTTAATAATTTTTTTTTAAATGAAAGTTTGTAAAATTGCGCACCGATCTGTGGCGGTGGAATTTTGAAAACTGTTAACAAATTTTTTTTATTTAACAATATATATGAACAAAAGAGAAAAAAAATTCCAAAATATTAGTTAACAAATGCGTAGCAATAATATTTTTTAAAGTTAAGATATCAGATTTAATCTGATTGGTACACAATTTTATAAACTTTCATTTAAAAAAAATTTATTAAAAACAAATAATATATTTTGTAACTTCTAGACTTAATTTTCCACGACAATTAAATTTTTCCCATTATGGAGTGGACGCGCGTTTTTAATAAAAAATTCGTTAAGTACATTCCAAATTGAAAATACCAAAATTTTTTATTAGGAGCTTCAAGAAGAGACTACTGAGTATACTTCCTATGAGTTTCATTGCATTTGGAGGGGTAGAGAACACAAAAATAATTCAAATTGTTTATAAAATTGTTATTAAAAATAGGGAATTTTTAAATTTACAATCATGCAAATATTTTCTTTTAAAAGAGTGAACAATTTTGTGTAGGGGAAGGGTAGGCTACATTGAACCGGGTTTTTTATAAAGTCCAAGAACTAATTAAATTTTACAAATTTTGATCAGGTTTTTGTATGAAAATAAAACTGAAGTACTCCTTTAGTTAATACACACGTTACAAACACAAATTATTATGATTAATTAATGAAATTTAATTTTTTTCTAACCAGTTACACTTTTCTTATTTTGAAGAATGTGTGTCTACATTGAACCACCTCTAATAAAACACTACAATTTACTTCGAAAATAATATTTCCACTTACACATTGTAAAAAATCTTATTTTCTACTTAAAAAAATAGAAAATTGTTGTTAAGTAGTTATTATTTGTTAATATAGGAGATTAATATATTTCGATGTCAGGTTAGGTAGCAAAAGTGACAGTTTAAGTTTATCTCGTTGACAATTGGGATGAAAGCATGTCTTCCAGTATTTTTCTTACTATTTAGTAGGGCAGATAACTTTACCACTCTTAAAATTGAAAATTCTTTGCTTTTTCGGGTGGTTCAATGATGCCGCACTCACTGTATTCACATGACATTCACAACAATAATTGTTTATAATAAATTTGTGTAAGATTTAAAGTTCTTTATCACATCGGAATATTGAAGTTGACATCCTAAGCGAAATAAATCACAAGTTTACTAATTTTTAAAACTTCCTATTTCAATAAAAAAACGTCATTATAATTCCACCAAATTTTTTGTTTTGTACGTGAAAAACAGTTTTTTTAGTTTTTCTTTGTAAATAATAAATCTACGTGTCGGAAATTTTTGGACATAGTCTGTATAGGTAATACTAACTTATATATTGAATAAGAAAAAATTTCACTCAGTCATTTCTCAGAAATTTAAAGTGGTTCACTGTTGACGCTGGTTCAATGTAGTCTACTCTCCCCTAATCAGTGTAAGTTTTATTAATTTATGGTAAACGACTTTTGAGTTATTAATTTTTTTTAAATTTTGTAATATTTTGTTAATGCAAAAAAATAACAAAAATTTCAAAAAATGATTAAAAGTGTTTCATTGTTTTGTTGTGAACTACAGAGTTTCATAAAAGTTTTTTATTTACGAATTTTCTGTTTTTTTTCGCTTAATGTTATTTTTTGCAAATATTTGCAAAAATTTGCAAATATTTGCAAAAAATTACAAAGCGGTCAAATGACATTTGAGCAAAAATTTATTAAATATTTAATTAATACTTTTATCATAATAGCATATACAGGGCTCGAACTAGGTCCGTAAATCCCGTACACTCTAAATCTGAATCAGTGAAAATTTCACTGATATCAATTCAGTGGCCCAGTTTTCTTTAATTCATCAGTGGAATTTCACTAAAAATCAGTAAAAACTACTGATTGTCAGTGAAATTCCACTGATTCATCAAAGAAAACTGGGTCACTAAATTGAAATCAGTAAAATTTTCACTGATTCAGATTTAGAGTGTAAAAGTCCGTAACTTTGCTTGAAGTCCGTAAAAGTCCGTTTTTTTTTGAAAAAAAGTCAGTAAAGTCCGTAATTTGATTGAAAAATGTCCGTAAAGTCCGTAAATTATACGATATAATTTGAATAATTTTAGAGAAATTACAAATGATTGTAGAAATTCAATTATTTTCAAAAGTAATAAATTTTTTTTGCAAAAATTCAATTACGTTCAAAATTTTTTTTAAATTCTCGTCAAAATTTCAATTATTTTTAGAGATAATTAAATTCTTCTCCGAAATTCAAAAATTTTAATAAAATTCTTATCACAATTTCAATATTTTATAAAAAAATTTTTCAATTCCATGATTTATAATAGATATCTACTATTCTAATAAAATTTTCCAAAAGAATTCAATTATCTAAAAACAAAAATTTAATAAAATTCTACACAAACCTTTAATTATTTTCACAAAATAATAAAAATTTCCCAGAAATTCAATTATTTACAAATTTTATATAAATTTCTTAGTCATAATTCAATTATTTTCACTAATAATAAAACTCAAAACAAAATTTTAATTATTTTTAAACAAATTTCTCGAAAAATGTAATTATTCATAAAAATTTTATTAACATTCATCAAAAGAATTCAAATATTTAAAAATTAGTTGATAAAATTCTTTATGAGAATTTATTTTTAAGAAGCAATCAATAATTCAATCAATTATTTATTTTTGTATTTAAATACTTGAATTCTCGTAGAATTTTCAAATCAAAACTGATTTGAAAATTAATTTTTTTTGAAATTATAGATAATAATTGAATATTAATAGCATCGGAGCAGGAATTTTTAGAAAAAATTGAATTTTGAAATGGTTTCAAATTAAAATCTTAGAAAATCTAAATTTTTCGTACTTTTCAACTAACAAATTATTATTTCTTTTAAAAGTTCTCGTAAAAATTGTAATTATTATCTTTACAAATAATAGAATTCTTCGCAAAATTGTTTTCAAAACTTTTAATAAAATTATTGTCAAAATTTCAATTATCTTCAAAAATAATAAAATTCTTCTCCGAAATTTAATTATTTTCAAAAATTTTAATAAAATTCTTGTCAAAATCTCAATTTTTTATAAAAATTTTCCTTAATTCAATGATTTTTAATAGGCATCTACTATGCTAATAAAATTTTCCAAAAGAATTCATTTATTTAAAAAAATTTTACAGAAATTTCATTATTGGGAATTCAATTATTTTGATTAATAATACAACTCATTGCAGAATTTCTATTATTTTTAATCGAATTTCTCGAAAAAATGTAATTAAAATTCGTCAAAAGAATTCAATTATTTAAAAATTTATTAATAAAATTCTTTATGAGAATTTAATTTTAAGAAACATGCAATTATTCAATAAATTGTTTTTTGGTATTTAAATAATTGAATTCTAGTAGAATTTTTTTATAAAAATTGATTAAAAAATTGATTTCTGTTAAAATTTTAGGTTATAATTGAATATACAGCATGAATGTTTAGAAATAATTGAATTTTGAAATTAATTTTTTTGAAAAAGTTTAATTGAATTTTCTTTTTTATATTATTTGAAGTTTTTATTTTCTAATATATATTTAATTGAAGAATTTACGAATAATAGAAATTTCGTAAAATTGAATATTGATATAATTTTTAAACATATTGCAGTGAGTTCGTACATAAAAACTAAACATTTTTCTCTTTGGAACCCCATCTCTATAAATGTAACTGTTTCTGAAATATTCCATTTGTAACAACTGTACAGCGTAACAACCGCACCTAGTCTCCCCTATATAATAAACTATAATGTATAACTATAATTTAATTAATTGAAATATAATTATATTTTATGACTTCGAACAAACAATTTTGACATTCATAAATATAGTAAAACTTGAAAATAATTTTTTTCTTACAATCAAAAATTTTAATCAATTAATATTTTCAAAGTTGTCAATAAATGAATTCTTGAATATTATATTTCATGAATAAGTTAGTCTTAGTATAATAAGCAAGAAAAAATAGTAAAATTGTTACAAAGAAAGATTCGTAATAAATTTCTAATTGAAACAAGTAAATATAAATATAAAAGAATGTAATATTAAATTATATACTTACATTTTTAAATCCACGTAGATTTTCCTGTTTCCTTAATTTACCAATTTTCTAAGATTATATTTCGTTAAAAAAATGTTAAGTTATGTATTTTAAGAAAATATTTGTTTCGCAGCGTTTTAAGAATATTTTACTTTCTCAATTTTAAGTATCTGTATTTTTGAAGATTTTATTTTAGAAAAATATTTAAGTTACTTAAAAATATGGTTTAATTGAATATACAAAAAAATTTAATGCTATAAAAACAAAATATATTATAATATTATTGTAAGTTTGGGATAATTTGTGAAAATATAAAAAAACAAAATACGTTTTTAATACCCTTTATTAAACTTTTAATGTAAGATATCATTATGTTGTGTAAATAAAAAGTTTTATATTTTGAGGTAAAGTTTAACAAATATAAGAATTTAGAATCACATCTTTAATTTTTTAAATTAAGATATTTTTGTAAATAAACAAGTCATGACATAAATATACATACATACACACAACATTCACATGTACACATTAATTATATTTATACTATTCAAATATATACACTATCTACATTATTTACATTAAAATAACAACAAACATATTTCACAATAAATAATTTGATAATAAAACATAAATTGTATAAATTACAATAAAATATAAAGCCCACACAGTACTAAAAGTTGCAGCAGTATTGACATTTTCTTATTAAAGTAACTGTTAAGAAAATGTTAATATTGATGCGAATTTGAGTACTGTGAATGGTAACTAGAAATTAAAACGAAAATCTAATGTTTCTACTTTTTGAGTTCATAATTATTAAATTTCAGATAGAATATTTCCAAACACCTGAAAATCTCTACAAGAAAGATAACTAAGAATCTTCTCAACAACTAGACACGGTAGCTTTTTTTCGCCGAAATTCATAAAAAAATCGATAGTTTTATCAACAGAAGCTTCTAATAATTTAATTCTTGACAATCTACGATTTATTAAAAGTGCATAACATGGGAAATTAGAACTTATATCTGTATTATAAGTCAATTCATTTCTTAATTTTGCAATTTTAATAACACGTACTAATGTTGAAAAATTCCACGTTAAAATATTGTAATATGAAAATTTTCTTCTGTGCACTACTATCGCTTTCCTTAATTCTTCCTGTTCTAGTTTTGACTTTTCAAAATATGTAGAAGCTTTGTTGAAATGACCCGGTTTTATAAAACATTTAATATAATTTCCGATTTTATCCTCTCTTAAAGAGATGAAAGACAGAAGAACTTCTAATCCCTTTCCACCAGTTGACCACGAGCTTGAAACTAAACCTTGTGTATGGGAATCAGGAGACAAATTCCATAATTCATTGTCTCCTAATTCCAATAAGGTTAGCACAGCTTTAGGATTGTTGAAGGAAGCAGCCATTTGCAAAACCGTCCACCCTTCATTACTTCTGTTATTTAAATTTGCACCATGGTATGCGAAAATTTCTATCATTTTGGAACATGGATTTTTCACATTTGTTATGTAATACATAAGAGGAGTATAACCCAAATAATTCCTTACATTGACGTCAATGCCTTTTGCCAGTAGAAGATCTACTGTTTTAAAGGCACCATCAATCGCTGCGAGGTGAAGAGCTGTATTCTCTTCTGTATCATAAGCACAAAAGTCTGTAAGGAATTCCAAAAAAATCTTCATTTCTTTCCAACGACCTGTTCTGCACACTTCAAAGAAAGGATTAAAACCATTTTGTCCTGAAATTTTAGGATTTGCTCCATAACTCAGTAATAGCTTTAATATCTTTCTATCAAAAACAGGTCCCGGAACGAAATTTGGATCATGCAATTCCTTACAGAAAGAATTCCAAGACGAATTTAGAACTTCTCGCGTGGTCCACTCACCGCAAACTAAATGCAATGGATTGCTTGTACAATCCGAATGTGAAATCAGTTCAAAATTGGTCTGACATGAATTCGAATTGACATGCGCTCCAAAGTTTAACAGAATACTGCAAATGTTCTCGTTTCCAAGATATGATGCGTAATGAAGAGGTGTTAAATCACTACGAGTTTTGCAATTGGGATCCGCTCCTTCTTGTAAGAGAAACAGCACAACTTCAGGCAGTTGAAGACTCACTGCGTAATGAAGTGCTGTTTCGCAAAATGTTCCTTGAAAATTTAATTCAAAGGGAAGAAATCGATACTGTGTTTCATCTCTTTCCACATTACTCTCAATTAACGGTTTAGTGTAGCCTATACTTTCTTCTAAATATTTCTCACAGTCTTCTAAAACTAATTGTAAAATATGTTTGTTGTTTAATTTTGCGGCGAAAAAAATTAACAACGGATAATCTAAATATTCACGATTGACGTATTTTTGAAGCTGAAGAAGTAGTTTTATGATATCGTCAATTTTATCATATTTAACATTTTTAAAAAGTCTTAAGTTTCTATTAAATATTAACTCTGTTTGAAAATTTTTATTAATATATAATGGCAAATTATTTACAAAAAATCTAACTACTTCTTCAGATCCAAAAATGATAGCCTGACGCAGTAAACTCCAATCACTAATTTCCCTATTATTTAATAATATTTTAACTATATCTACCGAACTCTTAATGGCATAAAACAATGGAGTTTTCTTCTCTTTGTTGAAAGCATAAATATCCGCCCCTAAGTTACACAAAATTTCTACGGTGTCTAATGAGCCTTCTGTTACCGCAGCGTGTAAAAATGTGTTGCCGAATTTATCGCTTTGGTGAACGCTTTCTTGTAACAGCAACTCATTAACGAGACACTGATTATTCTGCCTCATTGCTTCCTTGAAACTCTCCATGACAATTTCGGAAAGGATGTTAAGAGGAACTGATGTATTTTCCATTATTGTTTTTTTGTCTCTTGCCGTTTGAATGTTGTGCCTTTAATGATTTCTGTAAAAAACATTAAAGAATATTTCTAACTGCATTTTAAATGTTATATCTATATAATTTATAAAGCACCAAAAGTTTCCAAAAATTCACAAGATATTCTATGGATATCCAAATTACGTCACACTTAGATTTATAGATACCTGGGATAACTCAGGAATATCTTATGAATATTCTAGCAAATATTCAATAAGATATTGAACTTTTTATATCCTGAGAATTTCTGGGGGATATTTCAGGATATTTTTAGAATGCTTTACGGATATATGTGGGATGTGGCATTTTTTTCAAGAGAATAAATTATTTAAATATTTTCAGAATGAGCAAAAAAATCTTAAGCAATATAACTAAATTGAAAACGAAGTTATATAAAATCAGTATATCGATACCAATTAAGTCAAACAAATGTATTATATTTAAAATTTTAATTTTATTTCTTTAGATTCTCCTTATTGTTTTATTTTCTTCCTTTATAGGTATTAGAAGAAAATAGTAATTTAAAAAACAAATATCCACCATCGATATTTTAGGGATGTCTTAGTAGAGGTAACTTTCAATATCACAAGGAAAGACTGAGTTGTAAAGTATAAAAATGTGTATTACAAACAGAAATATGGATTTTGTTAAAATGTGAAAAAAATAAAAATTAATCTTTTTAGAAAAAAGTTAGAAAATTGTATACTTAAACTCGCTTTCATTACATATTTCAGTATATTTTTGTTATTGAAGTATATGTTCAAAAGGAAACTACAAGATTATGAATATTTTTAAAGTTACGATGAAAATCGTAAAAGTGATATACCACGGACCTGACAAGTATACCACAGTTAGGACACATAAATAAATAATCAAATAAATATTTTCTTTTCAATATCCGCGCTTCAAAATAATGCCAATAGAAGTAAATTAAAAATAAAATTGAGTAATAAAATCACGCTTTCGTTAACATGTGTAGGTACAAAGTAGTTAACAGTTGGGGACATGAAAAACATGTTCGTATACGCAGAATATCATCATTATAATAAAAATACTTTTATATGCAAAACATCTAGTTAGATTTGGCCTACAAAGTTCTCGAAAGATAGTCTCAATATTTGATCAAGTAACAATTTCGAAACAAAATTTCAAAAAAGTATGCCACGGACATGACAATTTTACCCTATCTTCTAAATTTAAACTATAATACAGTACCGACCAAAATTATTAGTCCACCCATTTTTGAAGGAATGAAAAAAATTTTTTAACATAAAATTCATGAAAACTAAAATTTTTTTTGGTTTATATTTTGAAAGACGATAAAATTTTGAAAAGAATAAGACATGATATGGTGTAGATTTTTCAAGAAAATTTAATAAAAAAATATGTTTGAATTTAAAAAATTATTTTTCTTTTAATAATATTATTTCAAATTTTTTGAATTTTTTTGTCCAACTTTGACGTCATGCTTATTCCAAGTAAAAAATTACAGGTTAATGCCTATAAGTAATTCTTATTCCGTAGAAAATGACCTTTAAAATAAGCCTAAGATTATTAAAAAGCGTTCATTATTTTAGAAGTTATTCAAATTTTTGTAAAACATTGAAAATGACGATTCTTAAGAATATCTTCTACAAATATTGGCCAAATGATTTCTGTGAGGTCTTATTCTTTTCAAAATTTTATCGTCTTTCAAAATATAAACCAAAAAAAATTTTAGTTTTCATGAATTTTATGTTAAAAATTTTTTTCATTCCTTTAAAAATGGGTGGACTGACAATTTCGGACGGTACTGTAATTATTAGTTAATGAACGAAATTTAAAGTATCTTTAAGAACAGATTTACATTAAGTGGTTCATGAAGTAACTGGCAAAAAAATAATTTTAGTAGTTATTTAGCTTTGGAGACATGCAAAAATGACAGGTATTTGAAAATAACCCATACATCAATAGTATGCAGTCTGCCTGTCAAATTTTATTTTACTCACATTTTAACAAAATTCATATTTCCTGTTCGTAATCGGCATTTTCAAACTTTAGAACGATTTCGATATCTTTTCGATTAGAATGACAAATCAGATCAATAAAAGTTAGTTAAAAAGATCTAGGAGGGCGCAAGATTCACGATAAGAAAATAAGAAGATAAGAATTGGCCTAACCCACCAATACAGTTTTCACGCGATATACGGCTTAAGTCACCACCCGGTAAGAAGGCTTGAATAGAAAGCAGGAGGTATTAAAAATTATTTGATCATCAATAGGAAGACGAAAATTTTAAAGCAGTGTAATTTTATTATGAATTATGTGAATTATATTAGTGTGTATATTTAATAAAAAAAACTCAAGAAAGAAAAACTAATCAATTAGAGCAACAAAGTCAATCTTCTTTAAAGAAGAAATACTTTAATATTTTTCACAATTAATTTTTCGCAACTTGAATTCTTACTCTTGAGTATGAAATAAAGTAAGTTCAATAGAAAAAACCATATAATTTAAGAAAAAAATAAATTTCAAAATCGAATTTCAAAAGCGGCACTTTCAGAAGAATCATCCATATGTGTCACGCACCGAAGAAAGGTATCTCCGAAGTAAAAAATTTGAGGTTATGTTTTAAATTTTTTTAGTAAAAATACAGAAAGAGATTATTATTGTATTCAAAATATTCAATGAATATTGGTTTCAAATTCAAATAATTAAAAATAAATTTTTAATGAAGATAAACCTAACACGAACCCAACTTATAATTCGATTCTCAGTAAAAAAAACTGATTCAAACGGATTGAAATGCATTAAGATTTTTTGTAAAAAGCGGGATTCATTCAAGCTCTTTGTATATTCGATTGAATTCGATTCAATTTGCCTGAAGTTGTGGGAACGAATTCGAATTCGTAAGAAATGACCAAGGCATTCATTGAATGCGTGCTGACGAATTAAAAAAATTAAAGGTCCCAAAAATTGTCCATTGAATTAGTAAGAATAGAATGTTTGGAAGTTCAATACAGTTTGACGAATTCATGAAAATTGCAACATAGCTCCAATTCGTATTTGTCACAAAGCGGAATTCACTGAAACTCTTTGTGAATTCTTTTTAATTTATTTCAATTAGTTTTTGTTTACTGGGTTGCTTCTTAGGTAGCTTTCTTGGGAGCGCGTCACATGTACTCTTTTTAGGAATTCAAAACTCAGGACAAAAAAGGAATTAAAAAGAATTCAATTTTTTCAATACTTTCTAATGCAAGCCTTCTTACCGGACACAAATTATGTTCGCTTACGGCTAATTCTTTATTTTTACTGGGTATACAATAAGAGACATTCCACGCCAAACCAAAATATCGTCAAAATTCACATTTTTTATTTGGATCAAACCTTTTTTATCTTTTAATACTAGTTGAAAAAGAGCTTCATGATTTTTTTCAAATTTTTTTACCCAGCCGTTTACAAGATACGAATTTTTCAAAATTTTACGTTTTGAAAAAAAATGTTTTGAATGCTCATAAATTCTACAAATGTGGATCAATTTTAAACTTTCTTATATGAAAATTGTTTGTTTTTCATAAACTTTTCAAAAATTTTATAAAAAATATTTTTCAAAATTTTTTTACTGCATTTTTAACCCCTTGACTGCCGATGGCAAAGATCTTTGCCATTTCGGACTTTGCTTAGACTGCCGGAAAACTGACAATCTTTGCCATGATAAAAATTGATGTAAAAAAGTCAAAAATGGCTGAAAATTAAAAATAAAATAAAACAACACTTGCAAATCTTTCAAAATCTTTGCCATGGACAATACAATGCATTTTTATTTTAAAAATGTCTAAAATCGCCTGAAATCTATTATTCGGGGGTTTTCGGGGTCGCTGATTACGAATATATTGTCAGTTGTTCAAAATTCAAAATGGCGGATCCAATATGGCAGACATTTTTTTAAAATATTTTGGATTCGCTTGAAAATTATCACTCGGGGGTTTTCAGGATCGCTGATGACGAATCCGATGTCAGTTTTTTAAAATTTAAAATTGCGGATCCAATATGGCATACCGTGGAGATCCACTTCACCCATGAACTTATTGGAAAGGTGAAATGCGTTAGGACATTTCAATGGAATTTCAATTTTTGCACTCTCTTTATAGCTGTTCTATGAAAACCGGCATTTGTAAAATTTGTTCTGCTTTTATGATAAAAACAAAATTTTTTTTTAAAAAATGTCCGCCATATTGGATCCGACATTTTGAATTTTTAAAAACAGACATCCCATTCGTCATCAGCGACCCCAAAAATCTCCGAGTGACAAGTTTTAAGCGAATACAAAATAAAAATAAATATCCACCATATTGGATCCGCAATTTTTAATTTTTAAAAACTGACATCGGATTCATCATCAGCAACCCCGAAAACCCCCTAATGATAATTTTCAAGCGAATCCAAAATTTAAAAAAAAATGTCCGACATATTGAATTTCGAAAAACCATCATCATATTCATAGTCAGGGACCCCGAAACCCCCCGAGTAACAAATTTCAGGTAATTTTGATCAATTTTTAAAAATCCGTCCGCCATATTGGATCGACATTTTGAATTTTGAAAAATCGACATCAGATTCGTAATCAGCGACCCCAAAAACCCCCGAGTAATTTATCAGTGTTATTTTGAAGGTGTTAAATAAAAATTGTTCTTCAAAAAGTAATACAATGTTTGATATTTTATTAATTAATTATAATTTTTATTTTTTGTTTCAAACATTTTTAAATATATTTTCACCTATCTCACAAGCGCAGAAAAATCTGTCTGTTATTAGTATATAAGACAGCTCACATATTTCCACAGTATCGTGAATTATGTATTTGTATGCGAAGTCTTATACACTGTGTTTATGTATGCGTTTCGTCGTTAGTGTGTGTTTGCCGATGTGAATTCTCAATGCTTTATATGTGTAGTGTGTATGTGGGGCGTTTCATATGAAAACGACATATGATGTCTCAGATTTTTTTCATATTATCAGAATTGAGAGTGATTATAGGGTCCTAATGAAGTCTAAGTAACAATAAAAAATTATTTTTATTTTTCTAGATATTTGCATTAAAAAATTTTTGTAACATTTTTTTATTTTGAAAATAACTTTTTCTTGCTTTGAGTTACAAAAAATTGTTCTGAACATTTTTTGTGCTCAAAAAAATAAACTTTCAGAAAAAAATTACTAAAAATAAAAATTATGAATTTTAGGTTAATTTGTTTAAACAATAAAAATTTTTTTTAGTATTTAGACCCTTTCTCCCTGTTTCTTAGGTCTGAAAAAAATCATGAATAATGTTTATAATATAATAAAACTTTCCTGAAATTTTTAGCCTGGCGTTATTTTTTGTTTTCGAGAAAAAAATTTCTAAAGATTACAGTGCAAGCGCTCCGCTCAGCGAGGAGCTGTCCACCAGGTGTTAAAAATTGCCAATATTGGAGTTATTATTGAATAAGGATAGAAATGGTAATTTGTACATTTAATATATTTTAAATATTTAATAATTTAACAAAAAATGGTATGCTGCCCCCGAAAATTTAAGAAGACCAACGAGTGATTTTATTTTAAATTCAAAAGATTTTTTTATGTCGTTAGCAGAGGAATAACAATAATAAAATTTAAACGTTGTAGTACCTAGTAAAAAAAAGTATTGAGTGGAGTGTTTAGGAATTGAGTGAAGCTCTGAGCCAATACGGATTTAAGTAAAAACCGTATTGGGACGTTTTACTCAATCTTTTTTTCATCCGCCGAATACGGTCTTATTTTAGCATTAAAATTAAAATCACATGACCAGAGTACACATTATAAATTGAAAGCACAATTGTTCTGGAATGTGAAAATGCCGATTTCGATAAGAAACAGTAAATATTTTTTGTTAAAAATTGGTAAAAGCAAAGTTTGACAAGCGCGATTGAATTTACCATGTGAATAAATGAAGCGGTAAGTTTAAATGGACGAAATGGACTAAAAAAATCTACTGTTACCGACAGAAAATTCCTAGAGAATTGTGGTATATTCAACAAACAATGAATCGGCATTTTTACATTCCAGGACAATTGTGCTTTCAATTTATAATGTGTACTCTGGTCATGTGATTTTAATTTTAATGCTAAAATAAGACCGTATTCGGCGGATGAAAAAAAGATTGAGTCAAACGTCCCAATACGGTTTTTACTCGAATCCGTATTGGCTCAGAGCTTCACTCAATTCCTAAACGCTCCACTCAATACTTGAACATAATTGAACATAATTTAGTTGATCGATTCCAATAGGATCGTTTGTACACGGAGAAACATGAATTATACAATTAGGATTATAGAAAAAGAAGATCATAATGAATATTATCGGATTAATACTCATTATAATCTATTATCAACCTTTCAATGTTTGCAATTGTTAATTGTAACCATTTTTTCATTCCTAATTAAAAAATGTTTTATTTTAATTATTACAGAGATTATTATATTTTTAACCTTTTTTAAAAGTGTTTTTATTCTTTGTAAAATACTAATTTTGTGTTGAATAAGAATAATAATTTTTTGCATTATTGGGTTAGTACTGATTTGTAAAAATTGAATTTTTTAAAATAACCTAAAGAAAACCAATTATATTGATACCAGTTATACTGTTAAATAAAATCAGTTCGAAGCATCCTTTCGTTTCCTGTTATTTTTTATTCCTTTAATATTTAGGAATGTAAATAAATTGCATTTAAAAATTACATGAAATTATTTCACGTTTTTGAAAGTAATGAAATGGTTGTACCTAACAGGGTTGGAAAAGGCAAAGGTCTTTTTTCGAACATTTAAATACATTTTTTGTTAACCCGTCGAGTATGAGGTTGGGCATGTCATGCCCCACACTTACTTAAACCTTATTAAATCCAAAAATTTTCACTATGGGATCATACATAAATAACGTTACACTGATTTTCGGGTTTTTTGACCCACACCCCCCCCTTCGTTGCATTTGGTTGCAAATTATCAACAACCCCCCTGATTGAACAAATTTTATTGTTTAAACAAATTAACCTAAAATTCATAATTTTTATTATTAGTAATTTTTTTCTGAAAATTTATTTTTTTCAGCACAAAAAATGTTCAAAACAGTTTTTTGTAACTCAAAGCAAGAAAAAGTTATTTTTAAAATAAAAAAATGTTACAAAAATTTTTTAATGCAAATATCTAGAAAAATAAAAATAATTTTTTATTGTTACTTAGTATACTTCATTAGGACCCTAATCACTCTCAATTCTGATAATATGAGAAAAATCTGAGATATCATACGTCGTTTTCATATGAAACGCCCCATGTATGTTAAGAAGAAAATTTAGAAAATCCATTGTTGTCTATCATTGAGTAAAAAAGGGAGTAAACTTGGCGAAGAGTTTGGTCGTCTGCTGTCACGACCATATACTATAGTTCTGATTTTTTGTTAATAGTTTTATCAAATTACGAAAAAATCGTTCTCAATTTTAGTATAAATTTTGAAAATAACGATGAATGGGCGCGTCTGCTTACTCACTACTGGTTGCTACTGTTTTTCGTATACTTTAAAAGCTATTCGTAAAATTATATCAATCTTTGATATCAACCCTAAATGTCCTACATTTGAAAAATAAAATACTAAAATTTCCTTTCGGCTTTATCATATATTGTAACAAAGTTTCTTTCAGTGTGGGTAAAATAATTTGAAAAAAATCATGAAGCTTTTTTTCAACTAATACTAAAAGATAAAAAATGTTTGATCCAAATAAAAAATTGTGAATTTTGACGATATGTTTGTTGGTGTGGAAAGTCTCATAAGCATTTATATATAATTTGAATATAAATTAATACACTCAAATAAACTTTATTTCTTATATGAAGTTAAAAAAACTGTTAATGAAATACCAACAAAAATAAAACAATTAATGATAAAACTTGGCTGACAACTTTGCTTGTTTTTTCTTTTTAACATAATATCATGTTAAATAAAAATTTTTAAACGCAGTAATTTAAGAAATGATTAATTAATTGTTTTCTTACCTTGTGTAGATTTAATTTTCAACGTTTTTTTCGACAAATTATAATTTCTTCTCTGGATGTGTATGTCAGCAAATCGCAAAGTTGGAACCTTAAAAATACAAACATTTTTAATGGAATTAAATTCCTTTTTACCAATAAAGTAGTTTTGAGTAGTTCATAAACCACGTAGCCTATTTTGAGGGGGCAAGGGGATAAGTATTGACCACGATACAGTGTTCTTCATGTAAAGAAGGGGGGTCAAAATTTAAAAAAAGGGACTACCGAGTTTATGAACGACCGCTTTTTAATACTAAATTGTAAATACGTGAATAAGCTTCCGCATAATTTTACAAGTTTCTACTTTCTACTGAATAACTAATTATAGTAATACAGCAAACATTTATATATCTTCACTCTTCGATATAACAATTTACACATAATAAAACATTATTTGAAAATTATAAAGAACTTTGAATGTTTGTACTTGAAGATGAAGAGTAATGAATTATGTATTAACATAATTATTAATCAAAGAGTAAATATAATTGAATATACTTGTACTTTATTTAGATATTTAATACAAATGAACGACTCAGACTAACTGCGGGCTTACGTGCAATAAGAGGATACGCGTCATTTACTTAATATGGCATTTGTCACCTTATTATGCACGTGAACCCTTACTTGCGATAATTTTATTAATTATTTATATAGTAAATTACCTTTACTCTGTTTATAAAAATTTATTGACATTTCTTCATTTACTGATTTAAAGAATTCGTTTAATAATAATAGTAATATAACAATTACTACACGGAAACAAAAGCTTTGGAAGAGATATCCATAAAAATATTGTTGAGCAGAATATTGTTGTGTTATCCAATTCAATGGAAGAGACAACTTTCAGGATGGAAGCCCTTTCAATATTCAATGGATGAGGGAGCCATATTATATTGTTGAATCAAATATGGATGTGACATCCATAGCATGAATTGTAAGCCCAACCATGCCTATGGATGTCACATCCATATTTGATTCAACAATATAATATGGCTCCCTCATTCATTGAATATTGAAAGTGCTTCCATCCTAAAAGTTGTCTCTTCCATTGAATTTGATAACACAACAATATTCTGCTCAACAATATTTTTATGGATATCTCTTCCAGACCTTTTTTTTCCGTGTATGTTTTTTGGGTCGCTAAAGCCAAAAAAGACTACCAAAAACAAATTCTTCCCTCCCTTAACCCCCTACAACCCCCTTAACAACTCCAGAGTGAGGAGTCGAAATTCGAATTTTCACGAAAAGTCGATTACGGTGTCTAAACCTACGTTTTTTGGGTCGCTGAAACCAAAAACGACTACAAAAATCAAATCCTTTCCACCCTCAACCCCCTAAAACCCCCTGCAATAATTTTTTTTTAATAAAATGGACCGATTTTTGGGAAATTAAAAATTGAATATTAATTATCAAAAATTATTGCAGGGGGTTGAGGGTGGAAAGGATTTGATTTTGGTAGTCTTTTTTGGTTATAGCGACCCAAAAAACGTAGGTTTAGACACCGTAATCGACTTTTCGTGAAAATTCAAATTTCGACCCCTCACCCTGGAGTTGTTAAGAAGGTTGTATGTAGGGGGTTAAGGGAAGGAAGAATTTGTTTTTGGTAGTCTTTTTTGGTTTTAGCGACCCAAAAAACATAGGAATAGACACCCTACTCCACTTTTTTTAAACTGAAATTCCAACCCCTGGGAGCAGGTGTAAGAGGGTGGTAGCGGGAAAATGGCCGATGAAAAAAATTTTTCATGGCCATATTCTCATTACTAAAAATGGTTGCAATGAACGGAAATAAGGGGACTTTTAGCATAATGTACTCAATGTAATCAACGACCTCGAAAACCCCCGAGTAACAAATTTCAGGTAAATTGGATCAATTTTTAAAAAAGTCGTCGACCATATTGGATCCGCCATTTTGAATTTTGAAAAACAGACATAATATTCGTAATCAGCGACCCCGAAAACCCCCGAGTAATAGATTTCAAGCGATTTTGAAAATTTTTAAAATAAAAATGCATTGTATTTTCCATGGCAAAGATTTTGAAAAATTTGCTAAAAGTGTTGTTTTTAAAAATTTATAACATTTTTATAATTCATTGAATTTAGAAACAGAAACGTGCGTCGCATTCTGCATAGCGTTGACTTTTTAGAAATCATTTTATTTTTAATTTTCAGCTATTTTTGACTTTTTTACATCAATTTTTATCATGGCAAAGATTGGCAGTTTTCCAGCAGTCAGAGCAAAGTCCGAAATGGCAAAGATCTTTGCCATCGGCAGTCAAGGGGTTAACACGTGCCAGTGATCGATCGGAATTTCCAATTAAAAATACATAGGTAAACTGCACTTTTTAAAAAAAATTCATAAGTTTTTTAATTTTCATACAAAAAATTCTGCAGGTCACATTTGCCTTCATTTTTAGCTGCACTATAAGATAGCACTTTGCCAAAAATTCAATTTTTAAAAATTTTTTAAATGTAGGATGTTTAAAGTGGGTCATAAAAATGCACCACAATACATATATCCAAGGTTTTAACACATAAATAAATTATCCGATCCAATATGTCGGATTCAAAATTATGATTTTCTACATTTTTGAAGTAAATAGTCTAAATATTAATTTATAGATTAATAGTTACAAAAAATAATTATTAGGATTTTATAGAAACTCTTTTTTAGAAACTTAACTTTTTCTACCTCTGCTCTTAAAATCGATTATTAAAGGAATATTTTTAAAAAAAATTTGAATCCGCCTTGCCATATTGGATCGGGTAATTTAAAAAATAAAATTTTAACATTAGATTCGTAGATAGCGCTTCCAAAAATCGCCGTTGACGTCGTTTTAGAATATTTACTTCAAAAATGTAGAAAATCAAAATTTTAAACCCGCCATATTGGAACGAAAATTTTGAAAAATTAATTTCTGATATCAGATTCATGATAAACAATGTATACAGCACCAAGTAAGAAATTTTTTGAATTTTTGACAACATTTATGTGTTAAAACCTTGGATATATTCTGGTGCATTTTTATGACCCACTTTAAACATCCAACATTTAAACAATTTTTGAAAATTGAATTTTTGGCAAAGTGCTATCTTATAGTGCAGCTCAAAATGAAGGCAAATGTGACCTGGAGAATTTGTTGCATGAAAATTAAAAAACTTATGAATTTTTTTTAAAAAGTGCAGTTTTGCTATGTATTTTTTATTGGAAATTTCGATCGATCACTGGCACGTGTTAATATTAATCAATCGGCTTCAAATTTTTGGAAATTTTTTTTTCATTTTTTTGGAACGCAACTGGGGGGTGGCGTAAACAAAATTCGAAAGTCGCATTGTTACGGACACCCTATTGTGTACGTGTGTACGCTCGCTTCATATTCTGCCTCGCTACGGAGTTTAATTCCGCGGTACGCGCTCCCACTAAAATCGCAATATCTCAAGAACTACACGGAAAAAAATTAATCTCTAAATTAGTGATTAAATCTGAGATTTAGGCATAAACTATCACTGGAATCGGACGTAAGATGTAAGCAGATCACTAAAACTGAAATTTGGTATTATATCTAATCCGAATATTAGTATTGTGAAGAACACGTATTTCTTATGCCTAAAAATGATATTAGGAATCTCAAATTTTATGACATGGAACATATGTTCTAAACTATCAACTTACTTGAATAAATTCAAATCTAATATATTATTTGAATAAACAATATTAAACATTTTAGTCGTATATTTATATAATTCGTATTTTTGTAATAACTCGATGTAATAAGAATTTATAATTTATCACAATTTAGAGTGAGAATTATTCACAAAATATTTATATTGTTTTCCCTGTTTGAACTATACATTGCCAAGTATAAAAAAGTAGTTGGATATTTTTAAAACACAATACGAATTAAATATTTTTATTTCATTTTTTTGTTTTAACGGCGTTGGAAGGTCTGTAAAATTTGTAGGTTACAATTATCGCCCGACAAAATACGGCACTGACTGATTTAAAATTTAAATGGCGTGAAATAGGTAAATAAACATTTTTCAACCACTTTTTCTCTAAACACAGACACTTTTTACAAAATAGGCCAACATACAACGAGTAGGAATCTTCTTAATTACTTAAATTTAAAATACGGTTTATAAATTCATGTAGAAACGCGGTTGTAAAATGTAAAATTGGAAAGTGATGTAAAGCTAAGAATATAACAGCTGGACCATTGTGCTCTCTGCATGCTTCTGCCCTCTTCTGGCGACTGGCAGTAAACCGCTTCTTGTTGTCTGTCATTACATTACTTTCCACTCATTTCCAATTTTACATTTTACAACCGCGTTTCTGCATGAATTTAAACAATCTTTTGAATTTAGGTTATTAAGAAGATTCTTACCCGTTGTATGTTGGCCTATTTTGTAAAAAGTGTCTGTGTTTAGAGAAAAAGTGGTTGAAAAATGTTTATTTACCTATTTCACTTCATTTAAATCAGTCAGTGTGCCGTATTATGTCGGGCGATAATTGTAACCTTAAAATTTCACAGACTGTGTCTGTGTGTGGATCCCGATTTTTGTGAACCCGATAACTCGAAGAGGTTTTAACGAATTTGGCTAAAATTTACCAGGTATATTTATCATAAAAATATCTCGAAATGGATTGATAAACTTTAAAAAATTCTCAAAAAAAATTTTTTTTGACTTTTTTCTAGAAAAATTTTTCTTCAAAAATTTTTTTTTAAGTTGGTTATTGAAGGTAATATATAATAAAATCTTATTCTTTGCATCAAGAAGAATCGATTGATGTATATAAAGTATATATTCTATTGAAAATTATAGAATTAATTACAATCAAATTTGAAAAATTCACTTTTTTACTAAAAATTTTTTGTTTATTAAGGGGGATGTCAAAGTCGATTGGATTTTTGCATTGAGCTTCAATGGGAAAATCGCATCGACTTTGACATCCCCTTAAGATTCATATTACCATGAAGGAGTATAAGGAGAAGTATGTATAGGGATCATCCATAAATAACGTTACACTGATTTTCGGGTTTTTTGACCCCCACCCCCCCTTCGTTGCATTTGGTTGCAAATTACCAACACCCCCCCTAAATATAACGTTGCAAAAATGACCTATACCCCCAAAAATAAGATTTATATTATTTTTCTGGATTAATGAAGTAATTTTTCTTATTTCTCATATTATTATTATTTATTAAAATTAACTCTGATAATGATTTACACAACAATAATAATTTATAATAATATTAAGAAGCATTTTGCAACGTTACATTTGAAAATCACCCACCTCCCCCCTTGTTGCAATCAGTTGCAGTTTTCAACCACCCCCCCTCCCCTAATCGTGTAACGTTATTTATGGATGCTCCCATATGTATCCCTTTTGACTGTACTTGACTGCGTAAAATCGCCATGCACGCAAATCGGCATAGGGGCCGTCCATAAACTACGTCACGCCTTAGAGGGGGGGTGGAATTCATTTTTTGTGACGTTCTATAGAAAAAATGGCGCTAAAACATGTAAAATTTGTGACGTGGGTAGGGGGGGGTGGAAAAATTATGCAAATTCGTGTGACGTAGTTTATGGAGGGCCTCATACCAGAAATTTGTTCACTGATATTAGCGCCCCTACAGGAGAAAATATATACCCTCCATGCTGTCCATGATAAAAGTTTTGTTTACATAGTTTTTTGGTTATGTACCAAGTTGATAATAACAATAAAATAATAGTAATATGAATTGTTTTATAAAAAATTGCATGTCTAGTTATAAAGCAAATAAAAATGCTTCTGAAAAAAGTGTTTTTTCAAAGCACCGAGAATGATAAGTTTATTTAATATACTATTTTGTAAGGGTAAAAGTTTTTATACTCTTACCAACAGACATTTATGAATTTAATGCAAAGAATTTTTGGTTGTTTATTTGGAGTCCTTTCTATTTATATAACGTATAAAACAATTTAATTCTGTTCATCTTTTTTACAATACAACACTCATATGATCCTATAACCTTAAATATCAACCAGCTGTCAACCCAGTAAAAAAGGATTTTTTAAAATAGCAGTTTGGACAATTGAGCAAGCCGTCTGCTCAATTGTCCAAACGGCATTTGGACAATTGGACTGGTTGCTCAATTATCCGATGCATTATGTCCAATCATCCCAAAAGTTTTTCGTGGCTAAAAAACTGCTTAATTAAGAAAAAAAGTACTGAAATGTTACAGAAACTTTAAAGAATTCTTAATTCCAGACAAATACAGAAAGATTAGGTATAAAAATACCTCGAGTGAGGAAAAAGAACAAGATTTCTAAAATATCACTTTTTAACTGACAGTGCAATGCTGTACTTGGAATTTAGTTGGTAAACAAGTGAGGATTCTGATAAAGAGAAACACTTCATTATCCACTCTCAATACTCCTTATGTGGTAATATATTGTAGATTTCGGTTTCTCATTTTAAAAAAGAGATAATTCAGGAAAATAAAATATTATTGTCAATACACTATTATTAAAAATCTACAATTTTACATATGTTACCACATGAGGAGTATTGAGAGTGGATAATGAAGTGTTTCTCTTTATCAGAATCCTCACTTGTTTACCAACTAAATTCCAAGTACAGCATTGCACTGTCAGTTAAAAAGTGATATTTTAGAAATCTTGTTCTTTTTCCTCACTCGAGGTATTTTTATACCTAATTTTTCTGTATTTGTCTGGAATTAAGAATTCTTTAAAGTTTCTGTAACATTTCAGTACTTTTTTTCTTAATTAAGCAGTTTTTTAGCCACGAAAAACATTTGGGATGATTGGACATAATGCATCCCACACAGCACATGATATTTCCTAAATATTTCCTGAATATTTCACTGAAAGATTGAAATATTTCAGTGCAAAGTTCTAGAAATATTTCTGCAAACAGGAAAATGTCCGCTTATGTGGGAATATTGACGCGAAAGTTGAGAAAATATTTCATTGAAATATTCCTGCAATATTACACATAAAGATTCTGCAATATTGTGAAAATATTTCACAAAATGGAAAAATTTGTTAAACACCTCAAACCAATAGGAATTTTCTGAAATATTTTAAAACCCATAGGATATAGTAAGCCAAAAACTACTGCGCAGCTCTACAGGCCATAGAAACTGAGTTCGACCAGTGCGCATCATTTCAGTTGAATATTTCCAAAATATTTCAATGAAATATTTTCTCAACTTTCGCGTCAATATTCCCACATAAGCGGACATTTTCCTGTTTGCAGAAATATTTCTACAACTTTGCACTGAAATATTTCAATCTTTCAGTGAAATATTCAGGAAATATTTAGGAAATATCATGTGCTGTGTGGGATCGGATAATTGAGCAACCAGTCCAATTGTCCAAATGCCGTTTGGACAATTGAGCAGACGGCTTGCTCCATCGTCCAAACTGCTATATTAAAAAATCCTTTTTTACTGGGAAAGACAAAAATACTTAAAAATTAAAATGTAAAATTGCACTTATTTCTACCGTTTGGCGGCGCTGTTATCAGTGAACATGAGGCTATTACTTTTCGCGTGCCTTTCGATTTTACTGCAGAAAAGTACAGTCAATATCAGGAAATTTTGCCATTGGAGATATGTCTCCTTATACTCCTTCATGGTATAAATATATGTTGTATATATTATAATGAATATGTTCATTATGTTTCTAATATAATAATATTGTTAATTACAGTAATTTTATTGTAATTTCTTTTGAATAAAATTAACCTCACAAAATAGGGCAATTTTAAGAAAAACTGACGAGGCCCTGACCAGTTTTTCCCTAAGTAGGGCATTGGTCGGGAACAGCGTCACACACTAGTCGGGCACTGGTCAGTTTCTCTACCCAGAGCCACACCAGAGATCGGGAAAACTGTCCATTACCCTATCAGGCCCACATTTTAATTTCTGCACGGGTATATAAGTGCGTGTGTCTGTGTATGTAAAAATCCTTCCAGTATATCTCCATTAGTCAAGAATTGACGAGAAACCGGCGATAAAAATCCCTATTTTTTCTTTCACTCTTTCTTTCTGCATTTACAAACGACTATAGTAATTTTACGTACACAATACTTCTGAGTTTACTACAGTTGTTTGGAACTATTGGACGAAATAGTAAGAAACTTTGCTAATTTGGTAAACATTTGTCGGATTAGTGACTTAGTGTAGAAAATAGTAAAAAAATGCAAAAAGTCCCTTTATTTACGGTGGTTGCAATGTGAAAATAGTAGGGGAGACTGGGGTAAACCCGCCCACTTTTTTTCAGATCGGCTAAAATCTAGGAAATTATTCTCTAAATCCAAGTTAATTTATATCATTTGAAAGCTTATGATTTCTACTAAAAAAATTAAAAAGAGTTTTTGATTTATATTTTTTAGTTTTACTTAGAGAAACTTTTTAATAAACATATACCAAATTTCGAAATCACAATTTTCCAGGGAAAAACCCGCTCACCTTATCTTTTCAAGACGGAAGAGTTTTATTTTTTAAATATTAAAGTTCGTCTTATTCCCGTCTTAAGTATGAATTATTATTGATAATTTATGAGTTTTATAAACAATTCTGTAAACAACAAATTGGTTTAATAAATAATGAACATAGATTTCATGAATTACAACTATGGATTTAAATAGTGTTATATTTTATTAAGAGAAAGTGAAATGTAGTTACAATTTTGGTTTTAATAAGTCATAAATTATGTTATTGTTGAAAATATAAAACGTGAAATTATTTTATTCTAAATTTTAAATTTAAAACTAAGTGAGCGGCTTTACCCCGACTTCACGTGAGCGACTTTACCCCAAGTGTATTCCCCACATTTCAGAATAAATTTAATTAAATCTTTTAAAATAAGACAAAACTATATATGTACTTCGAAGAAAGACATCCAATAGCAACAAAAAAAATTTGCCAGATAAATTAAGACTCAAAAATAATGATCGAAAAACTTAAAAATCCAAAATACGTTTTTTTCTGACACCTCTAAAAACATTTGATCGTCTCTGATTCTATGTTGAGTTCATGAAACTAAACGAAAGTTCGTTAATATAAGTTGAATATCAAGTACTATTCACAGTACCAATATCTTCATCTTAAGTTGAGTTCATGGCGTAAAATCGCTAGTGAGCGGGTTTACCCTGTGAGCGGGGTTTACCCCAGTCTCCCCTAAATTCTAGTGTGATTTTATACAAAAATTGATAATCTCGGTCTCTCCGTGCATAGAATATTGATACAGCAACCTTAACTATGGATATCTGGATGTGTCAACTATTCCTTTCTTTTCGTGAAGGGACCACTAATAAATTTTAATTAAAAATTTGAAACATTATTGTTTTCTCCAAAATGTTAAAAATTTATTCCAAAAAGATTGAAAATCAAAGTTTAACTGTTTCAGTATTTTGTCTCGCATTTGCATAAAAATAAATTTAAAAATAAAAAAAAAAAAAATGTAATTCTTCCTTATTAATGCCCTAACAAAAATTGACTTTGATTTTTGATTTTCGTCAATTTAGTTAATAAATAATTAAGTGTTTACATTTACCCCGAGAATTCGAAAACTCGGGGTAATTGTAAACAGAACTTTAACTACATTTTAAAAGAAAATAATTGAATAAATTTGCTTTTATTTTACAATTTCATTACTTTGGCAATGTAAAATTACATAGAAAAAGAAATTAGGTCTTCTTTAAAAAAAAAAAATTTTTTTAAAAATTTTTTAAATTTGATTAATTTTTTAAAAATATTTTTAGGTTCATCCCCCATATTGGATCCGCCATTTTGAAAATTTTTAAATTTGACGTCAAATTCGTATTCAACGACCTCAATAACCCCCTAGTAGCCAGATTCAAGCAAATTTGATAAATTTTGAAAAATATTATTTTTAGGTTCATCCGCCATATTGGATCCACTATTTTGAAATTTAAAAATTCGATTTTAGATTCTTATTCAGCAAAAGAAAAAAAACTTCTTTTTACCAAGTTGAATGAAAATCTATAGTAGTATACTTGAAATAACTTGTTTCTTAAACCTCACTTAACTACAGTGATTTATCCCGAATTTTAGGAAAATTTCAAAATCTCGGGGTAAATGTAAACAGCCAGTTTTAGGCGATTCAGGTGCATCAAAATTTTGTTCTACCTTATCAAATTTTTCTAGGGAAGTAAAGTAACAAGTTCATGCAAAAGAAATCCGGCCGTTTTACCTTTTAACAAAAAAAACTCATGTTTTTCGTGAAAAATAGATATTCCGTTTACATTTACCCCAATTGACCATAATTGAAAAAATTAAAAATATTGAATTTTAAAAAATTATTCAGGATGTCTAGCGAATTATGATCTTCAAATTCCGGGCAAAATCCCAGATTTCCCGGACCAGGCAGGATTTGGTTCAGATAATAAAAATTGCAATTATTTTCGTTTATATTTGTGGATAAATGATTTGTTTTGAAATTATTTTGCACTATTCAATGTCATTTATGTCTTCTTTTAGATATCCCTATTGAAAATATCCACATGGGATCCTACATGGGATCCCATGTAAAAGCACATGTATATTTGGGACACGATTTGAAGCAGGAATTCATGTGGGAATTTGAGTTTGTGTATCTACATAAAAATCCACATGAAGTCCTATGTGAGAATACATAAAGAATTCCATAAAGGAATTCATATGGTCGATGGGTTTTCATGTTTCATATATAAGATTTCACATAGGATTTCACAAAAGATTTGATATGTGATTACATTAGGGATACATTGTGAGAATTTTCAAAGGATTAAAAATTATTTAATTAAAAATTAAATAATAAATTGTATTAGCATTTCAAATCATCAGTAAGAAAAAAAATTCGATAATTTAAAACACTTCTTCTGAGCTATAAACTCTCAGTTATGTAGTGTTCAAAAATCATGTTAACAGGGGGAGAAGTCGCTCTCGCCACCTGGCGGTGAAAGTATATGAACTGTGGTATTCTGTATCATTAATAAATAAAAAAAACCACGTGAGATCCTATGTAAGATCCCATGTGGAAAATTACATGGGAAATAACATACGATCTCATCTATGGGATTTTATATAATTTTCATTCCTATGTAAAATCCTACGTAAGATCCCATATGGTTTCATATGTGGGAAATAACATGGGAAATTACATGGGATCTTACGTAGGATTTGACATGGGAATGGAAATTACATGATTTCCAGATGAGATCGTATGTTATTTTCCCATGTAATTTTCCACATGAGATCTTACATAGGATCTCACGTGGTTTTTTTATTAATGATGCAGAATACCACAGTTCATATACTTTCACCACCAGGTGGCGAGAGCGACTTCTCCCCCTGTTAACATGATTTTTTAACACTATATAACTGAGAGTTTATAGCTCAGAAGAAGTGTTTCAAATTATCGAATTTTTTTTCTTACTGATGATTTGAAATGCTAATACAATTTATTATTTAATTTTTAATTAAATAATTTTTAATCCTTTAAAAATTCTCACAATGTATCCCTAATGTAATCACATATCAAATCTTTTGTGAAATCCTATGTGAAATCTTATATATATGAAACATTAATATATTTATAGTACACTGGGGTCACAAAGTTTCAGTACATTTGGACTGATTACATTTGAATGCTCGCTTCACTTCAAATTCAAATATTTTAGTAAAAATGGGTGTAACAGCTATCAAACTAGGATCATTCTAAACTGTAATAAATTTGGAGTGAAATGAGCTAAGATATAACTAATTTAATCATGTCAAAATTAAAATATAATTAATTAAAGTTAGAGATTTCTTCAGATTTCTTTGTGAAAATTGCAATTTTGAAATCTTGAGTTCAAGCAAACTAATTATGTAAATAATTTTGTTAAGCTTTGACAGTTGTACAATATGAAGTATAAATTCCATTCTTTAATTCTAGACCAAAATCATTCACAAATATTAAGTATTTTTTCAAATTCTGTAAAAATAACTTTTCTTGCTCTAAATTTTTCAAAGTATACATATAAATTGCAAATTCGTCTTTTCCATTCACTTGTTTTATCAATTAACCACATTTTTGAAAAACATTTATCTCTTATTTATTGTAAAACAAGATGGATGTCACATAGAAATGAAATAAGTAACAATAACACAATTAAAATTTGTTACATTACCTACAACAATTAATAATAGTAAATAATTATCTTAAATTCCCTACAATCAAGAGGTTCTATATTTTTCAAAAGTGTGGTTAATTAATAAAACAAATGAATAGAATCGACAAATTTGCAATTTTTATTCTGCGAAAATTTAGAGCAAGAAAATTTATTTTGATAGAATTTGAAGAAAATACTTAATACTTGTGAATAATTTTGGTCTAGAATTAAAGAATAGAATTTATACTTCATATTGTACAACTGTTAAAGCTTAAAAATATTATTTATATAATTGGCGTTCGCTTGCACTCAAGATTTCAAAATCGCTATTTTCACAAAGAAATCTGAAGAAATCTCTAACTTTAATTAATTATATTTTAATTTGGACGTGATTAAATTGGTTATATCTTAGCTCATTTCACTCCAAATTTATTACAGTTTAAAATGATCCTAGTTTGATAGCTGTTACACCCATTTTTACTAAAATATTTGAATTTGAAGTGAAGCGAGCATTCAAATGTAATCAGTCCAAATGTACTGAAACTTTGTGACCCCAGTATATATTTTTTAAATTCAAACAACGAAATACAAAATTATTTTAAATAAATATCAAACAAAATTATTTTTTTAAGTCTTTTTTTTACTTTGAAATTCTACTTCAAGCAATTATATTGTGGACTCAACCTCAATTATAAACTTTTTAGTGCTTGCACATTTCCAAATTTTTTCATTATTACGACCATTTTAAGAAAAAAAATCCCGTTGAACAAAATAATTCCCGTACATTTCCCGTACAAAAAAAATTCCCGTACAATTCCCGCATTTCCCGCACAGTGGACACCCTGATTCAGTGACTGCTAAAGTAGCGCGTTACATTTCCAATCAATCACTTGCCAAATTTTCTGGTCTATCACTGGCCAGAATCTAGAAAAACTTCCCAGTGACTGGTCATTATAGAGTTGAAATTTCTACCTGGGTAATTAAAAATGTGGACTGTAATTTAACGTGGAATTGACTATATATACCTATAATGTATTTTTTTTTAATTTTTGAAAAATATAAGACTGAAGATAGTTCTCCGGCTTCTACGCTTGTTAAAATTGATTTTCTTCAAATTTTGAGGAAATGTTTCTTCGGGTGTCCTTTATAAATATGGTAAGAATTCCGAAACCCTTTGCGATGCTATAAATTTTAAATTATTCAAGTTCAAACTTTTACTTTTACATGCAATTATCTTAAAAATAAAAAATGTCAACCACATTATCTCGTTTTTTGACATGGTAAAGGGTTTTGAAATTTTTACCTTATTTAAAGGGCATCCGAAGTAACATTTCCTCAAAATTTGAAGAAAATCTATCGAAAATTAATTTTTTACAAGAGTAGCAGCCGGAGAACTACCTTAAATTGAGCCCGCGCGTGCAATAGCAGCAAGTGCGCGCGGTCAAACGGGATAATACGTCAGTCAGGTAGCAGTGAGCGCCTCTGGGCTTCTCACTGCTACCTGACTGATATTATCACTTTCGACCGCGCGCACTTGCTGTTATTGTACGCGCGGGCTCAATTGAAGTTTTTTTTATAGATTTTAATGAATTAGCGTAACTTTTCAAAAATTAGCGGATATTTTTTCAATTCCGACAAATTCCCGTTTTCCCGGACGCTAGACACCTTGAAAATTAGAAGCTTATCTTCATTTTTAAATTTACCTTTAAAGATTTTTCATTAAAATTTTTGGTAATTCAATTATTTTCAAAATTTGCAATTAAAATTCTTCAAAAGTTGATTTTCAAAAATTGTAACAAAATACTTAAAATAAATTAATTATTTTTAATTCAATTTTACAAAATTTTAACTATTTAAAAACAATTTTTGAAAGATTTGTTTATAGTTATTTTTTGCATTATGAAAATCAAAATAAGTTCCACTTTTTTACTAAAAATTGTGGTATTTTGTTGCAATGTTTGAAAGAAAAGTCACAATTTTTGTAAATAAGTCGATATTGTCTCAATTTTTTTAATTTCCCTGACAAAAAATTTTGTTTTAATTTGTCATGGGAATTTTATCATTTATCGCCTAGAAATCATGGAAAAATCTTGGAATTTTATAAGGAGAAATTTGTAGAAACCTTATTGTAGTTTTTAGAGTTTTTAAATATGAAAATTTCACCAATTTTACTTCTTTTTTTTAACTAGAGAGATAAAAAATGTCTTTTTTTTGAGAAATTGAATAATTGAACTTTTTGTTCAATTACATTTTCGGAGAATCAAAAATTGTGTTTTCTGTGACGTCGGTACAAAAAAAGCACAAAAAAAGTTTTGTACATCATGTGAAAAATCGTTAATAAAAGATAAAAAAAAAATTGAATCGTCAAGGCAAGCATCACGGAGAAAAATGGAAAAATGATTTATACAGTCAGTGTAGTACTCCTTTATAGAATAATATGTGACAGGTACACACTATAGTATTAGAAGTTTCATAGCTGAACACTTTGGGACTCAACACACAAGTTATCCCATTCATCAGCTTAAACAAGACTGTTTAAATAGTCTAAGAGGGAATAAGAGTATAAAAATTTGGAATGAGAAATTACTTTTTCATGTAATTGTTAAAAGAACGCGGCAGTGTACAAAACACAAGTCAATAATAGAAGCGAATATTGAACAACTAGTACTCAGTCCAGTTCTTTCGAAAAATGAACGCCGTGCACATAGAGTAGATACCTACTCGAAAACCACAAGTTATTCTCTCTCTCTACTCTCAACTATTATGCAGTGCAGTTAAGTTTATTAAATTATTAAATATTGCTGTGAGAATAATTAATTATACATTTCATTCAAGGTCAATTCACTATTTTGTACATGGAAAAAAAAGAATAATCAAATTTACCATAAGGAGTGTCAAACTTGAAAAAAGTTAAGAAAAAATTAATGTTTTTTATTTATTTATTATTAAATTCTAATAACCGTATCAAAGGGCCTAGCGGAGTAAGCATGCAAAATGTGCCCCCGCTCAAAAAATTTTAAATTCTTGTTACATGTTGGCAACATTAAGATACAATTTTTCACCAAATATTTTTTCAAAAAATGTATTTTTGTAAGAGTTATGGAGGGGGAAAGAAAAATCAAAAATTTGTTTTTTCTCGAAAACCACTGGATCAATTTTAATGAAATTTATACGTGTTTTATTAATTAATAAGAGGAATTTAAAAAAAAAATTTCAAAAAATTTGCCTGAAAAAAAACCCCAAAAAAAAACCAAAAAAATTTTTTTTAATTTTCAAAAAAAATTTTTTGGTCTTATTTTGGAGATACTACTTTGGAATTTTTACAGAAAATTCTCCTAAATGTGTACTTTTAAGAAATATTTTTGTCGATTTTTTTTATTGGGTACCACATAGTTAAAAAAATTAAAATCCTAGGTGGCGCATCATTCCGGCTGAAGCACAATGTATCCAGTAACTGATTATTTTTCAATTTCCTTGAAATTTAGTAATTATGCGTTCCTGGGGTCACTCAGTACGAATGTAATATTAAATTTTCAAAATTCAAAATGACTGGATACATTGTGCTTCAGCCGGAATGATGCGCCACCTAGGATTTTAATTTTTTTAACTATGTGGTACCCAATTAAAAAAATCGAAAAAAATATTTCTTAAAAGTACACATTCAGGAGAATTTTCTGTAAAAATTTCAAAGTAGTATCTCCAAAATAAGACCAAAAAATTTTTTTTTTGAAAATTAAAAAATTTTTTTTTGGGTTTTTTTTTGGGTTTTTTTCGGGGAAAATTTTTTGAAATTTTTTTTTTTAAATTCCTCTTATTAATTTATAAAACACGTATAAATTTCATTAAAATCGATCTAGTGGTTTTTCGAGAAAAAACAAATTTTTGATTTTTCTTTCCCCCTCCATAACTCTTACAAAAATACATTTTTTGAAAAAATATTTGGTGAAAAATTGTATCTTAATGTTGCCAACATGTAACAAGAATTTCAAATTTTTTTGAGCGGGGGCAGATTTTGCATGCTTACTCCGCTAGGCCCTTTAAACTAGTTGACAATATTATGAATATTGTTGACATCCATACTTACATTAATTACAAAGTAAAATCCAAGCATGATCTAATTTATTTCATTGGTAAGGGATGTTTCTTAAATAGGAAATTTTCCCCCATCGATTGCGTAGCCGAGAATAAAACTTGTGAATTAATGAATATGACGAGCTACTTCATTTGCAAAAACTACAATTCTGTATAACTCATAATATAATTGATCATCTTATTAATATTTTTATTTTAATTTATTAATATTTTAGTGCAAAAATTTTTTTTATTTATATTTATTTATTTTTTATATTGTTTATTTTTATTATTTTGTTATTTCATTAAGTTACAATCTGTAAACAATAAAGAATCAATTTTCCGTAACTCCAAACATGTTATTTTTTAACGATTAATGCCCTTTGAATTTTAAACTTGGCCGACCTTGACTGTAAGGACCAACCTGGACTACAAATTTTTTTTTAATCTTTATAACTTTTTCATTTTAAAACCAATCAATTTACTTTGTACAGAAAAGATGTTCCTATTAAACAGGACTTTCCAACCATATACTTCAATTGTCCAAATTCATTTTTAAAAAAAAGTTATAAATAAAAGTCAAAAAGTGGGCCGACCTCGACTATGTTCCCCTATTTGTAAAGATAATTGAAATTTAGGATAGAATTTTTTTCAATTTTTGAACATAATTGAATTTCTGCGAAAACTTTTATTACTTTTGAAAATAATTGAATTTCTGCAATGATTTGTAAAATTTCTACAAATTCAATTTTTTAGTGACTTTAACTAAAATTCTTCTATATATCTATTATTTTTAATCATTAATTAAATATATATTAAAAAATTTAATTAATTTCAGAAGAATTTGAATGATTAAAATATTTCAAAAATCTAAGTTTTTTAATAATTGAGCGTATCAGCGTAATAATCGTTCGAGCAGTGACTCAGTATCCAGTGAGCTCCTCACAGTGGCAAAAAATGTACTTTTTCGTTTCAAATCATCACTCTACAAGTCAAAATTATTTTTCTTTTTTTCAAAATCTTTGTAATAAAATTCTCTATCGATCTCTCGAGCGCGATTTTTAAATTTTTGTTTTTAAACATTTTTTTACTAACAATAAGTATTAAAAAAAATCATAAAAAATATATTATTTTAGCTTCATTAATTAAGAAGATTAATCAAAAAACCTATTACAATAATGTTTCAGTGTTTCTGATTTGTGAAAAAAAGTATAACAATTTGTATTTATCGTTATAATATTATTTATTTATCATATAATAATATTCTAAAATGATTTTATTAATATTTTGTTTGTATACAATTTTTTTCTGGGTTTAAAAAAATGGTGTCATTTACCCTAAGATGGACACCACCCCAATGGGAAATTTACAACTGGCGTAGTACTGCGCCAGCACTGGCAGCACTGGCGGCAAGGCTGAGAGCCAGCACTGGCATGGCACTGGGATGATAACGCCGTATGGCGCTGCCGAAGTACTGTCTGTCAGTGCTGCCAGACAGCGCTGGCGCAGCACTGGACCAGTGCTGGCTGAGAATATTGCTGCAATCAATGCCGTATTGTTATTAATTAGTCGTAAATTCATAATTATAAATAATTTAACAACAAAATGGTAAATAATATTAATAAATAGTTATTATTCATAAAATATTTATCTTCTTAAAGAAATTGTATTAAAGATGGAGACTAACAATGAATATAGTAAATGAAGTAGAAAAAAATTGTTTATAACATTTAAAAATTAAATAATAAACAATTACAGTAAGTGTGCATTAGATTTTCATATTTTAGTACCTAACGATTGGAATCTAGAAATATCGCAAACCTATGAAAATAAACAAAATTGCTGACGAGGGGAATCGAACCTACGACCTACGGACTAACAGACTAACGCTCTAACCACTATGCTAACGACACATGTGTACAGAAAATTATTAATATCTCAGTATCATTCAGACATAAAATTATTGAGTCAAAGATGAGAAAAAAATAGGGATACGTTAGAAATAATAAATTGAAGTAAAATAAGTTAAACTAAATTTTTAATAATTAAATTAAATTACTTTATTTATTGCATTTAACATTTTACGTAATTCTTAAATTACGTGGTAATTTTTTAATAATTTTTTATTCATAGTAAGAAGTATAATAGTATTTTAATAGGAACCAAATTATTATTGAGATTAAAGTTTAAATTTTGTTTATAATTTTAATTTGTTTAAATAATTTATTATTTACAAAATTAGACAATTGTGTTAAATTGTTATTATTAAATTTAATAAGAATAAAAAATGAACAACTGAAAAGTAAAATATTAATTTTTTTTCAATAAATTTATATTTATAAACATTTATAAACTTTTTTTATAACTTTTTTCAAGTTTATGTCAAAAAGCAATGTTGGCAAAGAGCGTCGTGAACAATTTTTCTATACTCAGCCAGCACTTGCCGCCGTGGCTTGTCCAAGCTTTGGCGAAACAAAAATTCTGTACTGCGCCAGCACTAATTGTCGAGGCTCGGCTAGACTACGCCGAACAATCGTCTGAGTACTAAGCCAGTGGTGAACATCGGCACTACACTGGCATTTCCCATTGGGACATTTCAATGTATTTATTTTCATTCTTTCGATTACACATTTTTTTAATAATTTTTGTAAGCCTCGTAATTGAGATTTTTTATTTTTACCGCCATGGAATGTAGAGCTATCGATAGAGAATTCGATATATCGATATATCGAATATCGATTCGGTTTGGATTTTAGAGCCATCAATCGAAGAGGTGTCCATCTTGGGGCCCTCTTCCCTAAATAATGCGTTTTTATTCTCCTAATTGTATCAAATTTGTAAAATTTCTGCGTAATTGAAAAGAATATGCATTTCTTCCTTATACTCAAGCGAAAAAAAAGTGGTGGCCAACTTAGGACCGCTATTTCTGAAATGTCCAAAATGCAGCTTTTCACGATTTATTGTATTAAGACTACAAAAGCCATTCTAAAAACATTCTAAATACCACAAAATTATAGAAAAACGATCTCTGAACACTAATATTTACTTGCCGAGGTGATTAAATTTCATTTTGTTACTATTTTCGACCAATTTGCTTAGGCGACCAACTTAGGACCACTCTCCCCTACCTATTGTTATTAAAAAAATGTTTAAAAACAAAAATCAAAAAATCGGGTTCGAGAGATCAATAGAGAATTTTATTACGAAGATTTAAAAAAAAGAAAAATCATATTGGTAAAAAATTGTGACCTGTAGTGATTTGAAACGAAGAAGTATATTTTTCGCCACTGAGCGCTCAATTAAATTAGTATAATTCAAAATTGAAACTTTATAAAATTTCAAATTGAAACATTTTAAAGTAAAATTATTCATTAAATAATTTCTAAGTAATAATTTTATGATAGTTGTTCAAGAATTAAGTTATTTAAAATGAAATTATTGCCAGGAATAGACAAAATTGAAGGTTTTGTATTAGAATTGGTGGTAATTTTCGAATTTCATAGTTTACGGAGCAAACAAAAAAGACTCAAAAATTTAGAATTTTCTTATAAATTGTAAATATTTAATTTTTTCCAGTAAAAATCTCTGATTTTTCCCTGATCAATTCTACTTTCTTTATTTTCTTTAAAAAATAATTTTAAAAATATGTTTATTTGTTTAAAAAAGTCAATATTTTTTACGCTGTGTCTATTTCGCCCGTTAACGGGCGAAATAAGAGTGATGAATTATTTCGCCCGTCACTAAAAATACATAGGTGGGGGATAACTGTCGAAATAAGAGAGATAAATTAAACACATGACGGGCGAAAGCCCGTCATGAAAAATTAGTAAGTAGCGGCAAACGGGCGAAATAACAAGAGTAAATTATTTCGCCCATCATGAAAAATATGTAAAACGGGCAAAGTAGCAATGACACATTCAGGGTGTCCAGCTACCTTGAAAACCTTGAAAAGTAGTACTTGAATTTTATGACAAAACCTTGAAAAATTAAAATTCATAAAAGTGAGATTTATTTTCTTGATGTTTTAAATTGAATTCTCGTCAATATTTCAATTATCTTTATAAATATAAAAATTCTTCGCCGAAATTCAATTATATTCAGGTACTTTAATAAAATTCATTGCAAAATACAATTATTTTCATAAATAACAATATCAATCACGAGAATTCAATTATTTAAAAAATTAATTACATTCTTCTCAGAAATTCAATTATTATTTTTAAAAAATCAAAATGAAAATTTTGGTCAACATAACAATAATCTTCGACAAAGTTCAATTATTTTGTGGAATTTTAATAAAATTCATTGCAAAATTCAATAATTTTAATATAAATAATAGAATTCATCACAAGAATTCAAATACTTTTAAAAATTTTAATAAAAATCATGGCAAATTTTCAAATTATTTTTAAAAAATGTTCTTTCTTCGATGGTTTTCAACATTCTATTAATTTTAATAAAATTTCACGAAAGAATTTAATTATTAAACAAAAGGTTTTAAAATATTCTTCACAAACTTTCAATTATTTAAAAAAAATTTTTCTACATTTATTCAATTATTTAAAATAGAATTTGCAAAAATTTTTTCGCAAAAATCAATTGTTTCAAAATTTGGCATTAAGTTCTTCAAAGTAATTCAATTATTTTCAAAAGTAATAAAATTCAATTATTTTCAAAAATTTTAATAATATTCATTTAATAAAATTCGTTTTAAAATTTGGCATTAAATTCTTCGCAGTAATTTAATTATTTTCAAAAGTAATAAAATTTAATATTATTTTCAAAAATTTTAATAAACCTCATTGCAAAATTTCAATGTATTTTCAAAAATTTTTCTTAATTTAATAATTTGTGTATCAATTATTTTTAATCGAAATTTCCAAAAGAATTCAATTATTTAAAAACAATTTTGATTGATGTTTCTTAAATCTATATTCTTTATATTTCTAATATTTTATCAATAAATTGTATTTAAAGTTGTTTATGAATAACTATTGTATGTATGTAGAAATTAAAAAATTGTTTATAAGTACTCTCTAAATTTTAATTAGTGAAAATATTTATTAATTTTAATTAGTTACTGACTTCTTGCTTTTTAATTAGTAAATTTCACTAAAAAATTAGTAGAAATGATTATTTATTAGTAAAATTTACTTATTCAAAAGAAAAAAGTCAGTCACTAAATCAAATTAGTATTTAAATTTAGAGAGTAAGTAAAAATTTACTTGAAATAAACTTATTGAGGAAAACTTATAAACAGAACTTACTCTATTACACTCGATTATAAATAACAAATATTTTGAAAATTAGTACCCTAAAAATGGACCTTGAAAAAAATTATTTTGCACCTTGAAAACCTTGAAAAGTCCTTGAATTTTTTTTAAAGAATCGCTGGACACCCTGATAAAGCAAAATTTACTAAAAATTTGAAAAATATTTTATCAAAATTGATTTCTTACAAAAGTGAGAGAACTACCTTAATAAAAATAAAACATATATTTATAAAATTACTTACAATTAATTTTTGTGTGTGAGCTTTTGAAATTTTCAACTCTTTGAAGCAGATGCTAAAGGCAGAAGCAGGAATTCTGAATTCTTTGAAGCAGATGAATGCAAGTAAAACACTTCTTCAAAACTTAGCACCACAAAAATGAGATAATAAATTACAATATTTTTTCACTGATTTCAAAGTAACATCAAAAACTTTTGAAAAACACTTTGACACTTTGACACAACAGGGTTTTCTGGTTGAACTCTAAGAATAACCTGTAAGCTCTAGGACGAGAGGATCAACTGAGCAATTCTTTACTTGAAATTCAGAACGTAGCCTTGAGTGTCATTAGCACCCTACCCCTTCCCTTGTAGAAGATGAAGGACCCACCCCTTGTGCTGGGACGGTCCAGGCGGGCCTTTTGGGCACTATAGGTGTGGCCTAAATCAACAGGGTTGATTTAGGTGGACAATTTGTTTCCATCTGACGTACAACCGAGTTATACCGTATATACAAAATAAATAACTTATTCAATAATAAAATTTAATAATATATGTATATAAATATTACTGTAATAGATAGTAAGATAAATATACAATTAGTTATAATATTATAATATATAAATAAATTATAATAATAAAATTTAATAATAAATTTCAATTAAAATAAAATTCTATTAAAATTAACATAAGCAAAAAAATATTGAATTATACTTTAAATTTGAATCAATAAAATACCCCTGACAGTTAGTCAAATATAATTAACTCGCTGTCATTTTGGTGGACAATTTTTCTTTATTTCAATATCTGTTAATTTTATGACTAATTGTCATTAAAAATTCATTGTTCTTCAGTATAGAATTTCACTGATTGCCAGTATAATTTTTTTGCTAAATGAACCAGTTATAGTTAGAATAATAAATAATAAACTGGTTATAGAACCAGTTTTACCAACTCTCTAAAACTGAATTAGTAAAAATTGTTACTAATTTCAATTAGTGACTAATTTTGAATTAGTAAGGTTTACTAATAAGTTAGCAGAAATGACTAATTATTAGTAAAATTTACTAATTTAAAAGTAGAAAGTCAATCACTAATAGTAAATCACTATAATTCTCAGTGAATACCTTTTGACAATCAGTGAAAATTAAATGATTGTCAGTGATTTTATCAGTAATTTTTCACTGATTCAAATTTAATGTGATAAATTAGCTGAAATAGTGATTTCATTGCAAAAAGAGGTGTCTTATTTTGAGACGTTTTTGGTATCTAAGACACTAAAAACGTCTCAAAATAAGACACCTCTTTTTGCAGTGATTTATACTGAATTAATGAAATTTCACTAATTAATTAGACAAATACGCATTTTAAATCAGTACACAGAAAAAAATGCGAATGGTAAAAACAACCACATTTGTGTAGTTAGAAAAAAAGTAGTTAAAACTACCATATTCAGCAGCATTTTAACTACACTTCCTCAGTTAGTGGAACCAAAATGAAGTAGTTGGTTTTATGTAGTTAAAATAACTACTTTACGTAGTTGAAATAACTAACAGATGCTTGTAAATGGCTCAACTATAGTGTAGTAGTAAAAACTATTGTTAAAAATAGTTAATTTTACTATTGTGGTAGCAAAAATAACTATTTTGTATTAGTTGCAAACAAAATGAGACTTACGGTTTTTATATAGTAAATTCAACCTCTGAAAGTTGTTATTTTTATGATTTATGTAGTTAAAACAACTATTTCTTACTAGTTGCAGAGAAAGAAAGAAATTTACTGTTTTCATATAGTAAAATCAATTGTTAAAAATAGTTATTTTTACTATTTATGCAGTTGAAAAGATCATTTTTTTCTACAGAGAAAGAACGTGAGTGGTAAAAACATCCACATATGTGCAGTTAAAAAAATGTAGTTAAAACTACCATATTCAGCAGTATTTTAACTAAACTTCCATAATTAGTGGAACTAAAATTGAATAGTAGGTTTTATAATTAAATTAAACAAAGAATTTTTTCAATTTTTTAAAATAATCTTGTCTGTGTATAATTATTAATTATAATTGAAAATTTGATTAATTCAATTTTATTAAAATGTATTATTGATACTAATTGAATTTTTGCAAACAATTTTTATTTATAAAAGTAATTGAATCCTTCCAATTGTTTAAACAATGTTATATTACATATTTATGAAAATAATTAAATGTTTGCATAGAATTTTATTAAATTTTTTGAAAGTAATTGAATTGTGGAGAACAATTTAATTATTTATAAAGATATTTGAAATTTTGAGAATTTAAAAAAAAATTTAAACATAATTAAATTTCTGCGAAGTAGTTTATTCCTTTTAAAAATAATTGAATTGTTTTTTAGAATTTTATGGAAATTTATGAAAATAATTATTGAATTCTTGTGAAGAATATTTTTTAAAAATAATATTCAAAAGAATTTAGTAAATCTGAAGAATTTTGTTATTTATGGAAATAATTGAATAGTTTTTTAGAATTTTATGGAAATTTAAAAAAATAATTGAATTGCTTTTTAGAATTTTATGGAAATTTATGAAAATAATTGAATTCTTGTGAAGAATATTTTTTAAAAATAATATTCAAAAGAATTTAGTAAATCTGAAGAATTTTGTTATTTATGAAAATAATTGAATATATTGCGACGAAATATTTAAAAATAAAATTATAATTACGTTGACTAACTTCCCTTGATTATTTTCGAAAAATTTAAATACAATTCTTTAAAAAAAGTTAATTATTTTTAATAGAATGTAATGAAATTTTAATTATTACAAAAATGTTCAATTATTTGTTTATAAAAATTCAATTATTTTGAAACAACAGACTTGAAAAAATTCAAAAATCTTATTTTTCAGAATTTTCAAAAAAACTTTGCGAAAATTCAATTTTATTAAAAAAAATTAAGTGTATATCTTTTTTTTAATTAAGTAATAAAAATTTTGATTATTAGTCTTCGAACTAAGGGATCATTCACATATTACGTCACGCAAATTTGGAAAATTTTTAACCCTTCCCCCCTACGTCACATTTTCTTACATAGAAATTGATAATTTTTACACAGGCCGTCACGAAATTGTAGAGCCTCTCTCCCCCTAATTAGGCCTTATATGCTTAAGCATGTGATGTAATATGTGAATGATCCCTAAGAAACATAATACATTAGAATGTTACTCTTTATAAAATTTAATTTGTTAAAAAGTTTTTAATGAAATTCTTTAATAAATTTTATTATTTTCAGTTGAATTTCACAAAATTTCTATTAATTCGATAATTTTTTTAAAATATATTTGCATACTATATTTGAATCAGTGACTGATTTTTTACTTCCAAATTAATTATTTTTAATTAATTCAAATTTAGAGAACAGTATAAATATCTAAAAAAATTAAAATAAAAAGCGATTTTTTAAAAACAAATTTAATTAATAAAACTTTTTTTAATTTGGTGAAAATATTCCCGTTTGGCATACAATTCCTGGCTTATTCCCGGTTTTTCCCGATTAGTAGACACCCTGAGCCTTAAAGCTGATTTTTGACACTTTTTAAAAATGAATTATGGAGTGCGAAGCCTGAATATTGGAACTTCTATAAAAAATATCTTTTTTTTTTACGATGAAGCAATTAGTGTTAATGACTTTAAGGCGCACAAAGGAGTAAAGAATCCAGACAACGCACTAATTCACCCTATTGAAGAAAACTGGTGAATACCCAGTAGTTAATATTGTCGTATAGGTCATTAAAATACATTTAAAATGTAATTTTAAACTAATATGAGAGTATATAAAAGGATTGAAAAGAAACTTTTACTTTCAAAGGAAATAAATTCCTTTTTAAATTTTCTCGAAACTGTTATATTATTCTAATACCTAATATTTATTATAAAATACTTAAAATTTTTTGAAGAAATTCAATTTTGTTAACAAAATGCAGCCAATAAATTTGTAATAAGAAAAGTTTATACTTACATAATTTTTTAATTTATTAAAAGGGGAATCTATATATATGTAATAAAATTAATATATAGTTGATTTTTATAATTTTAAAGTTTCTACAAATTTTCTTTGTAAAATTCTCTAACTGTTCATATAGTTTTCAAACAGAGAACTTCTATAAAAATATAATAAAACTTTGCATTCTGTGGAAAAAGTTCAAATTTCGTTTGGAAATAATGGTTTTTTAAAAAATTATGGAAATATTTACACCTACACCCACACAGCACCGAAACTTTCCTAAAAATTTACTAAATATTTATTTGCAAACTTCGAAGTATTTACTTGCAAAGTTTAGTGAAAATTGTATAAGGATTTAAATGTCCCACTTCAATAAATAAATAAATTTTTAGGAAAGTTTCACGATATATTTTCGCCTATAATGAATTTTGGTGAAAATGTAATTTAAATGTTCAGGGAAGTTTCACGCTAAACACTTATTTATTTATTGAAGTGGGACATTTAAATTTTTGCACAAATGTCACTAAACTTTGCAAGTAAATGCTCCGAAGTTTGCAAATAAACCTTTAATAAACTTTTATGAAACGTTTCAGTGCTATGTTGGCATTTGGGATTATTTATTTTAAAAATCCATTGTTTTTAAAAAATTATTTCCAAAATTTCGGAAATAATTATATATAACAATTTGCAAGAAAAACTTATTTTTCCAAAAATTTTTCAATTTTTTTCTTCATTTTAAGAGAGGTAATCCCATCACTTATATTTATAAAAATTAAATTATCTTTAAAAAAAGAGTTTAGGTATTTTAATCACTAATTATTCATAATTTTAAATTTAAATAAAATTTTTCGAAAATTCAGTTTAAAAAAAATTAAGTTAAATTCTTTTCCCAGAAGCACGTAGAATTATCTTAATATCACTGTAATATTACACTGAATATTCATAATATTAGCTGTAATATTACAGTGATCTAATATCAAAATGTCCGCTGCATGGTAATATTACACGTTGATATTGAAGTAATATTACATGCTAATGTTGAAAACTGAGATAGGTATAGGGGAGATTGGGGAATTATGGGCCACACTTTTTTTTAGCTCAATATCTTACACACAAAATTTTTTTTTCAAATTTAAAATCAAAAAATTTTTCCTCACTTACTTTATAAAAAACATTTTCTCAATTAAAAAGTAATATTATGAGTAATAATAACTAATATAAATAAAAATTGTAATTTAACTCTTTCAAGATAAAATATTATATTAGATTCAATTTTGACGATTTAATTATGTTTTTATACTAACAAACATGCAATATATTCGATTGTGACTCTCTGTAAATATGAAATTATTTACCCAATTATTATTAAATTAAAATTTTATTAAATTAAAATTCTTTCAAATTCGATTTTTTTAAATGTTTAATAAAATTCATTAACAAATTTAATTATTTTCAATTTAATTTTACAAAATTTACATTAATTTGATCATTCTTTAATACATTTTTTAAAAATTCAAGTAACTTTAAAAAAGCACTAGCAACAATTCGCGCGCTAAAGCAGAGCGCGGCTAACTTATTCTTACTACCTTTTTTAAATAAAATAATAGAATTTAAAAATTTTCTAATTTAAATTTTTGTTGAAAACACTAAAAAATAAAAATTTTGAGAAATTACAAATAATTGCAGAAATTCAATTATTTAAAAAAAAAAAATTTCTTATAAAATTCAACTATGTTCAAAATTTGAAAAAAATTCTCGTAAAAATCCCCCAATAAATAACAAAATTCTTCTCCAAAGTTCAATTATTTTCATAAATATCAAAAAAATTCTTGTCCTAATTTCAATGATTTTCAATTTCTAATATTTTAATAAAATTTCCCAAAAAGAATTCAATTATTTAAAAAAATTTTTAATAAAATTGTATGCAAACATTTAATTATTTTCATAAATAATAAAAATTTCACAGAAATTCAATTATTTTCATAAATAATAGAATTTTTCTAAGGAATTCAATTATTATTTTCATAAAAAATAATTTAAAATTCTAGAAAATAATAATTGAATTAAAATGATGAAAATAATTTTGATGAAATTACAGTAACAATATTCTTATAATATAAAATACTGATTTTTTCTCTCGGTCATCTTTAATTATTAGAAAACATGAAAAATTCGATCGCTCCGAGTCTTCGACACGGAGCAATCCATATCTTGTTGTTTTATAACAATACTTTTATAAGTTGTTTAATTTAAAAAAAGTTTGAATTTAAAATTTTTGAATGTCTTAATTCCTGTGAAAAATCCTGTTCCAAAAATAAGATTAAAAATAGGAATTGTGCAAATATTTTTCTTTTTCTTCTGAAACAAAACAATAATTTTGTTAAAAAAATTGTGATTCATAAACAAAAATAATGGAAAGTAAATAAATTTTCTATTTCTTAATCACATTTGTTTAACAATTTTCTAATTTTGTTTAGAAGGAAAGAACAAAAATCTGCATAATTTCAATTTGACAAAACATAATATTTAATAATATGTAATTATAGTTAATTAATTGAATAAACATTTTTCAGAAAGATAATTTGTTCAGAATTTTAAATAACATTATTTAAAACTTAAATAATTAATTTTTGTTAATTAATAATAATTTTAATAATTTGAAGAAAGTTTCTTAAATTCTAAAATTTAAGGACTTTTATATCTGAAGAAATGTAGGCTTTAAAAAAAATTAAAAATTTATTATTATAATAGATAATATTCTGAAAGAACAAATATTATTTTTCAAGAAAAAAAATTAAAACCTACAAAAGTTATTTGTTTATACAATTTGCACACGATTCAAATTTTTCTTCATCCTATAAATTTGTTTTATTTTGTTAAAAATAATGATTCACTACAACGTCACCGTTCAGATTTTTAAACAAGAACGTCATTTAGAAACTATGCTTATTTGTTTAAAAGAAAATTTTGCCTTTTTTAAACAATAAGTCGTATTATATTAAAATTAAATCATTTTTAAAAAATTCTACAGAAGCGGTATGAAAAAAAATTGAGATTTTGTGTAAGTTGTATAGATAAGTTTTTTTTCTTAAAAATTGAGATTATTGTTTTTTGTAGAAAATACTTTCAAAAATATTTTTATTATTTAAATGTTGATTAATTATTTTTCTAGAAGTCTACATTGTGTTGGATAAATTGAACCACCTTAATTATTTACAAAAATAAGAAAAAATCAAGGTATATTGTTTTAAAATTCATATACCCACACAGCATCGAAACTTTTCTAAAAGTTGAAATTACTTGACTGCAATGTTCGGAATCTTTAGGAATCTTTAGTTAAAGTTGAATTAATTTTTTAAATTTCAACTGTTTTTCAATGTTTGACGCAAAAGTTGACTGAACATTGCATGAAAGTTTAAAATTTTTTAAACTCCCATGCAATGTTCAGTCAACTTTTACGTCAAACATTCAATAACAGCGTACACTTAAAGAACAACTTCAAGTTTCATGAGCTTCGCAACTAAAAACTCCGAAGGTTGCAATCAAGTTAATTTCAACTTTCAGGAAATTTTCGGTGCTGTTGGGGTTGAGTATAATTTTATTCCTCTCATGACTGTTGAAGAATTTAATTTAAACTAAATTAAAAATTTCATTACAATGTTTTAAATTTTCAAAGCGATTGAAATAAACAATATAAATATGCTTAAAAATTGTCTTCTGATTTTATGGATCTCGTTTCCTTACCTATACTTTTCGCGATTTAATGACTGTACCTCCTGCAGTGAGAGTCAACCTGGCCACAATTTCTACCCGCCGGGAAATTCAGTTAAAATTCTATGGCACAAATTTAGGAGACTAATTTTCAAGTTATAGAATTGTATTGACATTTGAAAAAGAATAGTCTTAAGAATAGCCTTAAGAAATATTAAAATAATAAAATCCTTGTATTTTTTGTCTATGTGTAACAAAATCCTGAGTCATAAAGACGCTTCTTCTTCTCTCAATATTGCATCAAGTATTCTGAAGATTCTTCAGAAATATTGCTCTATTGTTAATTTTCTTCAATATAATTTGAGAGAGGATTTCAATGTGCATTGTCTCACCTGAAACATTACACCCAATACCTGCGCGACCACACCTCTTCAGTCCCTAAAGAGAATAATAAAAGGTTTAACCTCTGACAAATTTAGACAAAAACTTAAAATTAACATAGAATATTTTCTTCTTCTTAATTCTAAATTGTGACCAAAGTTTAAATTTTACAAATTAAATTGTAAAACCGAGGGACGAACAACTGGTGAATTACGGTGACCACTTATTGTGATGAATTATCCTGAATTGTTAAGAATTATCTAAATTCTTCTATATTACGTCTGGAATTATATATATAACTTTGACAAACAATGGTTAAAAATTTTTAAAGTATTAAATTATTAAATTAAATAAAAATAACTATAAACTGAAATATAAATAAAATATAATATTTATCAATTAATTAGAAACAGAATTTTCAATTAATTCATTTTTCTTCTTTAAAAACTACAAAATTTTTATCTTAATCATTAATTTTTAAAACTTATAGACATTGATATATAATATTTTTGATACAAATATTTAATTGAAGAACAATTTTACAAAACTTAATTTAAATAAATTCTTACTTGAAAATTATAGTTTCTAAATCAACATTTGGTATTGAGTAATAAAATATTTTATAAAATTGTGTTTATTAAGAAAATTTTAATTGACATTCTTGAATTTTGTTTTAAACACATGCAATGAATAGCAAAATTTCTGAAGAATTTGAAGTCGCTATGATACAAATTTTATAAATATAACATAATGTATCAAATTATAATCAAATATTGAAAAATGTCCATTTTACCAGTGAAAGTACGTATTGACTATAGTAAAAGAAGAGTTATATTTTCCAGTGAAAGAACATATCAAATTTTTATTAATACAATGTCTAAAAATAACAAAAAATATATGAAAAACGTTACAAATATTCTGAAACAATTTTGCAACTTACTATTATCCATATTTTCCAGATTACGCACCCAGAAATATTATTTAATTTATTATACCTGAAACTTGTAACCTTTTTTCTGTTTATGCTTCATTCATTTGTTATGTTCATAATCCACCAAAACATTATTTTCAGAAATAATTTGCATATTGAATCTATTTTTTTATCATAAACTATATTTTGAAGAAATAAGGAACTAAAAAATATTTTTTTTATACTGCTAAAAGTTATAATCACTGGTGCAACTGCCCTATGCACAATATAAGTACATGTATAATTATAAATGTAAATGTCCACGATATGAACAAAAATATAATAACCTAAAAAATAAATATTAAGTTAACACAAAAGTGAACTTAGTAAATAATAACTTTAATAAACATTAAATACACACTATGTTACGTTTAACTATAAGAAATCTGACAAATGCAAATCAAGGTATCCTACTATATAACTAATTAAAAAATCCAAGCTTTTTTCATGTCGATTGTCACAAAATTCTAATAAACTTTTAAATATGATGATTTTCACCGTTTTTACCTTATTTAAATTATAGATCAATGCACAATAGGTTCGCAAAAATCGTTGGAGACCGAGATGCATGAGATTGAAAAGGACACAAATATATACATAACTACCTACAAATAAATAATTTAAATGTTTAGGAAATTTTCACACTAAACATTTATTTAATCGGGACATTTAAATCTTTTCACAATTTTCACTAAACTTTTCAGTTAAATATGCCGAATATTGCAAGTAAATATTTAATAAATTTTTAGGAAAATTTCGGTGTTGTGGGGGAAATTGTTCAATTTCAATTTTACAGCATAATGTATCAAAGATATACGATTTTTAATGTCGTGATGCATGGACAAAAATGTCCGCTTTTTCGTGGAAATGCCCAATAATTGATTTTTTCTAGGAATTAAAATTAAATTTTTAAGAATAATTACATTTTTTAAGCAATTCCTGTAAAATTGTATTAAAAATAATTGAAATCCTGAGATGAATTTTATTATTTATGAATATAAATTGAATAGTTGTAATGAATTGTATTAAACATTTTTTTAAAGAATTGAATTCCTGTGAAGAATTTTCTTTAAGAAAATAATTGAATTCCGGAGAAAAATATTACTATTTATGAAAATAATTCAATTACTGCGAAAAATTTTATTAAAATGTTTCAAAAGAATTGAATTTCCAAGAAGAAATTACTTTCAGGCCTCGGATCGACTTTTGTAGTTGAAAAAAAGTCGAAAAAGTCGATTGTAATCTTGAAAAAAGTCAAAAAAGTCTATTGAAATCTTAGAAAAAGTCGAAAAAGTCGATTTTAATATTTTGAATATTTCCAATTCAAATATCAAAACAATGTACTCTACGAGGGTTTATTATTGCAATTGAATAACAAAATTTTCACATAAAAAGTTATCTAATATTTTATATAAATTATTATGATAATAATATTAGAATAACAGTAATTAATAAAATGAATAATACTTTTCTTATTTAAGATACTATTTTTCAACAAATATTAATAATGGGTCAGAATTTTTCAAACAGATCACCTAAAACTAAAAAATTTTCTTTTTGAAGCAAAATATTTTTTTTACTCTTAATATGGTTAAGAAGTTAATAATTATCATTGTTATTGACAATTATTATGAATAATAATCAAGTTTCTGTGATATTTGTTAACATTTTAGGCATTTTTTAAACAAAAAAATGTTTATATCATATGTACATTCTTTTAAAAACTTTAAAAATTTATTAGCACAAACAATTACATTTGTTTTGAACAAATTATTTACTTTTTAAACAAATAAATGGATTATTTCTGCAAAAATATAATTTTTTTTTCTTATTTTAACGAGTTTAAAGTCAGGTAAAGCTCTACTCATGGAGAAAAATAGTTAGCTATATTTCAGCTAATTTTTAGCTACCTTAGCTATAACCTTAATTGTTATTATATGGATAGCAATTATTGTTAGCTAATGCAGCTAATAATTAGCTAAAATAGCTAACTTTTTTGCTAAAACAGCTAATTATTAATAATAGCTAAAAATTCGCTATCCATATAATAGCAATCTCATTTTTCTCCGTGCTTGATTATTGATAACTACATTATTGTTCATGTGATTGTTACAACAATGGTAATTATTAAATTCAAAATAATTTTTTACCAAAATCGACATAGATTACTTAAATAAACATAAATTTGTCTGCAAAAAAATTTTAATGAAAACAACTAAAGTTATCTATTTGTTAATTAAGATTGTTTGCAACAATTTAAATAAATTGTATTATAAATTATTATTTGTCTAGTGGTCATGCTAGACTAATTTAAATTGATTTCATGAAAAATAAATAAATAAACGTGATTTTTTCTAAAAAAATATTGCAAATTGTTAACTTTGAGTAAAAAAAATTATAAACAATTTAAAATTCAAAAATTGGTTTAGAGGGATCTCTTAGAAATTGTATCCCCTTTAATTTACATTTTATAAACAAATAATATACAAAATTATAAAAAATAAAAAAACAAAATATGTACACTGTAAAAAACTTAGGGAGTTAACGGACTCGGGAGTTAGGAGTGAAATTTTTCGAGTTAAAAATCAACTCCAAAAGAGAGTTAATTTCTAACTCCCTTCATTCAACACCCGCGCGAGTTATTTTTTCCATGGGGAGTTAACATTTGGGTGTTAAATTTTAACTCTCTTTATTTAACTCCCCCGGCATTAACTCTCCAATGGGTGCGACTTTTATAGACTCCCCTGGGGAGTTAAAATTTAACTCCCTTTTTTTACAGTGTATATATTCGAATAGTGCAATTCAAGACGAAACAAACCCATATTTTAAAATTTAAATCCGTCAATTGAAACTCGAGAAAAAAATTTGTTAATTTAGCAGTATTAAACAATTCAATTGTTAAGAACTTTTACAAAAAAATTTTTTGGCTTAATATTTTCAGGGATTCTTCTTAACCATATAAGAGTAAAAAAGAATATTTTCGTTCAAAAAGAAAATTTTTTAGTTTTAGGTGATCCGTTTGAGAAATTCTGACACAAATATTTTTTTTAAGATAAGAAAAAAAGTTGAAAAAGTTGCATATTTTTAGAAAAAGTCGAAAAAAGTCGCATATTTTTTAGAAAAAGTCGAAAAAGTCGCATTTTTTTAGAAAAAGTCGAAAAAATTCGCATTTTTCAAGATATCCGAGGCCTGTACTTTTAAAAATAATTGAATCCTTGTGATGAATATATTGTTATTTATGAAAATAATTGAATTTTGCAAAGAATTTTATTAAAATGAATTTTCGGGAAGAATTTTATTATATTTTATCGACATAATTGAATTCTTTTAAAGAATTTTAGTGAAAGTAATTGAATTATTATGAAGAATTGTATAAAAATTTTGTTAAATAATTGATTTTTTTGAAAATGCTGTTCTAAATTAATTGCATTCTTGTGGAAATTTTATTATTTATGAAATTAATTGAATTTCATCAATTTTTTTTATTAAATAGTTGAATTCTTTTGCAAAATTTTATGAAAATACTGGATATTGAGAATATAATTGAATTTCGAATTTTTTTTTAAATATTGAATCGTTTTAAGGAAATTGATTATAATTGTTGAGAATAATTTTTTTTTTTCTAGTATTAGCGAATTTAAATTAGTGGGAATTTTAAAAGAAATAGAAATAGTAGCTTTCAGTAGCTGAAATCTAATAAAATGAATCCAAATAGTAGTACAACGTAAAAAAAGTAGTAAATAGTAGGTTTCAGTACACTAAACTCTCGCTGTAGTGGACTCGATTGTGATGTGGTCCATTACAGCAAGAGTACCCTTGAAGCAAGATCACAATAACATTCAGGGTCGTATGAAGTTTTAAAAAATAGATTCTAAATTTTTTTTTAGTTTTTTTTAATGCACAAATTTTTAACTAAAAACAAGTAATTAAGGAATGGAAACATAATTTTGGAAAATATTTTTCACTCAGGTTCGCGGACTTTTCAGATATTTACACTAAAAGATTTTATGTGGGGGACAAATTTAGAAAATAATACTTTGTTGGTGGCGCTAGGTCGCCACCAACTAAATATATTTAGACGACATTTTTAAGATATTTTACTTTTAATATTCGTCAACAAAAAAATCGATTATTTCAAATTAACTACGTGACATGAACCCATAATAAAAATAAGAAAAAAACAGTTATCTGCTTAAAAATATTTTTTACTTTTCTTCAGAAAAAATATACGTATAATTATGTTGTATACAATTTAAAATGTTTTAATGTAAATTTCATTTGTGTACAATTCTTAGACCTTCAGACGTTTTTGAGTTTTCGTTGAGGAATTTTTTAAAAAGAACGTATTTATTATAAAACATTTAACAAAATGGAAATATAAATTTATTATATTGTTCACAGGGTTACAGCAACACAAAAGTTAGACTTTCTCCGACGGAGGGGCTAAAGATCGATGTAATTTAGTAACTGCTGTTTGCACTATCTGTCGTAATGTTTCATCTTCTTTGCTGGTTACTTCAAGATTAATGAGATCAATGTGAGCTTTCTTTCCGTCAACAGTGACATAAAGTTTTTCACCTTTGAAAATTTTAGGTACAGAATCTTCGCCAAACATTTCTTGCAATAATTCTATGAGACATTCCTTGAAGTGCATTCTATCCATTTTTGTCGGTGCGGGTAATGTTTTAGGAAGTTGCTCCATCATCTCAGTTTGCAGCAAAGCAGTAAGCACCGAGTCTGCGTACATGTCATTGACCGGCGTTGCAATCCACTCGAGTGTAACTATTTTTCCCTCCACATTGACGTCAATACTTTTAAAAACACGTAGTCTCTTATCGTCGAGAATTTCCAAATTGCCCGAAATTTGGGCCAGTAAATGCCGAAGGAGCGGTAATGAGGCGGAAAAATGAATACTTTGTCTTTGCAGAACTTGACTCATACTCATGTCGGTGTATTTTGATAAATCACTAGGCGCTAGCATGTGATAGTTGAAGTTTCTTTTCACTAAAACGCCGGACAATTTTTGACCTGATTTTGGTGTTTCCATAGCTAACGCTCCCATTACTTTCGATGTCTTCTCGCCTCTGAAATACAATTCGACAGCGACTGTATTTCTTGGATTATGTATTTCCATAGTTGTACTTGGATCGTCTTCGTATTCCCGTTGGAGGGCAGCTTTTAATCGACCCATTTCGTTCTGTTCGCCATGAACTAGAATTACATGTGGTGGTTTTAAAGCTCGCACAAATTCTGAAGTTTGTTGATAGTCCGTATGAGCTGAGAAAGAAATATAATCGACTGATATTTTCAAGGGTAATTTCTGTCCTGACATTGTTGTGATTTCCTCAGGTTCGGAAAGAATTGCCTTCGCTAAAGTACCTTCAACACAATAACCAGCGATAATAACACCGTTCTTCGAGTCAGTGCACCACGATTCAAAGAGTTCACGCGAAAGTCCACTTTGCATCATTCCAGGCGACGCCATCACAACACAGGGACCAATGTCATCGAAATGATCAATACCCTTCAAATTCGATATATGCTTAAACACAAACGGATTGTTTATTGCAATCTGCCTGCGAATCTTATCGTTCATTGCATTCACGTACGTTTGATAAACTGCCATACATTTCTTCGCGAGCGACGACGCGTAATAAATCGGTATCTCCTGCAATTCGGGATGCTGACTCCAGTATTCGTCCAAAATAAGCAGTAACTCTTGCGCTCTGCCGAGTGCAAATACCGGTATTAGACATCGACCACCACGCGTTACAATTTCACTCACTAAACTTGTGAATCTTCCTTCACGATCTTCCCGTTTTTCATGAATATGCGTTCCGTATGTTGATTCAGTGATGAGAACATCGGGATGAACGTTCGGTATTTCAGCGGCCATTAAATGTCTATCTTCTTGACGACTAAAGTCTCCGGTGTAGAGAATTTTCACACCGGCAATTTCGATCATAAACATAGCAGCTCCCAATACATGACCTGCGTTATACGCCCAAAATTTAACTCCAAAAATATCTTTTTCTTCGTGAAAATTTATTGTCTCTATTTTATCCATACTCGCTTCTAAGTCCGACTCTGTGTACAACATTTGTTCTGTTGCTATATTGCTGACCTGAAATTATACATTTAAATTTATTATGAATAAACCAATTCACTTGAACAAGATTATTTAACGAAAAATTAAACATTTAGAGATATATTTCAAGATTTAGAAATTTTTTATTTTACTTAACATTACAGGGTTGTCACGCTTTTGCTCTTTATAAATTCCCTGACTTTTCCAGGTTTTTCAGGTTAAAAAACTGAATTTTTCCAGATTTTTAAAACTACATTTATATTTTACCAAAATAAATAACTCCCTGATTCCCTGACAAAACTTTGACTTTTTCCCTGTCTCTAAAGAATATTCTGATTTATTCGGAAAATGATTAGATGCACAAAAAAATGTTCTATTACATTTATTTACGAATTTCTTTAATTGCGGAAAATTATTTGAAAACATCAATAACTTCATTTTTAAATAAATATTTAATCATTATTAGTTTTTCATAGAAGTTAATATTTTCAAAAATTTCAAATTCAATGACATATAAGAATATTATTGTAAAACATGAAGATATCGATCACTCCGAGTCGAAGACTCGGAGTGATCGCTTTCTTCATGTTTTATAATAACTAAAACTTGTTACTTTATTACTGTAACTTCTTCAAAAACTATTTTCATCATTACGATTATTCATTGATACAATTTTCAACTAAAATTCTTCTTTAAGTCAATTACTTTTTAATAATTTTTGAAAAAGTTATTTAAGAATTTTCAAATCCTTTTATTTGCAATTTAATTTTACTAAATTTCGATTATTCTGACAATTTTCAATTAAATATTAATTAAAAATTAAAAACTTCAAATAATAATTAAAAAAACAATTCCATTAAACTTTTTGAAAAAAATTAATTCTACAGAATTCTTAATTACAAGTATGAAAAGTTCAAATTTTCAAAGATTTTAATTGGAAACCTTTTGAAAATTCAAATATTTCTAAAAATCCACGCTATAATACCTTTAATATTCAATTATTCCCTAAAATTTTAACTGAAATTAATTTTTAAATTAATATTTATTAGAAATTCTACGAGAATTCAATTATTTAAATACAAAAATAAATATTTTATTAAATAATTAAATGTCTCTTAACATTGAATTTTTATAAAAAATTGTATCAACAAATTTTTAAATAATTGAATTCTCTTGACAAATTTTAATACAATTTTTAAGAATAATTTCATTTTTCGAGAAATTTGATGAAAATTGTATAAAAAATAATTAAAATTCTGCCAAGAATTTTATTAAAATTTTTGGAAATAATTTAATTCTTTTAAGAAATTTAATTAAAAATGTATTGAAAATAATACTTAAATTCAAATAAATAAATTGCAGCGAAGGTTTTTAAAATACTTGAATTTCTTTTATGAATTTAAATAAAATTTTGGAATAATTACATTTTATGAGGAATTCAATCAAAATTATATATTAAAAGTATTTTAATGTCTGCGATAAGTTTTATTATTTATAAAAATAATTGAATTCTTGTGAAATTTTTATTATTTATGAAAATGATTAAATGTTTTCGTAGAATTCGACTATACTTTTAAAAATAATTGAATTTCTGTAATCATTTGTAATTGCTTTAAAATTCAATTTCTTTTAGTGTTTTTAACTAAAATTCTTCTGTAAATCCATTATTTTTAATAATCAATTAAATACATATTAAAAAATTTAAGTAATTTCAGAAGAATTTGAATTATTAATGTTTTTCAAAAATCTACGTTCTATTAAGATTTCTAATTAAATTCATTGAAGATTGAAATTTTACAATATTTCAAATCAAAATCTTTTGAAGTTCATCTACTTATAAAAATTGTAAACACAACTCTTTTAAGATTGAATTAATTTTGAAATATTTAAGTAATATTAGATTTCAAGAATAAGCACAATAACTTTAGAAAACAACAATTTTTCAGGATTTCGATCAAAATTCCTAACTTTTCCAGGTTTTTCCAAGGTTTATGAAATTCCCTGACATTTTCAGGTTTTTCAGGTTGCGTGGCAACCATATATTGTTTTATAATTTTAACTGCAATTAAAGTTTTTTATCAACAATTAAAGATTTCTTTGTATAAAATTTAGAATTTGTTTAGTTGGACCACATATTTTTGCTAAGTCGTTGACTGACTGGGTCAATTGAAGAAGTCAATTAACTAAATCATTCTGCGCTCGTCTGAACGCTAAGAAAATATTCAGTGGTATGATAAAATGAAAAATTAGAATCTAAAAATTTTTATTTTTTGAAAACGGTACTTTGAAGAAAATATTAAAACACAATTTCTTATGATATTTTTCAATTTATGTTTTAAAACTTAATTAATTTTCAAGTTTTTAAGTTCTTAATTTTTATTATGAAAAAAATATTTATTTCATTGAAAAAAGTTATTAACCTTAAATACGCTTAAAAACTTTGAGACAAATCGTTAACTTCTCAAGGTTTAAATAAAATGATTCACAACTTCAATAATTTTTTTAGAAAAATGATAAATTAATAATTATTTCAAATAAATTTTTACTATTATAAAGAATTTTATCAAAATTTTTGAAAACAATTAAATTCATTCAGAGAATTTTTTTTTAAATTTTGGAAATAATTGAATTTTTTGAATTAAAGGGACTTTCTGGTTCAGAATTGGTAAAAACACACTTTTTTAAATTCTTACTGTTAAATACGTATTATAGTTATTGCAAAAATTCTTTTTTATTACAAGAAGAAAATTAAACAATTTTTTTTGAATATTTTTAGTTCAATTTCGCAGCTGTAAGTTGGGACTTCCAAAGGTACCTTCTATTCGGGGAGACAATTTTCGGGCAACCCATTTTACATAAATTAAAAATTTAAATGGAATTCTCTTCACGAGGGTTTTTTCTAGACAAAAAACCTGAAAATCAATGTTTTTAATATTTAACCATTTATTTTTAAGAATAATTTTTTTATTTGAACTAATAGAGGATGTAAAGTAGTGCAAATTGGTTGGGGTATAGTTTTTTTAAAACGTATTTTCTAATTTTTTATTTTCCAAAACTTTTTTTTCTAATAAAGATGAATTTCTAAAATAACTGTTTTCTAATGAAGGTGATTTTCTTTCTTCTAATAAAGGTAATTTTCAAATTTTTTTTCCTAACAATATTCAATTTTTGTAATGACGATCAATAGATATATGATTTAAAAATAGAATTTATGAAAATTTTTCAATTCTTTAAAAAAAAATTCTGGAAATTTCGTTAAAAAATTGTAAAGAAAAATATAAATTATCCAAATTTTTTAACAAAATTTAAAAATAATCTAGTTAAAAATCGTAATTAATAAATGGAAATTATAGGGATTTTTTTCCTGAAGATATTAAAAATTTTCCAAAATAAATGTTTTATAAATATATTAATTTTAGAAATTTTGGTATAAAAATGCTGCAAATTATTATTTCTTTTTTTCAAAGAAGAACAGAATTTTTTTAAATGGTGATAAGAAATAGGAATTTTATAAAAATTTTTCTTCTTTTTCAAATAGAAACTTATAATTTTGTAAACAGAATTGTGATTGAGAAGCAGAAAATATACAAAATAGTTTCTATTTCCTTATCTTAATTTTTTAAGTTTTCTAACTTTTATCAAAATTATCGAATTTTACAAATTTCAGAAAAATAAATATTAGAAATCAAAACTTGTTAGAAAAATGTTTTTTAGAAAGCAGATTTCATTAGAAATCGCTTTTTAGACAAAAGGGATTATAATAATTTTTTAGAAAAAATAACCACCTACCATGCAAATTTTCAATAAAAAGGAAAGCTTTTAGTGTCACAAATAAAAAAAAAGTAGCAAATTGTAAAAAAAAGTTGTAAATAGTAGGTTTTAGTAGATGAGCGCGAAGACGGCAGAAAATTTTTTCTTTTATGTTTAAATTATATTATATAAAGTTTTTATTTTATATTTATTGCAATTAAAAATGGAATTTTATAATTAATTTATAAAATAATGCACCAACCTTAATATAATCAGACAATAACCATCTGTAAATTGCTTTGGTAGCATGGGTCATAAAGCAGCGGCCTTTGAAGCTCGTCTTTTGTAAAAACCATGGTAATGCTCCACAGTGGTCAAGATGAAAATGTGAAATCAACAGCAAGTCTATTTCGTCAGCTTCAATTAAATCTACAAATGGTAAAGCGTCCATTCCTGTTAGACCCGGGTGAATGCCGCAATCCAACATTATTTTCTTCCCTTTGAAGTCCAACACTATGCATGATCTTCCAACCTCCTGGCCAGCTCCTAGAGGTCGAATTGACATTAAGTCACTCTCCTCTGCAGGAACTTGGACATCCAACTTCCTCTTCAGTGACATTTTTAGTTTTTCTTATTTATTTTTCGCATTCGTCAAACAAAATACATAACACTTTCCTATCTGGTCAGTTTAAATGCCATATACATTGAAAATGTGACATCTTCAAAAAGTTAGGTTATTCAAAACAAATTAAATATTGCTACTTCTTTAAGGCCTAAGCACAATTAAGATTTAAGACGGTGTACGTAAGGCCTAGCACACAACTTGTCAGGTACGTAAAGGTGCATTTACACCTTCTGTAAAAATTGTCCAGAAAGGAAAATTTACATTGGAGTAAGAGAGTCAGATACACAGTCTGTCTCTCTTACTCTAATGAAAAATTTTCCGTTCTGAAAATTTTTACCGAAGGTGTAAATGCTCCCTAAACGTTTTCCGTTTTAACGCTGATGGAGCGTTGACACCTTCGGTAAAAATTGTTCAGAACGGAAAATCCACATTGAAGTAAGAGAAACAGATATACAGCCTGTCTCTCTTACTCCAATATAGATTTTTCAATCTGGACAATTTTTACCGAAGGTGTAGCTCATTAGCATTGTTACGTTACGATTACGTTCGTTCTTATTGGTTAAACGTTTTCCGTTTTCACGCTTTGACTTCTTTTTACATGTAACGGCACCTTTACGTTGAGTCCACAATAGCACTCTTGAACGGAACGTAAACGTAACGAAACAATTACTTAGGGTGGAGTCCCATGACAGCGTTTTGCGTTGCGTCGTAATGGGAGAGAAAAAGACGCAAATATACGTTTGCTGCATTCTCTCTTATTACAACGCAACGCAAAACGCTGCCATGGGACTGCGGCCTTAGCATTGTTACGTCTCGTTCACGTTCCATTCAAGAGTGCTATTGTGGACTCAACCTTATATTTCTATAATCAAAAATCGGTATGAATGCTCCCTTAGGTTTCTATTGGAGACGCACCATTAGGCCTTTTAACAGAAAGCATGTTTATGTTTATATTTTGCTTATTTTTATGATGAAGTAAAGTTTTTGTATTTAGAACAGTTTTTTGTGAAAAATGAGTGATGCAGAAGCTCAGGAAGAGGAACGAGAAGCTTTACTTTCAATATATGATGGAGATTTAGCTTTTAAACAACTAAATGCAACTACGTACCAGTACAAAGTATTTTACTTCTTTTCAATTCTTATTTTTTATTATTAATGTTATTATTTATTCTTAAAAGCTTGTGTAGATTTGCTTGATTTGTTTATTTATTTATAATGCAACGTTTAAATAGATCTAAAAATCAGTGTTAAAAATTAGGAACTAATATTCTAAATACATGAATTTTTTTTTATTGCTACTCACTAGTTAAATTTTACACGAGAAGAGCATAATAACTTTTGTAGCACAATTGAGACATTCAATTTGAAAACTATCCCTCTTGTAAACAATTGCCAATGTAAGTCAATTTTTAAATAATTATTTCTCCTATTTAACAAAGCCGAACTTTATTTACTGTTAGTCGTTTTAAAAGATGAATTTCTGAAATTTACAAATAGAAAACATTTTTTTTTCATATAATATTTTTTCAAAATATCTAAGTGAAAATGATTCATATAAAAATTGTTCAGAATTCGTGTGGCGTTTTGAAAGAATTCGTTCTATTTTGAAAGTAATTCGGGCGAATTCTATTTACTAAGTTTTTCGAAAGGCATGCTGGTTGTAATTTTTGCTATCAATTTTTTTTTCAAAAATGTACCACTTTTCAGTACGTATTTTGTAAGACATTAGTGCAAATTACTAATGAATTAATTTAATAAATATTTTAAAAATTCCTCTTGGAATTCAAGAAGAATTTAAAAAAAATTTACAAAAAAAAATTATTTAGTAATTCGTACGAATACCGTAAGAAATTCGTACAGAAAAGTGGTGCAATTAAAAATATGCGACAACTAATTTTTTTGGAACTCTTATCATATTCCTGCCGAAATTTTTAAAAAATTTACTAAAAAAATTTGTTTGTAATTCTGACGAATATTGTTTGATATTTGTACAGAAAAGTGGTCCAACTTTAAAAAAAATTACAGCAAAGACTCATTATTAATGAGTCATTCCATTATGTTTTGATTAAAGAGGCTCTGAAAACTGTCACTTTTTATGTAATAGAATTATTAATTAATCTTTCAATGTCCGAGTAATATTAATTATGGGTGAAGGAAAATAAACGAAAACAGTATAAATAAATATACAATATGAAAAATATAAATATTTTAAATAAATTAATCTAACATTTATTCATAAATAAATAAATAATTAAATATAACAGGCATAATAATATCTTACCAAAAAATAAATAACAAAACGTCAGACAACGTCATGACTGCAAACATAGAGTTTGCAGTCATAACTAAAATAAATAACTAAATAAAAATAGAAATTATAAATAAATAATCATAAATTTAAAAAAAAAAATTAATTTTCTGACTGATTTTGTTTTTTTCCTTTATCTGTGTAATTGAAAATGTTAAAGAAAACATATTGGGTCATTTGGGGTCAATATAAACAAGAGGTAATGTAAACAGCTGATTTTTCAGATTAATTTGAAGATTACAGGTCTAATATATTTTACATAATATTTTCGAAAATTTGATTTTTGATGTTATATGATGCGTTATCAGTCAGCTGGTACACTATTAAACAAATAAGATATACAATTTTTTGATAAATATTAAAAATCAGGCCCGTAGCAACAGTATTTCGGGCCCCTTTAAAAAAATTGCTTTTGCGGTGGTCAATATATCTTTTGACTGCTTCATCCAAAATCAAAATTAAAAAAATTTTCTGTTAGTGAGTGAATATACCCCGTGATTAAACGATGGATTTTTAAAGAAATAGAAATTTCGTTTCTTGACAGTGTCTTTTGTCAAAAGTTACCATTTTTAGAACCATTAAGACCTTGTAAAATCGGTTCTAATCAACAAAAAAGAACCCTTCGTTCAATCACGAACTATATTCACCCACTAACAGAAAATTTTTTGTTTTTTGATATTAGATGAAGAAGCCAGAAGAACTGTTGCTACGGGTCTGATTCTTAATATTTTTTATCAAAAATTTTGTATCTTACTTATCTATAAGTAAGTAATTTTAGATACCAAAGTGTTTAAATAAAAAAATTTATTTATTTTATGTAAAAAAAATTATTTAACAAACATATGTTTTCTGGTCGTTTTGACCCACGTAACCCCTTAAACTCATCAGCGGTTTTTCTTACCCCTGTGCTTTTGTTAACTGATGTAATTGCTTGTATAAATTGCGTTTCATTCACTGTCTTATGTTGTCTTTCCATTTGCATCGCATCCGAACGATTGACATGAGTTCTCAATGTTTCGAAATTCAAGTTAAAATCTTTCGCTGTTTTCAAAATCGAGTTTCCTTTTTGCATAGTTTCAATCGCTTTTTCCAAAATTTCTTGGTCAACAGGCTTTGTTTTTCGTTGATAATTACGAACCATTCAATCAGGCCTCCCACTCATGCCACTATTGACACTTTTTAGCATTCTATGTTTCCTGACTTGAACATTGCACGAATCTTTTCATTAGGTCCTACGAAACTGAATAACATTGTAACTAAAGTTCTATTTCCACATTTTCAAGAAATTGTGATATCTGACGTTCAGCAAAGTAATGGGTACACTATTTCGTTTCACAAAACAACAAATGCGGAAAGTAAAAAGGAATTGCAAATTCGCATAAGATATTTTTCTGAAAGGAGACAAGAGATTGTAGATCATCATTTAAAAACTATTTTTTAGGATCTACTACTGGTGAAATTTCAACCTAACATTTAACTGATACCCTGAAAGAATAAGATCTTCTATTAAATGAATTGTAAATGACAAGCTCCGGCGGGCCAAACGTGAATAAAACTGTTCGAGATATAATTAATGAAAAAGTACTTAAAATTCGAAGAAAAGGTCTTTTGAAGGTAGGCACGTGTAATCTCTATATTGTTGATAATGCATTAACTAAAGGTCTTAGTGAATTTGGCGACTAATGTATCGATTTGGTCACGAAAGTGTACGACTAGAATTTTGAAAAATTTTGAAAAAGTGCAATTGAAACTCGAGCTTCCATTACACCGATTTATAAAACATTCAACTACTCAGTGGATTACATTGAAATCAAATTGTTTACGTGTAGTTAAACAGTTTTCAGCTCTGAAAGAATATTTTTTGCAACATCTTCCTGGTCAAAAGGGATTTGATAAATTAGCAGTTGCACAGCATTATCAGTCTATTAGGCAGTATCTCCTACAAAATGATATGATAGCGAAGCTTCATTTTGTTATTAACAGTGCTACGCTCTTCAAAGGTTTTTTAGTTTTATTTTAGAAAGAAGAGCCGCAGAATCTTATTTTATTCGATAAAATTGAACAGCTACTAGTTACATTAACAGGTCGTATTTGCAAAGTCACAAGTATTGAAAGATTAAAAAATACTTTAGAAGCAGAAAAACTCTTTGAATCGCCTCATTTAATAGATGTAGAGTCAATCATTCTTAATTCTCAAACAAAATCATGTATGAAGGATTTAAGTCAAAAGGAAATATTATTATTTCGAACAAACGTGAAAAATCCTTACAAAGCTGTAGCGAAACACATTTTATCTAAATCTTCTTTGCAAGCTCTTCCACATTCAAGCCTACAAATGATATAAGATGTTTACAACCTTCCAGGATTCAAAGAAAAAGTAGTGTACCTGCTATAGTAAATATTTCTGAAAAATTGCCTCTCAAAGATGTTTCGGTTTCTTTTCTTGCAGATGAATGGAAATTATTACAAATTGAACTGTTGCCAAATTTTGAAAATCAACACGAGTAGATCATTAATGGACAAAACATGTTTTAAATGCGATACATAACACAACTCCGATATCAGTTTAAAGTTTCCGATGGTATCCAAAGTCGTGGAAATCTGTTTAACTATCTGCCATGGCAACTCAGATGTCGAACCTAGCTTTTCGAAATCTCGAAGAATTGTAATTGAAGATTAAGCAGCTATGAAAGAGCGAACCCTGAATGCGCGATAAGCAATCAGTTTTGTTTCTCAACCTTTTGCGGTTTACTTTCGCACAATGTTTATTAAATGATACTACAAAGTATATCACGGTGGGCATCGTGAATTGCGTAAACAAGCACCTTAAAAAATGTACCAAATCAAATTTATTTCAATTTTCATGAATGTACTATAGTATTTTGGATCGCAGAATCTGAATTTGATGTTAGATTTAAAAATTTCATAATGGCGGATCCAATATGGCGACCAAGAAGTTTAAAAATTGTTTAGATCCGTTTGAATCTAAATAACTAATTTTAAAATTATTTAAGTATATGCCTTGTGAATTCCGGATCTAAGGTTTTGCTAAAACATGCTTTGACCACTAGTTTGAAATGACTGAGAACCTGCAGAAATTTCATACATCCAAAAGGGCAAATACTGCGCAAAATATCTAAATTGTCTAATAATTTCTTACAGGAATTCCCATTAAAGCCTGCACCACTATGTGTAACATCTCGATTAACATTACACATTTTTGTCCAAGATGTAACTGTTTCCTCGAATTTACTTGACATATGATTAACTAAACCATTTACTACTCCCAGTAATAAATGAAGTTCAGGTGGGGTCATTATGTCATTTTTAGATAAATCTCTTTTTCCTTCGAGCTGACCCATATACTTTTAATTGTTCTTAATGTAAAAGATCCATCGAGTATTCCCTTCGAAACATAGCACCAAGTACATGGATAAGATCTAGCAGAAGACATAATACCTGTCACAATATTAGCTAATTTTATATCATCCGTAATGGTTTCATTCACGTTATTGATACCTATGTCAGACCATAATTGCTTGACGTTAGCATAGTTTTCTTGGACGTTCTCAGCTAAACCCAGTAGTATTAGTTTTTTGACACCGGAATCTTGGAAAGATTTTTAAGCAGCTCCATCTTCATACTTTTGTCGTTGTTTTCCATCTGAATCCATTTATGTTTCTACAGGCTGAATTGACATGCAGACTTTTAAAGAGTCTCCTCCACCATCGATGCCAAATTTCAAACGGACATTGGATACGTTACGTTTTTCTTTGATATAATTTATCAAACCATTTAAATTTGTGCAATACACTACCGCTTGATTGAAATCAGAACTTTTACCACCTTTCGTAACTTTAAATTTACATTGCTTCACTTCAAAAAATTTATCTAAACAGTGAGATTCAGCGGAAAGTTTTTCTTTTAAATTAGATTCAATAATATTCCTTCTATTTGTTGCAACGCGAATCATAGATGCAATTCCAATTGTTTGATTTTGAGTAAGACTGAATCGTGTTTGTATTTTTTCATATCACTTGTTGTAATTACTGGTGGTTTTTTCAAATGTTCTTTCTTCGAAGCCTTCGCAATAAGATTTAAAGGTTCACCATGGTGTTGAGTAAAGGATAATTCTGCTGCATTCTCATTGGACATTACTTCTTTTAAAGTTGAAGAAACAATTTTACTTTCAGTTCCGGGAGGAGATTCTGATATCAGAGTTTGCAAATTGTTAAGACGGGTTGAAATCATGTAAGTTAGAGGATTGTTTCAGAATCTACGTATCTTTCTGTTTCGTGCAAAAATACGCATCTCTGACAGTCGTAAGTTGTTGCTTTAAAATGGATATTTTTAATAATAATTTTTTTTTTTAAAAATATAATATTAATTAGTACATTAGTAGTTTCTAAAGCGAAAGATACGTAGTTTCCAAAACAATTCCTAACTTACCTGACTTCTTAAACAACGTGGAAGATAGGTAACTTTCAAAATGTTTTTTAAACATACGTTCTGTGACAATCCGGACACGAGATTTAATTAAAAAATGAGTCGGTTGTGAAAATTTTCTGTAGTCGTGAGTACGACTCGTATCGGGAGCACAACGATGAGATTTCCACAGAATGTCTGCGTGTGTAGGTGAAAAAGGTCCACTTGGCTGCAGTGAACGATGCCTCGCAGATTACGGTGCCATGCGCTTACACCTTAAATGTAATTTGATAAACAACTCATTTAGCATATAAGATGTTGTATTTCACCGAGGCCAAAATATGTTGTTTCACGTAGCAGAAAAAGTGAATATTAAGTGAATGGTAATCAAAAAAAGAACACTTATTCTCAACGTTTTCGGTAACATATATGGACCTATAATTCAGTCGTCAACCACTCCAGCTCAAATATTTAATTTGAATCGATGCTGAAATTTGCCTTCACTATGGAGGAATGGATTCTCCAAATTATAATGATGTTCATTATGAATGTTGAACATTTCATTCCTTGTGAAAGTACATTCATCGGTACACAAAATGAACGGCACCTGTCCTTTATTTGCCAGTAACCACCTACTAAATCTTCGTCTTTTTTTTATAATCACGACGTTTCAGATTTTGAGCATTGGTTCACTATAGTTTGTAACGCGATATTAATTAATTGAATAATTGGCATCTATCGGTTTTGATCTATTTAATACTTCTCTCTACACCTTATCTCACCGGGGGGGGGGGCGATGCTAAGACATCGCCTCGTTTGTTTTACGTGATGGATCTCCCGGTACCGGTATACCAACACGGCTCGCCTACGAGCATAACGGGGCTGAGAAACGCTCAGCCAGCGCCAACAACTCATATGAGCCGTCTACCGATCCACAGATATTCTCCAATTCCTCACCGAAGTGGCGATTCAGAGAACATCCGCGGCCCCTCGGTTTGGGGCGGGACCTTTCTTATCCCTAGTGACTCTGCAGGCCACCACCCGAGTTGGTACTGCAACTCACACAGCGAAGCGACAAGTCACTTCTAGCTCAGCATGCGAGCTATCAACCACTGACAAAAGGGGATTGGAAAAACGCACCTGAAAGCATGGAATTCCTTGCTTCTTATAAAAGAAACAAGATAATCAATGCCCAGATTGCCAGAAGACGGGTGCCCAATGAAATGGAAAAGCAGTTAGTTACAGTCGTACTGGCCTCGATAACCCCCATTAAAAACAGGAGTTAGCGAGGACAGGCCTCGTGCACTTCCAGCGGGGACCACGCGGAGGTTCTGCTTCCAGACCGAAGTCTCACCCAACCTGTACGAAACAGGCGTAATGCGTTCAAAGGAGAGGAGAGGAATAAGGGAGAGGAGAAATGGATAGGGAATAAAGAAAACCATCACCTTTTAATGCCACCACCTTTATAACCACAACCGTCACCGCTACATGCTGAAAAAAAACTTAAGCCACCACCATTTTCTAAAGATAACCACCACCCTTTTATGCAAACACACTTATCAACTATTTGCAATCACCCAAGCTCTCATTTTAAACGCACTCTCAGCAAATTTACACATACACTCATACGACTCTTTAGAATTCAATACCATACTCACATCCCATCCATTACCGCCACCACCCAATCCATTCATGCTATCCAAATCCCTAAACCTCGCATACATGTCACATTTACACAGCACATGCAACCAGGTCTCATCGGCGTTACCACAAGGACAAGCAGGAGAGTCAGAAAGCTTCCTCTTAAAGAGGAAAGCATTAAGACTTCCATGGCCCGTCAACAAGTAGCACACTTTAAGACCAGGGTCAAACTTCCTACATCGACCTACAAAGCTAACATCCTTGATCCATTCAATAGTAACCCTTCCTTTCTCACAACTATCCCATCTTTCTTGCCACTTCTCATGCGCTCTATCCGTCACCAACTGTTTCGCATCTATAACATTTAGCCCATTTACATCATTCGTACTAACCAAATCCAGTTCATTCATTTCTAGATTCCTCCAAACCTTATACCAATTCGCTCTTCTTTTACACTCCAGATCCCACGGAAGCGATCCATAAATAACCTGAATCGCATCCGTGGAAACTTTTCTACACACACGAGTATATACATACAAACCTACCCGCTGACACCTATTCAATTCCACACGTACAGTTTTCAAGTTCCACAAATCATACCAAACAGACGCAGCATACATAACCGCCGGCACTAACATTGCATTCATAACAACTTTCATTACCCCGCGTTTCAAACCCAAATCTTTCCGCAAAACCCTACGCAATTTACCAACTACCCCATTTACTTTTTGCCGCATTCTATCAACATGCACTCTAAACTTCATATCAACACTCATTAATACCCCCAAGTATTCAAAACTTTCAACAAACTTCAAAGTCCTCACATACTCATCACTTCACTTCACCGCATTCCTAGTGTCACCCTCTGCAAACACCACCATGTCATCCGCAAACGCAATCGCTTTAATACCCATTCTTTCCAACAAAATCATAAGTTCATTCATACCTAAGTTCCACACAGACGGACCACATATAGAACCTTGCGGACAACCTCTTTCACACTCCCTAATTACCTCATCCATTCCGTTTGTCACACACGCAACCCTATCCTTAAAATAACTCTCCCATAACCTTAAATCTACATTAGAGCAACCAGCCTCATTTTTTAACTTATCTAGCGCAACATCCCACAACACATGACTAAATGCCCCCCTGAAATCCACAAATATTCCAATCATATACTTACTCCTAGATCCATTCACAATCTTCTTCAATCTAACCCAAGCATCCTCTGTACATTTTTCTTTCATAAACCCAAATTGACATTTATTCCATTTACCATCTATCAGCCCCAACATTCTTTCAACCATCATCCTCTCCAAGATCTTACCCATTCCACTTAACAGACTGATAGGCCTGTAAGATTCAGGGTCAGATTTTGGTTTACTTCCATTCTTTAATAAAGCCACCACCCTAGCCCTTTTCCATTCCCTTGGAAACAAACCCTCATTCAGACAAGAATCATACAGACTTTTTACAAAACCAGGCAGAGCACAGTGAACATGTCTTAACATTATATTTGTCAAACCATCAAACCCTGGTGACTTATCCAACTTCATTTTTTTAATTGCCCCTTGTAACTCATCTTCACTGAACTCATGTACCTCATTCACGTCAATCGGTATCTCCTCCCTCTCGCGGACAGTCGCCCTATCCACGCGAGGGAAGAAATCATCCATTAACAAATTCGCACTTTCTTCCCATGTTCTCGTGTATCTTCCATTCTTAACTCTCTGCTGATGCTAACGACCGTTATCGTCAAAAATCGTCATTCTGGACGCCTGGTGGGGACTATGGGAGTTACGTTCTTTGGCGATAGAGTGGGGATAAGTTAGCATCAGCAGAGGGTTAACCAATCCATACCTATCTAATTTCCCCATACAAAACTTATAAACCTGATTCCACGGATTACGCGACCCTTCCTTACTAATAAATTCTATCCAATCGTTTTCTTTCGCATCTTTCATCATTCTCTTATACTCTCTCATACTACTTTTCCATTCTTTCCACTTAGATCTATCACCATCACCAGTTCTTCTTATCTCATTCTGATAACATTTTTTCTTCTTTCTTACCTCCTTCCTCTTTTCATCCAATTCCGCATTCCACCACAATACTTTCTTTCTACTCCTTTTCACACACCTTTTCATACATTCATCATTCGCGTTTTCAATCCATTCATACATTTTCTTAACCTTGTCCTCCGCCCCGAGTTCCAGGTACCTTTCATACCCAAAAGTCGAGGCGTAGGACTCCAACAAAAATTCATACCTTCCCCAATCGCATTTCTTATCATTCCATCTCTTCAATTCGACAACCTGTGTTTCCACCACCGCCGCATTAACGATCATATTTATCCTAATCATATTATGGTCACTTAATCCTTCTTCGTCCAACACCTCCCACTCAAATATACATTCTTCCCCCTTGTAAAGAGATACATCTATGTCGCTCTCGCCCTGCGGCCCACTAAAAGTATAGATGGGAGAAGGCTCATTTAACACAGATACATCTCTCCACAATATCCAATCAGCTAATCTCTCACCCCGATTCAACGTTCGCCCACTCCGACCCTGGACCTTACTATGCCATAGGTCGGAGGAGGCATTCGCATCCATACCGATCACACACTCTTCCCCCCAATCATACGTAACACCCTACTTAAATAATCTAAACATTCATCCATTTCACCATTTGGCCTACAATACAATGAAACAAGATACACTTCACCAATTTCTCCTTTTAGCCATACACACACCCCATCCCTAAACTTGCACTCTTTCACAACCATACATTCAACATTCACATCAAGTACAACCACACACGCTTTCCCAGATTCACTTGCAAACACCCTAGAATCAGACAAACTACATACTCTCCCAAAATTCACGTACGGTTCCTGAAGAAGGCATACTTGTATACCCTCCGCAAGAACGTACCTCAACAAGTCACTCATCACCCCATACGCCAAATTACAGTTAAACTGTAATATACTAAAATTTACGCATCGATTATTATTCCCGTTATTTGATGTAGTATCATCCATTATTGCATCTTTGTCTCAACATATTAACCCGCCAAACATACTCCGGACACTCGACTGACATCGCATTATGTCCTACCGACGGAAGCTTTTTCGCGCGACAATTATTACAATCTTGCGGCGCTCGGCATGATGCCGCCATATGACCACTTTTACCACACTTATAACAGAGCCGTTCACTCTTACATTCAGACACTCTATGCCCGAACCCCATGCATCCGAAACAACGCGGTATATATTCCCATTCCTTTACCTTAATGCTGATTCCACACTTACCCAGTCGCTCCGCTTTTCCGTGGTGCTTCGCGTGAGACAGAAAAAGATAGAGATAGTCCATAAACGAAGTCCAATTCACGTAGACTCTTCCGTCTTTTAACAATCTATCCCGACAATTTAACGGCAACTGCACAACCACATTACCTAGCTTCGCTCCATCCTTACTTAACCTCCTCACGATTCTCGCCCGTTTCTTGAACTCAGCCAAACTGATCAGATCTTTCACGCTCTTCTCGTGCACGTTACCCAAAAGTTCAGCCTCCGACATTTCGTTCGGGACGTCAAACACCAAGACTCGAGGGTCCATGGTCTTAGGCTTGTCAACCTTTAGACCTGCCTGTCCGAAGTTTGGACAGGTCGAGAGGACTCCCCTATCACGATCGGTCGCCATCTCAACAATTACTCCAACCTTAGCTGGTCGAACCTTTTTCACACACACGTCTACCTCATCCACAATCGCCTCATTCATACGTCTCTTGACTTCTCTGGCCGTTAGATCCTCGTTGGCTCCCCTTACAATTACTGCAAAACTCTTCGGTTTATTCGTGCTCTTCCCTACACTCACAGCATTCACGCTATCACACTCTTTCACCTTTTCCGCTATTTCACACATCACACTCACACCATCAGTCTACACATTCCTCCATCCTCTCTCTTTCAAACAACCTACCCTGTAGCATTGCATTCTCCATTGACACTCTTCTCACCAATTCCTCAAGTCTTCTCACCTCTTTCATAATAACACTTGATTCCTCGCGACCCACATTCTCACAATCATCCAACACTTCCTTAACATCATCCACAATCTCACTTGCCTCCTTCATTATGCTCATTACATCAACCCTATTCACACACGCACTTACACTCATCTCATCCACATCCATATTCTCTGTTTTCACAGGTACTTTACCCTTCTGCTTCTTCCCCTTCGGCTCCTCCTGGTCCCGCTTCCTCTCGTTCCGCTGCTTGTCCCTCTTCTTCTCGTTCTGGTCCTCGATCCGCTTCCTCTCGATCTCGTCCTCAATCCGCTTCCTCTCGTTCCGCTCCTGCTCGATTCGCTCCTTTCGTTCCTTCTCCTTTCGCTCCTTCTCTTTCTGCTCACTCTCAATTCGCTCTCTCTTCAATCTCTCATTCTCTAATTTCTCCTGCTCTTTCATATCAATCTTCTTCTTCATTTTTTTTCAATTTGGCTGCAGCCTTCTTCTTATCAGAAGTCAGCTTTTGCCACCCTTCACCATCACTCAATCCGCCGTCACTCCCTTTTGCAGTCTTTCTCCTCTCATCGCCCTTTCGAATGGGAGAGCGAGAGTGTGATCTTCTACCAGAGGAAGAAGCACTATCACTCTCCCAAACCACATCTCCTTGCAACGAGCAAACACACACCTTCCTGTAACATACGTCACAACCACCACCTTTTTTTACTTTCCGAGGCTTCTTTTTTAGATTGCATATCAACTCTCTATATCGTTCTTCCTCTGCCCGCGTATTTCCCAGACATTCTCCCAGAATAAGGTACATATCGCAATACTCTCCCCTTTCGAATAATCGTGCTCTTTAAATATTCAATAATTTATCAAGACTGTTTTGGTTTATGTTATTTTGTATTGCCCACTTTCTTAATTCTCTAATTTCTGGCTCTCTATCTAACTCATTTTCAATCTGCTCTAACGGAACATCAGAGTTATCACTACTGTCATCTCCCTCATCCTCACTCACATCTGGAGAAAAATAATCATCGTCAGTTTCTTCTTCAGCATTTGATTCCAATTCTTCATCGGTGATTTCTCCAAAAGAGTGATCAAAATTTTGTTGATCTGCAATAAACAATTTACTTAATAAATATATATCTTGTAAAAGTTTAAAGTCAAATTTTGCAACATTTCTTCAAATTATGCAAATGTTTGTAAAATTAGTTCCATTTATTTAAAATGTTGTTTAAAATTATATATTTTTTATATTAGTAATAGATTTTTCTAAATTTTCTAAATTAATTAGATAGTGCACATTTATTTATAGTAAAAAGTAGTTTTATTTATATTTTTTAAACTAGATTACTAACAATAATTTACACAAATTTTTAAATTTTCCTGCAAAATTTTATTTTTTTTGATATTTTTATAAAATAATTTTTTGACTTCTCTGCATTTGGTTACATTGTAATTATTTATTTATGAAAATTTTAAATAATGTTTTAAGCAAAGAACTATAATGTTTAGAAAGTGTTAAAGGCTTTGAAAATTTGTTGGATTCTAAATACCTTAAAGTAAAATATATCATAAGTTTCTTATACCATATATACTAGCAACTTCAATTTGATCCTGTTGAAGATTTCTGGACAATATGTATTTCCGTTGTTAGGTATAGAATATCAATCAAAGAGAAAGAATCACTACTATTTGAAGATGATAAATCTTCAATTACATCCTTTTTTCCCAAACGAAATTTTTCATCCTGATACGAGCTTGATCAGCCAATTTGCGCTTTTTTCTCTCATCATTATCCATATCATCTAAAAAAATAATTCTCATTATATATTGTTGTAACAGAAAAAATATTCTTTAATTCATTTTTTGTATTACTTCTACGATTAGAAATAAATAAAAAATTAAAATAAGTACAGTTACAATATGTTTTAAAAAATAGTATTGTATTGTAATGTCAATTCTATAGATTTATAACCTAAAAAATGATAGAATACATTAAAATTATGTTGAAATCATATACAGGTTAGGGGTCATTCACAAACTACGTCACGCTTTTTCGAACTGATTTTCACCCCCTCCCCCCCTTCGTCACATTTTTTACATACACAAAATTTTTTTTCAACAGTTCGTCACACACAGCTTGACACCCCCCACCCCTAGGAGTGTGACGTAGTTTATGAACGACCCCTTAACATGCATAAATAGTTCAATTTTTTATGTGTACTTACTGAAAAATAAATATTAATATTCAATTTATAATTGAAAATCAGTATCTTTATATTCAAAATACTAAAATTATTAACACTAAAAATTATGCTAAAATCATATAAAGATTTACTTACATAAATAATGCAAGTTTTTTAAGTGATACTTACTGATAAACAAATATTAATATTATTATTAATTTATATCATTGAAATCATTCACAATTTTGTTGCACGCAATAAATCTTCAAGATTCGAAGGTTATGTTGTGTATACGTATAATATTAGGGACCCTGTTCGCACTGACTGGAACCATTATAGGGGGTTTATTTCGTGTGCCACAATTAGGTTATCCGGGAAACTGATTCGAACCACATCGGGACCCAAGAAGAATTATGATATAATTTTATTGTTGAAGAAAACTATTGCGGGCCATATAAACGCCCTATTATTAATAGGGACTATAATGGCAATTTCTACACGGGTAAATACATTTGATTTGTAGACTCACAAATACACTTGTGCGTGCACTTAAATTGCCTTCAAAATATGCTGCCAAATAGTAATCATTTTTGCAAGCATTTAGTGCGCGCACCAATAGGTATACAAAATATCCGTGCACGCATTGTTATCTGGGCAGTTATAAAGAAATTACTAAAAAGTATTTGGTTATCAAAAACTCAAAACTAAAACAAAATAACCAAAAATTTGTCATTACTGTTACTAATTTATTTAATAATTGAATTGATACTTATTGTCAGTTTCGCAAGTGACTTAAAGCAAATGATTGACGTTGCATTTCTTTTTACAATAGTCACATTAACATAATAAAATCTGAAAAATGTCAAGTCATAAAACAAATTACGTGGCTTTGAAATCCCTCGAGTAATAAGCTTCAAGCAAAATATTTGTCAATTTAATTTATAACTTAAGACAGAAAAACTTATGCATTACTTTATGAGTGATAAATTTTTACAGTTTGGAGAAGATAATGATAATCAATCATTTTTACTTGAGATTTCTTGGGATTCTAATTATCCTACAAAGAAGCCGATTATCAATATGAATACTTTTTATAATAAGCATATGTAAGTATAAATTATATCTATAAATTTAGCCTTTATTTCGACTTAAAGTGTTTCGGAAAATTAGTACATAGTTCATTTGAAAGCTAATTTCACCACCTTAGAACTCATTTTTAAAATATTTTTTACTATAAATTTTAGAAAAATAGGGCCATTTTAAAAAAAATTATCCCTTTTTTAATTATTGATAACTAAAGAACGGTTACTTTTTTAATAAAGAAGTAGAAAAAGATAATTATCTTTTTCTACTTCTTTATTAAAAAAGTAAGTACATGTCTCACTTCTATCGACTTCTCCCATGCATTATACGTTACGACAAAAACTAATGATTAATTCTCTAAATTCTAATACAATTTATACTTTATATATAATATACCAATTGATTCGTCTTGATGCAAAGGATAAGATTTTATGAATATATTAATATTAAGAATATTATTTGAATTAAAATTTAATTCTTAAAATTCACAGTATTCAGGAAGTAAAAGATAAAATAGTATCACATATTGAGGTTGAAGCTGACCAATGGCTAGGATGTGCTATGACTTACACACTTTTTCAATCGGTACAGGAGAATCTTCCAGAGTTATTAATTGATCAACCCACTGCTATTACTCACATTGAACCTTCAACGTCTAATATTAAAGAACCAGTTATTATAAAGGTATAAATGAAATTTTTTCTTTAAAAACAAAATGCTTGATATGAAAAACGAGAAAGGTAAAATTAAACCAAATGTAAATGTAATATAAAGTTATTACATTTTAGTTTAAATCAGTTTTTCTATTCATTTTGCTTGTAAAAATATTCAATTTTCAAAAAACCACCATGACTTGAAAAATTGTTCAAAATGAAAAGAATTTTACTAATTCCTCTTAAATGTCTCTTAAATTTGTATTTAACCTCTATTTTATTATAGGAAGAGGTTGAAAAGAAACCAAAACAACAGTTAACCAAAGCACAAAAGAAAAAGTTATGGAATCGTACAGATGGAAAGAATGAAAATCCTCGAGGTTGGAATTGGGTAGATGTGGTAAAACATTTATCTCAAATTGGGTACAAAGAAAAAGAGGAATCATAATTTAAATTGTTTATTCTACTGATAGATGTATGTGTTTTATGTTTTTGCAATATTTCAAATAAATTACCTATCAATTTTTATACAAAGTTTTGTATTTTAAAGTTAACACAATGTAATATTGATTATTATTAAACTTGTATATATTGTCTCCAATTGTTATAAATGACTTTATATAAGGAAATCTCACGAAATGGGAACAAATTGGGTACTAGGATATAACTTACAAAATAAATTCTTTTTTGTCAAATCAAGTTTCTATAATCCTATTGAAAATCCCCACATGAGAATCACGGCCGTATAGTGAATTACACAAATGGGGGCTTTTGATTCAATATAAATACGCATAACACACGTCGCAATAGGAACACTTAAAATAGATAGGAATCTGTTATTTATTTTTAAAGTTATTTCTAAAATATTTCTAAAATTCAAAAATAAAAAGATTTTTATTCGAATTTGCCCTAATGACGTCCTAAGGACATTTTATGTCCCAGTGCCTGCTGAAGTCAATTTTCAGTTCTATTAATACTTTTACTGCATCCTTTATATTGAACATATATATATTTTTTATTTTTTTCGTTAAATATGACAATGCATGCTCTGAAATTTTTAAAATTTAGATCTTAAAATATCAATGTAGAAGTTGTTTGCAAACTCACGTTCATGAATATATGATATTTATATTAAAATATTTTGGTAGCCACACTGCTTATAATGACGAAGCCATAATTACTTATTTGTTTTAAAATTCATTTTATTATGAAAATGCTTAAGTTTTACTTTATTGATAATGCAAAGTCTCGGTTTGAAACCCACAGTAACGATTTAGTTGTACATATGATCAGTAATCTTTCGTTAGTTTTACACAAAAATGCCTCATCATCGCAGAGCTTTCACAATTGAAGAAAAAGCAAAAGAATTTGGTGTTGGACATTCCACTATTTCCATGATTTTCAAGAATAAAAATAATGTTAAGAATTCATTTAATTCAAATGTTTTAAAATCAAAGTGAATGCGTTGACAGCAATGTTATCTCATCGGAAGAAGTAACAATTGATACCATCTTAGAAGACGTCAAAAATGATCAGATTGAAGAAGAGGATAAAGAAACTATCGAAAACACAATCCGGGAATGAATGTCATATAATATCTCGTGATCACAATTATTGTAAAGGCAGCGTTAACGTTAGATCATGGAAGCATCGAAGTCGAAAGAGGGTTTTCCAAAACCGCGAGACTATTAACTGAAGAAAGGGCAAACATAGCTGAACGAACTCTAAATGCTAAACTTTCTATCATGATTGGATTAAAAGCATATGATAATCAAGCATATAGAGTTCCTATAACTGAAAAGCTTTTGAAGAAAATATGCAGCGAAAAAGAAAAGAATCTGAACGTAAAGCTAAAAAAGCTCAATTAGAAAAAATTGAAAACGCTAATAAAAACGTCAAAGAATCAGAAGGTCAACTGTAAGTTACACAGAAATCTTACAAAAAAGCTGTCGAAGCTTCTGAATCAATGCAGAAGGATAGGTCAATAAAGTTCTTTAAGATGCTCTTAAATCAAAGAATGTAGCCAAAGCTGCAGTTGTCAGAGAGATGTATTCTGGGTTAGAAAACCTAAAAAAGGACGCGGTAGACAAATAACATTTAAATATTAATTAAATATTAATTTTTCCTAGATTAAGGCTGTTTTCGAGGTTCACGCTGTCAGCGCTGAGAAAATAGAAAACGTGGTTGGTTGGGTTAGGGGAAAAGTGAATTTTGATTGGCTGAAATCTAAATTAACAGTTTTCGAGCTATAGTTTGATGCTGGCACGATGCTGGGTTGAAATGACACAGCGTGAAAACCGAGCATGAAAACGATTAATTTAGATATTAGCCAATCAAAATTCACCTTTTCCCTAACCCAACCAACCACGTTTTCTATTTTCTCAGCGCTGACAGCGTGAACCTCGAAAACAGCCTAAATATTTTGATTGTTTTAGAAAATTTTATCGGTTAATCAAAATACTTAAAAAAGCAGCTGGGTACGAGCATTCAAATACATGTCATTCGCACTTGTACTATAAAATATGTAAAAATGTTATAAAATTCAATTAAGTAATAATTTTTTATTCATTCTTTACTTACTGTTCACATATTTGTTCATGTAAAGATTTTTCCAGATAAGTTGAATTAATGTAAGTATATGTCGTGAATATTTTTTTTTGTTATACCTGTTTTCTGTAAAATTGCGCCATTAAGGGCATAGTTAAAAAAGAAGAGAAGAAAAAAAATCGATTTTTATTTACATTTTCGCTTACAGAAAACAATAATATGCAAACATTTTCGTTATATTAACAAATTTATCTTCGCAAACAAAAAATGTCGTTCACTTTAAGAAAATAATAAATCATTATCAATAATAATACATTGTTTGTAAGTAAAGTTTTTGACAATAACACTGATCTGCAATAGATTACATTCTTTAGAAGAATATAGGCTTATTTGTGTTGTTGGCAATAAAAAAACGACAAACTGTGATATTAAAGTATTAAATGCATAAAATAGGTCATCTATGCCTATTAAGTACTTTAGTACCTAACAAAATGATAAAAATTAAGTTTAAAAGTGATCAATTTTACTGAAAAAAACCAAAGTTGATCATCAGTTTCTTAATTTTTGTTCAATTAAGTTTTTGTTCTGAGAATGTTCCTAAAATATTTCTAAAACATTTCATGTCCACCTCTTGTGTCTCATCATAAAATAAGTAAGAAAAAAATTAATGCTCCAATTAAAATCTTTAGTGTTATAGTTGTATAATGAAAATAAAACAAAAGTTTAGGAAAATTTTTATTACAGCAAATTTTATGAATAAATTTTATTTTACTTGAAGAGTTCATATATTATTCTCTTAAGTTTAATTTTTTCAGAAAATCTAATCTAGACAAATTTTATCAACTTTAAACATCAACCAATCATTTGATTAACATTAAAATTTGTAGGGTACGTTAGGAATGTCATTAGATCGCAGATTACAAAGTTGTAAGTACAAAAACTTTTATTTTAGTGAAGGCCATCATTTCTGTTTTAACAAGTGATAATATTAGGCTTGATCAATTTTAAAACAAACCACAATGTTCTTATTTAATTTTGCATAAATCAGTGTAGAAAAAGTCAAGATCAGACCCAATACAAATTGGGTGCTGATAGAAGCCCAGCTCTAAGTTGGACCATTTCTACAAGGAAACAAATAGTTAAATAACCATTAGTAAAGAGAAAAAAAGAGATATATACATATATTAACTAATACACTTATTCGCATTAAATGATATATATATTTTATAACTTTCTTTAACAAAATTCTGTTGGTAGAAAGAGAATTACAACTTCCTTTACATTATAAAATGTTTTACATGTTTTGTACTTTTGTGCAATTTTCATTCATTAGCTATTGTTATCTTCCATATTAACCAAAAGACTTTTCTTTTCATCTTTCTTCGATTTTTGAGAAGTGTTCCTCAACTTTGGTTCAAAACATGGCTGAAACAAACAATTTTAAAATCAATATTAAAAATCATGTTGAAAAAATTTCAGACATAACGTGTCACATGATAACTTTAAATTTGTATAATCTTTCAAACAAAATTTTTGTAACTGGTCAGTGCTACCATTTTTTTATCTCCAATAAACTGATAAAATTCTTTCAGAATTTTATATTAAAATAAAATGTATTGAAACCTTAGGGTTTCTTGGAAACTTTAGGGGGTTTTCAGGGTCGCAGATTAAGAATCTGAAGTAGTTTTTTTCATATTTTCAAAATTCAAAATGGCGAATCCAATATGGCGGACTTATATTTTTAAATTGATTAAATTCACTTGAAACTTGTTACTCGGGGGTTTTTGCGGTCGCTTATTACGAATATGAGGTCAGATTTTCAAAATCAATATTGCAGAACAAGATAGCGGACATTTTTTTTTAAATTAATAGATCTTCATGCAGATTATGCATTAAATATTTTCGGTGTTTGAAGTAATATACAAATGAAATTGAATTAAATTGAAGTAGAAACTAGTACTTACTGTCTCACAAATGTTCATGTTACAACAATTTTCTATAGTAATTTCGCATTGAGTATTCGAAATTGGTGGTCTACTAGTCAAAGGAGTTGTTCCATCTTTGCTCAAAATAAATCGCTTTCTTATTCTCGGCCTGCGTCGTAATTTGCTAATATAGATGGATAATATAATTACAAATATTAGCAGCAATACAATCACTGTTGATAAAATAGGAATAGTATTATCACAATTAAAAACTCCGTTAATTGACGTTGGTTTTTCATAAGTTAAATTTGTGCCCGAACATCTGAAAAAATTTAAAGATCTATTAAATTAAATTAAATTTTTTTCAGTCTAATAATAAGCTCGAAACCAAAGAATCAAAATTGTCATCTAATAGATGTCATGGCCTGTAAAGTTAAATTCTTCTCATTTAAAATTAAATGACAACATTTAACTCAACACTAAATAATAAATCTTACTTTAAGCCCACTTTTGATTACAACGGTTTACATTAGATTAAGAAATAAAAATTGTAACAACTTACTTATTTGTATTAAATTCTATATTATTTACATTAGATTCTATATTCCTTTGGCTGGTTGAGTTATTTTCAAGTTGCTCTAACTCACATCGACTTCCTTTAAAACTTTTGCAATTGCAAGTTGGCATTCCGTTCTTTATTGTACATTCTCCGCCGTTTAGACAATAATTATAACAGACATTACGTTCACATCTTAGGCCAATGAATGAACTGCTGCACTTACACGTAGGTAAACCCTTTATATTGATTGTGCAATTTCCCTCAAGGCAGTAATTATGGCATACAGAAGTTTCACAAGCTGCACCCTTGAATCTTTAAATAAATTAAAAGTTCTTTGTTATTATATTATTAGGTATAATTTTAAGTAATTAATTTAATCAGATACACAGAGGGACAGGAAACCAACAAACTTGGTCAAAATAAAAAATTTAATTAAGAGGCTGTTTGATTCGTAATCAGCAAAAGTAAAAGATTCATAAGATTGTAATGAATTTTTGAAAAAATAAATTCTAATAAGAAAATTGAATTTGAAATAATTCAGGGTTGCCACCAGTCAGGAAAAGTACTGGAAAAAATTGAATTTTTAAAATTCATGAGAAAACTCTGAATTTTGATGTTTTTTTTATTTGACTCGTAAACTATGAAATTACCACGAATTTTAATACAAAACCTTCAATTTTTTCTATTTCTGATAAACATTTCTTTTTAAATAACTTTATTTTCAAGAACTGTCATAAAATTATGACTTATAAATTATTCAATGAATAATCATTACAATTTTCATAAATACTCGATTGATAGAAGAATTTTAGTTAAAAATACAAAAAAAAATTGAATTTTGGAAAAGTTACAAATGATTCCAGAAATTCAATTATTTTCAAAAATTCTTCGCAGAACTTCAATTATGTTCAAAAATTTTTAAAACATTCTCATCAAAATTTTAATTATCTTTATAAATAATAAAACTCCTCTTCAATATTCAATTATTTTTAACAATTTTAATAAAATTCTTGGCAAAATTTCACAAGAGTTCAATTATTTACAAAAGTTTAAATAAATTTTTTCGAAATAATTCAATTATTTTCATAAGTAATAAAATTCTTCGCAGAAATTCAATTATGTTCAAAAATTAAAAAAAATTCTTGTCAAAATTTCAAGTACCTATCTTTATAAATAATAAAATTCTTATTCGAAATTCAATTACTTTAGAAAACTTTTAATAAAATTCTCGGGAAAATTTTAATTATTTTCATAAATAATAAAACTCATCGTAGGATTCAATTATTTTTGATACAATTTTAAACAAATTTCTCGAAAAATGCACGGAGAAAAATGGATAGTTAAAAGTAGATATTTAAAAAATATATAATCAAATTTATTATCTGTATAGTTAGAAATATTATCTTCCTGAAATATTATATATTCCCGTTTAGTATATCTAGATAATCAAATTTATTATCCTGGATAGTCAACTTGCCGAGCGCTTGCGCAGAAGTTTGATTACCGATTACCGATTACAACCGTTTTCAAACGAGTTTTTCTCTGCACACAGGCACTTTTTACAAAATCTGACAACGTACATTTGTCACAAATGTTTTTAATTGTCTAAATTCAAAAGATTTTGTTAATCCATGCAGAAACGCTGTTACAGGATTGGAAATACAAAAGGAATTTAATGACAGTGGCTATACATGTGTTGCAGCCACTTTGCCATTAGAGGGCAGAAGCATGCAGCGTGCGTAAAGGATCAGCTGTCAAAATGATTCGCATTACATTGCTATGGTAATTCCAATCCTGCAACCACGTTTCTACAGGAATTGACAAAATCTTTTGAATTCAGACAATTAAAAACATTTGTGACAAATGTACGTTGTCATATTTTGTAAAAAGTGCCTGTGAATAGAGGGAAATTTGTTAGAAAATGAATGTTTACCAATTTCACGTCATTTAAACCGGTCAGTGCCGTATTTGTTGGGTGATGACTGTTGGTCGCACATTATCGTGAAATTTGAGAGACCATCGAACACCGTTAAGTAGTTTTATATTATTCGAAATTTAAAAACATTGTCAAGTTTTTTTATACTGAATTTCAGATATAATATTGCTTAAAAAATATATAAAACTTACGATTAGCAACATAACCTTTAAACCTGTCAAACTCAAAAGAATTTAAACATTTCAAGGGTACCGTTAAATTAATGTATTTTGTTATTTAAAATTTTCAGATTTTCCATAAAAAATTATTTATCTAGGAAAAATGTTCACTAATTTCTTAAAAAATTAACTTTTATCATTAAATATTTCTTATTGATCAATTTAGATGTGTATAAACACAGCAACTTGCGTTTATTATCTAGGATAGTCAAAGTAAACATCTTGGATAATGGCAGTTAGTATGTAAGTTTGATTATCCCAAGATACTAAATTTAACTATCTAGATAGTTGTCCTATAGTTGAGTATCCAAGATCGTCACCCTGATTATCTAGATAGTAAATTTAACTATCCATTTTTCTCCGTGTGTAATTATTCTTAAAAATTTTATTAAAATTTGTCAAAAGAATTCAATTATTTAAAAATTTGTTGATAAAATTCTTTATGAGAATTCAATTTTAACAAACATTAAATTATTTAATAAATTATTTATTTTTTAATTTAAAAAATTGAATTCTTCTAGAATTTTTTTATAAAAAATTGATTTAAAAATGAATTAACGAATAATCGATTTATTATTCATGAAAATAATTGAATTTTTCTCAGAAATTGTACTACTTTTAAAAATAATTGAATTCTTGCGAAGGATTTTAGTAGGATTTTTATAAATAATTAACTTTTTTTTAAAAAAATTTTATGGTAATTTAAATTATTACAAAACATGAAGAAGGCGATTGCTTTTTTCATGTTTTGTAATAATATTCTTATAAGTTGTTGAATTTCAAAAAAGTTTGAATTTGAATGTTTTGAAGAATTTTAATTCCTACGGGAAAATAATAATAATTAAATATTTATTTAAAAAAGAAGTTATTGATGTTTTCGAATAATTTGACTTTTGAAAAAATTTGTAAATAAATGTAATAGAAATTTTTTTGAGCATCTAATAATTTTGAGAGTGAATCAGAATATTCTTTAGGGTCAGGGAAAAAGTGAAAATTTTGTCTCGAAATCAAGGAAAAGTTAGGGAAAAATAAAATGAAATATTTGTGGCAACCCTGTAATTGTTTGAATAAAAAAATAAATTTTAAAACTTACCCTGGTCTACAGGAACAAGACTTATCTATTTTATTGTATATACCATTATTAAGGCAGTGTATAATAGTAAATTGGTTTAAGTCAGTTTCTTCTGTACTAGCAGTAAGATTATTAAATATTGTATTAGAAATAACGTTTTCTTGAGGAATTTTGTTACTCTTTCTTGGAGTGTCAGTGCTGCAGTTAATTGATCCACTATTAACACGAGTTATAACGCTAACTGCATTTGCATCTTTGGATAATTCATAATAAGATTTTAACTTTATCGGAGTGTTTCCAGCTTCTTTGATTTTATTTATCGCCCATGCTGCATTGTAAACCCAATCTATCCAATAAATTTTCTTTAAATCTACTGTCATATATACAGGCTGCTGATGTTTACCATGGAAAATCAATTCACGATTCAATCCATCAAGATCACTTCTTTCAATTTTATAGTTAATCCCCTCCTCATCATCTATCCAATATAATTTTCTATTTGTTGCATCTACTGTTACTGCCACTGGATCATAAATATTATCTTTAATTATTGTCATTTTATTACTGCCATCAAAATTTGATCTTTGGATGCTTGGATATTTTGAATTTGTGTTTCCCCAATAAAGACACCTGAATCAAAAATTTGATAAAAGATTTTATTAAAATTAATGTCTTTTAATATACCTAATAAAATGAGGGGGAACATAGTCAAGGTCGGCTCATCTTCAAGATAGGCTTTATTTTAATATAACTTCAAATTTAACTACTTCGAACTGCTTTTTCTTCTTGAAATGTTTATCACTTTTTTATTTTCAAAACCAAACAATTTACGATGTTTGGCAAAAGTGTTCCTCTTCATAGATTTTTTCAACAATTTACTTTAATTGTCTAAATTCATTTTGTAATAAAAGTTATAGGATAGGTCAAAAAGTGGGCCGACCTTGACTATGCTCCCCTATTTATATAATTATTTGGATAAATCATTGTAGCATTTTCACATGTTATCCTACATGGTTCCTTATACAAAAACCCATATAAAATTCTAGAATTCACATGGTTAGATTGCAAATCGATGGATAAAGTATTTGATAATGGGTTATTGATAAAATCTTTTTTCGAAATAATAATAATAATAATAATAATAAATACGAAAAATATTAATGTGAGAATTTTATACACACCTGTTACAAGAATCGATAGCGATGGTGCGTGGATTATTTCCCTTTAGGTCAATAACTATTTTTCTATCTCCTGGGATACCATTTAAAGGAATATGCATTTTCATAATGGTTTGTTTCAAAGCATCAACCCAAAAAAGTGTACGAGATGAATAATCAAAAGTTAAACTAGTAACGTATGTACCACTGGTAGCTGGAAATAAGAAATGTTTATTTTAAGTCTCTGAATATATAATATTAAATATATGGGTCATTCCATGTAAAAAGGCTAAAATTATTCATAACTATAAATTTTCATATTTTTGAGCTCAGTAAATATAAATCTATAATCTGAATTAAAAAATTCAAAATGGCAGATTAATTTGTCAAAATTCAATATATTTAATTGAAATCAGTTGAATGTTGATACTCGACCGAGGGTTAGTGGGGTCGCTGAATACAAATCCAAAGTCAAAATTCAAAATGGCGGATCCAATATGGCGAAAGATTTTTTTTAGAAATCGTTGATATCAGCGGCTTAGAAGGGCTGAATATTGTTACTCGGGGGGTTTTGGGATCGTTGAATACGAATTTAAGGTCAGAATTTAAAATTCAAAATGGCGGATCGAATATAACGAAATATTTTTTAACCCTCTGAGAACACATGGGGTCATTTTGACCCCACGATTTTTTGCGAAAAGCTTTTTATCTATTGTTTAATATTTTTTATAAGGATTTTAAAGTACACAGACTTATTTTACAGAGTTTAAACTATATTTTCAAAAAATCCTTAGGTTAAGCAGATGAACAGTTCAAAATTGGTTGAGCATTGAAAAATGACCTAAAAAAGAGGTGTGTTCTCCGAAGGTTAAAAATGCATAAAAAAAAGTCATATAAAAGTCTCATTGAAATTGAGAAACAGAGAAGCAGAACTCAACGAACGCCTCAAAAACCCCCGAGTAAAAATATTCATCTAAATTCAGTTGAATACACGGAGAAAACTGGATATTCAAACGTAGATATTAAAAAAATACATTAACTCTTAACATCAAAAATATTAAACTTTAATATCTAGATATTCAAATCACATATTAGATATTAACGCTTAACATCCAGATATTTACTTTTAATATCTAGATAGCTGTCCCTATGTTAAAGAATAAAAATATTAAACTTTAACATCTAGATATTTACCTTAAATATCTATTTTTCTCCGTGTATATTGAATTTTTTAAAATTAATCCGACATCTTGGATCCACCATTTTGCATTTTTGAATTTTGACTTTGGATTCATATTCAGCGACCCCAAAAACCCCTGTATATCAAAATTCATCTGAATTCAGTTGAAAACATTAAATTTTGAAAAATTAATCTGCTATCTTTATATTCGCCATTATTAAAATAAGAATAATAATTCAAAGTATTTTGTGGATTAACTTTATTCCATTCGATTTTTCAAAATTAGCGCCAATATAGTGAAAACTTTAGCTCGATCTATAATCTACTATTTATCCATAATATTTTTGAAAATAGAGAGGCGCATGCTTATTTCCCAAATATCATTTGACCGAACTGTTATTTTAACGAAATGTCACTTTTGCGAATCGCCATTTATACGAATTGACACTTTTGCGAAAAGTCATTTTTGCGAAATATCATTTTTACGAATTGTCATTGGGAACGTTCACAAATGATGTCACGTTTTTGGGGGGAGGGGGGGTCTCTTCTAAACGTGACACAATGTATTTTTATATGTGAAATTGCGTGACAGGGGGGAGGGGGGTCTAAAATCACGAAAAATTGCGTGACATCATTTGTAAACGCTCCCATTTTTACGAATCGTTATTGTTCCGAAATGTCATTTTTTCGAATTGTCATTTTTACGAAATGCCACTTTTGTGAATCGACATTTTTACGAAATGTCACTTTTGCGAATCGACATTTTTACGAAATGTCACTTTTGCGAATCGCCATTTTTACGAATTGTCTTTTTTGCGAATTGTCATTTATGCGAACTGACATTTTTTCGAATTGTCAATTTTGTGAAAATTGCTATAGTACCTAAACTTGTATGCATATATAGATTTACTCTATCAATTTTTTGCAAAAAATGACAATTCGCAACAGTGACATTTCGTAAAAATGACAATTCGAAAAAATGGTAGTTCGCATAAATGACAATTCGCAAAAATGAATTTTCGCAAAAGTGACAATTCGTAAAAATGGCGATTCGCAAATGTGATATTTCGTTAAAATAACAGTTCGGATAAATGCAATTCGGTAAAATGACAGTTCGGTCAAATGACATTTGGGGAATAATCATGCGCCTCGTGTATTAAATGAAAATGCAGCTAATTAATGTAAATAAAATATTTTTATATAATAATATTAATTTACTTTACATCACCAACATAATATGATAGAACTGAGAAATTTTCAAATTTTAATTGTGTTTAATAAAAATGACGGAGGAATGGTCTGCGCAGAAGGATAAGAAAATTAGTTGTCCGTACCACAATACCGAGTAAACATTCACCATGAATTAGATGAATTTGAGTGTTCTGCGCATACTAAACATATGCAATGTAACAGCTGTTGCACACCTCAAAAGAGAAAAGTGGCGCGGCAATAAAACTTTATGCGCAGAATACTTCAATTCGTCTAGTGCATCTAAAACCAATTAAGAAGACCCTCCACCGTTAGCAAGGCATTCTGATCCGTTCTTACTGCTAGGTAATGTGCACAATATTAACTTTCGTTAATGATAAAAAATGATAACAATGATAGCAATTAAAAGTATTTTGAGGATTTATTATATTCCTTTAGATTTTTAAAAATTAGTGACACTTCCCAGTGTCAGGGAGTTGATAATATATAGCCGAAGAAGTCGATAAAATTATGAAGAATTATTAGATGTGGACCTATTAGATCTGCAGATCAATGGAAGACTAATCAATCTTTAAACATTATAATTTTTTATTTACGTATCAATTACTTTTGTCATCTTTTAAAGAGGGTGTTTTTTCAATTTTTTTTGTGATTATGGGTTTTAAGGTGGTTTATCTAGCATCCCAGTCATAAATGAAAGATCTAATCGACGTCTAAAACATCTATCTATAAATAGTCTAAATCGAAATCTACATAGACGTCGAAGTGGGACGCCACAAGGAGTCGAAATTATTGTCTATTAAACATCTACTTAATTCTCGTTGGTGCGCATCATAAAAAAATGAGTATGTGTTAAATGAGTCGCTTACGAATAGGAACTCTTATATCAAATGAATCGTGAGTTGATCCGGAAATAATGAATAGTAAAGATGCTGTAGGTTATAATGGTTTATTATCTGACCCTGCTCTGAGGTCAAAATTGAATCATAGCACTGTTGAATCTATTTTACAAAAAGGTCCTTCTGGAATACCCAATATATCTTTTCCTTAAAATCCTCAAAATCGTTACTTCAATCCTGCGCTTATTGTAAAAAGAGTTTCAGAACGGAGAAATTGTGGAGAGAAAATGGTTAGTGTTCTCTGAATCCAGTAATAAAATTTTTTGTTTTTACTGCAAGTTATTTGATATTTTTGATCAAAGTCGTCTTTGGCTAAAAACGGATCAGATGAATGGACTCATACAGGAAAAATTGACCAGAAGCATAGGAATATACGCATAATTAAGCATTTCGAGATTCTTTAATTCTTTAAAGATATCTGTATTCTGTTGGATAAACCACCTTAATCTTTTTAAATAAGTTACTAAATTAACTTTACTTTTAAAATAAAATATAAATTGCTTTGGAGATTTACCTACCTCAGTTGGACTTTCCTACAGTGTGCGCGATTCATTAAAAACTATGAAATCAAGTCATAAGTCCGACTCGTTTCATAGTTGGTTCTCTGATATTATTCTTCTTTTTAATTCATTTTAACCTCCTTGATTTATAAATATTACATGGTCAATTTTTTAACAATTAAATAATATCTTACCCTCCAGTAATCGTTGTGGTTTGGCGTTTTTATCATTGATGATAAATCGAAATATAGAACCATTAATATTTTTATTATCACTGAAAAATACAGAGTGAGTGGCATCATCATAAGCAACTCCTGTTAACATTTTAGCATCCGGAATTTTTATTTCTCCAGCTAATGTTCCATTTTTATAAAGAAAATCAATTCTGTCTCCAACTGCTACCGCCATGTCTATATAAGACAAAAAATTATTGTAAATTAGCAATTAAGTAAAGGTCAAAAATCCAAATTTTAATTTCTTTAACCCCTTTTGTGCCTCCAAAAAATCCAGCCAGTGGATATTAATGAAACTTGTTACTTGGGAGTTTCGGAGGTTTCCAAGGTCATTGATTAAGAAACTGAAGTCAGATTTTCGAAATTCAAAATGGCAACCCTGAAAAAACCCGAGTAGGTAATAAGCTTCTGGCGAATATGAGCAATTTTCAAAAAAATGTCCACCAACAAAAATTTTAAAAATTTTGAAAATCTGATTTTAGATTCGTAATCAGCGACCCCGAAAATCCCTGAGTAAGAAGTTTTAAGCGAATTTGAGCAAATTTTGAAAAATTAAATTTTGCTATTTTTTAACAATATTATAAAGTTTAAATAAAATAATTTTCTTGCAAAACATTGTAGTTTATTAATTAGAAAAGTTGTTTATTTATAAAATATCCATAAAGAACCATGTTTCTAATCGATTTTCAATATCAAAAATCAAACTTTGACTAATTCTTATTTTAAATAGGTAGATCAATTATTACTTATAAATATAGTAAGTATTATATTCTGGAATACTTTAATTTTGTAATAACAGTTTTTTGTATTAATAAAATATCTAAAACTGAAATATTAATAAAAACTTGAAATATATATTTGAAAATATCAGTGCTTAAACACTCTGAGCAACCAAATGGATATAAATTTATTTTAATACGTCGTTTATATCATAATTTTTATACAGATAAAGAGAAAATTAAAAAAAATAATTTACTCTTTTTTTGTAAAAAATAATTTTTATGCTTAATTATAACAGGTTTTTAATCAACTGTTCATTCACTGGTGAAGTGACCCTATATCTTCGAATCTCTAAGGTTGCTCGCACAAGAAATGTCGTTACTATGTGCGAGACACGTGTTTTGTTTAAAATTTTATAAAATTAAAATAAAAAACTGTTCCTTCTTCTATTGTGAACACTTATGTGAAAATACATAAGTATAGAAATTTTTAGCCCTCTAGGTCAAAAAATGGACGCGTAAGTCTCATTTTTACATAACAGTTGGTAGTAAAATTGACTCGTACGGTTTTTTTTAGACCTTTTCGAAATTCATGATTTAATTTTTTATAAATACTATAAAAAATTTGATTCAAATGTTACACATTTTTACAAAAAATGGTTTACTCAAAATTCCCTACATACTTATTTATAAATTTCAAACATTTTTAACGTTTGTTTAAAAAGAAAATTATTTTGACTAAAAAAGTATTTCATGAAGTAAAAAATTCCTCCATAATTCTATATAGAAAATGTTATGTTTGTGTTTCATAAATTTCTAAGTGAATACGTCAAAAAATTGTAATTTTTGTGTGGAAGTATAGTTAGCGGACAGTTTGAAAAATGTGATTTTGAGAAAATTCTGTTTAAAATTTTCTATTAAAAAAATCATTAAGTTCGTATGACTACGGAGAAAACAGCCTTAAAACAAAAGATAGTTTATAGTCTTTTTGTCTTAGCACCGCAGTTTATCCTAAAGACGCAGCAATATTTTTGCTTATAAAATTATTTTACATCGTTTACATATTCTTGAATGTCAAATTAGAAGCTTCTAATGCGTCATGTACTCTTGAAAACAATGTACAGATATTTAAAACAATAGAAGCTACTGTGCGCGCATTGGGATACCATTCAGATTATAATTTAAGCTTATAAAACCTAACGATTATTTCTTATTTTTGAGACTCTATTGAGTACCCAGTTTTTCAAAAAATATAAAATTGAAACAAAAACGTGTCAAAATTGTTTAATCCGTTTTTTGTCTCAATCTGATATCCTTTGAAAAACTGCCAATATAGAAATATTGTAATGATATGAAACATCTAGAAAAAAATGTCACATTAAGTAGAAAAATCCTCTCAAAACAAAAGTATCCTACTTTAATGTAGAATATTTTTATATTTAATTAAAAATATTTAAGGGGGGAAACCACATTAGGTGGCTTATTTTTATGGATTTTTTAAAAAATTTTTTGGGGGGAAATATAAATTAAAATTCAATTACATTTAGGCATCTTTTTATTAGTGTTTTGAACAATGTTTATAAATTCTTTTGATTTATTTTAACCAGAAATAAGGCAGATATGCTGTCGTAACCACTGATGGTCCTGATATTTTTTCTCGACTTGCGTGACGAGTAGCAATTTTTATTTTTAACTAAAATTTAAAAAAAAAATTTCTTACATTCTTAACTTATTTTCTAAGAATATGAACCTCATTTTAGGTAAAAATAATAAAAATTTTTAATTTTGAAGGTGTTTGAAATTTTTTCTTGAATTTTCACAATTTTTTTTTACACTAATTGCACAAAAAAAACATCCTTAAAATCGTGATATCACCTTAAATGGTGGTTCATATTCTTTGTAATTTTATAAAGAATAAAACTTCCAAATCTCATTATAATCGGTAAATATTTGTTTAAGTTAGACTGCACGCAATCATAAAAAATGTGATTTTGAGAAAAACGCATTTAAAGTTTCAATTTATTTTTTTTTTGTTCAGCAGGAATTATTTTTAAAGTCACAAAGAGTCATATAATAGAAGAAATAAAAATAATAAAAAATTTATAAATATATATACTTTAAGAAAATGAAAAAAATAAAAAATAAATTTTTTGAAAGTTACAATTAGGTTTCCCCCCTTAACATTTAATTAAAAAAGTAAATACGTTAATTAATGTAATTAATTAATTATAATCGTTAATTGAATTAAAAACATTTAATTTAGTGAATCAGAATAGCCTTTTTTATCAAAACATAAATTACCTTTTAGAAAAAATCGGTTAAACGCGATTTACAACAATTAAGAATCAATTATCATTGAATCGTTTTTAATTGTTTTTAATTGGTTCAATTGTTACCAATTGTTTTTAAATTTTTGAACTGTAGATGGAGTTATATTCTACAAACTTCTTTTGTTTCTCTTCTTTTCTGTTAAAAGCGTTTCACATATTTTTTATTTAACAAAAATGTATTTATAAAAATGTAAATTTCAATACAAATAAGTGTAAACTGATGGAAATACAAATTTAATATTAAGTCATTAATTTAATAAAGATGTTAATAAGTTTAATTACAATGCGAAAATTAGGTGTTTACTTTTTTAACTGGTGACAACTTTTAATGAGTGACAACTTTTAATGAAACAGTAAAAAGCTCACAAGTTTTAATAAATCCGTATAGATTGATATCTACGTTTCATGGTACAGATTTATAAATAGTAATATTTTTAATTTAAAAAAATTAAATATTGTAAAGCACTTGTGGGAAAATATTGTTTGTAAGTGTTTTAAATATAAAAATTAAATTTCTGAAATACAATAAATTTAATATAATTTTGGCATTTGATTCCGATTCTAAATCGTCGCTTGGGGGGAAAAGTGTGCCATTTCAGACCGACGACGAAAAACATGTCATTTGATGCGATTTGTGAAGACTGTACCTTGTCAGACGAACTGTGAAAAAAGTGCCTTTTCGACAATGCAAAAAAAATATTATTTAACGTGATATAGTTTGTTGACCGAATTAGTTGAAAATATTTTTATTAGCATATATTTTATTGCATTTTTAATAATATGATTCAAAAATATTTAATTAATAAACGGTCACTAACTTCAAGAATATACAAAACTATTAATATTTGTTAGAAACGAGTAATGTTTTAATCAACCAACAATATGTACATGGTACTGAAAATTTTTTTTTAAATATCAAATTTTTCTATAATTATACAAATAAAGATAACTCGTCACTGAATTTTTTCCACAAATAATAATTTATTCTACGTTTTGAAAATTCTTATTGAAGATATTATAATTGCCAGTATAATTGTATATTTTTTGTAAATGAAATATAAAAAATATTCAGTGACATCTTGTGCAAAAAATAAAACAAAAAACAGTAGTTTCTGTAGAGCAGAATAAATTATCATTTTATTTGTCAAAAAATAAATAGTTTTTTTTATTTGCTTAATTAGATAAATTCCATTTATCAGCAAATTTTTTCTATTTAAAGCAAATGTTTTTTATTGAATGAAAAAAGTTTTTGGAAAATATTTCGCTTTTCTCAAATAAATATTAATAATTTTGTATCATAAAATTATAAAATATGTACAATAAAAAATGTTAATAAAAATAATTTAAATAATTTAGAATTTAATTAAATTTAAAAAATAATAAAAACTATCTTACGTTAAAAAATATTTTCAAATATTATAAATTATTATCCAATGACCAACTTCTCGTCATTGTACAGACAACCTGAAAAAAATCTTTTGCTTCATCAAAAAGGCACTTTCTTTACCGTTCGTTTGAAAAAGTACGTTTTTCACCGTTATAAACACGAAAAAAACACAGTTTTCACAAATCGCGTCAAATGGCATTTTTTTCTTTGATTGATCTGCATTGGCACAAACTCCCCCCCCCCCCCCAAGCGACGAAATATTTAAAAAAAATTTTGATAATCTGTAAAACTTAGTTTGCATATAAGTAGGTACACAAGATATCTCAAAATCTTTTTAACCTATTTTGATAAAATTAAAAGTATGAATTCTCCTTTTATTAAAACTCAAAGTTTAGGTCAAAAATGAGTTCAAGGTGTTTAGCAACTTGAAAAAAAACATATAGAAGTCTCTCAAAGTTTACTTTAAAATCTTAACCATTGTTGCCTACTAAATTAAATGTTATTAACATTTTTATATGTTTTTGAATATTCTTTGATATATTTTTATTTTTATAACCTATTACTATTATTTTTTTTTTCATTTACTCTAAATTAAATTTTTTAAATTTTTTTCAAATAAATTTACGAACAATTTTCAAACATTTTCTTCGTACGCTATAATTAGATGAAATAAAAGTATGCGACTTGCAAAAACCGTTTAAGCCCTAAGCACAATAGAGTCGCGAACGTGATGTATGAGATAGAAGAGGACAAAAGTGTAAACATTGAATCACTCCGATCACTGTCTGAAATTATAGATTGTTATTTAGTTTTTTTTTGAGATTATTAATAAATTAAAAAATTAATTAAATATTTGACATCATATTTATTTCATTTTTAACTTTAATATTTTCAAGTACATACGTTTTTTAAATTTTGCGTTAAATATAAGTGCTTTCATCGTATATAGTATTAAACATTGAAAACGATAGGGGATGATTGCGGAGATACTAACACGTCAATCCGATCGGGATAACCTTCTTCGTGGCACGATTAAAAAACACGACTCAGAACGACAGAACTTTTTTCTTTATTTTTTTAATGAATTCTAATCGATTTATTCACGATAATAAACACTAATACATCCAAGAGGAAAATTCTCTTATCATACAGAATTTTACTTTTAATATTTTTTAAGGAGTAAAATATTAATTTTTAATACTTTCTAAATCAACTTTAAAATTTTTACTATTATAATCAATGAGCAAAATTTTTCAAAAATTTGACGACATTTTTTAAAATGTTAATTACTTGTAATAATTAATAATTATTATATTTTATTGAATTAATTTACTTGTATATTTAATTTTATGCATTTTTTTTTATTAAATTTCAGTTTTCATTAAATTGACGTGAATTTGATGAAAGTAGAAATTTCTCAATTTAATGATAAAATGTAGGATAGAAAATTGTATAAATTAATAATATGCTCTAATATTCGTTAGAAAAAACAATTTTTATTTAAAATTAAAAATGTCAAAATTTCGAAAGGGGACATCCATTAACTATGTTACCAATTTAGGGGGAGGGGGTCCAAAATTCTAGAAATTTGCAGGGGGTCTAAAATGTATGAAAAATTGGTAACATAGTTTATGGACGGCCCCAAAAAGAAAAAAAAAATTATTACTATTTTTATTATAATTAAATTTTATTTTTTAACAAAAAAGTAATTATTACTGAAAAATATTATCGTCAAAGTAAAATTAAATTGATGTGAAATCAACGTCAATATGATTTCAAAAAATGTTCACAATCTGGGACACATTTTCGTCATTTCGAGGAATCAATTTAACGATCAATTTGATATAAAATTGATGAACCATTTCTCTTTGGATATAATTCATTACTGGTCTATGTGCCTTAAGTTATGAACGCTCAAATAAACGAAATTTATTTATTTATTCTTCAAATTAAAATTAAAATTTTATCACAATAATACTGCATAATTTTTGTCAAAGAAATTATACAAAAATTCTTTTAATAAGAGATTCAATTATTTTTGAAATACAAATTTAAAAAATCTAATTCTTAAAATTGTTTTATCACAATTTTTTGAGATTCAATTACCTTCAAACAAAGTAAATAAAAATTTATAAATATTTAATTTTTTAGACATATTAAACTTTTATAGAAGTCATGGTCATATTTATAATTAAAATTCTTTAAAATTTTGATTATTTTTATTTAAATTATTTTCAAAAATTCAATTAGTTTTCAAAAATTTTACCAAATTTCAATTGTTTGGAAATTTTTCAATTGTATATCATTAAAACAGTATTATCTTTAAAAAATTTTTTTTTAATATTAAAAAAAAATTAATTGTAAGAATTTCTTTAATATAATTTTTTTGAAAATATTATACGTTAAGAAAAAAACATGAGCAGTTACAAAAATTATAAAAAGTTCAGTTTTTGTATTTAAATAATTAAATACTAGAAGAATTTTCGGAAAATTATTTAAGAAAATTGATTTCAAGAGAAATTCAGTTGAAAATTGGAGAAAATAATTAAATCCAGGAAGGGTTATAATTGTAATTTTTATAAATTAATTAAATTCATAAATTTTACTGATTTTCCTTAAACTTTCATATTTTCCTGTAAGAAGAATTTTGTTAGGGAAACTAATTTTAATGTAAGTAAATTGTCAGGAAAATGCCAAGGAAATTGATAAACTGAAACTTGTGATCACTCTATTGATGTAGTGAGAAATTTTTGAAAATATGAAAAAATATTTCTTTTATTTCAACTTTCAGAACTTTTGGATTATATTAGTCTGTAAAAAAGAGTCTTGAAATGCATTATCACACTAATGTCAATAAAGAATTTTGATTGTATGTTACATTCAAATTAAAAATAAGTATAAGAAGATTAAAAAATGTTAAATTTTTCAGAAATTATTTGAATTTTAAGAAAACTTGAATTTAACATTTTTCGTGATATCTCATTTAAAAATAAACCCAAACATGAACCTACTTTTGTATTTTATTTTAAAAACCAAGTATCATAAAGATAATAAAAATCGGGTGTCCCCACAATTAAGATCGAAATACATATTTATATATGGGCAATGTGAAATTCTATGATATTCTAAAATCGGTTTTAATAACATATTATAATATATTATAACATATTTTTTTCTCGTTCTTTATAGAAAAATAATAAATAGATATTTTTTTTATTTTTGTATAATTGCCCAAATTTTCGAGTTATGAATTTTCAAAATTTAGTATTTTTAAAAGTAGACCTATTTTCAGTAGCTATTATAACTTTGAAAATATTGAGTTTAGAAAAAAGTTGTCAAAGAAAGAAAATTTTAGGTTTCCTTCAACATTTAAACAATGTAAGAAAAGTATTTTTTAATATGGGAGTGATTAATTTGAGTTTTTTCTTTATTTATTTACACCTAATAATATAGAGAAAATTTTCTCTATATTGTCAGGTATAAATAAATAAAGAAAAAATTTAAATTAATCATGTCCAAATTAAAAAAAAAATTAATTTGTTTATAAAAAAATAATTTTTTAAATTAAAAATAAAAAAAAAATTTTTTTCACATTACTTAAAAGTTGAAGAAAAACCAAAATTTTCTTTCTTTGACAACTTTTTTCTAAACTCAATACTTTCAAAGTTATAAGCAACTGAAAATAGGCCTACTACTTTTTTACCCAAATCGAAAATTTAGGCAATTATACAAAAGTAAAAAAAATTCGTATTTATTATTTTTCTATAAAGAACGAGAAAAAAATATGTTTAACCGATTTTAAAATGTCATAGAAAAATTTCACGTAAAATTGCCGATATACATATAGTTATGTGTATGTAGTTATGTAATGTTGTTCATTTATTAATTCCATGTATAATGTAAACAAAATTTTTTTTACATTATTTACAACTCAATTCTATTTTTAATTAACATTTTAAATGGTTTCAAAATCATTTAACTTCATATAAGTTAAGAGGAAAGTTTTTTTAAAAAAGTCGTTGTTTACTCTAACCTGAAAAAACTCACATGTATGAAATTGATAGAATATTCTGACATGTTTATAAATTTTTTTTATCTATGTGTATATAGTGCATAGATATATATATATACAGATACTTATATGTAATAAATAACTATATTACTATATATTATTGCTATCGTCTTAAACTTTTAAGGTCATGGTAAATAAGTTAAAAAAATTTTTTTCGAGTTAAAAAAAGAGTGTTTTTTTTAGAAAATTTTAATCATTTTTCACCATAGTTTAAAAAATGGGTATATCACGAAATCTAAAATTGACATTATGAACCCCTCACGTGGACGGATAGAATAATGTAAAAGTCTATAAATTGTATATTTTATAAAATATTCTAATTAAAAATAATTTCGATGTGTATTTTTATAATATTTTGAATAACTTCTATACTTTCTGTATAAATTTATATGTGCATACTTTTTTTTCAAACTCAAATTATTGTTTTTTATTTATAAATAATTGCATTAAAATTGTTTTCTGATAACCTTAAGATAAAATGTGTTTACTTAATATTTTGAAGTCATTGTCAAGTTCAATATTTGAATAAAAAAGCAAATAATTAATGTTAAAGTGACTGAAGTTTTGAACACATTTGGCGTACGTGACATAATATACTTTTTGAATGGAGCCAATGTATATTGATATTGAGCAGTTAAATACCGGCGAATTTTAGCAGCTTACCCCACGTTTTGCCGCTTATAAAAGTTAAAAAAACTGTAAATAATACAGTTGACGCGAGAAATCGCGAATCAGAAGACATTATGGTGTTCCTTCATTGATAAATGTTTAAATTATCATGTTCTCGAAAGCAAGTCGCGGGTTAAAGTAAGACTACACTGAGAACAGGCCTTTCTCCCACAATGATCGCGAACATACTAATACAACAATGATTTGCTGTAGATGCACGAGTACTGTGTTAAGAGCATAGCAATGGGTAGGAAATTGAGTGTGCGCACCAGTTTCTGGTAAATGCACGAAATATAGGCTGTGCTTCATATTTCAAATGCAGTCACGGAACGAGTCGAATTTTATTTATTTTAATTAATTTGTAATAAATTAAGAACACATTTTAGACCAATAATGTTGTTAATTTAATGTATTATTTAATACAATTATTATATTATTGTACTATTTTTTTCAGTAATATATGACGTTACCACGTGGTTTGTTTGAGGTTATATAAGAATAATATAAACATAAACTATACTACACATATATCTACTCTTTGAAATCCCGATATAGATTCGTACAAGGACGATATAGAATAAAAAATTTATTTTTACATTGCAAAAATAATAAAAATTAATTAATTTTTTGTAAAATTTATATATATGGACAAATTCCACGTGCAAGTTTTCTATGACGTTTTAAAATCGGTTAAACATATTTTTCTCATTCTTTATAGAAAAATGTTAAATATACGTATTTTTTTATTTTTTCATAATTGCCAAAATTTTCGAGATATTAATTTTTAAAAGTAGACCTATTTTCAGTAGTTTATAAGTTTAAAAGTAATAAGTTTAGAAAAAAGTTATTAAAGTTAATGTAAAAAAATTTTTTTAAAAAAATTTTTATCCTTCGGAGAACACAACTCTTTTTTAGATCATTTTTCAAAGCTCAACCAATTTTGAACTGTTCATCTGATAAAACTGAAGATTTTTTTAAATGTAGTTTAAACTCTGTAAAATAAGTCGCTTTAAAATCTTTATAAAAAAAATTAAACAATAGATAAAAAGCTTTTCGTTAAAAAGCGTGGGATCAGAATGACCCCATGTGTTCTCCGAGGGTTAATTAAATAAAATTATTTTTTATAAACAAATTAATTTTTTTAAATTTGGGCGAGATTAATTAAAAATTTTTATTTGTTTATAGGTATAAACAAATATATATATATATATATATATATATATATATATATATATATATATATATATATATATATATATATATATATATATATATATATATATATATATATATATATATATATATATATATATATATATATATATATATATATATATATATATATATATATATATATATATATATATATATATATATATATGTGACGCGATCTGAAGAAAGGGACCTTAGAAGCAAATCATTTTGAGGTTGGGTTAGAGTTACTTTTTTCTTGTTTGAAAGTTTATTTTTACTTATTTCGAATTAAAATCAGTGTTTATTAAATATTTTAGTTTTAATGAAGACTTAAACTTCAATGGTTTATATTGACAGTTGATCCTTTTTTTGTATTTTCATTTAAAAAATTGCAAACATAACCTATAATTTTTTGCTTCTAAGGTCCCTTTCTTCAGATCGCGTCCCGAGATGGGTCGATTGAGTTTAAGGAGTTAAAACAATTTTTCAAAATTTGCTTGCAAGTTCCTAGTATAAGTTACTTTTATGAAAATTTTCTCTATATTATCAGGTATAAATAAATAAAAAAAAATTAAAATTAATCGTGTCCAAATTAAAAAAAAATAATATGTTTATAAAAAAATAATTTTTTAAAATGATTTTTTTTACATTACTTAAAAGTTAAAGAAAAACAAAAAAATTTTTTTCTTTGATAACTTTTTTCCAAACTCAATACTTTCAAACTTATAAGCTACTGAAAATATGTGTACTTTTAAAAATCCTATAAATTTCGAAAATTCATAACTCAAAAATCTGGACAATTATAAAAAAATAAAAAATACGTGTTTAATATATAAAATAAAAAAGGTACATAAAAAATAAACTAATATTGGATAGTTTCAGTAAAAAAAGTTTTTGGTCCAAAATAAATTTTGTTAATAGTCAGGAATCCAAGCCTCACTTTTTCACATTTTTAAAATTTTTAAGTTTAAAAATTTTCCGAATAATTAAATTTTATTTTAATAAACGATAATTTTAATTTTCAACCTTTAAATTATTGAAATTTTAAAAATATGTAACTTTGCCATTTTGATCTTAATCAATCTTATAATAAATTTAATCAAGTTAAAAGTTCAATCATTATGTTTTTTATTTATTTATATTTATTCTAGAATAAGTAAGCAAAATCTAATATACAATATTTTTAAAAATTTATTATTGACGTTAATAAAAATTATAAACCTATATTAAATATTTTCAAAGTTGTTTGAATAATTGTTGTCTTCAATCGTAACAAAATTTTCTTCTTATAAATATTTGAATTTTTAAATAAATAAAATAATGTTATTTTTTATTTTATAAGAGAAACTGCATTTTATTTATTTTAATGTCTCAATTCTATATATAGAATTAAAAATTAATTTTTAGAAAGTTAACTTATGTTAATAAAAATATATTAATCAAAATTCAAAATAAGCAGCGTAATTTATAAAAACAGTTTTAAGGGGATACTTCGACTACATTTTTATTTATATTAAGAAAATGATTAAAATCTTCCAGAAAATTATTTTTATTGTAATTTTCAGAGAGGAAATCAATGGTCAGAAAATAAAATCGTCCAAAAAATATTCTGACCCTTTTTGGATTTTAATTTTTCTTAAAAATTTGTAGATATTAAAATCCATTCGAAATTTTTCAGAAAATGTTTTTGTATTCACAAAAAAATACCAAATGAAAAATGACTTTTATTATTTTTGAAGCTTTTTTTAAAAAAAAACATTGTTTTTAGGTTAAAAATGCTAAAAAAACATTGTTATTCAATTTTTGTTATGTAGAAATTCACTTATTTATTTTTCTAACTAATTTCAAATCATAATTTTTAAGGGGAGACCCCACCTTAATTTTGACCCCTTTAAAATAAAATTATTAAACAAGGTAATATTTTTTTTCTTGCATCATTTTTAACCTGAAAACATATAAGATGGTCAAAAATATTTAATTTTAATTTTTGAAGAGGTTAGAATTTTTTTCTTCTGACCTATTGCATATTATTGCAAATCCATGCAAGAAGTTGTTTAGAATGGTAAAATATGCATGGAAAAAAAATTTCGTGAAAAAATATTAAAAACTGTAAGAGAAGATCGATTTTTAATATTCAAATCTTTAAATTTTGCCGAAATTTCAGAAGTCCTGAACCTTTATTTTTTTCCACTTTGATGCTCTGAGTCGAAAAAACATCGTTAAAATTGACGATTAGCTCATTTTCATGGTAAAAACTATAAAAATCATGGCTTTTTGCATTTATTTCGGTATATATAAAGTATACCATAAAAGCTTCGGACTATGATTTTTATGGAATTTACCACGAAAATGAGCTAAATATAAATTTTAACAATGTTTTTTTAATAATAGCATCAAATTACGTAAATATACACAATTTGGAAAAAAATTAAAGATTTACGGCTTTCGAAATTTCGGCAAAATTTAAAGATTTGAATATTAAAAATCGATCTTCTCTTACAGTTTTTAATATTTTTTAACGAAAATTTTTTTCCATGCATATATTTTACCATTCTAAACAACTTCTCGCATGGATTTGCAATAATATGCAATAGGTAAGAAGAAAAAAATTCTAACCTCTTCAAAAATTAAAATTAAATATTTTTGACCATCTTATATGTTTTCAGGTTAAAAATGATGCAAGAAAAAAAATATTACCTCCTTTAATAATTTTATTTTAAAGGGGTCAAAATTAAGGTGGGGTCTCCCCTTAAAAATAAAAAGTACAAATCACAACAAAATTATGATATAATTATGATTTGAAATTTGTTAGAAAAATAAACAAGTGAATTTTCGTATAAAAAAATGAATACCAATGATTTTTAGCATTATCAACCTATAAAAAATGTTTTTTTTTCAAAAAAATGCTTCAAAAATAATAAAAATAATTTTTTCCATTCGGCAATTTTTTTGTGAATTTATATTTTCTAAAAAATTACAGATAGATTTCAAAATCTGTCAATTTAAAAAAAAAATATTAAATCGGTCAGAATATTTTCTGACCCTTTTTTTTGCTATAAAAATAATTTTATGGAAGATTTAAATCATTTTCTTGATGTAGTAAAAAAATGCAGTCGAAGTCTCCCCTTAATAAATAATAATATTTTAATATGAGAATATTTTTTATTGGATTAACAAATTAAGATAAATGATCGAGTGAAGAAGTTAATATTTATTTTAATTTAATTGAAACAATGATGTTGAAAATGTTACTCAGTTAATTTTTCAACATTTTTTGTTGGTTATAAACAAAAAGAATATTTAACTTCAAAATTTAATTTCTTAAAAATAATTGTGTGCTAATAACTGGGAACCATTTTTTTAATTTTAAAAGATAACATGTTTGTTAAAAAATATTTTAGTTTTTAAATTTTTTATAATTTTGAAAATAGAGTAAATTTTTTAAATTTAATTAATTTTGAAGATTTTGCTAGCTGTATCATTTGCTGATATTATTATAATAAAATGTTGAATATGAGGTTCTTTGATCCCTGTAATATGTTTTGTCATTTGTAAGTGATGAGTATTCTTAATGAGTCTGCCATTCAGTTTTACAAACTTTAAATTATTTTGCTACTCATTTGCAATTCAACATAGTTATGTCAATTTTCCACTAATTTTTATACTGCGTAATATTGAGTGTAGAAGAAAATGTTTTGTATTTCATAATTGGAAGGATAAATGACTCTACATAAAAAAAAATTGTTGCAAATAATACTTAATTAAAAACAGACGGTTTATATTACGATTAAAAAAATTGATATATACGAAAATATAAAATATAAAAATGTATTTGAATTGTTTAAGTCCGAATTGAGCTGAGATTATAGTTTATATATATCAAGATTACACAGTGGTAAAAAATGCACTGTTATGTATAAATTCTGCTGACAAATCTAATCATAATTTTAAAGAATTTTTTTTAAATACAATAGAAGGTTTACCCTACAAGTCTATTCGAATAGCAGTTTTTTTTAATTGCAAAATTATATTTTAAAATTTAATTAAATATGCTTCTTTGAATTTTTATTATATATTAATTTTTAATAAAATCTATACGCACTGAAAAAAATTTATTTTATTCAAATAAGCGATTACTTAACTATTATCAATTAAATATTTACTTGAATTAAATAATTTTTATTTGAGTCAATTCAATTGTATATTTGCTTCAAATATTAAGATTATTGGTTTAAATACCATTTAGTCGATTTAAATCAAAATTATTTGATTCAAGTAAATATTTATTTGATAATAGACAAGTGATTGGTAATTTGAATCAAATAAATTTTTTTTCAATATTTGCTAGTCTATATTAAATATATTTAAAAACATCTGACAAGTGCGAAATAAACTGTTACTAAAACCGAAGGTTTCATACACGTACTAAACTTTTCATTTAATTGAAAATTAATAACAATAATAATTATTGTTATTATAATTATTACTTATTTAGTTATTTTTAAGGAAAATACATTTTTTAAATAATTTATACGTAAAAATATACCAGAACGAAAGGACGGGGAGTAAACATATTTTCAAGAATTCATAAAAAAATCAAGAACAAATTTGATTTTTTTAAACATATGGATACGATTTATTTTTAAAATCATTTTTTAAACGAAAGCTGAGATTTTCTTCTATAAGGACATGGAGATGAATAAATGGATATTTTTCCTTTGAAAATTAGTGATTATTATGCTAAAAACAAACTTTTTGAGCATAAATCACTAATTTTCAAAATTTACATAATTTAGGCCCATTTTCTCATCTACATGTTCCTATAGGATAAAATGAGCCTCCAGATTGAAAAACCACACATAAAATTTTGATGGCTGTTTTGGTTGACCTCTGAAATTAAAAAAAATGTAATTAAATTTTTATAAAATCACAGAAAAAGGTGGTAAATTTTTGTTGCAGGTAATTTTAACAGCAATGTTAATAATTCATATGGATATTGAAGATCTCATTTAACAAAATTTGTTGCAGAGAATTTTTAACCTTTTTTTACTTATAAAGTAAAAGGTACTTATAGTACCTTTATATAGTATTTTATATTGAATATTGATTAGTATTTAGCCAATTTCATTGAAACTAACACAGGACCACCAAATTTTTTTTAAAGGAAGTATTTACCGGACCATGTTTTTTATATGTCTTTTGGGTCGCTTAATTCGAATCCGAACTCAGTTTTCCGCCATCACGTCAAGTTTCTTCAAAATGGCGGATCCAATATGGCTGTCGAATGTTTTATAAATTTATCAGATTTACTTGAAACTTGTTACTCGGGCGGTTTTGAGGTCGCTAAAATACGAATTTTACATTAGTTTTTCAAAATAGCGGATCCAATATGGCTGACGTATTTTTAAAAAATTTATCAAAAATATTCGAAACTTGTTACTTGGTCAGTAGGGTGTCCAAAAAAATAACCGACTTTTAATTTTTTTTAATGCTACCTCGAAATATTGTTCTTCAATGAAAAATATTGAATACGTATTTTTTCTTCTTTAAATAAAATCATTTTTAAAGGTCCATTTTTCATGAAAAAATTGATTTTTCCAGCTTTAAGTTCTGGAATAGTAAAAAACAATGTAAAAATTAGTTACTATGCACGTAAAATTATTTTCATACTTCTACCTTAAGTTTACAATGTTTCCAGCAAAGGAATAAATTACTTATAAGTAATTTGAAGGACCTCAGAGTTGGCCATATTTTAGTTTTTCCGTAAAAGTATTTCCAAAATACCCACAAATAAATTTTTTAAATGTCAAACATTGGTGGGATTTTGTTGTGGGATAAAAATGCTTTCTCTAAATACTTTGTATAAATAATTAATAAACTTTTAATGGACATAAATCATCAAAAAGTGTAAAAATTGATAGTTTGAAAATGACCCATCACGTCGGGATTTCTTGTAATATTGACATAAGTTTCCAAAAAGTGTCTAATTTAGCCACTTCACGAAATTTTTTTTTGGTAAACAAATTTTTTTTTCATTTTTAAAAATTTCATCGTATAATAGGTACTATGTCTAAGCTTTAAAACCCATTTTTAAAAATCGCTTCACGATTTTTTCTAAAAAAGTTACGTAGATTTGAAATTGTTTTTATTTAGGCTACATTTAGATAAATGTAGGTATATCAAACTTTTGAAGTTTAAGGTATAAGTATATGAAACGGAGTAGAGGTAAAATAACACAATTTTTAACAAAAAATATATATAATCAATTTTTATATTGGTAATTCATTTTAAAAAAATTGTTTAAACAAGTTTTTATACACAAATTAGAAAATATAACTTTACTTTTTAAAATCATTCATATTACATTATTCTATATATTTTGTTGTTTAAGGAAAACATTCATTACGTTTAAATTCAGGTAATCCTTTTTTTATTAAAAAAACTAATTTCATAATTCAAAATACTTACTTCTTCCTTCATTGTTTTATATACCTAAGGCAAATTTCTCAACTGCCCAGGTCAAAAAAAATTTATGTTGTTGAATTTTCCTCGAAACTTTGCCAAAATGTTACTATTATAAGTGGAAGTGTAAATATAAATATTATTGAATTTAATAAAATGTTTTTTGACTTACGGAGTTTCAAAATTTTGACCCTTATCAAAATATATATTTTTTGATTTAATATATTGATAAGTCAAATTGAATGAAAACCTTTTTTTCATCGCCAGCTTGTAGTTCGTAAAAAACCCTTTAAAAATCACTATTCACACTTATAATTTGATTAATTTTGCCTATCAATATATTAAATCGAAAAAAATATATTTTGAAAAAAGTAAACATTTTGAAACACCGTAAATCAAAAAATATTCTATCAAATTAAAAAAAAATTATATTTACACTTCTACTAATAATAGTGACATTTTAGCAAAGTTTCGAGAAAATTCATTTTTTGACAAAAACAGTTGAGGAATTCTGACCCACCTCAAATTTGCTTAAATAAAAACAATTTCAAGTCTACGTAACTTTTTTTGAAAAAATCGTAAAACGATTTTAAAAAATGGGTTTTAAAGCTTAGACATAGTATTATACGATGCAATTTTTTAAAATGAAAAAAAAATTGGTTAACCAAAAAAAATTTCGTGAAATGGCCAAGTTAGCCATTTTTTGGAAATTTAGGCCAATATTACAAGAAAACCTGACGTGATGGGTCATTTTGAAGGTCGGACTCGTCTTCTACATCGAAAATGCGTAAATTTAATCTAGATGTGATCTTTTATGTAACAGAATTAAGTCAAAATTTGCAGGCCAGTGTTATTTGTATTTCATTTTCAAACTATCAATTTTTACACTTTTTGATGATTTATTTCCATTGAAAGTTTATTAATTATTTATCCAAAGTATTTAGAGAAAGCATTTTTATCCCACCACAAAATCCCACCAATGTTTGTCATTTAAAAAATTTATTTGTGGGTATTTTGAAAATACTTTTACGGAAAAACTAAAATATGGCCAACTCTAAGGTCCTTTATGCCTTGTAAGTAATTTATTCCTTTGCTGGAAACATTGTAAACTTAATAAAGAAGTATGAAAATAATTTTACGTGCATAGTAACTAATTTTTACATTGTTTTTTACTATTCCAGAACTTAAAGCTGGAAAAATCAATTTTTTCATGAGAATTGGACTAGCGCGACCTTTAAAAATGATTTTATTTAAAAAAGAAAAAATACGTATTTAATATTTTTCATTGAAGAACAATATTTCGAGGTAGCATTAAAAAAATTAAAAGTCGGCAATTTTTTTGGGCACCCTATTGGTCAGCCATATTGGATCCGCTATTTTGAATTTTTGAAAACTAAGGTAACATTCGTATTTAGCAATCCTAAAAATCCCCGAGTAACAAGTTTCAGGCGAATTGGTTGAATTTTAAAAAAATCGACAACATATTGGTTCCGTCATCTTAAATTTTGAATATATTTATGAGTTTTTTGATTGTTTAACTTTGTATAATATTTTTTCAGAGTTTTTAAAGTTGCTTTTTAATATAATCTTCTGCTTATTTTTATTTAAATCTTGTTTGCAGTCAGTTTTTTTTCGAATTTTATTAATTTGTCAAGAAACTTGACGTGATGGCTGTAACTGAGTTCAGATTCGAATTCAGCGACCCAAAAAACATAAAAAACATGGTCTGGTCAATACTTCCTTTAAAAAAATTTTGTGGTCCTGTATAATTTTCTTAAAGTATTTATTCATTTAATTATTGCATAAAAAAGAAAAATTTTAAGAAAGTAAAAAGATGCTTAGAATTTTCAAAAAACGCCCCAAATGCGAAAAACCAACACGACCCAATAATGTCCCAGTATGTCCCAGGCAAGGTTGGCAGCAAGCCTTGGTATTCCTGGTATATATGTATATGATATGTATATATAGTGTTCTATGTACTATCATCGGTTAGTTATATATCATTTAACGACTTTACCAATTAAAGTGACATCTATAAGATAACTTACAAACTTTCATACAAAATTTTAAACGCTATGATAATTCTTTGACACAATCAATTTGTAATCATGTTTTAAAATTAAAATTAAAATCCGCGGCTTATTTTTTTAGAGAAAAATTTTATTTTTAATTTAAAAAATAATTACAGATCGACTGTGTTGAAGAATTATCATTGTGTTTAAAATTTTGTATGAAAGTTTGTGTGAAATTTTATAGATGTCACTTTGATCGGTAAAGTCGTTAACTTCTCTTAATTAATATAAAAATAATTATATTTTTTAATTATTTAACTAATTTATTTATTATATTTGTACATAGATTATTTATTATATTTATACACTCAAGTGCAGTTCCGAAAGAGTTCCTATTGATTTCAATGAAACTTGGTATTAAGAGACATGCCACGGTAGTGACATTCTAGGTTCGAGCAAAGTTCTATAAAAAATATTACACAAAATATGATACTGTTAAAAAAGAATTAAGAACAGAGGAGCTTGCTGATAAGGGGACCCGCACCCGAAATTTCAACTATAACAGAATATAATTGAAAAAATTTGATGTATTTTTTCTGACAATATTTTGATTCAGAAATAAGGTGAAAAAAAAAAAAAATTTAATGATTTTTTCAAAAATTAAAAAATTTTTTTTTTGATTTTTTTTGTAACTTTTGACAAAATTAAAATTTTACAAAATCCATGCCCTTAATTGTACAGGGGGTTGTAAAAAACTCATTAAAACAAAAACCATGAAAAAATAATATAATTTGTGAAAGAAGAAGCATTTTTTATAAGTTTATGGTATAACATTATAAACCATAAATTTACAAAAAATGCTTCTTCTTTCACAAATTATATTATTTTTTTCATGGTTTTTGTTTTAATGAGTTTCTTACACTCCATTTTATAATTAAGGGCACGGATTTTGTGAAATTTTAATTTTAATTTTTGGTAAATTTATGGTATAACATCTAAATGTTATACCATAAATTTACAAAAAATGCTTCTTCTTTCACAAATTTTATTATTTTTTAATGGTTTTTGTTTTAATGAGTTCCTTACAACTTCCTGTACAATTAAGGGCATGGATTTTGTAAAATTTTAATTTAATCAAAAGTTACAAAAAAAATAAAAAATTTTTTTTTTAATTTTTGAAAAAATCATGAAATTTTTTTTTGTTCACCTTATTTATGAATCAAAATAGTGTCAGAAAAAAATATACCAAATTTTTTGAATTATATTCTGTTATAATTGAAATTTCGGGTGCGGGTACCCTGAAAGATATAACAAATTAATATTATGCTCCAGAATTCATAGAATATATAGCGCTGGAATTTTTGTCATATATTTCTTATTTTTTTCAATTCGTTTTTACAAGATTTAACTTTGTCGATTCAAAAGGATAGGATTCTGTTTTTTTGGAATGTTGAGAAGCAGAAAAATTTTGCGCATTCAAAAAAATAGAAATAATTCTTTTTTATCATCTCATTGACACGAGCAATAGAGAAGAATTAATTTTTCTGATATTTTGCTGTTCACTGAGGAATTGGTTTTTTTGGAAATTCGCTCATTCAGAAAGATTAAAAACTCCTCGTTTAACAGAATATTTCTGGAAATTTAATCTTTTTCTATTCCTCGCTTCTTACCGGGCAGTTTAGATCACCAAAGAGTTAAAAAAGAGTTCAATAATTTTATAAATAATTGCACAGCAAACTCAACTTTTAGTACACTAAAAGACATAAAGTGGATCATTAGCGACTTTAGTTGTCCAAGTCCTTATCAAGATATTCACGATTTATTCAATTGTGGTATTTACATTATGTACATGATAGATGCCATTGCTAGTAGTGACAAAATGACCGAACAATTCAATTCAAATAAATATAAAATAAATTTAGCTCTAAGTACTTGTAGGTTTTCTTATCTCTTGTACTGGACATTTTTGCAGTTTATTAAGCTAAATTTATTCTATATTTATTTGGATTGAATTGTTTGGTCATTTTGTCACTACATATCAATGGCATTTATTATGTAATTCGATTCAAAGGTTGATAATAAGTATATTATTATCAACCTTTGAATCGAATTTTTCGAAATGTGGATGCTGCTTTAGAAACTGCAAAAATGTCCACCCACACAGCACCAAAAATTTCCTGAAACTCGGCTGGACCTCGTTCAGCGAGGCTAGAAACATTGAGTGGCGATGTTCATGGAAGATTGTGTGAATGTTCAAATGTCCACATAAATAGAATATTAAGTATCAACCTTCAGCAAAAATTAAACTCCAAATATTAACTTGCGATGTTCAGTTCATATTTAAAAGACAATATTGAATGCGATTTTTGCATAGTTATAAAAATTTCGTTGGATAATTATACACGTATATAAACCAAAATCATCTGAATATTGATACTAAACACTGCGAGTTTATGTGGACATTTGAACATCCACACAATCTATGTACATAGCCACTTAATGTTTCTAACCTGGCTGAACGAGGTCCTGTCGAGTTTCACAAAATCTTCGGTGCTGTGTGGGCAGTACAAGAGATAAGTAAACCTACTTTCACAAAAAAAATTTTCATGTCAGAATTTATAACTAATTTAGTGCTAATTTAGTTTTGCTTCTCACTGATAAAAAATATGGAACTTAAAAGAGTCTGCGTCGATTATAGAATATTGAATAAAAAGATCGTGACTATAATTGGTATCCTGTGCCAATCATTGAGGATCAAATTGATTGATCACGCAGTGGATACACCGAAAAAAAATAATTTCAATTTTAGACTATTCCTCTACTTTTACATCATTTTTTCTTCTTATATATGGGCACTAAAGTTTTTATTTCTAATTAAGAGGATTTTCCTCTTTTATATTTTCCATTAAATGTCACTTTTTAAACAGTTTGAAGGTGCGTTCAGAAAAACAAAAAACAGCTTAAAAATCTTCTTTCTAGTATAAATTTGTTTCAATTTGGGAGGAATAATTTCAATCAAAGAAGAAATGTTAAAATTCATCTTTTAGTTAAAAAAACTTTTAAATATAAACAAAAATTCCTCTTTTTTGTAAATAAATATTCGCATATTAAAAATAAAATGTAAAAATAAAATAAATAAAACTCAATGTCAACGATATAATTGTTATATGTGACAATGAAATCCGCCACACTTACTTAAGTGCTTAAGAAACAATTTATTAATGAAAAATCTAAAGTTCTTTTTATGAAAATAAAGAACGAGAAGCGTCTCTTTTTAGACCTGGTTTTCGACAGCGTAAATGGTGCTGTGAGCAAAGAGACAAATAATAATGAATCCATTTACAAAAAACCTATTCCTTCTAAAGGTGATTGCTCTCATGAGAAGCTTTGGAATTCAGCCATTCGCGTTTTATAAATTAAAAAAACCTCCCTGTACCGGTTTCAAAGTTTCGGCGGACGTCTTTTTAATCAAGATCCCTTGGAAAATATTTTTTTACAAATAAAACTGCTCGAAATACAAGAATGGTAAAAAATTATGATTCAGAAATGGGAAATATTTTTCTACTTGGGTAGTGCAGCGTTTCACAGCTGAGAGCTCAGATCGAAGAATCGACGCTTGACAAATGCGCAGGTTCCCTGCGCAATTGGAGGCTCACTCAATCAGGGGACACAGAACAGAGTTACGGTTCTTCCATCCGAGCTCACAGTTTAATTAATATTATTTATTATTTATTCATAAAAAATGAACATTTTAGGGCTTAAATACTATTAATAAAATACTAAATTTTAAATCTACACCCTAATTATTCATAGTAACACTTTTAATTTTAAGATATTTGTCATAGAAATTTCGTTAGCTTAAAAAGCGTACTATAATTGGGACCCTCACCTTATTGAGGCAGTGTGTAGAAATGGCAAACGTGGTTGGTTGGTGAGTAAAATTGTGAATTTTGATTGGCTCAAATCTAAATTAACAGTTTTCGAGCTATCATTTGATGCTGGATTTTAAATATCTACGCGTGAAAACCAAGCACGAAAAACTGTTAATTTACATTTTAGCCAATCAAAATTCACAATTTCACCCACAAACCAAGCTCGTTTGCCATTTTGATAGCTCTGACAGCGTGAACGTCGGAAACATCCTAATTATAACAGTATAACCTAAGTTATAACATACTCATTAAATGACATTTATAAATTCTTTCCTACAAGTATTAAACTTTCAAATAAACGGAATTTTTTAAATTTATTATACAAAAAAGAATTAAAATTTAACATTTACATACCTAGGAATTAATTTTCTAATATACAAAATAATTTTTCCTTTCAAAAAATACAAAGTAAAAGTGGTAAAAAATAACGTAGTTCATTTAAAATTTCGAAACTTAAATTAAATATTCAAAACTTTAAAGACATTAAATTGAAATCTATTTGGGTATAAAACATTGTTTTTATAATTAAAGATTAATTTTTAAATAAATAAATTAGTACTGCTGTGATACGAGACAAAGCGATACGACGAATTCTGATGTTCAAAGTGAAAACGGCAGCAGAACCGCATACGATTCGGGCTCTCACAAGAGTGTTCGTCGGGAGATCCGGGAAGATTTTTCTTTTCTGTATAAGCGTTCGAGTTTTCTGGAAACCTCCAGCAGGGAGATACGGAAATGGATAGGGAACTACCTGATCTTAGTGTAGGGTAGGAGCAGTATGGCTTAAAGATTCAAGTGCGCTGCAAACACGTATGGAGTGTAATGGATTTTTATTTTGTTCCGAAAAGCAAAGCAATGCGCACCGGAACTTAGACGAATTTTGACCTGTGTGGAGGTTTTATTTTGTACCATAGTGCAAAGCCATGCGCACGAGAACTTAGGAGAATTTCATTGATATGTATACGATGAGAAAAGAAGCGTTCTTACAGATGTTGAGCTAAAATTAGTGAAATTCAAACCTCCCTATTACAGGTGACTATTTGTCCACATTTATGTGGTTAAAGAGCAATGATAAAAACAAAGGATGTCGAGGGTTGCCATCCCTATTCATCTTATCTGCAATTGGCCTAAATAATATTAACTTTGTCTCGGATGAAACAGCTAGGCCCACTGGCCAAGCTAACCAATTAGCTGCAAGAGGATTATTTGCTTTCAAATTTCCAGGATGTCTGAGAAGTTTTACTACGAAGACAGGCCTTGGCGTACATAGAAGATCAAAACATTCAGAATTTGCAGATCAAAGAGTTTTGGTAAATCTAGTCAAGGAACGGTGGACGGAGGAAGAAAGTCGATTATTGGCGAGAAGAGAAGTAGAACTAATGGCTAATGGAGTGAGGTTCATTAATATCGAACTAGCAAGGGAATTTCCTGATAGATCACAAGAAGCTATCAAATCACATCGAAAATCAGTGTCTCATAAAGCGCTGGTAAAGGACTTCGAAGAGTTTGCAAGGCAGGAGCAACTCATAAGTGATTCGTCAAGTGTAACGAGTACAGAGGGGCTGGAGCAGGCAGACAACTTGCTCGAACATGCATTGGAACCATTATTGAAGTTCTTTTCAGATTTAGAACTGCCACAAGAAAAAAGTGACTGGTTGGTAAAGTACCATCATACTGATTTATTTAACATCTGTAAATTAGCATTAACGGAGGATAAGGAGGAGATATATGACCAACTGTCGCTATATCTAAAAAAATTAACACCTGTAAAGCAACCGACCTCATCAAGGGCTCCTAAAACTGTCTCCAATTTATCTAGGCGCAATTAAGGAGACAGGAATATTCGAAAACACAAATTACGTACAAGAAAAACCGGAGTAGATGCCTTAGTAACATCTTGAATGGCACAGAGAACACCAAACAGCCAGATAGAGAAGTCATAGAACCTTTTTGGAGAAATGTACTTACTCAGAGATCTGACCAATCTCCAACTTTTAAAGAGTCAGGAAATACATTACATGAATTGTGGCAGCCGATTTCTATTGAGATGATGTGGCGAAACTTCGCGAGACTTGAGTATTTTTGAAAATTAAATAAATGAGGATAAGGGTTCGGCTCACGACAGTCGACACAAGGGTTAATGAACGAAATCTGCACACATCAAAAGTAGACTTTACCAATAGTATTAATTAAATGAGCAATTGCAACATTAATGGAAGACGAGACCAATAGACGAGATAGAGAAGATTGAGCGAACTTACCAAATGATGCAGCGCAAAGGTTGTCCCATAAATAATAGTCCTAATGATGGGAACAAACACAATAATACCAAAATAATTAAAAAGAAGATATTTTATTAACTGTAAAGCGCGTTACAACTATGCGTCGAAGCACAATATGCACACACACACACATACACGCGTTATTCTACGTTTACAAAAAGAGATCTCGTAGATCTCTTCGGTGTACGAAGGCACGCTTCTCTCTGATGAGAATTTTCACGTAATCGTCATCGTAACCATAAGACCATTCGTCTTTGGTCCGATGACACCCGAATTTATAATTCTTTTAACGACCGGTGGTCGCAGTAGCTATTAGGCTAACACCTAGCGCGATAAGTTGTGAATTGGGGAAACAATCAGAGAATGGCATATTTAAAGAAAAGTAAGAAAACGATTTTGGATCGTTACAATGATTAAGAAAAGCATGGTTGACAAGAAGACAGCCGCAGGTCCAGATGGACTCACCGGGAAAGACCACAACGATATACCGTTCGTAGTTCTCCAATGTCTTTTCATCTTACTGATATGGTTAAAGAAGTTACCAACATATCTATTGGCTTCAAGAACGATATTCATTCCTAAGTAGGGCTTTGAACATGAACCGAGCAAGTATAAAAGTATTACCATCTCTTCCATCTTGGTCAGGAGATTACCTAGAATACTTACTAGCAGGATTGAGCAAGCCATTCCCAATTAATGAGAGACAGAAGGGATTTAGAACAAGTGTATCATATGTATATGAAAATAGCTATACTATTCTTTATGGACAAGGTTGGACTAGTTAGGTGCAACCAACATCAATGCAACAGTATTCGTCGACGATTTAAATTTATATGCTTCCACATCTAGAGGTTTGCAAGTCATCATAAACAAAATCACTCAGTTCTTGGGTGAGAGTGTGGCTTGTCAATAAACACTGATAAAAGCTTTACTCTGAGGTTTAAACCATCTGGCAAACAGAAAATTTCAACGATGGATATTACAACCAAATTTTCAATTGCGAATAGACCTCTCAGAAAAATGAGAAGAACGGATGCGTGGACGTATCTGTGAAAGTGGTTACATCTTCCACACGATACACCAAATGGATACTTTCATTCTTCAATTGCAGAAGGGGGTCTTGGGATACCTTCCTTCAGATGGGTGGCACCGGAAATAAGGCTTAAAGACTGCAAACATTAATATCAGTACAACACGGTTTGCAGGATTTTGTCACACTTGAAATACAGATATCGGAGAGAAGATTGAAGGAGAATGGTCATTGTATTGTTTCAATGTCTAAAATAAATCAGATGTGGTCAAAAAAACCTTCACGCATCAATTCATGAGATAGGTCTGCGTGATTCAACCAAAACACCAGGCCAACACGACTGGATTGGGGATGGAACAAAATTTCTATCCGGCAGGGATTTCATCACCTTCTGCAAGATGAAGAGATCTCCTGCAAGATGAACAGCAGGAGATCGTTCTTGTAGAGCAATATTATATTTCATATTATATTTAATATATGTATACGGAAAAAATAGTATTCATATTCGACCGTAAACACGACTCTAAATACGGGCATTAATACGGCTGCATTTACTGTTTCAATTAGGAGAGAGTAGGCTACATTGAACCAGCTTCAACAGTGAACCACTTCAATTTTCTGAGAAATGACTGAGTGCAATTTTTTCTTATTCAATATATAAATTAGTATTACCGAAGCAGACTATGTCCAAAAATTTCCGGCACGTAGGTTTATTATTTGCAAAGAAAAACTAAAAGAACAGTTTTTCACGTACAAAACAAAAAATTTGGTGGAATTATAATGACGTTTTTTTATTGAAAATTTGAAATAGGAAGTTTTAAAAATTAGTTAACTTTTGATTTATTTCGCTAAGGGTGTCAACTTCAATATTCCAAAAGTGATACAGAATTTTAAGTCTTACATAAATTTATTATAATCAATTTTTGTTGTGAATATCATGTGAATACAGTGAGTGCGGCATCATTGAACCACCCGAAAAAGCAAAGAATTTTCAATTTTAAGAGTGGTAAAGTTGTCTGCTCTACAAATTAGTAAGAAAAATACTGGAAGACATGCTTTCATCACAATTGTGAACGAGATAAACTTAAACTGTCACTTTTGCTACCTAACCTGACATCGAAATATATTAATCTCCTATATTAACAAATAATAACTACTTAACAACATTTTTCTTTTTTTTGAGCCGACAATTTTAAGTGAATTTAGGTTCCTATTAAGGGACCATCCTTAATAGTTTAATATATCCTTAATAGTTTTTGAACTTTTCGACCCTTCTTCTCCCCCACGTAGCTTAACGTAGCATATTACCGAACCCCCTCCCCCCTACCTAATGGAACGTAGCTTTTTCTTTTTTTGAATATTAAAATCTCTTTTCTAAAAATAATCAATAAAATCGTATTGAAACATAATAAACAATATTAAATGTTTTTAAATCACAGTTTATTTTTATTTTTTTACAAGTAAGAGTTTGATACAATATTAATTCTTAATTTTAATCTATATATATATATATATATATATATTTCATCACTATATATTTTTATCAATTTATTTGGACGTCCACATGAAAAGGGCCTATATTGTCGGTTCTAGTTTTCGAGATAATCGCAATTTAGTAATTTTGGAGCAAAATCTTAATTTTAAAAAATTTTTTATTATCAATCTACATGTTTTGATAAGTCGAATCATGCGATTTTCATTAATTTATCGATAATTAAACTGTTTGATTTCATTGGTTCTTTAGAAAAATGAAAAGGGCCCATTTTGGCGGTCATTTGCAAACGTAATCCGTATTTTAAAAATGGAGGTGTGGAAAAAATTTAAAACCTCTTGATTTTTCATCTTTAAGGTGTCCTGGACTGTAAACAATTCTTATCTGAATAACTTTCCAGAAGAACCAGAGATATTGATGTTAGAGTCTTTTTTCGTAATTGTCGAAATGAAAATTTGGATATTACGTTAATTTTTTTATAATAGAAACTGTCAAAAATTTTTAAATAAGTTTAATATCTATTCTTTTTCTTCAAATGACACAATAAAATTGTACCAAATCATTAATCTTGTAAAAAAAAGGTTCTTTAATAGAAAAACTGTCCTTTTTAGAAAAAAAAGTTTTTCGTATTTTCAAAATTAAGAAGGGGGGGATGGTTTTAAAAATTTAAAACCGGTTGGTTTTTTATCTTCAAGGTAACCGTTTTTTTCGAAACGAGGTTTTTGGCGTTCTAAACTTTGAAATTCCGTAACTCAGCGAATTTTTAACCAACAAAGTTCTAAGACCACTCAAAATTTTCCAAATTTAGCCAGGAATACGCCCATATAGATAACTCCAATAGTGCCAAAATGGGCCCTTTTCCTGTAGACGTCCACATATATCTCTCGAATTGACTTTCGAGCTGCTCGCGTAATTTCAAAAAAATGTATGTCAAATAAAAATACAAAGCTACGTTGCTCAGACTCAAAACCCTCCCTCCCTCATTTCAATTTCAGTACCCGTAAATAAGATGATAAAACGAAATCCTATAAGGTCTAAGGAAAACTTTTTTAAGGAAGATGAAGTATATCTGTTCGAACAAATATTTACATATAATCAGATGGAGAATAAAGAAATGAAGGATTATATTAAACTATTATAATATGGAGAAATGGGTTTTATAATTTTTTTAATAGAATAATAGACTTTAAATAATCTTATTCTTTACCAGGGGCTGTCCATAAATTACGTAAGACATTTTTTTGGAAAATTTGACCCCCCCCTTCCCCTCGTAAGATTTTTTACATACATTAGCGCCATTTTTTCTATTGTTCGTAAGATCTCGCTGACCCCCCTCCCCCCTAAATGTCTTACGTAATTTATGGACGGCCCCCCATTGAAAATGTTAAATTGACATTTGACTTTTTTGATTAACCTTTCCTTCTTTAAGAAGAAGGAATTAGAATTAAATATACTTTATTCTCTCAAATTCGTTTATTAAATAAAATAGTTACTATAGAATTAAAATAAATGTGTACAGTTTATGTGTCTGAAGTCTGCAGTGAATGTGGTGTTAATACTTCAGAAATGTGTTTTTACTTTTTAATTGAATGTCCTTCTCTCCTTGTAGAAAGAGGAAGATATATTTGTGCAGATCGAGACGACTCAATCGTTAAAACCACATTTCTCAATATGTTAGAAAAACCTCAAAATAATGAAATGGAAAATTGATATTATTATATTAAGGCTATGTGTGTAAAGATTGGAAATCGAATTTAAAAAAAATAAAAAGTATGTAAATAATTTAATAATTGTACACGCTGCGGCAGCCTCTTTGTATTGACTACGGTCACAAAACAAATAAAATATTATTATTACTTTATTTTCTTATATATTTTTAAAATCAATTGTGTGAGACGAATAATATTCTTGTTTCTTCTGCTGCAGCATTAGGCGGTAATGTTCTTGATAGAGGTTTGCATTTATATTTTATCCTAATTTGTGTTTGATATTGATACATAAAGTATTTTTTTATATTTAAAAAATCCACACGTCGACAATTTTTTAATTTAAAAAAAGAGGAAAGACAAAAGCAGCACAAAATGAAAAGGGCAGCGACGTTTTTCATGCAAATGGAGAAGCAGCAGACAAAAGATGTTGCCTAGAAAAGAGAAAACTTATTACAAAAAAGTGAATTATAATAAATAAGATTAAAATATTAAATTATTATTATTTTTATTGATTAAAATTGTATTAATCAGCTTTACAATGCAATGCCGAATACAAGTTAAATATAATAAATTCTGTACAATTGATTAAGTTCAAAAAACTTAATTATTTTTTTTGTAAAAATAAAATTAAAAATTTTAATTATGTTACAAATTAAGTTTACATTTTCTGAATATTCATTAAGCATACGCAAATATAATAAGACTAAAATCATAATTTTGTTTCGTTTACAAAGAATTTACTCTAAATATCTATGCTATTTTGTTAAATATAAAAAACAGATCAGTAATCTTTAAAACTTTATATGTAACTATAAAATTGAAAGTACTCCTAAAAACGGTTTTTAGCTCTAAAATAAAATTTTGAGAGTGTTTAGTCAATTTAATATATACCATTCATTTCAGTTTTTCAAGCCCTACAACCTCCACTAGGTCCGATAAGAAGTTTTTAAAGTTATATTTTTTTGTAACACAGTGTTATATATATAACATATAATACCAGGATGCATTCCCTCCGCGGAAACTTCCTGCTATCTTGGAGAGATACATCGACCTCCACGTCCGAACGAACAACGTTCGCGTGTCCTTGGAGTAATGCTTCTGCTAAATCCCTCACTGGTTCCGATCGTCAAATGCCTGGCGTAGGGATGGTGGCTAGTGTCCCGAGAATGCAGGAGGGCAACAACGCGTTGGTGGTATCAAGAATTGTCTTGGACAGAGTAGATAGACGAGGAAGTACGAGCAGCGTTACAAGTCAAGCCAGCTGCATTTATGTCTTCAGTAATGCTTCGGCTAATGACATTGCTTGCTGCAATAAAGATCGAGATCAAGCTATAAAGCTGCGGGAGGAGGAAGCAGCTTGCATTCAAAGAATAGAGGAAGAGACTATTAAGATTCTGAAGTCTTGTGATGTCCAGAAAAACGTCAATCTGACGATTAAGGACGGACTGAAAAGCATAACAACGCTCATACAGGAGATTAAGGAGAATCACGCAGCTGCAAAAAAGGAGATGAGAGGTTCTACTAACAAATGGTGTGGCTGGTGTGGTCAGAGAAATCATGACAAGATCGAAGAGTAAAACGCGACCGCCTTAAGGGGACAACCCTAGTTGTAGTGCGCAAAAATGGACCATTTTCATGAATTCAATAAAAAAAGACCACTAACATATTTAAATAAAACAATTCATTGTCTAAAAGTACACAATTTAAACTACAAATTCCGATAAAAAATTTTTAAAACATTTAAAAATGGAGGCGTGGTGCGCGATCTTATCAAGGTCTGCATAATTTGCGAGTACACACTCAAGTCGAGTCAATAAACATGAAATCGAAAGATTCAAGAGGACAGAATTGACGGTGAAAAAGCAGATTTTTCGCTACAAAAACACACAGATACGTCCACAAATTGTTACTCAGGGGTTTTCGGGGTCGCTGATTACGAATCCAATATTAGATTTTAAAAATTCAAAATGGCGGATCCAATATGGCGCCATTTTAAAAAAATTATCAGATTTACTTAAAACTTGTTACTTGGGGTTTATTGATGTCGTAGATTAAAAATGTAATATCGGTTCTAAAAATGGCAGATCTAATATAAGAACTAGTCATTTTTTGATGTCATTATTGATGTCGTAGATTAGAAATGTAATATCAGTTTTCAAAATGGCGAATCCAATATAAGAACAAACATAAAGAATATAAAAAAACAAAAAAAATAAAGCAGTGTAAAATCCTACCGCATTCCTCCCCGTGGTACACTCTGGGATCACTGACTGCGGGGGGAAAATTTGGTATTTTCTATCGTTTAAAAAGTTTTTCGTAATCAGCGAAAACCCTCTAGCAACAAGTTCCAAATGAATCAAATGAAAAATCAAATGATTTTTTGCCTACTTTTTTGCAACTTTCTTATATAAAAAAATCTGTCCGCGCAAGCGCGGACACATTCTCATCCGCGCTTCGCGCGGGGGCTCGCTTCGCTCGCAAGTTTCAGCGCGCCTCGGCGCGCGCGAATATTAATCGTCGCGCTCCGTGTGTTGTTGCGCGCAAATGGCGGTGGTCTGCAATTATTGTGCATTATTATATTGTGTTCTTGTTCTTGTTTCCTATTATATGTTTCGTAAAACATTTTTTTTCTTAAAGTTACTACGACTTTAAGGATTACATTCTCATCACATGTTTTTGTTTGCTTATGTTTGCGAGATTAAGTGGATTTAAATGTATATTTTTGGTCTTGATGATTAAAATTGTGAAGTTATTTTTAATTATACTAACTATCTTAGCAGAAACATGATTTGCAGAAGAAGCTGAAATATTCTTAAAGTATTAGTATCAAGTTTTTTGTGTAGTGTAGACCGGAGCGTAATGGCTAACTTTTCACTCTTTGTTTATTTACTCACACATTTTTGTTTTAATTAAGTGTTTATCTCCTAGAAAAGTTACTCTGGCATCTTAGCTTTCTTTTAAAAAACGAACGTCCCTATATTACTCCCCAGTAAAAAAACTAACTCAAACGGATTGAAATGAATTAAGATTTTTGGTAGAAAGTGGGATTCATTCAAACTTTTTATATTTTTAATGCTATACAAATATTTGAATAACTTTTAAAATAATAAACGTTTTCTAATGCTTCTCTTCTTATTTTAAAGGTCATTTTCAACAGTATGAAAATTACTTCAGGTATTCACGTGTATTATTATTGCATTATTGTATCTACAGACAGATACTTTTTCTAGACCATGTTTTTCAGACTCAGGGTACCCTAAAACGTCGAGATTTCATAAAATTAGCGAATGTCAATTTTCGACCAAAACTAATACTTTCTCATGTGATGAGAAAGCAAAAATTTTAGTTCTAAATAAACCGTTTGTCTAAACCTGCCCAAAAACATAAAAACTAAACCTGGCCCAAAAACTTAAAAAAAAAAAAAAAAAAAAAAAAATTCATAACTTTTTTGTTTTTTGTTGTACAAAAAAGTGTCTCAAGGAAAAGTTGCTTGATTTTGTTCAGTATTTAACGAAAAAAATAAAAAAAAATATTTTTTTGAAAATTGTCAAAAATACAAAATTTTGAAAATTTCAAAAAAATTTATAACTTTTTTGTTTTTTGTTATACAAAAAAGTGTCTAAAGAAAAAGTTGTTTGTTTTTGTATAAATTTTAAGGAAAAAATTGGAAAAAAATATTTTTTTGAAAATTCGAAAAAATACGAAATTTTAAAAATTTAAAAGTTTCGTATTTTTGTCGTTTTTTGACGAAATGAGCTGTCCAACGAACTCAGGCTTCATTTTAATGGACTAAAAAAGCACCCCAAATTGCAAGTCGATTCGTTAAAATTTATTCGAGTTATCGTCGAGACAAAATTTTCTACAGACCAACACACACTGAGGAAAAAGTGGAAAAAAATGTTCAAAAAGTTTCACAGGTCGTAATTTTCATCCGATTTACAATTCTTTTTTTTTAAATTAAAGCTTAATAAATTCCCAAGAACTCTGTCGAGCCCGATTTTGAAAAAAATAATTTGTTTATTTATAATTTTAGTTGAAAGTTGATAAAAAATGATAATTTTTCATATTTATTTAGCTACATGTGCATCATATGACAAAATTTTCTAAAGATCATGTGGAATGAGTTACATTCTGTCCCCCAAGTGATAATTATAAACATCTAATGAAATCACATTATTTACCTAATTGTTATTAACAAAATAATAAACAAATTAACAAACAGCTTGAAAAAGTGAATTAAATCTCACCAAAATCTTTACTCGGGGGTTTTCGGGGTCGCTGATTACGAATCTGATGTCAGTTTTTTAAAATTCAAAATGGCGGATCCAATATGGCGGACAAAAATTCCAAAAGTAGACTAAATCTCACCAAAATCTTTACTCGGGGGTTTTCGGGGTCGCTGATTACGAATCTGATGTCAGTTTTTTTAAAATTCAAAATGGCGGATCCAATATGGCGGACAAAAATTCCAAAAGTAGACTAAATCTCACCAAAATCTTTACTCGGGGGTTTTCGGGGTCGCTGATTACAAATCTGATGTCAGTTTTTTAAAATTCAAAATGGCAAATCCAATATGGCGGACAAAAATTCCAAAAGTAGATTTAATCTCACCAAAATCACTACTCTGGCGTTTTCGGGGTCGTTGATTACGAAGCCGATGTTAGTTTTTAAAATTCTAAATGTTAGATCCAATATAGCAAAAACAATGCTGTTTTGTAGCCCTGAAAAGGGCTGATTGATAGTAACTTCAAAATTCGCGATCTAATATGTCGAACAAAATTCTAAAAGTAGTTTTTATGTCTTCAAACAGAAAAGATTCAATATGTTTTTTTTATGAGATTTGACTTTTTTATTTTCTTCGTCAGCTATATTTTCATACAATCAGCAGATCTTGCGCTTCTGGATCTATAACGCAAGGAATAGCTTTCCATTGTCTTCGCAAGGAATTAATGAAGGGATCGGACATTATCAATAAGTTATGTACTATATCGGTATTCGTCGCTACTCTACTGATTTTACGAGTATTAAATTCCCTTATTCTCTTGAAATTTTTGTTGTTGGCTTCTTGAGCTTCTTCGGTTAGTTGACCTATGGGAAGATGAAAAGATTCTATAACTCTGGGTCCGTGATTAAGAATTTTGTGAACAGTTACAGGCATATAGTACCAAGGATACAAATGTACGTATAGTTGAGCAGTTTCTTTACAATACAAGTCAAATTTTTTGACATCTATCTGTTCTCCTGATGCCATAACTTGAAGAATAGTGCTGAACTTCTTTATCAAATTCTGATCAACTCCTGTGATTTTTGAAGTCAACTCAGGATCCTGGAAGAATCTTCGAGCAGTATTTCCATTATTAGATGTTCCAGAACCATGAGTTGGAACGTCAATGATCAAACCCATTTTCTCCCAAAATTCTTTTTGGATTCTTTGTTTGGTAATTGCGAGTTTATCTTTTTCCTCGAGTGTTCTTGATTTCCACTTCTTAAACAGCAATCGATATGCTATATGGAGGATGCACTCCATAAAGCGTATCCACGCATGAAGTGTTGAAAGGCCAAAACAAAAATTTTCCACTTTTTCAGGTTGCTTTTTAATGAAATCTAAATTGTTCATTTGAGAGGGTTTTGCATTGCATATGTAACAGGTCGCTGATGATGGAGTATCAGTAAGCGCCTGACAAACTTTCCCATCAACCATCGTCATCAACATTTTGTGAACGATCTTGCAACGACTTCGACTTTCGCAAAATTTAATTACGGTTGCTTTTAGCTCAGAAATTTGTTTTTGTACATATGCAACTTCCAATTCGGTATTTTCTTTGGTTTCTTTAGCATAGAGAAACTTAATAATTCTACAATGTTTTGTAGACCCTGGATTATCATTTTCCCAAATGGGTATTGAATTGCCACTTTCCTCATCTACCATCTCCAAAACTAATGGCACCATAGAAAAAATCAAGATATTGGCATCAGATTTTGATGCATCAGTAAAGGCTTGATTATATCGGTTATGACCAGAAGTTCCATCATAACCGTATTTTGAAATTAACGTCATGGAAATATTAGGTTTATCTGATAATTCAGAGGGTATGATTCCTGGAATTTCTAGCAAGCGGGACACAGTATGATCCATTAAGGCTTGAGGATTGATAGTCACACTATCCTCTGCAATACATATCTCTGAATCTGGAGGATAACACCTTTTTTTTGCTTCAGACAAACTTTTATAAAGAGGAAAAATATTCGAATTTTTACATTTTGTCTCAATGCGAATACATTCATATTGATGCTTAGTTAATTTAGCATCAGTTATTAAAGCTAAAGCCTCATCGTCACTAAAAGGTATAACTCTATCTTCCTGAGCACTGGAATTCTCGCAATCTGCAGACAAAAGATTCAATATGATTTTGACGATGTGACCTTTACCAGAAGATTTGAGATTGCTGAAGAATGCATTCTGAATTTCGATTTCAGAATACAAGTCATGAATCTTCTGAATTTTTCGTCGCTTGGTTGATATGGAGCTACTCTCAAAGTCATCGGAAGATCTTCTTCCAAGAGGAACATTATTAAATTTTACAATAAAATCAGAATCCAACCAATTTTTATTCTTTGTTTTAAACTTGGTGATATCATAGAACGCATCTTTCCACTTTTTTTCAAAAGTCGGCATGAATAAGTTAACTTTATTCTGCACTTGACTCATGTAATTATTTTCAAAGTCATGAGTGGTTTGAATGTAATTCATTAATACACTTGCATTTCTCACATCACTTGAGATTAATATATCGCAAAGAATTTGTTTCGAGATCTTTAATTCTTTCATTATAAATCAGAAATGAAATAAAGATTAAAAACCTAAAATTATCAACTATTCATAAACATAAAAGCAGATCAAAACTTAAACCTACAGAAACGAAACGTATAAAAAAACTTACTACATAAAAACGAAACTTGTCGAATGTAAGCCTATGTTTCAGAACATAAAAGAAAGATTTTTAAAAATAAATAAGTAAACGAAGATTATACAAACCTGTAATTTACATGAATTACTGAAATTAAACAAAGCAATTACTCAATTCCCTAAAATACCATTTATGAGGGACTAGTCTAGAGCTCAATAAAGGTTTTATGAGTAAAACAAATGAACATCAAAACAAAAGCTTTTACGACAGAGTGAACTGATACAAGTAAAAATTGTAGCGCATGAAGTCCAAAACATATATTGTGTTCAACCAAAAGTTTAAAATAGACGAAGACAGAAACTTATGTGCTTCCAACAGTAATGTTTTTTATACAATGTCTTGAAACAAGCAATGACCAAAACAAATGAATGTTGAACAGAAATGTTTTTAGTGAGTAGCTTTGATGTTTCTGCTAAACAACTGAAACAAATGAATGCTGAACAGAAATGTATTAAATGAATAGCTTGAAATTTCTAGTAAACAACCGAAGCAAATGAATGCTGAACAGAAATGTTTTTAGTGAGTAGCTTTGATGTTTCTGCTAAACAACTGAAACAAATGAATGCTGTACAGAAATGTATTAAATGAATAGCTTGAAATTTCTAGTAAACAACCGAAGCAAATGAATGCTGAACAGAAATGTCATCAGTGAATAGCTTTAGGTTTCTGCTAAACAATTGAAACAAATGAATGATCTTCAGTAATGATTATAGTGAATAGCTTGAAATTAATACTAAATAATCGAATCAAATGAATGATCAACAGTAATGATTATACTGAATAGCTTGAAATTTTTACTTAGCATCCATTTCTTTCTCTCTTTCCTTGTTTTGGACTTCATATGTTATAATTTTTATTTGTATCAGTTCACTCTGTCGGGAAATGTGTTCATTTGTTTTACTCACAACAACCAAGTTCAAAACAAAGAATAAAAATTTGTTGTTTTATCATTTCATTTCAAAAATTGATAATGTTCCTTTTTCAAGAAGACCTTCTGATGATTATAGTCAGATTCAATCTACTTTATGATTTTTTTGTCCGCCATATTGGATTTGCCATTTTGAAATTTGAAAAAATGACATCAGATTCGTAATCAGCGACCCCGAAAACCTCCAAGTAGTGATTTTGGTGAGATTAAGTCTACTTTTGGAATTTTTGGCCGCCATATTGGATCCGCCATTTTGAATTTTAAAAAACTAACATCGGATTCGTAATCAGCGACCCCGAAAACCCTCAAGTAGTGATTTTGGTGAGATTAAATCTACTTTTGGAATTTTTGTCCGCCATATTGGATCCGCCATTTTGAATTTTAAAAAAGTGACATCAGATTCGTAATCAGCGACCCCGAAAACCCCCGAGTAAAGATTTTGGTGAGATTTAATTCACTTTTTCAAGCTGTTTGTTAATTTGTTTATTATTTTGTTAATAACAATTAGGTAAATAATGTGATTTCATTAGATGTTTATAATTATCACTTGGGGGTCAGAATATATCTCATTCCACATGATCTTTAGAAAATTTTGTCATATGATGCACATGTAGCTCAATAAATATGAAAAATTATCATTTTTTATCAACTTTCAACTGAAATTATAAATAAACAAATTATTTTTTTCAAAATCGGGCTCGACAAAGTTCTTGGGAATTTATTAAGCTTCAATTTAAAAAAAAATAATTGTAAATCGGATGAAAATTACGATCTGTGAAACTTTTTGAACATTTTTTTCCACTTTTTCCTCAGTGTGCAACAGACAGACAGACACTTCGCTAAAAAACCATTTTTTTGGAATCAGGGAAACATGAAACGTGAAGATTTATCAAAATTAGAAATTTCTCAAAATCGCACAAATCCAAGACTTTCTCATTTTTGATGAGAATGTAAAAAGGTACTAAAAATTTTTTTCTATTTTTAAGTTTAGTTCACTTAATAATAAATTTAATAACGCACAATTTCCAATTTTTCATTTTAAAATCGGTCAATAACTTTTTGAGCTACACTGCACGGCAATTTCAAAAATCCTGTTTTGAGAAAAACGCATTTGAAAAAAAATATCAAAAAATTGATATTTAAATAAAAAAAATTTTGTACAGTGATTACACTTTAATCTGCTACATAAGTAGCATGTAAGTCTAATAATTCCTCTTTTGTGCCTTTCTGTTCTCCTTAATCTCAACAGTGCATGTGAATTCCCCTCTCGCCGCCTGCCCCGAAAAGACAGTCACCATCCTCAAAAAGCGGTGTCAAAGTGGATTGGATTTTTGCATTGAGCTTCAATGGGAAAATCGCATCGACTTTGACATCCCTTTAATAGTAATTACACTGGGTTACAAAAAAATGGTCATATCGTGTTTATTCAAAGTTTTCTGTGTTTATTAAAAGTTTAGGTGTCACTGAATAAGAATATACCAGAAAAACATTTTTTCATTCGGTCATTCCCTTAAAAAACGAGTTTAAAGTGTCAAAAAACCGTATTTTTAGCACTTTTTGAGGCAGCGTAACAAGAAAACGCAACATGATAAAAATCTCTACAAGAGCTTAAATAAAAGCTTAAACCTTCAATTTTAAGGCTCAGAACTGAAAAGTACTTAAATAATCAATGAAAACCTCCTTAATCAAGCAGTCGCTACCTGAAATTGTCAAAAAAGCTAGAACAGGAAGCAATTGGTAAAAATCGATTTCCCTAACCGGATTCGGTTGCAACTTGTTACTTAAGGTTTTCTGAGGTTTCTAATGACGAATTGGAACTTAGATTTAAAAATTTAAAAATAGCGGAATGAAAATAATTAATTCACTCAATTTTTCAAAATTTGCGTTGATAATTTTAAAAAATTGAGTCCGCCATTTTGAAATTTTTAAATCTAAGTTCCAATTCGTCATTAGAAACCTCAAAAATCTGAAGTAACAATTTGCAACCGAATCCGGTTAGGGAAATCGATTTTTACCAAGTGCTACCTAACCCAGCTTTTTTAATAATTTCAGATAGCGACTGCAGGTTTTCAGTGCTTATTTAAGTACTTTTCAGTTCTGAGCCTTAAAGTTGAAGGTTTAAGCTTTTATTTAAGCTTTTGTAGAGATTTTTATCATGTTGCGTTTTCTTGTTACGCTGCCTCAAAAAGTGCTAAAAATACGGTTTTTTGAGACTTTAAACTCGTTTTTTAAGGGAATGACCGAATGAAAAAAAGTTTTTCTGGTATATTCTTATTCAGTGACACCTAAACTTTCAATAAACACAGTAAATTTTAAATAAACACGACATGACAATTTTTTTGTAACCTAGTGTTATTGATAAATTAAGTAGGTATATTATTTAACATTTTACCTTAAACTTGTCATTATTTTCTTTGAATTTAAATGATTTAAAGAAAGGTTATAGGTATCTTGGACTATAAAAATAGTATTTTGCTTTCTCTTAAAGGAAGCCTTAAAGTGATGTCGATTTTCGAATTTCTTAGAATCAATTATTTTTACAAATTTTTAAGTGTAGTATACATATTTCTTCAAGAGGAACAAATTTCCGGATGTATGTGTGTGTATAGATGTCACCGATTCTTGTGGACAGATTTTCTCTTACACGTTTTGACGAATTTTGATAACATTTTGTAGATGTATTACGGTCACGAATATCTAAAATCAGACAGAAGGATTTTCAAAAATATCTAAAAAAAATTTTTTATTTAGCAATGCTTTAATTTAAAAAAAAATTTATTTTTGTATTTTTTGAAATAACCCTCTAATAAGTTTTTTCGCCAGTGGAGAGGGAAACTGTAAAAAACCTCTCCTGAGTACAACCGGTTTATCGACACTCGAGTTCTAATGGCGTGTACCGGACAATAATCGACGGTGCACATCATTATAACTCGACGTCAGACCTCCCGCTCAGATTATCTCACGTGCCGGAAAAATAAAAAGCCAAATGGGCGCGAACCCCTTGGTACCCTTGTACTTACCCTTGCACGGAGAAAATTTCTTTCGTAATGATTACAATAGTCTATATTACAGCTCGGATATGTGACCACTTTTTGTAATGATTACGAAAACTATGTAATTTATTACGGATTTAGTAGGAGCGATTACTATAGTTTTTTAATGAATCCAAACACTGTATTAATCGTGTTGAAATTTATTTTTTGGAATCATTAATAATTTAGATGTACAGGTTCAGAAAGGGAACTGTACTCATTCACGCAGAGACTTGTTATAATTACAATAGTCTACGTTAAAAGGCAATCTTGGATTCTGTTCACATTTGCAGCGGTCTAAGGGAATCAGTGATATAGACTGTCGTAGCCTTTACAACATCTTGTACCTTCGGTGAGTGTGTTAGAAAAAAAATTTTTCACTATGGAAATGTAATAAAAAATAGACCTTACAATATTAAAGACTAACAATGAACAATAATTGCATTAATTATTGAGAACGAAGTGATTTTTTACATTTAAAGTGTATAAGTCTTTCTCGCAAGCGGTGAACTTTCATAGCAGTTAGTATATAAGGAAGTTTAAGTCATGTATAAATATGTGTAAATAGCGATCGTTATTATGTTATGCGTTTAGTATTTAAGTTAGATTTATGTACTTAGGGTTTAGTGAAATTTTCTAGTTTAATAATATAATTAATCTTGAAGTGGGTAGTCTTGGAAGAGTGAAATTAATGTGCAATACATGATTAGAAGTCATGAATTACAAAAAAAATTATTTTAGTTGAAAATTTTCTTTTTTTACTTTACAACAGTCATTTGTAATCAGAAATATAGCAATAGTAGTCCTTACAAAGAACTATAGTAAAATAAGAAGGCAAGGCAGCCGCGGTCACCTTATTTTACAATAGTCCTGTTGTAAAGGCTACTACAGTCGGTATCAATGATTCCCTTAGATTGCTGCAAATGTGGATAGAATCCAAGATTTCCTTTTAAAGTAGACTATTGTAATCAGTCACATAGACTTTGTGCTAACTCATATTTAGTTCGCATTTATTTCAAATAAATTTTTAATGAGTACGTTCGGCTTACAGAATTGTTACAACAAAGCTAAACTTGTTTAGATTTATTTTCATGTGATAAATCACTCCCGCCATCTGTCGTGTAAAATGCTCTGCGAAATATCAACAGCGTGTAGGTAATCGTCCTTCGCTATTTTCAACTGCTATATACATTATTCATACTATTAAAACATCAACTTTGATTAATTATTAACCAATTATTACACTTCAAAACAATAAAATTACAATTTTCCACTATTTATCTTACATCAAAAAGTCATGTCATCAACACTTTCCTCTGGAATACGCACCAATTTATTAATACACATTTACTTGACATTTTCACATATTTCATCTTTTATTTCACTTTACATTAATATGTGGCTGAAGGTTCGACGTTCGCAGCAGTTCTGGAAAAGATTCGTAAGGAAGTGAACCCAGAAGAAATTCATACGAATTGTGTGGGAGCTATATATGTACCCACCAAGAAGGAGACCTCATTATCAAATCTAAAGGTTAAAGGAGACCTTTACCAATAAGGTGACTAGGGTGATTGGTGACCTGGGTAAAGTGCAGATTGTGGACCGGCGGACTACTTTGGAGATCCGCGATCTAGATTGTCTTACAGAGCCGACAGATATTCAGGAGGCCCTGGATAGAGTTTCGGAAACGCCTGTAGCTGTCCTGGGACCCAATAAGCGAAGTGTTAAGCTAGCTATTGTAGTAACCACACAGCAATTAAAAAATCCTCGTTTAACAGAATATTTCTGGAAATTTAATCTTTTTCTATTCCTCGTTTCTTACCGGGTGTACATCTGGGTCACATAAGGTAGACTTTTTATCTTGTCTTTATCTTGGCCATATAGGAAAAGATTGTAAATCAGTCAATAAATCAGCTAATCCGCACTTTAAGTGCGGAGAAGATAGCATAAGATATGTCTGCTATCACAAGATAGCAGACTGTAAGAAGAGCGTATGCTGCTTCATATGCAGAAGTTCGACGGAAAGGAGAAAACTAACCACGTCGCAGGGTCAGGAAGCTGAAAAGTCTTCAGAACTGCCTTAGAGGAAGCAAAGAAGACTTTGTCCAGGACGCGAAGAAAATAGGGAGAACCATGATAGAAGGGCCATGTTTGCGGCAGTTGGCTTTGAAGTCAACGTCGATAAAAAAGAGACGGAGGACGAGGTTGACCGGAAGAATTCAGCTGGATTCTTCCGGTCAACTAGTGCTCAGCATTGTGTGAGCGTGGGGGGAGAAAAGCTTTTAGCTTTTCCTCCCGTCCTCACTCCCACATTGCGTGAGCGGATTGATAGCAAATTAAGGAGCAGGACAAGGTGACCATAATTTGCGAAGTTTAAGGCCTGACGGTAGTACCGTAGGTGGATCAAGTGACCCAAATCATGACGGGAGTGATTTATACTGATTTGACCAGGACAAGAGCGGTCATCCCTACATAACCTGGGATTCTTTATCCAGATATCTGAATTTACAGATTTTTCACTTCCGACTAAAAAAAAGTTATATATATGTGACTGTCCACGAGAAAACGTAGCTTAGCACCTAAACGCGAATTTCACAGGGCGAGCGATTGAAGCAGAAGTAGAACGAAGAAATGCATACAATATAACGTCTTTAAAAAGTTATATTGTCGAAAGTAATTTACATTTACAACTTCTGATTTTTGCATTTGAAAAAATGATATAATATCTATCGATTAGCATAAAAACTTAAAATTGATTTTTTAGAGCTAAGCCGCGTTTTCTCGTGGACAGTCACATATTGTAATGTAATTAGACCGAGTTCACCGACTTAAACGCTGGTTAATACAGTTGTGGAACTGACTCTTAAAGTTTTCCTAAAGGCATCCCTTGTCTCAGTGGCCACAGGGCTGTTTGGAGTCAAAGTACCAATGCCACTCAATAATTAAAAAAATATTTTTCATAATTAATTCTTGAAAATCCTTGTAGAGACAATAAAAACATAAACGCTCAAAATAAATATTTGAATGCAATTTTTCAGGTGATTGTTGTTTACGATTTATAGGTAATTGTAAAGCGTTGTAAAGTCATAAAATATTCATAAAAAATATACTTTGGATGAACAAAAGAACAAAAAAATTGGATAATCAAACTTACAAATATTATTAATTAATGGAGTTGGCCCACAATTTCTCAATCTCTCCTACATGGATATAGTTGGAGGTAATTAAATAATTATCAACAATATGTGTTTTAACTTTTAACGTAGCTTTATTACACTTGTTAATTAAAATAAATCTAATTGCATTAAACAGTATTTTAATTTTAACTCAACCAGAAACTTTTAAAACATAAAATTACATTGTTAAATTAAAACTAAATTTGTATACAGATTTAAGGATTATGTAGATAAGTGTAAGAAACAGAGATATTTTTCTTTACTTTAATACTAACATACATAAATTTAATAAAGTGCACACGCTTGTTACATACATATTAAGTATTTATGAAGAAAGCATTTTATAAATAAACTAATTTACATTTGTGCAATATTTTATGTGGAATTTGTTTAAAAGTCTCAAAGGTTATTGAGAGACCTGGGGTTTTCTGTCTTATTATATAAGATCATATATATTTAAACAATGCGATTACCTTCAGTATAGTAATTATGAAAATGCCACGTACTTTTGTCGGAAACAAAAGCATGACTATAATAATAGAATTTAATAGTGATGTTTTATAGAACTCTTTTATACATCTTAACATGACAAAATTTTCGACAGAACTTTCTGTGATAAAGATATGACTGAAATAGTTTTAGTTAGAAGCCACAATAATTTTTCCAAATTCTTTCATTGTTTCTATTATTATTAATGTCTTTATACAAAATTCTAAGTACACTGATAATTTATTTCTTTATTTTTTAAAACTTTTTTAAACTCACGATGCTCTTTTAATATTCGAAATTGTTTGGCAGTATAAATGTTTAGTTTAATATAATAAATTTTTACCTGTTCTGCTTTATATGCATCATATATCTTATTATTTTTCAATTAAAAATTTATGATTAAATAAATAAATCAAAATATTAAGAATTTTATATATCAAAATTTAAAAAATGTAAAGAAAAATATGCCGTGTGTGTCCTCAAAATGTATAGGGCCAGCTGAAGACTACATTTAGCGTATTTTTTTATAATATAGAATTACATTCTTAAAAAAAGCAGTTGAGTGTTTCTGCTTTTCTAACTGCAACCGCGAATATTAAAACCCGAGAGTATTTATAATATGGCTAAAATCACAACTGCTTAATAATGATTTTCTTTCTTACCATTATCGACTTTCAATATAATTTTCGTATAAAGAATATTAAGTCACAATTGCTTAATAATGCTCTTTTTTATACCGTTACCAACCTTCAATGTAATGTTTATACAAAGATTGTTGACATTCTTAGAATATTTTAAAATATTTTAAAGTAAAAAAATTTAGATACAACATTAGTGATTACACAATTTATATGGTATTCACCATTAATAAATACTCTTATTATAATTTACATTAGTATAATATGAAAAACAAAGAATTTGCAAAAATGTATGTGTATTATTTCTAAATATTATTAACACTAAACATTTTTCAAGTATTGTATTTACTTAAAAAATATATATTTCAATGTAGTGTTCTACATTGTAAATTATATTTATTGAAATATAATAAATCTATATAATATTTTGTTTAAACAAATTGAATTATTAATTTCCTACAAGAAATCGACAAGTTAATTTTATAAATATTTAGTGATTGTAATGAAACATTATTATAACGACTTTCCATTTTTTGCGTGATATGTATAATTAGAAAGTTTTTGAGACATCGTATAAGAAATTCTGCACAGTGTTTTAGTGAACATTACTTCTTAAACTTCATATAAATCTTCACACTAAATTGAGTACTTAAAGTTTCTTCTTGTTTTAAAGCATATGTTAATAATACATTTTAAAGTGTAAAGAATTTTAAAATGATAAAATAATACTACTCTTCAAAAAGTTAAAATTAGCATAAACTTTCAAATCTTTGTAAGAGAAAAAAATTACAACATTAGATTAATCTAAATATGTTCAATTTCAAAAGTGTAGAATTGTCTTATACGAAAGACTTCAAACATTCTTTCTCAAGGCAATTTATTGATATGTATAAGAAGGAAATACAAAATTAATTTGTAACTAACAGGAAAGTCCTTATATGGGTTATTACTTTTATAAGGTTTAATTTATTCCGGATTCTAAGTTTGAACTTTATGTTATAAAAATACTTCGCTACTGGGGCATTAACAGGAATGTTAATAATCAAACCCAGTTTAAAATACCCGTGAAAAAATCTGTACATTTTCTTGCATAAAATCATATACATATAAGCGTATCTAATCATGTAAGAGAAATGTACAAGAAACTGTTACTGCAAACATATATTGCTTAAATTTTTTGTACAGTTAAATTTTTGTTTCAATAATAAATTTAATATATGCATGTACTTAATGTTGCGAATAGAAATGTTCATGTAAGTCATTGGACTGTGATTTTCATTATAATTAAACCAAAAATTAACCTAACTCAAATAGATTATAGAGTATCGTCTAAAGAACAAAATTGAAACTTTTTTATGAAGTAATTAGTCTCACATTATCAGATTCACTCTGGAAGATCTTCAGCGTTTCTAACCGGATTTTTGCATATGTCAATAACAATTCAAACCAAATTGCAGTCTTGAATTGAATAGAATTTCCAAACATAAACAATTGTATAAAATATGAAACAAAACACTTGTGAACACACACACCTTAACATTCCAAAAAATTGATGACCAACAGAACTGTGATATTTATAACGCATTACAATATTTATCATTTTTATTAGATTATAACTAAATGATTTTATAAATTTATTATTCTAAATTAGTTAAAAAACAATTTCATCACCTATTTTTCTCTCGACCTGTAGTCATGTTATGTTATTCGAAGATTTACAATTGCAAAATTTTATTAAAAAATAAATCGTAAAAGTTCAAGAGTAGTTTTATACAAATCTTCAAATTACATATCACAAATGTATACAACAAGAATAAAATATTTAATAACTTTTGGATTTGCATATTATTCTTTCACTATTATAACGTTTATAACACTATGTGTTTTTCGTCAAATTTTTAACACTTTTTCGTACTTTCTTTCCTGCTATACATTGTACTAAATAGACACTTAACAAAAATTATCTCAGTAATTGTGTGTGTATTCAAACCTAAGTCTATATGATTATTTTTATATGTTACGTAAATAAGGACAGATTTCCAAGAGTATACATAAATGATGTATAAAAAGACATTGTTAGACGCATTAGGAATTGAGCATGAGGACGATTTTTTAATTAAACCATAGCAATCAAAATGTTAATTGTATTAAATCATTACAATAAATTTTACTCAAAGTACAACCTGTCCTACCTTTGCTTCACATGTGACCCTTTAAAGGAAGTGAACATTGGGCCATCAAAAATTCCGTAACCTTGATAACTCTTTTTTATTATAATTTATCTCTAACTTATGGAAGTAATCTTGAATTTAGTTAAAAAATACTAACTTCATGTCCGGTTATTAAAATAAAAATTAAAAGTTACAAGAGTTAAAAAGGCGAATTTTTAACCTTTTCGTATTGTTGGATACATAGATTATTGCATTGGCTAGACATAAATTTTAAAATATCAATTAACATTATTATGAATTTACAACCAATATTTCTCATTTCAATTGTAATACGAATTTGGAATTTTACTTATAATTTAATCAGAGAATCATAATTAATCATAGGGATTTTTGTATGTGAATCATATACATACCAAGGGGACAAAAAGGTTGAAAAGTCGCCACCCATATAGAAGGATTTTTAAAAAAATTGCGGAAGTTACTCATGGAAGCGAATGGCAAAAATTTGCCTACAATCCTTCAACAAGGGCATTTTTATATCATACTTTTAACTCTTTACGAAAATATCTGTCAAAAGTTTATAATTATATATAGAAACGTAGAAAACGCAGATCAGAAGTGCTTTGGTTGGACAATTGTATTTCAATTTCATAAAAACAATTTCTGCGACTTATTTCAACATAACAGTAATTTAATATAACTTAACAGTCCAAAAAAATATTAAATTTCACATTATTCAAAACAGTCTTTTAATTATTTACGTAACGACATTAATTTTTCATTTAATTCATTATTAAATCTCTTATATTAAAACTGTAAAATAACAAGAACAACAAACATCAAGAATGTTACCAGTTTTTTTTTGTTAACATCTGTTGCCGAAGACGTTGCGCGATCTACATTTTTTCCTACGCATCCCATCTCCTTCAGTGGTATATTTTGAACAGGGTACTCTCGATGTTCTGCGACCATTGTACAAATAGGTTTTCTTTTAGACATTATTTCTTCAATCATCTCCTGTGGCCCTTTTAACCATGCAGCATACCAACTTAGTTCACAATCGCAATACAAAGGATTATCTATAATTAAAAAATTTTTATTTATTTTTAAAAGCGTAAAATCATAAGTATTTTTGAGTAATTACTTATTAACTATCTCAAAACAAATAAAGTAAAATGATCGAGAATACCATTTTAAAAATTTAATTTTAACGTTTAATATGTAATCTCACAAGTTAAGGTTACCCTCTTTGGTGAATTTGATAATCACAGCCATACAAATATTTTCTCAAATCTGTGGTTCTCATTTTGCTTACTGTATGTTTCTGGGGCTGCTAAATCTGTTTCCGACCTAACATTTTTAAAAGAGTAGATAAATAACCAAAACGCGTGTCAAGTGGAATAACGCGTGTCACTTAGGTGGCAAAAACGACTTTTGATCGTGCGTCAATCCACTACTATTGGAGTGTCATGTTAAAAGATATTGAAGAATTCTTTTGTAAAGGCCTTAACTGCCAATTTAACAAAAGCGAACAAGCTTAACCGCGTGGCTTGATGACACAAGGTGTTGTTCACTAATCATGGAGTGTGGTGGCCACTGATGTCATGGGTCCATTCCCCAGAAGCTCAACAGGTTTTAAATACTTATTAGTATTTCAAGACATATTCAACCAATGGGTGGAGAGTTATAGATGCTTTAAACATAAAGTCTGCTCCAGGTTTGGATTCCTTTACATATAATATATTTTCAAAAATGAAACGGACATGGCAAGATTTGATTTTAGAAGCTTATAATAAAATGTATATTACTGGTCAGTTTCCAGAAACTTGGAGGGGTACTTTAGTGAAATTTTTTACAAAACCTAGTGGAGGCTATTGACAAATTTCTCTGACTTCATGTTTAGCAAAGATAATGGAAAGATTAGTTCAGAGAAGATTGGAATATCTTGTAAAGACAACAAATTTCTTTCAGACTTTCAATTCGGTTTTATAGGAGAGGAAGGTCTGCAATAAATGCTGACACCTTTCTGGTTTCCGACATCCACGGGACAAGAAGGAAAATCCTTGGCATTCAACCAAATTTCAACTTGGCTACACGAAAACAGAACAATCCATTAATTAAAAAAAACAAACTCTTTCATACAATCCTCATTAAATATTTTGGCACTATTTTATATTAAAAACTTATATGGCATCGGCATATAATAGAATTAACAAAAAAGACATCGAGATCAAATAATATTATCAGAACTATATCCAAAATTCCTTGTGGCCCCTCTCCTTCAAACCTTTAAACGGTTTCTAAGGTACTTCATAATTCTATCTTAAATTGGGGAACTCCACTAATATGGAGAGCTAGTGATACCCATCTTTCAAAATTGAATAAAATATATTATGTTTCATTAAGAACAGTTCTAGGAGTAATGAAGTAATCTGATTTAGGTAAATTTCAAACACCCGTATCACAAATTTTGGATCTTTTTAAAAATTTCGACCGAGATTTCGAAGAGAATAAGACCACCTACAAGACTCAAACAAATTTAATTACGCGCATTCTTATAACAAAAACTTTTCTCTGTTCATTGGATTGGTATATTAAAATTATTTATACACACCTGTTATATCGACTGCTCTAAGTGTGTCCACAACATTTTCCATAATATCTTCCGGTATGCGGGTTAATTTGTTGTTCTGTAGGCTGAGAATCTCTAACGAATTTAAGCTATCAAAAACCATTGTAGGTAGAACTTTTATACTAAAACAAAGTTAAAATAGAATATTAATTATACAATAACTAAGCAATAGTTTATAAAATATGTGGACGTCCGCATGAAAAGGGACCACTTTGTCGGTTCTAGATTCCGAAATAATCGCAATTTACTAATTTTGAAAAAAATATCGAATCTTTTTTTATTCTGTTTTCTTAATCTACAAGGGACCACTTTGTCGGATGTCCGTTATTTTTTCATTGTTTCAAAATGGAGAGGGAGGGGAATTCGAAATCTATTAATTTTTCATCTTAAAAGTGTACTAGACTTAAAAATAATAAAATAATATATAATAAAAAATAAAATAATAATAAAGTATAAAAAAAATAAAATAAAAATAAAATATAAAATAATAATAATAATAATAAAATATATTCGTATAAATCTTTAATTTCGATTTTCTTGACATGAGGTTTTTGACATTCTGAACTTTAAAATTCTATAACTCAGCGATTTTTGCACCAAATTGGACTTAAGAATTATGGAAATTTTCCAAATTTAACAAGGAATTTGACTATACAGATAAGTCCAATAGTGCCAAAGTGGTCCATTTCCTTGCGGACGTCCGCGTATGATTTTTAATATATAGTATTATAAAGAGAGATTATTGAGTAGTTATTAAGCAGATGTAAACAGTCAATAAAAAACTATAAATTAGAAAATTAATAAAGAAATAATAATTTTTCATATTAACTTTTAGAGTTAACATTTTGACACACTGAGAGAAGTCCGGGGACTAATACGTCCCATGCGAGCCTTGAGTGGTACTTTTGAATGTTTTTATGTGAACCCTCGAATCGAGACGTCTCAAGCCACGATGCGAAACGTGGAACGTCCCGAAGCGAGATTACGCAGAACTTTCAGTTTTTGCCACCAGTTGTTCTCTTATATGCGAGAACAATGTTTGACTGGATTCTGGGCGTCTCAGCACTAGATTCGAAACAACTCAAACGCGACAAGCAGAGTAGCGCATAGCGACGTCTAGCGGGAACTATTACGCCTCGGACTTCTCTCAGTGCAGTATAGCAAGAATTATTATAAGTAGAGTCAATTTTGATCAAAATAATGTATATGAGGCTCCAGATCTTAAAAGGTCACTTTTACCATTTAAAATCAATGCTGAAAGTGCTCTTTTAAGATCCGGAGCCTCATAAAGTGTCAAAGTGTCGCCCTATCTGTATAGAGCAACAATTACAAAGGTGACAAGAAATTCTAAAATATTTTGTGATTTAAAAATGATTTAAAAAATACTGAAGGTTGATCTTCTGAAATTTTAAATAACACAGTTGCATTCAAATTTTTACAATTCTAAAAATTGGACTTTATATTTGTAATTATCTGCTCTAAAAACCCCTGAGTGAGTAATTTCATCCAATTTTATTAATTTTCAAATATTTTTGTCCGACATATTGGATCCGCCATTTTGAACTTTGCAAATTGTATTTCATATTAGTAATCAGCGACCCCGAAAATCCCGAGGGATCGATTTTTAGATGATTTTAATCAATTTTGAATATTGTTGATAAATTTGCTACTTCTTAATTTTCTTCCATTTTGGACCCACCATCTTGAATTCTTAAGTGCTCAAGTACATAGTTCGAAAGTACAACTATATTGTCCACCTTTGGCATACAGGGCATACATGAGACTCGTCAAAAAATTATATTGATGTGAAAAGCGTATTTAAAAGAAAAGATGCGAATTTTTCGTTATTTTTTGCATTTTGAGAATTGTTAAATCGTCTAATTATAAAGTATTTTTGTAAGAAAAATGTGACGAAATTATAAAAGATGTTATAAAAATAAAATTAAATGAAACCAGAATTTTATTCAGAGAACATGGAGTCTGTTTAGTAGACATCCTTTTTTCAAAATTTTGTCAAAAATCAAGACTATAGAAGATAAAAATAAAAGGGAGTCTAAATTGTTTTAACTAGTTTTACATGGATACATATTTTTAATTAAATTTTGTAATGAGTAATAGGAAGCTTTTTTATTAAATTGATAAAAGTAAAAGTTTATAAAAATTTTACTTACAGATTTTTCTGAAGGTTGAGAAACGTAATAGAGTCACCATAGCCAGTAAATGTATCTTCGTAAAGCACAGTAATATTGTTTGCTTTTAAATCAAGGTTTCGTAGTCTATGAAGACGACGTAGTGCATCGCTCGGAACAGAATGAAGATTATTGTCACCTAAACGTAGATACTGCAAATTTTCTGCAACAAATTGTAATTACAAAATATATTTTTCTTGTTATTGTTAATGTTTCTTTAATATTAGATCTTCAAGAGTAAAGGGCATTAATTTCTTTTTATTTCTCGATCAAATAATAAAAATTACTACAGTGTACCGCCCAAAAAGTAAAAGTTATGGTATTGATTTATTACTTTAGTAAATTGTTATTTTATACTTTCAATACAATTGCTTGAAAAAAGTACTTTATTTTTAAAAGATTTTTGTCTAAACAGAATTTTAAATTCATCTCTATATTCATTTACATAATTTCCCTCGGCTGTTGTGCTCCAGGTGCGACCACGTGGTAGACATGTAAATTGCCATGTATGTGTCATTGGGTGAAAATTTAATTATTTGAAAATAAACAATTAAAAATGATTACTTCTTATATCGTAGTCGATTGCAACAGTTGATTTAAAATTTACAAAGTGTCGTTTGTCGTTTGTCATGCGTTAGAAAAGTGGAATCATGTGAATTGTATAATTTGCATCTTCAACGGCGAGAGAAATGGTTAGCTGTTTTAAAACGAGATTTAACCCTCTGCCTACGGTGACTTATCCTCACTCTAGCGCTTTTAAATGTACTTTCTATAGTCCCCACCAGGCGACCAAATAGACGATTTTAGACGATAACGGTCACATGAGTAGGCAGAGGGTTAAGTAAAAGTCAGTTAAAAAATGGACGAATTTTTGAGCTGGGAAGAATATTTGGAAGAATATAGTGGGGTTCTAGATATGTAAAAACCTAGAAAGGGTGTACATGGAGTATTGGAAAAAATGCAAGTTCTCAAACTGTCTGGAAATCTTCGCACCTTGAAGACTATTTGAATGATTTTAAGGTACTACTACACTTTAGAATTTAAAAAAATTTTATTTTTTTTTATTGTATTTTTTAACTCCTTATGACTTCAGAAAACACCTCCTAAAGTATTTATAACCAATTGTTAGGCTCGTATAACAATGTTGGACAGAAAAATGTATTGCGCATTCGAGAAACTCATAGAAGACTACTGCGCAGGAGTTAAAAATATAAATAAATTAATTGAGGAAACTGTGTAGGATCCTTTACGGGTTCCTTACAGGATCCTTTATACTTAAGTACCTGCAGTTTACAAAACTGCAAAGGTTCCTGTACATGATGCTGCGAGTGTTCCTGTACAGGAACCTTTGATAGGTAAGGTTCCTGCATCAGAACCTGCACAGGAACCCTGTCCCAAAACCCCGTACGGGATCCTGTACAGGACCTGCACAGGATCCTGAGAGGATCCTGAGAGGATCCTGTACGGGGAATAGGTAAAACCTTAATGATTTAAAATTAACAAGAAAAAATATTCGATCGCGAAATAATAATAATAATAATAATGTGAATACTCCATTACTCTTTGTCAGAGTTTAAGACAGTACACGGAAAAGATTGTGGGCGCGCAGCTATCTCACTTGTAGTTAGCGCTGCTGTACCTCATTTAGGAGCTGACCGCTTCCACTTTGGTAGCTCTGATACCCCACAGCAGACGAAAAAATATTCTATACGACGTATAGAATATTTTCTCGTCTGCTGTGGGGTATCAGGGCTACCAAAGTGGAAGCGGTCAGCTCCCACAGCTGAGGTACAGCAGCGCTAACTGCAAGTGAGATACCTGCGCGCCCACAAACTTTTCCGTGTAGTTAATATTAACGACAGAATTAGGTTTTAAAAAATCAGTTTGTTTCTTACCTTCCACTCCCATGAATGCATCTGGATCAATTTGTCCTATTTGATTTCCTTCTAGTTCTAAAGAATTTAACTGCTTTAAACTGCTGAATGCCTTTCCTGGTATTTCACGTAGATGGTTATGTGCCAATATAAGAGAATCTAAACTTTTTAAACCTGTAAAATTGTTATATTTTACTAGTAAACATGTTTTCAGTTTTGAAACTATTTTTGTTGTCTAAAAGACAAGCTCTTGTTTTAAAAAATAATTGGAATCGTGAATTATATTAATAAAATGTAAACAATTAAATACCTTCAAAGTCTCCATCCTTAATAGAAGTTATACTATTTTCTTGAAGTTCAAGTTTCTTTAAGTTTTCAAGCAGTGAAAGAGCTTTAGTTGGAATTCTCAGCAATTCATTTCCACCCAAGTTCAATCGTTTTAACTTTCGTCTATTAATTAAGAAATTGTATATATTTATTATTTTTCTTTGATTGAACATACAAATATGTTATATATATATGGGCAATTCCACGTGAGATTTCAGTCGACCTCTTAAAATCGGCCAAAAATATTTTTTTTCTATTCTGTATTGAAAAAAAACAGATACGTATTTTTTTATTATTTTTTTAGAGGCCAAATTTTTAAGTTATGAATTTTCAAAATTTTCGCTTTTTAAATGTATGTATATTTTTAATGTCAGATAACTCAAAAAATATTGCTTCTTTTCATTTTTCGACAAGAGAAAAAAAGTTTTGTTTTTCTCTCTACTTTTGAATAATCATAACAAAAAAATTTTTTTTTCATTTTTTATTAAAAAAATAAAAAAAATTTATAAACAAATTAATTTTTTTTAACTTTGGGTATGATAAATTTTTAATTTTCTTTTTTTAAAACATACCTGGAAATGATAAGAAGGTTTTGCAAAAAGTTTCAGAGTGGGCCTGACAAGTTTGATGGGTCCAAAAAAATAATTAAGCTCTCCGTGCAGGTCGCACGCACGTGGCACAATGGGATTTTTTTACAATTTATTATTAAAAATTGTTTAGAGCCTAAAAATTCAATAATAATCAAAATCCGATAAAGTTTGTAGGCTCTAGACAATTTTTAATAATAAAATGTAAAAAAATCCCATTGTGCCACGTGCGTGCGACCTGCACGGACAGCTTAATTATTTTTTTGGACCCATCAAACTTGTCAGGCCCACTCTGAAACTTTTTGCAAAACCTTCTTATCATTTCCAGGTATGTTTTAAAAAAAGAAAATTAAAAATTTATCATACCCAAAGTTAAAAAAAATTAATTTGTTTATAAAATTTTTTTATTTTTTTAATAAAAAATGAAAAAAAAATTTTTTTGTTGTGATTATTCAAAAGTAGAGAGAAAAACAAAACTTTTTTTTTCTTGTCAAAAAATGAAAAGAAGCAATATTTTTTGAGTTATCTGACATTAAAAATATACCTACATTTAAAAAGCGAAAATTTTGAAAATTCATAACTCAAAAATTTGGCCTCCAAAAAAATAATAAAAAAATACGTATCTGTTTTTTTTCAATACAGAATAGAAAAAAAATATTTTTGGCCGATTTTAAGAGGTCGACTGAAATCTCACGTGGAATTGCCCATATATTTATCTATTTTTTAATTGAATTTCTAATTAGGAAAGAGGTCCTTAAAATTAATAGCGCGTGTGATGAAAAAACGGTGGGTAAAAATTTGTCAAAAATGTCAATGTGTTAAACGGATGTCTTTAGTTTCTTTGAAAGTTGTGGAACATTTGTTTATATCTGACAGATCCGGGAAAGTATATATCTATATATTATTATTCTTTATTTTTATTAAATAGCCCATTGTAAGTCAATTATTAATTTGTATACATACTTGTCGATTCCTTTAAAAGCATCAGGATCAATTTGAGAAATTTTATTTTCATATAAAGTAAGTATTTCCAGAGTATCTAAACCTTCGAATGCTTTTTCATGTATTGCGTTAATTTTATTATGATTAATGTTTAATATAAGAAGATGATGAAGAGTTTTCAATGCTGATGATGGAACTGCATTTAAGGAATTCTGAGATATATCTAATTGAGTTAACGCTTTACCTAGAAATAAAGAAGATACATATTTAAAAACCATTGTACTGTTATTTACTGAAATTTTATTATTCTATTTAATTTGATTTGTAATTAATAAATACTGTCAAAAACTGAATCTGAAGTCAAAATTTAAACATTAAAAATTGAGACAGAAACGTCTTTAGTTTATCAAGATTATTTGAATTTAAAATTTTTCGGTTGCCATTTTTATTTATTTTTGAAGCCACCAAGCATATTGAATATCGCATTTAAATAAAATATAATATTTATACTATGATTATGAATATGGCGAATTAAAACTTACCGATTGATGTGAGTGATGTTTCTTCAATAACTGCAAGACTGCTGTTGTGTATTGTTAAATGAATAATGTCTAGTCCTAAAAAAACGAAGCCCGGAAGTTTAGGTAAATTGTTGTGCCTTAGTTTCAAATACACAACAATAGTATTTTGTCGCTTTTTAAGTATATCCATCGCTTTGCTGATATGAACCAAATCGGTGAGCTCGCAAATAATATCTAAACCAGATTTTTTGACACCACATTTGCATGGTTCCATTTCTGTTTGCGTTGGGCATTGTTGTGTTGTCTGAGTTAAAACTGTTCCGCCAAAAATTAATATCAAGCAAAATGTGATCCATCTTCTTGAATGGGTTTCCTTCATTATTTCTTGCATATCCCAGTTAATAATTTTTGATTCTTCGTTGTCTTATACCTTTTTCCTGTTTCGTGACATTAACGACTTTTTACTGTCACTTTGTTTCTTGGTACTTAAAATAAAATGTTCGTACTCTCACAATTTTTACAACCATGGTGCAAAAATACACATTACCTGTTAGAAAAGACGTTAATTACAGTTATTGAAGATTAAAATACATTAACAAATCTCAGGAAATCCAGAATAGAATTTGAACATTTTTAACTCCCAGATAGCATAGTATAAAAAACATCCAATGTTTGATCAAATTCATAAAAATTAAATTAAAAAAAGGGAAGTTTCTCGAGCAATTAATTATTTGGTTATAAAGTTTATTCTACATTTACCTTTTATATATTCAAGATGTGTCCTTCTGCAAAACCATGCTTTATGACCATTCCTGTTATAGCTTTATCCACGTTCTCTTTTATAAAATAAGTTTTTCATAGTATGTCCTAAAACATAATTTTTTAAGGTATTTTAGAATAATTTATTACTTATTGTGTATAGCTTGCTTATAAATAGCATCAGCTATTAATTTATTATATTATAGATTACGTCTGTTATGTGCAGGTTGATTAAAATTTTGTGCGAAATTGAAAATTTATTGTATTCGCATGAAATTTTTCATTCAACGGATTTTGAATTCTGAAAAACTGATACCGGATTAGTAATCCACCCTCAAAAACACCAAAGTAATGAATTTCAAGAGAATCCGATCAATTTTGAATTTTGTTCACCATATTGGATACGCCATTTTGAATTTTTAAAAATGAACTTCAGATTCGTAATCAGCGACCACGAAAACCCATAAATAATTTCAAGGGAATCCATTGTAACAAATTAACAAAATAACAACTAACAGGAAACTGACAAAACAAAATGTTTAAGTTTAATACACGATCTAGTTTCCGATTTTTCTTTTCTGTTTGACGTCATGGTTAGTTAGCGAAAAGAACATATCTAACGTGAAACTAAAAACTCAAGAATTTTTACCTTTTTCGTCTGCTAAACACAACACTTTTGTGCAGATCAACGTGGATCACGCCCGCCATTAGTTTTAATTCATCTCTCACCAGAGTTGCAACAGTTTCCCCACAAGAGCGCTAATTTTGCTAACTAACCACGAGTCGTATAGAAAAGAAAAATTGTCATAAAAATATTTCAAAGTACCCATTGCATTATTTAAAACCACTATAATGACTTTCCGGTAGTATAAAGGTTAAATAGATATAAAAATAAATACAAATTTCAAAAGAATAGAGAGTAAATGTGTTTATGCTTTACCAGTCACTGTTATGTTTCGCACTTTATTGAAAACCAGTTTAACATCCGCGATAGTTTCTTCTCCGAATTCCAATGTTGGTGTTGACATTTCAGAAGTTCTCCATATTTTACTATTGAAATTATTTTCTTTTTCTTCAGCTTGCGTATCGTTAATATTTGCGGAGTCTCATGCTTTTTGATGCTTACTTTCCTACCTGTAGTGACAAAGGTTTTTAACTAAATGATATTTATTCACACGACAGAAGATTCATAAATAGAATGAACAAGAATTTTCATATTTTTGAAACACAAGAACAAATTTTGTATATGAAAATGTACGTGATTTCATATATAAACACGTACATGTGTTAATTTGAAGAAATTTCAAATGGGTAGACATGTGATTTATTTCTCCTTGATTAAAATCAAAATGTGGACCACCAACCCAGTGAGAAATAAAAGGTCTGATCGACGTCTAAGAGGTCTAAAAGATCCATTTAGACGTTGACTAGAGGTCGGTCAGACCTTTCATTTCTTACTGGGAATTCCATTTGTTAAACTTTGAGTTGTTGTGTTCCGCTTCCGACAGGAAGTTCAATTTTTTGAATTCTTCTATTGTATCTGTTTCAATGACTATTTTAATATCAAATGCAAATTCTTTTAGAGTTTTCGTTAATTTATTGTGATCTTAAATCTTTAAGGACCACATTTTTTTTAAACTTAATAGATTCACTTGAAACTGATTACTCGAGGGTATTTGGGGTCGCTGATTACGAATATGATGGTAGTTTTCAAAAATTCAAAATGGCGGATCCAATATGGCAATTTAAATGTTGAAATACTTTGATTTAATTTTAAAATTTCTTTTAAATTAAAGTAATAAAAATAACTTAATAATCAAAATAATAATAATGCTCCTATCAATCGATACTCTTGGAAATAATAATAACAATATAATTTCGAAACGCGAGTAAATTAATATAATTATTAACAATAAAAACGACTGAGAACGCGAGTAATGAAACATTTGATAATCAGTTTTCATACGTTTTCCTTTCCGCCTAAATCTATCGCATTCTGTAGAGTATATAATTCACGAAACTAGTCTTGAATTTGTTTCATAGTCTATCGTGACTGACGCGACCAAGACGTGCACTTTGAGAAGTTGAAGCTGCTCTTCGTTAAGGCAGAATTAAAATTCTAATATCGGAACGCTGCCGATATTCTTGGCCGACGCGAAAGATTTGTGAATGAGAAACTCGACAGCGATTTCTTATCCAAGTAGCACCCTGAGATAGGAATTCATATCCGTCTCTTAGCCTCAGGTGAAAAAATTGCACCTTTATGCACCTAGGGTGCAGAGCTAGGATGTATGAATAACTGTCTCCATGACCATTCATTCACCTAAACAGCGGTTTCAGAGACAGAAAGATTTCACTAGATCTTCCCAAGAGATAAAAGGTTCGCTCTGTCGCTACACAAAGAGAGCCAAGGCAGCACAGAAAAAAACTAAACTCAAAATGAGTAGCATATGATACTCATTTTGAAGTGCAACAAAAATGATACCCCTTCGACTCATTATGAGTTTCTGGGGAAAAGACTCAAAATGAGTAAAAGCGGTATCATTTTGGGTTTATGATAAAATTACAATAACATTGGAATAACTGGGAATATTTCGTAAAAATATGAATTAAAATAATTGTTTATAATGAATAAACACGTTGCACTTGTCAAAACATTAATACTTGAAGTCGATTTATCGTATTTATGAGAATATTATATTATAACACATCGTCACAAGTTCGTTATATTATAGTATTTAAACGGTCAAAGACAATTTCGAAAGAAACTTTGCTACATGTATTGCTTAAAAATTAATTTATATTTTTTTGTCTTTTAATTACAGATCACTTATGTAATAAAATTACTAATAGAAAACTTGTCGGAGCAGCCAGGCAAGACAAATTTGAAAATTTTGGAAATATATAACTATACAGCGTAAGCTTACAAACCATTCGTTTAATCCACACCACAAACTTACAGCAAGATATTTTGCTATGTGGGAATGAACAAGATTTCAAATTTTTCGAATAGATAATAATGTTTTTAGGGTCACTGATTACGGATCTGATATTAATTCAAGCCTCTACCAGACATAGTTAAATTTTGTTCTTCTTGTTCACCTTAGATTGTCAGAATTGCAACACTGAAATGTTGGCACTCCAGTTTACAAAGATTCTAATTTTTGTATTTCTTTCGAGTTGTCAGATTCTATTTCGGTAATAAATAGACTACCGATTCAGAAAAGTCGTTAAGATTTAATTTGGCAGGATCTATGGTAAGAATTGTCACACTCTCATTATGTGGAAGCTTTCATTTAATAATTTTTCATTATTGGAATTCCAGGAGAAGCAACTTTCTGTGATAATCTGGTCTCAACCGATAATTTAATATTTTTTAATTTATGACTTAATTTTGATGTACATAAGTTACGTTATCTGTGAGCCGAAGTGTAAAGTATGATATTTTGAATGTGATTTAGTAGGAATTGGAATATTTATCGCCCTCTTGTGCTCGTTATAATGTCCCCTTTATTTAGATTGCAGTTCCAAATATATTATAAACATATTAATCAAAAGAATTAAACTCTGTTTACAAAATGTAAATTTTCATTTCTAATCGTTCCCTATAGTACTCTAATCCTGCGAATTACTAATTAAATTTTCCAAATCAACTAACACATATGCATTTAAGAATCCCAGTTTCACTTTCGAAATTAAAGTAAATAAATTAATTTATATTACTTTGTAAATAAAAGTATATATCATTACCGTGAAAAATTGTGTTTAGAGACACATAGAATGTTAAAAGTAAATCATCCGAGACAAGAACTGAATGCCATAAGAATTCCATATAACCAATCCAGTGTGCAGTCGTAATTCTAGATCAGAAATAAAGTTGGTAGACCTTTTGACTCCATGAGTGTAGTATGTAGTTCCAACTTCACGATATTTTACATAATAACAGTGTCTGAAAATAATTAAGTTATGTAAAGTTTTTTTTAATTGTGACTAAAATAGATTTAAAATATTGTCTTAAGCATAATTTATTATGTCTATTATGAAAAATCACATTTGTTATATTTACTTCATTACATTATAAATTAACATTGCTTTTGAGTGGTATGATTTAAAATAATATAACAAATCTAAGCAATTTTGCAGTAACTCTCATTGTACGCGCAATAATAAAAAATATTTAATATTTCCCAGTGAAAAATAAAATATCTAACCGAAGTCTAATAAACTTGAGAGGAGATCTAGGTGTATATTTGGTCTAGAAATGTAAAATATAGATGTCAAAGTTGTTTGACTTCAAAGCATAATGTATTTGTCATTCAGTCGCTTAGTGTAATTTTACACACATTTTATAAAATTTAATGTTTTTTAAATTTCTTCATGTAAGCGAAACAAAGAAAATTGTAGGATCAGTACTCATTCGGCTATATTGACGTACTCGGTATGTTGACATTGTTGGGAAGCAAGAAAATGTACGATATTGCGAACAATGGTAACTTTTACGAATGACAGAAATTTTTGCATAATCTTTAAACACAAGGCAAAATTCCAAAAAATGTTTTTAAATGAAAAAAAAATTAATTGCTGATCCCAAACAATTTCTAGAACAATTATAATTATTATCTGGGTGATTAAAATTAATTTAATTCACAATTCATAAATAGTAACCACACCAATAATCAGCAGAAGATGGAAAATTATATTTGAGCGAACTTTATCAATATGGTAATTAACATATTTTGGTAAAAAATTTGAAATTATTGAAAATTATCAAAAGTACGAAAAACCGAATTCCTTAAAATTCAACATTTTTTCTTCTCCTTTATGGCATTTAGCTTCATTATTTTTGGGCTCTTAAAAAACACTTAACTTATTTAATAGTCTTCACCCTTTGGTAAAAAATTTAAAATTACCAAAATTTATCAAAAATTCAAAAAACCGAATTTCTTAAAATACAACATTTTTTTCCCTTTTATGGCATTTTGCTTCATTATTTTTAAGCTTTTCAAAAACACTTTACTGATTTAATAGTGTTCACCCTGTTACGTCAAAAACAAGAAACCTTTTTAAATATACCTAACGTTCCTCGTTTTAAATTAGTTTCATAAATGAATCTAAATTGGGATGAGGATAAGTCAATGAGCCAACTAAATGTTGTGAGAGAATAATTTATTTAAAAACTAACAAGAAAGAAAAGAGTTGACAAAATTACAATGAGTACAAAAATTATGAATCTTACTTAAAGAATAACGATTCAATATTTTTGAAAATTGTTTAATATTTATACTTTGCAAATTGGTGTATTATAAAAGGTTGTTTTAAAGTTCACTTCAAATTTAATACTTGGGAAGATAGTTTGTTTTTAACGATTCACGTTCAAAAATAATACTTGGAGATGTATACTGTTCACTTTCCAATAATGTTTGGTTGTAGATAATTCGATGCGTACGGGTTGACTCCCAAATAATTACTCTCTGATCTGAGTAGAACTCGTATCCTTTTTATATTTTAAGGGGGGTTGAGGGGCGACTGTTGTACCTCTCAGTTTTGTTAGATGCTCAGTCTCCAGTGATTAGTCACCTGCCTGCTTGTTTTTATGTCCTCCAATGATTGTGGGATTATAGTAATCTGCCTGATGCACTATCGTTATTCTTTTTACATGAAAAGTATTACCCATCTTCGTTGTATTTGTTATAATTTATAAGTTTGTTTAAATACATATGAAATATATATTAACAATTACCTTCTTATAAAATATATTGAATTTAATGCAATAATATGAAGAGATTGTATGAATACCATATTTTAATGAGATATATGTGACTGATTATAATGTAATAATATGAGAAAGTATTTCAAATACGTTAATATAATATATACGTTTAATTCAATATGTTAAAAGGAAATACACACCTAAATATTATAAATAAATTAAGTATATGTGGACGTCCACATAAAAAGGGCCCATATTGTCGGTTCTAGTTTTCAAAATAATCACAATTTAGTAATTTTGGAGCAAAATCTTAATTTTTTAAAAAATTTTATTATCAATCTACATGTTTTGATAAGTCGAATCATGCGATTTTCATTAATTTATCGATAATTTAACTGTTTGATTTCATTGGTTCTTTAGAAAAATGAAAAGGGCCCATTTTGGCGGTCATTTGCAAACGTAATCCGTATTTTAAAAATGGAGGTGTGGAAAAAATTTAAAACCTCTTGATTTTTCATCTTAGGTGTCCTGGACTGTAAACAATTCTTATCTGAATAACTTTCCAGAAGAACCAGAGATATTGATGTTAGATTCTTTTTTCGTAATTGTCGAAATGAAAATTTGGATATTGCGTCAATTTTTTCATAATAATAGAGACCCGAGTCGAAATTGAAGCCCTACTTTCATCCTGAATTTTTAGGGTCTATTGAGTGTTAGGAGTAGTAAAGTAGGGTCTAATTCTAATACAATTAGACACTACTTTAACTCCCAAAACAGGCGGAAATTTTCCAATTCGTCATTTAGCTAAATGCCGAGGCAATTAGCTAAACGGCGCCGAATAGACAAACGAGCTTCATTATTATTGTTATTCGTCTATTCGCCTGGAAGGATAAGGCAAATAGAAGAAAATGATATATTGAAAAAATATTTTCATTTATTGAAATATCTGTTATTTTATTTATTATTACAAGGTTGTCTCTGATGACAGCGCGAGTTGCATATAGTGTTCCTGACTTGAAACACTCTAGAGAGTAAGAGAAGCATTATTATACTAAATAAAATTTCGTTCTTACATGTTCCTCTCTAACATTCAATAAAGCTATTAAATTTATTTTGTTTCAATTATTGTTTACAATTTATCACGATGTGTATTTTTGTATAATATTTATTAAGATATTAAACTTATTTTCTTTCAATCTTCTGTTTACAATTTATAGCTCTTATTTAACGGAAAATAATGCAAATAAGACGTTCCGATATTTCAATAAATGAAAATATTTTTTCAATATATCATTTTCTTCTATTTGCCTAAACTGCGTTTGTCGAATAGCTAAATGCCTAGCCAGTTAGCTAATTGCCTAAACCTTCCAGGCGAATAGACGAATAACAGTAATAATGAAGCTCATTTGTCTATTCGGCGCCGTTTAGCTAATTGCCTAGGCATTTAGCTAAATGACGAATTCTTCTATTTGCCTACGACATATATACACGAAATGTATATAGACGCTATAAAACACATCAGTATTTATGAATTTGGAGTACTTTTTTCATTTGCAGTGTTTCAAGTAATGCATAAAAAAATTATAAAAAATTTTCTTTTAGAATGTAGGGTCTAGGAGTATGAAAGTAGGGTCTACGAGGTTTAAAAGTACGGTATAGGTTTCTTAGAAGTAGACCCTCCTTTGCTTCTCTAAATGGAAGATTGGCAAATTTCCGCCTGTTTTGGGAGTCAAAGTAGGCCCAGCTTAAAAAAAATCGTCTGGATTTTCCATGGACTTTTCATGTAGAAATCCATATGGAGATTTGAAACTATCCACATGAAATCCGCATGGATTGCCATGTGGATTTCCGCATGGATTTTTTATATTCTTAATAAACTTCAAATATGAACGAAAACCTCTTTAAAAATGCAGAAAGTAGTGAGTGAGACCCCTTCGGGGTCACAGAATTCGAGTTTGATGTTTATTTTTGAAAATATTTAAAAATAGAAGAAACAGAAAATTTCAATGTGGATTTCCATGTGAATTATTTCAAATCGCATGGATTTCTGCGTAAATTTCTATGTGGAAAATCCAGACGAACTTTTTCAGTTGGGGGGTCTAATTGTATTAGAATTAGACCCTACTTTACTACTCCTAACACTCAATAGACCCTGAAAATTCGGGGTGAAAGTAGGGCTTAAATTTCAACTCGGGGACTGTCAAAAAATTTTAAATAAGTTTAATATCTATTCTTTTCATTCAAATGACACAATAAAATTGTACCTAATAATTAATCTTGTAAAAAATTGTTTTTTAATAGAAAAACGGTCCTTTTTAGAAAAGGGCCCACATTGTCGGTTTTTCGTATTTTCAAAATTAAGAGGGGGGGGGTGGTTTTAAAAATTTTAAACCTATTGGTTTTTTATTTTCAAGGTGCCCTGAACTAGGAACAATTCATATCTGAATAACTTCCAAGAAGAACCAGAGATACAACAATTAGTTGGTATCGCAATCTTTAATTCCGTTTTTCTCGAAATGAGGTTTTTGGCGTTCTAAACTTTGAAATTCCGTAACTCAGCGAATTTTAACCAAAAAAAGTTCTAAGACCACTCAAAACTTGGCCAGGAATACGCCCATATAGATAACTCCAATAGTGCCAAAATGGGTTCTTTTCATGTGGACGTCCACAATATTAAGAAGTTACGGACGTAACAACCCTTTGGTAAAAAATCTAAAATTATCAAAATTTATCAAAAATTCGAATTTCTTAAAATACAACATTTTTTCTTCTCTTTTATGGCATTTAGCTTCATTATTTTTGGGCTCTTCAAAAGCACTTTACTTATTAAATAGTCTTCACCTTTTGGTAAAAAATCTAAAATTATCAAAATTTATCAAAAATTCAAAAAACCAAATGTCTTAGAATACAAGATTTTTTTCTTTTTTTTTATGGCATTTAACTTCATTATTTTTGGGCTCTTCAAAAGCACTTTACTTATTAAATAGTCTTCACCTTTTGGTAAAAAATCTAAAATTATCAAAATTTATCAAAAATTCAAAAAACCAAATGTCTTAGAATACAAGATTTTTTTCTTTTTTTTATGGCATTTAACTTCATTATTTTTGGGCTCTTCAAAAACACTCTACTTATTTAATAGTCTCCACCTTTGGTAAAAAATTTTAAATTATTAAAAATTATCAAAAATTCAAACTACAGTTTCTCAGCTCTTATATAGAGTTCCAGGATCATCTAAACAACGAGAAAAGTCACTTTCGCCACCAATCGGTGAAAATATACGAACTTAAGAGATTTATAACATTATAAAAGAAAACGCATAGGTATGATATCTTACGTAAGATCCTATATGGATTCTCATGTGAGAAAACATATTAGATCCCATGTAATTTCTCATATAGGATCTTATTATGTAAGATCTCATATTTTTTCCACATAGGAATTCATATAGGAACTTATTACATTAGATTATATATGTTTTCTCACATAAGAATTCATATAGGATCTTATTACGTTAGATTTAATATGTTTTCTCACATAGGAATTCATATAGGATCTTACGTAAGATCTCATATGCGTTTTCTTTTATAATGTTATAAAATAAATCTCTTTAGTTCGTATATTTTCACCGCTAGGTGGCAAAAGTGACTTTTCTCGCTGTTGAGGTGATCCTGGAACTCTATGTAAGAGCTGAGAAACTGTAGTTCACAAAATGTGTTGCAAACTATCAATTTTTTTTAATTCATGATGACTTGTAACATTAATACAATTTATTATTTAATTTTTAATTAAATAATTTTTAATCGTGTGGAAATTCCTTCATTGGATCTCTAATAAAATACCATGTCATATCCCACATAAAATCTTATATGATATCTCACATTAATTCTTATGTGAAATCTTACATGAAATCTCACTTGAAATCATATGTCAAAATTCATATAAAATCAATGAATGCAAACTCCTATATGAATTCCTATAAAAAATCCTGTGCTAATTTTATATGTGGTTTTTATAGGAATCTACATAGATTCCTACAATCATTCTACGATTTTATATGTACTTTTAGATAAAGTTACTTACAGGATCCTATGTAAGATCCTATATAGGAATTTTCAGTAGGGAATTGTTACTCGAGGATTTTTAGGATCTCTGATTACGAATTTAACATTAGTTATAAAAATAAAAATAAATAAAAACAAAATAATTACCAATTAACATAACACTTATTGAAGCATGAAACATTCCTCGAACGTGAATGTATTTTTTGCCCACTGGGAATATCACACGATCTTTACTACTTTCATTATCTTTTTTCCAAAAACTATAAAATTACTAATGCAATATGTCTAACTATAAATTTGTTTTATTTTCTCGTAACTTGTAAAAATTAATATTTTAGAGTTTTATCCTTTGAGAATGAAAACCACATTGAAAATTATCGCATGTGATAAGAGAAAAAAATAGAGCTAAAGGTGTTGATGTTAATGAACAAATGAAGGTTTCAGAAGAATCATTTAATGATTATGAAAATGATTCTGATGATGATTTAATGGTGATTCTGATAATGAAATAGAACGTCCAAAACGTCTACTTTTTCAAGGGTTTGATGAAAATTTCAGAATGAATATTAACCTAAAAAATGACATCGATACAAAAGCTAAAGATCTCATTGTAACAAGTTTAGCGGTGAATGCGGACCTGGTAAGGAAGATGAAAATTTAGGTTCTTTAACACTTTCACTCCTAATTCCTCAATTACGTGATTTCTTAAAAATGACCGTCTAAAGATAAATCATGATAATAAGAGGATATTGATGATGGTAGAAAAGTACATTAAACTTTCTCAAGAAGATAAGTTTTTGGACAATCCATTTAATTACTCTTTCACAATATATAATAATGCTAGTGCTAATAATTATCTGCGCTGTCGTCAATAGCTTACGTTTCCTATGCAGATAAAAGTATTCAACAATAACATACTTCTATTAAGGTATGATAATACTAATAAATAACTTCATTTATTTTAATTTCAAATAAAAGCTTTATATCACACGGAAAAAATTATGTAGAATAACTAGTTACTAGAGCTGTGCAAAATAATTCGAACCGAAATGTTTGAATTTTTTCGCCTAGTTCGAATGTCGAATTTTCGACATTCGAGTTGGTCCAGTTCGAATGTCGAGAAACCGACATTCGAATTAGCCCAGTTTTCGACATTCGAACTGGGAAATTCAAATGTCGAATTTTCGACATTTCGGCGCCCCAAAACCGTACAAAACTCAATTCGAATCGAATTTTGCTCAGCTCTACTAGTTACTTGTCAAGCAATTATTAAATTTTTTTTAAATGTAATTATTTTTAATAATCTGTATAGTTTACTGGCTTTTGATTTTATACACATTTAAGTATGAGCTAAGTGCATTTACATGCTTTTTTACAAATTACCGAGACTGTGTAAATATCACAAATGATGTTTCTAACTATAAACATTATTTTTATATACAAAATTAATGCTTATTATAAAAATGCTTATACCAATTTTTTCATCAGAATGTTCACTTTCAATTTTTCTATTAAACTTTAGTTTTATATGACTCTACAAGTTTTATTTACAAATCACCGTAAAATCACAAAAATCGGATATTTCTTGGTTATCTCAATCGGACAGGAATTGGTCGTATTCGAAGGTATTTACCAAGTTAATTATGTTGGACATTATGTAGCATACGTATGTGTTTGTAGTCAATGGATAGAGTAAGACGATTTAAGAAAAGATTCAACATTTATGGATAAGCTAATAACAGCTAATCCTCAAATTTTTTGTTTTTTTCTCCCGGAATTAAAAATTTTTCGTAAAAGGAAATTATACCACAAATTATGGAATTTTATTATAAATTGTATGAGGGAGAGAGGGTTGCATATTTCGGCAAAAAACAGTATATGTCTTAAGAAATCATAGTTATTATACAACAAAGTTAAAAAAATTTAATCCTAGATGTGTTATACTTGTTTAATAAATTAATGTTCAGTACAACAATAATAAATATTCCAGAAAACATACGAGATCAAAAATTTGTTTAATACTGTTTTGTAATAGCAACAAATAAATTTAATATTTAAACTGTATTCCTATTATCATCCATACAAGACACTAGAAATAGAACATATATTACGTATTTTACACATTACCTTCACAGCTTTTAATATCCTCTAGGTAATTAAAAACAAGAATTTAAAAACTCTTCATTTATTTCTTTTCTCTCTTCACCTTCTTTTGGACTGCCGTGTATTAATTGCTTCAATAACACCACTCATATTAAATAGAGCATCATTGCTCTGAGATGTACGGAATATCATTTGAGCCATGTTTCTTAAACAAGGTTTTTTGTAATTTTTACTTTTGCGTTTTTCATAATTGAACGTATAAAGTGACAAATAAGTTCTTCTTGAATTCATATTTTTCTACGATCCTAATTCCGCAAACATTTCTGCAATAAAATTTTTATGAGATATGGAATATATGTAATCAAAAACAGGTAAAAATGGATAATTAATTATTTATATTTAAATACATGAGGCAGTCTATCTCAAGTGGATTACCTCTTCTCTCCGTATCAAATTTAATCAAAAAGCATATCATAACTCAAAATAACCTTTTAAGTTTTAACTGACAAGAATTTTTCTGATAAGGAATATATCGATGGCTCCGGACACTATCTCGACTCAGGCGCGTATTAACTCTGAGACGTTCGTAAAAACTGTCTCAACTCTAGAGAGCCGCTATATAAAATAGTAACTGTGAATTTATCATTTTAAGAACGCGCTTAGTAAACATTGCGGAGTGATTTAAAAATCTTTTTCGAACTTCAATATTCTTTAGAACATTGAATATTCCTCGTTTTAACGTGATAATATTTTAATATTGAAATTCAAAAACGATTTTTATATCACTCCGCAATGTTTAATAAGCGCGTTCTCAAAATGCTCATTTCACAGTTTCTACATTATACATCGGCTCTCTAGTGTTGAGACAGAATACGACGCACTGTTAGAGTTGAGACAGTTTTCACGAACGTCTCAAAGTTAATACAGATTTGCAGCACGCGCTAGAGTTGAGGTAGTATCATTCGGAGCCATCGATATAATATATAGCTATGGGTCGCTGATTACGAATCCAATGTCTGCTTTTTAAAATTCAAAATGGTGGATCCAATATGTCAAATCACAAATTTAAATACTTATTTAATGTAGCGGTAAATACTATCCTAAGGGTTTTTATGATTTCTTAATAAGAATGTGTAATAAATAATTAAAAATGGACCCAAAATTTCAGAAATTTTTTTAATTAGGGTTCACAGTGGGACAGATATTTCGTAACCAAAAGTCTAAATGTACTAAAAATTGTTTAGAACTTGTTACTCGAAGGTTTGCGGGGTCGATGATTACAAATCAGACGTCAGATTTTCAAAATTCAAAATGGCAGATCCAATATAGCGAACAATTTTTCAAAAATTCAACAGATCCTTTTCAAAATAAGCAAAAATGGTCAAATTTAATTAAAAGTACATATAATTTAAGAGATATTCCACGCTTAGTTTTTTCTATATCGCGCGGAAGCTAGAAGAACTAACAAATAATAATAAGAGCATTTCAAAAAAATAAACATTTTCCGACGTTCAATTGTGCTTTATTTTTTAAAATATTTAGAGTATTTTAAATTTATTATAAATATTTTACCAAATAATACATATTATTTGAAAATAATAAAATTGAGGAGCTGGATCGAAGAACCGGCTATTCCCTCGGTCCGCCCGCGCTAATACTATGCGGGTAGGAGTAAATGGCCCATAGGCGCTCACTGACACCCGACTGATATTAGCGCTTGCGGTCTGAGCGAAGAGCCGGTTCTTCGATCCAGCTCCTCAATTTGAAAGTTAGGAAAATAATCATTTATAGAAAAATAACACAGCCATACAAAAAAAATTTGTGTTGTGACCCAGAGGTCTCACTATGTGTACTTTATGTTTTTGGGGTCGCTGAATCCGAATCCGAGGTCCATTTAACCCCATCAGTTCAGGGTTTTGATATAACCCCAGAAAACCAATATGGCGGACACCTTTTGAAAAAATTCATCGGATTCGCTTGAAACTCGTTACTCGGGGGTTTTAAGGGTCGCAGATTACGAATTTGATGTCAGTTTTCAAAAATTCAAAATGGCGGATCCAATATGGCGGACACGTTTTTGAAAAATTCATCGGATTCGCTTGAAATTCGTTACTCAGGGGTTTTTAGAGTCGCCGATTATGAATTTAATGTCAGTTTTCAAAAATTCGTAATCGGCGACCCTTAAAACCCCCGAGTAACGAGTTTCAAGCGAATCCGATGAATTTTTTCAAAAGGTGTCCGCTATATTGGTTTTCTGGGGTTATATCAAAACCCTGAACTGATGGGGTTAAATGGACCTCGGATTCGGATTCAGCGACCCCAAAAACATAAAGTATACATAGTGAGACCTCTGAGTCAGAACACAAATTTTTTTTGTGTGGCTGTGTAATTAGCTTAGTCAGCAGTGTCCTTTAAATTTTTTAATCAAACTTTTTAAGATACATACAATCACCGCTATAATATTTGACAAATATCTATAATATTCTACAAAAAGTTACATAAAATACTATAGATTTAGGTTATTATTTGTAAAATTTATAATTCTAATTGTTCAAATGTCGAAAATTTGACATTTGAATTGACTAGTTCGAATGTCGAATTACTACGAAATTCAAACCGAGTTTGGTTCGGTTTTGGAGCGCTAACCCAGGTAGAAATTGACGACCGGGATGGTACCGGCTCGGTACAAACGGCGGATTATAAGTGCCGGGGCGGTACCGGCATGAGACCGTAATTTTTACCGTCTCGGTATCGGTAAATTGCCGAATGATAACTGCGGCAGGTATCCGGCATACGTACCGAGCCGGTACCGAATTGTCCACCAGGGCAGTACTGGCTCGGTTATTGTTGGAAGGCATTTAGTGCCGGTTTATTACCGGCTGCACAACCGGCTAGGTACTGGTCCAGTACTGTCATAAATCTGTTCATTCCACCGGCGCAGTACCGGTAAATTGCCGAATGATAACTTCGGTAGGTATCTGGCAACCGTACCGGGCCGGCACTAAAAAACAGCCGGTGTGGTACCGGGCCGGTTAAAAAAATTACATTTCAGTCTGATTAATTGTTTAATTATTATTATTATTATTATTATTATTATTATTATTATCAATGTTATTATTAATTTTAAATTGGAAACAGTAAATATATTAAATGCTGAAACAGAGAAACATAAACAATTATAGAAAAATCTGAAGACTCGAGGAATTGAACACATGACCCTGAGGCTGCAAAGTCGACACCACATCCGCTAACCTAAACCAGCATATGGAAAGTAAATGCAAAGTGAGCTTATAAAGTCCAACCGACATTCCACCTGGCAGCAGTACCGGACTGGCACTAATATTCAACCGGTGCGGTAGCGGGCCAGTATTTGTATTTTTTAATTTATTTTAATTCCATTTAAATCATTAAAAATAAATAAATAAAAATAGTACTTCTAAATAATAATAACCGCCCTATTCACCGGCTAAATACCGAGCCGGCACCAATAAGCAACCTACTCGGTATTAATATAATTGCCGGCATAACTAACTAATTAATTTATTATTAATAATTAAATTAATAAATTAATTTTCAAACTTTTTTTTCTCTTCTTTAATTCTTTTTCTGCTAGTTTAACATTAGCAAACAACCGGGACGACACTGGGACAGTAATAATATTTTTGTCGGCAAAACTTCTGTGCCAGTAGAAAGTATTAAGTAAATTTTTGTGCTGGGCCGGTAAAAATATTATCACCGGCAAATCCCCTTCGTCCGTATAAAAACAAAACCAAATGGTAGTACCGGGCCGGCGCTGGGACGGTACAAATATTATCACCAGCAAATCCCCTTCGTCCGTATAAAAACAAAACCAAATGGTAGTACCGGGCCGGCGCTGGGACGGTACAAATATTATCACCGGCAAATCTTCTATGGCAGTATAAAACAGAGTGAAATGACAGTACCGGGCCGGTGCTGGGCCGGTAGAAATATAATCACCGGCAGATCTCCTTCGGCGGTATAAAACAGAGCGAAATGGTAGTACCGGGCCGGTGCTGGGCCAGATATTTTTTATCAACCGGCCCGGTACTCACTACCAGTACCGGTACAAATCCACATTTACCACCGGGCCGGTATTTATTTCATATCCGGCCCAGTACCTTTTTGCCGGTACCGGCATAAGTCCGACTTTACAACCGATTCGGTACCATGCCGGTCGTTAGTGCTAGCACATCTCCAACTTTTCTGCCTGGGAAAATGTCGAATTCTAAAATTCGACATTTCCATCGCCTAGTTCGAATGTCGAGAAACTGACATTCGAGTTAGGCTAATTCGAATGTCGAATATTCGACATTCGAATTAGGAGATTCAAATGTCGAATTTTCGACATTCGACATTTCGGCGTCCCAGAACCGAACAAAACTCGGTTAGAATTTTGCACAGCTCTAGAATTAATTATTTGCTTACAAAACTAGATCAGGGGTTCATATGTTTGGTTTGTGGAAAAATGTCGTATTCTGTGAAAAACTATAATTTTAACAAACACTTCTTGAATCTTAAGTAAAAATTCAAAAATTACAATGAAAGAGAAATGGAAGAGAAAAATTTGCAGCTAAGAAAGTTTCTTTCAGGATTAAAAACTTTGCCATTAATCTAATGGCAAAGTTTAGAATTTTGAATCTGTTCCTCTGGAAAGAATAACGGCTTTAAGATGAATAGTTGATATTATATTAATCAAGTTAACTTAAATTTTAAAAAATAATAAATTCAGCAGTGTATTATTCATTTTGTTCAGACGAAAGCACTGATATTTGCAACATTTGTCAGCTAGAAACTTTTGTTAGAGCAGTACAAAGTGATTTTGCTGTTAACAAAGAAACTCTTGATTTAGTAGCTATGCATAACACAACAGAAGGCATTGATATTTTCAAATGTTTTCATGCTGCAACAAAATTAAATGTTGACTTTGTAAAATACCGCGGAGAATGAAAAGCAATTTAGGTTATGAAAATATGATAGCTGAAATAGTTTTTCTAATAGATTTATCAAGCATTTAGATAATTTAAATTTGCGTCTTCAAGGAGAAGACAGAACCGTAAGCGACTTAATTTATTTTGTAACTGGTTTTTAAGAGCAATTAAATTTATTCAAAATAGAAATGTTAAAAGGAAATTTTTTAACACAATTTACGTAATCATGACACCAAATTACCTAAATGATAAGTGATATTTTACGAAGTGTCTCAATCATCTCTTTTTTACTGAGTCATCAACGCATTATCCTAATGTATAACTGCAGTTAAAAAAATATTAAAACAGGAGAAAGCCCCGATGACGCTTGTCCACTACCAAACATCATCGATGTCGTCGATTTGTTGGGCTGCGGTTGTCCTCGACCAAACATCATGTATATCATGGATATGTTCGGTAGACCTTGTTGTGGTGGAGGGGCTTTTCATTAAAGGACAACCAAACAGCAATAATAAATTCTACAAATTCTGAGAATGTAAAAACTAAATAACAAAATAAAGATTCTAAAAAACTCATCTCGATTATCGTATCAATTTAGCTAAACAGTTAATAACTTTCACTGAGCGAGGTCGGATCAAGTTTCAAGAAATTCTAGGTGCTGTGTGAGTCGAGGAATATTTCTTTACTATTTGTTTATTTTTATGTTTTGAAAAATCTTTCAACTTATTAATAAATTGTATTTTGGATTTGTTAGAAAACCATCATTTATGTACATATTGCTCAATATTTGAATCGTTCCTTCATTGAATGTCGTTGCATGAAAATTTTAGCAAAAATTAACGTAAAGCTAAAGTTTTTTATTTAGGTGCAAATTTTAAAAAATATATAATCCATTTTTATGAAAAAGTTTATATTGGCATGATTTTAGTTAATTTTAAAAAATAAAGAAAAATATTTTTTATATAATCATTATTATATAAAATGTCATAAATGTTTATATAAAAACCTTAAATCAGTTAATGAAAATTGGAGTGTGCTCTCAAGACATAATGTTTTTGAAACAGTTGAAGTTCGTTATACGTCATTGAATGAAGTAGCATTCTGTCTGGTTGTAAAGATTTCATTACCATTGTTAATTATGTTGACGAGTGCAACTACACAAAAGATTATTATTAAATAATATTAATGAATTATACGAAAAATTTAAGGAAGAATTTCCTGAAATGAAGATATGTTTATTCGCGTTTACAAAGCTCCGTCTTCGTTTTTGAATCCCTGCCGAAAAAAATAAATCTCACAACGTGTGTTTTTTCCAAATACACCAAAATAGAAAATTGAAATTCATTTAACTGAACAAAGATTTTTATGAAAAAAGTTGCACATATTATAATTACAAAATTACAAATATTCTTAAAGGAATGGTCTGTGAAAATTCGTGCCCTAGATGCATTCTATTAGAATTTTAAAACTTACCTGGTGCAACCCAACTTGTAAGTGAACTTGAACAATGTCCCAGAAATGAATTTCAAATTATGGACGGGTACCGATAGGCGAGCAATTATAATATTAATTTAAACTTTCGTAATATCTTTTTATATTGATTTTAATACATAATCTACTAATGATTTTTAAATATGTACATGTTTTTAAAAAAAAATAAGGATTACGATTTAACCATTGATATAAATTGTTCTGTTTATTTTTTCTATGTTTTGCTTTATTAAATTTTACAATACAATGATTTTGCAAGTGTTTCTCTAACTTTTTCTAAAAATATTTTAACTTTTTAAATAAGATTCTTTTGAAAAGCAAGATTTTTACTTCTATAAACAAATTAAAAATATCTTAAGAATTCCATAAACAAACTTAAAAAATAAAAAGTAAAAACTATAAAAGATATAATATTTAAATAACTGTTCCTCAGTTTTTGTTTCGCTGGTCAAATCATCTTGGCTTTATAAAATAAACATTAAAAACCAGATTAAAAAAAATTGAAGTAAGCGGCACAATTAAATTGTAACTAAAGAACAATTTAACATAAAACGTCATACATGTTTTACCGTACAATATTTGTGTTTGTGCAACAAATTCATGTAGTAACGAATCAGCTAAATCTATTTCAGAAGTGGATTTTTGATCCTTAATGAAAATATAAAAGGCATCGACAAATAAAATCCAGTGCTAAAAAGGTTATCGGACAATATAGTTTAAAGAATAGGAGTACTATAGAATAAGACCCAATTTTCCCACTCACGAGCTTTCTGAAAATGAACGCTTAAGCCTACAAATATGATCTGGCGTTTTAATATTATTCAAGGCGGTATCGATAGTAGCAAGTTTACTTTTTGGAATTTAACAACTTTTTGATTTATTTCCAAACTATATTGGAGCAAAAAGTTTTGCTAATCCTATAATGAAATGCATATTATCAAATATACATCCTTTTATATAATTAAATGAATTTAAATTGATTAATTGCAAAGAGTTTTTTTACCCCCAAAATTGGTTTGCCAGATTTAACTGCTAACACTGTGTAACAAAAAAAATTACTTGCACTTTTATAGAGACCTATCACAAGTTGTAGGTCTAGTAGAGCTAAGAAAAAAGGTATGGTCGATTTTTCCCATAAACCCCCAAAATCTTATTTTATGGAAAAAAACCGTTTTTTTGTACTTTTATTAGAATAATCACTCGTAACATAGCTAATTTTTATCCGATTTATAAATTTTTTTTAGTTTAAATCTGTAAAAACATACCTTTTTGACAGTATATTAACCATTTTGTTAAAATAAAAACTGACGAGACTGCAGTTAAAAGAATTTGCGATTTTTTTTATTTTTTATTCACTTTTTCAACTTTGACGCTGGTTTGTTGATACTATTAAGTCTTACAAATTTTTTTCAACATAAGAGCTTAATAGTGAATTTAGTTCCACATCGAATGAGCTTTGTTTGAATGGAATTGGATAAAAATTGACGGAGTTGTGTGAATTTTAAAATTTTATGATTTTTTCACTCAATTTGCAGGTTTATAGCTGATTTGGAATTTGCATCAGAACTTGGTATAAAGAATTAAAAAATGACAAAATACATGTTTTTATAAATATACATGTGGGTATGTAGCGTATATGTACTTTAAGAAAATAGTAAAACAGAATTTTAATTTTAACATTACCTTTGTTGACAATCTTTTTTTTAATTAAGTAGTAGGAAAAGACAATAGAAACCAAGATTTAAAAAAAATTTTTGGAGAGTAATCTTGTTTTCAAAAATGTTTGCTTGACCTTTTCCGTTTATAGGATTCATCACTCGTTTCCCGTTTTAGCGACCAGCAATAATCACTAAGCATGTTGATGGAGCTTTTTCCTTAAAATCGTTTTAATGTCTGATATTTCCCGGTGAAATCGTTCACCCTGCTCATCACTCATCATGCCTAGGTTTTCAGAAAAGAAATTCAGATGTGAGTAAAGAAAGTGGTTTTTTATGGACATACTGCATTCCATTTTTTCATATGCACTCAAAAATTCGTCAACTACTGCAACATAATCAGGACTCTTATGATTTCCAAGAAACTTTTCACACAGAGCCTTAAAACTCTCCCAAGCTCGTCTTTCCACTACATTTAACTTTCTCGCGAATTCATCATCTCTCATGAGTTTTCGAATAAATAAAAACAGCTCTTTCACCATTTTACGCATGTAGAACTACCTACTTCTTAATATGTTTTTTCAAACAAAATTCGTATAAATAAATCCTCCTTTTAGCTTTGCATCACTCATTTTAGGGAATACATCTTCTTTCAGATAACGAAACGCTTCGCCGTCGAATTTTAATTTTTTTAAAAACTGTTTCACGTATCCAAGTTTCAAGTGTAGTGGTGGTAAAATGGAATTTTCTGGCCGTATTAGTGGAGGATTTAAAACATTTTTCTGACCAATTTTAAAGAGGTGACGTGATGGCCATTCTTTTTTTGCATACCTATTTGGGGCACGGCTATCCCACTCACAAAGATAGCATGGATGCTTGGTGTAACCACCTTGCATTCCAAATAAAATTGTGAGCACTTTTAAGTCGCTGACTATTTTCCACTTATATTCAGTGTAATTGATGACACGAAGTATTTTTTCCAAATTGTCGTATGTTTCCATTTGGTTGCGTATGATAATGGAATTGATGACAATTTGTTTCCATTGTGTAATAACACAGCTTTTAAGCCTATAAGAGTAATAATAATAAAATAATAATAATAATAATTAATAATAATAATATTAATAATTTTGAAAATCAAAATTCAAATAAAGATGATAATAATAATATGATGAATATGATTCATCATATTGAGAGGGGACTTACTCGTGCACGATCCATCAATAAAGAGTCGCCACTCATCGAATACGTGATCGTAGTTCAAGAGGTAGAAAAGTTCAGACACATTTGAACAATAAACAAATTTTTCATTCTCATCATCAGCTTTAAAAATTTCTCTGAAAAAATACGATCATCGTTCCGGGATAGTGTCATTTTGAAGTCATCTTCTGTTAAATTCCACTGCTTAATTCGAGAAGCGAGCATCTTAGACTGTCTTCTTGATAAATCTAAATCATGCGAAAGATCTTTAAAGTCTCCATTTGATACGAAATGTCGTTCGTTTGACTTTGTCGCAGGGGGAACATATTCTTTATGTTTATGATAAGGCTGATGGTGCCATATCATCGGAGCAGATAATGAAATTCGTACATTGAGGCAACTTTTCGATTTCCATTTCTTGAACTTCGACGAACACTCAACACATACGTACTCTGGTTCATACCAGCGATCAGAGGAAGTGTATTGGAGATTGAAAAAATCGTTGTAGCCATCAATCACAGCTTTATTATTATTTTTTAATTCCAAACGATGTTTCTGATCCACGAACAAACCACTTTTTAAACAAAACTTATAACTGTTATCCCACATTTTTTAATCATAAATTTAACCTGACTACTGAAACTTTGAATGACGGAGACTGTCAAATAGCTATTCTTTTGTTATTAAAGGCGCAGTCTGAACTTAGGTTCAATAATAAATCATTGAATGTGAAAGTCGCATCTATCCGATTGTTCGCCACAAAAAGTTCTTAAAATTTTAAAATTCACACAACTCCATCAATTTTTATCCAATTTCATTCAAACAAAGCTCATTCGACGTGGAACTAAATTTACTATTAAGCTCTTATGTTGAAAAAAATTTGTAAGATTTAATAGTATCAATAAGAAATCAAAAAATCGCAAATTCTTTTAACTGCAGTCTCGTCAGTTTTTATTTTAACAAAATAGTTAATATACTGTCAAAAAGGTATGTTTTCACAGATTCAAACTAAAAAAAAATTTATAAATCGGATAAAAATTAGCTATGTTACGAGTGATTATTCTAATAAAAGTACCAAAAACGGTTTTTTGGCCATAAAATAAGATTTTGGGGGTGTATGGGAAAAATCGACCATACCTTTTTTCTTAGCTCTACTAGACCTACAACTTGTGATAGGTCTCTACAAAAGTGCCAGATCACTGTCACACAATGTAATTCAATATACTTTATAGTGTCCTAGTTATCTCTTTCTTTTGGTACCTTTTTGCTAAATATATTTTTAATACATCCTGATTTGTTTTATTTGTATTATTATTTTGGATCCACTTCCCAGGATAAAGGCACTGAGGACATTTAACATCCGTTAAATAAAATAAAACCCATCATTGGAGCACGTGCAACTGTAGCATTTACTTTCAAAGTAAGCTTTCCCCAGAATCAAGCAAAAGACTATGTATTTTTCACCATTAAAATTCCACAAATATGGCAAAAAATTGTTTGACTTTTTTGCAAAAACAAAAAGGTAACAGACTATATACAGTGCCGCTCTAAAAGATTTGCCCACCCTACGACAAATGAAGACATTACAAAAAGTTTTTATTTTAATTTCTAGGAAAGATAAAAAGTTACTAGAAATTAAAATAAAAAACTTTTTATAATGTCTTTATTTGCCGCAGGGTGGGAAAATCCTTTTAAGTGGCAGTGTTTATGTATAACGATATGGTCCTTATTTCAAAAAGTTTTCAATTTTTAGTATTCCCGGACAAAATATTGTTTATGAAAAAATAATAAAGTATAATTTATTATTCACAAAATTCACAATTACTTATGTAGAAGAGACTAAGAGTAAATGTTCAATTCTATTTCTAACCTACTATAACTATTTTTTGATAGGTTTTAAGTAGTAGATAAGTTAAAGTAGGCGTAAAACAGGTAATTTAGTTAATAAATCAACTGTATTTATTTAACAATAGCTTTAGAACAGTTATAGAGTTAATAAATAAAAATTTCAAAATAAAAAAACTGTGGGTTCCTTTCACGTGAGCAGTTTAGCTTTTTGACCGCGTACTTGGCTAATGTCAAATAATTAATTTTTCAACATATAAACCCGAAATACACGAAAAATGTAAAAAAACATGGAAAAAATACACTTACCATTAAGCCCCAGTCTCCCCTAAATTATTTTGAAAAAATTGTGTCCTCAAGAAATCTAATATATTGAACTTTCATTTAGTATTATTACAATTTAATATATGGAAACCATCTTGGGGGTCTTTCCTTTATTAATATTTTAAAAATAGAAAAACAGAAATATCTGTAGCCAAATTAAGGATAAACTGCAACATTTTATGCATGTTTGTAGGAAAATTATAAATAAATCTACATAAATTATTCAAAATAATTTACATAAATAATTCAAAAATCTTTTATTCATTACTTATCTCTCTTTGCAGAAACAATTTCAATGTTGCATAATCACGGAAAAAGGCATTCGTCTAATCTAATTGAAATTAATTAAAAATAACAATTTATAAATTGTTTAAACAATATTTTTTATTTATTTATTTATACACTCGTCTTTTTGACTTAATACTAGCGTTTACAAGTGCCCCCGAGGAAATTTTCTTACATACTACATTTTCTTACATACTTATTCTAAATTTTTGCGCCAGAGAACGACTTGAAAATTAGGAGTACTCGCATTTGCCTAGACCACCTGTCTAAGGGAGTATTTACATCTTCGGTAAAAATTTCCAGAACGGAAAATTTACATTGGAGTAAGAGAGACAGACATACAGTTTCATACCCCAATGAAAAATTTTCCGTTCTGGAAATTTTTACCGAAGGTGTAAATACTCTCTAATGGGTTTTCTCGCCAGTGGAGAGGGAAACTGTAGAAAACCTCTCTGAGTACAACCGGTTTATCGACAGTCGAGTTCTAATGGTGTGTACCGGACAATAATTGACGGTGCACATCATTATACCTCGACGTCAAACCTCCCGCTCAGATTATCTCACGTGTCGGAAAAATACCAAGCCAAATGGACGTACGTAATAAAAACAATAATAAAGCATTTAAAAATAAAATTAATTTTTTGAAATTTTCTTTCATTTTGAGGACTATAAACGATAAAGAAATAAACAATAAGAATTAGGTAAAAAATGAATTGTACGTTATATTTTACCATTTCTGAAGAAAAGTAGAATATTTCGAATACGAAAAGCGTCTTTTTTTGGGAAAAATGCTTTTCGTTACATGGACAAGTAAAATATATATGAAAATTCAAGGGCTCTCCGGCACCAGTAAATATTTATTAAAATCAAAATGAAACACGATTTTGGCCGGGAATATTCAAAATTTTTTAAATTTTTAAATAAGGACCATCCTACTATATACTTCCAAAAATAATTCTTATGTAATATGTTATGGAACAACTCTGGTAAAACTGACAATATTAATTGCAAAATTTGTGAGTTGTTCTGCATTACATATTAATCTATAGCTCATACGCACTTTGATGTCCAAAAATTAATTAACTTGGGTGATAAAAATTTTATGAAATAAGGAACATTTTAAGGCAGTTTCGAATAAATTTAAATGGGTGAAAGAGGAAAAAAATTTGTTTTGCTTTTTCTAACGAAATTACATTTTTTAAATAACAAATTATATATGTCTTGAAAGGTAGGGAAATTCTCTACAAAAAACTTTCGTAAGCTGTTCAAATCTATTAATCTAGGTAAAAGTTATTGACATTTGAAAAATATACTGCAAAAAAATTGATCCCCTGATAACAAGGTAATCCCTGCATTACACAGACCTGAAATCTAGTCTATATACTTGTTTTTATATATTCTATCACATATTTCATTGACATAAGAATCCATTTTAAGGGTGTCTTTTTTCTCACAAAATGCCTTATGAGCTGTTAACGATTTATAAAATAAGAAAGTTTAGGGTATTTTTTCTAAAAGACAACTTTTTCAAGAAAGATTTACTATGTATTAAACAGTAAAACTGTATATGAGTAAATTTCAAATTTACATACTTCATACATAATACTTTTCTTTTTTTCTCATTAAATAGAGGTTTTGTGTTGAGAGTTTACAATACAAAATAAAAACGTGGGTTACTTGGAACATAAAAATGGTGATTTAAAAACGAAACTCTAAAATTTTGTGAATTAGTGATAAATATAAAATGTTACATGCAAGAATAAATTTACCATATTGGAATGTAAATGAACATCAATAATAATTATCTATAAAAATCATTTTTCAATTTCATTATTATTTATTTTTTCCAATTATTTTATTTATTGCATATTTTTTTTATATTTTTACATTTTTTTGTAAATTACATTTTGGAAAAAGTTTACTTCTCTTTAAATCAGAAAAAATTATAAAATTCCTATTTTCAAGTATTAATATCTGGCTATATCTTGTACTTTCAAAAAGTAATGTAATGAAAATTTAAAAAAATTTGTTTTTTTCTTTTTTAATAATTTAAACTAAGTCACGATTTTAGGAAGCAACAGACATGGGAAATTTTAAACATAGATACATACATAAAATTACATATATAGACATTTCTTTATATTTGTGAGTTGAAGTGAAACATAAATTCTCAAGGGCAGACTTCGACTAGATTTTAAACTATAACAAGAAAATTATTTAAATCTTCCATAAAATTATTTTTATAATAAATTATTTAAGAGCTAATCAATGGTCAGAAAATATTCTGACCCTTTTAGATTTTTATTTTTCTTAAAAATTGATAGATATTAAAATTCATCCGTAATTTTGTAGAAAATATGTTTTTGTATTCACAAAAAATTGTTAAATCAAAAAATTGATTTTTACAATTTTTGAAGCATTTAAAAAAAACATTGTTTTTAGGTTGAAAATGATATAAAAATACCATTGTGCAAAAAAAATGGCAATTATTCTTCACGAATTTCAGTTGAATCGTTGGGTTTTAAAAGTTTTTAAAACGTTTAATATTTTATAATTTTTTTTAATTAATTATTGTTTAATAATTAGAAGTTGAAAATAAAAAACAAATATAACTTTAATTTTCATTTAATTTCATAATATGAAAATTAAATATTTTGTAATAAATACTGTTAATTGTTTAAGTTTTGATAAAAGAAATTAAATTTTACTGAGCTGTAGTGTATGAAGGTAATTTGCAATAAAATTACTATGTGAATTTAGTTAGGCTAGTGGTTAGTGTCCAAGTCTACAGTTCTAAATGTTCCGAGTTCGATTTCCACTAGAGTCAGATATTTTAATTTCAGATTAATAAATAAATTAACTTCAATGTTTGAATAACACATATAAAAGATTATAAAAATCTGTTCGTTGCATAATTAAATATTTTTTTAATAATTGTAAATCCTTAAATTGGCACTAACGAGGTATCCTAATTAGGACTAGGTTAAAATTGCAAATTAGCCACTTGAAAAACTTTTGTCTCCGATATTCAAGTTATTTATGTTTTTCCATAGATATATATGAATTTACTCTTACCCCCTAAAATATTCTTCAAAATTTTTTTTTATTTTGGAAATAAGGGAGGGTTAAACTTTTGACTAATGAAATTTTCTTTTAGCTATTACTCGGAAACGAATAAAGATAATTGAATAAACGCATGTTGTAAAATTAAAATTTACAATTGTTATTAACAATTTTTATAAACAATTACAATTTTAAACGTGTTCTCAATTTTTAAGAGATCCCTCTATGCCGATTTTTGAATTTTGAATTGTTTATATTTTTTTGTTATTCTAAATTAACGAAATTAGAATATTTTTGGAAAAAATCATGTTTACTTTTTACTTTTCCATAACAATAAGATAACTTTGGTCCTCTTCATAAAAAAATTGTTTTCTTTTGCAGACAAATTTAAATTTATGTTTCTTTAAGTAATTTATGTCTATTTTGGTAAAAAATTATTTTAGAATTAATAATTATCATTGTTATTAACAATTATATAAACAGTAACCAAGTTACTTTTTAAACAAATAAATGGCTTATTTCTGACAAAAATGTTTTTTTCCTTCTTTATAAATTACTCGCATAAAAATGAATTACTGCGGAATGAAATAGAAAAGTTTCAAATAATTAATTTGTTTAATTTTTATAAACATTGTAAGTTAACAAATATTTAATTTTGTTCTTTTTTCACAGACAAAAGTTTTTTTATTTATTTACAGTTAAATTTATTGCTAAATATAGAGAAGGAAAAAGAAAATTTTCTTTCAGAAATAAGCCATTTATTTGTTTAAAAAGTAAATAGTTGTATTTGTATTTATCTTCAAGAGAAAACAATTTTTTATGAAGTGGACCAAATAAGTGGCTGTTTTCAACTATTTTGACCCTCTTTTTTAAATTATAGATAAAAAACTATGCAAAATGTTTCTTATACAAAAATATATAAAAATTTTGTTAAAAAATTTTTTCTTTTTAAACTTAAAATCTTTGAAACAATTTTTTGATTCTTTTCAGTTACGTGAAAAAAATGTTTCTCAATGCTCATAGTCAAAGCTAACTTCAAGGATTTAATTTTTTAATAAACTTGAATCTGAAAAGCCAGTTAACGATAACAAACAAGTTGTTCATTTCATGACCATTTAGCTTCCTCAATATATAAATAGGAAATTCGTGACGTAATTCACGTGATTTACACTTTCATATGGCAATTGCTTCTTTTTTATGATAGAATAATCATTTCAAAATATTAATATTAAATAAATTATGAAAAAAATACAAAATTTGAATTTTTTGTGAAAAAGAAAAATGTTTATTAATTTTATAAATTTTGATAAAATATATACTTTGTATACAGCAATCGATGCGTTTTCTTGTCAGGAATGTAATTTTGAGAATAATTAATGAAAATATTAACAAATAAAAAAATTATTTCAAAAAATACAAAAAAAAAAATTTTTCTGAATTTAAAAAAAATTGTATAAAAAAAATTTTTGTTGATATTTTTGAAAATCCTTGTGTCAGATTTTAGGTATTAATGATTGCAATAAACCTGCAAAATTTCAGGACAATCCATCAAAATTTGTCTGAGATAATTTGTACACAATTTTTTGTGACATACACACATACATCTGGACACTTGCTCAGAATTGAATATACATATGTTCTAGATGAAAATGAGTCCATATAATCTTCTATTGAAAAATTGAAAATCGTCACGAATGCAAAGCTTCCTCATGAGGAAGCAAAATGAAATAATTATTTTATTAGTACATCTTATGACAAATAAAATAATTGTAAAAATTTTATGTTTCACAATATCGTTGCTTGGGGTCAGTAACATGACACTTCAGCTAATCAGTAAAAAATGTGCCATTTAACATTTTCTTTTTCTAACTAATAAACAAGTTCATTTAATTAGAACAAAACGACATGCTTTTCACTGTTGCTCTGAATTGGCATCTATTTCACTGCTTAACTTAAGTGACAGGTTGCTGCTCCCAAGCGACGATATGCTAATTCTATTTTTAAATTAATCCTCCTTTATTATTTTTAACGGCATACATTTTATCACTATTTAGTTTACTAATTTAAATTGAATTAATAAAACAATATATGAAGTTAGTATTAAATATATCTTTCTTTAAAAATTTACTTGTAGACAATTCTATTACATGTACTTTAAAAGTGTACAACTTAGACAAAAAATATTTCTAATTAAATTTTAGAAATTTATTTCGTTTATATAACTATAAACGAAATAAAACGGTATAAAATTTAAACTCATTTTTTATCATAATTTTTTTTTATTCCTATACAGTTTATTTGCTGTATATACTTTAAATTGAACCGTGTACAATTTTAAAATTTAATTTGAAAATTTGTATATTAGCTTTCGTAAAATATAAAATTATTTAACACTTTTTTAAAATATTTTATTTCTGAATAGTAATTTCCACTCATAAATATATTTTTCTTCACATCTAATACATTATTCAATTTAATGTGCTTAAAAAATGTATCAATGCCCTCTTTATTTTCATTATATCCGTTGAATCTTACTTGAGTACAATATGATAAAGCTTCTATTTTATAATTATTAATTTTTTCCTTTTGACTTTATTTTCCACTTTAGTTGATATTTGGAGAAATGAAATTTTTAACACTGTTGAATATCATATGAAACATGCAAATATCTATTTTGTGATTTCAATGAATGTAGAAAAGAAAAATTTACTAACTTTAATGTTACAGGTTGATTGGCATTCTTAAAGTTGAAGCGTCTCATGCAGTTTTCCAAAATGCTGAACAGTTATAGAACATTTGCTTTTTATTCTTTACTTTCGGCTTCTGATATACCTATGTCTTTTATTCTTAATGCTTCAAACTAACAAAATGCTTAATATTTAAGTGGAATGAAAAAGACGAAAAATAACACATTATTATTAACTATTAACTCAATTTGATCTCGCAATGCTTGAGATTCTAACCGCGATCTCACTTCAGTATGTATTATCCACGCAGTCGTTACGCGTTTCACATTTTCCGCACTTGCGCTCAAGTTACAAACCTACACCCCCATAAGCTTCACAGTATAAACAGCAATCTGAATCCATCTTTCTTATTATTGGGAAATTTGCGAAGATACTTCATTTGGGAATGTATCTATTTTAAGTTGTTTCTGCAAACAAAATTTATTATATACATATGCATTTTCCTTAATAAAGTAAAAGCACAAAAGTGTATTACTTTTTTAATCGATGCGATGTAAAGTAAAAAAAATTATATTTCAAGCAACTTGCTAAATAATAATTTTAGATAATTATAAAAATCAGTAACTTTTGTAAAATTTTCATATTAATATGTATATCTACTAATTAGAAAACATTATGTGCAAATTTTAACGATTTTTGGTAAATTATAAACAACGTAAAATAATAACCCGATGAGAAGAATGAAAGAGAATTTTCAATTAATTTGCATTTCATAGTTAAGTCGATATTTTATGAATTATCCTATATACAAACCTTTATAGGTTCCTACGTAGGATCGTACAAAGAATTCTGGTATACTTTAAAGAAGCCTGTTTCAACCCCTATAAAATGCACCTAAAAGTTTTTTTAAGAATCCTTTATAGAATCCTATATAGAATCCTACAAAGGACCTGTGAGAAATCCATAAAAGAATTTTCACTGTCATTCTACCCTAAATCTTTTTTTATAGAAGATTAATAATGATTTGAGGATGAAATTGGAGAAATTTTTTAATTCAAGTCTCGCTCTGAATAAAATATCTATAATACGTTTAAATAAATAGTTTTTTTAAAATAGGTATTAGAAACAATTTTTTTGTCATCGTTTGTTTTTAAGTATTTTTAAAAAAATTAATTTTATAGCATTAAAACTATGTTTTCAAATTCATGAGAAAATTTTTTACTGATTAAAAAAAAACTCTTTTTTTTACCTATTTGAGCTAAAGACAAATTTGCAAAGTATCCTCTCACAGTGGGCCAGATAAAAAAACTTTGTCCACAACCTCAAGATGTATTTAAGCTGACATCTCTTATTTGTGGGTTTCAATATGTCAGACAAATTTTAAAAAACTATTTGAATTTTTATGAAACTTAGTAACTAGGGGGTTTTAGGGTTGCTTATTACGAATAAGCTAAAGTCAGATTTTCAACATTCAAAATGTTAAAAGAATATGGAAAGTCAAAATAGTAGATTTAAAGTGAAACTAATAATGATTTAGAATAAAAAACATATTTTTTAAATTAAATTTTACTGGAAAAACAATTAGAATATAATAATTCTTTTTGTATTTTAATATTACAATATTAAATGATGGTAAATAAATTGAAAATAAATATGAAAAACAGGTTAATTATTGAAACATTTTATTTAAAGTATTATTTCACAGTAAATCGTGAGGTGTTAAAATATCACCAGAATGGATTAAAATAATCTATTTTAGTGTTATTTTTTATTATGAATGAAGTTTTATTTTAAATCAAACACCAAGTCAACGATCTGTTAAAATTCGATGAATTTAGCTTTACGTGGTACAATAGTTAGTTAGTAACTAATTTACTAACTAACTTACTAACTAATTTACTAACCAACTTACTAACTAATTTACTAACTAACTTACTAACTAATTTACTAACTAACTTACTAACTAATTACCTAACTAGCTTGCTAACTAATTAGCTATCTAACTTAAAAACTTAATTACTAATTAACTTTCTAATTAATTAATTAGGTCTAATTAACTAACTTACTAACTTTTTAAATAACTTACAAACTTAATTTTTTATTAACTAACTTACTAACTAATTACCTAACTAGCTTACTAGCTAATTAGCTAACTAACTTACAAACTTAGTTACTAATTAACTTTTTAACTAACTTACTAACTAACTTTCTAACTAAGTAGCATACTAACTTTCTAACTAACTTACAAACTTAATTACTAACTAACTTACTAACTTCAAAATTAACTATTTTTCTAACTTACTAAGTAGCTTACTAACTTTCTAACTAACTTTAAACCTTAATTACTAATTAACTTACTAACAAACTTTCTAACTTAATTACTAATAACTTAATTAACTTACTAACTTATTAAATTACGAACTTAGTAAGGTAGTAATTAACTAAGTTAGTTAGTTAGTTCGTAATTAAGTTAGTTAGTAAGTAAGTTAAGCAAGTAAGTTAGCAGCTAATTAATTAGTAATTAATTTTGTAAGTTAGTTAAAAAGTTGGTTAGTAAGTCAGTTAGTAAATTAGCTAGTAAGTTAGTAAGCTACTTGGTTAGTAAGTCAGAAAGTTAATTAGCAATTAAGTTTGTAAGTTAGTTAGAAAGTTAGTTGATAAGTTAGTTAGCTAATTAGTAAGTTAGTATGTAAATTAGTAATGAAGTTTGTAAGTTTGTTAGAAAGTAAGTCAGAACGATAGTTAGTAAGTTAATAACTAAGTATATTTTATTTATTATTATTCTTTACATACATAATATTATAAGTATAAATTGAAAAAGCTTAAGTGAGAAATTAATTCGGAGAGATTGCTAACTTCATTAACATTTGATATATTGCTACGAATGATAAATTCCCTTCCTTTAATTAATATACATATATTGTTATTTGTATGTATTTTAGTTATTACATTATTAGTCAATTAATTAGAGCACTTCTCGTGATAGAGAACATTATTTATAATACTATAATCTCAGTATTCTAATTGATAGTTTCATGGGATCTCACAGATAGAATCCTTTTGCCATACATATTTGTAATTTTCTAGGAACATAATTTATACAATATTATTGAAATAGAATAAATACCCAGGTGAAAATGATTTGTACGAAATTCATTCGGAATTCGTTTTAAATTCGTTCCGAATTCGTGTTAAATTTCGATAAAAAATCTTGTTGTGTTTGAAGCAGAATTCATTCTTTATTTGATCGTTATTCGTATGAATTCTTTTCTGAAAAACGCAGTTATACATTTGATAACAAAATTCCACGTGAAAATTCGAATGGTATTTTGCTCATGAGAATTACTTTTCCGTAAGAATTTCCTACAATATTCGTATGAATTACTAACAAATTTTTTAGTAAACTTTTTTAAATTTCCGCTAGGAATTCGAAAAGAATTCCGTACGTAATGTTTGCTTTAAAATTTTTTTTAAATAGGACCAGCTTCCCAAACTAATTTTTTACGATATTCGTTCAAATTACTAACAAATTTTTAGTCAATTAACCAAAAATTTCGCCAAAAATTTAAAAAGAATTCCGCACGGAATGTTTGCTTTAACAGCAAGTGCGTGAATTCTTTCAGAAAAGTGCAGAATTAAAAAAAAAATTTTATTAAAAATTCGTTTGTAATTCGCACGAATATTGTACAAAAATGTTTCAGAAAAATGATGGAAAAATTTTGTTTTAAAATCTTACAGCAAACGTTACATTCTAAAAAAAATTATGAAAATTCGTGTATTATCACAAATATTGTTTAAATTTTGTACGAAAAAGTGGTCAAAATATTTTTTTTTAATTTAACAGCATACATTACGTACAGAATACATATCAACTTCCTAGCGGAATTTCTAAATAATTTATTTTAAAAAAATATTCGTTTGTAATTCGTAAAAATATTGTACGAAATTCGTACGGAAAAGTGATCCAATTTAAAAAAAATTTACAACAAAAATTACGCGAGGAATTTTTTTCAAAAAAACATCTAGAATTAGTACAGAAAATTGAACCTGAATTTTTCAAAAAATTGCTGTATTTATTACGTTTAGAATTCAATTGGAATTTGCGTATGCAATGTTTTATCAATTTTTTGTCCGTTTTTGGGAGTAGAATTAGCACGAATGATGTTTCAAAACCAGAGAATATTTTATTGTACTACATTGAACTAATATACATACCTTCACATATTACTGCTCAATGGATCTACACTTTCACACCATGCAATTAGGTAGCGCAATCGGCGTCTCTGTGAAGGTCGATCTGCACCTGATATAACAAACTCTTAATTGATCCTAGCACCTCAATATTTTACTTAATTCAAAAGTTAAAACGTTTTATTTTTAATACAATTAACTTTAAGGGTTAATTGTATTGTATTTTTTAGTTTATAAAATAACACGGTAAATCGTGAGGTGTTAAAATAACACCAGAATGTATTAAAATAATTTGCAATAGTTTCATTTCTCTAGGATTATATTAACACCAGAAAGGATTAAAATAATCAACTTTGGTGAATTAAATTTTACTTTAAATCAAACACCAAGTTTTATCACCAGGGACAATAGTTAGTTAGTAACTAACTTACTAACTTACTAATAACCGAGCTAACTAACTAACTTACTAACATTCTAACTAACTATAACTACTCTCTAAATCTGAATTAGTAAAAATATTTAATAATTTGAATTGGTGACTGACTTTTTGCTTTTGAATTAGTAAATGTTACTAATAAATTAGTAGAAATAACTATTTATTAGTAAAATTTACTAATTCAAAAGCAAGAAGTCAGTCACTAATACACATTAGTAAACATTTTTTCTGATTCAAATTTAGAGAGTAACTAACTAACTTACAAACTTAATTACTAATTAACTTACTAACTAACTTACTAACTACCTTACTAAATAACTTACTGACTTACTTATTTACTAACTGATTTATTAACTAACTTACTAACTAACTAACTTACAAACTTAATTACTAATTAATTTACTAACTAACTAACTTACAAACTTAATTACTAATTAATTTACTAACTTACTAACTAACTTACTTAACTTAGTTACTAACTTACTAACTAACTAGCTAAATAACATACAAATTTAATTATTAATTAACTAACTTACTAACTTATTTACTTACTTAACTTAGTTACTAACTTACTAATTAACTTACTAACTAATTTATTAACTAACTTACTAACTAAGTTATTAACTAAGTTTTTAAAGAGGGTAAGTCTGTGGGCGAGATGGCCACAGTTTTTTTAAAGTATTGTACAATTTAAAAAAAGCGATTTCTATCTAAACTTTTATTATAGGTAGTAATTAAACATTAAACACTTAATTTTAAAACAATGAAAATTAAACTTAATTTTTAATTGTTCGCCTTATTATTTTTCTTTTGGGCATATTTTGAATATTTATCATGGAATTTGGTGCAGTTTTCATGTAGTTAAAAATGTTAAATACTGCACTGAATCCAGTCCGAGGTCTTCAATCAATGTCGTTTGATTATAACTTTCGCCATAACATACACATAGGTCTCCTTCTCTAGTTAAATTAAATAACCCAATAATTTCATGTATAAAAAGAGAGATGAACTCAAAGAAACCTACCCTCTCTTATCGTGTCCTTTAAAAAATAAATACGTTGGATGGACCCTAGAAACATGAGTACAAAATTTTTTTGAAGTCAAAGTTTACACTTTTGTTTTGAATATCAAAACCTTTTTGGACTTTTTTGAAAAATTTTCAGTTAAATAAAATTTTTTCTTCGTTAATAGAGCTTAAAATATTCTCTTTTAGAACACATTTTTAAAAATGTAATTTTCTTGTTTTCAAGATATTATATAATTATTATTAAATAAAAATTAATAAAAATTTTGATATTTTATAATTAAATAAAGTTAAGATAATTCCAAGGTAACTAATCGACAGCTTAAAAAATTCCGCGTCCAGCAACAATTAGAGAATAATTTAAAAAGTACGTAACATCAATAAAAATAAAATATTAATAAATGAAATTAGAAAACAAATTAAACTACTTTTTTCCATTTTAAATCAAAGAAGACTAATATATTGCGTCTTTAAATCAATCTGTCATAAGATAATAACAATGTTAACCTGTGAAATTATCATGTAAACCAGTGTAATTTATTCTTAAATAATTATCGTGGAAACAAATTTGTTTTTTTTCTAGTTCACAGCTAGCTTTTAGTTTCTTTAATGCGGATCTTACTTTCAACCGTTTAAAATTTAGAGCATTGTGCATAGTACACTTAAACAAATTGTCAAAGTAAAAATTTTATAGAAAATAAATTTCTATTTTCAAAAAACCTTTTCCATCATATTTAAGAAAAATTCTATGACTATAAATTTTCGAAAATCTAAAATTGATTATTGATTTTCCCTTTTAAAAATTATTTTATTATTATTTTAATAATAATTATTTTTTTATTATTATCTTTAATTCTTTACCTTTTCTATATATAGTAATATGTATACTAAATTAAATTATTTCTAAATAATAAAGTTTTCTTTTTGATAAAGTAAGAAAAGTTTTACATTCACAAATTATTTTTCTTGGAAAATATAATGATAGTTGATTGCTAAAATTAAAAATCATTTAATGAAAACTCTATTTAAGATAATTTTCTCTTTCTTTCATTTATTCAGAAGCGTTCAAACGCACCCAGTGAACAAAACAGTAAAAAACAAATTGCCTAATTAATTAATTTTCTTTAGAAAAGTTTAAATATAGAAAATTAAAATATAGAAAAGGTAAAGAATTAAAGAATATTATATATATATATATATATATATATATATATATGTTAAAAATATTATAAAATGATATAATATTTAAATAAAAAAAAGTTATTGTCAAAATTAAATCAAACTTTAAAATCTTAAAATCCTTTTTACATTATTTGTTTTATTTATTTTTAGAAAATAATTGAAATATAAATTTTTTATTTTTGCAAAGTGATCATGAATTTAAGGATTTTTTAAGATACAACTACTGTTTACTACATAAATGCTATTGTTCATTTTTAATCGAACCGCTCCGGCGAAGCATGATTTTCTATCTTGATAACTTTCTATGTAACGGAAAGCCTACTAACTCAAATAAGTCTTTACCGTAAGTAATGATGAAGTCGACTCACGGAAAGAAGCGTCAGAACGCACTTTCTTCAGCATTACATGAGATACATGGAGAAGGGACAGATACTTTAGTTTCAAACACCTGAAATAAGAATACTGTATGGTCAGCAAGTACGTGTCAGTACAGTTGTTTAGGTGCATAATATTGTGATAGTTTAATTTAAGGAGAATAATAATTATATTTCTTTCACATTCGTTTGTTATCAATTTTAAATCAAATGTACACATAGTGGTTCTATCTGAATATTGTAATTATCAACACCATCATATACCATATATGTGAGGTATAAGTTTTTTCAAATTTTATTTTTTATAAAAAAATTATTTCTATTCTTTAATAAAAATGCTATTTTGATGCTTTGGTATGTTCTAAATATTGCCAAGTACTGTTTACTGCACATTACAAAATTCAAAGTAAAATTTGCGAAATTTTTGAAAATTTTGAAACTGTTTTTGAACAACAAATAAAGTGTATCGTGATTTTCTAAAATTTGGATAGGTAGATTTCGTCACCTAATAACTTGAAAATTGTTAGAATGGATAAACTTAATAAAATAATTGGGTTATTTCTACATTTGTTCGAAGAACTTTCTATAATAAAGTAGAATTCAAAGAAGATACTAATGATATAAAGTGTAGGACCACCTGCCGTAATTACTGCACCAACATCATTTTTCACACACAAAAGAATAAAACATTTTCGGAAAGTAGGACAAAATGTGCGTCTGACCGTTTTGCTAGATCAATTCATATACTATTTTTAGGGGTGAAAAAAGCCCTTAAATAGAGTGACATAAAACATATTTTTAAAGTGGTGAATGTAATATGTATAGAGTTTAAAAAATTCATAATAATATTTAATGCTTAAAATACAAACATCAAAAACCTACTTTCGATACACACTGGTCGATTTGAATCCTGGGGATACATTGGAAGCTTATATGTCAGAAATATGAAAAATATAGTTTGAATAACAAAAATTATTTGTTAAAGAATATTTGAGAAAAAATAGTGATGTAGAAAATTAAAAAAAAAAGCTTTAAATAACTATATTTTTATGAAAAATTAATATTTTAAAACTTTATACGTGGATTTTGGAAAGTTGTAAAGGTAAATTTTAAGATCGCGTTATCCGCTTTTCTATATCCATATCAAAAATTATGTTTTTTTACACTAAAAAGTTTTGGCGAGAACGAGAATCTCGCGAAAAAGACAATGAAAATACTCGCTCGCAATGCATCACTACTTTCTGCACACCTTTTAAAAAGTAATTAAATATTAAGTTTATGTTTAAATCACGCTATTTTCAATTTGCAAAAAAGTATAATTTGAAGTGATGATACTTGACTTTCATTTCATCTAAATATAATAGCTTAATAATAAATTTTAATAAATAAATAAAAATGATAATAAATAGAAAAATAAAAAAGTAGAAGTAGCAATTACCTTCACAACAACAACAAATTATTCTCAGGATATCTTTAAAAAAATGCAAGATATCCTAAGGTAACCAGAGGATGTCCGCAGAAAATCCAATCCGCCACTTTATAGGATACTGTGGGATATCTCTAGAATGTCCTGGAAATATCTCTAGGACATCCTAGACATATCTGTAGGACAAATTAAAATATGAATATGAATGAGCGCGTAAACTTTATTTAAGCCAGATAGTTAAAAATAGATTACATCAACTCAGAGTGAATGTAAAGAAAATTTAAAACTTTTTTATACTTCTATTTGGAATATATTATAGATATCCTATAGATATTTTACTTATTTATTCAATTTATACAAGTATTTCAATTTCTAGAGTTATTTTATGTATATCCTGGGGATAACTTAGAGATATCCTTAGGATATTCAAGCAACACGAGTCAAGTGCCAAGCCGGGATTCATTTCTCCCCATGTAAATTTTGTAGATAATTGAAAAATATTTGATACTTGTTTTGCTCTTTCAGCAGACTAAATAAGTTTTAAGGGATAAAAATAGGGGTTGAAGGTTGATTGTTTACCATATTCATCCACAAATAATTCAAATGATCAAAATTTTTAAAAAATTCATGGAAACGACTGAAAGTTCTTACTCGGGGGTTTCTGTGGTTGCTGAATTCCAATTTGATGTCAGATTTTAAAAATTCAAAATGACGACCAACAAAATTTAGAAGTTGCCGAATTGCGCTAAAAATACTTACTCGGGGGTTTTTGGGGTGGCTGAATTCAAATTTGATATCAAGTTTTTAAAATTCAAAATGTCGGATTCAAAAGTCAACAAAAAATTTAATTTAGCAAATGTCCATTATTTAAGGTCGTCCATATACACTGAAAAAAAAATTATTTGATTTAAGTAACCGATTAATTGACTATTATCAATTAAATATTTACTTGAATCAAACAATATTTATTGGAGTAAATTTAATGGTATTTGCTTCAAATACTAAAATTATTGGTTCAAATAACAATTAATTGACTCCAATAAATATTATTTGATTCAAGTAAATATTTAATTGATAATATAGTCAATTAATCGGTTACTTGAATCAAATACATTTTTTTAGTGTACTATGTGTAAAAATTTCAAGATTTACACTGCAAGCCCGATCAGCGGTCACCCGATCAGTGGTCACTTGTTTACGTCGTTTGTAGATGGGGCGGGCGAGGGGCAAAGAGGGAGTCGAAAAGTTGTGGCAGTAGCGTATACATTAAAGACGCTCTGGCCTCTTAAAAAAAAATTCAGTAGTCAAGTAATGGTAACCCATCATTAAACAGTTCGTACGGTCCTATATGTTTACGCCCGATCAGCGGTCGAGCACCCCGGAGCTGACCGCTGATCGGGCTTGCAGTGTAATTCTTTTCTATTATTTTTATAAAATTATTTAAAATTAATATGAATCTTCTTAAATTATATTTAATATATTTAACTCATATTTAGTATTTATATAATAAATTTTTATATTGTTAAAATAAAATTACCTAAACTTAAATGAGGCGAATAATCGGTATTTATATTTATACATATCTAATATCCATCTATTTGAATGAAATAAATAAATTAATATCAAATGTGAAAGAAGTTAATCTCTCCGAATTAATTTCTCACTTAAGCTTCTTTAATTTCATGTATCAACAGTACAACTGTCCTAATACAGAAACCTGCTTTTTCTGATAAATATTTACGAAATTAATTAATAATTTCAAAATTATCAAAGAACTTAGGAAAAACAGGAGCATGGTGGGAAAGAAGCTTAAATGAGAAATTGATTCGGAGAGATTGCTAACTTCTTTCACATTTGATATATTGCTACCGTATAATAAATTCTCTTCCTTTAATTAATAATAAATTAATAGTTTCAAATAACTCATTTATTATTGTTTCAGTAAGTGATTTATTTGATCCAAATATTTTTTTATTTGTTTGATTAAATACTTTATTAGCATAAAGCATGTTATTTTATAATCACTAACATTATTATAAATAATATAATAAATGCACTAGCCTGTATATTCTCTAAAATAAATAAATAAATTATTTGAATTAAATAATTTAGTTTACTTGAAGTCGTAAAATGAATTAATTGCGCTAAATAATTTTTATTAATATTAAATATCCAATTAATTGACTGAAATAAATAAATTAAATGTTTTAAATAACTCATTATTTTGGTTGCAATAAGTTATTTATTTGATCCAAATATTTTTTATTTTTTCCATTATTATTCTTTATCTGTTGTGGGACTATTCAAGAATCCATACAAAGGAATTTGTTACAATAACTTAAAATATTTAGAATGCATTGTTTTCATTAAATAATTTAGTTTACTTGAAGAGGTAAAATAAATTAATTGTGTCAAGTAATGTTTATTTATATCTATATTTATTTTAAATAACTCATTATTTGTATTAAATAAATTCATTTATTATAGTTAGTGTCAGAAAATATATCTAATATTTTTTCTATCATTATATAAACTAAGCAAATTTTCTTTCTCACTTTTTTTTATAATATTATTTAAAAACAAAAATATAATATCATTAAAGTTGATATTAAAACGAAAAATAGAAACAATAATAAAAAAAACTGCTTTATCACTTATATTTTTGTAATGGTTGATTTTTTTTATTGAACGCGTCACATTTAATATTTTCTAATGATAAAATCACGAAAATAAAATAGAATTAAATTCAGGAAGTAAAGAAATATAACAAATGTATAATTATACATGCGCGTACAATAGACTACCCACTGATTGTTACTAATGAATCAAACCTTTCGAACAATAGGTCCTTTGTTTATGAAGGAACTTACCTGTATTAAGAAGCAGGCCTTTCAATTTCTTTTTCAATCTCTATTCAATAACATTTAGTTACTACTAACATAAAATTGATCTCTGTTTATAATGCTAAAAATCTAACGTATTTCCATCTCTCTCTATGCAATGAAAATTGCATGAAATCCTCTCTTTTCAGGTAACGATATTACTTTCTTCCTGTTTTCATATAAGAATTTTAAAAATTATCAGACATTAGTTTTATATGTGATAAAAATGTTTAAACTTTGTCTAAATGTTGAATCATTGATTAACTTTTAATCGGACTTGGTGAAACTCCTTAGTCTCAATGGGTTAATAAAACCGAAAAACCCCCGTCTCGCCTAAAATCGACAAAAATATCATTCTTATTTGTAAAAATGTATATTGCAATCATTTAAAGCAAACTTCCTAATGGCCCAAATATAGGCCTTAGGGGCCCTTCTCCTTTCGAAACTTACATAATAGTCGCGTTAGTAACCCCAAAAACCCATAGAATGAAATTGACATCATAAGTAATCATTTTTAATCAAAGTTGGTAATAAAAAGAGATAAAAATATATAGGTATTACCGAATTTACGGATATAAAAAAATACAGAAATTTAGAGATAATAAGGAATAATGTTTTGGGTATGCAAAATGGTTACTTCAAGAGGATAGAAAAAACCTTATCTCTTTATATTCCCAGAATTCTATCTCTTTATATCTTTTTGCTTTTAGCAGAAATCCTATAGGAAAGTAAATGAATTCTTGAAGGTTATCCTTATAGGAATCCACATAAGATCTTATATAGAAAACTATACACTGAAAAAAATTCTGTGTCGCTACCTTACCTACGAATGTCGCTACCACACAGATCAGATGGTAAGTACTATCCCGATTTCGGAAGGGAGATTAGCTCTCAAGGAAACACTACCTCACCGCGAGAGAATACCGCGTGCTCAATACGAGGTTGCACCAATCTCGAGATATCGGTATGACAGCCTCCCGTCTATTCGGAAAGGCTACCTGCTCTCGAGATTCGTTGACGCACCCGAAAACCGAAGGACAGAGCACTCGAGGCAAGAGAATGTAGCGCCATCACCACACATGTGGCAGCCACACAGAATTTTTTTCAGTGTAGGCATCCTATTACATTCCCATAGGAGCCTTATAGGAATCTAGAAAGAACCCTACAGGGAAACATATGTTTTTCATACAAGAAATTTCTTGATAGAAACTTACATAGGTTCCTATAGAAAATCCTATAATAATTTATTTAGGATCCTTATAGGATTCCTTGTAAGGAACCTATATAGTATTTTTCAATAGGGTAGCCAAGAGTTTTTGGGTTTGCTGATTCTGATTTTTATCACAGGTTTCTGTAATAATAATATTCTATATTATCACCATTTCTATAAGAAAGAAATTAATGTACACTAATTTACTAAGAACTCTTTAAAGATGAATACTACAGCTATAATTATATTATATATTACAATTAACTTCTTTGTTCTAGTTTGATGGGGTAGATTCGGTGTCTACTATGGCTTCTAAAAGAATATTACTTTGTAAGTATAGAAATTCAACCGAACAAAATTTTTTGGTTTTGAAACATTATTTAGGATAGGATAAAAGAACACCCAGAAAAATATATATATTTGATTAATTGTCAAAGCTTACTAAACTTTTTATGTATTTCAAATAAATTTTATTTGATTCAAATATCGATTCGGGTTTTCATATCGGAAAACCCCCCGGAAGCAGACTGGTGCTTCCGTCAAGATATCCATGGATGATATGAGGGAATGTAAGAAGACTTTTTTTTCTTTTACAGGTACTACAACACTTCTTTTGGCACGCGCAATTTTAGCAAATGTAAACATACATAACTACAATGCAGTAAGTAATTTATATTCTTCATAGTTTACTGTCAAACAAATCTGTTAGTTTGTTGTATCCTGTATAGTTTTCCGATGAATTGAAGAATATGATTGTAGAAAAGAAAATAGCCCATGCACTATAAAACCTACACGAGATATTATGAAAGATTTTGAGTTTTGCGATCAAAATATAAAAAATGGCCGAGCAAAATTACAATCAATACTTATTAGATACTGAGACTACTTTACTAAAAATCCAAAACTCTTTTGGAATTTTAAGAACAATAATAAAAATTGTAAATTTTCTTTTCCCGCTGAAATGTATATTTTGGACAATCCACAGCTATAGATAATTTGAGTATTGCTAATTTATTTGCTGATTTTTTTAAATCAGTGTCTAATCGAGATTTTGATCAAAATACGCTCTTTAAATAATAATAATAATAATAAGGATCCTGGTCATGATAGAATTCCGGCATCATTTCTGAAATCATGCAGTTCCTCAATCATTGTGCTACTCTTGTATATATTTAATAACTCTTTAAAAATTGGTTATTATCCACAATACTGGAAGATGGGAACGATCTCACCTATATATAAGGCTGGAGATAAATCCAAAGTTCAGAATTATCGACCTGTTACTATACTAAGGGCTAGTTTCACCAACTTACCGGCCCTAAGTGCGGTACCTAAATTGTTTGAAAGTTTGGTCTTTGATCAGGTATATCTGGCATTTCAAGGTGTTCTGATTGAGGAGCAGTACGGTTTCTGAAGGGGGCGTTGTGCTTTAACAAATTTGTCTGTCTGGTGTTAAAATTCGATCAAGCTGACCGTGTATTAGAAGAAACAATAAAATTAAGGGCACAATCCTCTTCGAATTATGTCAATCACTCACGGAAAAAAATTAATCTCTAAATTAGTGATTAAATCTGAGATTTAGGCATAAACTATCACTGGAATCAGACGTAAGATGTAAGCACCCTGTAAAAAAAAAAGTATTGGGAGGTACGGGATTCCGTATTGCAAGTGCCAACCTGCCAATGCGGTATTCGCGAAATACCGCATTGGGTGTCGTGGTGAATACGGAAATCAAGGGGTCCCAATGCGGTGCCAGTTTTAAGCTTTAAAAAAAACGAAAATACGTGACAGGAGGAAATAATTAGTGTCAGTGGAAAAATATGCGAGTTAAAGGAATGAGAAAATAATAATAGTGAGTGTAAAAATGAAACTTTAAGAAAAAAAGGTAAGTTGAACTGTCAAATATGAGTCCAATGCGGCGTAGGCTGCTTTCAATGCGGTACACAATCGGTACATAGTGCAAGTCGCCAGTAGAGGGCAGAAGCAAGCAGAGCGAATCGAGCGAACACAGTGGCCCAGCTGACATATGATTTGCATTACATTACTTTCCAATTTCTTATTTTATAACCACGTTTCTGCATGAATCTAAACAATATTTTCGATTATTGTAATTTAGAAGATGCTTACCAATTGTACGTTGGCAGATTTAGTGAAAAGTGTCTGTGTACGGAGACAAATGTGTTAGAAAATGTTTGTTTACCTATTTCACACCATTCAAACCAGTCAAAGTTGCTTTTGCTGTGGCGCATTGAAATCAGCCTATGCCGCATTGGGCCCATATTTGACAGTTCAACTTACCTTTTTTTCTTAAAATTTCATTTTTACACTCACTATTATTATTTTCTCATTCATTTAACTCGCATATTTCTCCACTGACACTAATTATTTCCTCCTGTCACGTATTTTCGTTTTTTTAAGCTTAAAACTGGCACCGCATTGGGACCCCTTGATTTCCGTATTCACCACGACACCCAATGCGGTAATTCGCGAATACCGCATTGGCAGGTTGGCACTTGCAATACGGAATCCCGTACCTCCCAATACTTTTTTTTTTACAGGGCAGATCACTAAAACTGAAATTTGGTATTATATCTAATCCGAATATTAGTATTGTGAAGAACACGTATTTCTTATGCCTAAAAATGATATTAGGAATCTCAAATTTTATGACATGGAACATATGTTCTAAACTATCAACTTACTTGAATAAATTCAAATCTAATATATTATTTGAATAAACAATATTAAACATTTTAGTCGTATATTTATATAATTCGTATTTTTGTAATAACTCGATGTAATAAGAATTTATAATTTATCACAATTTAGAGTGGGAATAATTCACAAAATATTTATATTGTTTTCCCTGTATGAACTATACATTGACAAGTATAAAAAAGTAGTTGGATATTTTTAAAACACAATACGAATTTTATATTTTTATTTCAGTTTTTTGTTTTAAACGGCGTTGGAAGGTCTGTAAAATTTGTAGGTTACAATTATCGCCCGACAAAATACGGCACTGACTGATTTAAAATTTAAATGACGTGAAATAGGTAAATAAACATTTTTCAACCACTTTTTCTCTAAACACAGACACTTTTTACAAAATAGGCCAACATACAACGGGTAAGAATCTTCTTAATAACCTAAATTCAAAAGATTGTTTAAATTCATGCAGAAACGCGGTTTGTAAAATGTAAAATTGGAAAGTGATGTAAAGCTAAGAATATAACAGCTGGACCATTGTGCTCTCTGCATGCTTCTGCCCTCTTCTGGCGACTGGCAGTAAACCGCTTCTTGTTGTCTGTCATTACATTACTTTCCACTCATTTCCAATTTTACATTTTACGACCGCGTTTCTGCATGAATTTAAACAATCTTTTGAATTTAGGTTATTAAGAAGATTCTTACCCGTTGTATGTTGGCCTATTTTGTAAAAAGTGTCTGTGTTTAGAGAAAAAGTGGTTGAAAAATGTTTATTTACCTATTTCACGTCATTTAAATCAGTCAGTGTGCCGTATTATGTCGGTCGATAATTGTAACCTTAAAATTTCACAGACCTTTCAACACCGATAAGTCTAATAAATAAAAATAAATGTTCCACGTGATGACGCGAAAAACATTCATAAAATACGGAAAATGAAAACGGTTAATTGTATGTAATTCATATAAAAAAAGTTGTGAAATTAACAAATCTCTAAATCAGAGATGTGAATTTATGGCGTTTTCTGGTATAAAGTTTGACAGAATCAAACACAACTTATCACAGTAATTGTGACTATAATGTTTAATTTAGATACACTTATATTTCATTGGACTTGAAATTAATATTATTTCAAGTCTAGAGATTAATTTTTTTCCGTGCTTTTATTTAACGTTTTTAATGCTTTGTGATTTTTACAGGTGCATAGATATCCAACTGCCTATGAAAATGATTGGCGTCCTGTATTAAATAAAGAAGCAATAAAATTTAAACCTGCACATCGTGCAAATGTGTGGAGCGCTGCGGTACCTGTTCAGCCCGGTTTAAAGATAATACAAGAATATTCAGCTAATACAAAAATACATAATGCTCAGAAAGGTTATGAATCCAGGGAAATTTATCCTTCAAAAATATTAGAAAATGTCAATCATTTTACACACACTAACACGGAATTGCTTCCTTCAGAGACTCGAAAGTATTCGTTTCTTCTGCCTACTAATAGAGATCCTTTTATCCTTCAGGACAATTCATTTAAAAGTTTAACAATGAAACCTTCTAACAGAGAAGCAACACCATATTATTCTAATATACCTAAATCTTTTTTAGTGTCAGAAATGCCACATCCCATTAGGCAACACTTTTTCACAGAAAATACCAAGCCATCTTATCCTTTACCAGACCGATCAGTTGTAACCTACATAAATCAAAACTTAAATAAACAGTTTCCTGCTCTTCCTAGTGTTGAATTTAATAACAAATTTTCAAATAATATAACCGCTCCACAGAATTATAATGGAAATGGAAATTTTCAAACATACAATACAAATTTTCCGAACAATTTTAATCCCTTAAATCAAACTAACTCACAAAAGATTACTAAAATAAATAATCAACATAATTTAGTTCATGAATATCCAGAAAAAACCTATGTTACTGCGTTTTCAAGGGTTAAAGTCAAACCGATTTATCAAAATTATGTTATTCCTTCTAAAATGTATGCTCCAAATTTATTACCAATGCAGGTAAATTATCTCCATCATTATTCCAGCAATGTAAAAAAGAACAACTCAGAATCACACCCTGAAGAATATCATTCTGATAATAATAATAATAATATTGAAAGTATATACAAAGTATTTCGTGGACCCTCAATTAAAAGCAATCTAGATTTAACATATATTATACCAAAGTTTTCAAACATAACACAAAAGGAAGCAAATTTAAAATATACAACACCGGATACGCAACAATACTTTAAAAAAAAAGAAATTCCACTCGAAATTCCAGAATATCAAACAATACAAAATAAATACAAAGAAGAAGAAAATATACACTTTAAACCATACATAAGCAATAGACCTTTTAAATTATTAACATCAACGAATACACCTTTGGAAAGAGAATTTCCAAGACAAACTGAAATTTCAACATTGCAAAATAAATATAATGACGACATTGAGGAATTTGAAGATTATGAAGGACAAGAAAAGATTCAGAATCAACAAGAAAGTTTAAAATATTCAGGTAATTTTTTCTCAATTATTCTATTCATAGTACAATTTGGGAAAAATTAATTTGCATTTTATATTTTAATTTCCAATCAAATCTGTTTTACTTCTATAATTTCATCTTTCTCGGAACTGACATTTATTTAAAAAGAAGCTTTAAATATAAGAAATGATATAAAGTTAAAACTTCTTTGCAGGCATATATATAGATTTACCCTATATGTGAATAATTATTATAAATGGGTATCTAATTATTATTATTATTTACACTTTTAGGATTTTCAGACCAGTTGTTTTCTAAGAAATACAATTCTGGACAGGGCGTTGAGTTAAAAAATAATCTTCTTACTCAAAGTCTTCCGCAAAATAGAAATAGAAGTCATGTATTCTACGAAAATGTTTTACCTAGACTACCTGTGACGAAAGCTTATAGCCTAATGACCGAACTACCTTTCTTCTATAATACTGTTACGCCTTCTCCTATCACAGGTAATATTTACTTACTATTAAAATAATTGTGTAGTATGATATTCACTCTTCAAAGTATTACATAACCTATAGTCAACAATGATACATTGCCATTTGAATTATTATTATTAATGCCACACTTTATTTCATTGATGAAAGCAAATATTTTGACAGAGTTTTTATCATATTTTTAAATTCTCCAACATCTAATAATATTTTTGAAATTTCAGACACCCCGACAGAAGCAACTGTTTATACAACTATTCAAACAGTACAAATTACATCAACAGAAAGAGAAAAGGAATTAAAGAAAGTGAAAAGTAATCGTTTTGTTGGACAAAGTCGAAGAAGACCTACACAAGTAGCTCAGAGAGCTCTCAATACAACACCAAAAATTAATGTAACCCCAATGAAAAAAGAACTTATTATTGATTTTGAAACAAATAAAGATGAAGAAAAGGTAATTGATACTGAAATAAATGCAAAGTTCATAAAAAATAAGAGCGATTCGGAAATTGAATCAACAAAGAGAGAATCTACGTATACTACTGAAACTTTCACAAGAATTTTAGGAGAAAGTAAGGATAATTTTGCTACAACGGAAGAATTGAACATAAATTGTTCAGGCTTATGTTCGTCTGATAAAGATAATTATGAATATGAAATTACTTCAACACAAACTTCAATAGTAAGTAATCAGGATTATACAACAGAATCTTTAAAAATATCCACGATTAATAATTACGAAAATACGGATCAAAATTATGGTATTTTAACAACCGTTTCTGGATTAGTAACGCACTCATTCAGCACAAAATACGAACCAAAGATATCAGCAACGACTCCTGCTACTATTGTTAAAACAACTCCCAGAATTCGATTTTCTAAACCCATAAATACTTTAAGACCACGATTTAGCGTGAAAGATTATAAAACAAAACTCGATGATAGAAACAGAAAATCTCAAACTTCTACGACTGAATCAAACGCAGAAATTATTAATATTAAAAAAAAATCTCCAATGGACAGAAAGCAATTTGAGGCAACAAGAGATGTTGTAGGTAGATATAAGTATATGTCAAGAATACCATTCAGAACAAGTACAACAACGCCAACTACAGAAAACCAAGGAAATTCTACACCTAATGCACAGATAAGGAAAAAAATCAATAAATATGTTCCTAAGGAAAGATTTAACCTGAGACCTCTAAATATAAGTAGAACCCCATTTGTTTTCTCAACAAAACAAAAAAGTCTTTACAATTTCACACATCCTGGAGATAATAATTATTCTTTAACCGGAAATCATGGAGAGAGTAAATTTAATGCCAATACATCATCTTTAATTGAGGGCGACATAGAAATAGTCACATCTTCAAATGTTGACAATCGAAATGAAGTAAAAGTTACTCCAGCACAAAATAAAAAAATAAAGCACAACTTTAATCTCTATCGACCAATTGAGAAACTTGATGTAAAGAAAAGTGAAATCTTCAAAGTAGTAAATAATTTTCCGAAATTAACCAATGAACAAGAAGATGAAGAACTTTTAGAAAAAGCATCTCAAAGTGTAGCGGATTTGACGAGTTCTGCTTCTTCATTACACAATAAAGGAAGTACGTCTAAAGCAGTTTCGCAGTCGTCAGATAAGACAATATTTTTATCACATTTTAAATCCACGTATGATACACCAACTTTACCCATTGAAGCCTTTTTCCACGATTTATCTGATATGACAACATAATTATTAAACATAGTTTTATCATTATGATATTACTTATGTGGTTAAAATATTATTAATAAAATGAAACGTCTAAAATCTTATTTTATTAATGGTTTTATCATATTGACAAACAAATTCTTTTACCCTATTTTTATAAAGTTTTTAAACTTTTCCCCTTATCCTAATATTAACTTCAATTCAAAGTTTTTGTTAGATTCAATTATTTTCATAGCGAATCTCCGGAGAAGAATCGAGAAGAAGTTGTCATGCAGTGAGCATCGTATCTCACAACAGTTGATGCAAAGTAATCTAGAGCATAACTCAGAGAACCACCTATTATTTCGCAGTTTTCTGCATTTCTATTTCATATTTATCAATAGATGAAAGGATTTTTCAGCTTTAGCATGTTCCTTATACACACAGAAAAAAAACTGAACTCAAAATGAGTCAGAAAAGTGACTCATTATAAGCTGCAACAAAAATAAACCTCGTAGATGGCGCCTTTGTCTATGTCATTTAACCTTTTGACGCATACATTTTTCAGATACAGTTCTGAAAACGTCCCCCCTTCGATTTTGATCAAACTTGGTATACTTACGTAATTTGATGCGTTGATTACGAAAATGATAGCGAAAATTGGCGCAAATTTAATATTCATGGTAAAACCAAAAAAATTCCATAAAAACAGTTTTTTTGCGTTTAACTCGTAAAAAATGCAAAATTTCAAACAAAATATATAGATCTCATAAAAATACACATTTTATGTTCTCATATTTGCTAAAATCTATTATTTTCTGAGAAAAATGTAAAAAAAAAACTATAAAAACAAGTTAAAATATACTTTCGCTCAAAAAGACCATCCAATTAATTTTTTTGAATAATTGACGTAAAATTATTTTTTCAGGTAAATAGTAATCTAAATAAACGTAGGTATCTGAAAAGAAAATTAATTTTTCTTCATACCTCGGTCGAAAGTACGTACTTCCCTCTGCGATTTCGCAGCAGAAAGTCAAACATTTGTGCTTTGGTTGATTTTCATACCCAACCTCTATTACAGCGGGAGTAAAAGAATTATCTGTCGGTAAAAACACCACTGTCGGTAAATAAGAAAATTGCGAGTCAATGAAAATTTAACGAATAATTGTTATCGCAATATAAAATGAGAAAAAAAATTATCAAGAAAACTTTTTATACTATATAAATTTATTATCCACAAGCTCTGAATATTGAAATGAACGAAATCTTTTGCTGATATAATTATTTTCAAAACTTATTTTAATAAACATTAAAAACAAAAATAAAATATGTAATTAAACATTCTTTAATTTCTTTTTCAATACGTGCCAAAATGTTATAATAAAATTTTAATAATTTGAAGAAATAATGAAATTGTGTTCATTAGAACGTTTATAATTTTAGAAGCATAAAACTAATTTTGTACCAACATAAAAATTCTTTTGAAAATATAATATTAATTTATCTTTCTCATTTTTTTTCGTGCCTGCCCCCGACCAGAAGCACTCGCTTCGCTCGTGCATCAAATGTCGGGGCAGGCGAATATTGTTTGCAAGAGAGAGACAGAGAAAAAACCAGAGCTTCACGAGTGTCCGCTAGAGGCAATGAAGCGGGGCCGAAAGTAAATAAAGATGGCCGGCTGTCAAGTGAAACACAGTTGCAATTTTCTTAAAACATAAATTAACGAGCGTACTTTCGACCGGATATAAAGAAAAATAGTATACATTACACACTGAGAAAATTTTGGGGACAATGCTGCTCCGGTAGGTGACACTACTGCGTTAAATCAAGAGCTGGAGCGCAACTTTACCTACGATTCGCAGCCGCCCGGAAAAAAAGTAAGAAACTGTTCTCATGGACTTTACTCCGTGCTCATGGAACTGATCCTTACCTTTCCAAAGTCAAAATCAGCCCCGTGAGGAGTACATGCTGCCTTTTGCGGAGCGGCTGCGAATCGTGGACAGAGAGTGCCAGCGACTCTTATGAAATTCCGCAGCGTCCCCAAAATTTTCTCAGTGCACGGGCAGAAATTTCGAAAACCCTTCACTGTGCGATGACGCCCTCGGCTTCGCCTCGGGCATCATTTCGATTTTTTAGAACATATGAATATAATTTGCAACAACAGTTATAAGGGTTTTCGGGGTCGCTGATTACGAATCTGATGTTAGTTCTTAAAAATTCAAAATGTCGGATCCAATATGGCGGCTGCAAAAATAAAAAATTGATCGGATTCGCTTGAAACTTGTTACTCGGGGGTTTTTGAGGTCGCTGATCATGAATCTGCTATTAGTTTTCCAAAATTCAAAATGGCGGATCCAATATGACGGACGACATTATCAAAAATTCATCAGAATTCACTTGAAACTTGTTACTCAGAGGTTTTCGGGGTCGCTGATTACGAATCCGATATCAGATTTTGAAAATTCAAAATGGCGGATCCAATATGGCGGACGAAATTTTCCAAAATTCATCGGATTCATTTGAAACTTGTTACTAGAGGGTTTTTGCTGATTACGAAAAACTTTTTAAACGATAATAAATACAAAATTTTTACCCCACAGTCAGCTGGTAAGTATACTACGTTACTTACGACCCCAGAGCGAATCTGATCAATTTTTTATTTTGACAGCCGCCATATTGGATCCGACATTTTGAATTTTCAAAAACTAATAGCGGATTCGTAATCAGCGACCCCAAAAACCCGCGAGTAACCATTTTCAAGCGAATATAGTCAATTTTTAATTTTGACTTTGAAACATTTTACAGTAAAGATTATTAGTTTTTTCATAGTGTTTTAGCAATGAAATATTTATTAATTTTTAACAATTTGACATTTTTTTTCTTGATTATATATTTTTGGAATAGTGGTTTGACAAATTTCGGCATAAAAGTTCATAATTTGTTAATTGTGCTTCAAAGGGTTAACTATTAAAAAAAATTATTAATCTATGTTTTTCACACATATGGGCAATTCTTTGGAACCTTTAACTTTTGACTTGAAAAAAAAAATTTACTAGCACATTAATAAAAATTTGTATATAAATTAAAATTAGCATTTAGAATTTATTTTTGCAGTTAAAAATGTAATATTTCGAAGGTCTCATATATTTTTATTCTTTTTTAATAAGACGATTTTTTACAGGTTAAAATCTATTGTTTTCGATTGTTTTGGATTTAAATATTTTGGTTGTCTTTACTTTTTTATAATATTTATTATTTATTTTTTAATATTCTCTATTAGAGTTATATTAAATTTAAATTAAATTGGTCAAATTTAAATATTTTAATAAAAATTATTGAACTTAATTATTATTTATTTATTTAATTAAATTTATCTTAATTGTAATATTTTTTCTAGATAACCTTAATAATTTCCTTCTCTGATGCAAGTTTTTCAAATTGTATTCTGCTTCTTTTTCCCTCATTTGTTCTGCTTTTTATTATAAATTTCTTTCATTGACCTCATTATTTTTAACTTTACGAATTACATATTTCTATTTTGAACTTTAAAAACAGAACGGTCAATAGTGAAGTTATCAATTTATCACACTGACAACCTTGAAATCCTAATTTATTGCGACAAAAAATTAGTTTTTTACGGTCCTGACATTTTCACGTGTACCATCTTGTATCTCGATAATTATTGAAAATTTTAAGGCGTGCTTTTACACACAAGTAAAAAAAAATAATTGTGCGAATGTGCGTGCAAGTTTGATAAATTTTTATAGTGTCGTTTAATTGTGCCGAATCATTTACGGTCCTGACATAACCAGGTTCTCTGTCGAATTCAAGAACAATATTCTTCAATAATTTCAATATAAATTATTGCACATAAAAATTTCAACTGGCCACAGTTTTAGTAAGTTTAAAGCTTTCATTCTATGTATTGTTGAATTCATTTTATTAAAGCACTCTTGAAATATCTGCAAGTACGTTTGCAGTTACGGTCCTGACACGAAAATAAGGGAAATTTTTCGAAATTAAATATCTTTACTTTCCAAATGCGTATAATCTTTTAATTACTTTTAAAATAATCCTTAGATATTCATTTACATTTATGTATTCGTCGTTTTATTCTATGTTGATGTGCCAACTTATAAAATTAGTTTATGTTTCTGAAAGTACCTAAAGGGACTCTCGTGATTTGCTTACTTTTCAACATTAAAAAATATATATTAATTACTAAACATAATTTAATAATTTTTAAACTAACATATTTTAATATTATTAAACATTCTTTACATGGAACAATAATTCTTTTTATAAAACATTTGATATATCTTGAGTAATTGCATAATAAATATAAGACACCTAAAGGTTAAAAGTTCCAGAGAATTGCCCATATGGACACAAATTTTGTGAATTTTATGCGAACTCAAGTATAATTCGCTAAATTTAAAAAATTATATACATTTATAATTGCAACTTAAAAAATTTTGGCCTTTTTGACGATCGTTTTTTTTAAACAATTTCAAATTTATTGTTATTCTTTCGAAATAAATGAAAATACATTAATTCTATTTCAATCAAATAAGATTGACCTTTTTGTAAATTTTATAAGGTTTTTTTAAATTTCTCTAGCTTCATTTTATTTAAAGATTTATCGCAGTTTGACGAGAGTCGTGCGTTTTTGCTAACAGTCGATGGAGTGTCAACTTAATTATGAACGATACTGTAAAATTTATCATTCAAGGAGTATATTGAGCATTAAAATATATTACATTAAAAATAAAATCTTTATTTGTACTGATTGAAAATGTATAATATCCACAATAAGTGTACAAAAAAGTACGTATCATGTATGTTGTTTTTTATGCTATCAGTGATAAATGTCACTCTGACAAAATTAAATTTCCCATAAAAACAAGTAATAAGTTTAATTTTGTTTGGGTTTCTGAAACAAAAAAATAATAACACTATATGTTTTATTATAATCTTTTACACAATAAAATATTTTATTATTTTTAAGGAGAGGCGATTGATAATAATGCTACTGCATTTATCAAAGCTCTTACATTTCTGTATATAATTAAATCTTCTATAGACCCAAATGTGTGTATACACATAAAGTTTAAACAAATTGTAATAAAATTCATAAAAAAAAGATACGATTCAGGTCACAAAATGAAATAAATTTTAAATGTAAAAATTTATTAGTTTTTCGCATTTATTATAAAAAATATTGGTTTCAAAAGACTTGTTAATAATTGAAAATTTAAAAAAGATCATAAATATTAAATTTTATAGGGGTACATAGCCAAGGTTGGCCCATGATTTAATATGAATTTGACAGATACTTTTTACATAAATATACAAGTAAATATTGTCACACACACACATATTTTTACAAAAGATATTAAAAACATAATATTGAATCCTTTAAATTTTGTTTACTATTACATTAAGTAAGTTTGAACTGTTACGCGTTACTTTTTTGTAACAGTAACATATTCCTTTTTTGTTTTTTGTTATTTTATTTTTTAACGGTAATGCCCTTTGAATTTCAAACATGGGCCAACCTTGGCTTCATATATTTTTTTGAAATCTTTATCACTTTTTTATTTTAAAATTAATCAATTACCCTGTCGAGCAAAAGTGTTCCTATTACACAGGACTTTCCAACAATATACTTCAATTGACCAAATTCATTTTTAAAAAAAAGTTATAAACATAAGTCAAAAAGTGGGCCGACCTTGACTATGTTCCCCTAGTTTCAGGTACTTTTTCTAGTTAAAAAGATTAAAATTATATACCTGTTGAATTCGTAGAACTTGATCTAAAGCGTGGGGTAATAGAGGACGTATGCTATTAATTTCCAACATCGTTAAATTATCCAATCTTGCATGCTGTCCTTCTTTTGTTATAAAATTAAAAACAGAAGATCTTAATTTTGCCATTCTTAAGTCCCATATATCCTGCAAATTTTTTTATGATAAGTACAGATATACTTTGAAAGATTAGAAAAAATGTTATTCAAAAACGTAAAAGCTGTCTATTTTCAGACTTTTATCAGTCGATATTATATTATTAATTTATCTCAATCCAATTCATTTGTAGTTTTACTCAGAAAGGCGATTTATGTTTTAAAATTTAATTAAATTTAAAAATAAAAATTTACTAGTTTTTAATTTTTATTGTAAAAAATATTCGTTCTATAAAAAGAAAACAATAAGAAACAAGATGGCAGATGTTCAATGAAAAATAATATTTTATCATTCTTTAGAAACTTTTTTACAAATTGATAAAGTATTTAGTAAATTAAAATAAAGAAAAAGTTTTTAGAAAAATAAGTGATTTTAATTAATTAAGTTTAATTCTTAATACATTCTAACATTTATATTGTCCAATCCATTCGTCTCAATAAGATTTTATTATTCAGTAAAATAATCCTGAATAAAAAAATTTTATGTTTAATGTTTCAACTTTAATTGAGATTAATTCTCTTAATCTCCAATACAATATATACTTTATATAGACCAATCGATTTGCTTTGATGAAAAGAATAGGACTTTTGATTTGTCTTCATGAAAGAAATTAGATTTTTTTGTAATATCTACTTCGGGTCACGTAGAAAGAAGTAGAATTTAGTGCACAAATTCATTTTACGAAAAATTCGAAATTTTGATTGCATTTGTTTAAAACATAGTTTTTAGTTTTTTTTGGCAAAAATTTGGAGTTTTTCATAAAATAAATTTGTGCACAACAGAGCACAAGTCGAGAACAGCTTAGAACATGTTTCGTTTTTTTTTATTTATTTAAAAAATAGTTTTTGATTCCCCCCCCAGAATTTTGAGTTTTTAAAACATGAATTTGTGCACAACAGAGCACAAGTAGAAAATAGTTTAGCACCAAATTTGTTTTTATGAAATTTTTATTTTATTTGTTAAAAAAATGCTTTCAGTTGTTCAAAAAATGATTATTGGAACAAAAAAGTACAAATCACGCACAATTCAGTATAATATTTGTTTCAAAATTTGAACTTTACTTTATTAGCCACATTTTTTCCCTCTATCGTGTCTCTAATTCTCCTTTTTATACCCAACTTAATTTTTCATGAAAATGAATAAATAAGTAGGGTAAGGGGCCCCAAGGTGGCCACCCATCTTTTGAACGACTGCAATTCCTAAACGGTATTATATAACCTAATTAATAATATACGCCCTGAAACTTTATCTTCTTAGCTAACTTTTTAGCAACAAAATTTTTTTATATTACTAAGGAAAATAAAATTTAGGCGACTTTGGAAAAACAGCTGAAATTTTGCTTTTGAAAAAAGTGGCCCCAAGGTAGCCACCAATCAAAAATCCACTGAAAAATTAAAAAAGTAGTTGCAAAAAACAATTTGAGGTAATTTTATTTTTAAATGTAATTTAACAATATTTAAAAAAAATTTTATAAACAAATTGTTTTTTTTAAGTCACAAATATTAAAAAAAATTTGTTTGTTTACATATCGCTCTTATTTTGATAGTTGCAATGAATGTTAAGGATATAAATTGTTTAACATTATTATTTAACAATGTTATAAACAATTGTTAAAAACAAATTTCAAATTAACAACAAGTGAACATGTAAAAATTCTTTTTCTTCTTTTACTATTTTTTTCTATAGGATTAATGAATCTTAAAACTTTAATTTACCTACTAATATTTTTCAATTAAGTTATAAACAATTGTTGTAAACAAATTACATTTTAACAACAATCCAATTAAAAAAAGACTTATATTATTCTCAGAAACGAAGAAAAAATACGAATGAGTATTTACCCATGAGTAGATTGGTAAGCAAGGGTTAAATACATTATTAATTGAGTTTTTTAAATATTCGTCTTCAAATACTTAATATGTTTTTTACAATCTTTTTCTTTTTATATTTAACTTTTTTAAAATAAATGATAAAAATTTGCGAAATAGTGATTCATCAGTAATAAGAATAAAAAGTTTAAATTTTTTCTTAACAGAAAAAAGTTGTGGTTAGTGTTTCATATGCAATCACAATTATCTGAAATATTTTAAACTGTTTTAAAAAAAATTGCTAAATATTTGTTTCTTATAATCATTATTTATAAAAATTATAGGTATATTTTATAAATAAAGAAAAAAATTTTGTTTTTTGTTTCAAAAATGCACGTTAATATGGTCGTGAAAAACCATATTCAAACCTATATTGACAAAAATGTGATATTTAAAATTTGAAGAGAAAATAAATATCAAAATAAACTGCGTACTGTAAAACCTAAAAAATTTGATCCCCTCCCATTCAGAAAATATTTATCCAAATGGGTAAATATTTTCACCAAGAATTTCATACATTCTGTGAAACTATATTCTTCATATAAATTCCTTTTTTATCAAAATTTACAATAAAAATACGCGTGTCAAAGTAATTAATCCAAAATGTGCAAATTATCAGAAACTGGTTGGATATGTAAAGTTGTTGTAGAACAAACCTTTACTGCTGTTCTTATGTTGTCACCATCAGGTATGTCATCATTTGATGTGCCAAGCAGTATTTGTGCTTCTTCCATATAGTGGTTGCTTGGCATTTGAGTAAATAGACTAAAGAAACAGAAATATTAGGCAAATTTTTTTAAAAATTCAATTTACAAATATAAAAAATATTTCATTATAAAAATGCAACTAAAATAATTAAAAAATTGACATTTTTTGCCAAAAAACAATAAATTATAAAAGGGAGTGTTTTTTGGGCTAATAATTTGGGTGAAATATCACCTAAAGTCCCTGATTACAAATCCGATGTCAGTTTTTCAAAATTCATAGTGTCAGATTCTGTATGGCGAACGAATTTTTAATAAAATGTTAGTTTTTTTTATGAAGTGATCGAAAAAACATTTTATTTATTTATTTATTACTATCTTTAATATTCATATGCACTTGTTCTGAAATTATTTTTTATATTACGCATTTTCTGTTCCCCTTATCATGAATGTAGACCAAATAGTAAGCAAAAGTAAGTAAACGAAAAAAAATTTTAAGAAACCCAATAAAACAAAACAAAATGGGATCAAAGTTCTGTAACCCCCTTGTTGTTGATATCGGCAACTACAAATAAGTAGGCAAATTACAGTCCCTCGGAAACATGTTTTATAAAAATCGAACAATTTTTTAAAATTCGTCCTCTATATTGGATTCGCCATTTAGAATTTTGAAAAACTGATTTCATATTTGTAATCAGCCACTTCGAAAATCCCCAAGTAGTCATTGAATTATTAAAATATCCGCCACATTGCATCCAAAATTTTGTCAAAGGATATTTAATTCCACTGATTGAAGCAAAATCTACAGTTGTAATTTGAAAAATATCTCTAATTGTTTCATTACAGCTTAAAAAGTACCTAAAAAGTATGTCTTTTGAGGTAAGAAATGACTATTCTAAAAAATATTCTGATTCACTCTTAAAATTATTAGATACCTACTCAGACAAATGTTCTATTACATTTATTTACAAATTTCTTTAATTGTAAAATTATTCAAAAACATCAATAATTTATTTTTAAAATAAATATTTAATCATTATTAATTTATTATTATTTTCTGTAGGAATTAAAATTCTTCAAAACATTCAAATTCAACAACTTGTAATAATTTAAATTACCATAAAATTTTTAAAAAAAAGTTAATTATTTACAAAAAATCCTAATAAAATTCCTTGCAAGAATTCAATTATTTTTACAAGTAGTAAAATTTCACAAAAAATTCAATTATTTTTAAAAAATGTAATAAAATTCGTTGCAATATTTCAATTATTTTCATAAATAATAAATCGATTATTCGGTAATTCATTTTTAAATCCATTTTTATTGGACACTTCTAGAAAAATTCAATTATTTAAATTAAAAAATAAATAATTTATTGAATATGTAATTGAATGTTTGTTAAAATTGAATTCTCATAAAGAATTTCATCAACAAACTTTTAAATAATTGAAATTTTTTGACAAATATTAATAAAATTTGTTAGAATATTCGAGAAATTTGATTCAAATCGTATCAAAAATAATTAAAATCCTGTGATGAGTTTTATTATTTTTGAAAATACAGTAGAACCTCGATTATCCGAGGTAATGTGGGGAAGAGGTGCCTCGGATAATCGAAAACTCGGATAACACGGAACAAATGAAAATTTCAAAATTTTTAATTATTTTTCATGCGTTTAAAGTGTTAGAATAATAATAAACGACAAAAATGGACGAAATTTTAAATGCAATGATCACAAATAGTGGTTTTGTAAAATTTTTTTCCAAATTTAGTCGCTCGATCCGTTTTATCCGAGTTATTCCGCATTATCCGAGTATGTTTAGTGCCTCGGATAATCCGGAATCTCGGATAATCGAGGCTCGGATAACCGAGGTTCTACTGTAATTAAAATTTTCTCAAGAATTTTATTAAAATTTTTCTAAAATAATTGAATTTCGGAGAAGAATTTTATTATTTATAAAGATACTTGAAATTTTGACAAGAATTTTATACAAGTTTATAAAAATAATTGAATTTCGGTGAAGAATTTTATTATTTATAAAAATAATTGAATTCTCGAAAGAAAATTAGTTAAATTTGTTTTAAATAATTGAATTCTTACGACGAATTTTATAAAAATCTTTTTAAATAATTGATATTTTTCGAAAAATTTTGTGAAATTTTGTATATTAAATAATTGAATTATTTCGAAAAAATTGATTTAAAATTTTGTAAATAATTGAATTCCTTTGAAATTTTGCAAAGAATTTTATTGAAATTTTTAAAAATAATTGAATTTCAATGAAGAATTTTATTATTTATAAAGATAATTGAAATTTTAAAAAGAAATTTTAAAAAAAATTTTGAACATCATTGAAATTCTGCGAAGAATTTTTATAACTTTTGAAAATAATTGGATTTCTGAAATCATTTGTAACTTTTCCAAAATTCAATTTTTTTTTTAGTATTTTAAACTAAAATTCTTCTATCAATCTAGTATTTATGAAAATTGTAAAAATTATTCATTAAATAATTTCTAAGTCATCATTTTATTATAGTTCTTGAAAAATTGAGTTATTTAAAAAGAAATTATTGTCAGAAGTAGAAAAAATTGAAGGTTTTGTATTAAAATTCGTGGTAATTTCATAGTTTACGAGGCAAACCAAAAAAACATAAAAATTTAGAGTTTTCTCATGAATTTTAAAAATTTAATTTTTTCCAGTTCTTTTACTAAAAATCCCTGACTTTTCCCTGAATTCCCTAACTTCCCTGACAGATTCAATTAGTAAGTCGTAAAAAATGTTATGACATTTATAATTTATTTTATTTTACAGAGTTTCAATTGTTTGTTTAAAAATCTTTGTGTGGAAAAAGATTTAATTATGTACAATTAAATACCTGTAAACTTTTTAGAGACAAATGAAACAAAGAAAATAATTATTTATTTCTAAAGTATTTTAAATTTTCAGAGTTAAAAACATTTTTTAAAGGAAACACCGATATTTTTAACTTTATCAAAAAGAAAAATAAATTGAAATATTCCATAAAATTGTCTTTATAGTAATTTTTCAGAAGAATTGCATACTTAGTTATAAAAAAAATCGATCAGAAAATTTTTAAACCTTTTAGAATTTTTTTTCTTAAAAATTGCAATCCAAAGAGAAATCGTCTTCAAATAAAAATTTGAAGATGAAAAAATTATTAAAAATTATCTTAAAGAAAAATATATTATCGTTTAATAAATTAAAGTCAAATTGATATCAAGTAGACGTCAAAAAATGATAAAAATGTAGGATAAATTTTTGTCAATTAGAGCATTCAATTTGATGATCAATTTGACATAAAAATAATGAGCCATTTCTCTTTGGGTGGTAGATTTTGCAATACATGTGTAATTTTGTAGAAAAATATATTCGTTTATCTATGCAGCAAAATAGATTTTTACTATTTTCTAAGCATTTCAAAAAATAATCGTTTTTTTAGGCTAAAAATGTTAAAAATTCCCATTTTTACTCAATTTTTTATTTGATAATATTTTCCTTTTATTTATAATATTAAAAAAACCCAAAATTTGTTTTTCTACTCATAACATCAATATAGTATCACTGTTACCGGCAACCTAACCTTCAATAATATGTTATTATTGAACTTACTGACAGATAATAGAAAAGACTGCAAAATAATCTTACTCACTTGGATAACTTTTCATCTTCTTTAATTGATTTTAGATTGTCTAACTGCATCCATTCCTGTTCAATTATTCGACATTTTTGTTGTTGTTTTAAAATTAGAGCAACCCAAATAGGCACTCTTGTCGATAAGCCAGCTCGAAATGGCCCAATTGGTCTGGATATTAAATTAAGAACACCACAATTAAAGTTTGGTACAATAGTAACTGTTTCTTCTTCACTCAAAAATTCAATTTCTGCAGTATCCATTTTGGCGCTAGAAAACATAAACAAATGGAATAAAGGTGCCAACACAACTCGTATTGGCAAAAGCGGCAATGCAAGCTCTTTGGGTGAGTCTCTAGTAAAAACCTAAAGGTTGGGTCACACCAGTCTGCATCCAAGCTTATGGTGCGGTCACAGAGCACGGCTGCCTGCGCAATTACGTGCTGAGTTCGACGTAACGTTACAATTTCCGTAAAAAAAGAAAATCGAATATTGTAGAGAAATCGATTGTTTCTTCGATTATAGGCATGACAAATTTTAAGGGTGCAGTCCCATGACAGCGTTTTGCGTAGCGTCGTAATGGGAGAGAAAAAGACGCAAATATACGTTTGCTGCATTCTCTCTCATTACAACGCAACGCAAAACGCTGCCATGGGACTGCGGTCTAAGGCTTTTTAATTTTCCTTAAATTAAAAAACTGCATTCAAATTGTAAACAAACACTATTATTTAATTAATTATTGAGTTTTTATAGAGTATTACTTTATTTATCTTTTTAAATCAAAATATTAATTATGTAAAACGAAATTCCTTATGCTAGTGAATTATAGTGACTTGTGTATTTCTTTAAATTTACTAAAATATGAAAGACGACACTAGACGTGACGTCACAAAAGCACCTTTAGGATCGTATTGGAGAAAGACCTTTATACCACATGTTGTGACCCTTCCTAACCTAATTGTATCTCTGTCCTGACATGTGGTTTATATCTGTGTTATGATAAATAATTTCAAATGATCGTTTTCTTTTTAAGAACAAAAAGAAAGTGTTGAAAACGGAATAAAAATGGAGAAAACAGTGGACGATTTAGGAGAAAATGGAGAACAAGTAACATGGCAAGATTTGGTAAGACAATATTAATTTATGAAATATTTTCAATATTTAGAAACACGTTTTTTTAAAGACAGAATGTTCATTTAAATAATAGATTTAAAGCAACAGATAATAATTAAATATTAATTTTTTTAAATATACTCTTGTATCAGCCAAGTTTATGAAAAAATTGTTTAAAATAAGAGAAATAGTTTGTCAGTCGTCAAAGACTTGTTTGTAAAATTATGTAAAATTACTTCTTGCACAGGAGTCAATTTAAATTTGCTTGAACAATATTAATATTCTTGCCATGTTTTGAAAATTTACTATTTCCAAAGTAATTATTATTATTTTTTACCCTTTTACTAGCCGCACAGTGGTGACAAAATTTACTTTTTCGTTTCAAATCACTCTACAGGTCACAATTTTTTGCCTAAACGATTTTTCTTTTTTTCTAAATCTTCGTAATTAAATTCTCTTCATTAATTTAGAAAATTAATCGAATAACCTGTTAGAAATGAAATTGTTATTTTTTTCATTCACTGTACTTAGGGCTAGAAATTTCTAGTCTTTTCTCAATTGTGCAATTTGTCATGAGTAAAACATTTACTAGTGATAAAAAATATAAAAATTAATTAATTAAACATTGTTTAAACAATTAGATTTTATTTTTTTCATAAAATAATTTTTTTGTACTAAAACTATTCTAGAAAATATATAAAACATGATATGGTGTAGATTTTTCAAAATAATTTAATAAAAAAAAACTATGTTTGAATCTTAAAAATTAATTTTCTGTTAATAAGATTGTTTCAAATTTTTTGGGACCAAATTTGACGACCTAAATTTTCTAAGAAAAAAATTGCACGTTAAGGGTTTAATTCTTTTTATTTATTTATAGGGGTTACCAGACTCTCTGTGTCAAGCATGTGTTGACCTGAAGTGGAAATATCCTACAAAAATTCAACGCGAAGCGGTTCCTGTTGCTATTGAAGGTACGAATAGCATTTAAAACTTTTATAAAGTTATAATTTTAATTTCTTTATTAATATAATTTCATGATTTTTTTTCTTTTAAGGGAAAGATGTGATAGGTTTGGCTGAAACTGGTTCTGGAAAGACTGCAGCTTTTGCACTTCCAATATTAAATGCTCTTTTACAAAATCCCCAAAGGTATTTTGCATTAATATTGGCTCCTACTCGAGAATTGGCATTTCAAATTTCTGAACAATTTGAAGCTTTAGGTAAAGTTTAAAAGCTCATTGCGAAATAACTGCAAATAATTTTATTTTGCTTTTATCATAATAATACTCTTTTAAGATTGACTAAAAATTAAAATTTTCTTAAAAATAATAAATAGAAATAAGCCATAAATAAATAGAGATAAACAACAAATATTTTTTTATGTTTTTGCTGTCAAAATTAAATTTACGAAGAAAGCGCTACAGATTTTCTGATGTTAAACTCAACACCTTATCTTACTCTAGTATTATTTTCTTCTTTAATTATTATTTTCTTTTATTAAAGGAGTGACGATTGGAGTAAAATGTGCAGTTATAGTAGGAGGAATGGATATGATTTCTCAAGCACTAACGTTAGCAAAAAAGCCTCACATCATTGTTGCTACGCCAGGTCGACTAGTTGATCACTTAGAAAACACAAAAGGATTCAATTTACGTTCTCTCAAGTTTTTGGTATTTATTTGTATATTATGTATTTTTTACGCATAGAGTTAAGTACACAGTGAGCTTTTTCCAATAATTCTGTCATTTTAGAAAATAATGATTATTTAAAATCTCTTAAGGTAATGGACGAAGCTGACAGAATATTAAACATGGATTTCGAAGTAGAAGTTGACAAAATTTTAAAAGTTATTCCCAAAGAAAGAAGAACGCTTCTATTTTCTGCAACAATGACGAAGAAAGTTGCTAAACTTCAAAGAGCTTCTCTGCAAAATCCCGTCAAAGTTGAAGTTTCTACTAAATATTACACAGTTGAAATGTTGCAACAATACTTTATTTTTATGCCAGTTAAGTTTAAGGTAAGTAATTTAATTATAGGTATCTAAAACAGCATCCTACACGAATTTGGAATTTTTATTTTTTTTACATTTTCATCACTAACAATAATCTGCTATTGAAAATCTAAATTTTAAATTTAACAAGGATAGTCTCAATATTTTGTTTATTTTGTATTCATTTTGCTTCATTTTGATACAAGAATTTTAAAATTTTGTACATTTGTTTGAAAGATATTAAATTTTGAGGAATAATGATAAAATAACATACTGTGAGGTATTTGGTCAACTTTTAGAAAATAAGAAGAAAAATTCTGCTTTTCATAATTATAACACTTTTCATTTTTCAATTCATTAAAAAACTTGTTAGAATAATTTGCAACAAATACTGCTAATATTGTTAAATTCGACTTATTTTATTATTTTTTAGGATCTGTATCTCATTCATCTTCTTAATGAATCAGCAGGAAATAGTTTTATGGTATTTTGTTCTACTTGCAATAATACACTAAGAACTGCACTTCTTCTTAAAAACCTGGGTCTTACCGCTGTACCCTTGCATGGTCAAATGTCTCAAAATAAAAGAATAGCTGCCTTGACAAAATTTAAATCGAAAAATAGATCAATTCTTGTTTCAACTGACGTTGCTAGCAGGTAATATATTGTCATTTAATTTATGTTTTTCTTTATGGTTTTACCTTTTAAATAACCGCAGTTGTTGAGTAAACCTCAATAAATGAATTAAAAAATTATTTTTCTTTAAATTAAATTTTTTTTTAAATTTGGTAATTATACAACCTTACAAAAAAAATGTAATGTACTTTTGTTTACACTACCACTATGTTCGAACACTAATCTGCATGTTTAAACAGTGTTTTATAAAAATGTTTATTACATATTGATTCTGTGTTTAACTCTTTGAGGACCAAATTTTTTTAAACAAATCCCTATTTTTTATTTTTAAACAAACTTTTCAGGGAAAAATATTAAAAAATTTAACTCGGATTTTTATTTGAAGCACAATATTTGAAATAGAAAATTTACTAGATTACATGAAAGATTCTCATGAAATCAGATTTTTTTTTATTATTAAACCTGTGTAAACCTATATATGCCAATAAGTTATTTAAATTTTGTCGCTTCAGAACTTGTTGATAAAAAGTTTCTTTTTTCAGAGGTTTAGATATCCCGCATGTGGATATAGTTATTAATTTTGACATACCTACACACAGCAAGGACTACATACACAGAGTTGGCAGGACTGCACGAGCTGGGCGTGCAGGTCGTTCCATAACGTTCGTGACTCAATATGATGTGGAATTGTATCAAAGAATAGAACAGTTAATTTCGAAAAAACTTCCTTCCTATCCTGTTGAAGAAGATAAAGTAATGTCTCTCGAAGAAAGAGTGACAGAAGCATTGCGTATGGTCAAAACGGTAATAAATTTCAATAATAATAGAAACCTATATTAATAATCGTATTTAATTTAATTTATTTTTTCCTATTTATGTAATTATTTATTTAATTAATAATCGTCTTCCGAATGTCTTAATATTTGTTGATTTTCTTTCTTATTTTTATTTAAAATTCTCTTAAATGTTATAAATTTTGAAATTAATGAAATTTTAATACGAAGTTTTAAAGATTAATTACTTACTAACAAAAATTAATCAAACGAAATTGTCTTCAATAAAACTAATTATTTTATTTCATTTCATTTGTTAATTCACTCACCTAATTAATAATAATAATAATAAATATAAAAAATCAGATCTTTTTATTTAGTCCAAAAAAATAATTAAAGCAACGGAATTAAAAATTATGTATTTAAATTTATTGAATGTATTTCAGAAACTGAAAGACCTTGATGACATTAAAAAATCTGGAAAAAGAAAGGGATCTCGAAAGGTTGATGAAGATGATGACACAGAAGAATCATTCGGAGTGAGAAAACGAATTAAATATAAGAAAGGAAATAATTTTAAAGGAAAAAGTAAAAACTAAATTGTTTTTAAAATATCAAATTGTTTAATATTTCATGATTTTTTTAAGACCGTAGTAAATATGTTCTGCATTGAACTTTTAATTTAAAGTCTACAAAAAAATGAATTGTAATAATTATAATTAATATTAAATTTCTTATAACAAAATATAAATAGAATTATTATTTATCAAAAATCTGAATTTCTATTTTAACGACTTAGCAAGCACAACAATAACGCCAAAATTCAAAACATCACAACTTTCATAAAAATGAACATATCAAATCCAAAAACATCCCATTTTAAAGGGGACGGGCAGAGCTACAACTACATATGCTTGACGTTTAAAAATAAACAACTTCTTTCTAAATACACTCCTTCAAATAAAGGGAGATTAAATATAAAGAGGCGAAAATTATAAAATTTGATAAAACTGATTAAATAAGAAAATTTTGTTTCTCTTCTCTTATTATTCCAAACTCTTAAAAATATTGTAGAAATTGTAAAAAAAATTAAAATTTCATCCCAAGAATATAAAAATTTTTAAAAGTTACCCTATATAAACAAAAATCTACAAAATGAACAAAAATCGCTTAAAATTCATTGTTCGAGGGTTTTTGGGGTCGTTGATTAAAAATCCGGTGTTAGTTTTTGAAATTTTAAAATGGCGGATCTAATATCGCGGACAATTTTTTTCAAATCGATCCAATTTGCCAAAAACTGTTATTACTTGGGGGTTTTTAGGGTTAATAATTACGAATCCGGTGTTAGTTTATCAAAATTCAAAATGTCGGATGTAATATGCCAGACAAAAAAAAATTAAAAGTCATATAGATTCGCTTAAAACTCAACTCATTACACCTTGGTTTTCGGGGTTGTTGATTACAAATCCATTGTCAGGTTTTCAAAATTTTAAATAATTAAGGAGCAAGATTATAAAACCGACTCTTTGCTTTGTTCTAGCTACTACTGTTCTGTTTTATCTGACCCCAAAAACCCCCGAGATATAAATTTCAGGTAAATTGGATCGATTTTTAAAAAAGTCGTCCGCCATATTGGATCCGTCATTTAAAATTTTTTTAAAATTATGAAAACTTGTTATCGGATTCATAATCAGCGACCGCCGAGTAATAAGTTTCAGGAAAATTAGATCAATTTTTTGAAAAAGTCCTTCCCGAACCTAAAGGTGCTTCTATACCCTCCGGTGGATTGGAGCAATCGGCTCGATGAATTTTCAGTCAATTTGGATCGATTTTTGAAAATGTCGTCTATCATATTGAAACCATTTTGAATTTAAAAATTTTATGAAAATCTGACATCGGATTCATAACACCTCCGATTAAAATTTTCAGGAATTTGGATCAATGTTTTAATTTTGAAAAAGTCGTCCTATATGGATCCGCCATTTTGAATTTTGAAAATCTGACCTCGGATTCGTAATCAGAGACTCGAAAACCGTAGTTTTGAACATTTTTACTTTTCCTGAATTGCGTGACTCTTCGGGTTGCGATCCCATATGAGCAGAAATGGGTCGACGAAAGCAGAAAATCATGAGTGCAAAAGAGATAGGAAGATATTGTTTTTGTTCTTTTCACTCTCATGATTTTCTCTCGCCTGCTTTGGAAAATTTTGTACTTGAAAACTATTGTAGAAGCACCTTACAACCAGGTGAACGGTGTTTTTGAACGCGATAAATTTCACCTTTTTTGATAAAATTCTTTTTTTGTGCTTAGAGGTTAAGTCTCTCCTACTTAGAGGTTCAAGACTAGAATTTCTTTTATAAGAAAATAAAAAGTTGATTACATTTAAATAATGGAAATTGAAAGCAAATATTCATCTGTAGGTATTGATAATAAAATTTATTGTCAACTTGAAACTTTTCAATTTAGATGACTTAGTGTTGGAGAAAATTGTGTCTATCATGATATTTTGAAAAAGGCAAGAAAGAATTGAATAATTATAACAATTTCCTTTAAATTTACGAAGAGGTAAGTTTTATTTATTGATAATTATGTCCCTATATTTTAAACGACTTACTAAATGAATAATATCTCGTGGGTAATCAAAACATAGTCTAAAAAAGACACTAATATTTGAAAAATTCATGACATTTTCAGACATTTCGTTACAATTACAGTCTCAACACATTGTCTGCAGTCGGTGTGTAGATAAAATGAATAATTTTTTTTTAGTTTCACGCCAACCCTTTTTTTCTCATGATTTATGATCAAGGTTTTTAAAATTAAAAATATTTAGAAATATTTTTATACTTATTTTTAATAAATTCTTGATTACATTTTTAATTTTATTATTTATTTATCCCTGCCCTGCTAAAAATAAAAATCAGAATAAAGAGAAAACGTCAGAAATTTTGATGTTTTTGTGACTAATTTGACGATTCCTGAAGCTTTTGGTTAATTCTGACTAAAGTATATTGTTTATGCTCCTGTCATACGCTGATGTTTATGGATTGTGGATTCCGAGCATTGAAATCTATTTTTTTTATTTACAGCCCCTCACCGAAATATAGCCGGTAAATGTAAAGTACCGTTAAAAACTTGAAATTTGTGCGTAGCCCTTTTTTCACAATAGAATTGCGGGTCTATTGTTACGAGGTTCGGGTCTCTAACCTAATTTTTTATTGCTCAAAAGTTTTGCAATTTAAAATTTCAAGTATAAATGAATATAAATTCAAAATCTAGAAATCTCCACAATAACAAATATCTAAAATTTATTATAAAAAACATTTTTTTAAGGAAAACTGTAACGTATCTCGAAAACCGTAATTGTTAAATAAAAAAGGATATCAATTTTTGAATTTAAGTTCTAAGAGGATATATGCTTGCATAATAAGAGCATATTGTTAGATGAATTCTAAGTCGATGAAAAACAAGTATAATGTTTTAAAAGAAATATGTAATATAAACAAATAAAAAGATTTCCCTTCAATTTTATGACAGTCAGTCGACCTTTTTCCAGGTAAAAAAGGTGTCGACTTTGTATAAAAAACCTGACTACTTTTGAAGCTTTCTGATTAAACATGACTCAAGCCTGACGTTCTGTGGCTGCAATCGTAACAAATGCAGCCTAAAAACGTCAGAGATTATGACTGAAATTTCTGTCGTTTTTATGATTTTATTTTTAGTAGGGTGCGTCTATACGTCCGACTAGCCGATAAAAAAACGTCTAAAACGTCCCAATAAATTAATGAAAGGGATTTCATCAAAATGAAACTAAAGTTAATAATGTTGATTCAACAAAAAAATTTTTCTCTGAAAAGTTCACGATACAAATTTCTCTTAATAAAATTGTTCATGAAAAAGATGGGAAAACATTAGTTCTTATTTTTTTGTGACGAATTTTCCAAAAATCACGAAATTTCAACTAAATTATTGTTTCTTTGCCTTGAAAGCAATTTTTTTCTTTTGACGATTATTTATTTTAATGTCGGAAACCATTTAAAAAAAATTTCAAGAGGATGCAAGGCAGGGAATGCAGTGACTTTGAATTTTGTTGTTTCAAATTTTCCGAAAATACCGAAATTTCAAGTAAATTGTTAATATATTTTAATTATTTAGTTGAATTAATTTTTTCGACTTGGAAGCAAATCTTTTCTTTTGATAATTGTTTATTTTAATATCAGAAGCCATTTAATAAAGATTTTAAGAGGATCTGAAGTGGGGAGAGCGCAGTGATTTTTAATTGTTTGTCGTAGATTTTCCAAAAATCCTGGAATTACAGTTATAAAACAAAAATCACTACTTTCCCCGACTAAGATACTTTTGGAATTTTTTTAAAAGGCTTCTGATATTCAAAAGAAAAGAATTGCTTCCAAGTCGAGAAAATTAATTAAACTAAATTATTAAAAATATTACCAATTTACTTGAAATTTCGGGATTTTCGGAAAATTTGAGACAAAAAAATTCAAAGTCACTGCGAACTAATATTTTAAGGTTACTAATATCGATAGATTATTACAGAATATGTATGTTTGATTTTTGTACAAGACTTGGCATTTAGGTTCTTAAAATAAGATAATTTTAATAAAATTCTTAGCAAAATTTAAATTATTTTTAAAATTTTTTTCAATTCAATGATCTTCAATATCTACTATTTTAAATCAAATTTTCCAAAAGAATTAAATTATTTGAAAAAATATTAATAAAACTCTACGCAAACATTTAATTATTTTTATAAAATAATAAAAATTTCACAGAAATTCAATTTTTGATTGAATTATTTTAGTAAATAAAATTCTTTTTAAGAATTCAACTATTTTCATAAATAATAAAACTCATTGCAGAATTTCAATTATTTTTATAATACAATTTTAATGGAGTTCCTGGAAAATAGTGTAATTATTCTTTATACTTTTATTAAAATTCGCCAAAAGAATTCAATTATTTAAAAATTTGTTATTCTTTATAAGAATTTAATTAATCAATAAATTATTATTTTTATTTAAATAATTGAATTCTAGTAGAATTTTCTAGTAAAAATTGTTTGAAAAATCAATTTCACTTAAAATTTTAGATTATAATTGAATTTTAAAAGCATTATAGAGTGAGTTTTTAGAAATAATTGAATTTTGAAAAGGTTTCATATTAAAATCTTTGAAAATTTTAATTTTTTATACTTTCAACGAACAATTCTGTTAAAATAATTTTTTTTGAAAAAGTTTATTTCAATTTATTTTAAAATTATTTTTTAAAATTTTTTAACCCTCGAAGAACACACCTCTTTTTTAGACTATTTTTCAAAGCTCAACCACTTTTAAACTGCTTATCTAATCAAGCTAAAGAATTTTTTTAATTATAGTTTAAACTCTGTAGAATAAGTCTGTATACTTGAAAGTCCTTATTAAAAATATTAAAAAAAGATAAAAAGCTTTTCGTAAAAAAGGGTGGGGTCAATAAGAACCCATGTGTTCTCCGAAGGTTAATTGAAAAATTTTCGAATAATTGAAATTTTGGAAAATTGAATTGTAAACAAATGAATTTGAAAATTATAAAAAATAATGGATTCATAAAAGAATTTTAGTTAAGAACTCGAAAAAAAATTTGTTTTGAAGAAATTACAATACAATTTTTTAAAAAATTTTTTTGATAAAATTCTTTATGAGAATTTAATTTTAAGAAACATTTAGTTATTCAATAAATTATTTATTTATGTATTTAAATAATTGAATTCTAGTAGAATTTTTTTAATAAAAATTGATTTAAAGATGAATTTCAATTTAAACTTTATATAATATTTAAATATTGAAAGGAATATAAGTTTTGGAAATAATTAAATTTAGAAATTAATTTTGTTGGAAAAGTTTAATTGAATTTTATTTATATTGATTGAAGTTTTTATTTTCTAATATATATTAAATTGAAGAATTTACAAATAATTGAGGCCTTGGATCGAATAACTCGCCTGACGTTCGGAGGAACGCGCAACTGCCTGTCAGTGAGCAGTGAGCGCCTCGTAAAATTGAATATTGTAAACAAATGTATTTGAATCAGATTTAGATTACTTCCAGAGACATTTGAGTCTTGAAATCTAGTTGGTTGTGTAGAGTTGGTGATGTAAATGTCCTTTTCTAAAATAAATGTCATAAGAGAGGAGCCCCTCAAATCAGTATTGTTTTCACCCCAAAATGTATTATGGGCGTTAAAATCGCAGCAAAAAATGTAATTCGTATGCTCAGGTAGAGTGTCGAAAATGTCGTTTCTAGTCTGGGGGAGAGTATCCCCGCCTGGTGGGGCATACATGCATGTAATTTGTGTATGGTCGAATAAAGGATTTATACCCCCACAGCACCGAAACTTTCCTAAAAATTTATTAAATATGTATTTGCAATATTCGAAATATTTAATTGCAATGTTTATTGAAAGTTGTGTACAGATTTAAATGTCCTGATTAAATAAATGTTTAGCGCGAAGCTTTCCTGAACATTTCAATAAAATCTTCGCATAATTATAATTATAATCATAATTATAATTATGCGAAGATGTAATTTCATGTTCAGGAAATGTTCAGGAAAGCTTCGCGCTAAACATTTATTTAATCGGGACATTTAAATCTTTGCACAATTTTCACTAAACTTTTCAGTTAAATATGACGAATATTGCAAGTAAATATTTAATTTATTTTTAGGAAAGTTTCGGTGCTGTGGGTATGAAAGCAATATCTATTGTAATATTTCTTTTATCGTAAGTAAATGTAATCAGTAAATGTATTTCGTTAGGTCGGTCCTGTCTAATTGAAATATAGTTGTAATTTTCAAAACTATTCTTCGGCATGAGCCAAGATTCTGTAATACAGACCACATCTGGATTACATTTTCGTAGTAAAATATCCAACTCCGGTTTCTTTAAAACTATACTTCTTGCATTCCAGAGGACCAGTGTGAGAGACTTATGTATGGGTCTGGTTTCATTCATCTTGATCCAGTGTGTGTCTCTAATAAAGTGTTTTGTTTACTAAATTAGATTTTTGCTGTACAACTATGAAATAATTTCGAATATAAAGTCCAAGTATGTATAAATAAATGTTATGTTATACCAGATTAAAACAAAGCAAGATAAAATATAGAATAAAATAAAAAATATTGACCAACATTTAGTATTGGTCAAGTAGTCGTGTAGTTAAAATAAACAAATTATGAATTTAAAATCTAATCAAATAAACAAATAGTAACCATATAGATAATAAAGTCATAGATTCAAGAATAAATAAATAACCAAGTCCAAATGAAGGTTTAGATTAACGATAAAAAGCTAAAGATCAATAATTCTAAAGTTATAGATTTTCTCTCTCGCCATAATCGACAGGCATATCCTTATAAAATGTTGAGGAGTGAGACCCATGTGGATTGGTTATATGGGTGGGTGCACCGAATCTGTCCTCTTCTTCTCTTTTTACTGTGCCTTCCCAGACTACCTCGAATTCTGATCAAGCTATACCCTGGTTTACTAATAAAGTCTTAGCCGCTACATAACTCACATTCTCCTCCAATCTACATCTCAGAATTTCAAATTCGTATAAACAGTAAGGGCAAACTCTTGATGATGCGGCATGTTTGTCTAAGCAATTTCTGGTCAGCGTTCGTTTGGATCGGTAAATGCATTTTCATCATGACAATAATTACATAGTCTTTCCGGATCGAACACATGATTCTCTGATCCTCTGATTATTCTAGTAACGTACTTATTTGATAAACGAAACTTTGCAAAGATCCGCTTATAGAACAAATTCAATCTATCCAGTTGAATTTGTTTTTTTGATTACACTTTGCTAATTTCATTAATTTCTGAAAACACAGTTTTGGATAACGAGTGCAATCCATATTAGATATTTTAATTAACCAGAATATGTCTTTGGAAACTTTTTGGGACAAATGTATAGTGCCCGTCTCTAGTCTGGTTGCATAATTCGGGTTGCAGATTGTCAAGGAGAGTAATCTTTTTAGGAAGAAGAGCTGAACCTTCTCCAACTCATTCAAGAAGTACAGATCCCCAATTATTCAACCATAATTCAATATGATTTCTGTAAGACTCTGAAATAATCTTATACTGAGGAGAAAGAACCCGATCTATTAGGATAGAACCTTTTTTTTGGAAAAAAATATATTAAAGTTAACTTTCTTTTTACAAAAATATGTTCTTAAAATCGCTGGTTTCTTAAAATTAAAATTTAAAGGATCGCTTACTAGAGTTGGTGCCACATAAAAATGCGAAAATGCTTAATTCTTCATTGAAGTGCTTAGGCCTTTATTAACAAAAATATTTGCTGGAACTTTATTTATATTCTTTTCTGGCTCTTGAACAAAATATGCAAGCTTGATTAACTTAACGTAAACATTGCGCGATGAATTTATCTATATAAAATTGATTTGAATGAAGAAGATCAGCTTCCACAGCTGTATATATTGACTTAATGACACTGTCACTGATACTCTTCGTTCGTAAATTTAATAATTTTGCTTCCGCTTGTTTTTGGGGATCCATTTTAGGTTTATCATCTATATTCTCTTGAGCAGTATCATTTTCCAGGTTTAAATGTGGCTGGTCGTCCATATCGCTTTTTGTTTCTGCTGGTTAATTTGTATCATTCATTCTGAGCAATGTCAATATTTACTGATTTTTTCTTTCGGCTTTTTACTTTGCAGAGATATATTTCGAGAACATAAAACTTTTTCTGGGTGATTTTTACTCAAATGTGCTCTCCTACTAGAAAAGTTTAAAAATGTTTTTGTACAATTACCTCTATTACAACTCAAAGTGAGGTTAGGATCGCTTGAATGAAATTGATAAAGATGTAACACTAGAGCTTCATAATCGTTCGTTTTAAAATTAGGTCAAAATGTGCACTTATTAATTTTAAAGTTTCTCTATTAAAACAGTATTTGACTTACTTATTATAAAATAAATAGAGATCGAGAATAAATACTCGTAGACACGACGCGAAAAACTACAACAGTCATGCGGTCACGGTGTCAGTGTTGCTTACAGACTTGACGGAATATACACTTATTTATTTTAACTTTTCTCTATTAAAATCAACATTTTATTTGTCATAAAATAAAAATCAAAAATAATTATATAAATATTCTCGTAAACACGACGCTGAAATACGGAAAACAATAACAACAATAAACAGACGGATACGAGATGTCGCTATTGTCATTTGCGGAGATTTTGATCGATAATGATAAATATGGTTCTCCAAACCATAAATATTGGGTTCAATAATATACACAAATAAAAGAGATATTTTATATAACAATAATAATTATTTTATTCACTTATACTTGATATATATATTTTTCGTATATATCATATGTAAGTTACTCAACCGCTCAGTCGTACCAGCCTTACGCAACTGTGTTCCCCACTCAACGCCTAGCTATCAACCTAGCAACGGTTGCTAAGGTTCGCGTCAGCTCATGACTTGCTTCTCTTTTGTCACCAGACTTCTTTGCGAATTCCAGGGCCAGTCGCGGTGCTGTCATTAAAGATGTTGAATGCTGCTAGCCCACCTATGAGCACCCTGGAGGATATGGTTTTTAAATGCTTTTGGACATACTCTGTCCGCTCAGATCTATGACTATCGCAACTTTATCTTTGGTTGTGACCAGATCAGGCTTACGAAAGTCCTCTCTGGTTTTAATGTGATTTTCTATATATGCATTGTATATCCTCTCACTCGTAGTCTTTGAACGCTGTAATTGACCACCACGTGGGTAGGCACCCCGAGACCTCCACTCGTGTCACAAAATTCATCGTAAACAAATTTGCTTCATTTATTCCCATGTTACTTACGGTATTTTTATTCCTAATGCACAAAAGTGTCGATTTCAGATAGCAGACGACAGGGAGTAAAAGTCATTCACTTGTTCGACCTGTATGAAAATGGCGGCTGTTTCCTCCCATAGGGAAAAATAATGCATGGGATCAGCTGTTATTTTTGCACATGAGATAAAATGATCACCATTTTCATTTTCAATTTCTTACTCTTTGAAAACTGCGCGCGTAAGATTTTAGGAGCATCTAGAATATATTTTCTAATGTAGGGGAGAGTGGGGCAAAGGCGCTATGCGGGGGAAAGACGTTTTTTAAAATATCTCCTTTATTTTCTATATATTCCAATTGGTATTAAAAATTAAGTTGCAATACAATCAGACCAATCGATTTAAAAAAAAACCTAAAAATATCAAATATTTTAAGAAATATAACAAAAAAATTGTTTTGCATAAATAAAATGATAATTTTACTGAACAAACTTTTATTTTTTAAAACATAAGTTTAAGTATTTAATTTTTTAAAACGTAACATGTAAATAAATTAAATATTTCTCTACACAACTGGCGTGGTGTTTTTGTTTAATTTTGTATCTAAATATTTTAAATTTAAAGTAAAAAAAAGTTTGTTATGTGGGGCAAAGGCAATATTGAACATAATTTGGTTAAAAACAATTAAATATTCCAATTTTCTATGTATTAACTAACAATATTAGGTTAAAATCACTAAAAGTTTTTATTTTCTATTTAAATAGTTTAATTCTTTTAATAATATGTTGTTAACCTTATGTTTCGTAAATATTATACTAATAAATATCACTTGTTAATTTTTTTAAGGCTTATAAATGCTTTCTTTTAGAAATATAAGCAAAAACGTCGCTGCCCCAGCGTGTGGGGCAAAGGCATTTTTTGAATTGTTTTTAAATTTCATTAAATAATGTATTTATAATTATAATATACTAAATAACAACTATTAAAACTTCTTGTTCATTAGTTTTAGAATAATGAAAAACAAAGACCGCATAAATTAATTGCTTAATTTAAAAAATATACATCGATAAATGTAAACCTAGCGCCTTTGTCCCACTCTCCCCTATTGTCTGTTATTTAAATGTTGTACACCATCGGTAATTTTTAAATTCGAATCATCTTCAAGTTTGTCAATTATAACCGAAAACCAAAAATATTTCAAAATTTATTGATCATATTTTCAACTAAAAAATGTAACCAATAACCCTGAGAAAGATAAGTAACTCGCAAACTTAATCTGTTTGCGTCTTAAGCCTTTGCCAACAAAGCATCATTTATTTTTACCCCAGCAAACATAACCTACAAAAGAAACATTCGATATCAAGAACAAACAGTACATGTTTAAAAATCTTCTAAAAGATGTTATAATCATTTACCATTGCATTTGGATCACCCAATGCATCTGCAGCTGCAATATCGGGATTTCCACATTTATATGATAATTCTTCAACTTTTTTTAACATCAACACATTCTTTAACAATATTCGTTTTTAAATGTTGAAGTACACTAGTATTTATATTTTCCAGATGCTTATTAATTATTTTTAGTTCATTTATTTTGCATCTCTTTGTTCTAATGGTTTTTTCAATTTGGCATTATCCTCACTAAATAAAGTTATATTTTCGTTTGATATTTTATTATTTATCCCACTCTTGAAGATATTATTTGATCATTTGGTATTTCACATTCTAATGGTAGAAATGACCATGCCCTCCTCGACACACCACTCTTGTAGTATGTTTACACTCCTGCGCCAACCACTTTAGTTCCCTCCTGCAATTGCCTTGAATAAAGAGTCTTCTCCCGTGATATCAAAAAGGGCTTCTCAACCATCTTCTGCATATCAACAATGGCATCCACAGTTGATTTGCCTTTTCTAAAGCCAAATTGCTTTTCAGATGAGTGAAGTTGGTGATTTAACCAAGGAGCAAGAGAAACCTTAAAACGTTTTTGCAGGACCTTGATGAGTGTCGATAGAACACTCAGCAAGGTGTCTCTCCTATAGGTATATAGGATGTTGTTTTTGTTAGATCCTTTTCAGGAGACTTAAGTAAAACTCTGAACGCTGAACTCCTGTTTTCCGGATACTTGAACACATGGGTGTTTAATGTGCCATTAAACTCCTATTAAACAGTTTTTTCGTGTCATTGATATTTTTTAACATCTCCACTTCAATATAATCATCTACAGATGCCTTGGCATTTTTTAAGGTCTTTATCGCCTTCACAATATCGTTGCATGTCCAATAGGTTTCATCAGTCTGCACACGGAAAGAAAAAGTCTAAAGAATATTTTAATATATTATAAAAAAGTTGGACAAGATGGACAATTTATAATATTTATTTTATTTCCTGAAAATTATTTCAAGATATCTAAGATACTTTATGTTGCGTATGATAAAACGTTTGAAATGTGTTAAAAAAATTATAGATTATAAATATTCTCATATAATAGGAAAAATGTTTTAACCCCTTGACTGCCGATGGCAAAGATCTTTGCCATTTCGGACTTTGCTCTGACTGCCGGAAAACTAACAATCTTTGCCATGATAAAAATTGATGTAAAAAAGTCAAAACTAGCTGAAAATTAAAAAAAAAAATGATTTCTAAAAAGTCAACGCTATGCAGAATGCGACTCACGTTTCTGTTTTTAAATTCAATAAATTATAAAAATGTTATAAATTTTTAAAAACAACACTTTTAGCAAATTTTTCAAAATCTTTGCCATGGAAAATACAATGCATTTTCATTTTAAAAATGTCTAAAATCGCTTGAAATCTATTACTCGGGGGTTTTCGGGGTCGCTGATTACGAATATGATGTCAGTATTTCAAAATTAAAAATGGCGGATCCAATATGGTCGACGACTTTTTTAAAAATTGATCCAATTTACCTGAAATTTGTTACTCGGAGGTTTTCGAGGTCGCTGATTACGAATATGATGTCGGTTTTTCAAAATTCAAAATGGCGGCTCCAATATGGCTGATCGCTTTTTTAAAAATTGATCTAATTTACCTAAAATTTGTTACTCGGGGGTTGTCGGGGTCGCTGATTACGAATATGATGATGATTTTTTAAAATCTAAAATGGCGGATCCAATATGTCAGACATTTTTTTAAAAATTTTTGGATTCGCTTGAAAATTATCATTCGGGGGTTTTCGGGGTCGCTGATGACGAATCCGATGTCAGTTTTTCAATATTAAAAAAATTACGGATCCAATATGGCATACCGTGGAGATCCACTTCACCCATGAAACTTATTGGAAAGGTGAAATGCGTTAGGACATTTCAATGGAATTTCAATTTTTTGCACTCTTTTTATAGCTGTTCTATGAAACCGGCTTTTTTAAAATTTGTTCTGCTTTTATGATAAAAAAACAAATTAAAAAAAAAATGTCCGCCATATTGGATCCGCAATTTTTAATTTTTAAAAACTGACATCGGATTCATCATCAGTGACCTCGAAAAACCCCCTAATGATAATTTTCAAGCGAATCCAAAATTAAAAAAAAAAATGTCTGCCATATTGGATCCGACATTTTGAATTTTAAAAAACCGACATCATATTCGTAATCAGCGACCTCGAAAACCCCCTGAGTAACACATTTCAGGTAAATTAGATCAATTTTTAAAAATCCGTCCGCCATATTGGATCCGCCATTTTAAATTCTGAAATACCGACATCAAATTCGTAATCAGCGATCCCGAAAACCCCTGAGTAACAAGTTTCAGAAAAATTGGACGATTTTTTATTCTTGGCATTCTGGGCACATTTAGTGTTTTTCAGCCGGCAGTTAAGGGGTTAATTGTCGTAAAATTATTATTATATTTTATAAAACTATCAATATACATTATTTTAATTCTTATAAGAAAGATGAGTTCAGATGTGTATTCCAGACAAGTTTAAAAAATTACTATACTGTATGAAATATTTTAAAGAATCGCGCACGCGTCAGTTGCGCAGTAGTCTGCTGCGCATATATTTGCAAAGTGAGAATGTCCTCTATTATTGGAGGACCATCTGCAGCGTGCGTTGCGTAGCTAGTTGGTTAGGGTTGCGTTCTATTAATATTAGGGTTGTGCGTTCGATTCTGGTCGTTAGTAGATTTTCTGTTAGGTAGGCTATCATTAAGTATAAATAAATGTTTAGAGTTTATAGTTTATGAATTCTGGGTGCAATATCAAGATACGTGGTGCTTTCAAAAAATTTAAAAACTAAAAGGTAAACTATATAAATTTTATTAAAATAAATTTTCTATATGACAGAAGTTATTATACATTTCATTGGCAGGTTTTACATTTATATACAGTATAGTAATTTACATTATATTCATTTAACATATTTACTATACTGTATTAAGAATCTTTCAATGAATATAAGCATTAAATATTATTTTATAGAAAGGCTTTGTATTTTAAGACAGTATTATAATTTATTTCACATTGATCCAAATTTTATTCATATTTGTCTTTATTTTCTTTAAACTTTATTGTAATTGTTAATAATTAACTATTACTTTATTGTAATTGTTTTATATTAATTTGAGATACAGCATTGAAACATTTTTAAAAAGCGACTTTTGTCCAACTTTTGAATACAAACATTAAAATATTCTTTAGACTTTTTCTTTCCGTGCAAGAAGCCATTATTCAAAGTTCTTACTGGATTCGGACACTTATCACCAAAGAGCTCGTCGAGCAATGCTTTAGCGCTTTCACACCAGGTGTTCGTAGAAACACCTTCTCGTGTGATATTTGCAATTGCGATTCTTATGCTTAGCTTATTTAGTGCCAATTTGTAAGGTACTCCGAAAGCATTACTGCAATCGGTATCATCTTCAAATTCTCGCCAACTCTTAGTACGTGCACTAACAGTTGCCTTCATGTATATGCGCCTAGCAGCTCGATAATCAGTTGTATGCCAATTAGTTTTAATTTACAGAGCTGATTTGATGATGATCAGTAAGCTTTGCTCTTTAAATTCAATAAAAAAATATGATTTTAAATTAAACAAAGGTTGTCTTAAAAATGTTGCAACATAAATTAAGGTACCTTTCATGGCTAAAAATAAGACTTTCTTTATACTTTCGTGTAATTGTATGAACTAGCTATTCTTAAAATAGTTGTCAACGATGTATAAGTCTTTTGGCAAAACTCATGAAGTAAATCAAGCAAAAGTGTGCTGTTCTGGCGGTAAAAAATCAAATTCGGGGGAAAGAGCAAATCGTTTCCTACATCATACTATATTAATCAACTAAAATCCGCTGTTATTTCATTTTCATCTTTAAATTTGTTAAATTTGGTGATTGTTTCTTAATTAAAATGAAAAAACACTTTTGTAAAAGACAAAAAGAAAATATAATTAAAGTACATTTTTAATAGAGCTGTGCAAAATTCGAACCGAACCGAGTTTTGTTCGGTCTTTGGGCGCCGAAATGTCGAATTTTAGAATTCGACATTTTAGCGTACTAAAACCGAACAAAATTCGGTTCGGTTCGAATTTTGTAGTAACTCAAATGTCGAATATTCGACATCCGAACTGGGATAGTTCGAATGTCGGTTACGTAAGTCACTTTTTTGGAAAATTTGACCACCCACCCTTCTTCGTAAGATTTTTTACATACATTAGCGCCATTTTTTCTACGGTTCGTAAGATTTAGCAGACCCACCCCTCCCCCCAAAATGTCTTACGTAATTTATGAACGACCCCTAGGCGAAAACATTCGAACAGTTCGATTCGAATTATTTTGCACAGCTCTAATTTTTAAGCAATCTTATTAAAATAAGTCATTCATGTTTATTCATTTTGGAAAAATTAGCTGTTACTAATTTTGTAGTATTAGTCATTTACGTTTACTATTTATTAATTATTCAAAAATTAGTCATTTATGTTTATTTTAAGATTAGCTAATTCATACAATTGTATGAACGAGCTAACGAACACTATTCATAAAACTTTACACAGATTGATTTAAGAAACTGACGCAATTTATGGGACCATTCAAGTATTACGTAAGTATTTAAGAGGGAGGGAGGTTTTAGCTATTGCTTACTTCCATTAGAAAAAATGGCGCTAATGCATATAAAAAATCTTACGATGGGGGAGGGGGGGTCTAAAAACTTAAAAAATATGCTTACGTAATACTTGAATGGCCCCTATATAGATATTGGAAAATCTTTGGAAGAATTAGCTGTTACGATTTTCATCAAAGCTGCATTTTAATCAGGAAGGTTTGCAGAACCATAAAATCGTAACAAGTAGTTGCTACAATGAAAGTTGATAATATTCCTCATCCTGCACGGTGTGTATGGTTGTTTGGTTTGCAATAGGAAATTTTCTAGACACAACAACTAAATTGACGTGTTAGAAATTTAGATTTTTAATGAAATAACTTTAACCCACAGTAACAATAAAAAGAAAGTGTGTGATGTGCATGGTGAAAAAACAAAACCTGGAAATAAATATTCTGAATTTTAAAAAATTAGTGATAAGTTACGTGAATTAGTTTGGACGAAAGATATCCTAGGATTTCTTTCATCTTCAACAAAAAAATTCTTCGTCGGAAGATTTTTTTAACTAACTTACATAAGTTATCATTAATTCTGTAAAATTCAGGGTATTTATTTCCATGATTTATTTTTTTACCACACACAACTCATGTGGGATCTTAACATGCTGTATAATGTAATTGTATTTTTTAAATAACACACACACACTACGCGACGAAAAAACACAAAGGAAATTAATTAAAAATGAAAGAAAATTCGTGACAATGAGATAAAAAAAACAAAAGCAATCGATATTTGTTATAAAAAAATTTAGATTGAATTAGTGAAAGAATTAAAAAAAAATTGAAAAATGATTTTACAATATTTTCAACAAGTGTATAAAATTTTGAATAGAAAAAGGCTTACCTAGAGTTTTTTAATCCTCGTTACTATTATTTTTTTCTGCAAAATTTAATGATAAACAGCACAAAGATTCTTTAATATTAAGGACTATTATAATATTTCAAATTGTAAAAGAAAATTTAATGTGAATTTATATTTTTGTGAAAAAAAGAATTTTTTGATTCTGAATATGAACTGAATTCTTTGGACGCCCACTGTGGTATGATGATGAGAAAAACGGAGTCACAAAGGATGATCACACCTGGGAGTAGAAAAAAGGGAGGTGTGTGGCAGAGAGTTACGTGACTTGCATGAGCGACGCTAAAATGCTTGGTGCCCCGTTCTTAAACAAGTTTTCCTGCTACCAGCCAGCACGTGATAAAAATTAATTTTCGTTTTATTTTATTATCAGTAGCAATTTTCTATTCTTTACAAATTTATTGAAATTTATTGTTTCATCCATTTTATAAATTTTATTCAGAAAGTACTATTTTTTGAAATTTATTTTCAGTTATTTAAAAAAATGTTTAAATTTTTTTAAATTTTTCAATAAATTTTACAAAATTATAATTTTATTGTTAAATTTTTTTGCAATTTTTTAAAATATTTAAAAAAAAATTAAAAGTAATCTCAAAATATATTATAATATTATTATCGCAGTAATTAATGAGAATTTTTTTGACAGAGTTATTAAAGTGATAATTTTATAGATGGAAAATATTTAAAAAAAATTTTTTATTGAATTCTTTATAAAAAATACAATCCTTATATTATTTTAATTATCTTTATTAAAATTTTGAATAAACCATTAATTACAAATGCCTCTATGAAAATTGTAAGGGAGAATTGTTTTAAATTTTTTCAAAAAAAATGGCGCCTTTTTTTGTAAATCCACCCAAATTTTTTCCACTATTGACCGATTTTTAATGAAAAATACATTGAACGTCATTTTTGTTATTTATCTTTTGAGGTTAGATGGTCTTGTGTGGGAATAAAAATTGTCATTTTTCGAAAATTGTATTGCTTTTCAATGATAAAAAATCCTTTTTGCACGAATGGTGCAGTAAGTCTAACACAATAAACAGCAATTTAAAATTAAATTTTGATTGCTTTTAAAAGAAATTTCATTTAAATTTGTCCTTTTATTTCTTTATTTGTTAATTATTCTCCCATTTTAACGGGAAAAATATTCTATTGTTTTTTTATCCAATTGTTAGAATTTTTGTTTTGTTGATAATGGAGCAAAAAAAATTTCCTATTTATCAAAAATTGAAATTTTCCAATTTTTTTAGTTAATTTCACAAAATTTTTAAATTTTTTTTTTGTGGAAAATCTTTAAATTTCATTGCTTCTTCTTGAATCGAGTTGAAAAGTCTTTTTCCACTTGTTAGGAAGCTAGAAAAAACTTTTATAATGGAGCAAAGAAATTTCCTATTTGTCAAAATAAAAATTCTACATTTTTTCAAGAATTTGTTTGTCGTATTGAATTTGCCATTTAGAATTCTAAAAGTCTGACTTTTGATTTTGTAATGAAGAACTTAAAAAACCCCCGAGTAACTGATTTTGAATGAATTTGATATTTTTTTCAAGAATTTGTTTGTCGTATTGAATTTGTTATTTAGAATTTTAGCCGTATTGAATTCGTCATTCAGAATTCTAAAAGTCTGACTTTTGATTTTGTAATCAAGAACCTAAAAAAACCCCGAGTAAATGATTTTGAATGAATTTGAGATATTTTCCAACTATTGTTTGCTGTATTGAATTTGTTATTTAGAATTCTCGAATTTCAACTTTAAAATCGTCATCAGTGATCACAAAAATTCTCGAGTAGCTGATTTTGAATGAATTTGAAATTTTTTTGAAGAATTTGTTTGTCGTATTGAATTTGTTTCTGTCATCTAACAAGACAGGAGTCGTTAGGTAAGGTATTTCCGCCGGTGATACATTCGCTTGTATCAAGACGTTCCATTGTCTTCTGCTATATCAATGCCCGTTTTATTTCCGACTCCCTTCTTGGAAATTCGATTCCAGAGACATTTGCGTCTTGAAATCTAGTTGGTTGTGTAGAGTTCTGATGTAAATGTCCTTTTCTAAAATAAATGTTATAAGGGAGGAGCCCATCAAATCAGTATTGTTTTCACCCCAAAATGTATTATGGGTGTTAAAATCGCATCAAAAAATGTAATTCGTATGCTCAGGTCGAGTGTCGAAACTGTTTTTTGGCATGAGCCAAGATTCTGTAATACAGACCACATCTGGATTATATTTTCGTAGTAAAATATCCAACTCCGGTTTCTTTAAAACTATACTTCTTGCATTCCAGAGGACCAGTGTGAGAGACTTATGTATGGGTCTGGTTTCATTCATCTTGATCCAGTGTGTGTCTCTAATAAAGTGTTTTGTTTACTAAATTAGATTTTTGCTGTACAACTATAAAATAATTTCGAATATAAAGTCCAAGTATGTATAAATAAATGTTATGTTATACCAGGATTAAAACAAAGCAAGATAAGATATAGAATAAAATAAAAAATATTGACCAACATTTAGTATTGGTCAAGTAGTCGTGTAGTTAAAATAAACAAATTATGAATTTAAAATCTAATCAAATAAACAAATAGTAACCATATAGATAATAAAGTCATAGATTCAAGAATAAATAAATAACCAAGTCCAAATGAAGGTTTAGATTAACGATAAAAAGCTAAAGATCAATAATTCTAAAGTTATAGATTTTCTCTCTCGCCATAATCGACAGGCATATCCTTATAAAATGTTGAGGAGTGAGACCCATGTGGATTGGTTGGATGGGTGGGTGCACCGAATCTGTCCTCTTCTTCTCTTTTTACTGTGCCTTCCCAGACTACCTCGAATTCTGATCAAGCTATACCCTGGTTTACTAATAAAGTCTTAGCCGCTACATAACTCACATTCTCCTCCAATCTACATCTCAGAATTTCAAATTCGTATAAACAGTAAGGGCAAACTCTTGATGATGCGGCATGTTTGTCTAAGCAATTTCTGGCCAGCGTTCGTTTGGATCGGTAAATGCATTTTCATCATGCCAATAATTACATAGTCTTTCCGGATCGAACACATGATTCTCTGATCCTCTGATTATTCTAGTAACGTACTTATTTGATAAACGAAACTTCGCAAACATCCGCTCATAAAACAAATTTAGTCGTGACAATAGGTAAAATTGCGTTCTCGGTTGTAACGATAGGGATGGATAAATTAACAAACTTTTAGACGATGTTAAATCGGTCATGGTCTATTCTTCTCAGATACGCTTTATATAAATTAAGAATGTTCTTATAGTCATAAGCACTAAATTCGAGGGTAAACTCGTCCAGATAAGACTCAAGTGAACCGCTCACGTGAAATAAAGCCATAATTTTTTTATTTTGAAATTTTAATTTATTAACCCTATAACTATTTTAAAACTTTTGATAAATAAACACAGATATTTTATTAACTAAATTACCTGTTTTACGCATACTTTAACCTATCTACTACTTAACATCTATCAGAAAGTTGCTTTAGTAGGCTAGAAATAGAATAATTTTTTTATTTTAGTTATTTGCACTTGTTTAACCACAATTATGGATACAAGGGAGCTTCAATAACAAGAAATCAATTACAATTAAAAATGAAGTACAAAGAAAAAAGAAAATACTTTCTCTTACAAACGTGACGATAAAATTTTAATCAGTACAATAATAAATGGTTTAATCACTTTGCTTACATTCGATGATAACATTTTTAGATATTCATCAACTCTAGACAAATTACTTCCTATTTTTTTCGAAATCGCGACAAACAAATGTCTACAAGAATGACAATTCGTTACAATATGGTTAAGTGATTCTGTTTCCAATTTACAAAAAGGACAGACTGTATCAAGATGAAAAACGAACTTCTTCCAATCAAAGATGCTTATTGTGAAATTGTTGTGTTTTAACTGTTTTATCGACACAAACAATAGCAGTGCAAAAATGAATGCAGTTTGAAAGCTGTCAGTCAAATCTGTTTGATATTAAGAGAACAGAATTTTTAACACAGGAGTTGAAATGTAAATTTAACATTTAAAAAAATTTAAAATTTATTAAGAAGTCTTATTTGAGCGAAAATTCTTTGAAAAAATAGTATTGCGTTCCGGGTTGCAAACAAGTTCAGCTGGGTTATCTAGTTGAACTTGTTTTTAGGGTTACACTATGCTAATTTCATTAATTTCTGAAAACATAGTTTTGGATAACTAGTGCAATCCATTATTAGATATTTTAATTAACCAGGATATAATGTCTTTGAAAACTTTTTGGGACAAATGTGTAGCACCCGTCTCTAGTCTGGTTGCATAATTCGGGTTGCAGATTGTCAAGGAGAGTATTCTTTTTAGGAAGAAGAGCTGAACCTTCTCCAACTCATTTAAAAAGCACAGATCCCCAATTATCCAACCATAATTCAATATGATTTCTGTAAGACCCTGAAAAATCTTATACAGGATTCCCAAGAGTCGATTTCAAGCGAGAAAACAGTCTTAAGGACGGAACTGCTTGCTGTATTTCAGCGCTGCTTTTTTTACGGCTGAGGAGAAAGAACTCGATCTATTAGGATAGAATCTTTTTTTTTTAAAGGATATATTAAAGTTAACTTTCTTTTTACGAAAATATGTTCTTAAAATCGCTGGTTTCTTAAAATTAAAATTTGAAGGATCGCTTACTAGAATTGGTGCCACATCAAAATGTGATGACGATGCTTGATTCTTCGTTGAAGTGCTTGGGCCTTTATTAACAGAAATATTTGCTGGAACTTGATTTACATTCTCTTCTGCCTCTTGAACAAAATATGCAGGTTTGAGCAACTCAACGGAAACATTACGCGACCATCAAATGGTTTACATGAGAACATGTAAGTAAATCTTTAAATACAAATGCTCTTTTCTTGTGGCGATGGTCAACTAGAATGGGTTTGACCTTTCTTATCAACTCACTGAATTCCTCTAGGAAAATCTGAGAATCCGGGGAATAATCATCATATAGCATATATTAGCCAGGAATTCTAATTGTAGTGCCAAACTAAAATTCTTCAGGAGAAGAACAGCAATCCAACTCAATAAGAGCCGCAAGTCGACATAAGCAAAAACGTGACCTAGATCTCCCAGGGCCAGAGAAATGTAGCGCTGAAGGTTTGCCCAGCGTTGCGCAGACCATAAGTCATGACAGCAATTTCAAAATAATCCAAAAGGGGAGTTGACAGCTGTTTTTTAAATGTTCTCAGGGGTGATGGGAATCTGATCATAAACTTGATGAAGGTCTAATTTAGTAAAGATGGTTTTGCCATTTAGACTTGACTTAGATGATTAACACATTTTTCTTAGTAACATGGACAAAAGTGCAATCGATAGTCATTCTAAAAGCAATGATACATCAATAGATGAAGCAAGAAGAAAAGCTACGACATTTGTTTATTCAGTAGTCAGTGATAAACGATTCTTAAATCTTAATGATTCTATGCCATAAAAGAATGGAACTGACAATTATTTTATAAAGAACTACATCTTCAAAGCAGAAGTTTTATGGTGCCTTGAAAGTGTATATTATCACTTATCATAAAAAATTGCTTTAAGAGTACAAATGGGAGGAACAAGAATATCTAACGCATGTGTTTTTGGTTCGTCACCTTATTTTCATGAAAAAACTTTAGATAAAATACTTAAAAGTGACTGTTATGTGATATATTTTGACGAAAGTCTCAACAAAGTAGCTCAATTTCAACAAATGGAAATCGCCATTCAAAATTCGATTTTGGAGGGCAAAATACTGCACATCTCGATGGAAGCACATCTCAAATTCTTAAGAGGGGCTCTTGTTGATTACAAGTTTGCAATAATGGTTTGAAAGCATTTGTTAAAGCTATACGATGAAATATTATTTCATTTTTACAATCTGTTTATAATATTTTTTAAAAAAGTGCCGTTTAGAAGAAATTAGTTCATTACCTGCCACCTGCATTTTCCAGAAAAATTTTGTTCTTCACCCTGGCTTGATAATGCTAAACTCGCTGCAACAGCATTGCTAATTCTACCTAATTTACAAAAATATGCAGCAGGGATAAAGAAGGACAAGAATTAACCCACTTCAAGCAGTTATGACATTGTGACTCAATCCTAAAAGAGAAATCGCCACTTAAATACAAATTATGTGAGGATATCATTATGATCTTTAGAAATATTTTTTCAAAAAGGAGGTTATCTGCAAAATACATACATTGTGGTGCATTTTTAATGGCCCACTTTAAATGTCCGCCATTTTGAAAATTTTTGGAAATTTAATTTTTGTAAAAATGCTATATTGTAGTGCAGTCGAAAATGAAGATAGCCGAGTTCTAATGGTGTGTATCGGACAATAATCCACAGTGCACATCATTATATCTCGACGACAAACCTCCCGCTTGATAAATTACGAAAGCAGTGAGAAAACACCGAGCTATAGCTCAATTATATAATATTCAATAATGTATTTAATTTCCTCGATAAATTTTAATCTTGCAAGGCTGACACATTAGATACAATCTATTTCTATCCTAAGTATGTGTAGAAAATATCAATTTTAGGACATAAAATAAATGGTAAAACCCATGCCAAGCTCCACATCTGAGCACCAGTTTGGTGAAGGTTTGCACCTATTCGCAAGGCCTGGTTTCGTCGTATCCGAAATCGTGTTCTATTAATGCCTCGTTGAATTTTGTTAACGACATCACTTTAAAAGATCCGACAAGAAAATAGCGTAACATTAAACGAAAATGCGTTGTAAGTTGCAAATGGATATGGTCGTGAAAAAGATCTGGCTTAAGTACATCAATAATATTCACATATTTAAGTTCGCTAAATATCGATCCTTTATTATTTCCGAATGATTCACTTAATTCCACAAATTTTCGTCTGTCATTTTCTGCATCAGAGAGCAAGAAATAGCAAGAAGCTATTATTCAAAGTTTTTACTGGCTTCGGACACTTATCACCAAGGAGCTCGTCGAGCAATGTTTTAGCGCTTTTTTACCAGGTGTTTTTTTTTTTTTTTTTCAGCACGTGCACTAACAGTTGCCTCCATGTATATGCGCCTAGCAGCTCAATAATCAGTTGTATGTCAATTAGTTTTAATGTACAGACCTGATTTAAACTCACTCCATTTCTCATATTTAACGATAATATTGTTTTTCTCGGGCAAAGGCAGACTCCCAAAGACATAAACCAGCGCTCTATGATTGCTGGATTTGATATCATCAATCACAGTGGTTTTTATGCATTTTGTTAATAAAATATAGGAATCAACTAAAGCTGAGTCGATATTCCTACTACACCCTTTATATGTACAGAGGTTTTCGGAGCCACCTCCTCTGGTATCAGCATATTCAGTATTGCTGCACCACAAAAATGATACAGCATTCGCATCTAAGCCAATATTTAACAGCAGAGAAGCTTCAATTGGTCATAAAAAATTGTATATTTATCATTTTATTATAATTTTTATGACAAAAGTTAATAAATAATATCAAATTATTATTAATTTTTAGTATTTTAATAAGTTTTCTTATTAAATATACTTTGTAAGAAATAAATATTACTTGGAAACAATAAAATATAAAAAATTTGCATAAGAAAGTTTTTCTGCATTAAATTGTTTATAACAAATAAATATTTTTTAATTAACTTTCTATTTTTAGAAAATGTTTAGAAGAAATTTCTTAATTAATTAAGTTAGTTTACTAATAAATATGAGCCTCCGGAAAGTATAACCACACATAAAATCCTGACGCCCATTGAATTAGCATGGCGGTCAGAATTTTATGTGTGGTTATACTTTCCGGAGGCTCATATTTGACCGGGACTGAGAAAAGGGACCTACTTACCAAAATCAACTTTTCGAGAAAAACGCGTTTAAAGTTTTCTATCCAAATAAATTAGATTTCTTGAAACATTTTACATTTTAAATTAACATGATGAGTGTTCTTTATGTATTTTTTTATGCTGAATCCGATTTTCATGGTAAAATAATTGTTCAAACAACCCTGTAATTGTTATAAACAATTTATTTTGCAAAAGTCAAATTATGGAATTTTCAAAATTAATTTAAAAGACTTCCGGATGTCCTAGAGGTCTGAAATTTTTTAAGCAAGTTCAGAACTGATACAATAATGAATAATTCTGAAGTCTACAATAATCCATAGTTATTTTTTGACTTGCACAACCAGGTTTCCGATGACGGGGTATACTTGGGGATCATCTTCGAGGAATTAAGTCGAATTTTTTGTAAATGGTTTAGGCATTCAATTTAAGATTTAGGGGATATATTCTTGACACTTAGACAACCAAGAGTAATTTTTGTCTTAAAATTCCTTATATTTTCATAAAAAAAATTTAAAAAAAAATTTTTTTTTAAAGTTTAAACAATTGCAAAAAATTTTTTAACAATCTTGACTGATTGCATTGTATTTCTAGGATCTTAAACTATAAGAAACTATCATAAAAAAAATCGATTTTTTGGTAAGTAGGTCCCTTTTCTCAGTCCCGGTCACATATAGTGAATTTTACCAAAATTAGCCCTTGTTGTATGAAAGCATTGTTTTAAAAAAATTTTTATTAACAAATAAAAAATTTCAGATATTATTTATTAAAAATCGGCCTCGAGGAATCGATGCGCAATTTAATTAGCTTTAATTAAAACAAAATTTTGTTAAATTTGGTTAAAAATTGCGGCCTCTCAGTTGTTTTGTCCAAGGCCGTGTTTTTTGCCCCACTGTGACTCGGCCGGAACATTCAACATGTGCTTTCGCATATGTAGCTTAAGACCGCCCCGGGACAAATATACCTTTACGCATCGTTCGAATTCACATGGGAATCTCACAGGAACGATGCTATCGTTAATAGTTGGGGGTGGTAAATCAGTGGATCCACCACAAGTGTTTTCCAAGGCTCTTTGGTAATCATTTTTAACTATAATTATAGTGTTATGTTGGGGCGGAAGCCCAGCAAAGCTCTTCACCGACTCCGTTTCCCCCTTAAAGGAGCTTAGGCACCTAGCAGACCTTCGCTAGGTGGAGTACGGCGATCTAAAAGGAATTTGCAAATTCAGAAGGAATGTAGTCACCCAAGTACTAGCTCAGCATAAAGCCCTAAGCACAACTAAGTCGGGTGCGGGAGACGACTTCGGGATATGGGCTTCCTAACCTCAAAATGTATGTAAATCTTACATATCCCGTAACCGTCTCCCGCACCCAACTCAGTTGTGCTTAGGCCTTAAATCGGGGTCGCTACTTCCCGATGGGTATAAAGGCCTTTCTCCAATATGTTCCTAAAACTCTGCCTCTGCGACGGTTGCTATGGCAACATATGCTAAAATCAACGCAACGCAGTCATTCGCAGACAAACGCAGCGTTTTTGGATCCTATTGGAGAAAGGCCCTTAAGAGAGTTATAGTTACTTCCGCCGTTTACTCGCGTTTGTGGGTAAAATCTTATCGTTGAAATTTTGAGAACTTTCGTGGCATCTACCTCGATTTTAGTTTCGATGATAAAACTAGACCCCCCAATTCTACGCCACGGGTAATAACCACAGGTTAGAGAGTCTTAACAATAGCTTTCTTTGTAGTGCTTCTATTGAATAAAAAGTTTTGTGTTAATGATACGACAAAATGCCCATAAACTGTTTGGTATTATGAGTTACATAGGCTATAATATTTTAGTGTCTCAACTTGCGCACTGTCTCAACATGCGTACCTCTCTCCTAAAAATAATGATACATATATATGGTTGTTTTGTTTGTAATAGAAAATTTTCTGGACACAACAACTATATTGACGTTAAGTTAGAAATTCAGATTTTTAATTAAATAACTTTAACCCACAGTAACAATAGAAAGAAAGTGTGTGATGTGCATGGTGAAAAAACAAAACTTGGAAATAAATATTCTGAATTTTAAAGAATTAGTGATAAGTTACGTGAATTAGTTTGGACGAAAGATATCCTAGGATTTCTTTCATCTTCAACAAAAAAATTCTTCGTCGGAATACTTTTTTAACTAACTCACATAAGTTATCATTAATTCTGTAAAATTCAGGGTATTTATTTCCATGATTTATTTTTTTACCACACACAACTTATGTGGGATCTTAACATGCTGTATAATGTAATTGTATTTTTTAAATAACCCGCGAACATTTCCAGGCACAGCAGAGCCACCTTTAAAATAGTAGTAGAAAAAAGATCTTAAAAGGAAAAATGTTGTAGTAGTTATGTATTACGATAAAAAAAAATATTATTTTACCAGAGAAAAAAAGTGATCGTGCACTTTAATTTATTGTAAGCCGAAAGAATATGAATACATAAAATGAATTTTTTAAGTTATAATTCAAGTATACTCTTTAAAAAGTTAATGATTTCTTTAATTATACACTATTTAGGTTTTGAGCAATAAATTCTGGCTTGTACTTCGCGAGTAACGGACTATATTAGTACATATTTGGAGAAAAAAATAATGGTTTGTTTTTAATTTTTATTTAATATCATAATCTGCAGACAGCATCTAGATGGAAACTCAAAAAAGTTAATTGTCCAATTGCGGACAGTTTTTCTCAAGATTGACAAATCGAAAACAAAAAATCCAAACTGCTTTTTAAAAAGGAAGGTGTCTTGCATAGAAATCCACCACCAATAATGAAAAATCGACTAAAATAAAATAGCAGATGTTTCAATAATTTGTTTAAAAATATACTATGTTTTTCAGTAGAGGAGAACGGGGCGAGGCAGCCAAGACAGCACATTTTGGTTTGCGAGGCAGTTATTTAAATAGGTTTTTTCAATTTTAATATCGCGTTAGAAAGCTTGTCTTTTTGGCTAAAAAATCTCCATAGAACATTTTGACGTAAGTTGCACTTAAAAATTTCTACAACCCTTTTCCCAAAGGACCACATTTTGACATATTTGAAAAAACGTGGGGTGAGGCGGACAACTATTTTAATAGTTAAAAAAACACAACTTTAAGTTAAAATTAGTGAAACATAACAAGGTAGTTGTCCTAAACTTACTTTTATTTTGTTAGTAAACTTCAAAAATTTACATTTGAATAATATTATAATAATAAAATTAATTAAATTCAATTTAACATTTTAAGGAAATATAAATTTGTTATTCTTAAAAAATAGTTTATAAAATTCAATGTTAAGTTTAAAATGTATTGGAGTAGGAAAAAAAGAGCAAACATTTAGAAGAACCAATAAAATCAACACAAAAAGACGAAAAATTTAGCGTTGGCTGCCTAACCCCACGAGTACTTTTTTAAGAAAACATTTACAAAACCCGTAATATTAAAAATATCGCAATTCCATTAACACCATCGGCTTCAGCACTAAATTCTGCATTGAAAATCACTTTACAAGAATTTTATTCGTTTAACTCTATTAACTAAAATCACCAAAATAACTCTTAGAAAAGTTACATCCAAAAAGTATGTTTTCATAAATGATACTGTCACTGATAAACTACTGCAGCAATAATTCTCATCTGTTAGCAACTAAAGTAAATTACCATAAGCAGTCTACATTATCAATAGTGCACGATTTGAAAAAATTATGCAGAAATAAGAAGCAATTGGCTGCCTCGCCTTGTTCTCCTCTATTTTTCTAGTCTGCAAAAATGTTTTTTTTAATTTTTTGACTATTTTCTGGTGAATTCACACACAGGACATGCTAACAAACAAAACGAGTTATTATTTATTAAAATCGGTTTAGTAGATTCAGAGATAAAGTGTCCGCATTTTGAAAAACGTTATTTTAAGAAAAACGCGTTTAAACCTTATATGTACACTCGACTCTCGGATATTTTGCATTCAGTTCTTTTACACACTCGCTTCTTTTGCAATTTTTCTCCCGCACCTTTTACTTTTTATATTAAATAAATAAATGACTATCAAATTGTCAAAACATTTATTTCGCGATAACTTTGGTTATCTATAGTAAATTATAACAGCTTCCCCATTATGTGATTAAAATTATATTAAAATTTTAATTATTATAAATGTAAATATTCAAACTGAAACATAAAAACTGTTATTAATTTACATATTTGGTTATACATATTGTTTTGTTTTGCGTTACTATGGCATTTTTTATGGTAAAAGGTATGAGAAGATTTGGTCGCGTAAGTGCAAAAGATCCGAGAGTATCGTTATAGGCCATCCATAAATTACCTAAAATTCTTTTGCAAATTGAAACCTCTCCACTTTTTTTATGTCAGACACTGTTACATATATTAGCACTAATGTTTCTACTGGTCGTAACAAAAAGCTGGACCTCACCATCCCCTTAAAAACTTACTTAATTTGTAAATGGCTGTTTATATTTATTGAATAATTTTTGAAAAATTTACTTTTATTTTTTACAATTGGTTATGAATACTTTAGGAGGTGTTTTTTGAAGTCATAAAGAGTTAAAAAATACAATAAAAAAAAAAAATTTTTTAAATTCTAAAGTGTAGTAGTATCTTAAATATTAAGGTGAAAGAAGTTAACAATTTTCCGAATTAATTTCACAAATCAATATATATCTTAAATAAATCTCTTAATAAGCTCATGGGTTTCGTATGCATCGACAGCTCAGCTGCCCGAATACAGAAACCTGCTTAATCTGAAAAATATTTTCGAAATTAATTAATAATTTGTCCAAGAAATGTTTTATTGTGCTTCATTATTTCGATGTCGATTCTTAGGTCCTTATAGAGATGAGACAGTTTTATATTGTCAGTTCTTGCAGTTCTTAAAACAGGAGCAGTTGGTAATGTCGGTGGTTTCTGTATCACCAAGCATCATCCTTTTTGCAGCCTGCTCACTGCGAAATAATTTTTCCCTTTATGTTTTAACTCTTCCGTGATTTCTTATTATCGAATAGAGGTTCTCAAAAATCTGCAATCAACATTTGTTACGCTTTCATATGCGTTTTTTCGAACGGCTAAGTAAAAAATTTATAAACAAAAAAGTTATTAAATGGTTTATTTTTAAAAGAGCCCGATTCTTTTGGTCAAATTTCAATTTTTTTTTACTATGAAATGGTAGAAAAATAACTCAAAATGTTGCAAATGTATATCAACCCTAAGGTAATGTTAAAGGAAAAAATAAAATTATTTTTTATTTTAGAAACAAAATTTCACCAGATGGAAAAGGAAACTTGAATCTTAGATACAGAAAATATGAGTCTTACCAGCAAGCAAGTCTGTCACTAGCGACAGCAATCCATTGGTCACGAGTGTTATATTAATACTCGAGGCCCCCCTCGAACTCCTAAAGGTGGGCCTCCTGTCCAGAATGTGCAATCTGTGTGCGGCAATGAAGACCTCCACTAGTTCACCCCTGTCTCAGTTGCGGCAAAACCAGCCTACCATTACCCATATTCAGCTGCACAATCCGCAGAGCAGAAACACAAAGCGTTGCAGCAGGTACCGTGTGGGTACGTACGCTGTCTGTCTGTGTGTAGTTTTATGGTCCATTGTCGTTCATTGTCTTGGTGCTGCTGATAGGCCGGTCGCGAGCTCCACTGGTTCTCATGCAGTCAGTGCTCATGGTATCATGCTGGCTTCGCTTACCAATCAGTTTAAAATTAGCGCAAACAAGGTGGCACCGCCTTTCTTTTTATCGCAGAGCGCAGCACGATACCCCCTCTCAGCATAGGTGAGATACACCCCAGCAAAGACGGGGTGAGCGATAGCAGATTGTATGCCCCTCACAACCACTTTTGGTTTCCACTTCTCAAGGAGGGCGGTTGCCAGATCCATTCCAGCGAGTGTCGAACTGCTGACAATTTTCGCGGCGTCCATCTCGGTTTCGATAAAATAACCAACCGCGACCATTCTCCGCAAACTCCATTCTTGATGGGGTTGAAAGAGGAACTGAGGATCTTTTGTACCTCCTCACTCGTCCCGTTGGCCAGGGATGAGCTAATGGTAATAAGAACCGCTTGTGCGAGAGGCTTAACAATAGCGTTCCCTTCGCGGCTCTTCTTAGCACCTCTGTTATCTTTCTCCGTGCGCGCGCACCGTTCTTTGCTGGGGCGCTGCACTTGTGCCCTTTCCTTACTACCGTTCTGTGTGGCACTCGCACACGCGCCCCTCTAAGAATGAGTTCTGGAGCAGGAGTTCAGATATAATCCCTCCTAGCTCCCTTATCCTCCCCATGAAGAAGGATGCCACTCTGCATCGTCATCCTTCTTCTCACCCGCGAGGCTGAAGAGCGCTTCCCAGCTGAAAAATCTTGTACAAGATCATGCACAGGAACATTGACCCGAACTTACACAAGATCAGCAAGAGAACTTGTACAAGAAATTGGAACAAAGAACAAGAACATGCACGTGCGCGCAGCCTTTAAAGTATTTGGATGATCATGCACATGAACCAGTCAAAGTTATACACACACGAACTTGTGCATGAACATGTGCATGTTCACCTGGATGTTTTCGAACTCAAAAGCCACTCAAGAATGTACACGTGCATGTTCTTGTACACGTTCATGTTCTTTGTTCCAATTTCTTTTATAAGTTCATTTGCTAATCTTGTGCAGGTTCGGGTCAATGTTCCTGTACATGGTCTTGTGCAACATCGTGTACACGATCTTGTACACGATTTTTCAGCTAGGTTATGCGCTGACCAATTAGAAGGGGTTTCTTTCACCTGCTTAAAAGAATCCTCGACACCAATCGAAGCTGAAGCATCGTTTTTATAAATGAAAGTTGTAGAATTTTAGAAATTGTTAACAAATTGTTTTTATTTAACAATATACATGAATGAAAAAGAAAAATCCGGTCCTTCAAAATTAATTTTCGAGCTTCATTCCTATTATGGAACCGCTAATCACTCCTGAAAGATTACACTACCGGTCAAATTTGAGAGAACACCCATTTTCAGGTCATTGAAAAACATTTTAAAACATAAAATGTATGGAAACTAAAATTTTTTTATTTTTATTTTTTGAAAGATGATAAAATTTTAAAAAGAACAAGATCTTTTAGAAGTCTTTTGGCCAATATTTTATTTAGATATTTTTAAAAAATGGTCTTTTTCTATGTTTTACAAAAATTTGAATAACTTCTAAAATAATGAAAGCTTTTTAATAATCTTAAGCTTATTTTAAAGGTCATTTGCTACACTATACGAAGTACTTAAATGCAGGCCGTCAAACTTGGACCAAGAAATTTCAAAAAATTTGGAACAATTTTTTTGTACTAAAAACTATTCTAGAAATATATAAAACATCATATGGTGTACATTTTTAAGAAAATTGAATAAAAAAATACGTTTGAATTAAAAAAATTATTTTTCTGTTAATAAGATTGTTTCAAATTTTTTGAATTTTTTCGGTCCAGGTTAGACGACCTGCATTTTCTAAGAAAAAAATTACACGTTAATGCCTATAAGTTATTCGTATAGTGTAGCAAATGCAATTAAAATAAGCTTAAGATCAATAAAAAGCGTTCATTATTTTAGAAGTTATTCAAATTTCTATAAAACATTGAAAATGTTAATTTTTTAAAAATATCTAATTAAAGTATTGGCCAAAATACTTCTGAAATATCTTGTTCTTTTCAAAATTTTATCAACTTTCAAAAAATGAACAGAAAAAAAATGTTAGTTTCAATAAATATTATGTTTTAAAACGTTTTTCATTCGCCTGAAAATGGGTGGTATTCTACGTCATAACATGCGTACTACCTAGAGCTAAAGAATAAAAAGCTTACAAACTCACTACACATAAACACACTTAGAGACCATTCCACAGTTCAGATATGGTCATGCCGCGAGGGTAGTGCAGCATTAATTCAATGACGAGGAATTTGTCTTTTTTTAAACGCTAGCTCATCTACCCATATACAAAAATAATAAAATTAAGCTAGGGTACATGACTGGTCCCTGAAAGTATTACGCCTGTATGCAGGCGGTACCAAAAACCACCGACGGCCTCCTTTTTTGTCACCAGACTCCTCTGCGAATTCGAGGTCCGATCGCGGTGCTGGCATTAAAGATGTTGAATGCTGCCAGTCCACCTATGAGGACCATGAAGGACATAGTTTTTAAGTCCTTTTGGACAAAATCCTAGCCGCTCAGAACCCGTGATGAGCAAGGGAACCAAACCCCTTTCCAATGAATTGTGGATGACGTAAAGGAGATGTTGTTCACCGGAATCCCGTACTCTCCAGACACAAACTTGGTAATCTCCGCATTACCTTGGTAATAACGGACCTTGTTGCTGTGAGCAGACCTTAAATCCATCTTCTCGCCAACAACCTGCGCATCTATGACTATCGCACCTTGATCTTTGGTTGTGACCAGATCAGGAGTCATCGCATATAGGTTAGTGTCATCCACAAAGGCAGAAGCGTTCGTAAACTTTTTTCCAACTCTAACCCCCACTTCCCTGAAAGACAAGCTAACAGTCCATGGTTTAGGAGATTAAAGATTAGTGGAGTCAAAGGATCAATCTGTTGGACACCCCGTTTGGGGTCAACCCTGCCCCTATATAATAGGGTAACCGTTATGATAAACACCCGCGACATAGCCTGTGTTAAAACACTTGACTAGTAGGTTTCCATGTCATTGATATCATCCCGCATCATCTTTCGTATATGTTGCTTAATACCGCCTCGGAATAAACATACCTTCGCGCATCCTTCGAATTCACATGGGAATCTCACGGGAACGAGGCTATCGTTAATAGTTGGGGGTGGTGAATCAGTGGATCCACCACAATTGTTTTCCTAACTTTAATTATAGTGCTATGTTGGAGCGGAAGCCCAGCAAAGTACTTTACCGATTCACTTTTCCCCTATACAAGGGCTTGGGCGCCTAGCAAACCTCCGCTAGGTGGAGTACGGCAATACAAAAGGAATTTGCAAATCCATAAGGCACGTTATCACCCAAGTACAAGCTCAGCACAAAGCGGGGTCACTACTCCCCGACGGGTATAAGAGAGTCACAGTTACTCCCGACGTTTACTAGCGTTTGCGGGTAAAATCTTCACGTTGACATTCTGTGAACTTTCGCAGCATCCACCTCCGTTTTAGTGAAGATGAAACTAGACGCGCCCATTTTCCACCAGGGATAATAAGAACCACAGGTCGAAGAGGCTTAACAATAGCGTTTCCTATTGCCTTTCTCTTTGCGGCGCGTTACAATTGTGAACTGCCTCTCACAGGTGAGCACCGCAGTCAGCTTCTCCATTGCCACCGCGGAAGCATCAGTGGCGGTACGTGCCACTCTCCGTGCGCGCGCTCCCTTCCGATCTTCAATTGAATTTACATCTTGCAAACTGTCAAATTGGTTTTCTTTATTATTTTCTGCATTAAAAATTGTTGTTTTTTCATATGGTATTTTAACCATAGGAATTTTTGACAAATTCAATTTTTTTAAGATGAAAATAATGATTCAATTTCAGAAGGTGGTGATTTCATGATTGTTTTTTTTATTGTAGACGATTTATTTGTTTTACTTTCCTCATTCCTAGTGGTATTATTTTTTTTTATTTTCTTTTGATGTCTCGAGTTGTTCTGTAAAATGTTGAAAATAAATTAGTTTTTTACAATTTTATAATGTTTTGTAATGAATAAATATTATTAAAATTAATATGGGTATCGGCTGCTTCGTATTCCTTTTCAACTCGCAGACGCGCCTCTTCAAGAACGAGTTCTGGAGCAGGAGTTCGGATATAATCACTTTTAGCTCCCTCATCCTCCCCATGATGAGACGAGATTACACTCATGGTGCGCGGGAAGGAATATAGAAATTTAAAATCACTAAAAATGGTGTAAGAAAATGTTTTTCATAAAATTCTAACCCGCAGGGTTTTGCGTTTTTAGAAGTATTTTAAGAAAAAAATTCAAAAACAGGTCTTTATCACTAGATTGTTTTAAAAGATTTAAACTGTTTTTGGTATTTATGATTAGGACTATTTATTTTTATTCTTATTTTGACGCAAAATATATTTTAATAATAAATAAAATAAATAATATCCTAATATTACACTTGTTATAAATTATAAGAGGAAATATCTTTAGAAATAATAGGAGGCTGATTTTTTAAGCATATTATTTTTGACCAAAAAAAGTGGTATGCACGTTGAGAAACCCATAGTAATTTATCTTGAATGAAAACAAAATGAATAATGACGTCAGATTCTAATTGCTTACTTATTTATTTTGATGGCCTTAGTCTGAAGAAAAAAATTACTACATTAAAGAGTAACTTAAAAAAGAGAACAAAAAAGATAATATTTTATTTTGTTCAAGAAAAATTAATCGGATTCTTCATCTTTGCAACTTTTACAGGTGAAGAAAATGTAAAATACTTGAAAATTGTAGATTCAAAGTGAATTTTAATGACAATACTTTTTTCAAACCGTGCGCGTCTGAACCTGCGTACCACAGCGTGTCTTAACCTGTAGACTACGCTGTTATTTTTTTTAAAACTTTGAAATTATTTGTAGTTAACGTATATCTAAAATTCCATCGAAACATTAAAGTGGAACAAAAATTGATATGTAATAGGGTGCTAAAGTTTGAAGTTTGTTTATTTTGCAAAAGTTTGAATTCCTTAGGTCGCCGGGCTGAATTTGCTTTAGAATGTGACACTAATGAGCTATGCACAAAACAGCATTGATCAATATTAACCCGGGCCACAGAAGGGTTAAATGGTGTTTAACATAGGATCAGTGCACTTTTTTACATTTAGTATGATACAATGCTTTGCTTATTTCAACAGTCTTTATTGTTTTGTCATTTCTGTTTCAAGTTATTTTGATTTTTGTGATTTACTTGAAAGAATGTTTTTCCGCATATTTCACAAGTCTTCAAATTACGATAGTAAATTCGTATGAAATTTTAAACCTTTAGCTACTTTATACGTTTAGGTAAACGTGATCAAAAATATGTAAAATTTACTGTTTGCTTTATTTTAATTTATTAATAGGGGAGAGGGCCCCAAGGTGGTCAGGGTCCTAAGGTGGTCACTCTAAGAAAATTTTTGTATATTACTTAGTATCTTCAAATGTTTTTTGTTATTGTTATTATTTGAGAAGACAAAGATTTTAGTAAAGTTTTGAGGTAAATAGTCGTATGAGTCTCTTTGTAACTTGAACGTCGTAAAATTTCTGTTTCTAAATGATTGAGAAATTTTTTTCTCAGGGTGTTAAAATCATCGAAATTAACCATTTTAAATTAGTAAAAATCGATATAATTATCTTTATATATCGTTCAATAATATTCTAAATGAATATAATTAATATTATGCTTTAAAAAATTTTTTCATTAACGTTTAAAAAATTGTGTCTTGGCCCTAAGGTGGACACTTTTTTGGCCACAAGGTGGTCACTTTTGATTTTTTATGAAAATGTGTTTATACGCTATATTTATCAACATTTATCACTGTGAATGTGAATTTGATCAATTTTTAAGTTTTATGATGAATAATAATAAAATAGAATTATTCTCAAAATTTTACCTGTCTAATACATACACAAAAAGTATCATTTTTGACGAAAGGACAAAGTGCAAAAAAATATGTAATATGTTTCTGTGATCCTGAAAAACAATTAATATTAAATAAACAACTTAATAATACGTTTTTACATTTTTTAAAAAAACTTTTTTAGTGAATTCTTGTATGGTGACCACCTGGGGGACACTTTTTTAAAAGTCGAATTTTCAACTTTTTTTAAAAAGTAACATAACTTTGTTTTGATTAATGAAATAAAAAAAACTTTATGATAAGAAGTTAGGTAATAAGATGAAGTTTCAAACGCCGTATTATTGACCTTTATATATAATTCCATTTGAAATCTACAGTCGTTCAAAAGATGGGTGACCACCTTAGGGCCCTCTCCCCTACAGTATTTGCAAATTCTTATATTGTTAAATTTTGTAGATTACTGTTAATATGGTACTACTTTGAAATGCAAGATTCGCATGAATTAAAAATAATAAGTTTATGTCTTTATTACAGGTCATCTTCTAAAGTCAAAAGTGAATTTTATTTCATCACCTTCTGATTCTTTGCTGTCGAAGAGAAATCTTAATATTAAGGTAAATAGTTAAAATTCAGTTGAAAAATGTATTTATTTATTATAAAAATAATCCGCTCTGAAAGATGTTCGGGATATAATGTTAAAAAATATTATTGATAATACACTGTCCGTGAATCCAAATATTCAAAAAAATGATTGAATTGGCTTAGAAATTGTTACTCGAGGTTTTTGAGGTCGCTGATTACGAATATGATGTCAAAATAAAAAAATCTAATGTCAAATTCGTAATCAGCGACCCCGAAAATCTCCAAATAACAAGTTTCAGAAAAATTGAATCGATTTTAAAAAAAGTTGTCAACCATATTGGATCCGCCATTTTAAATTTTGAAAATCTGACATCATATTCACGTCGGATTTGTCCGGTAGAAATTTTCAAAATCTGCCAAAAACATGGACGGGAGCAGAACTAATACGTTTACATAAATTATTATTTGTAATAAAATTTAAAATCGGCTCAAAACAACATTTGTTTAAAATAGCAACAATTATTATAAACAAATAGAAATAAAATAAACTTCTCCGCCTAATTTCGTATTAATGTATTTCTATTCGTTTATAATAATTGTTGCTATTTTAAACAAATTATGAACAAAATTTAACAAATATTTTTTGTTTGAAAGCAGGGTTATTGTATATATCTCATTTTATTAAAATCCATCAAATAAAATGGTAGAATTTTTTTTTATAATTTAATGCTTAAAAATTGTTTAAACAATAACTCTTAAAAAAATTAAAATTTTGGAAAAACAACTTTGGGGTAATATTTTGGTACAAAAATACTATAAAATTATTGATATGAAATATAAAAATATCTCCATAAAAAATTAGTTGCACGCTTCAGAAATTTCGAGCCAATCACAAAATGTCTTGAATTTTCACTTATAATGCAGTTCATATTAAAAACAAAAGAAATCAATATTAATATGAATAAAATGATAAAAATTTATTGTTTTAGACAAGTCAACATGACAATGGAATATCTTCATTGCAAAAGCTTAAGAATTACTATTTCAAACAAATAGTTCTCTTAAAATTGTTTGTTGGAGAAATGACAATAAATCTAAACACCACTACCATGAGTGCAATTTGTTCTGAAACTGAAGAAACCATCCAATTCAAATTCAATTACATAGAAAAAAAATCTACTAAATGTATTAAAAAATTTATAAGCTGCATGCATTGTGAAAAATATAAATACTGTAACTATGAATGTAAAAAACAATGTTAGGATGTTAAATAATAGTAGATTTAATTTTTATAAAATGTCAAAAAAAATGTTTAATGTGAATGTGTAAAATCTTTTATTCAGAAAATCTGTTGTTGTAGATAACAATACTAAAAAAGTTAAATGTTTAATTATAATACATGCTTTACAATTATTGTATTGTGATATGTTTAATAGTAAAAATGTTTCATCAGGGTACCGAGTTTTATAAAATTTCCCGAGCAAATTTTTATCAACATTCAAACACTATTATGAACGAAAAAACATAAAGACAAACAAAGAAGTTTAAATTAAATTCTTTTTAATTCTATTAATTTTTATAGGACTGCCAACAACCTACATTGTTGCTAGAATGTTTCTGAACAAATATTATGAAGGACAGAAAATTTTATTTTAACTTTTAAGCGCTTTTAAGTGGCAGCAGCCACAGCAATATTATTAATTGTTCCTAAGCTATTACTAGAAAAATTCCAATTAATATCTTGGTCTTTAAAATTAATTTAATTCACAATTAATAAAAAGTAACCTCAGCCGATAATCAGCAGAAGAGGAAAAATTATTTTTTTAACAAAGCTATCTTTGTTTATTAACAATTGGTTTAAAAATGATTTATTGGTCCTTAGCTATTACTGGAACAATTCCAATTAAATATCTGGGTCTTCAAAATCAATTTAATTCCCAATTCATGAAAAGTAACCACAGGCGATAATCAGGAAAAGATGATGAAAAATTAAATTTTTATCGAAATTTTCCTTTTGTTTATTAACAATTGGTTAAAATAATTTATTTATTGGTCCTAAGCTATTACTGGAACAATTCCAATTAATATCTGGGTCTTCAAAATCAATTTAGTTCCCACTTGATAAAAAGTAACCTCAGCCGATAATCATCAGGAGATACAAAATTATTTTTTGATTCAAATTTATCTTTTGTTTATTGACAACTTGTTAATAAAAAAATTATTTATTTGTTCTTAGCTATTACGAGAACAATTTTAATTAATATTTGGGTTTTCAAAATTAATTCAATTCACAATTAATAAAAAGTAACCACAGTTGATAATCAGCGGAAGATGAAAAATTAATTTTTGATCCAACTTTATCTTTTGCTTATTAACAATTGATTTTAAAAAATGATTTAATTGTCCCTAAGCTATTATTGAAACAATTCCAATTATTATATGGGTCTTCAAAATTGATTTAATTCACAATTAATAAAAAGTATCCACAGTCGGTAATCAGCAGGAGATGGAAATTAATTTTTTATCGAAGGTTATCTTCAGTTTATTAGCAATTGTTAATAAAATTATATTGTAACTTTTTAGCGCTTTTAAGT